>JBBDGP010000529.1:680000-1982500 GCA_037952835.1 Lithobates septentrionalis | reverse complement strand
GGTACCCAAACGCCACTTTTTCTCACGGAAGGCGATTCCGGCTCTCTACCGGCATGTGGAAGGCAATGTCCATGCCTCGCTGGGCAGGGCGGTCAGCGGTAAGGTGCATATTACCGCTGACTCATGGTCCAGCAGGCATGGACAGGGACGTTACTCAAGTTTCACGGCGCATTGGGTGACTCTGCTGGCAGCTGGGAAGGATGCAGGACAAGGTGCAGTAGTGTTGGAGGTTGTTCCGCCACCACGCCTCCAAAATGCTAATGATTGTGACACACCTCTCTCCTCCACCCCCTCCTCTTCTTCCTCCATGGCCTCTTCCTGTGCTTTGTCCTCGGAACCAGCGGTGCTCCGTAGCCGTTCAAGGGGCTACGCAAGTACGCAGGCCAAAAGATGCCATGCGGTGCTTGAGCTGGTGTGCTTGGGGGACAGGAGCCACACTGGGGCAGAGGTTCTGTCAGCTCTGCAGGGGCAGGTTCAGAGGTGGTTGACGCCACGCCAACTTAAGGCAGGAATGGTGGTTTGCGACAATGGCACCAACCTCCTCTCTGCCCTCCGACAGGGACAAATGACCCATGTGCCCTGTTTGGCTCACGTCCTTAACTTGGTGGTGCAGCGGTTCTTGGGCAGGTACCCGGGCTTACATGATGTCCTGAGGCAGGCCAGGAAAGTCTGTGTGCATTTCCGCCGGTCATATAATGCCAGTGCTCGGCTGACGGACCTCCAAAAAGGAGTTTAACCTGCCCAAGAACCGCCTAATCTGTGACATGCCCACCAGGTGGAACTCAACATTGGCCATGCTGCAGCGGCTGCACACGCAGCAGAGGGCCATCAATGAGTACCTGTGCGACTATGGCACCAGGACAGGGTCAGGGGAGCTTGTTTTTTTTTCCCCATGCCAGTGGGCCATGATCAGGGATGCATGCACTGTCCTGTCACCATTTGAGGAGGCCACGAGGATGGTGAGCAGTGACAGTGCATGCATCAGTGACACTGTCCCCCTTGTCCACCTGTTGGAGCACACGCTGCGTGGAATAATGGACAGGGCACTTGAGGCAGAACAGAGGCAGGAAGAGGAGGACTTCATTAGCTCTCAAGGCCCCCTTTATCCAGACAGTGTTCCTGCATGCCCGCCGATCACACAGGAAGAGGAGGAGGAGGAGGAGGAGGAGGAGAAGGAGGAAGATTGTGTCAGTATGGAGGTGGAGCCTGGCACTCAGCATCAGCAGCAGTCTTTAAGGGATCAGTCCCAAGAAACACATGGACTTGTACGTGGCTGCGGACCATGTCGTCCTTAGTGACCCAGAGGACTCTGGACCGAATGCCTCAGCAAACCTACGTTGCATGGCCTCCCTGATCCTGCAAAGCCTGCGTAAGGATCCTCGTATTCGTGGTATCAAGGAGAAGGACCAATACTGGCTGGCAACCCTCCTTGATCCACGTTACAAGGGTAAGGTTGCGGACCTTATCTTGCCATCGCAGAGGGAGCAGAGGATGAAACATCTTCGGGAGGCCTGCAGAAAGGTCTGTGCAACGCGTTCCCAGAGACTGGGAGGTTACAAACTCCTGTTTCTGGACAACGTGTTGCTGAGGCTTCGGTCAGTCAAAGAAGGAGCGGTGGAGAAGGTGGCCGCCTGACTGATGCGTTCAGACAATTTTTTGGTCCGCAGCCCCAAGGTATGATCGGTTCCAGCAACCATCGCCAGCGTCTGTTTTACATGGTGCAGGAATACCTAGGGGCAAGATCAGACTTGGACACCTTTCCCACCGAAAATCCTCTGGGTTACTGAGTCTTGAGGATGGATCACTGGCCAGAGCTTGCACAATACGCAATTGAGCTACTGGCCTGTCCTGCATCCAGCGTTCTTTCGGAACGCACATTCAGTGCTGCTGGAGGCGTGGTAACCGATCACAGGGTGCGTCTGTCCACCGACTCGGTCGATCGACTGACCTTCATAAAAATGAATCAGTCTTGGATCACCACCAGCTACCAAGCACCTGATGCTGATGTAACCGAATAATTTTTTTTGAAATCTCAGATCCCTTCAAAGACTGCCTATGCTGATGCTGAGTGACTATCCCTGAGTAATTATCCTCTTCCTCCTCAATGATCACGCTGATAGCTTGTAATAACATTTTTTTGGTTCAGGGCGCCACCACCAGTGCCTAAGGCCCAATTTTTCTGCCCCTGTTTAACAGGGGCGTGTAATTACAATTTTTGATGCAATACTTTGCAGCAGGGCTCGTTCCTGCGTTCCAACTAGAGTGTCTGTGAGGGGTTGCAGTGTTGTGGCACCAGCACCAGTGCCTAAGGCCTAATTTTTCAGCCCCTGTTCAACAGGGGCATGTAATTACAATTCTTGATCTAATATTTCACAGCAGGGCCCATTTCTGCACCCACCAAGAGCGAGTGAGGACTTACAGTGTTGGGGCACCAGCACCACCACCACCAAAGGCCCAATTTTTCTGCCCCTGTTCAACAGAGGCATGTAATTACAATTCTTGATCTAATATTTCACAGCAGGGCCCTGTGAGGGCTTACAGTGTTGTGGCCACAACAACACCTAAGCCCCAAATTTCTGCTGAGTATATAGGGCAGGCCCCTACTTTCAAACATCTAACTTACAAACGACTCCTACTTGCAAACGGAAGGAGACAACAGGAAGTGAGATGAAATCTACCCCTAGGAAGGGAAATTCTCTCCTGTAAGAGTTAATATGGGAAAAACATTTCTCCTTTCCACTGATGCTTTCCAATCCTTGTTCCACAAAAAACCCCAAATTTTCAAAAAACATTTGTCATTGGGACAAAAAGTGAGGTGAAATCTTCTGAAGAGGAGGAAAGACAGCAAAACAAATGTCACAGGGGTGATAACCCTTCCCTATGTTTTCCAAAAAGCTTAAAAAGATTTTTTGGCTGGAGCTAAACACGTTAAAAATGTACCCGTTCAAAATGACAAACAGATTCTACTTAACAACAAACCTACAGTCCCTGTCTTGTTTGCACCGCCTGTATACTGCTGTTCAGAGTATATAGGGCCTGGTGGCCCCACACCTTTCCTTATTTTAATTTGGGTGCGGGGTTCCCCTTAATATCCATACAAGACCCAAAGGGCCTGGTAATGGACTGGGGGGTACCCATGCCGTTTGTCTCACTGATTTTCATCCATATTGCCAGGACCCGACATTACATTAAACCCGCAAGCAGTTTTAAATGAGATTTTTTCCTTTAAAAATGACATTTGGTGCAGGGACTGTTCTAAACACGGGAAACACGCGCCACTTTACAGGCATACTATAGACACCCCCCAGGTACGATATTTAAAGGAATATTTTACTTTTTTTTTTTTACTTTAAGCATCATTAATAACTTGACGACCGCCTCACGCCGATGTACGTCGGCAAGGTGGCACGGACAGGCAAAATCACGTACATGTACGTGATTTGCCTTCCGCGGGTGGGGGGTCCGATCGGACCCCCCCCGGTGCCCGAGGCGGTCGTGTTTTGTTCCCCGGCGATCGGAGGTGAGGGGGAGGCCATCCGTTCGTGGCCCCCCCCTCGCGATCGCCGCCGGCCAATGGGAACATTCCTTTGCTGCTGTATGCTAAACAGCAGCAAAGGAAATGATGTCATCTCTCCTCTGCTCGGTAGTTTCCGTTGCGGCGCCGAGGAGAGAAGACATCACTGTGAGTGCACAAATACTACACACACAGTAGAACATGCCAGGCACACAAAACAACCCCCCCCCCGATCCCCCCCCCAATCACCCCCCCCCTGTCACAAACTGACACCAAGCAGGTTTTTTTTTTTCTGATTACTGCATTAGTGTCAGTTTGTGACAGTTACAGTGTTAGGACAGTTACTGTTAGCCCCCTGTAGGTCTAGGGTACCCCCCTAACCCCCCTTAATAAAGTTTTAATCCCTTGATCACCCCCCGTCACCAGTGTCACTAAGCGATAATTTTTCTGATCGCTGTATTAGTGCCGCTGGTGACGCTAGTTAGGGACGTAAATATTTAGGTTCGCCGTCAGCGTTTTATAGCGTCAGGGACCTCCATATACTACCGAATAAATGTTTTAACCCCTTGATTGCCCCCTAGTTAACCCTTTCACCACTGATCACCGTATAAGTGTTACGGTTGACGCTGGTTAGTTCGTTTATTTTTTATAGTGTCAGGGCACCCGCCGTTTATTACCGAATAAAGGTTTAGCCCCCTGATCGCCCGGCGGTGATATGCGTCGCCCCAGGCAGCGTCAGATTAGCGCCAGTACCGCTAACACCCACGCACGCAGCATACGCCTCCCTTAGTGGTATAGTATCTGATCGGATCAATATCTGATCCGATCAGATCTATACTAGCGTCCCCAGCAGTTTAGGGTTCCCAAAAACGCAGTGTTAGCGGGATCAGCCCAGATACCTGCTAGCACCTGCGTTTTGCCCCTCCGCCCGGCCCAGCCCAGCCCACCCAAGTGCAGTATCGATCGATCACTGACACTTACAAAACACTAATTGCATAACTGCAGCGTTCACAGAGTCAGGCCTGATCCCTGCGATCGCTAACAGTTTTTTTGGTAGTATTTTGGTGAACTGGCAAGCACCAGCCCCAAGCAGCGTCAGGTTAGCGCCAGTACCGCTAACACCCACGCACGCAGCATACACCTCCCTTAGTGGTACAGTATCTGAACGAATTAATATCTGATCCGATCAGATCTATACTAGCGTCCCCAGCAGTTTAGGGTTCCCAAAAACGCAGCGTTAGCGGGATCAGCCCAGATACCTGCTAGCACCTGCGTTTTGCCCCTCCGCCCGGCCCAGCCCAGCCCACCCAAGTGCAGTATCGATCGATCACTGACACTTACAAAACACTAAATGCATAACTGCAGCGTTCGCAGAGTCAGGCCTGATCCCTGCGATCGCTAACAGTTTTTTTGGTAGCTTTTTATTGAACTGGCAAGCGCCAGCGGCCTAGTACACCCCGGTCGTAGTCAAACCAGCACTGCAGTAACACTTGGTGACGTGGCGAGTCCCATAAGTGCAGTTCAAGCTGGTGAGGTGGCAAGCACAAGTAGTGTCCCGCTGCCACCAAGAAGACAAACACAGGCCCGTCGTGCCCATAGTGCCCTTCCTGCTGCATTCGCCAATCCTAATTGGGAACCCACCACTTCTGCAGCGCCAGTACTTCCCCCATTCACATCCCCAACCAAATGCAGTCGGCTGCATGAGAGGCATTTTTATGTCCTCCCGAGTACCCCTACCCAACAAACCCCCCCAAAAAAGATGTTGTGTCTGCAGCAAGCGCGGATATAGGCGTGACACCCGCTATTATTGTCCCTCCTGTCCTGACAATCCTGGTCTTTGCATTGGTGAATGTTTTGAACTCTACCATGCACTAGTTGAGTATTAGTGTAGGGTACAGCATTCCACAGACTAGGCACACTTTCACAAGGTCTCCCAAGATTCCATCGCATTTTGAGAGACCCGAACCTGGAACCGGTTACCGTTATAAAAGTTAGTTACAAAAAAAGTGTAAAAAATAAAAAATAAAAAAAAATAGTTGTCGTTTTATTGTTCTCTCTCTCTCTATTCTCTCTATTGTTATGCTCTTTTTTACTGTATTCTATTCTGCTATGTTTTATTGTTATTATGTTTTATCATGTTTGCTTTTCAGGTATGCAATTTTTTATACTTTACCGTTTACTGTGCTTTATTGTTAACCATTTTTTTGTCTTTAGGTACGCCATTCACGACTTTGAGTGGTTATACCAGAATGATGCCTGCAGGTTTAGGTATCATCTTGGTATCATTCTTTTCAGCCAGCGGTCGGCTTTCATGTAAAAGCAATCCTAGCGGCTAATTAGCCTCTAGACTGCTTTTATAAGCCGTGGGAGGGAATGCCCCCCCCACCGTCTTCCGTGTTTTTCTCTGGCTCTCCTGTCACAACAGGGAACCTGAGAATGCAGCTGGTGATTCAGCCAGCTGACCATAGAGCTGATCAGAGACCAGTGGCTCCAAACATCTCTATGGCCTAAGAAACCGGAAGCTACGAGCATTTTATGACTTCGATTTCGCCGGATGTAAATAGCGCCATTGGGAAATTGGGGAAGCATTTTATCACACCGATCTTGGTGTGGTCAGATGCTTTGAGGGCAGAGGAGAGATCTAGGGTCTAATAGACCCCAATTTTTTCAAAAAAAGGAGTACCTGTCACTACCTATTGCTATCATAGGGGATATTTACATTCCCCGAGATAACAATAAAAATGATTAAAAAAAAAAAAAAAATGAAAGGAACAGTTTAAAAATAAGATAAAAAAGCAAAAAAATAAAGAAAAAAAAAAAAAAAAAATAAAAAAAAAAAAAGCACCCCTGTCGCCCCCTGCTCTCGCGCTAAGGCGAACGCAAGCGGCGGTCTGTCGTCAAACGTAAACTGCAATTGCACCATGCATGTGAGGTATCACCACAAAGGTTAGATCGAGGGCAGTAATTTTTGCAGTAGACCTCCTCTGTAAATCTAAAGTGGTAACCTGTAAAGGCTTTTAAAGGCTTTTAAAAATGTATTTATTTTGTTGCCACTGCACGTTTGTGCGCAATTTTAAAGCATGTCATGTTTGGTATCCATGTACTCGGCCTAAGATCATCTTTTTTATTTCATCAAACATTTGGGCAATATAGTGTGTTTTAGTGCATTAAAATTTAAAAAAGTGTGTTTTTTCCCAAAAAAATGCGTTTGAAAAATCGCTGCGCAAATACTGTGTGAAAAAAAAATGAAACACCCACCATTTTAATCTTTAGGGCATTTGCTTTAAAAAAAAATATAATGTTTTGGGGTTCAAAGTAATTTTTTTGCAAAAAAAAATAACTTTTTCATGTAAACAATAAGTGTCAGAAAGGGCTTTGTCTTCAAGTGGTTAGAAGAGTGGGTGATGTGTGACATAAGCTTCTAAATGTTGTGCATAAAATGCCAGGACAGTTCAAACCCCCCCCCAAATGACCCCATTTTGGAAAGTAGACACCCCAAGCTATTTGCTGAGAGGCATGTCGAGTCCATGGAATATTTTATATTGCGACACAAGTTGCGGGAAAGAGCCAAATTTTTTTTTTTTTTTGCACAAAGTTGTCACTAAATGATATATTGCTCAAACATGCCATGGGAATATGTGAAATTACACCCCAAAATACATTCTGCTGCTTCTCCTGAGTATGGGGATACCACATGTGTGAGACTTTTTGGGAGCCTAGCCGCGTATGGGACCCCGAAAACCAAGCACCGCCTTCAGGCTTTCTAAGGGCGTGAATTTTTGATTTCACTCTTCACTGCCTATCACAGTTTCGGAGGCCATGGAAAGCCCAGGTGGCACAAACCCCCCCCCCCCAAATGACCCCATTTTGGAAAGTAGACACCCAAAGCTATTTGCTGAGAGGTATAGTGAGTATTTTGCAGACCTCACTTTTTGTCACAAAGTTTTGAAAATTGAAAAAAAAAATGTTTTCTTGTCTTTCTTCATTTTCAAAAACAAATGAGAGCTGCAAAATACTCACCATGCCTCTCAGCAAATAGCTTGGGGTGTCTACTTTCCAAAATGGGGTCATTTGGGGTGGGGTTTGTGCCACCTGGGCATTCCATGGCCCCTGAAACTGTGATAGGCAGTGAAGAGTGAAATCAAAAATTTTCACCCTTAGAAATCCTGAAGGCGGTGATTGGATTTCGGGGCCCCGTACGCGGCTAGGCTCCCAAAAAGACCCACACATGTGGTATCCCCATACTCAGGAGAAGCAGCTAAATGTATTTTGGGGTGCAATTCCACATATGCCCATGGCCTGTGTGAGCAATATATCATTTAGTAACAACTTTGTGCAAAAAAAAAAAAAAAAAAAAAAAAGAAGTGTCACTTTCCCGCAACTTGTGTCAAAATATAAAATATTCCATGGACTCAATATGCCTCTCAGCAAATAGCTTGGGGTGTCTACTTTCCAAAATGGGGTCATTTGGGGGGGGTTTGTGCCACCTGGGCATTCCATGGCCTCCGAAACTGTGATAGGCAGTGAAGAGTGAATTTAAAAATTTACACCCTTAGAAATCCTGAAGGCGGTGATTGGTTTCGGGGCCCTGTACGCGGCTAGGCTCCCAAAAAGTCCCACACATGTGGTATCCCCATACTCAGGAGAAGCAGCTGAATGTATTTTGGGGTGCAATTCTACATAGGCCCATGGCCTGTGTGAGCAATATATCATTTAGTGACAACTTTTTGTAAATATTTTTTTTTTTTTTTGTCATTATTCAATCACTTGGGACAAAAAAAAAATAAAAATTTTCAATGGGTTCAACATGCCTCTCAGCAATTTCCTTGGGGTGTCTACTTTCCAAAATGGGGTCATTTGGGGGGTTTTGTACTGCCCTACCATTTTAGCACCTCAAGAAATGACATAGGCAGTCATAAACTAAAAGCTGTGTAAATTACAGAAAATGTACCCCAGTTTGTAGACGCTATAACTTTTGCGCAAACCAATAAATATACGCTTATTGACATTTTTTTTTACCAAAGACATGTGGCCGAATACATTTTGGCCTAAATGTATGACTAAAATTTAGTTTATTGGATTTTTATTTTATAACAAAAAGTAGAAAATATCATTTTTTTTTCAAAATTTTCGGTCTTTTTCCGTTTATAGCGCAAAAAATAAAAACCGCAGGTGTGATCAAATACCATCAAAAGAAAGCTCTATTTGTGGGAAGAAAAGGACGCAAATTTTGTTTGGGTACAGCATTGCATGACCGCGCAATTAGCATTTAAAGCGACGCAGTGCCAAATTGGAAAAAGACCTCTGGTCCTTAGGCAGCATAATGGTCCGGGGTTTAAGTGGTTAAAATCACTGCTCCCGAAAAAACGGCCGTTTTTAAATCAAGTCATTTTTATTAGATTTTCAAATTCTACATTATCCATCATAAATAATATAAAAATACAAAATTCCTTTATATATTATCCCATTACACCATCAACACATATCATCTTACCCTTGCTATTGTCTTTTTCCCCCACCCCCCTGCCCTATCGCCCCAATACCCACCCTCCACCCCCAAACAGTTGCTTCAATTAAAATAGGCGTGTCTTAAACTTGGCAAAACTAATTATCCAATTAAATACATAGTGCTTATACTTATCCCATCGTATATTAGTTCCCTGTTATTTATATTCCTATCCTTTATATTTCTTCATTCATTCCCTGACACCATAAACCCCATATCCTTGTAAACTTCCTATAACTTCCCCTTCTAGAATAAATTATCCTTTCTATTCCAACTACTGAGTTCATAGTTCTAACCCAATCTTCAGGAGTAGGAGGCACTGCTGATAACCATGCTTTTGCGATCAATTTCCTCGCCTGGTATAAACAGCGTACAATTGCTATACCTATGTGGCCTTCCCCAATATTCTTACTAGTTAGCCCCAGCACACAAGTCTTAGCCTCGTGTTCCAGTCTTATCCCAAACCTAGCATCTATAATGTTTAGGATCTCAGTCCAGTACCTGACTAGTTTCGGGCATCTCCACATTATATGAATAAGATCGCCCGTCTCTAGACACCTGGGACATTTATCATCTGGTCTTCGACCGAATCTATGCAACCTCTTGGGGGTATAGTAGGCTCTGTGTATAAGCAAGAGGTGCGAAGCCCGCTGCGACGGAGAGAGGGACACCATTGGACCAAGCTCCAATATTCTCTCCCACTGATCATCGCTCAACTCCCCCACATCGGCCTCCCACCCCTCCCTTGCACGCGAGAGTGGAACTAGTCTAATCGTCCTGGCCATTAATTGGTCATAGATTCCTGATAATAGTCCCTTAAGGCTGGGAGCCCTTACCACCTTGCTAAGCAGCGGTGCACTACACCATTCCAATGCCCTAGTCTTGAATTGTTTATCTAATGCATGCCTGATCTGGAGATAAAAGTAAAATGTTTCTTTGGGGATTCCAAACTCCCTTCTCAGGTCCGCAAAGGACTTTAATATATTGCCATCAAATATTTGCACCAGCCTATTTATACCCGCCCTGTCCCAAATCCTGTTTATTCCTATAGCCTGTAGTTCTTGTAGCTGTCCGTTCTGCCATATAGGTGAAAACTCCGTAACACCCCTATATCCCATTTCAATCTTCACTAACCGCCAAACTTTTATGACCAATTTATACGTTGGAAATGCGCCTCCTAAAGACCCGGCTTCCAATGCCCCAACTAAGGATTTATGCGGCTTCCCTGCTAACATGATTTTTACGCTGGAATTCACCTCTCCCCCATGTTCGCACCCCCCCAAATGTTGCAACTGGGCCGCCAGGAAATATCTATATGGATGAGGCACCGCCAGTCCCCCCTCCCTATTAGGGCGCTGCAAGGTCTGGAGACTAATCCTGGCCTGACCCTTCCTCCATATTAATTCACGAAAGAGAATTTATTTTAACAAACCAGTCCCTCCCTATCCAGACCGGGGAGTTGTGTAATATATACATTAATTGTGGCATCCAGATCATCTTGATCAGATTTGCGCGTCCTGCCATGGACAGGGGGAGCCGACACCAGATTTCTTTCTTCCTTTTAAACTTATCTAATAGCGGAGCTAGATTGTCTCTAATATACTGGGTTGGGTTGTTGGTTAACACTATACCTAAATATTTAAACTTCTCTACCACCCTAAAACGGGGTACCCCCTGAGGGAGAGACCCTGTAGTCGAGTCAAGCGGAAGGAGTGTAGATTTCTCCCAGTTGACTGTCAGCCCCGATATCCTCCCAAACCCTTCCACCAGCTGCATTGCCTTTACTAGTGATGGCCCCATGTCTCCCAAAAATAGCAATACGTTGTCGGCATATAGCGCTATTCTTTCCTCACCCCCTTTTCTTTTATAACCCTGCAGACCTGATGAGTTTCTTATTACCTCCGCGAAAGGCTCCATTGCCAGGGCGAACAGCAGGGGCGACAAAGGACACCCCTGTCTGGTCCCCCTCTCGAGTGAGATCCGTTCTGAGTATGTATTGTTTATTTTTAATCTAGCGCTGGGATGCTGATATAATATCTTAAGCCACTTAATAAACAGGGGGCCGAACCCGAATTTTCCCAATACCCACCATAAATAACCCCATTCCAGGGTGTCAAATGCCTTTGCGATATCCAAGGACATGACAACCCTGGAACCCGCATTCTCTACCGGAGTCTGGAGATTCAAATAGGTCCTTCTTATATTTTTACTAGTAGACCTGTTCTGCATAAACCCAGACTGATCCGGATGGATCAAGGTAGACATACATTTATTCAGCCTAGCTGCAAGGATTTTTGCCAGGATCTTGACATCCATACCAAACAATGAAATTGGTCTGTATGACGATGTGTCTAGTTGGTTTTTCTCCTCCTTCTAAGTTAGTATTATAATAGCTTCAGACATTGACAAAGGTAGACTACCAGCTGCAGCTGACCAGTTCAGTGTCTTCAAAAGCTCCGGGGCCAAAACCTCCCTGTATTGTTTATAAACCTCAGCTGGCAATGCATCAGGACCTGGGGACTTTTGGTTTGGCATATTCTTTATTGCTTGCCCGATTTCCTCCAGAGTTATCGGTGCTTCCAGACTATTCATATCAGTGTCTGACAACACCGGTAAGTCAGTACCTTCCAGAAATTTCTCCATCTCTGCTTGTTCAGGGCAGTGACGCGTCTTATATAGAACCCTATAAAATTCTATGAATGTTTTATTGATTACCTCAGGATCTGATGAAATATCCCCTTCATTTGTTTTAATCATGGGGATTGTTGAAGAGGGTGAATTAGTTTTGGCCAATAAGGCCAACGTCCGACCCACTCTTTCCCCCTCCTCAAAACTCCTCTGCCTCTGGAAAACCTTCCTGTTTTCTGCTCTTCTAATTCCTTCCTTTTTGTATTCTTGCTGCTTCCTTACCCAGAGTTCTCGATTTAACATAGTTGGATCCAATACATATTTTTCTTTGATTCCCGAACCTCTTCCCTAATAAGCTCTCCCCTTGCCTTTGTTTGTTTCTTTATTTTGGAAATCTGTTGAATCAAGAGCCCTCTGAGGTAGGCTTTCAAGGAGTCCCAGATCACACCCCCCGAGGCAGTACCAGTATTAAATTCAATAAATTCTCTCAATCTTAAACTAGTTTCGTCCCTATTTCCCATTAACTCCAACCATGTTGGATTTAATGACCACATTCTCGGGCCACCATTATCCCGCATGGTTATTGTCAATATCAGTGGCGAATGATCGGACACCCCCCTTGGGCGATATTCAATTCGACCTATTAAGGGTTGAACTTTTTGATTACCAATGGCCATATCAATACGGGAGAGAGTGTGGTGGGACCCCGAGAAGCAAGAATATTGCTGGCTACTGGGGTTACGGGTTCTCCACATGTCACACCACCCAACCTCCTCGAGGAACTGTGCCAGCCTTCCCTCCGACCCTCTACCTCCACTGAGCCTAGGTGGAAACCTATCTAGCCTGCTATCAAGCACGGTATTAAAGTCCCCCATTATGATAACCGGAACCTCTCTCTTATCCTCCAAGAATCCCAATAGCAAAAACAGGATCTCCATCTTAAATGGTGGGGGGGATATACAAATTAACTATGACAAATGGCCTGCCCTCAATTAGACAATGCAAAAAAATAAAACAACCCAGTCTATCAATACTGACATCCCTGCAGGAAAACATCAACCCCTTCCTGATCAAAATACTCACTCCCCTTGAGTAGGAGGAGTACACTGAGTGATATCGTGTCTGAAATTTTTTGTTTTTAATAAGTAACTTAGTCTCGCTAGTCAAGTGAGTTTCCTGCAGGCATATCACATCGGTAGCACAAGCTTCTAATTCCTGGAATACCGTGGCTTTTTTCATAGGCTCACTCATCCCCCTAATGTTAAACGGCCATTTTTAAAAGTTTTTTTTGCATTGATACATGTCCCCTGGGGTAGGACCCGGGTCCCCAAACCCTTTTTAGGACAATACCATGAAAATTAGCCTTTAAAATGAGCACTTTTGATTTCGAACGTTCAAGTCCCATAGACGTCAATGGGGTTCTAACGTTTGTGCGAATTTTCGGTCCGTTCGCAGGTTCTGGTGCGAACCGAACCGGGGGGTGTTCGGCTCATCCCTACTCACTGTACAGAGGTTATGATGCTGATTTAATATCCACTGAGGATGCTGTGCTGAGAGCCAAGACAAGGCATATACAGTTGAAATGCTAAATCAGGAAGATGAAGTGCTTAATCAAAAACTACATGTTACCTGTCTGGTTGTACAGTGTGGAAATTGTATGTAAATCACAAGACATGCTGCAGTCAATTGCAAATCTTTTGGCAGTAAAATAGTATGTAGCGCTGGTAGATTTTTATTTACCGCTGATAGGTAAATTAAGTGGGTCGCTTATTATAGGAAGTTAGATTTGCCTCTGTTCCAGCTTGGCTGACGTTGCATGTAGTTCCACATTGTGCCAGTGGGTGTCGTTGTCACCATCGGCAGGTGTTAGAAAAGCAACGTGTTGAAGGGAATGAGTGCTCCTCTGTCCCGGAGATAACTCGGTGGAGGTGGTCCTCCGAGTTGCATTCTGGGAGAGGGTATTTATGGGACAGACGCCATGTTTTAGGGTTCGTTTTCAGCCACCTGCTGGCCCTCCTGGCCGACAGGTATGCCCTAGGAATACCACCTTGTGGTCCTCCGTTCTGGAGGCCCGCGTCGCTGTGGCGTGTGGGTGGGCCCAGAAGCCTGTCTGGGGCCTACCACAGCAGCAGAGGAATGGTCCTGAGCTGTCTATCCTGAGTGAAAAAGCTGGACAACTGAGAAGATCCCAGGGGAGGACCCGTCATGGAAGAATCATGCAGAGTGCTGGTCTGGAGAGGGGCCTGGTGACTCGGTTGGAGGACGCATTCCGAAGTAATCTTACAGTATAATACTTCCGGGTTGGCTTAAAGGTTCAAGTACTGTATCTGACATTCATATCAAACTTATACATCCTGTGGCAGAGGATCGTATGGGTTTTTTTCCAGATAAGTCTGTGGCAGAGACTTTTGTTCGTGCTGCGTGCTGGCTGCTAGGCAAGTGAGAGATGTCTATCCAGGCGGGCAAAGATTAAATCCTATGAAAGGGGAGACTATTCAATTGCGAGTGTTCAATTACAAAGAATGTTCTGAAGAAATACAACAGAAAGGTATTTGAGCTTCTCTGCAGCTTTCCTACTACCTCTTTCCTGCTACTTCCCTTGTTCGTTTTATTAAAGCATTGGAAAACCTACTCAAGTGTTTGGTGCTTATATCGTCCAGAGGTAAACTCAACGGAACCCTAGACCCGATGCCGGTGAAACAGAGGTATCGAGAGTGAAGGTAACAAGCCCGCTTAAACCAGCAGCTCCACTGAGAGTTATTGCTACAGTAAATATGTGTAATTAAACTGTATTTTTATCTCCTGTTAAGCCCTTTGTGATTGAAGAACAAGCCCCAGCTACATAACCATATATTATCAGGTTGATGGGGTTATACTAGGATGATGCCAGGAGCTAAAGGCATTACCCTGGTAACTTTTTTCAGTTGGCAATGGGCTTTAATGTAAAAGTGATCCTAGCGGCTATTTAGTCGCTGAACCGCTTTTACAGGTGGCAGGAGAACCCTTCTGCCTTCTTCCGCAGCTCTCCCATTGGTTCCGCTAGCTGACCAAGTATTTTGCCACTTCTGATTTTGGCTAATGTAAACAGGCTGTTACCAGTCTGTGAAAGCATCGTATCAAACCAATCTTGATTTGATCTGATGCTTTAAAGGGCAGAGGAGAGATCTTGGGTCCAATAGACCCCAGATCTCTCAGTAAGGAGTACCTGTAACTGCCCATGCTATCACATAGGATGTTGATTATCCCTTCTGATAGCAATAAAGTTGATCAAAAAAAAGTGTACAAAAAATCATGAAAAATTTTAAAAGCACCCCTGTCCCTCTGTGCTTGTACACAATGGGGAACGCATACGTAGGTCTCGCACGCATATGTAAACATGTTTGCACCACACGTGAGGTATTGCCGCAAACATAGCGAGAGCAATAATTCTAGAACCAGACCTCCTATATAACTCTAAACTGGTAACCTTTAAATCGTAGCCTATGGAGATTTTTAAGTATCATAGTCTGGCGCTGCTCTACGAGCATGCACAATTTCAAGGTGTGACATGTTAGGTATCTATTTATTAGGGGTAACATCATTTTTTATACTTAACCATATAATTGGGTATTATATTGTGTTTTTGTCCAAAAAAATTGTGTTTGAAAAACTGCTGCGCAAATACGGTGTGACATAAAATATTCTCTAGGGCCTCTGCTTAAACAAATATATAATGTTTGGGGTTCCAAGTAGTTTTCTAGCAACAAAAAAAAAATGCTGATTTTACATATATGTGAGAAGTTTCAGAATAGGCATGGGGATAAGTGGTCAAAGAATAAAAGCAACATGTTTGCAATAATTTTATGATTTGAGTTTTTATAAGTGTTCTAGATTTAAAGGGGTTGTAAAGGTTCAGGTTTGTTTTAAAAAAAAAAACAAAAAAAACATACATGTTATACTTGCCTCCACTGTGCAGTTGGTTTTGCACAGAGTGGCCCCGATCCTCCTCTTTTGGGGTCCCTCCCCAGCGCTCCTGGGTCCAACTCTTCTTGAGTGTCTCGTCGGAGAAGCGCTGTCCGACGGGACACCCATGCGGGCGCGCTCCCGTGTCCTACTGCTGCGTCTGTTGACACAGACATCAGGACTTGGCTCCGCCCCCCAGCGCCCACGTCATTGGATTTGATTGACAGCATCGGGAGCCAATGGCTGCGCTATCAATCTATCCAATCAGGACACGAGACACCGGCTGGAGCTGGTATGCTCGTTTACATCGCGGGAATTACGGGGCTCAGGTAAGTATAAGGGGGACTCGAGGGTGCTGCTGCAGTAAGGTTTTTTACCTGATAACCGGAACCTCATTAAGGTGAAAAATGCAGAGGGTTTAAATTGCTATTATTAGAGAGAGAATTTAGAAACACTATGTAATGCTGGCAGGGAACATTGACAATGAAGAGATTTCCTCACCAAAGTTATTCTGAAATACTGCAAGAATCACAATCTACATGTAAAGTACATTAAATTTAAGTTGGCCATCCTGTGTCTGCTTTAAATAGTAAATTAAATGGAGTAAAAGCATCTCTCTGATGCTGATTGGCTTACATATGCTAAAAATGATAATATTTCATGGTGAGAGCACATTTTTGAAGAAGCAAAATTATACAGACTATAGGAACAAATAGCTAATATTAGGCATGGGTTCCCTGGACATAGTGTTTTGAAGCATTATGCGTGCTGTTGTCAAAAAAATCTTAAAGGTCCCATTTTTCTTGCCCCTAGATTGGAGGGGGACCTATATCAGGTGAGACATCTTGAAATTAGAGACTCACTAAATATATATGACCTCAAAACATTCACCCCTTTTGGGATGAACATAGAGTGGGATGTGAGCTATTTCATAAATAATGGTTAATATTATTAAAAATATTTTGTATATTATTGGTTTTTATTTTTTATGACCATCAATTGCCTCTTTCTTGTAATATAATTATTTACATATTTTAAAGTACTTATCATTTTTGTACCCTGGATGTGTTTAATATAGTTAATATTATTGGGATGCAATTTTTAAATTATACACAAGATGGGACTATATTAGACAAGTGATTATAAATGTTGCTAAAGAGTTTGCTTTCCGGGAGCTGGAGGGTGGCTGGTTACCTGGAGGGTGCCCCCCTCCGCCTCCGGTATCCGGAACAAATTTAGCTTTTTTATTTTAATATATGTTCTGTTTTCCTTGGTCCTGGCTTTTTCGGCTTCTGGGTGTTGGAGCGCTTTGGTTGTTATTACTGATGCCAGAAGCATAGTCGAGGAACAAGCCAATGTTCGAGGGGTAGCAATAATGGACAGCAGCAGGGAAGACATGAGTGAGATAGTGGCTGAAGAGATCACAATAATCTGGCAACAGGAAGTGTAGAGACATGGATTAAATTAGGAAGTCCATAGGGGGAGCAATGAGTTCAAGTTTTAAGACAAACAATGTTCAAGGCAGGATCATCCAAGGAATTGTTCAGTGGACTGTCCAGCATTCAAGGTGGCTCAACAAGAAGGCACATTGCCTAACACAGCAGAGATCCTGGGTTCAAATCCAGTCCCAAATTAATGGTGGAGTTAATGGAAGTCAACAATAAGGCATGGACTGTGACCATTTTGTGATTCTATTTTGAGGGTCTACTTTATCTGGTAAGCGGTTTGGTTTTATCACGGTGGTGCTGAGTGCAGTCACTTTCACACTGAAGCTGATGTTGGGACTTCTTTGCTATTAGACATTATTTAGTTATTATATAAAAATTATACATACCTGTGAACCCCAAAAGGCATCAGTTTTGACTTTATTTCAGGAGTCTCTAGTATCTGTAAATGTTAAGCAGCTGTTTAGTAAAAGTAATCCTTTCACATGTTGCTTGTATAAAAGGTAACTATCATTAACCACTTAAGGACCAGGCCTTTTTATGACATTTGTTGTTTACAAATCAAAATCAGTATTTTTTGTTAGAAAATTACTTAGATGTCCCAAACATAATGTTAATATTAACACACACATACATACATACATACATACATACATATATATACACAGTGCCTTGCAAAAGTATTCGGCCCCCTTGAACTTTTCAACCTTTTGCCACATTTCAGGCTTCAAACATAAAGATATAAAATTTTAATTTTTTGTGAAGAATCACCAACAAGTGGGACACAATTGTGAAGTGGAACGAAATCTATTGGATATTTTTAACTTTTTTAGCAAATAAAAAACTGAAAAGTGGTGCGTGCAAAATTATTCGGCCCCTTTACTTTCAGTGCAGAAAACTCACTCCAGAAGTTCAGCGAGGATCTCTGAATGATCCAATGTTGTCCTAAATGACTGATAGTGATAAATAGAATCCACCTGTGTGTAATCAAGTCTCTGTATAAATGCACCTGCTCTGTGATAGTCTCAGGGTTCTGTCGAAAGCGCAGAGAGCATCATGAAGACCAAGGAACACACCAGGCAGGTCCGTAATACTGTTATGGAGAAGTTTAAAGCCGGATTTGGATACAAAAAGATTTCCCAAGCTTTAAACATCCCAAGGAGCACTGTGCAAGCGATCATTTTGAAATGGAAGGAGTATCAGACCACTGCAAATCTACCAAGACCTGGCTGTCCCTCTAAACTTTCAGCTCAGACAAGGAGAAGACTGATCAGAGATGCAGCCAAGAGGCCCATGATCACTCTGGATGAACTGCAGAGAACTACAGCTGAGGTGGGAGAGTCTGTCCATAGGACAACAATCAGTCGTACACTGCACAAATCTGGCCTTTATGGAAGAGTGGCAAGAAGAAAGCCATTTCTCAAAGATATCCATAAAAAGTCTCGTCTAAAGTTTGCCACAAGCCACCTGGGAGACACACCAAACATGTGGAAGAAGGTGCTCTGGTCCGATGAAACCAAAATCGAACTTTTTGGCCACAATGCAAAACGATATGTTTGGCGTAAAAGCAACACAGCTCATCACACTCAACACACCATCCCCACCGTGAAACATGGTGGTGGCAGCATCATGGTTTGGGCCTGCTTTTCTTCAGCAGGGACAGGGAAGATGGTTAAAATTGAGGGGAAGATGGATGCAGCCAAATACAGGACCATTCTGGATGAAAACCTGTTGGACTCTGCAAAAGACCTGAAAATGGGACGGAGATTTATCTTCCAACAAGACAATGATCCCAAACATACAGCAAAATCTACAAAGGAATGGTTCACAAATAAAGGTATCCAGGTGTTAGAATGGCCAAGTCAAAGTCCAGACCTGAATCCAATCGAGAATCTGTGGAAAGAGCTGAAAACTGCTGTTCACAAACGCTCTCCATCCAACCTCACTGAGCTCGAGCTGTTTTGCAAGGAAGAATGGGCAAGAATTTCAGTCTCTCGATGTGCAAAACTGATAGAGACATACCCCAAGCGACTTGCAGCTGTAATCGCAGCAAAAGGTGGCTCTACAAAGTATTAACGCAAGGGGGCCGAATAATTTTGCACGCCCCACTTTTCATTTTTTTATTAGTTAAAAAAGTTTCAACAATCCAATAGATTTCGTTCCACTTCACAATTGTGTCCCACTTGTTGGTGATTCTTCACAAAAAATAAAAATTTATATCTTTATGTTTGAAGCCTGAAATGTGGCAAAAGGTTGAAAAGTTCAAGGGGGCCGAATACTTTCGCAAGGCACTGTATATATATATATATATATATATATATATATATATATATATATATATATATATATATATATATATATATATATATATATATATATATATATACACTACCGTTCAAAAGTTTGGGGTCACCCAAACAATTTTGTGTTTTCCATGAAAAGTCACACTTATTTACCACCATACGTTGTGAAATGAATAGAAAATAGAGTCAAGACATTGACAAGGTTAGAAATAATGATTTGTATTTGAAATAACATTGTTTTTACATCAAACTTTGCTTTCATCAAAGAATCCTCCTTTTGCAGCAATTACAGCATTGCACACCTTTGGCATTCTAGCTGTTAATTTATTGAGGTAAGCTGGAGAAATTGCACCCCACGCTTCTAGAAGCAGCTCCCACAAGTTGGATTGGTTGGATGGGCACTTCTGGCGTACCATACGGTCAAGCTGCTCCCACAACAGCTCAATGGGGTTCAGATCTGGTGACTGTGCTGGCCACTCCATTACCGATAGAATACCAGCTGCCTGCTTCTGCTGTAAATAGTTCTTGCACAATTTGGAGGTGTGTTTAGGGTCATTGTCCTGTTGTAGGATGAAATTGGCTCCAATCAAGCGCTGTCCACTGGGTATGGCATGGCGTTGCAAAATGGAGTGATAGCCTTCCTTATTCAGAATCCCTTTTACCCTGTACAAAGCTCCCACCTTACCAGCACCAAAGCAACCCCAGACCATCACATTACCTCCACCATGCTTAACAGATGGCGTCAGGCATTCTTCCAGCATCTTTTCATTTGTTCTGCGTCTCACAAACGTTCTTCTTTGTGATCCAAACACCTCAAACTTGGATTCATCCGTCCACAACACTTTTTTCCAGTCTTCCTCTGTCCAATGTCTGTGTTCTTTTGCCCATCTTAATCTTTTTCTTTTATTGGCCAGTCTCAGATATGGCTTTTTCTTTGCCACTCTGCCCTGAAGCCCAAAATCCCGCAGCCGCCTCTTCACTGTAGATGTTGACACTGGTGTTTTGCGGGTACTATTTAATGAAGATGCCAGTTGGGGACCTGTGAGGCGTCTGTTTCTCAAACTAGAGACTCTAATGTGCTTATCTTCTTGCTTAGTTGTGCAACGCGGCCTCCCACTTCTTTTTCTACTCTGGTTAGAGCCTGTTTGTGCTGTCCTCTGAAGGGAGTAGTACACACCGTTGTAGGAAATCTTCAATTTCTTTGCAATTTCTCGCATGGAATAGCCTTCATTTCTAAGAACAAGAATAGACTGTCGAGTTTCAGATGAAAGTTCTCTTTTTCTGGCCATTTTGAGCATTTAATTGACCCCACAAATGTGATGCTCCAGAAACTCAATCTGCTCACAGGAAGGTCAGTTTTGTAGCTTCTGGAAGGAGCTAGACTGTTTTTAGATGTGTGAACATGATTGCACAAGGATTTGCTAATCATCAATTAGCCTTCTGAGCCAATGAGCAAACACATTGTACCATTAGAACACTGGAGTGATAGTTGCTGGAAATGGGCCTCTATACACCTATGTAGATATTGCACCAAAAACTAGACATTTGCAGTTAGAATAGTCATTTACCACATTAGCAATGTATAGAGTATATTTTTTTAAAGTTAGGACTAGTTTAAAGTTAGCTTCATTTAAAAGTACAGTGCTTTTCCTTCAAAAATAAGGACATTTCAATGTGACCCCAAACTTTTGAACGGTAGTGTATATATATATATATAGTTAGTTAGTTAGTTAGTTAGTTAGTTAGTTAGTTAGTTAGTTAGTTAGTTTTTGTGCAGCTGTTTTTCAAAAAAGAAATTTTTTATAATACACTTTAATGAATTTTAGAAAAAACATAATATACTCTTTTTTTTGTATAATATGACAGATGATGTTACGCTGAGTACGGTAAATAGATACCCAACATGCCTTAAATTTGCACTCACTCGTGGAATGACGCCAAACTATGGTAATTAAAAATCTGCAGAGATGACACTTTCTAAACTGGCAACCTGTAGACATTTTTAGTTAGAGGCGGTCTAGTGCTAGAATTATTGCTCTCGCTCAGAAGTTCATGACAATTCCTCACATGTGTAGTGCAAACACCCGTGTGCATAGATGGGCGTGACATATGTATGCATTGACTACTGCACGTGGAGACAGGGGCACTTTAAAAAAACATATATATTTATTCTATTACATTTTTTTCATTTTTACACTGGCTAAAAAAAAAATTAATCACTATTATTGCTATCGCAAGGGCTGTAAATGTCCCTTGCGTTAACTTTACAGCATGACAGGTGGTCTTTATGGAAAGATCTGGGGTCTAAAAGACCCCAAATCTCTCTTCTACCTTTAACCACTTCAGCCCCGGAAGGATTTGCCCCCTTAATCACCAGGCCTTTTTTTGCGATACGGCACTGTGTCGCTTTAACTGACCATTGCGCAGTCGTGCGACATTGTACCCAAACAAAATTGACATCCTTTTCTCCCACAAATAGTTTTCTTTTGGTGGTATTTGATCACCTCTGTGTTTTTTTTGCGCTATAAAACAACGACAATTTTGAAAAAAATTGCAAAAGCAATATTTTTTTACTTTTTTTTTTAATAATAAATATCCCCCACAAAAATACATTTTATTATACCTTTTCATGTGACAACACTGAAGAAATGACACTTTGCTACAATGTAAAGTAGTGAGTGTACAGCTTGTACAACAGTGTATTTGCTGTCATCTCAAAATAACTTAACACACAGCCATTAATGTCTAAACCGCTGGCAACAAAAGTGAGTACACCCCTAAGTGAAAAGGTCCAAATTGGGCCCAAATTGTTAATATTTTGTGTGGCCACCATTATTTTCCAGCACTGCTTTAACCCTCTTGGGCATGGAGTTCACCAGAGCTTCATAGGTTGCCACTGGCGACATCATGGAACTGGTGGATGTTAGAGACCTTGCGCTCCTCCACCTTCCGTTTGAGGATGCCCCACAGATGCTCAATATGGTTTAGGTCTGGAGACATGCTTGGCCAGCCCATTACCTTTACTCTCAGCTTCTTTAGCAAGGCAGTGGTCATCTTGGAGGCGTGTTTGGGGTCGTTTTGTTGGAATACTGCCCTGCGGCCCAGTCTCCAAAGGGAGGGGATCATGCTCTGCTTCAGTATGTCACAGTACATGTTGACATTCATGGTTCCCTCAATGAACTTTAGCTCCCAAGTGCACTCATGCAGCCCCAGACCATGACACTCCCACCACCATGCTTGACTGTAGGCACACTTGACTTTGAGCTCCTCACGCGCTTGACACCATCTGAACCAAATAGGTTCATCTTGGTCTCATCAAACCACAGGACATGGTTCCAGTAATCCATGTCCTTAGTCTGCTTGTCTTCAGCAAACCGTTTACGGGCTTTCTTGTGCATAATCTTTACAAGAGGCTTCCTTCACCCCTTCAACCTCTGCAGCAATGCTGACAGAATTTATTTCCCAAAGACAACCTCTGGATATGAGGCTGAGCACGTGCACTCAACTTCTTTGGTTGACCATGGCGAGGCCTGTTCTGAGTGGAACCTGTCCTGTTAAACCACTGTATGGTCTTGGCCACCGTGCTGCAGTTCAGTTTCAGGGTCTTGGCAATCTCCTTATAGCCTAGGCCATCTTTATGTAGAGCAACAATCTTTTTTTCAGATCCTCAGAGAGTTCTTTGCCATGAGGTGCAATGTGGAACTTCCAGTGACCAGTATGAGAGAGAGAGAGCGATAACACCAAATTTAGCACACCTGCTCCCCATTCACACCGGAGACCTTGTAACACTAATGAGTCACATGACACCGGGGAGGGAAAATGGCTAATTGAGCCCAATTTGGACATCTTCACTTAGGGGTGTACTCATTTTACATTATATATATTTTTTAGCAGAGAATCTAGAGAATAAAATGGCGATTGTTGCAATATTTTATGTCCCACAGTATTTGTGCAGCGGTGTTTTAAACGCAAATTTTTGGGAAAAGGGACACTTTCATGAATTTAAAAAAAATAACAAACAGTAAAGTTACCCCAATTTTTTTGTTTAATGTGAAAGATGATGTTACGCCGAGTAAATAGATACCAAACATGTCACGCTTTATAATTGCGGAATGGCGACAAACTACAGTACCTAAAAATCTCCATAGGCGACGATTTAATTTTAATTTAATTTTACGGTTACCAGGTTAGAGTTACAGAGAAGGTCTAGTGTTAGAATTATTGCTCTCGCTCTGACAATCGCGGCGATACCTCACATGTGTGATTTGAACATCGTTTACATATGCGGGCCCGACTTCCGTATGCGTTTTCTTTGCTGCGCGAGCTCACGGGGGCGCATTAAAAGATTTTTTTTTCTTATTTATTTTTATATTAATAAACTGCGTTTAAAAAAAAAATCTTTTTGATCACTTTTATTGCTGTCACAAGGAATGTAAACATCCCTTGTGACAGTAAAGATGGTGACAGGTACTCTTTATGGAGGGATCGAGGGTCTAAAAGACCCCCGATCCCTCCTTTGCACTTCAGTATTCAGAATCGCCGAAAACGGCGATCTGAATACTTAATATATTTTTTTAAAACCGGCGCCATTAACAGCCGAGTAAACAGGAAGTGACGTCATGACGTTGCTTCCGTGTTGACTATTAGGAGGCTGGAACAAAGCCACTCACGGCTCTGTTCCAATCTGTCCCCAGCCGCTGGAGGCGGCCGATTGGTCATCGGGTCTCCCGATGGAATGGGAGGCCCGGTAAGAGTGGCGGGAGGTGGTGGGAGGGGGGGGGGGAACATCCCCTCCTGCTCCACCGGTATAACAGCCGAGGGGCTTTTAGCCGCATCGGTTGTTATACCCGGAAAGCTGATCGGCGGCTCTAAAAACAGTGCAGCTGCGGGCATCATCCCGGTATAACCCCCGGAAGCAGAGTATGCACATCTGCGTACAAGCTGTACACTCACTACTTTACATTTTAGCAAAGTATTATTTCTTCAGTGTTGTCACATGAAAAGATAATAAAATATTTACAAAAATGTAAGGAGTGTACTCACTTTTGTGAGATACTGTATATTCTTCTACATATTTTTGGTAGAAAAAAAAAAATCGCAATAAGCGTATATTGATTGGTTTGCACAAACGTTATAGTGTTTACAAAATAGGGGCAATATTTATGGCATTTTTATTATCTTTTTTTTTTACTAGTAATGGCGGCGATCTGCGATTTTTAGCGGGACTGTGACATTGCAACGGACAGATCAGACACTTTTGACACATTTTGACACACTTTTGACACATTTATACAGCGATCAGTGCTATAAAAATGCACTGATTACTGTGCAAATGTCACAGCCAATCTGTCTCTCCTCTCCTGACAGAATTGTGATGTATGTGTGTGTACACACATCCCCGCTCTGGCTCTTGTGCCCGCGATCGCGCGTGGCCGGCGGATGTCGCATGTGCCGCAGGAGGCACGCGCCAGCTGCACAGCGGGGAACCCGATGCGCATGGCTGGTGGGTGAGATGTTATAGCTGTTTAAGAGACCCAGGTACAGCTACGGCAATTTGCGCAGGATAGCCGACCTGCCACAGTAGAATGATGGCACCTGGTCGGCTAGTGGTTAAAAGCAAAAGATTTAAAAAATATATATATCTTTTGCTTTAAGAAAAAAAAAAAACACGTTTACATGGCCCAAGAACCGGAAGTGACATCATGACGTCTACTCATAGTAGGTTGACCTGGCCCATCCTTCCCTGTTTTCAGAAAGAAGAGAGAAGGGCTGGGTCACGTGCAAATAGTGAACTGAAAATCTATTGAACTGCGTGTTTTCAGCAAGACATCTCCCTCCGCAATAATGTATGACATCCAATCAGATTTTAGTTTTTGAGGCCAGTCAAGTTCAAGATAGATTTTGAGTGGCTTATATCACAATTACATATTTTATTGACTAAGCCCAATAATGGTTTTAGAAACAAAAGCGTCTGCATTGCACCTAAGCCTTGTCATGATTTCACTTTTAGTGCCTGGTAATGATTAGTAAAAAAGTGTAAGCATAACACCAAACTTATATAAACAAAATTCAGCAAAGCCCTGGAGCCGCACTCCACTTCCAAAGGGGTAAATCAACTTTATTGGCTAGCACAAGCATAGACTCTCCACCCAGGATCTTCCCTCTAACATGGTTCACCCCATACTGCTGCTTACCCTTTTGGGAATGGATTTGATATCTCCTGGTTGTGATTCCTATATATGTTCTCTCTTATGGTAGCTATCCATCACTGAGATTTATTTCCTAATTTTGGGAGGATGGATTCACTGACAGATGGGATGATAGGTGGGGACCTCTTGGGATGGTGCCTAGGGTCTATCCCCAGGAGGCCCTCTGTCCTTGTCAATAGAAGCTGGCCTTTTCACTTCAATAAACCCCTATGTTCTCTATCTTGTTACATGCATTAATAGAGAATATATTCAGTTTTGTTCACTATGATGCTTTCTGGAATTTATACCTTTACTGTGATTCCTTTAACTGTTGAAGATTTCTGGATACTTGTTTATCCCACAATGTAACCCGGGATGTATGTTACTTAATATTTTTTTGTGTGCTTTATATTATAAAAAATGATTGAAAGAAACACACAATAAAAACTCACTCATACACAAAACACAAACACACACCTACAAAACAAAAACAAACAAATGAAACAAAGACTGACACATAAAACACACGCAAACACAAACACACACCTACCTAAGTTCTCTCATGTCTTGTTCCACCAACTCATCACTCTGCCTTAAAAAATGGATCCTGCAAGGTCCCAAAATGTTGGCCTGAAATACCTGTTATTTTATCTGAATAAACTCTACCAAGGTGTGCTGGAAAAGGTCTCTACTTTAGAATAATTGTATGTTGGCACCCTCCACCAATTCACTCAATACACGAACTGTAGGCAAGCCTGTAGACTAGGTTTACACTTGTGCAGGTTGGGAACGCGTGCATAATTGCACATGTTCCCAAATTGCAGGCAAAGAATATTGCTGTTTAGCAGATGAGCAGGGGTGCCATTCATTTTTAGTTGTACCCTCACAAATCAGAAAATGTGGTGCATTTTCTTGTACGCAAAACCACATGGTGCCACAATGCGGTTTTGTGTAGATGCATTTTCTAAAAAATGGGCTGGGACTTTTTCCCCACATTTTCCACAATTGAAATGAATGGGCTGGTGGGCCCACGCAAATGTGCCACATTACCTGCTTGAGGGTGACCCAAGCCATAAGGAGCATGACGGATACTATACAACTTCGTTGTTCCAGCAACCAACTCTGCTGTTGCTTGTATGGCCATTTTGAATGAGCTCTTCTCTTCCTCAAATCAGCAGCCTCTCCCTACTGCAGCAACCTCTGCTACTGCCTGTACTAACTTAGTCTTTATGCTGTATGTGCTGCTGCCTGGAAGGAAGATGCACAGATGCAGAACTACTAAATAAGGTCTTCCAAGACAGGACAGGACAAACATCTCACTCATTGACAACGTCAACCTGTGACGAAACGCGAGTCCCCATTGACAACGTCAACCTGTGACGAAACGCGTCTGGGAGGGACGTTCTGACGTCACCACGTTTGCCCTGTTGTGGACGGGAGCTATCTGAGTGCCGGCCGGCATCACTGTTTTTCTTTCGTTTTCTGAATGTAAGTGTTTTTACCTTTGAATAAATTGGATTTGTTACGGTATGACACTATTGGCTGCTTCTCCTTTCTGAACACCTATGATCGGAGCTTGTGAGGAGTCTGCCGGGACGGGATCGCGGTGACGTCACCACCATTTCGTTTTTGGCCCCTTCTAGCTGATCTTTTGGTGAGCAGGAACCCCTTCAGTTCTGGTCAGGACCTCGTTCTGGGTTACCAGGGCTATTAGCCTACCGCTGTCATACCTTCACTGGTTTACCATCTGGTAAGCGGCCCCCCATTTCTGAGCACCGGGTGTTTTATTTATTTCCTCTTTGGATCTGTACTTGCCTATTTTAAATTCTACTTCTGGTAATCAGATATAATATTAGTTTTTGATTCAAAGACATCACTTTTTTTGCATGTTGCATGTCACTTCCCCCTTTTTTTGCCTTCACGCCCCTGGTTTGCTAAACATTTTGGGGTCTCATGATCCTTTAAATGGTTTTTGTATGAGCACTCCTTTTTAGGGTAATTATTTTTGTCAGTATTACGCTATGTTTTTTGTATGTTTTTCTACACCTATGTGGATTCGGTCCGCCACATGAGTCTGTCGGACCCTACCCCTCTTGGAGCACACTGAAAGGCCCAGGCTGGGTTTAAAGCCACCTGTTTAACCTCGCTTACGTTCTGGTAAGCAGAATATCCATAAGTTTGTTCTCTATTCATCATTTAGGAGGATCTATTATGCCATGTGGACTCTGTTAAATCTTTTTTCACTTATATTGATTGGACTCAATTTTTAGCGCGGTTCTTTTTGGTTTTTTATCTCACTCTTCTGTTTCCCACCAGGCCTCCCTTTGCCTCGGGCCCCATAGTGGCCACATGGGCGACATTGCAGTAGCTACCCTATTAATGCTCTTTGATTAAGCCCCAGTAAGGTGAAATATGTTAGGTTAGGATTCTGGGTGGAATGTCTGTGCTTGTGCTGAACAAAAAGTTATTTTTACCCTTTGGAAGAGGTGTGCAACTTCAGCGTTTTGCTGAATTGTATGTGGAAGAAACAGACGGGCTTAATCTTTTCTGAGTAACATCCTATAAGCAAACATTAATTGTTCTTTCCCTGTTAACCCAAATTGGTTTATCCAGTGTATGAATTATAACATTATTACCAATAAATATTTTGGACTTACCACTTTGCTGAAACTGGTATTGATTAAACCCAGTACCAGGCTATTTACTCTGATGTTCATGAAACGCAAAGCTTGTGCCAACATATTGGTTAATCCATGTACTGATGTCTTAGCTATTGAATATGGACCAATATGCTAGAAAATAAATATTACATATTAGATATATTTATATATAGAGAGAGACAGAGAGAGACAGAGAAGGAAAGTCTACACATTGTAACTAATTACAGTGTTTGGTCTTCAGATCTTAAAACTTTTAGCCCTCTTTCACACAGGTGGCCAGGTGGTGGTAAAAACAGGCAAGCGGAGTCAAGGTTTTACCACACTCTGACCACCCATCTAAGATGAAACCAGGGGAAGCTGTTCACATGGCATGAGGCGATGCTTTTTGTTGCAATTTCAAAAACTTTATTGTGGCTTGTGGGGTTGACAGACGACGCCACCTGTCAAATTCAGCCATTCAAGTCAATTGGCTGTGCCACAAGTGCGAGCCAAATGCTTGGCTCGCATTTACAGCACATTGACCCCCATTATAAAATGCCATTTGGAAAAAAAACAGGCATTCGGGAGGCTGCATGCCTGACAGTGGCTGCTTAGCCGCACTATGAAAAGCAATTAACTGGAAAACTTTTCAGAGCATGGGCTAGTGTCACTGTCATTTTTACAAACTGCCATATTTGCTTTAAATAAGTAACTTGATATGATGAATTCAGCATTGTACTTTATTTGGGAACAATAGGAGAGCAAAACTTAAAACGTTTACATTTCAACCATGTGCTTATTGATACAGCAATAGCTTTACCACTATTTATTTTACCCAAATTATTCAACAAGCAATGCTTTCCCTGGTGGTACTGTCATTCAAAACTATTTTTCTGTGTATATTAAAAAAAAAAAAAAAAAAAAATAATCAGTTATATTTTAAAAACTACTTGTGTTACTGTATATACAAAGTACACAAAGTTCTGACAGAGATTCTGAGATTATTAACCAAAGTCCTGGCAGGAATTATGCAGGCCCTGTTGGAAGCCCTGGCAGGGGTTCTGGGAATCCTGGAAGGAGTTCTTAAAATCTTAACAAGAATTCTGCAATTCCTGGGAGGGATTCTGAGAATATAGTGACACATAGCCAAATGGGTAGGGGTCCACAAGTTTGATAAAATTCCCCTGTGGAGTTGATTTAATAGAGGGAAATAGACTGTTTACTTGTAATGCCGCGTACACAGGAGCAGACTTTACGGCATACTTTGCCCGGCGGACTTCCCGAATGAACGGACTTGCCTACACACGATCAACCAACCGACGGATTCATACGCGATGACGTACGACCGGACTAAAACAAGGAAGTTCATAGCCAGTAGCCAAAAGCTGCCCTAGCCTCGGTTTTTGTCCATCGGACTAGCATACAGACAAGCAGACTTTTCGACCGGACTAGAGTCCGCCGGATAGATTTGAAACATGTTTCAAATCTAAGTCCGTCAAACTTTTGATAAAACAAAGTCCGCTGGAGCCCACACACGATCGAATTGTCCGACGAAATCCGGTACGTCGGACCAAGTATGCCGTAAAGTCCGATCGTGTGTACGCGGCATAAGGGAAGTTGCACTTTGCAAGGGAATTTCCCTCGGAGCTTAGCAAATAAAGTGAAAGTGATACTGAAAGTGATACTAAAGCTTTGTTTTTTTGTGTTTAAAAATAACAAACACATCATACTTACCTGCCCTGTGCAGTGGTGTTGCATAGAGCAGCCCTGATCCTCCTCTTCTCGGGTCCCTTGCCGGCGCTCCTGGCCCCTCCCTCCTGCTGGGTGCCCCCACAGCAAGCAGCTTGCTACGGGGGTACCCGAGCCACAGATCTGTGTATCCATTCAGACATGGAGCCAGGGGCGGACTGACCATTGAGCCACTCGGGCACTGCCCGAGGGCCCTGGGCCACTAGGGGGCCCCATCAGGGTTGCCAGCCTCAGTAAAACCAGGGACAGTATGTATAAATCTGTGTTTTTTTTTACATCTGTCTGTGTATACTGTGTGTACATGTATGTGTATACTGTGTGATTGTATACTGTGTGTGTGTATACTGTGTGGCCCCATAATCTCTGATTGCCTGGGGGCCCCATAATCTCCTATTGCCCGGGGGCCCCATGAGTTATCAGTCCGCCCCTGCATGGAGCTGTGGCCTGGCCCTGCCCCCTCTCTCATCATTGGCTCACTGACTTTGATTGACAGCAGTGGGAGCCAATGGTGCTCCACTACCATCTCAGCCAATGAGGAGGGAGAGTCCCGGGCAGCCGAGTCTCTCCTGCAACATCGCTGGATAGAGATGGGGCTCAGGTAAGCATTAGGGGGGCTGAGGGGGAGCTGCACATAGGTTTTTTTATCAATGCATAGAATGAACCACTTGAACTCTATTTTAAAAAATAAAATCTATTCAAGTATGCATTCTTAATTAAAAAAATAACGCTCTTAGAGAGCTGCAAGACTCAGGCAATTACTTGTTTTACTGTTTAAAGGCTGGACTTTACTTTGAACTTTGGTCCTTGGACTTAGGATTGCAGGTTGCTATTGATGCAAGTGCAATGACTAGTTTTTTGTTTTTTAATTAAGAAGTACATTCTATTGTCCTCAACCTCTTCCAAATCACCAAATTTACTTCTTGGGCTGCTGCGATCAGGGTGGCTACATTTCTTTTCCCTGATCCTACTGTATCATAGGAATGTTGCCACCTGTTCTTCCTCACGCCTGAGATGGATAAGGGACTATGTACTATGATATGTGTAGTATCCATAGAGCACTGCACATGACCGCAACTAATGCACACTGCTAGTTCCAAACAGGAAGTGAAGGGGGAGAATTGGAGTTGCAAGAGCTGATGGAGTATATTACAAGGCAGAAAAATACAGTAAACTATTTCATGAAATACAGATTACAAAGCCATTAAAGTGGAAGTAAAATTGATTTTTAAACAAATGGCTGACAGGCAGGGTATTTATCGCAGAAGAGCCTCTATTGGTCTCTTTTGCCATAAATGCATCCTTCTGCCTGTCAGCTTTCATGTTCCTTGAGCCGTGCATGCGCAACTCAGCAAATATTTACGGCCCCGATCCGTGCCACGGCGATGTAACTCCCATGCTCCTGTCCCTTTAAGGCACGAAATATAGCATAGTGCTTTTGCCATGTCAATTGTCAATATGCTGTACAATACCTGGTTGACCCTGCCTGTTCCGGTCTTCTCCTGTTTAAACTGACCTCATTTATCATGGCTGCCGATCCACAATAGCGTGTTCAGGTGACGTGCCCGTCACCCAGCTTTCTCCTCCTCAGCAATGCTATTCCCCTAAAGCTACTCCTCCACTCCTCTTTGTTAATCAGTTCCCACCAAGGCCAATTCTGACTTTTCTCTCCTACATGTAAAAATCTGTATTTTTTGCTAGAAAATTACTTAGAACCCCCAAACATTATATATATATTTTTCAGCAGAGACCCTAGAGCAGGAGTAGGCAACCCTTGAGAGGTGGGATCTACCTAGACAACATAGAAGAGATCAAAGATCACCATCGGGTGCCGCACTTTAAAAAAAAAAAAGAACTTAACTAGCAAGCCTCCAATAAAAAATAAAGATGATATAAAGAAAACTTCGAAAGATCTAATAAAATTTATGTCTCTGTAAAAATATAAACTCAGTCTACCTTAACCACTTCAGCCCTGGAAGATTTTACCCCCTTCCTGACCAGAGCATTTTTTGCGATTCGGCACTGCGTCTATTTAGCTGACAATTGCGCGGTCGTGCGATGTTGTACCCAAACAAAATGGACATTTTTTTTCCCACAAATAGACCTTTCTGTTGGTGGTATTTGATCACCTCTGTGGTTTTTATTTTTTAATCCATAAACAAAAAAAAGAACAATTTTGAAAAAAAAGCAATATTTTTTACATTTTGCTATAATAAATATCCCCCAAAAATATATAAAAAATGTTTTTTCCTCAGTTTAGGCCGATATGTATTGTTCTACATATTTTTGGTAAAAAAACAAAACAAATCGCAATAAACGTATATTGATTGGTTTGCGCAAAAGTTATAGCGTCTACAAAATAGGGGATAGTTTTATGGCATTTTTATTATTTTTTTATTAGTAATGGCGGCGATCTGCGATTTTTATCGTGACTGCGAAATTATGGCGGACACATTGGACACTTTTGACACTATTTTGGGACCATTGTCATTTATACAGAGATCAGTGCTATAAAAATGCACTGATTTACTGTGTAAATGACACTGGCAGGGAAGGGGTTAAACACTAGGGGGCGATCAAGGGGTTAAGTGTGTCCTAAGGAGTGAGTCTAACTGTGGGGGGATGGGCTTCCACTGACATGACAGCGATTACTGCTCCTGATGACAGGGAGCAGTAGATCTGTCATGTCACAAGGCAGAACGGGGAAATGCCTTGTTTACTTAGGCATCTCCCTGTTCTACCTCTCCACACCGCAATTGCAGGCCGCCGGCGAACATTGAGTTCCCGGGACCCCCAGACACGCTCCCGCCGCCGCGCACCCGATAGGCGGCAAATTCAAAGGGACATACAGGTACGCCCATTTGCCTGCCTGTGCCATTCTGCTGACGTACATCTGTGTGCGGCGGTCAGCAAGTGGTTAAAATGTTGCTTCTGTGACAAACTCGGCATTCACTTTCATTCACAATGTTTTCATATCTGGGGAGTAATTGGTTATCCCCACAAGTCTGATGCTGGAGTTCATCATGAAAGCAGAACATCTGATACTGCAGGCCGATTTGCTTAAATAGTCCCAGGCCTGGCTATCTGCTCTTATTTCTGACCAGAGTAAGTAGTATGTAGGGCAGTGTACAGAGGTCAGTAGTATGTAGGGCAGTGTACAGAGGTCAGTAATGGGTAGGGCAGTGTACAGAGGCCAGTAGTATGTAGAGAAGTGTACAGAGGTCAGTGGTATGTAGGGAAGTGTACAGAGGCCAGTGGTATGTAGGGCAGTGTACAGAGGCCAGTGGTATGTAGGGCAGTGTACAGAGGTCAGTGGTATGTAGGGCAGTGTACAGAGGTCAGTGGTATGTAGGGCAGTGTACAGAGGTCAGTGGTATGTAGGGCAGTGTACAGAGGTCAGTGGTATGTAGGGCAGTGTACAGAGGTCAGTGGTATGTAGGGCAGTGTACAGAGGTCAGTGGTATGTAGGGCAGTGTACAGAGGTCAGTGGTATGTAGGGCAGTGTACAGAGGTCAGTGGTATGTAGGGCAGTGTACAGAGGTCAGTGGTATGTAGGGCAGTGTACAGAGGTCAGTGGTATGTAGGGCAGTGTACAGAGGTCAGTGGTATGTAGGGCAGTGTACAGAGGTCAGTGGTATGCAGGGCAGTGTACAGAGGTCAGTGGTATGCGGGGCAGTGTACAGAGGTCAGTAGTATGCGGGGCAGTGTACAGAGGTCAGTAGTATGCGGGGCAGTGTACAGAGGTCAGTAGTATGCAGGGCAGTGTACAGAGGTCAGTAGTATGCGGGGCAGTGTACAGAGGTCAGTAGTATGCAGGGCAGTGTACAGAGGTCAGTGGTATGTAGGGCAGTGTACAGAGGTCAGTGGTATGTAGGGCAGTGTACAGAGGTCAGTGGTATGTAGGGCAGTGTACAGAGGTCAGTGGTATGCAGGGCAGTGTACAGAGGTCAGTAGTATGCAGGGCAGTGTACAGAGGTCAGTAGTATGCGGGGCAGTGTACAGAGGTCAGTAGTATGCAGGGCAGTGTACAGAGGTCAGTAGTATGCAGGGCAGTGTACAGAGGTCAGTAGTATGCGGGGCAGTGTACAGAGGTCAGTAGTATGCAGGGCAGTGTACAGAGGTCAGTAGTATGCAGGGCAGTGTACAGATTTCAGTAGTATGTAGGGCAGTGTACAGAGGTCGGTAGTATGCAGGGCAGTGTACAGATGTCAGTAGTACTGTATGCAGGGCAGTGTGCACTGATCAGTAGTATGTAGGGGAGTGTACAGAGGTCAGTAGTATGTAGGGGAGTGTACAGAGGTCAGTAGTACTGTATGCAGGGCAGTGTACACTGATCAGTAGTATGTAGGGGAGTGTACAGAGGTCAGTAGTATGTAGGGGAGTGCACAGAGGTCAGTAGTACTGTATGTAGGGCAGTGTACAGTGATCAGTAGTATGTAGGGCAGTGTACAGAGGTTAGTAGTATGTAGGGCAGTGTACAGAGGTCAGTAGTATGTAAGGCAGGGTACAGAGGTCAGTAGTATGTAAGGCAATGTACAGAGGTCAATAGTATGTAGGGCAGTGTACAGAGGTCAGTAGTAAGTAGGGGGAAGTATACAGAGGTCAGTAGTATGTAGGGAAGTGCACAGAGGTTAATAGGATGAAAAGAAGTGTACAGAGGTCAGCAGTATGAAAAGCAGTATATATGGATCAGTAAGGCAGAGAACTGGGGTAAGCAGGTCAGGGGTAAGCAGGGCAGAGGACAGGGGGGGGGGGGGTCAGGAGGGTATGGTGCAGGGGGAGTCAGGAAGACATGGAGCAGAGAGTTTAGGAAGACACAGTGCAGGGGGGGGGGGGGGTCAGGAAGGTACGGTGCAGGGGGGGTCAGGAAGGTACGGTGCAGGAGGGGGGGGGGTCAGGAAGGTACGGTGCAGGAGGGGGGGGGGGTCAGGAAGGTACGGTGCAGGAGGGGGGGGGGGTCAGGAAGGTACGGTGCAGGAGGGGGGGTCAGGAAGGTACGGTGCAGGAGGGGGGGGGTCAGGAAGGTACAGTGCAGGAGGGGGGGGGTCAGGAAGGTACGGTGCAGGAGGGGGGGGTCAGGAAGGTACGGTGCAGGAGGGGGGGGTCAGGAAGGTACGGTGCAGGAGGGGGGGGGTCAGGAAGGTACGGTGCAGGAGGGGGGGGTCAGGAAGGTACGTGCAGGGGGGGGGGGTCAGGAAGGTACGATGCAGGGGGAGGGGTCAGGAAGGTACGATGCAGGGGGAGGGGTCAGGAAGGTACGATGCAGGGGGAGGGGTCAGGAAGGTACAGTGCAGGGAAGTCAGGAGGGTGCAGTGAGGGGGGGTTAGGCGGGTGCTATGCAGGGGGTCAGGAGGGTGCGGTGCAGGGGGGTCAGGAAGACATAGTGCATGGGGGTCAGGAGGGTGCAGTGCAGGGTGATCAGGAGGGTGCAGTGTAAGGGGGGTGGGGTCAGGAAGACATGGTACAGGGGAGTGTCAAGAGGGTGGGGTGCAAGAGGGGTCAGGAGGGTTCAAGTGCAGGGTGGGTCAGGAGGGTGCAGTGCAAGGGGGGGTCTGAAAGACATGGCGCAGGGGTGCTGGGGGGTCAGGAAGACATGGTACAGGAGGGTCAGGAGGGTGCAGTGCATGGGGGTCAGCAGGGTGCAGTGCAAAGGGGTCAGGAGAGTGCAGTGTGATGAGAGCCTACCTTTCTATGACTGATGAGTAGAAATGGCCTTTAATCCAAAGATCGATTAGAAAGACTGGGGAAAAACAAGGGCTGTTGAGTTTTCCCATCACACGTTCCTGCAACTTTGGGAAGGAGACGGAGAGGAGATCTGAGGACCAAAATTCACATGAGTAAGGCTGGATTCACACCTATGCATTTTTAGTGCTTTTTGCATTTTGCAGATTTGCACTACAGAACGTATTCCATAGGAAACCATGGTAAGTGGACTGTAGTGCAAATCTACAAAATGCAAAAAGTTCTAAAAATGCATAGGTGTGAATCCAGTCTTAGAGTTTGAGCGTATTGAGGCAAGAGCTATTCCGGAGGCAGCACCCTCCCCTTTGCATACGTGGAGCTGCGGGGCGGGGGCTTCCTCTGCAGCCTATGATTGGCTGATCTGCAATCCTGCACCGCTCGTTACCTCTGGGGGAAATCACTTTTTTGGCAAGGCAGGGATCTATTCGCGATCTACTGGTCACTTTCCACGGTCGACCAGTCTATCGTGATCGACAGGTTGCTGAACCCAGCCTTAGAGAATAAATTGGTGGGTGTTGCAAATTTTTATGTCACACTGTATTTGTGCAGCGTTTTTTCAAACGCTTTTTTTTTTATTTTTTATTTTTATTTTTTTGGGGAAAAAAATACACTTTCATGGATTTTTTGCACACAAACACTGTATAAAAGATGGCGTTACACTGAGTAAATAAATACCCAACTTGTCAAGCTTTAAAACTGTGTACGTCCATGGAATGACGTCAAACTACGGTGCCTAAATATCCCTATTAGCGGCACTTAAAAGGCTTTACAGGTTAGAGTTACAGAGGAGGTCTGGAGGTAATATTATTGCTCTCACTCTGACATTCGCTGTAATGTCTCACATGTGTAGTGCGATCACAGTTTACATATACGTGCAGGACTTACGTATGCGTTCGCATTTACATGTAAGCATGGGGGGGGGGGGCTTTGCGCTTTAAATTTTCAAAAACTATTTATATTCATTTATTTCAAAACTTTTTTACACTGTCTTTTACCTTTTTTTTATCAACTTTATTGCTTTTAGAAGAGATGAACAAACGACCAATTGATCCTTCCTGCGATCAACTGACTGATCCTTCCTGTGATCAATCAACTGATCCTTCCTGTGATCGAACAGATATGCATCTTTCTATGACCAAATCCTTCCACTGATTGATCAACCAATCCTTCATTTGATTGATTCTTCATTTGATCGTTCCTTTCTTCATTTGATTGATTGATGCTTCCGTCGATCGAGCCTTCCTTCAATCAATCTTTACTTCCATTGTTCGATCCTTCCTTCTATCGAATGATCCTTTGATCCTTATTTCGTTTGACCGATCCTTTGAGCCTTCTTTTGATCGACCAATACTTCCTGCGATCCATCGACCGATTCTTCCTGTAATCCATCCACCGATCCTGCCTGCTATTCATCGGTCTATCCTTCCTGTGATTGATAGACTGATCCTTCCTGTGATAGACTGATCCTTCCTGCAAACCATAGACTTATCCTTCCTGCAATTGATTGGCCAATCCTTCCTGAGGTCGATCAACAAATCCTTCCTTCTTTCGATCAACCAACGTTTTCTGCAATTGATGGACCAGTCCTTTCTGCGATCCATCAAATGATCGTTCCTGCGATCCATTGACCGATCCATCGAACAATCCTTCCCGAGATCCATCGATCCTTCCTTCAATTGAAACTTTGATCCTTCTTTCCATCGACCAATGCTTTCTGGGATGTTTATTATAGCAAAAAGTAAAAAAATATTGTGTTTTTTTAAAAATTGTCGCTCTTTTTGTTTATAGAACAAAAAATAAAAAAAAAGCAGAGGTGATCAAATACCACCAAAAGAAAGCTCTATTTGTGGGGAAAAAAAAATTATCAAAATTTAATTTGGGTACAAAGTTGTATGACCGCACAATTGTCATTCAAAATGTTACAGCGCTGAAAGCTGAAAATTGGCCTAGGCAGGAAGGGGGTGAAAATGCCCTGTATTGGAGTGGTTAAAGTGCGCTAAATATTGGGCGTGGCTTAAAGGGGGTGTGGTTAAATAGATCCTGAGATTACGTGCAGTGCAAAATGTGGTATTGGTAAACAGGGAATGTACAGTGCGGAGTATGCGGTGGCGGGTAGTATGTGCATGTCCTTACCTGGCTGCTTGATCCATCTGGAATCCTGTGTAGAAGAATCCTCCCCTCTCTCACTTTTCTTCTGGGCTGATTTCTCCCATCTGACGGGATGAGGAGGATGCCAGTGCAGTGATAGCTCAGAGATCTCCCGAAAGCAAAAGAAAACTTCCTCTACTCACTTCTCTGCCAGGCTCTGACAGATGAGATCATCTATTGCAGAGCCCAGCAGAGGAAGCCACTGGAAGTCTTCCTTTGCTGACACTTTTTCTTTACATGTCTGAGCTGTCATTGCACAGACATCCCCAGCATCCCTCCTCGAGTTGCCACAAGAGCCGGCCACAGGAGCAGTGATAGAGTTGTCACCTCTCCTGTCAGCGGTGGTGCCCGCCTCACCTGCCTTCCTTTAATACAGTGCCTCTGGATGAAAAGATGGGCCCCCACCGCTGCACAGATATCATCCCTGAACATATCATCCATGTGTCCAGAGTGGGTCAGGGCACAGTGCCCCCCCCCCCCCCCTGGAGGCCCTGCACACATGGATGATACGCCACTGCAGGGACCCGAGATGAGGACAGTCAGGGCTGCTCTCTGCAAAACCAAAACCAGAGCAGGCAAGTACATGTTTGTTATTTAAAAGAAAAAGAAAAAATCTTAACCTTTACATACACTTTAAATATCCTTTTTAGAGGTATCCAAGTAAATAGTGTATAACACCGTGAATTCCTGCGCTAAACAAGTGATTATAAAAAGAATAATTTTTGATAAGAATAAAATTAAATATAAGTGAGAGCAGCAACATTGAATGTTAGTAATCAAAGTGCATGTGCCTTTAAAAAGGTGAAGATAAGAGCGCTACCATATACTATACTAATACATCACCAAATCATAAAAAGTCATATCAAATGTAAAACAACAATATATAAAGTCCATAAATTCCAGTGAATAAATATATAAAGATCATGTGAATCCAAGTAGGTTTTTCCAGTGCAACTTCAACTTAATCGGATGTGCGGTATAAAGTGCCAAGACAAACATCAGTGCAAAATTCATGCTCCCCTCTGTGTGCCCTCTCACTCACCAGATCCAGGACTCCCATAACAGAAGTCGGATGCGCTTCGAGAGGGTGGCTGGGCTTTGTAGTCCCACTGGCAGTATCACTGCAGCTTGCGTGTCCTCACTGAGCAATCAGAAATTCGGGAATCCAGTTGAGAAGTGTGCAAACGTTATGAGGACTGCTGAGCTCTGTTGTTCCCACAGGCTGTAACTCCAGTTACTAAAGGTGTTGTCCTCAACGAATCTCCAGGGATGGGTACAAATGGCAAAAGAAGCTATACAGCGTAATTCTGTATATTTATTGTATAAAATCAAAAATTCCAGATAATCCACTCATATTAAAACATTAAAAACAATGTAAAACCGGAACCGGAGTGGCCGGCCAGAAATGACGTCACCACCTGTAGGTGACCACATGTCCGATGACGACGTTGCCGGCCACTCTGGTTCTGCATTGTTTTTAATGTTTTAATATTAGTGGATTACCTGGAATTTTTGATTTTATACAATATACAGAATTACGCGATATAACTTCTTTTTTCATTTGTACACATCCCTGGAGGTTCGTTGAGGACAACACCTTTAGTAACTGGAGTTACAGCCTGTGGGACCACAGAGCCCAGCAGTCCTCATAACGTTTGCACACTTCTCAATGCGATTTATGGATTTCTGATGGCTCAGTGAGCACAACGCAAGCCGCAGTGACACAGGCTATGGGACTACTAAGCTCAGCCACCCTCTCAAAGCGCATCAGACTTCTGTTACGGGAGTCCTGGATCTCTGGTGAGTGAGAGGGCACACAGAGGGGAGCACCAATTTTGCACTGATGTTTGTCTTGGCACTTTATACCGCACATCCGATTAAGTTGAAGTTGCACTGGAAAAACCTCCTTGGATTCACATGAACTTTATACATTTATTTATTCACTGGAATTTATGGACTTTATATATTTTACATTTGATATGACTTTTTAGAGGTATGGTGATGTTGAGCTTGCAGGGTAAACTAATTTCAAAAGTACACAATTAAATCATAAATGAATAGTGTTGCAGATCAATTTAAATGCTTTACATGAGGCAGGATTTTCTGTTACTACCAAGATGATTCAGTGAAGAAGATATAACATGCTTTTACTGTAGAATCTTAAAATACAGTGCATATCAAGCTCAGAATTCAAGTAAAAAGTTTTAATATTGTTGTCACCTGGTGATCCTTAAAGGCTAAGCTCACCTAAGTTTTTTTTGTCTACAGTACAGCTTCCCTGTGTACCAGTATAGAAGTAAAGTGATAAAGCTGTCTCTGTTCAGGACCCGGCCTCACCTCACCCAGCAGTTTCCTGAACAGAAAACTTCAGCATATCTTCCTGCAATCGGTCCCAATCGGTCCTCATATGACATCGTCCCACTCTCACCCTGGGACATGGCGCATCCCTAATCTTGGTAAAAGGCCAATGATGCAGCTGTTTACCCATGTAATGTAATCAGGTGTGTCCAATCACAGCTGATCACATGCAAACAAGGAAATGCTGCTTATCGGCTTTCCTCTTAGGCTCCATTCACACTAGTGCGTTTTTTTATGCATTTTGCATTTTGCAGAAATGCACGGGAATTTTTTTAACATGGGTTCCTATGGAACATGTTCACATCAATGCCTTTTTGTTTCTCTGCATCTTTGGAAAGGGTCAGGGACTTTTTTTCATGCAAAATGCAGCGTTTTGCATGTAATAGAATTCAATGGACAAGCATCAAAAACGCAAGTGCACCGTTTTTGCAGCGTTTTTGGTGCGTTTTTGTCGTTTTTTTTTTTTTTTTTTTTTAAGACTGTAAAAAAAACTGTAAAAAAAAAAAAATAAAAATAAAAACGCAAAACGCAAATCGCGGCAAAAACGCGGCAAAAACGCGGCAAAAACGCTGCTCAAAAACGTGGCAAGCATGAAAAAAAAACCTCCAAAAACGCTCAAAAGCAACATGCATAGGTGTGAATCGAGCCTAATGCTGGCCATACACTATACAGAAAATCGGCCGAACCCATTTTCGAAAAACGAACGTTCGACCGTGACCGCAAACGATCGTGCCATCATATAATGACCGATAATCTGTTCAGTGGACATGAATAAATAATTTTGTGTTCGTTTTTTTACATATACCTAGTGCAGAAAGTTCGGACGGGAAACACATTAACCTTGCAATTTATCGTACGTTCGGCAGAAATTTTCCAAACATGCCGTTCGTTTTTTTTCCACAAAAACGTCACAAACAATTATCGATTTGTACCCACTAACTTGCCGAAAAACGAACGAAGTGTCCATTCGAACGATTTTTCGGCCGATTTTTCGTATAGTGTATGGCCAGCATTAGAGTGTGAGGAGAGGAGAGCCGGTCAGTGGCATTTCCTTAACAAGGGAAACCTGCACAGATAATCAGTGCCCTGAACTTTGTAGCAAAGCTGGGCACTGCAAAGTTCTACAAACATTCTGAGAGAAAGAGAGAAAGAGAGAAAGAGAAACAGCAAGGGCAGACATGAAAGGTGTGGAGTAAGGAGGAGAAGAATTGTGTCCCTTTTGTGGGGGTTTTAGGTGCTCTTGTCAACGGACTGAGTGGTGGGAGGTTAAATCATAGCTTCCAACTGATTTTGAGGGACTGTCCCTGATTTGGAACAAAGTCCCTCGGTCCTTCCTTCTTCCTCTTTTGTCCTTCATTTTAGTCTGGTCTATATAGCATAGTTGCCAACAGTCCCGATTTTCCCGGGACAATCCCGATTTTGGGACCCTCGTCCCGATCGGAGGCTGTCTCGAATCGGGATTTGCCCAGGGAAAATCGGGAATGTTTGCATCTAACATTTTTTTGGCTAGCAGGCTTCAGCAAAATGGCCGCCGGTGCCACTAGATCGCTCCCCCTTGTGTTCAGTGGAGAGAGGAAGGGGGCTCGATCCGTGCAGCCAATGAATCAGCTTCATCTCTCGCATGGATCGGCCCCTTCCCTCTCCACTGAGCTGCATTCAGAAGGGGTAGGGAGTGCACCTCCATTTAGACCTTGCCCACCTACTGACCACTGTCATGCTGCCACAGCCATGCTTTGCTGAAGATTGGGAGGTGGTGGGACTCCCTTGTGAAAAGAATGAGGGGGGGACTCTGATGGGAAAGGGAAGGACTGAGGACTCTGATTGGAAATGGGAAGGACTGAGGACTCCGATTGGAAATGGGAAGGACTGAGGACTCCGATTGGAAATGGGAAGGACTGAGGACTCCGATTGGAAATGGGAAGGACTGAGGACTCCGATGTCAAAGGGGGGAACTGAGAACTCTGATTGGAAAGAGAGGGGACTTAGGACTATGATTAATAAGGGGGGAACTGAGGACCCTGATTGGAAAGGGGAATTGAGAACTCTAATGTGAAAGGGTGCCAGGTGATGAAGGAAGGGGGGGGGGGGAGCTGGGGACTCTGATTGGAAAGGAGGAAACTGGGAACTCTAATGTATAAAGGTGCCAGAAGACTGCAGACTCTGATGTGAAGAAGGATTGGAAAGGGGGGGGGAACTATGGACTCTGATGGGAAAAGGGGGACTGAGGAATCGGATGTGAAAGGGGGAATTGAGGACTCTAATGTGTAAGTGTGCCGGAAGACTGCAGACTCTGATGTGAAGAAGAATGGGGGGGGGTTGAGGACCCTGATGTGAAAGGGAGGGAGAGGCTGAGCATGCTGATGTGAAAGGGGCAGGGGGACTAAAGACATTGATGTGCAAGGAGGAACTGAAAATTGTGATGTGAAAGGATTCAAGGGGGGACCTGAGGATTCTGATAGGAAAGAGGGGGGGGGACTAAGAACTCTAACGTGAAAGGGGAGAACTGGGGACTCTGATTTGAAAAAATGCCGGGAGACTGCAGACTTTGATGTGAAGCTGGGGGGGGGGGGGGGGCTGAGGACTCTGATGTGAAAGGAGGGACGGGGGACTAATGATAAGAAGGGGGTTCTGAAGATTCTGATAGGAAAGAGGGGAGACTGAGAACTCTTATGTAAAGGGGAGGACCTGATGCAAGGACAGACCCTGCTGGGGGCGCCTGATGCAAGGACGGACCCTGCTGGGGGGCGCCTGATGCAAGGACGGACCCTGCTGTGGGGCGCCTGATGCAAGGACGGACCCTGCTGTGGGCGCGCCAGTTTCAGTTTTTTTATTGCTATGTCATGCCTACAAACGCATGCCCCGCCCCCTAATTATTATAAGTCTCCGCCTGCAGCCAAAAAAAGCGTCCCACATATTTTTTTTGCAATGTTGGCAACTATGATATAGTAGTCTATAAAATGCACTTTTTATCTTTTAAAATGTGTTTTCCAGTGTTAAACCTTTCATCCGATTTCTAAATTGCTGCATTTGTAAATTTCAAAAGCCAATATAAAAGGTATAGTAGGGGTAAAAAAAAAAGCACTTGTAAGTTTAAACTAATCATTTTTTTCATGTAATTCTCCTTTAGGCTCGATTCACACTAGCGCGTTTTTTGATGCATTTTGCATTTTGCAGAAATGCACGGGAATTTTTTAACATGGGTTCCTATGGAACATGTTCACATCAATGCTTTTTTGTATCTCTGCGTTTTTGGAAAGGGTCGGGGACTTTTTTTCATGCAAAATGCAGCGTTTTGCATGTAATGGATTTCAATGGACAAGCATCAAAAACGCAAGTGCACCGTTTTTGCAGCGTTTTTGGTGCGTTTTTGGTGCGTTTTTGCCGTTTTTTTTTTTTTTTTTTTTTTATTTTTTTTACATTTTTTTTTTAGACTGTAAAAAAAAACTGTAAAAAAAAAAAAAACGCAAAACACAAATCGTGGCAAAAACGCGGCAAAAACGCGGCTCAAAAACGTGGCAAGCATGAAAAAAAACCCTCCAAAAACGCTCAAAAGCAACATGCATAGGTGTGAATCGAGCCAAAGGCTCCATTCACACTAGCGCGTTTTTTGATGCATTTTGCATTTTGCAGAAATGCACGGGAATTTAACATGGGTTCCTATGGAACATGTTCACATCAATGCCTTTTTGTTTCTCTGCATTTTTGGAAAGGGTCAGGGACTTTTTTTCATGCAAAATGCAGCGTTTTGCATGTAATAGAATTCAATGGACAAGCATCAAAAACGCAAGTGCACCGTTTTTGCAGCGTTTTTGGTGCGTTTTGCCGTTTTTTGTTTTTTTTTTTTGATTTTTTTTTTTTTTTTAATTTTTTTTAAGACTGTAAAAAAAAAATGTAAAAAAAAAAACCAAAAAAAAAACCGCAAAACGCAAATCACGGCAAAATCGCGGCAAAAACGCGGCAAAAACGCGGCTCAAAAACGTGGCAAGCATGAAAAAAACCCTCCAAAAACGCTCAAAAGCAACATGCATAGGTGTGAATCGAGCCTTAAGGGGGTGTGTCGAGAGGGGGGGGGGTGTCCTATGCCTACATACTTTTGCTGATAGGTGTCCCTTTTTCCCCATCCTAAAAAGTTGGGTGGTATGGTTAAATATCTTGTCAAGCATGTGGTACCCAAATGGCTGGTGTTCTTGTCACGCTTGATCTGCTTGCAGGAGATTGCAAATTGCAACAGTGCAATCGGCTGCACATGTGCTAAAAAAAGGCCCAGACAGTAGAGCTGTGGGAACTGGCCTGGGACATAACACAGACATCTCAAGTCACCCACATTTCTGCGGCGGCTACCGCACACCCGCAAGCACCTGGCGAACTCCTGGGAATGATCGGTGCGGCAGGAGGGACAGCTGTGAACACAGATCTCCTTTGTATCGATTTTTAGCTGACAGTCGCTTCTCCTTCTCTCCCTCCTGCGGCTGTCAGCTAAAAAGCTATACAGGGAGATCGGTGTTCACAGTTGTCCCTCCTGCCGCACCGATCATTCCCAGCTGCTCTGTGTGCTCCTCCCTCGGCCCCCTCCATGTTCTTTCACCCTCCCTCGCACCCCCCCCCCCCCCCCCCCGAGCTTGGCTCCCCTCCTCCACCGCCGGTTTCGGAGGGAACTAGTAATTGGACACAGTGAGAGAGATTGCTCCTGTGTCCTGCGATACCTGAGCACAGTAAACTGTTTACCATGCTCAGTTTATGTATGAACAGGAGCCTCTGTCTCCTATTCATTCATCTTTAGTGCGGAGAAAGGGACCGGGGAATTTGTGTCTAAAGTCCCTTTGTCTATCTCAAAAGGGAGATGTCAGGGGTGCCCCAAAAAATATAAAAAATATTGTAAAAAAATTCTAAAAAATGAAAAATTGTCAAAAAATAAAATAAAATAAACTACTGACACCACTCTCCCTTGCCCTACCAACAGTGCCCCAACCCCCTCCCCCCAAAAAAGCATTTTGAAAAAAAAATTAAATTGTAAAAAAATTACTACAAATAAAAAAACTACTGACACCGTCCACTGCCACATACCACCCACCCCCCACCCCCAGAAGCACTGCGAAAAAATTAAGAAAAAGGTGATTTTAAAAATATTTTGGCGCGGGGGGGTGGGGGGTTGGGGGGTTGCAGGTGTGAAGCGCAACCCCCCTGAAATGAGTTTGCCACCTCCCTGAAATTAGTTTTTGCAGGTTGGGATATCTGCATAGCAGCTCTACAACCTGTCAGAATAGGGTGGCTGCTCTCTACTCCTGTATGATGGCTGCCTCTGGAGGACATCCTGCCTCTTTGGGGTTGTGCCTCCCCCTCACTTACCTCCTCTGCTCTATTTACCACCCAAGTCACATCAGTGACATCATCATCATCCCCTCCATCCTCATCTTCACTGGAGCCAACTTGGCAAAATGCTGTGGTTGGGGTAACATGACTGCCAGTTTGTGGTTTATCAGTGTTCTCCCCTCTCTGTAGGCTCATGTTTCTGCCTTCCTGTGTTCAAATATATCATCAGACTCCTCCATGCCTGATGCTGGGGCTATGGCAGGAGTAGCTGTGGACAAGGAGGCAGAATAAGCCACTCTGGCATCAGCAGGGGACTGCATACTCGTGTCAGCTTGGATCATAGAGCATAATGAGGATGGTTTAGTAAGCTAGTCCACCACCTCCTCTGCATGCTGTGGCTGGATAGCAGTGACAACATCACTAAACAGAGGCAAACTCAAATGTAATAGAAAGTGGGAAATGTGTGATTGAATGCACTTTATTGAATGAAAAGTGGAGTTTGGTGAACTTTAATTTGAGGACTGCCGCTGACAGAAATTTAAAAATGATAAAAAAATTTAATTATAAAAAAAGGAGGGAACACCAGAGTCGCAGTCAGAAAAACTGCGGTTGAAAAAGTTAAAAAAAAAAAAAAAAAGCGACAGGCAGGGGACGAAAAAAAAACATGCAACCAAAAAAAGCACTGTATACAGCACTAAATGTTTTGTAATGCTGTGTTAAACACTGCACTAACACACTATACTGACACTACACTATACTGACACACTATACTCACAATAACACACTAACTGGCTAGTAGAAAACTGAACCCTGCTCTATCTATCTTCACATTGCAAAAGGTTCCGGTGCGAAGGGACCTTTTATAGTGTGGAGTGGGACTATGAGCACTAAGCCATGATTGGGCAAAGTCACTATGACTTTGTCCACTCATGGCTTTGACAGCGGTCAGGTGCATTCCTTCAGCCAATCAGGGTCGTAGAATGCAATGTGTGGCGTGCAGTGCATTGTGGGGTGCTCTGCAGGTACACAATCCCACTGAGTACCCCGCAAATTCAGGTGTTCGCCAAATGGGCGAACAGGCGATGTTAAGGCTGAACTTTTCCTTGGCTCGAACTGTTCACACAACTCTACAGTACCTATGGTACAACATTTCAGAGAAACTCATGGTGGCAAGGTACATGGTCTACAATGTAAGGGCATCTTTGCCTTGCAACCATCTCAGAGAAGAGGTGATTTTGATAGGGTACTCTAGAGGATACACAAGAAATGGATTTTTGACCTTGGTACTCGCCAGGGGGCCTGAATGTTGAACTTAACTTTGGTGTGTTCTTGAAAAAATAAAGGGAATAATGAAAAATACTAGGGATTAGGGATGAGCTTCGAGTTCGAGTCGAACTCATGTTCGATTCCAACATTGGCTGTTCGCAAGTTCGCCGAACAACGAACAATTTGGGGTGTTCGCGGCAAATTCGAATGCCGCGGAACACCCTTTAAAAGTCTATGGGAGAAATCAAAAGTGCTAATTTTAAAGGCTAATATGCAAGTTATTGTCATAAAAAGTGTTTGGGACCTGGGTCCTGCCCCAGGGGACATGGATCAATGCAAAAAAAAGTTTTAAAAACGGACGTTTTTTCAGGAGCAGTGATTTTAATAATGCTTAAAGTCAAACAATAAAAGTGTAATATCCCTTTAAATTTCGTACCTGGGGGGTGTCTATAGTATGCCTGTAAAGGGGCGCATGTTTCCTGTGTTTAGAACAGTCCGACAGCAAAATGACATTTTGAAGGAAAAAACTCATTTAAAACTACCCGCGGCTATTGCATTGCCGACAATACACATAGAAGTTCATTGATAAAAACGGCATGGGAATTCCCCAAAGGGGAACCCCGAACCAAAAAAAAAAAAAAAAAGTGATGTGGGAGTCCCCCTAAATTCCATACCAGGCCCTTCAGGTCTGATATGGATTTTAAAAAAACAAGAAAAATAGCCCTGGGACTTTAGATGAGGTGAGAGAGGTTTGGCCAATGTCCACAATGAACACGGAGACAAAATCAATTTATTCATTTCAAGATGTTATGTAACTGAGTGGTAACAACAATGATTGTGAGTTACCAGGCATAATAGCCAATGTACACAACACAAATGAACGTAAATATACAAAGATTTATTACAAATGTTATACATCAATGAGCAACAATAAAACTTGAAAATTGCTGGGTCAGTAAGTACACATACAAAATAAGATGATAAAATGTACATACATGTGGACAGGGAAGTATGTAAACATAATGCAGACATCAATAATACCCAGCATGTACCGGCATAAAATAAGCATCAATAAAGCCCTATGCATTTCGCGAGACCCTGCTCGCTCTTCAGGGGCGGATGCATGAATGTGGTATCTGCAATGTAAGTAATAAGATCAATAAATGTATGTGGTTGGTAAATGGGGGCAGATGGAATGATTAGCAAGAGAGGCCTGATGCAGAGACCTCATACTTACCGGAGTCTGAGATGAATCGCCAAACGCTGGATATCTGGAATCTAACAAGGGGACCCCCAGATCCTGGCCCCCCCCCCTGTGTGAAATGGTAAGGGGGTACTTACCCCTACCATTTCACTAAAAAACTGTCAAAAATGTTAAAAATTACAAGAGACAGTTTTTGACAATTCCTTTATTTAAATGCTTCTTCTTTCTTCTATCTTCCTTCATCTTCTGGTTCTTCTGGCTCTTCTGGTTCTTCCTCCGGTGTTCTCGTCCAGCATCTCCTCCGCGGCGTCTTCTATCTTCTTCTCCTCGGGCCGCTCCGCACCCATGGCATGGGGGGGGGGAGGCTCCCGCTCTTCTCTTTTCTTCTCTTCCTCTCTTCCTCTCTTCTTCTTCTTCTCCAGGCCGCTCTGCACCCATGCTGGCATGGAGGGAGGCTCCCGCTGTGTGACGGCGCTCCTCGTCTGACAGTTCTTAAATAACGGGGGGCGGGGCCACCCGGTGACCCCGCCCCCCTCTGACGCACGGTGACGTGGCGGGACTTCCCTGTGACGTCACGGGGAATGCCACAGGGAAGTCCCGTCATGTCCCGTGCGTCAGAGGGGGGCGGGGTCACCATGTGGCCCCGTCCCCCGTTATTTAAGAACTGTCAGACGAGGAGCGCCGTCACACAGCGGGAGCCTCCCTCCATGCCAGCATGGGTGCGGAGCGGCCCGGAGAAGAAAATGAAGAAGAGAAGAAAAGAAGGAGAAGAGCGGGAGCCTCCCCCCATGCCATGGGTGCGGAGCAGTCCGAGGAGAAGAAGATAGAAGACGCCACGGAGGAGATGCCGGACGAGAACGCCGGAGGAAGAACCAGAAGAACCAGAAGATGAAGGAAGATAGAAGAAGGAAGAAGCATTTAAATAAAAGGAATTGTCAAAAACTGTCTCTTGTCATTTTTAACATTTGACAGTTTTTTAGTGAAATGGTAGGGGTAAGTACCCCCTTACCATTTCACACAGGGGGGGGCCGGGATCTGGGGGTCCCCTTGTTAAAGGGGGCTTCCAGATTCCGATAAGCTTCCCGCCCGCAGACCCCCACAACCACCGGCCAGGGTTGTGGGGATGAGGCCCTTGTCCTCATCAACATGGGGACAAGGTGTTTTGGGGGGCTACCACAAAGAACCCTCCCAATGTTGAGGGCATGTGGCCTGGTACGGTTCAGGAGGGGAGGCGCACTCTCGTCCCCCCCCCTCTTTTCCTGCGGCCTGCCAGGTTGCACGCTCGGATAAGGGTCTGGTATGGATTTTTGGGGGGACCCCACGCCATTTTTTTTTTTGGCGCGGGGTTCCCCTTAAAATCCATACCAGACCTGAAGGGCCTGGTATGGAATTTAGGGGGACTCCCACGTCATTTTTTTTTTAAATTTTGGTTCGGGGTTCCCCTTTGGGGAATTCCCATGCCGTTTTTATCAATGAACTTCTATGTGTATTGTCGACAATGCAATAGCCGCGGGTAGTTTTAAATGAGTTTTTTCCTTCAAAATGTCATTTTGCTTTCAGACTGTTCTAAACACAGGAAACATGTGCCCCTTTACAGGCATACTATAGACACCCCCCAGGTACGAAATTTAAAGGGATATTACACTTTTATTGTTTGACTTGAAGCATTATTAAAATCACTGCTCCTGAAAAAACGGCAGTTTTTAAAACTTTTTTTTGCATTGATCCTTGTCCCCTGGGGCAGGACCCAGGTCCCCAAACACTTTTTATGACAATAACTTGCATATTAGCCTTTAAAATTAGCACTTTTGATTATTCATGTTCCATAGACTTTAACGGTGTTAGCGTGTTCGAACGAACTTTTTTCCTGTTCGCATGTTCTGGTGCGAACCGAACAGGGGGGTGTTCGGCTCATCCCTACTAGGGATGCACCGAAATTTCGGCCACCAAAACATATCGGCCTAAAATGGCCTTTTCGGCAATTTGCCGAAAGAGAAATGTTGCCGATAATGGCTCCGAAAAAAGGGGCAGGGCCATTCCGCCGGGTGCCGTACATGTTTCATCCCGCACGCCACGCAGCTGAGGCGCACGCTGTGAGCCGACTCTTCCTGTCTACCGCATTGATCATACGCTGTAGTGTTTCTGTTAGCCTTGTTCTCATTTTGGGAAGCTTTTGTTTTTAGATTTCTTCAAATATTTTTTTTTTTAATTACTACACTATGGGAGTTTTGTCTTTTTCGATGAGGACTTAGCCCTGAGGAGCTGCTGGATTATTTCTTGGATATGGTGGTGGAGGATGTGCTGAGCGGATGACCAGTCTGGATGCCTTGATTTGGTGTAGTGGCTGCAAGTACGTGCCAATGGTAGAGCTACCACAGGAGACCATCCACGATCATCCATACATGCCTACCACCCCTGTAGGGGTATGAGGAGCTGGTGAGTGGGGACCCACAAGGGGGAGAACAAGAGTCACCTGATTTGGTCAAGCACAAGAGTCACTAGGTTGTCTGAACACTTGCCATTTTGGAGCTTCACCATTTTCCTTTTGCCATTTTGGAGCTTCACCATTTTTTCTTTGACAGTTTTTTGGGATGCTTTATCATCAGGCTGCTAAAACTGACTGGTAGGCTGCATCCGACAGGCACTTGTGAAGCTGCATTTGATGGACACTGGTGAGGCTGCATTGATCTCCTGTACCACGTCTGCAGTCTCTGACCATCTTCTGTACCATGTCCCCAGTGTCTGACCATCTCCTGTACCATGTCCCCAGTCTCTGACCATCTCCTGTACCATGTCCCCAGTCTCTGACCATCTCCTGTACCATGTCCCCAGTCTCTGACAATCTCCTGTATAAAAATATTTTTTAAAAACAGTCACTTCCGGTATCGGTACTGTTTTGGTATCGATTTCAGTATTCAGCTGTGTGTATTTTTCATTTTCGGTATCGGCACAAAAAACCCATTCGGTGCATCCCTAAAAAATATAATATAATATATAAATATATATTATAAATATAAAGCTCTATTTAGATGTAATCAAGCTATCATATATTGCTCTATATGATAACTCCACAGTAAAATTACATCTGAAAGGTTTTTTCCTCTTAGGTTTTCCCTATATATGTGACCTTATACATGTAGTATATTTAAACAATCCTTTTTATATGGGAATTCCCAAAATGTTTAAAGGTATGACATAGTTAAATGGTCACTAGCCATCTCCTACCTATGTGTATATATATATGTGTTTTAATTTGATAAGGGGCCAAGTGGGTGGAACTATGGTAATTTCAGCCCATAAACAGATGTTTCAGCAGCACCCCCTAGTGGTCCTGACAAAGCCTGAGTTGACAGGAAGTGGGCGAAATGTGTTGACTGACTGTAGCTCCTTGCTACAGAGTCTGGCTCTACATGCAACACTAAATGTACAGTTACAGCTACACTGATTGGCTGATGAGCGGAGCATAGCTGTGGTCCGTACCACACATAATCTGGGCATGTATGGCCAAAACAGCAGTCAGAGGCAAATCCCACAACCATTCAAATCTTCCTTTAGACTTGAGTGGCTCCATTACATCCACCCAACTTAGAGTTTCCACCTCATCCCTTTAAACCCGAACACCTTTGAATTACACAGGTTCTGATGCTAATTAAATACAGATAAGGCACCAGGTGAGTTTAATTACCACCTTAATCAGCCACAGAACCTGTGTAATTAATATGTGTTTGGATTTAAAGGGATAAGGTGGCAACCATAACCCAACTGCAACTACCTGTATGCGGAGAGCGACCAAACAGTGAGTGTCCCATATTCTGGCAGTATATTACAGCCTGGGTCACATTATCCTCAGAAATGAATGGATTTGATATGATACTTGGGACTAGAAGGCATATTGTGTATGTGAAGTTGAATGCTTATGTGCTGCTCATAGGCACCACCAGGCTAGGATCCCACATAGTATCAGTGCATGACTGTGTGTACCGAGACTAAATGTTGTACCTTCATTAACCACCTCAATACAGGGCACTTTCACCCCCTTCCTGCCCAGGCTATTTTTTAGCTTTCAGCGATGTCGCACTTTGAATGACAATTGCCCGTCATGCAACACTGTACCCAAATTATTATTTTTTTTACCTTTTTTCTTCACATAAATAGAGCAGTCTTTTGGCAGTATTTAATCACTACTGGGATTTTTATTTGTTACTAAAAGAGAAAAAAAAAAAAAGTTTTAGTTTCTGTCAGTAAATTTTGTAAATAAGTAATTTTTCTCCTTCACTGATGTGCGCTGATGAGGCTGCACTGATGGGCACTGATAGGCTGCACTGATGGGCACCATTGAGGTGGCACTTATGGGCACTGATGAGGAGGCAATATGCCACACTGATAGGTGGCACTGGTGGGCACTGATAGGCAGCACAGATAGGCGGCACAGATAGGCGGCACAGACAGGCATCTCTTATGGGCACTGATTGGGCTTTCCTGTAATCGGGGCAGTGATGATCAGTGCCCTGATTACCTGCCCAGGCCTCCCGTGCGAGGAGATGCTGCTGATCGGCACTTCTCGCCACACACACTGTCAGTGTGAGGCGAGGAGAGCAGATTCACAGCACTTCCGTATTTACATGTAACCAGCTGTGATTGGACACAGCCGGTCAAGTCAAGCTATATTGCCATTCTACTACACGTGAGGACATGCGGTAGAACGAAATGTCTCATCTCACAGGGCCACGGTGCTACATACGAATGCGGCTCTTTACAGAGATCAGGGTGGTGCCTTGTCCCAGCAAAACGGCGAGGCCACGATCGCCACGCTGCGCACCCATGTGGACGATCTGGGGTGCCGTCATATGACGTCCTCCCAGAACGAGGGCTGCACCGTCCCTCCCTTATTTGACGGTGGGTGGGTGGGAAGTGGTTAAAGTGGATGTAAACTCCATTCATGAAGACTGACCTGGGCACATATCTGTAGTGTTTACTTATATCTCTCCAAAGACCCAAATCCTGTGTCTTGACTATGGGATGTGGCATATAGTGAGGCTCCCTTAATTAACCCAACCTTATTCACTACCTTTTTCTTACCAAATGACCAGACGACACAATCTTCTTTGGAGTCGAATGGCCATAGCAGCCTTTTATTATAACAAAAATACCAAATATCAACATTCTTCAACATATAACTTAAATGCTTATAAATACATTTTTAAATAACATTAAACCAACTATACAGCATAACAACTTTCTTTATCTGGAGGTCTTTGAAGGCCAACTCTAACTTTTTCCAACTCGTTGCATCGGTATACCCATGTAAGGCCCCATGCCGTGCATTACGCAAGCTCAGGGACAAGCACATTATTTCCTTCCAGATACAACTTTTATACAACCAATGTTGCCATTTTTTCTGGGAAAGGTCGCCCATACATCCGTATGAGCCCAACCCCCTTTTTTAAACCTCCATTATTCTCATCACCGCCTTCAAAGACCCCCAATACCTACTGCCACGGGACACACACGTGACAACCTTATGTGTGTGTCGCCCTCCAAACTCTAACTGCATGCTGAACACCATCTTGTAATCCCAACTGCCACAAATCAATGCCAATCGCGTTCAAATGCACCCCATCCGAGCGCAAAAAACGCCATGTCTCATCCTCCAAATCCCTGTGCCGAACAGCCAAACCCCCATTCCTTACAAAAAATTTTGCTGCCGCTTTATTGACTTTTACCCGCGCTCTGTTCAACCCTGCCACAGAGCGCGCCAAACACCAAGCTGTTCTGGCCACAATATCTGACCACACAAAAATAGTATCAGGAAAACTGGATTGCAGCCGCAGAAGATCAAATTTTATATCCCTAATCAACTCCCGAGCACACCTCACGCCCAGATCATTGCCCCCCACATGTAATACCACTACATCCGGGGGGCGGTCAAGGCTAGCGAACCTGTGCATCTCCGGAACAACCCTGGACCACAACATCCCCGGAAAACCAATCCAACGCACCATCCCTTCCTCCCCTGACAAACCCAACAACCTGCCATCCTTTCTGACATCTGCCCTTCTGGCACCCCAATATACATAGGAGTGTCCAAATATCCACACCAGGCAGGTTGTTGCTCCTGAAAGACAAGAAACAAAACAAAGAGAAATAGAGCGAATCAATTATAACACTCCCTGTGCAAAACAATCTCCAAAACAAAAAAACCCCCATTAACTCATGCAATGAAAAAAACAAAACCACTACTTCCCAAAACCCCCTTTTTCACATAAAGCTTAAAACGTGGCGATTCCCAACGCCCAATACGCTGCACCACCTTTCCATCCAAACCCCAACGAACCCCTTCGGTAGCCGCCCCGATGCGGAACGAATGGGAAGAATATTATTCCGCTTTCCGCCCTCAAACATTTTCTAAGCACAGCTTGAAATTGAAAACGGGACAGAGCTGTACCATCCTCATGACGAAAGAATACCCCCCCCCGGCAGGCCTAACTACAAAATTCCCCCACAGCCGTCACCGGACACAAGGGGGAACCTGGAACCGACCACAACTCCACCCATGCCCCCTTTCCCAATTGATCCGTCTGACTTCCTGAGGAATACTCCTAAAGCATCCCCCTGTACCCATACATCTTGAACATCCAAACTGCCTTCCCCTCTTTTATTCTTACTCACCATTTCACCTACCCTAAACGCACCGAAAAAAGCCAATACAAATACCGCCCTCAACAACACCCACTCAAACCTTGACAAACAAACATTTTCTAACTGTGCCACCACTTCACTTAACACAGCGAATAAAACTGGGCGTCTTGTGTCGGCAGCCGCTCGACCAGCGCGATATCCGCGCATAGCACGCCGCACCATAAAATCTTTGGTAACATCCCGCTTGCCCGCTATTTGGAACATGAACGCCAAACCAGCCAACTTGCGAGCCATATAGGACGCGGATACCCCCTGCTCAAAATTCCGTCCTATAAAGTAAAGAAGTAGCTGCACCCTGCTTGCCTTACCAACACCGGCCCCTACTTCCCGCAATAACACCTCCCATTCCAGCCACACCTTACTGTATGCTTGCCAAGTAGCTGCCGAGACCAACCTACGAATCAACAACTGCGCCGTGGTAACACGATGCTCCACAAACTCTCTGGGCAAGGACTCCCCTGCACGTCCGCTTCCGGCACCAGTTGACGAAATCTGTCCCACTGGAAACGAGACAATGCATCAGCTACGGTATTCTCAATCCCTGGAACATGCACAGCAGTCACGAAACAATTCTTAAACAAAGCAAAACCAGATGACGCAACAATCACACAACCGGTGGCGATGACGCGGTGTTGCTATTAATGGCCTGTACCACCCCCATATTATCACAATGAAACCTCACCCGCTTATTCCGGAACTCCTCACCCCATAGCTCCAGTGCTAATACGATGGGAAATAGCTCCAAAACCGCTAAATTACGCACCAAGCCCTCCTCCCTCCAATGTTCCGACCACTCCCTGGCGCTCCACCTACCCTGAAAAAAGGCCCCAAAACCGCCAGAACCAGCCGCATCCGTAAATAATTCCATATCAAAATTGGAAACAGCCCTTTCCAACCACAGTGAACGGCCATTATAGGACGCCAGGAAAGAATCCCAAACCTTCAAATCCTCCTTGAGCTTCGACCCCAACCTGATAAAGTGGTGTGGGGCCCGAACCCCGGCTGTGGCAGCCGCCAAACGCCGGCAAAACACACGCCCCATGGGCATGATCCTGCAGGCAAAATTAAGCTTCCCAAGCAGCGATTGCAACCCACGAAGCTGAATCTTCTTCCCCTGGATGGCCTCCGCCACCTCCTGCCTTAAACCTTCCAATTTATCTAGGGGCAACCGGCACTCCATAGCCACAGTATCAATTACAATTCCCAAAAAACACAACTCGGTGACCGGACCCTCCGTTTTATCCGCAGCCAATGGCACCCCAAAATTAGCGAACACATGCTGAATCGTGGCCAGCAAGGGCGCACAAACTTTGCTCCCTGCAGGCCCCATACACAAAAAGTCATCCAAATAATGGAGGAGGGAGGACAGGCCAGACACATCCCGCACTGCCCATTCCAAAAAACGAACTAAACTGCTCAAACAACGAACATGAAATAGCACACCCCATGGGTAAACATCCATCTACAAAATACTCTCCCCGCCACCGACAACCCAACAATCGGCAACACTTCGGGTGAACTGGTAAGAGGCGAAAAGCCGCCTCACTATCCGTCTTAGCCAGCAAGGCCCCCTGGCCCAAACGCTGCACCCATGCAACTGCCTCATCAAAGGATGTATACGACACCGCGCAGAGGTCCGGATCAATGGAATCATTAACCGCCCCCCCCCCCCCCCCCCCGAGGGTGGGACAAATGGTGGATGAGCCGAAACTGATTCGGCTCCTTCTTGGGCACCACTCCCAACGGGGATATTACAAAATCTGGTACCGGCGGTGCCTTAAACGGGCCGGCCATACGGCCCAACGCCACCTCCTTTTAACAATTTTTTCGCAACCACATCAGCGTGTTCTTTTGCCGATTTCAAATTCTCTGCCGCAGGCGGAACCGCCCGGAGCTGACTATTCAATTGGAACCCCTCCGTGAAACCCACTTCCAACAGCCGGGCCGCATCCCTATCAGGGTACCGCTTTAAAAAGGGAACCATCCTTCCTACCATCACTGGCGTCTTCCCTTTTTCCAACATCCCCTCCCTTTCCTCGTCCCTGTTTAAAGCACCGGGACTGCGAATGAGAGCCCCCACATGTGGAGCACTCGTGTCTGAATCGACACTTGGCCCCGAATTTACAAGTCCCCGCGTTAAACTGCCAGCAGAAACCTGCTCGCCCTGCGGCCGGTTGTCCGGACAACCCCGAACCCCCGGCCCCTCCCTGAAAGGGCGGTAAAGAACCCCTCGGAGAAGACATAAGCTTCATCCAAAGACTAATGTCTTTATGATCCCATCTTATCGAAGGACGAACCGCTTTTCTCTGCCTGAACTGCTCATCATAGCGCAGCCATGCAGTCCCACCGTACACTCTTTGTGCTTCCCCGATAGAATCGAGGTAACAGAAGAGCGGTGAGCAATTTTCAGGCGCCTTTTCCCCAATCACGCTCGCCAAAATCGCGAACGCTTGCAACCAATTTGCAAACGTATGCGGAATCAACAAGTGATAAAAAGCAGCAGGAAATTTGCGTCAGGGAGGGAACTTAGAAACAGATTAACAGGAAGTTTGTCTATTCACATCACAGCTCTACATGTTTCTTCATTCCTCTGCCTATGTGGAGGGGGGAGGTGTGCCTTTCCTCCAATCAGCTCACACAGTGTATACCCAGACTACCCTCCCACTACTGAAACAGGAAGAAAATTTTCTAACACAATGTGCACTTTCTAAAAAGTCTAGAAAGCTGAAGACAGCAGATATACAGTAGTACTTTGGATTACGAGCATAATTTGTTCCAGAAGAATGCTTGTAATCCAAAGCACTCGTACATCAAAGCGAGTTTTCCCATAGGTATCATTGGAAACTCAGAGAATTCATTCAGTGTATGCAGTACCGCATGTGGCCAGAGGTGGGGGGGCACCAAAAACACTCGGGAACCGAGTGTCTCTGAACGTCACCGGCGTCACCTCTGACCACATGCAGTACTTCAACCCCAGAGAGTTGAATCCTGCTCGTCTTGCGAGTAAACGCTTGCTAATCAAGTCAGGATTAAAAAAAAAAAAAAAAAAAAAGCTTGTATTGTGAAATGCTTGTAAACTGCGTTACTCACAATGCAAGGTTTTACTGTATATGGAAATCTTATGTAGGGAGATTTGTTTCACCTCTGTGTATCATCTGAGGCCGTTTGCTTCACTGAGTATAGGAGAGGGTTTACATCCACGTTAAAAGTTATTTTAAAAAAAATGTTTACTCGCAATCCAAGGTTTTACTGTACTTAAAAATGCACAGATGCAGGGTAGCGGAAAGTTACTGCAGTGTCAAATAAGATTGGCGGGTGTAATTGTTTGCAGCAGACAGTCCACTTTGCTCCGATGAGGGAACATCAAGCAGAGATTTCAAACATCAGAGGAAGAAGGTTTCTACATTTAGCACCTTCTCTATAAACTCCAGGACAGCTATGTCCATCCTTCCCACTCAGGACATTGCCTGCAAATCGGCACAACCAGATTGCTATATGTATGGGTGAGTGACTGATGCACATAAGCTGCTGCAACAATTATACCTGAATGGCACAATTGAAATAGCTTTAGATCTCTGAACAAGGCTGTCTGGGTGGTACATTAATTGCAACTCACTGTTTCCAATCTGCTCAAAACCGCAATATATCATTGACTTAGATACTGCATGGATCTAGAGAAGTGCAGGTTCTCACAGGGGTGGCTTCAAAGTCGCCCAACTCTCATCTGACTCTGAAGCCACCCATACAGCGCGACTTCAGTGTGGCTTGCAAAGAAACTTCTGTATATAACTTCTGCAAGTCAATGCAAGCCGCTCCAAAGTCGCCCCAAAGTAGTACAGGACTTGAGTCGCTCCTATTCGAATAGCTCCATTGCAATGTTTGGAGCGCGACTTGTCAGGCGGCCAAGGTCGCCTGACAGGTCGCCTCTGTGTAAACTGACACTAATTGTTACATTTCAGTTGCAATAGTCAGCCCTGACACGGAAAAGTAATTCATCCTATCTAGAAACTTGCTTCAACAAGTCTGCAGTGTATGGATGCCCTGCCTATCGTCAATCATTAAGCTTCCATTATAGCAATACATTTTTCACAGGTTTAATGAAGAAATTAATCTACTGTGTATCATGACACTATGTTATGTTTGTGTGGAGGGTCCATCATTTTTCTCACCACCCGCTATCCCTTTGTCACACATTGTGCAATTCCATAACATATAAGCTCCTTGTGGAGTAAAGAATACTGGCTGGTGATCCTAAAGTGATTGTGACATCACACCTGCTATTATGGTGTATTTTGCTGCTATTGAGTCTGGACTGTTTCATGTTTTTATCAGTGGTGGCCCATCCATTAGGGGTGCAGGGGTGCCGTCCCCCTAAACCATGCGCCTGGCCCCTAATCTACTTGCAGGGCGCCGAACGCATGGATCTTAACTGCTTAAAGACCAGCCGCAGTTGTATTGTGGCAGGTTGGCTCTCCTTGAGCTCAAAGGGGCATACGCCTGTGACGCCGGAGCCGATGCATGTGGTCGGTGGCCGCGGTGCCTGCTGGCCACCCGCAATCGCTCCTGAGAGATCTCTATTCTGTCAGGGGAGCAGAGACAGATCTGCTGTTCCTAGTGATTAGGAACAGCGATCTGTCTCCTCCTCCAGTCACTACACTCCCCCCCAGTTAGAAACACCTCCCTAGGGAACGCTTAACCCCTTGATCCCCCCCTAGTGTTAACCCCTTCCCAGCCAGTGACATTTATACAGTAATCAGTGGCTATTTTTAGCACTGATCGCTGTAAAATATGTCAATGGTCCCAAAAACATTTTGAAAATGTCCGGTCTGTCCGCTGCAATGTCGCAGTCCCACAAAAAAAAAAAAAAGCTGATCACTGTCATTACTAAAAAAAAATAAAAAAAATAAAAATAAAAAATTATTATAAAGATGCCATAAATCTATCCCCTATTTTGTAGATGCTATAACTTTAGCGCAAACCAATCAATATACGCTTATTGCGATTTTATTTTTTTTTGCCAAAAATATGTAGAAGAATACATTTCGACCTAAACTTTTTGGGGGATATTTATTATAGCAAAAAGTAAAAAATATTTTTTTTTTCTTCAAAATTGTCGGGGTTTTTTTTTTTTTAAATCGTTTACAACAAAAAAAAAAAAAAAATGCAGATGCGATCAAATATCAATAAAAGAAAGCTCTATTTGTAGAAAAAAGGACATAAATTTTGCACGGCCGCGCAATTCTCAGGTAAAACGACGCAGTGCCGTATCGCAAAAAATGGCCTGGTCATTAAGGGGACAAATCCTTCCAGTCCTTAAGTGGTTAATGATTTTTTATTTTTTTTTAGAAGCACATGATTAAAGCCAGAGGCTCTAACTGGCTTCAAAAAAGGGTAGGCTCGGGGCGCAGAGCACTGCGCCCTGAGCCCACGCAGTTATGACATTATCGAATTAATATTCATTAATGTCTTCCTGCTTCTCCTCCCAGTCAATCAGGAAGCGGGTCCTGAGACCCGATTGGCCAGGAAGTCTTAGGACTCCCTGCCAATCGGTTCTCAGGATCCACCTCCTGTTGAGCTGGTAAGAAAAGCAGCGGCCCCGGCTCTTCCCTCTGCAAGCTGGAACGAGGAGCAGCATCGGCCTCCTAAGATAAGACTACTGATCACTGCCGTCAGTCTCCCGCACGCAGGGGGGGGGGGGGGGGCACTGATCGCCGCCGTCCATCCCCAAAATATTGAGCAGCACCCAGCACTGGCTTTTATAATAACAACGTTGTTATTTAGGGTGAGAAGTGGAGACGTGTTATGACACGTCAGTGTTTTATATTAATACTATAGTCCTTAATAAAATACAGTTGTTTACATTACCAATTGGGGTTGAGCATTATACCTACTTCTTTGGCATCTCTTCCACTTACTTTTGACAAGTTCCTGTACTGTTTAAAAACCAGTAATACACTGTCTCATGCTGGCTATGCACTATACGAAAAATCGTCCGAACCCATTTTCAAAAAACGAACATTCAGCCGTGAGAGCAAACTATAGTGTCATCATGTAATGACCGATAAATTGTTCAGTGGACATAAATTAATCCATTTTTTGTTCATTTTTTTACATATACCTAGTGCAAACAGTTTGAATGTCAACACATTAACCTTTCAATTAATCGTTCGGCAGAAAATTTCCAAACTTTGTCCTTGGTTTTTTTCCACTCAAAAACATCCCAGCGATTTTCTGGCCAAATGACCGAATTTCAGACGATTCTTCGTATAGTGTATGGCCAGCATAAGGCTCGGTTCACATATATGCTAATCGTATGTATTTTGAACTGCATCAGATTTGCATAGCAAGTGAACCAGACCGGCTTTTAATAGAGTCAGTTCACATACAGTATACGTGGTCCAGTCAGTCTGGTTTAGGTGCTATTAGGTGTGATTTAAGGGCCAGTTCACACCACATGCAATGCATTTTTTTCCTGCATCAAAAACGCATGGATAGTAGACTGTATGGTTTTCAATGCCATCGTTTACACCAGTATGGTCAGTTCCAGTGCGTTCCTGAAAAAAAGAACATGCTGCATTTTTTTCTGCATTGAACTGTACTGGAACATGGCAAAACGCATCAAAAATGCACCTAAATGCACCACATTGGAACACATATGTCCTTATTTAAGATGTAGAAAAAGGGGGGGGTGCACTTGAATGCATTAAAAACGCACCAAAAACGCATAAAAAATGCACTGGAAGGCATCGAAAACACATCAAAAACACTTGCAGAAAAGCATCCAGAAATGCATCCAGACTAAGGGCCAGTTCATACCATAGAAACGCAGTCCAGATGTGTTCCGAATGCATTTCTGCATGCATGTTTACGCGCTTTTGATGCATTTCCAGTGTGTTTTTGGTGCTTTCCAGTGCATTTTTCCCCTCCTTTTTTTCCCTTCACCTTAAAATGGGGACATATGCATTCCGGTGCATGTTTTTATGTGTTTGTTTCGGTGCATTTTTTATGCATTTTACCACGTTCCAGCACAGTCCAATGCAGGAAAAATGCAGCATGTGCTACCTTTTTTTCTGGAAATGGAACGCACTGGAATTGACCGTACTGGTGTGAACTATGCCCTTGGAAACCATATAACCTACTATCCACACGTTTCTGATGCAGAAAAAAAAAAAAACGCACTGGACTGCATGTGGTGTAAACTGGCCCTGTCAAATTCGCACCTGAATCGCACCTGAACTGCTAAATGAAAACCGCACCGGACTCTGCACAGAAACCAGACCCACATATGTGAACTAAGCCTAACCCTGCTCCACACATGCTCAATTGCTCTCCATTTTTGGCATTGTGCTCTAAATCAGAGCCACTAGAGGGCGATCTGCTAACAGCCTAAAGATGTACTGCTATTTAGGGGCTCTGGGCTTCAGCAATGTAAGAAGGAACAGGAGCAATGCTGGAGGCAATTTACAGCTAGTTTTGGTAGCATAATCATTAATATATTATTGTATGTTCCTTGCTAAAGAACATTATGTTCCATCGGGTTGTTATGGGTAAAGTTCTGCTTTAAAGTTGATCATTTAGTCATATACAAGAAATAAATCCTATTTCTGTTTACATTTTCCTTGTGCGTGCACTGCCTTGCATATACAAAGTCCTAAATCATTCCCTTCTAAGTACAATAACAGCAAAATACGCTACATTTTTATCATACTAGTTAAAGAACTTACTGGTTGAGGTAGGTATCCAGCAATCGAAGAGCAGATTATTATTGATCCACTCCTAATTGATATAAAACAGAGTATTATGTGCAACACTGCTTAAAAATGTATGATCATTAAGAAATGTATAAATCTTTGTTACTGGTTAAAAATATTTGCAATTAGTTAAATAAAATGACTCATGTTTGGGGATGGGCGAACGGTTTGCCCCGAGCTTCGGCCGTTTGCTGAACAGCCAAATTTGCACGGTGTTCACCCCGATTAACACCCTGCAATGCACTGAGCGCTGCACAGTGCATTCTGTTCTCTGATTGGGCAAAGCTTGGCCCAATCAAGCTGCAGTGTAAGCTGGTTGTTAAGGAGGGGGGCTGGAAAGCCAGCCACGGCATCCTTAACAGATGAGTCATCAGCTGTCAATGGGTTTCCCCGCTGACAGCTGAACAATAAAAAATAAAAGTGCCGGTAAAGAAAATGTAAAAAAAACGGCTTGGGGGCTCCCCACTCCCCAGTCCATACCAGGCCCTTTGGGTCTGGTATAGAGTTGGAGGGGAACCCAAGGCCAAAATTTAAGAAAAAATTGCCTAAAATCCATACCAGACCCTTATCCGGGCATGTAGCCTGGCAGGTCAGGAAAGGGGGGGGGGGGGGGGTGAGCGAGCGCCCCCCCCCCCACCTGAAAATTCATTTTTGCTGCAACATGCTTATGCATACTACAGAAGCGCCACTTTACAGGAACATTAAGGGGACCCCCCCAGGCACTGTATTTAAAGGAATTTATTGTTGCACTTCAGGCCTAATAAAAATCACTGCTCCTGAAAAAACTATTGTTTTTAAAAATTTAATTTTTATTGATATATGTCCCTCAGGGCAGTACCTGGACCCCCATACCCCTTTTATCGCAAATTACTTGCATATATGCCTTCAAAATGGGCACTTTATTTTTCCTGTTCGGCGCCCATAGACTCCAATGGGGTTCGCCGTTCGGATCAGAACATTTCCCCTGTTCGGGAGTTCTGCTGCGAACCGAACAGGGGAGTGTTCGGCCCATGTCTACTCATATTACAAAAGAAATTAAAAAAATGACAGACCAAGCAATCGTGCACTGAATGAAAAATAACAAGCTAATTTCTTTTAAACAGGTTATTTGGAATAATATAGTTAATGTTATAAATGGAGAGGATATTACTGGAGAATTACAGTATAATCATATAATAATCAGTTGTATTTAATAGTTACTATGTATATATTCTAATAATAAAACAAAATCTGTGGAATTATAAAAGAAAATAAAATAATGAAAAATTGTTACCCTTGTTTCTGGATGTGAGGTACAACAAGTTTTATCAAAAGGAAAGTTGATATTACATTGACGTGGAAAACCTAGCAAATGATACAGAGAAATTATCAGTACATTTTGTTTCATATATTAGGTTTAAATTCAGCAAACTTTACTAACACTATTTCTATAGCCCTAATATTAAAGTAGAAATCCAGGACTTGCCCTCCACTACCACCACCACCTGCCCCAGTAATTTTATTAAGCCCCGTTCACATTGGAGCGGTTTGTCATGGAAAATTGTGCGATTTCAAGTGAAGTCGCATGATTTCAAAGCCCCAGTCAATGTGACAAAAAGTTCCATACAAGGCTGGTAACATACGATTGTAAAAAAGCAATGTGCAGTTGTTTCAGGAGCATCACCAGACACATTTCGTCTGATTGGATATCATCACACCCCAGCGTCAGATGCGTTTCGTCCGATCGATCATCACACCCCAAATGGTCAATCGGACAAAATGCGTCAGATGGCGCTCCTGAAACTACTGCATATTGGTTTTTTACAACCGTATGTTACCAACCTTTAATGGAACTTTTTTGGATTGTCGGCATGATGTTTTTACAATAAACCCACTATACAGTGTTACACTACGTGTGGTTTTTATACCCATCTTCATGGATCATCAAGTTCACCTTTGGTATGAATCACTGCACCTTATGGAGCTCATTTTCTGATGGTGGATCCCCTCTTACATAGTTAGTCAGGTTGAAAAAAGACACAAGTCCATCCAGTTCAACCATAAAAAACAAAAAAAAAAAAAAATAAATATTGTACAATCCAATATACCCAATACTATACCCACAGTTGATCCAGAGGAAGGCAAAAAAAACCCAGCAGAGCATGCTCCAATTTGCTACAGCAGGGGAAAAAATTCCTTCCTGATTCCCCAAGAGGCAATCGGATTTTCCCTGGATCAACTTTACCTATAAATGTCAGTACCCAGTTATATTATGTACATTTAGAAAAGTATCCAGGCCTTTCTTAAAGCAATCTACTGAGCTGGCCAGAACCACCTCTGGAGGGAGTCTATTCCACATTTTCACAGCTCTTAATGTGAAGAAACCTTTCCGTATTTGGAGATGAAATCTCTTTTCCTCCAGTCGTAAATAGTGCCCCCTTGTCCTCTGTGTTGACTGTAAAGTGAATAACTCAACACCAAGTTAACTATATGGACCCCTTATATATTTGAACATGTTGATCATATCCCCCTTATTCTCCTCTTCTCAAGAGTGAACAAATCCAGTTTCTCTAATCTTTCCTCATAGCCAAGCTCCCCCATGCCTCTTATCAGTTTGGTTGCCCTTCTCTGCACTGCCTCCAGTTCCCCGATATCCTTTTTGAGAACTGGTGCCCAAAACTGAACTGCATATTCCAGATGAGGTCTTACTAATGATTTGTACAGGGGCAAAATTATATCTCTCTCTGGAGTCCATACCTCTCTTAATACAAGAAAGGACTTTGCTCGCTTTGGAAACCGCAGCTTGGCATTGCATGCTATTATTGAGCTTATGATCTACCAAAACCCCCAGATCCTTCTCCACTACGGATTCCCCCAGTTGTACTCCCCCTAGCATGTATGATGCATGCATATTCTTAGCCCCCAAGTGCATAACTTTACATTTCTCAACATTAAACCTCATCTGCCACATAGACGCCCAATTAGACAGAGCATTGAGGTCAGCATGTAAATTGGAGACATCCTGTAAGGACGTTATTCCACTGCATAGCTTGGTGTCATCTGCAAAAACTGAAATGTTACTTTTGATCCCAGACCCTATATCATTTATAAAGATATTAAAGAGTAAGGGTCCCAACACTGAACCTTGGGGTACACCACTGATAACCTTAGACCATTCAGAGTAAGAATCATTATCGGTATCGGAAGTGACCTATTCGCAGATCATCAACTTTGCATGCTGAATCCTGTTGAGGTTAGTCCTCATGAATGCCTGTTTGATTCCTATACTGTATAGTATACGAGTCACCGGGAGGAGTGTGAGAAACTTTTCCCAACACAACATTCACCTTTGAGCTGCATTATCTTGTTCAAGAACTTTTGTATGTTTTTGATTCATTCACTTTTGGAACATTCACCTTGAGTTAATTTTGTTCATACACAACATATATTGTTATATTTCATTTATATGATATTGTTGCTTCTGGTATATTTACCTTATTTCACGTTTATATTTTTTGTCACTAACAATTTTTCGTCACTATTTTGAGCGCCACATTATTTTTATCTGTATATTTAAGATGCCTACCATGTTCTTTTTAGACCAGATGGCACTAAAAAAGTTGTGTATGAGCATTGCACAAATCTAATGAAATTCCCTATTTTAGAATTTGTTTTCTGTAGCAAATAGAGGGGGCCCAGGCATGGTCTATAACCAAGCTTACAAAGTATGCAAACCCAACATTTCATATTCCTGATATGTGTCTTTGTACCATGTACTTGTATGAAAAGGTATCCTGCTCTCTTTGTATTGCTTCCTTTGTGTGAAACCCCTTGGTGTTCCTGCCAGTCCCTTCGCTTTCCTATAACAGAGTGCATTAGGCATGAGAGCACAGCATGGTCAGTTCTTTAGCTGTTATGTGAACTCAGTGGGGTTTATTTTCTAAAGCTAGAGAGAGTGCAACATTGGGCCTACTTCTGCATAGAAATCGGCTTCTAACCTCAGCTTGTTTAATTAAGCTTGGGCAATAAAACCTGGTAGCTGCACAGCCATTCACTGGGAAGAGGAGTGTGCTGCTGCTGTTTCTTCTCCCCCAACTTTCTGTTCTCAGCTGCATAGTGATCACTGATCACTAATAAAAAAACGTTTACACCTTTTTTTTTTTAATTGTAATTTTTATTGAAGTTTCAAACAGGTACATACATGTTAGAGTCATAACAGTAGTGACATATACTGATGTTCCGACTAGAAACTGTCTATTCAGTAATTAACACTGTGGTAAATTGAAACAGTAAAATGCTGAACAAAGGATGGTTGTCGAGTAGTAACAGGTTCTAGACGGGGAAAAAAAAAAAGGGGGGGGGGGGTTAGGGATGAGGGGGGAGGAAATAGGAGGTGGAGGGAGAAGGGCACCAGCAGGTTGTGAGTGAAGGGATAAGCGATCCATAAGTAGTTTACACCAGGGTAATTACAGTTGAACAGTACACTTTGGATGATGTAACCAAAGAGACCACATATCTTTGAACTTACGTAAACGTGAGTTTTTTCTGGCTACTATTCTCTCCATTTCACATTGAAAGTTGAGGTCAGCGATAGTATGCGAGATGGAGGGAATTCTAGTAGTTTTCCATAATCTAGTGATATTCAATTTGGCAGCATATAGTAGGTGAATAATAATACATCTAGCTGAGAATGGTATTTTGTCCATGCCAATATGTAGCAGGGCTAGAGCTGGGGACAGAGGGCAGGACGTCCCAGTAATGGAGGAGAGTAAAGTGAATACTTGGTTCCAAAAGGATGTAAGGGATTTGCAGAACCAGAGGGTATGTGCGATGGAACCTATACTTCCGCAGTTCCTCCAGCATGATGGAGGGTGGCCAGGGTACATTTTTGAGAGTCGGTAGGGTGTGAGGTACCATCTGTGGATGGTTTTCTGGTAGGATTCCCAGTGGTTGGAACAATGAGATGCCTGAAAGGTGTCTGTAAAGGCCTGTAGCCATTGGGTTTGGGTGAAGGGGACATTCAGTTCTTCGGCCCATTTATTTAAGGAGTGCACCTGGGAGCAGGGTCTGGTGTCATTAAGGCAGGAGTATATCCTGGAGATACTTTTGCTAGGGGATGGGTTAGAGAAGTAATGCAGGTAGATTGGTAAAGGAATTTTTACTGTGGAGGGTAGTTTGGTCGTGGTCAAGAAGTGAGTAATTCTAGTGTACGTGTAAGCTTCTGAGTTTGGGAGTTGAAATTTAGTTTGCAGATCTGCAAACGAGTGTACTGAAGTGTGGTTGATTAAGTCACCAATGATCAGTATACCAGCTTTGTGCCACCGGGAGAGGTTCAAGTCTGGAATGCAGGAGGACAGGGCTCTTAATGGTAATGGTAATGTCTTACTAGGTGAGTCCCGGGGGTACGCGGTAAGAAGTCTATTCCATGCCTGTAGAGAGGCAGATATCATAGGGTTAGTGCAGCTAGGTGTTGGGGAGTAGCCGGCCGTTGATAATAAGAGGAGGCGAGTTAGGTTAGCCAGTTGGGAATAAGAGGTTTCAATGGTGGACCATTGTTTTTCAGGTGTAGGATGCCACCAATAGTACAGTTGGTCCAATATTGAGGCGTAGTAGTAGTTGCCAATATGGGGCAGTCCTGCTCCGCCTAATTTGTGGGGTCTAGTGAGTATGTAGCTAGCACATCTAGGTGGTGTAGAGTTCCAGATAAATTTAGTTACTTGACTCTGGATTGTGGTCAGGAGGGAGCGAGGAATAGGTAAGATGAGTGTTCGGAATAAGTAGAGAAGTTTTGGCAGTATTATCATTTTGAAGGTAGCTATACGCCCCAGTGTAGAGAGACCCATGCAGCGTAGAGATTTCAGTAGTGTGGGTAGATTTCGAGAGAAGGTATGGAAGTTCAAGTCGATCAATTGGTTTAGATTGGGGGTTAGCAGGATTCCCAGGTAGGAAATAGACGTGTTCGTCCATACGTATGGCGTGATGGATTTTAGGTGGGTAGTCATTGGAGGAGGGAGATGTATAGGGAGAACCATGGATTTTGTGGCATTTAGTTTATAATAAGAGATAGAGCTGAATTGGTGAAGGATGTTTTGTATAGTCTGTAGGGACTGGATGGGGTTGGTGACCATTAAAACAACGTCGTCCGCATATAGACTAATTTTGTGGTCTGTACCATTACATGGTATGCCTGAGATTAGGGGATCGGATCTTATTTTGGAGGCCAAGGGTTCCATTAGTAGAGCAAAAAGAAGTGGGGAGAGGGGGCACCCTTGCCGTGTACCATTAGATATTTCAAAAGGAGCAGATATTGTCCCCCCAGTGAACACTGTAGCCGATGGTTTAGAGTATAAGGAAAGGATTGCATTTTGGATCCAGCCGGTAATACCGAACTTTGTCAGCACTGCCTGGAGGAAGTTCCAGTGTACCCTATCAAACGCCTTCTCTGCGTCTAGGGATAGAAGCAGAGAAGGCGTTCAATTTTGCGCAGCCTGATGGACGAGGTTGAGCACCCTTCTAGTTGCGTCAGGTGCCTGTCTGCCTGGGATAAACCCAACCTGGTCTGGGTGGACCAGCTCTGGGAGAAACATTATCAGTCTGTTGGCGATAACTTTGGCAAGCAGCTTGATGTCGGTATTTAAGAGCGAAATTGGCCTATAGTTAGAGGCAACAGAGGCGTCTTTCCCAGGTTTTGGAATGGTTGCTATAAGTGAGCGCAGCATATCTGTAGGCAAAGAGCCAGAGGAACCAGCAGTGTTGAAGAGGTCTGTTAGTTTAGGGACTAAAATGGTGGCAAATTTTTTGTAGAATAGGTTAGAAAAGCCATCCTCTCCCGGGGATTTATGGAGAGGGAGGGTGTTTATGGCCTTGAGGACTTCTTCATTAGTGAATGGTTTAGATACAGTTATGAATTGTGCCTCTGAAATTTTAGGCAATTTAATCGGGTCTAAATAGCTCAAAATTTGTTCCGCTGTGGGTTGGGGAGTGAGAGGGTCATTCCTAAGATTATAGAGTGATGCGTAGAATTCACTAAACGCATCTGCAATTTCCTGAGGGTTGGTTAAGAGTTGTTTTGAAGTGGGGTGTCGGAGAGAGAGAATTTTGGCTTTTGTGCGATGGGTTTATACTTGTTTTGCTAGTAGTGATCCAGCCCTATTACCTAAAGCATAAAAGTTGGCCTTGGAGAATTTAAAGTTACGTTCGAATTTATGTAGCAGAAGGGTGCGTAGTTTTTGTCTTAGCTCTAGGAGTTTAAGAGTTTGCGTGTGGGAGGGGGAAGATTTGTTTATTTTTTCTATTTCTGAAATGTTAGATAGAACCTCATCAATCTGCTGGGTCCTCTGTCGTCTCGCTCTTTTACTAAGCTTTATGAAAATACCTCTAAGGTAAGCTTTGTAGGTTGACCAAAGTATAAATTTGTCGGTAGCAGGCAAGTCATTAAGTTCAAAGAAGGAGTGGTGTTCAGTCTCTATTTCTTGTAGGACTTTAGGGTCCTCCAGAAGGGAGGTGTCAAGTCTCCATATTCTCGGTGGTCCAGGTCTACGATCGCCAAGGGTGATCGAAATAGGGGCATGGTCCGACCATGTAATGAGACCAATATCAGAGTCCATAACATTTTGGAGTGTCCATTTGTCTACTATGAAGGAGTCAATGCGTGAGTAGGATAGCTGCGGGTGAGAAAAGAATGTGTAATCACGTTCCGATCCATGTTGTGCTCTCCATACATCAAAGAGATCCAGGTCATGGAGTAGGGGATTCAGGGCAGGTCGAGGGTGGTCTTTGTTGGTAGAGGTGTCCATGGATGGGTCGCCGATTATGTTCAGGTCACCTCCCACGATTAAGTTGCCTTGGCATATGGTGTTGATTTTCTTGAAGAGGCGTCTAAGAAAGCGAAGTTGTCTGGAGTTTGGTCCGTAGATATTGACTAGAGTGTAGGTGGTTTGAGCAATGGAGCAAATAAGAATGAGGTAGCGACCCTGTGGGTCGGCATAAGTGTGAAGGTGTTGGAACTGGAGAGTAGAGCGTATAGCTGTCAGTACACCATTTTTTTTCTTCGGTCCCGAGGCCAGGTATGTGGTTTTGTATCCCTTTAGCTTCAGCTTTGGTGTTTTGGATTCTGCAAAATGCGTCTCCTGTATAAAGACAATGTCCGCATTATGATTTGTTAGTTCTCTTTGCAGATTAGCCCTTTTTTGTGGGCTGTTTAGGCCTTTGACATTAAGGGAGGTTAGTTGATTGGCATGGTAAGGTTGTTGGTTATGGCTCTTTATACTGAGACGAAAGTGCTAGGCGTGGTCAGGTATGTGCCAGGAACGTAGATTAGATGGTATTGTGGTCTGAGATGATCGGGATAGGCAGGTCGTCAGCAATGGATCGTTGGAGCAGGTCCAGAAGGCTTAGTGAAGGCTGGTGTGGGGTGGGAAGGGCAGTAAAAAGAAAGAGCCCGTGAACAATACGGGTTCAATGTGCAGAAATACTGCTGGATCTATCCAAACAGAGGGGGGATTTCCTCCAGTGGCTTCCAGAAATGTGGAGCCAGTGGATGGAAGGATAGGCTTGAAAGAGACAATTAACCGCCGTCACCCGGCTCGGTGGCATATGAGACTACATGCACCACTAAAGGCATCAGGCGTCTTGAAGGGACCACTCGGCTTCCATTTGAGAAGGAGGAGACGGAGGTGGTTTTGGGCTATCCTCCGGGATAATGCGCCATAGCCTCAGTAAGTGCAGGCCTGCTTGAAGTGTGCGCACCACATGTGTTTTGCTTTGGAACGTGATCAGCAGTTTGGTGGGAAATCCCCATTTATATGGTATGCGGTGATTCTGGAGGGCTTTAGTAATTGTGGCTAGTTGCCTACGATTTTCCATGGTCACTTTGGAGAGATCTGTATATAGTGCGATGGCTGTGAAAGGATCAGGAAGATTAGACGATCGTTTTGCAGCGAACATCACTTTTTCTTTTGCATTGAAGAAGTGTATGCGGGCTAGAACATCTCTGGGTTTGTCCGCCGGGAGGTGAGGCGGTTTTGGTAGCCTATGCGCCCTGTCAATTTCCAGATCTCTGTCAGTGAGGTCAGGTACTAGTGCGCGCATCAGGGATTGTAGGAATCGCACCAATTCGGGTGGTTGAACCGATTCGGGTATGTTGCGGAATTTGATGTTGTTCCTTCGAGAACGATCTTCGAGATCTGCCAATTTTAGATGTATTGCCTGCATTTCATCTTCATGTTCCGTGCATACATCTACCATATCATTATGAGCAGTGAAAAGGTCAGACATTTTGTTTTCAACATGCTGGAGACGCTGGTCCTGTTGCTGTACTACAGAGGCCAGTGAGGATACTGCAGCTGAGAGATCTGTGTACAGCGATTGTTTAAGGGAGATCAGCATGTTTTTCATTGTGAGCTCAGATAGGGGCTGATCTGAAGCAGGAAAGCCATCTATGGCTGTGTGGTGCTGGACATCAGGGGGAGGTAAAGTGAAGGGCAGGTTATGGCTGCGTTGTGGGGTGTCATCTTCTCTCCTGGGTTTAGATTTCACAGGGGATGCAGAAGAGGGTGAGCGAGGTGGAGAATACTCACAGTTTGCCTGTGAGAAGGCTGAGCGTTGTGATCCGCCGCCGCTGGTGTGAGGAGACTGCACAGCTGCTGTCCTGTCAGAGCCGTCAGCGCCATCTTGTCCCCTGCCCGCTCTCTCATACGAGTAGAAGTCAGTCAGCTTGTTAGGCACAGTCCGCTCTTTTCTCCTCTTCAACATTGCGCCCAGGTGTCGGGTGACCCGCGGGGGGGATGATCGGATGTTTTTCGTGGTGGATGAGGTGCTGTGAAGCCGCTATTAGCCGGGGTTGGAGCGGAGAAGAAGGATCAAGCTGCCATCACAGATGCCGGCAAGCCACGCCCCAGACACCTTTTTTTTTTTATACACAAAATGTTTTGCCTTTCGTTTCCATTTTAAACTGAATTGGTTGTTTTACAAGGTGAGGGTTTACACATAATAAAAAACACATCAGTAATGGTAGCCATTAGTAAAGGCCCATGGCTTGACGTGGTATAAGGTGAATAGTGACTAAGATATAATAATGTCCCAATGTGTGGCCATGGGTCAGACAATGAAAAGTCCAAGAATAAACTGTATACAGAATGTTGCACTGGTGCAGGAATCTTCTCCTCTGTGTCTCATAGATAATACGATCATATATTGGGAATAGATGAAATACGCTTACCAGAGGAAGTGGATTCGGATGCCGGTGACACCGAATCAAACAGGCTCAGAGATCCTTGATGGACGGTGGTTGTTCGCAGGAACCCCGGATCTCGAGGGGGATCTTTCCTCTGTAATCACTGTCGTGGCTGCCAATTCCAAGGACTGAGGAAGGGTCACGGCCACGGGAGAGTCTCCAGAGTATGGGTGGTTCCCAAAAAGATGTAAAAAACGGCAATAGTGTAGATCAAATGACGTATGTTTATTGGGTATCACCAATAATCAACAAACAATATAAAAAGCGTGATCACGTAAAAAAGGTAAAAACAAGTGTAGGGAAGAGTAAGGCTCGCCCGACGCGTTTCGTCCACATGGACTTCAACTGGGGCACCCGATGTGTTTTTTATTATTGGTTACTTTCATTAGCGCTACATTTCATTTCTATTTTCGTGTATAATATTGGTCATATTTATGTAGCTGCTTTTCTTCGGTGATTGGGTTAGCGCAGTGTTACTTTTATTTTCCTTGAGGGTTTACACATACTTTAATCACTTGCTTACTGGGCACTTAAACCCCCCTCGTGCCCAGACCAATTTTCAGCTTTCAGCGCTGTCACACTTTGAATGACAATTGCGCCGCCATACAACACTGTACCCAAATGAAATTTTTTTATAATTTTTTTCCCACAAATAGAGCTTTCTTTTGGTGGTATTTAATCACAGCTGGGATTTTTATTTTTTGCTAAACAAAAAAAGATGGAAAATTTTGAAAAAAAAAAAAAAATCATGTTTCATAGTTTGTTATAAAATTCTGCAAACAGGTAATTTTTCTCCTTCATTGATATGCGCTGATGAGGCGGCACTGATAGGCTGCACTGATGAGCACGGATAGGCACAGTTAAAGCGGCACTGATGGCCACTGATGGGCGGCACGGATGGGCACTGATGGGTACCACTGATGGGTGGCACTGTTGTGGCATTGATTGTGGGCGGTGATGGGTGGCACTGTGGGTACTGATGGGTGGCGCTGGTGGGCACATGTAGGTGGCACTGCTGCCTATTGCTAGATGTCACTGGCAGGGGGCACAGATGATCGCTGTGATTGGGACTGATGTCCCTCTCACAGCCGCCGGTGATCGGCTTTTTTTTCCTCCTCACGCTGTCAGCACGAGAAAAAAAAATAGCTGATTACCGGCTCTGTTTACATCACATGATCAGCTGTCATTGGCTGACAGCTGATCACGTGGTAAGGGATCGGGACCGACCCCTTACTCCGATCTGTGTTTAGGCGAGTCTCAGAGACGTAGTCCCGGCAAAGCAGGTCCGCGATGTTGCCCTCATTCGGCAATAGCGCGTATCTGAACTGGTTAATAGACCTGACAGATATCAAACTTACAGTACATCGATTTGTCAACCTGTTCTGCATCACCATGACAAGTGGCTTTCTGCCATGTAGAAATATATAGAGATAGTAAGGAGTCAAAAGAAAAAGATGAAATAAGTAATATTCCATCTACAATTTATAACCTGAACCATTTAATGCTGAACTCAGGCACAAATTAAATATTCCACAAATGCAGTAATATGAACATCCCTCTAATTTTGATGTGCCTTCCTTTATTCTTCAGCAGTTCAGAGGCGGCTCTCTAATTAGGCGAAATAGGCGGTGGCCTCAGGCCTCGCAGTCATAGGGGCCTCGCACAGCTGGCTAGTTTACCTAATTAGAAAGCCGCCCCTTCCAGCAGCAGAGATCTCAGCCATCACACAGTCCTGTATCCCCTCACTTTGCTACAGGGAGAGATACGGGCTGCGAGTGAGACCTGTGATCAGAGCTCCGGATCACAGACAGGGAGAGCCGCTCAGTAGAGCTCTGACAGATCTCACCCCTCCCCCTGCTGCCCGCACAGCCAGACAGAAGAGGAGAGAGAGCTTCTGCTCCTCCTCCTCCCGCCCTCTCCTCCTGTGTCTGCCCCGCCCACTCTCCTTGGCAGTGTTCTCTGTTCTGCCTCACAGAAGGGGATGTGTGGGCGGGAAGATTCAAGCTGAAGCCCAGCAAAGAGAAAAGGACAAGGGGAGTCTGATCAATCCTTCCTTCCTTCTCTCTTTGTGACAGCCTACCAGAATAGGTAGGATCTGTGAGAGAAGCTTCCCTGTGCAGCTCTGCTTGAGGAAAATATATCTTTATTATGCCCACTCACCTACCCCCTGTACTGTCCACTCCCCTATACTGTACCCTCCTAATACAGTTCATTTTTATCCCTTGAATTTTTTTTTCATTATGGGAGTGAGTGGGGCCTCATGTCTAAGTTTTGCCTAAGGCCTCACAAAGTCTAGAGCCGCCTCTGGCAGTTCTCATTGAGAAATGCCTGTATTTCCTGTTAAGGGGGCTAGTCCTCTTAAAGCGGTATTATTCCCAAAAGCAAACCTTTATTATATTTCAATTTACCAATTCTTAGATGTGATGGCTGCATTAGTTTTCTTGTTTGGGCTTTCTTGATTCTACTTTTACCTGGTGATCTAGCCAGAAAATCTGTTTTTCAACAGTACACGATCAGGCTCGGATTTACTCCCTTTGCCGCCCCAAGGCCGGGTCCTTCAATGCCGCCCCCCCCCCACACACACACACACACACACACAATGTCCTTTATCGATGACTACTACAATAGATCAATTAAAAACATATCTCCATACACGAGAACACTGAAAATAACTGGCTTTAATTGTACAGACTAAAAATACTTCAGGGTAAGCGCGCGAGGGGTAAGGATTTTTCAAGGCAATGGCTGGTGTTAGTGCTTCAATCATCCCCGGCACCATGGTTGGTATGGTGTCAGGATGATTGAAACACATTATTCCTATCATTACATTGTAATATAAAATGAAATAGTTCAACTCACCATAATGCAGAATCATTGGGAGCCCTGAGCGTGTCACTTGCCACCATCTCTTGTCACTTGCCACTATGCCTGCCACCAGATGGGGATGTCACTTGCCACGCTGCCTTCCACCAGATGGGGATGTCACTTGCCACACTGCTTGCCACCAGGTGGGGATGTCACTTGCCACACTGCCTGCCACCAGGTGGGGATGTCACTTGCCACACTGCCTGCCACCAGGTGGGGATGTCACTTGCCACACTGCCTGCCACCAGGTGGGGATGTCACTTGCCACCATGCCTGCCACCAGGTGGGGATGTCACTTGCCACCATGCCTGCCACCAGGTGGGGATGTCACTTGCCACCATGCCTGCCACCAGATGGGGATGTCACTTGCCACCATGCCTGCCACCAGATGGGGATGTCACTTGCCACCATGCCTGCCACCAGATGGGGATGTCACTTGCCACCATGCCTGCCACCAGATGGGGATGTCACTTGCCACCATGCCTGCCACCAGATGGGGATGTCACTTGCCACCATGCCTGCCACCAGATGGGGATGTCACTTGCCACCATGCCTGCCACCAGATGGGGATGTCACTTGCCACCATGCCTGCCACCAGATGGGGATGTCACTTGCCACCATGCCTGCCACCAGATGGGGATGTCACTTGCCACCATGCCTGCCACCAGATGGGGATGTCACTTGCCACCATGCCTGCCACCCGATGGGGATGTCACTTGCCACGCTGCCTGCCACCAGATGAAAATGTCACTTGCCACCATGCCTGCCACCAGATGGGGATGTCACTTGCCACCATGCCTGCCACCAGATGGGGATGTCACTTGCCACCATGCCTGCCACCAGATGGGGATGTCACTTGCCACCATGCCTGCCACCAGATGGGGATGTCACTTGCCATGCTGCCTGCCATCAGAAGGAGGAGGGCGGAACATTACTACCTACTCGATTTTTTTAAAAATGGCGCCGGGCGGCGCAATCACGCTACTGCGCATGCGACGCCCGGCCGAGCCTTAACGAGCTTTCCCGAGCCCGGTCGGCTTCGGAACGGCGCATGCGCAGTTGCGTGGTCGGCTCGCGGCCATCTTTTCTATGGGCACTGGTGCCCCTAATAGACTTTAATGGGCAGCACAAAAGTCGCGAAGTCGCTGCAGGAGCGGCGCCGCCCCTACACCACTGCCGCCCCGAGGCCTGGCCTCGGTGGCCTTGTGGCAAATCCGGCCCTGTACATGATGCCCTACAAAATGTAACAGTTAGAGGTTTGAGACCAACCATTTAACACTGCAGGTGTGCTTACAATGATCAGCTTTTATATATTTATGTAAAACCTTTATCCCATGCGGAACACAGTTGCTGTAACTGCTTATAAAACATTAGCTGGAGTTTATGTTCAATTTGTTTAGTGCATCTAAATCTGTCATTACATCTAACTCTACCCTCCCCCTAGATTATCAATGCTGTTGTCCAAAGGTGTCTCTGTTGCTCCTTTGTCTAGAGAGTGTAGGCACCCTAATACAGGAAGTGTGTTACTGGCCAGATCACTAGGTGAAAACAGAGTGGAAAAAACTTAAAGAAGAAAACTAATGAAGGAAAAATAATTCATCCACCACATCTAATGACTTTTAAGCAATATACAGTATAACATTTCTAGCTTTGTATTTAATAGCACTTTAATACTCCCTATCAGTTATACTTAAGGTGTCATCATGTCAGCCCTTTCTAATTACCGTAAGAGGGGAGATGTTTTCCAGGTGTATGCATACAGCCCTAGCTGCTCCTATCCATCTTTTCTGCTTCCCCTCTCTCTTCAGAATACAGACCAGGGGCAGATCCAGGGGGGAGGGGCAATGTGGCAATTGCCCCCTCCGAGAAATTTGTGACAGCTGAGACCAGTCAGCGGATGAGTAAGCGGGCGGCCAAGTGTGCCGGTTAACGAGCAGGCGGGCCAGGTGGGAGAGAGCCTGAGCGGGCAGGTCGGCGGACGAGTGAGGGGGAGGGGGTCGCCAGCCGAGTGTGCATGTTAACGAGCGGGCAGGTCGGCGCCAGCGGACGAGTGAGGGGGGGGGGTCGCCAGCTGAGTATGCGGGCGTGCAGGGCAGACAATGAGTGAGGGGGCGGGCTGGTCCACAGGTGAGCGGAGAGACTGGCCAGTCAGTGAGCCAGTGGGCGGGGAGCAGAGAGATGACATCTCTCACCGCCCGCCATCACTGCAGTTCCGCCCTCACTGTACAGCCGTGGGCAGCAGAGAGATTACATCATCTCTCTGCTGCCTGCCTTCACTCTGACAATCTGCACCTTAGCAGGCCAACCACAATGAGCAACATGTGGCAGGTGACGTGGCAAGTGTAATCAGCAACATGTGGCAGGTGACGTGGCAAGTAACAATCAGCAACATGTGGCAGGTGACATGGCAAGTGTAATCCGCAATGTGTGGCAGGTGACGTGGCCAGTGACAATCAGCAGCATGTGGCAGGTGACATGGCAAGTGACAATCAGTATCTGGTGGCAGGCAAGTGACAATCCGCAGCTTGTGGCAGGGATGTGGCAAGTAACAAGCTGCATCTGAAGGCAGGTCGACGTGGAAAGTGACACACTCGGGGCTCCCACAGATTCTGCATTATGGTGAGTTGAACCATTTCATTTTATATTACAATGTAATAATATAAATAATGCTCTTCAATCATCCTGACACCATAACAACCATGGTGCAGTGATGATGAAAGCGCTAACACCAGCCACTGCCTCGATAAATTGCCTGCAACAAAAACATTTTCTGGCAGTGCCCCTCCCGAGACTAGACTCTGGATCCGCCCCTGCGACAGACAATAGAGTTCTCAGCAACTTGGCAACAAGAATCTGAGGACACTATCACTCTGTCACTCTAATGTGACACACTCAGCAGAACTTGTTAAAAGTGGTAGTAAAGTCAGCTTTTTCTCTTGCACCTACAGGTAAGCCTTTAACCATTTAAGGACCGAGCCTCTTTTTTAGATGTGTTGTTTACAAGTTAAAGTTTTTTTGCTAGAAAATTACATATATACATTACACATTATACATTTTTTTCTAACACCCTAGAGAATAAAATTGCTGTTGTTGCAATACTTTGTCACACTGTATTTGCGCAGCGGTCTTACAAGCGCACTTTTTTTTTTTTTTTAAAAATACACTTTTTTTAAATTAAAAAATAAGACAACAGTAAAGTTAGCCCAATTTTTTTTATATTGTGAAAGATAATGTTACGCCGAGTAAATTGATACCCAACATGTCACACTTCAAAATTGCACCGCTCATGGAATGGCGACAAACTTTTTCCCTTAAAAATCTCCATAGGCGACATTTAAAAAATTCTACAGGTTGCATGTTTTGCATTACACAGAGGAGGTCTAGGGCTAGAATTATTGCTCTTGCTCTACTGATTGCAGCGATACCTCACATGTGTGGTTTGAACACATATGCGGGCACTACTCACGTATGCGTTCGCTTCTGCACGCGAGCTCGGCGGGACGGGGCGCGTTTAAAACATTTTTTTCCTTATTTTACCTTTATTTTTACACCATTTAAAAAAAAAAATAATTGTGTCACTTTTATTCCTATTATAAGGAATGTAAACATTCCTTGTAATAGAAAAAAAGCATAACAGGACCTCTTAAATATATGAGATCTGGGGTCAAAAAGACCTCAGATCTCATATTTCCACTAAAATGCAATTAAAAAAAAATATATATATATATATAAGTTGTCATTTAAAAAAATGAAAAAAAAAAATTGGCCCTTTAAGAGCTATTGGCGGAAGTGTCCTGCAGTGTCATGGAGATGGGCGGGGGCCATCTTCCCCTCACTTGTCTCCATGCACAGCCATGGGAAGGACTCGATTGCCTCCATCGCTGCCGACAGCTTCGGTAAGCAGCGGAGGGCACCGGATTGCAGCGGGGGGCCTTCTCCCGGCACCGATGAGTGATCTTACAGTGAATCCATCGCAGAGACCACTTTTATCTTGTACCGGACCACCGGCTGAACATGGCGATACTGGGGTTATGGCAGCTAGCTGCTGCCATTAAAACGATATCCGTCCTCAATGTGAGGACGTACATCGGCGTGCGGCAGTCCGGAAGTGGTTAATAAGGCTTGCTTGTAGGTACAGTGAATATCTCCTAAATATGCACCGAAATGAGTAGTCCGGAGTTCAGCTTTACATCCAAGCTAGAGAAGTTTCTAAAATTAAAATGGGTGTCAGAAGGCCAAATTGGATGCGATACCAGAAAGACATTCAAACTAAAATATGTAAGAACTAAACTTAATTTTATCATTATAGCCCCAGTCCTTTTTCTTGTCACTCACCTTTTTCCACACTTCCTCAGTAGTTTCAAAAAGTGGACCAACGAAAGGATTCACAGCAGCATTACAGATAAGGATGTCAATTTTCCCATAAGTCACAAGTGCCTTAAATAAAGAGGGATATTATGTTGTAAAACATTTCTGTTCACTAATGAGCAAACTAAACAAATTTCAATTTGTAGCAGGTTCACACACATAAAAAAATCTTCTAAACCCGAACACTTGTTATTTTTTTCAGTTTTTTTTTCTTTAATGCAAATTTGCTAGATTTTGTTAAAAAATGGTTGGGTAGCTGGGAACTTCCACAGGGGACTTGTATTTTTTTTTTCCCATTACCGTTCAATAGCGATAACATTAAAAAAGGAGGAGCTTTGGGTTCAGATTGAAGATCAGTTCGACCAGAATGCAGCCTATTTGCAGTTCATCAAACAGGCAAACAAACTTACCAAATTTTGCCAATTCACCTGCCTGTTCGAAACTCCCGTTAATGCAGACAGAAGTATAATTACTATAAGTATATTACTATAATTTAGCAGCAGTATCACTACTGCCTCTAAATGGCAGATACTCACCAGCTTCAGTTTGAGATTGTAATGTCATTGGGGCATTTAGGTTTCACGATGCTATTGTATTAAAAGTTGTGGTGGGTTGTCCGTCCATACTCATCGATATTGATGCTGGATATACATGGCTTGACATTGGGGGGGGGGGGGATAATGGGGGGGGGGGTTGCATGTTTGCTGCATGCCTGAGAAATGGTCTTTTATGGATTTTAAGAGGAACCCCTCACAATTTTTTTTTAACCTTAATATTGGAAAGGTACATTGTAAAGGGGAGTGGTAAAGCTTCTGCTCTTGCATGGTCCCTTTTCCCTAAATTGATGGGGGCTAGTGTTGGGCAAACGGTTCGGCCCGAGCATGAGTTAGGGACCAACATTTTCTGTTTGCCCATTCGACAAACATCCAAATTGCTGGGGCGTTCAACCGCCGCACACAGTGCATTGGAAACCCTGATTGGCTGAAACAATGAAAGCTTTGCCCAATCAGGACACATAGCACTGTCAGAGCCATGACTGGACACTGTCATGATGATGCTCTCTAATCATGGCTCATTGCTCTTAGGCCCACCCCACACTATTAACCTCCCTGGCGGTATGATCATTTCAGATTTTTGATGCTGAAAGCGGTACAATTATTTTGCACGGAAATTTGGCGTTTTATATTGTAGGCCTGTAATTCTTAGGAATAACTCACTTAAATCTGTCCAAACAAGAGTCTAGTAGACATCCCGGGTATGATAAAGTTTGAAAAATGAAGTAAAAAATAATATAATAAATAACTAACTATAAAATAAATTATAACAAATAATAAAAATTATTCAATGTAATCAAATCAAAAACACTGAAATTTGCTCAGTTACAGAATTGTCACTGTCCTTACTTTTCAGTGTTTGATGACGAATTTCCCCACGAATCACTATCGCTCAATTCTGCAAGTGACCAATTTATTATCGCTGTTTTCTAGCTGGTCTAAAAGCACTTTTGAGGTAAACAGACATTTTTTGGTTGCTATGGACAATCTTCAGTTTCCTGGCAGAAAGAATAGTACGGTATTTATAAATATAAAACTGCATGCAGGACACTGGACAGACCACTAGGGACAAAGGGGATGTGTAATTATTTGATACAGTACTGTAATCTGTAAGATTACAGTATACTGTGTTTACTTTTTGAATTTGGCGTCAAACTCCGTCCCTGTGCTTTGCAACGCTCGCAGAGAAAGGAGTTCGGCACTGTGAATCGAGCGAGACACGGAGGCTCGCAGATCAGTCTGGCTCGGGGTTACCGATTTAAGTAGTAAAAATCCACCCCTAGCCAGACTCGGGAATAACGCCAGGGAGGTTAAATACCCTTCTCATAGCAGCCATGTGCAGTGTGATATTGGTGTGGAGAGAGATAAAACAGGGCTCTGTAAATTGCTACTAGCCAGTTAGTGTGCTATTGTGATTCTATTGCGAGTGTAAAGTATAATTTTAGTGTGAATATAGTGATAGTACAGTGTGAGTGTAGTGCGACCGTTCATTTTTACTTTAGTGTCAGTTTATTGTGTCAGGTTTACTGCAGTGCATCAGTGTAGAGTGTCAGGTCAGTGATACTACATTATATTGAAGTGCATCAGGGTACTTTTACTGCAGTATATTGTAGTGCGTTAGTGCATGTTTACTGCAGTATAGTTAAGTGTGTTAGTACAGTATAGTGCAGTGCGTTAGTGCACGTTTACCGTAGTATATTAGGGTGCACATTTACTGCAGTGTGTTTGTGCACATTTACTGGCGTATATTGCAGTGCATTTGTGTACGTTTACTGCAGTAAATTGCATCGTGTTAGCTCACGGTTAATGCAGCATAGTTAAGTGTGTTAGTGCACGATTACTGCGTTCTATTGCAGTGCCTGTTATTGCGTTTACTGTGGTATATTGCAGTGCCTTGTTGCACGTTTACTGCAGTATAGTGAAGTGCGTTAGTGCACATTTACTGCTGTGTATTGCAGTGCGTTAGTGCATGTTTACTGCAGTATAGTGGGGTGCGTTAGTGCACGCCTACTGCACTATATTGCAGTGCATTAGTGCATGTTTACACAATATAGTGAAGTGCGTTACTGCACATTTACCAAAGTATTTTGCAGTAAGTTAGTGCATGCATACTGCAATATAGCGACGTGCGTTAGTGCACATTTACTTCAGTATAGTCAAGTGCGTTGGTGCACTTTTATGGCAGAATATTGAAGTGCGTTGGTGCACATTTACTGCAGTATTTTGAGGTGAGTTAGTGCACCTTTACCACAGTATATTGAAGTGCGTAAGGGCACATTTACTGCAGTATATTGAAGCATGTCAGTGCAGTTTTACTTTAGTATTATTGTAGTGTGTCAGTGGAATGTGTGTGTAGTGAGTATTGAAGTTAAAGTGCACCAAACACTTTTTTTTTTTTTTTCCCTGTAACCTTCAAATGAGGCAGACACATCGGGGCAAGGTTAGCCAGTAGGTCAACCGGTAGGAGCGATGACTTCTCCCAATTAATAGTTAATCCCGAGAACTTTCCGAAGTCCTCCACTAAGTGCATCACTTTCTCCAGCGAGGAGGCCGTGTCCCCCAGGAAAAATATAACATCTGCAAAAAGCGCTATTCTCTCTTCCCTCCCTTTTCTTTGAAATCCCTGTATTTCAGTTGACGATCTCACTGCTTCCGCCAATGGCTCCATAGCCAAGACAAACAGCAAAGGAGATAAGGGGCACCCCTGTCTTGTCCCTCTTTCGAGGGGAAAACTTTCCGAATATTCGCCGTTTATCTTGAGCCTTGCCCTTGGGTGGTTGTATAGGATTTTTAGCCAGCTGATAAATACGGGGCCAAATCCAAACTTCTCTAGCACCCTCCAGAGATATTCCCACTCAAGGCTATCGAAGGCCTTGGCAGCATCCAAGGACAATATAGCTCTGGATCCCGCATTATCTGTTGGTACCTGGAGGTTCAGATAGGCCCTTCTGATATTTATGCTAGTGGACCGACCGGGGATAAACCCCGATTGGTCCGGGTGCACGAGTTTCGCAATACATTTGTTTAGTCTGGATGCCAGCACCCTTGCAATGATCTTGACATCTGTACACAGCAGTGATATCGGTCTGTATGAAGAGACTTCCGATAGATCTTTCCCCTCCTTTGGGATCACTACTATATCGGCCTCTGACATTGATAGGGGCAGCCTTCCGTCCCTGGTCGTCTGCTCTAGCACTTTTAGGAGCTCCGGGAGCAGGACCTCCCCGTATTTCCTATAAATCTCCAGTGGCAGCCCATCTGGGCCCGGAGATTTCTGGCCTGACAACTCTGCGACTGCCTTCTGTAGCTCCTCCAAGGCCAGAGGAGAATCCACCTCACTCCTATCTCTCTCCGAGAGTACGGGCAAATCTACCCCTTCTAAGAACCCGTCCATCTCGCGCTGGCTCAAACCCCGGCGCGATCTGTACAGGTCTCTATAGAATGTAGCGAAAGCTTCTAGGACCTCGGAGGGATCAGATGTAATCTTTCCAGCCAATGTTTTAATTGAGGAGATGGCCAGTGAGAATAAGTTAGACCTAGTTAAGAGAGCCAGCATCCGGCCTACTCTCTCTCCCTCACCAAAATTTTGTTTCTGAAAAAGTCTCTTGTTCTCTACTCTTCTGTTGATTACTTCTTTGTGTTCTTGTTGTTTATTGAGCCAAGTCTTCTGTTTTTCCGGGGTTGGATCCAACACATATTGTGCTTCTGCTTCCATGGCTTCCCTACTGGCCCTCACCTCCCAGTCCCCTGATGTTTTCTTTACTATAGCAACCTGCTGGTGTAGTAGCCCCCTAAGGTATGCTTTTAGGGTATCCCACACTACCCCTACTGGTGCTGTACCTGAGTTGAATGTTACAAACTCTTTTAGCTTGGAGGCTACTTCTGCTGGGCTGTTAATCAAGTCCAACCATAGTGAATTTATTGTCCACCTTTTCTGGCTAGATCTGGTGCTTAAATTTAAGGTCAAGGTCAGGGGTGAGTGGTCCGATATTCCCCTCGGTCTGTACTCTATATTTCCTATTAGTCGCAGGGCTTCACTGTTGCCCACTGCCATATCTATGCGCGAGAGAGTAGAGTGTGACCCTGAGTAGCAGGAATACTGCCGAGTATTTGGATTGTGACATCTCCACAAATCGCACCATCCAATCTCTTCGAGAAGTTGGCCTAGTCGTCCCTCTGGTACCCTTTCCGCGCGGATTACAGGCGGGAACCGATCCATGTTGTTATCTAGGACTGCATTAAAGTCTCCCACTACTATTATTGGAGTATCCACCATACTATCAACAAACTCCAGCAAATCCAGCATGACCTCTGTTTTGAACGGAGGAGGGATATAAACATTTGCTATCACCAGAGGTTTACTCTCCACAACGCAGCTCAGGAAGACATACCTTCCCAGCGTGTCTATCCTGGCTTCTCTGCAGGAAAATGAAATACCTCTCTTGACCAAGATACTCACCCCTCTTGAATAAGAGGTATGAATTGAGTGGTACTGTTCTTGAAATTTATTACTCCGAACATGTAGTTTAGTTTCATTAGTGAGATGGGTTTCCTGCAGACAAGCCAGTTCAACACCATAGTCTTCCATCACCGAAAACACCGCTGCCCTCTTAGCAGGGACACCCATACCCCTTATGTTCCACAAGCCTATTTTTAGAGTTTTAAAAGGCATCTAAAAAACAAAACAAAAAAAGAAGAAAAAAACAGAAACACAAGAAAAAAAGAAAAAGAAACCCCCCCCCCGAAAAGTAGGGGCATTTCGTTTGTGCAATTATATCTGTAGAACTTGCCATCCTATCTGTGGTTGTGATAATAAGAAATAAAATAGATAAACAAAAAGGGTGAAGGGGTGAGGTCCCCCACGTCCAGGGACCGCTCCACCCCCTCCCCTAGTGTCATTTAGCTGCGACCATAAACAATATGTGCACATGTGCTTTATTTTTATAAACTCCCTCCTCCTAAATACGTGTACCTTTTGTTTTCCCCAGTAACTAACCCTATAATTCACTGCAAACCTCCCTCCCCCCACCCTCTATTTGACCTACCCCCCTTCCCCCTCTCTCCCCAACTACTACCTGACCCGTCCCCCTTTTCCCCACACCTTTTGCCTCATTTGAAGGTTACAGGGAAAATGAAATATCTTGGCGTTGTGTTGTCCAAGGACCCTGGCGCGTTCATTGAGGACAACCTGCTCCCTCTCTTATCAAAATTTAAGAGAAAATGTGACATTTGGAGAAAACTCCCTCTGTCTGTGGCGGGCCGAGCCAACCTGATAAAAATGGTTTGGATGCCGCAGTTGTTATACTTACTCCACAACTCACCAGTTTGGATCGGAGAGAAGTGGTTCCAAAAGATTCAATCCCTATTCAGGGAATTAATATGGAAAAAAGGACAGGCCAGGATTGGCCTACAAAAACTGCAGCGCCCCAACACGGAGGGGGGACTGGGGGTTCCTCAACCGTTTATCTACTATCTGGCAGCCCAGCTACAACAATTGGGTGGATGCGCCACTGAGACAGGGGGAAGTAATAATGTTAAAACTGTTCTACAGGGGAATCCACACAGCTCTTTAGTGGGAGCTCTGGAGGCAGACTCATTGCAAGGGGAAATCCCGACACTTAAAATGATCACCAGGGTTTGGCAGGCAGCTAAGAAAATAATGGGGTATAAAGGAATCTCAGAATATGCGCCAATCTGGAACAACAAGCAATTGCACGAACTATTAACAGTCGACAGGAACAGGATGTGGGAAAGTTGCGGGGTAAGCCGGCTGATACAATTATATGAAAGGGACACTCTGAAATCTTTTGAGGATCTGAGGCACGAGTATGGGATACCAAATCAGGTATTCTATAGTTATTTACAGATTAGGCATGCCTTAAGCAAGCAATTCAGTAGACAACCCCCAATATGGTGTAGAACCCCACTACTACAAACCATAATCAAATCAGAGACCACCAAGGGTTTAATCTCAGAGATATATACCCAACTAACAAAGAGAGGAACTACGAAGGCGAGTCTATCAGGGGTAAGGGGCAGATGGGCGACCGATGTGGGGGAGATAACGGACGAACAATGGGAGAGGATTCTTGAATTTGGATCAGAGGTGTCGATTTCTCCCTCACAAAAAGCCTCCCACTTGATGTTGCTGCACAGATCCTACTATACACCAAAAAAGCTGTTTGTTTGGCCGTAGAATCAGCGATGAGTGCCCTAGATGTAGAGGAACAGGCGACCTAATCCACATGGTTTGGAGGTGACCAAAACTAGTCAGGTATTGGACCGAGATTCTAAAGAAAATAAATGCCACGTTTAGAGTTAACCTAGAGCTTGATCCTGAGACCTGTGTGCTGGGCTACGTCAACAACGGGCTGAGGAATAGGAGTACAGCCGTAGCAATAGCAAGATGCTTGTTTCAAGCTAGAAAATTAATAGCACAAGCCTGGCAATCAAGAACACCCCCAACCCCGGAAATTTGGGCCGGAACGGTCAACTCCACAATATGGAGTGAAAGGACATTCAGTCTAGAGTTTTGAAACTAAGAGAGAATAATGAAAAAAAAAACAATAGCTTGATATAAGGTGTGCTTGGAACAATTAGGGTGGGTCACTGGGGGGTGGGGGGCTTAGATTGAAAAGCAACACTATACAGCCACGTATTGAAACTACAAGAGATTGTGTGGCCGGCTGGCTGGGACGTATACAGCGGGTGCTTTTTTTTTTATTATGTTACACTTTTGTATAATAGTAATCACTTGTATATGGAACGTATATAGCAAGAGAAAAGTCGAGAAGGCCACAATGATGAGACTCAGCAAGAGACAAATATGACCATCAATCTCAGAGATGTCTCTGGATCAAGGTAACTGAGTGGCAAAAAAAAAAAAAAAGAAGAAGTGCACCAAACACCACTTTCCATTGATTAAAGTGCATCCACGTACACATTTCCCTATCTCTATTACATTTTGTTAATAATCCCCCCCCCATCATGTGTGGGAGGCCAACAAGGAACGGCAGACGTTCCCATGGCACTGTGAGGGGGCCAGCAATGCATGTGTCCACAGGCAAAGGTGGACGTGGTCTGTTCTCAGGCATGACACCAGTTCCTCTGTTTAGTGATGTTGCCCGTGCGATCCAGCTACAGCATGCAGAGGAGGTGGTAGCCTGGCTTACTAAACCATGCTCATTCTCCTCATCCTCCATCATCTAAGAAGAGACTAGCCACCGCAGCTGCCAGAGAGGCTTATTCTGCCTCCTTGTCCACAGCTACTCCTGCCATAGCCCCAGCATCAGGCATGGCAGAGTCAGCCGAGTTATTTAAACACAGCATCAGCCACTTGGTCCTTGATGATGCATAGCCATTACTTGATTCAGATGTTGGTTCGGAGGTTGAGGAAGATAGGAACATGAGCCTACAGAGTATTGCCAAGTTGGCTCCAGTGATGATGATATTGATGATTGATGATGATATTGATGATTGATGATGATATTGATGATTGATGATGATATTGATGATTGATGATGAGATTGATGATGCATGACGATGACGATGACACTGAAGTGACTTGTGGGGCCAGATAAAGCAGAGGAGGAAAGTGAGGGTGAGGCACAACCCCAATGAGGCAACCATCATGGCAGAAAAGACATCAGCCACCCTATTCCATCACATTGTGGAGCGGTTATCTCCCAGCCCACTTCACACAGCTCAGCTGGCCTTTAGCACATGTGCAGCTGATCGCACTGTTGCAGTTTGCAAACTTTGCCTCAAGCAGATCAAACTTGTCAAAAACACCAGCCATTTGGGTACCACATGCTTGTCAGACATTTATCCCCACCACTCATTTATGACCTCTCAGCAGCCTCCACTGACAGGGATAATGGTATAGCGAAGGGTGTCCCAGGTCCTTGCAGCACATCTGCCAGTAGCACACCACCAGCTGTAGACTATAGCAGGCAAGTTTCTCTGCCCCATCTGCTGCAACAAAAAAACAAATAGTCACTGCCACCCACATGCCCAGCGTCTAAATTCAAACTCCTGCCTTTCCATCCGGTGGATTTTGCCCCCTTCCGTAAATTTGCAGAATATGCTGTACCACAATGGCAGGTTCTCAGTCGTTATTTCTTTTCATGTAAGGCCATTCCAGCTCTATCCTACCACGTGGAAGGCAATGTTGTGGTATCATTGGGCAAGGCAGTCAGCCACGAGATCCACATTACTGCTGACACGTGGTCCAGCAATCATGATCAGGGATGATATATTTAGTTCACAACACACTGGGTAACGCTGCTTGCAACTCGGAAGGATGCAGGACAGGGCTCAGTGCTGCAGATTGTTTTGCCGCCACGTCTCCATACAGCTGGTGGTGATGATGCAAGATTTGTCAGCATCCACCCCTCCTCCGCCTCCTCCATGCCCTCCTCTGCTGAATTGTCCTATGAACCAGCAGTACATCCTAAGTGTTCAAGGGGCTATACAATGAGTCAGGTAAAAGATGCAGTGTTTCAGCTGGTCTGTCTAGGGGACAGGAGCCACACTGGAGAAGAGATTCCTTCAGCTCTGCAGTGGCAGGCCCAGAGGTGGTTTACGCCACACCAGCTGGAGCCAGGAATGGTGGTGTATGATAATGGCACTAACCTCCTGTCCCCATTTGACAGGGAAAGTTGACACATGCCATGCCTGGCACAGGTTTTCAATTTGGTGGTGCAGTGTTTCTTAAATAAGTACCCAGGGTTGGAAGATCTGCTAAAAACAGGCCAGAAGGGTCTGTAGCCATTTCAGGTGGTCATACACAGCCAGTGCTCGGTTGGCTGAAATTCAGTGGGAATTCCACCTGCTCATAAACTGCCCGATTTGTCACATGCCCACAGATGGAACTCAACTTTGGCAATGCTGCAGCAGAGGGCCGTCAACGAGTACCTGTGTGAGTATGCCACAAGGACAGGTTTAGGCCAGCTCGGCTTTTTTTCCCCACACCAATGGCTGCTGATAAAGAATGCATGCACTGTACTGTCATTTGAGGAGGCGAGAAGGATGGTGAGCCATGACAATGCATGCATCAGTGACACAATCCCTGTTGTGTTCCTGCTGGAGCAGGCTCTGCGTGGCATTATGGACAGGGCACTCGAGGCAAAGCAGCAAGAGGAAGAGGACTTCCTTTCCTCTCAAGGCCCTATTTATGCATACACCATTCTTGCGACACCACAAAAACACACAAGAGGAGAGGGAGGAGGAGGAGGATTCTGGCAGTTTTGGAGGCATTGAAGCAGTCTGCTTCTCATGCCTCCGCAAACTTGCAGTGCATGGGCTCTCTTATTCTTCAAAGCCTGCGAAAGGACCTGAGAATACGTGGCATCAAGGAGAAGGATCACTATTAGTTGGCAACCTTCCTTGACCACCGTTACAAGGGGAAAGTCTCAGAACTCATCCCATCCCCACAGAGGCAGCAGAGGATGAATTATCTTGAGAACACCTTAAAGAGGAGATTATGTAACGCCTTTCCAGACTCTGATAGGTTACAGTCTCATGGAAAATGTAATTTTGAGGCTTCTGTTGGTCAAGAGGAGCGGTGAGGAGGTGGCCACCTCAGTGATGCATGTCAACATGTTTTTAGTTCTCGGCGCCCAGGGCTGTTAGCTTCCACATCCCATCGGCAGCATATGCATCATATGGTGTGAGATTATCTAACGGCGAAAACAGACATGGAAATGTGGCGCTTTGCTGTATTCAATAATTCACACACACATTTTAAAATAAAAAAAAAAAAATGGAGAAATCAAGTGAATAAAGCTGTTGTGTCTAAGACCCCATTCACACAGGGGCAACATGACTTGCAGGTCGCCTCAGCGAGGCGACCTGCAAACGACTGCCCGGGCGACTTGCAAAACGACTTCTGCATAGAAGTCTATGCAAGTTGCCCCAAGTCGCCCCCAAAGTCGTACAGGAACCTTTTTCTAAGTGGGAGCGACTTGTGTCGCTCCCCTTAGAACGGTTCCATAGCTCAGAACGGGAGGCGACTTGTCAGGCGACTAGGTCGCCTGACAAGTCGTCCCTGTGTGAATGGGGTCTAAAGGTTATATCAATCAATGGTCAAAATCAATTAACATGTTGCATTTAATTCAGGTGCTGTAAAGTGCGCTCAGTGCTGTATAGTCATAGTGTATCCAAAAAATATTAACTTACCTCAAAATTCATAAATACAATATTAAAGTGCATCCAAATAAGTTAATGTGCAATACACAACATGCTTCAAAGCAAACAAACTACCAACAGACAAAAATGTTGATTTAAAATGTGCAAATCATGCCAAAAGGGCATGTGCAAATAGTCCCAAAAAAAAAATATTTAAACAATATGGAGTAAATACAAGTCCCATAGAATAGCTTCAATGTGCATAAAAATATACAAGGTGGCATTTCTCCTTCTCCGTTCTGTAACTTGATGTTATCCTTTATAAATGCAAATAGAGTCCACTGCAGTTTTTTTTGGGACTATTTGCACATACCCTTTGGCATTATATGTACATCTTGTCGGTTAGTACTTTGTTTGTGTAGAACCCTGGAGTTTAGGCAGGGTTGCTCCTCAAAAAAAATTTACTTGCCAGGAGTCGTTATTCTGGCTGATTGATAGAGATCTATTCATTTCCCCCCATTTCTGGCCTTGTTGAACTTCTCTTCTACCACTAGGTGGCTGGGTACTTGGTGGTACTAGATATGAGAAGGGTAATGCAAGGTCAGGTTATGGGTACATGGGGTATCTCAGCCAACGGGTAGGTGTTTTCTTGGACTCCTTGGCCTGCTGGGAGAGCATATATGTTCGAGTGGAGTCAGGTGATTATGTTCTGTGACACCTGGACGGCTGTCTGGATGGATATATGTTGTATTGCCTGGGATGGGGCCTATCCCAGGCACATCTGACTGCAAGAGAGCAGCACAGGGTTGGAACTTCAGCTTGCAGTCCAACCAGAAGTGACGGTTCTGCCGGCTGGAGAACCTGTCGCGGTCGGAGGTAGAGGGGAAGCAGTCACCAGTAAGGGACTATCCGCCTTACTTCCAGGGACCACAGTGAGTAACTGAAGCAAGTACTGGAGCAGCATTCTCACCAGACAGGGACGGTGAAGAATCGCAAAACTTCAGTGGGAATCAAGCCAGGGACCCAGCCAGCAGAGGTTAAGCTTGCAGAGCAGCCTTATGTGTCAAGCTAGGGACCGAGTAGGCCAGTGTGGGTGAAGTTTGGAAGATATCTTGAGTGCAAAGTTAGGGACCCAGCAGATAAGCGGGGGTGACGCTTGAGGAAGATACCACCGTGAAGATTGGACGAGCTCAAGAGATTCAGTGGCAGTGAATCAGTGGGTCTAGGGAGAGACCGGGAGCTCGGTGGGCTGAAGAACTACAGGGAGTGATTGTAGTGAAAGAGAAATGAACTGTTAGGTTTGTGTTGCCATAGGAGACAGCATTCCTGGACATTTAGATGTGACGTTTTGCTGGATGCCTTACCCTGCATGGTTGTCCTCCGATTGAAGTCTCGGAGTCTGCCAATTAAATCTTGCAACTACCTAAGGGTGTCCTGGCCCTAACCCTCTCTCCCCCAAAAAAAGTTTGGCAAAGGAAATAAACTCTTGCATTCAAGAAGTGTCTGGCGCCCAATAACTATCTCTGTCAGCTATCTCTGGCCCTGTAGGTCCTCATTAGACCAAAGGAGGCCTGGGACCTTGCTACATTTGCTTTGAAGTATGCAGTGTATTGCACATTGACCTGTTTGGATTGGATGTTTGGATTGGATAGAATATATATATATTTTGAGGTAATTTAATATTTATTGAATACACTATACAGCACCTGAATTGAATGCAACATTTTAATTGTTTTTGACCATTGATAGATTTAACGTTTAGACACAACACCTTTATTCACTTGATTTCTCAAAAAAAAAAAAAAAAAAATTATATTATATATTATATTATATTATATATTATATTATATTATATATATACATATATATATATATACATACACATACACGCACATATACAATGTGAACTTTCATTGCTTATCTTATGTGGGGACACATTGCAGTTGTGAGCAGCTGCTGAAATCTTTAAATTTCTCGCTTGTATACGGTAGCTTGTAGGAAGTGCCCTGGTTTATTTGTTAACAGAGATGGAGAACTTTCCAGTTCACAATCCACTGGGTTACTGGGTCATGAGAAAAGACCACTGGCCACAACTTGCTCAGAATGATATGATAAAAGAGCGTGTCTGTCCACAGACTCCGTGGACTGGCTGACATTTATCAGAATGAATCAGTCCCTGATGCCGTTGTCACTGATTAAGTGTTTCCTGGATCTGGATCTCTGAAAGACTGTCTAGGCTGCCTAGCTTTGTAGATGTTGATTTCAACTGAAATACATTTTTTGGTGTAGGTTTCATGGGCACAATTAACACCCAGGGAACAATTTTTCCACACCTGTTTGACAGGTGCATATCAATTAAATTTTTGACAGCAAGGGCAATTCTTGCTTTCATCAAGAGTACCTCTATAGGGTTATGGTGTGAAGGCACCACCAACACCCACATCCCAATCTTTCTGCCACTGTTTGACCGGGGCATATTTCAATTTTTGACAGCAAGGCCAATTCTTGCTTTCATAAAGAGTACCTCTATAGATTTACGATGTGAAAGCACCACCAACACCCAAAGCCCAATGTTTCTGCATCTGTTACTTCTATCCACAATCCGTGAAAGAGACACCAGAATTTATACAAAAGATCTCTCTAATCTTGTTCAGAGTGCACTAAATTGTGGGCTCATCATACAGACTGGCTCCCCAAGCTTGCAGGGAAATTGTAATTTTTTTGGCTTTATAAATGTCATTTTTGCTGCAGCAGGTTATATACATGGTACAGATGCGCTACTTTACAGGCGGACTAAGGGGACCCCCCCCCCAGTGCACTCTAAAGGAAATTTTCATTTTTATTGTTTCACTTTAAGCATCAGTAAATCACTGTTCATTTAAATATGTTTTTTTTAAACTTTTTTTTCATTGATACATGTTCCCTAGGGGAGCACCCGGACCCCATAACCATTGTATGCCCAAATACTTGGATATAAGCCTGGCACTTTTGGCTTTTCCCGTTTGGGTCCCATGGACTTTAATTGGGTTCGTTATTCAGTTCCAAACTTTCCCAATGTTTGAACGTTCTGGCACGAACCAAAACAGGGGGTGTTTGGCCCATCTCTAATGGGGACAAAAGCTTCATACCCACATCCTGTCCCCCAAAAAATGTTAATTATCAGATTCTGAAAGCCCCCTTAAAAGAAGGGACCCCTAGATATCTTCCCACCCATGTAAAAGAGTACATAATACCCATTTTTACTAATTTGCAAAAAAAATGGAAATAGCAAATAAACATGGGCACCATTAAAAACTTCCTTTACTAAAAAGAAAATTCGACCTTCCAATAAAAAAAAATGCCCCACAATATAAATCCAATGTCAATCATATCATCCAGCAAAGTGGATGCCGAGTCAATCATGATGAAGACTTGCTGTCACGATAACACACTGCTATGACAAAGCTACCCAACCTCTACTTGTGCTGCAGATGACTGGTCCCTGTTGCTGCTGCAATGTAAACAGCCCCGTGAAATCTGGGTGATATCAATATGGTTCTGACCATATTTGGTCCACCTGAGATTCCTCCTGGCTTGTTTACAATTTGAAATAATCTAGTGGGAAGTCCCTTACTAATACCACAAATAAATGACAGACCTCCAGCTGCATCAGCCAGAGGTTCAGGCAAATGGGAGAACTGACCAAATCTGGAAGGATTGTTCATCTATTTGAGAAATTGCGAACAGGTTGGGTTTGGGTCAAACTCATGTTCAAGTCAAACCCAAAGATCATCCCTTTCCACACTAAAAACATTAGTGAATAATTTGTGGATGTGGGAAGATATTTTTAGAATATGCAGTTATCGTTTGTTATTGCATGTGGGTTACACAATGCAAAAATAGAATATTGCCATATATAATAAGCTTCTTATATAAATTGGAAATAAATGTACATTTTGGCATACAAGTAAATTATGAAAATATTTTATACAGTGTTACAAATGTAGATTTTCTGAGATGACTCCCTAATCCATGCATATAATTGTTCTGAATACCACTTTTATATTCCTGTGTTCTTACGATAATTAATTGCGTCTTACAATTAATTATAGTAAGCCACATTGTATATATATTTTTTATTTCTGATAACATTCTATACTCAACAGGTTTATGCAACACAGAACACATGACTCCTTTAGTAAATCACTTCTTATACATTCTTCTACCTTGCATTTCTCTTACCATCGCCACTAATTTCTCCCGATCTTTTTCATTGCCCACATGACATGGAATTCCAGAAATGCTGAGTCCTTCTTCTTTCAGCTGTTGGACAGCTTTATCCACATTTTCGGTCTTACGACTACATAAAAGCACGTGAGCCCCATCTTGTGCCAAACGTCTTGCTATAGCAAAGCCAATCCTAAATGTGAATAAGCATAGGGCAGGTGAATCCACCACACATGTACCAGGAAAGTTCACCTGCAGTGAAGGATTAGTGAAGGTCACATTCTTTGTTTTATGAATTTGCCCCTATAGTGTATATTAAATCTCATAAAAAATTAACAGTACAAAAAAAAAAATCAAAAAAAAATCAGTTAACTAATAACTTCATGCAGGTTATTATTAAAGTGATTGTAAACCCACATTTTTTTTTAACAAACATGTCACACTTACCTGCTCTGTGCAATGGCTTTGCACAGAGCAGCCCTGATCATCCTCTGATCCAATGCCGGCACTCCTGTTTCCTCCCCCCTACAAGCCACTTGCTATGAGGGCATTTGTGTGTACTTGCTCCAGAGCCTCTCTGTGTGTCCATTGACAGAGTGCTGCTTGGACCTGCCCCCCCCCCCCCCAACTTTCTCTTCACTGGCTGTAATCACAGCAGCAGGAGGAGCCAATGGATTCCACTGATGTCTGAGCCAACGAGGGACATAGCGGAGTGAGCCACTGCTCTTGTGCACAGCACTGGATCAAGATCAGGCTCAAGTATAGGGGGGGCTGGGGGGGGGGGGGGGTTCCCTAATACAGAGGATGCAATCAGGTAAAAAATCTCCAGACTTTAGAACCACTTTAAAAGCCCAACTCCAGGATGCCTTTGAATGTAACACTGCAGTGGGATTCCCAACACTAATACTAAATATAGAACTTATCTAATTTCCCACTCCCCTAGCAGCTGGCACTTTCCTCTGCAGTCTGACATTATGAGTTTGTGGGTGGGCCCTCTTCAGCCCTTCTTACAATGCAGGACATCGGAGAGCTGCCAGGTTGCGAAGTGAAGCAGCTTCAGGGGGGACTGCTAACATGAAGAGGAGGCCACTCTTGTAATAATAACCAACTGATTGGATATTTTTAGAATTTCTTTAACATACCCATATGTTGACCCAATCACAATGGCCACTTTATCTTGCAAGGGTTTTTGATTTTTCGCACTTGCATTTGATTTGATCAGGTAGTTTTCTTGAGACATTTTATAACAGCTGTTAGAAATAAACAAAATATCTGTAAAAAAACAAAAATATATCTGTAAAAAAACAAAAATATATCTGTAAAAAAACAAAAATATATCTGTAAAAAAACAAAAATATATCTGTAAAAAAAAAAACAAAATATCTGTAAAAAAAAAAACTGTAAAAAACAAACTAGCAAAAAAAAAAAAAAAAAAAAAAAAAAAAAAAAAGAAGAAGAAGGTTTTGCTTTAGTTATAGCTATAATTTAGGAACAAATGGTCTTGGTTTGGTAATCCTGTGTTTTTTTGCAAAACAATCATACTTAAAAAATTAAAAGAACCTGTAGTCTTACCATTTTTAACATCACCACACTGTCCTTTACTATTTTTGCTAAAAAGACAAACTTAATATATAACAGTCTTCCGACAATAGAACAGTTTCCCTGGGGGGGGGGGGGGTATTAAAGCAGCGAAAACTTTATAAGAAAAATGATTGGTTAAAAATCTTTTATTCAGGCAAAGAATGAATGCAATTAAACAGTAAATTTAAAATATATATTGTGGTTAGCGACACAAACACCAAACAAAACCCATGGCAAATGGCAAACAGTACACCAAGGAAACCATAGTTCGTCAATTACATTGTGACATTTACATCTACGTGAATACCCGTTTTGACCCTTTAATTTCTGGTCTTCTTCAGGGGGATTTTTAATTCTAGGAGGTATATCAAAGAGTTCTAAATTTAGACAACTTTATTAACATTGCAGTATACAAATCGTTGGACGTTTCATAATGTTCAAAAGTATATTCCTATATTATATATACACATATATATATATATATATATATATATATATATATATACACACACACACACATACATATATACACACACATATACATATATACACACACATATATATATACTACATATATATACATATATATACATATATATATAGTAGTATATGTACCATCACGGAGATGGAAAGGTGAGAATGTATCGCACAACCAGGATTGCTAAAACAGTTGCATTCAATGGTCCCAAAATGTCCACATGCACCCTCCAGGAGAGTCCACAACCCACAGTCCACTGGGCTTACAAAGAGCCACGCTTTTGGACCTTGAGAGGAAGGTATGGGGTGAGGCACCGGTGGTACGGTATTGAGGAATCTCAATAAGTAATCAGCAAGTATTATCTAAGGATACAGTTCTACTGTGCAACCTTAGACTGGTTAATAATCAAATGTTGGATTTATATGGACCGATATTGCTTATATATTTAATTTTATAGTATACTGTATTTATTTATTAGATTTCTTTTTAGATTAATTTGTATTAACATTCATGTAATGAAATAGAAGGTGATGATGTTAACTGATTAGTATAAAGGTGACTGTGCAATATGGTGAAGTAATGTGTGTGAAGATAAATGACTAATGTGATAAAAAGGCATAAAAATATTATATGTGAAGGGGAGCATGCGCGGCAGCTCCCAAGATGGCCACCATCATCTAGAGCTCCGCTCCACCACGGCTCCTTGACAGCCACCGGAGCTCACAGAGCGCTCCCCCACAACTCTCACCGGGATTTATGAGCGGGGGGGGAACCCCCGGGAACCCTCCGATGACAGTGGCGCAAGCCAGGAGGAATCTATCTCGCCAGATGTCAGCAGCGGCCGGACCGATCAGCTACGCCAAGATGGCGGGGGCTCCACGAGGCCAACAAATTGCCGAGGACACAGAGGACTCTATTCCTCTGCCATCCCCAGGTACAGTTCATCCTCCCCTGCCCCTTGCCACATCTCCCGCTTCCATGGAGTCCTTGCTGGGCAAGATGAGCTCTGGTCTCCCCACTACCCCCATGCTGGATCCTCGCACAGGCCTGCTTCTGGCTGTAAGTGAAGCAAACGAAGCAACTCCTACTCGCACTGACTTCCCCTCCATGATGGAAGCTTTTGCACAAATGCTCTCAAAAAGCTTGACTTTGAATGCAGCACAGATTACCTCATCCACCCATGCTGATTTGCAGCAAATAGGGATGAGAATTGACACAATAGAGAAAAAAGCTGATCAATCTGTGGCACGGATTAACCAGAATTCCTTCCAGGCTACAAGATGTGCTGGATCAACTAGAAACAGCTTTCGCAAAGATCAACGACCTCGAGAACAGATCAAGACACTATCATTTTAGGATTAGGGGGCTTCCTGAATCTGAGAAAGAGGTGCAAGCGGATGTTAAATCTCTCATAAAAGGCCTTATCCCAGATATTGCTGAACACTGCCTTGAGCTGGATAGAGCTCACAGAGCCCTTCAACCCCCCTGCAAGGATGGTCTCCCCAGAGACATCCTTGTGAAACCCCACTTTTATTCAGTAAAGGAGGAGGTGATGAAGTCCAGGATCCCTGACAATCTCACATTGAATGGGCACAAAATTCAGATTTTCGTCGACTGTTCAGAAAAGACGATTGCTCAAGCCATTACTTCAGCTATTGATTGAAAGAAAAATCGCGTACAGATAGTCATTCCCCCTCCGCCTGAACTTTTCCTACAGAAACAAAAGTTTCAGCTTCTCTTTTGCAGAAAGGGAACACTTTCTGCTACAACTTGGTTTGCACAGGAATTACCCTCCACACAGGTCGTCTGGGGAACCCCCTCCTCTACAAAGAGACCTCCGCCAGCTAGCCTGCTGCAACCCACCTGGCTGAAACAAAATTCCAAGCGATCCAAAGAAAATCTCCCGCCATGATGGTCAGACACCCTTTAATGGATCAGGGCCCTGATCTGTGACATTAATACTTTCCACGCGTTTTTGGGGGATCCCCCCGTCTTCCCTACATTGGAAGTCCAAACTGGAGCTGACCCCACACCTGCATTGACTCAGCTGATGCAGAACTTCCCTTTATTGCAGGACTGGCTTATGCCGAGCAACTGGGGCCTCTAACTTGGACATGGGGAGGGGTGGGAGCAATTACTCCTTTAACTCCTCTGGGAGCTTGCACGGAAGGCAGACCGCCTGTTACAGGCATCCTTCCAAGTTTGTCATTAGTCCCTCGTAGGGGACTATAGTTCTCATCCCATGATGGATGATAAAGGGTTATTGACATTGTAATGGTTCTTTTTCATGTGTTCCTCTAACTTATTCCTCTGCACAGTCAGTATAGTTAACAACTCCTGTTGAGCAGAGGAATACTCATACATTGCTCGGGGAGTTATTCCCCGTCCTAGGCTAACAGTTCTAGATCACATCCCGAATAGGGTCTGCTTGCCCCCTGATTCTCCAGCCCTTTAGGCTGGGACTCCAGGATGGCAGCAGGGCCTGGAGAGGGTACTCGGTGACAGTTTGAATAAAGTTAATTTTCATATTGGGGTGCTCTGTAGTATAGACATCATAGGGTTCAGAGTTATTGTTATTTCCTTATGAATGTAAGAATTTTACCTCAGGTTTACAATAACATAACCCCCTTCTCTTTTTTCATCCCTTTTCTTCTTCTCCTTGCTAATGCTCGTCTAAGTGTTCCCAGGTTCCACGGCTGTCTCTGGCTTCCCGTCCCAAATCATTGAAATCTCCGCTCTCCAAGCTTCTTAGTGAGTACCTCTTTCAAAGAAAAGGTAAGCTACGGATCTCCCGAATAGTTCCATCCCCTCTGATCCATGACTAACATGACTAACAAATCACTCCACACCCACCCTCAAAATTATCTCACACAACACTCAGTCTTAACTCCCCTGTCAAACTTAGGAAACTCTTTCAACTTTGCCACTCCATGAATGCAGACATTCTCTTGCTACAAGAGACGCACTTACTGTCCACATTTGAACCCACATTCCTTCATCAGCGTTACCCCCAATTTTTCACAGCATCGGCAGATAACAAAACAAAAAGGGGTGGCCATCTGTTTTGCTAAACACATTAATCTGTCTCAACCGGAGACTATAGTTGACCCCCTGGGACGCTACGTTCTGGTTTCTGGCCACATTGATGGGGAGTTATACACTTTTGTTTCATACTATACCCCCAATAAGGGTAAGACATTTTTTTGACTCCCTTCTACACAAACTGCAAGTGCATCTAAAGGGGACGGTATTCATCGGCGGAGACTCCAACACCTCCTTTGATTTCTCTCTTGACAAATCTGCAGAAAGGAAATCTAAACCCAAGGGTCCTTCCAAACAAAGCGCTAAAATAGCTAAACTGCTTCATTCCGCGGGGTTGATTGACATTTGGAGAGAGGCCAACCCGCACACAAAGGACTATACCCACTTCTCAGCCCCTCACAACTCCTTTGCCAGGATAGACCACATCTTCACATGCTCAACAATCCCTCTAATCAGAAGTTCCAAGATTATAGATACCCCCCTGTCAGACCACTTGATGGTTACTCTGATCACGCAAAGAACTTCAGGATCTAGCGGTCCCCCTCACTGGCGTTTGCAGGAGTCCCTATTGAGTGATCCGATACAATGCACCTTATTGGAGGAGGCTATTAAAGAATAATTTCTTATTAATGCGACGATCAAAGTTTCCCCATCTACCTGGGCGGCGCATAAGTCGGTCATCAGGGGGAAACTTAGATGACATCGAAACTTAAGGCTGAACACAGGGCAGACACACTAAAGCTTACGGAGGACTTTCGTTCTTTAGCAAAAGCACATCCCACGCTCGAGTCTCTAGCAAACCTAAACAAAGCCTGGGCTCTCCTTAAACTTGACTGACGACAGCTGCTGAAAAGCACCACAGGTGGACCGGGGCTAAAATCCTCTCCCAAAAAGACAGGATTGGTTTAAGACTAGCTGTAAAGCTAAATCCTAAACAACGTTCCCCAGCATTCCCTAAAATTCAGGCAGCCTTGGGGGGACTTGACACAGAACCCAACCAAGATTATGGAAGCATTTCTACAGTTCTACTCTGAACTTTAGATAATCTCCCTTTGCCCACACTGACTAAAGACCATAGAGACCTCCTTGAGAGTCCGTTCACCCAAGAAGAGATACTGGACACCATTAAATCCCTTAAACTAGGAACCTCACCTGGACCAGATGGTTTCTCCACTGGTTATTACAAAAAATGTGACCCCTGCCTGGCCCCACACTTAGCTCGGATGTTCAATTCTGTCATGGATGGAACCCTCTGGGTGTGGATCTAAACTCCGCATACATCTCAGGAATACCCAAACCGGGCAAGGATACAAGCGAGGTAGATAATTATCGTACGATCTCGCTTAATAATGATATTAAAAATAATGACAAAGATCCTTGCAAATAGAGTAGCGAGTTTTATCCCTTCATACATCCATAGAGATCAGGTGGGCTTCATTCCTGGGAGACAGGGCCCAGACCAGATTTGAAGGACCATTGACGTTATCTCACTTCTCAAATCACAGTGGGACGGGGGACCTACTCAAGAAGGTTTTCTACTCTCTATAGACCTCCACAAGGCCTTTGACTCAGTAGATTGGACATACCTGTCTGATATGCTGAGGAGATGGGGCTGATGGGCAGATACTCAGATTCTTCTCCATAGGCAAGGGCACCAGACAGGGATGCCCGCTCTCTCTCCCTTCCTTTTTGCAATGGCCTTCAAAACATTGACCATAGCAATCAGATCAAATCCTGACATTAAGGGGGTGATTTGTGGGGATCAGGATCATAAATGTGCGTTGTGCGTTATATGCCGATGACCTCCTCCTCCATCACCTCTCCTCTAACATCCACTCCTATGGTATATAAGATATTGTGGGTATTCAGTATGGTTTCTGGCTTGCAAGTCAATATGAACAAATCAACATTAAACATAACATTCCCTCCGTATCTGCTTAAACAGCTTTCAAGTAACTTTTCTTGGGCTCCCACTGCAATTCCATACCTAGGAATCAAACGAATGCCAGATATCAATAACCTTTTTAAAGCAAACTACCCCCCTATGTTACACAAATGTAGAGGTGACATGGAAAGGTGGTCGAAGTGTGGTCTATCCTGGCTGGGCAGAGTTCATGCAGTTAAGATGACCCTTCTCCCCCGTCTTTTATACTTATTTCGCTCTCTCCCAATCCCGATTAAGAAACAATTCCTCAGTAAATTCCAGTCAGAAGTAGTTCGCTTTGTTTGGGGTAACAAAGGGTATAGGTGCCCCTTAGGAATCCTTTTTTTTAGCCTGAAATCCCAGGGCGGTCTGGGTCTGCCAAACCTATGGGGGTACTTCCAGGCAGCACAACTCACACAAATTTCAATGGTTTTCTCTAGGGGACCAAAGCCTGATTGGCTCTCCATGGAAAGACAAATTATCCCCTTGAATACCATTGATTATCTTCTTTGGTGAGACCCAAAAATTAGGCCAGCTATAATGCCCCCCACCCTTTCTCACTCCATTGCCCTATGCTCAAAGCTTTATGCACAACACACCCCGATATCCCCCTTGAAGCCATTAGCGCATTTGTTTCATAATGCTAACCTCTCACTGGGGTTGAACATTAAAGCGTTCAAATGGTGGACAGATAAGGGCCTCTACCGAATTGGTCACTTCCTCTCTCTGCATACTTTGTCACACTGCAGGAAGAAACTAGAAATGCCCGATTCAGAACTATTTAGATTCTCCCAAATCTCTCATTTCCTACACTTCATCTGGACCAACAAAACAGAACCCCCCATAATAACCCCTTGAGAACATTGGTGCTCAAACACTGCAGATCAGAGGGGATGTATCTCATTGATCTATACAGCACTGGCAACAAATTTGGACAAGCCGACCTACGCTCAGGCCTGGGAGGACATGGGCAGCATGTGGACTACCTCAAATTGGTTCCGCGCATCAAAGTGAGCTTACAAAGCTATCCTCAATATATCCCTAATTGAAGCAAGTCTAAAAGTATTGACTAGGTGGTACTATGTCCCCTCTAGGCTGGCAACGATTTACCCAGGGACCTCGCCACTATGCTTTAGGGGATGCGAGTTGGAGGGCACAATGTTCCACATATGGTGGACCTGTCCTTGCATTAGATCATTCTGGCAGAAAGTCTTCCGTACCATTAGCTCCTTGACAAATGAAATGGTGACGCCTAACCCCAGCATAGCACTACTAAATCACTATATCCCGGATCTAACTAAGCACTCACAGGCACTGTCTTTTTTCATTTTATCAGGAGCTAAAGTAACAATAGCCAAGGCCTGGAAGAAACCCACTGTTTCCTTCCAAAGGTTCAGGAGAAAAGTGTCTTGGATAATGGCTCAAGAACAAATAGTAGGGGGGGCGTGGCTTAGCGCGGCATGTGAACAGACCTGTTCACCGGAGCTCCCACTGCTGATCCTCAGATAGATCCTTACCTTGCTTCTTCCGGCGCCCAAAACCACAGAGACTGGTGCCCACAGCTACCCTGTCACCCCAGGACCCAGTAACAACCGCAAATTCGGGCATGATGACCCGAGAGGAAACGCCACAAGGCCAGGACAAGAAGACAGAACAGGGGGGCAAGTCACAGAAACCCCCTAAGACTTAAGACCAACCCAGGGATATGCTATACTACGCACAGAAGCTGGCAGGCTCTGCTGATTCCACACAGAACAGTACACAGCTCCCTGCAGTGTCCATAGAGCAGGCAGGCAGGGGGGACACAGACAGGCTGGAAGACACTGACACTATGTCCCTGATCCCATGCCAGGCCTGTTTGATTTGCAGGTGGAGGATAGCACCCGAACCCACGCTCAGTGAAATACTACATGCGTTCCACAGATGTACTGCCTCGGTGGATGACCTCAAAGAAAAATTTGGGGGGCTGAAGGAGACTGTCTATCTCCTCCGCCAGGACATTCAAAAAAATCAGGGAGAGAACCACGGCAGTAGAGGGAAGAGTAAGTGACATAGAAGATCAGATGCCCCATTTGAACAGAGATGTAAGGGGGGCCGCACAACATGCGCACCAGGCTTTTGAAAAGACTGACTACATCAAGAACCGCCTGAGACGCAACGACCTCTCCCACCTGGAAACCCCCCCAGAGCGATGCTGGCCAGGCTCCTTAACTACCGGGACTGTCAAGTTGTGCTGCGACTTGCCAGAGAGAAGGGACCTGTGCAGTTTAACGACACCAAAATTTCCTTTTATCCTGACTTCTCCGCTGAAGTGCAGCGCAGAAGATCCAAGTTTGCAGAGGTTAAAAAACGGCTGCAACGATTACAGCTCAAGTATGCAATGCTATTCCCTGCCAAGCTGCGAATCACAGCCGGAGACCAGAACCACTTTTTTAAAAACGCGTAAGATGCTGCAGGATGGTTGGACCAGTACGAACAAGACCTACGCCGCCGCAGGCGCGAAAATGAGGAAGGATGACTTCACTTAACCCATTTGTGGCAGGCATAAAGGGCACCCACATTCCACTGTCGCTAATGCTCCTTCTAAAGAGGACCTTTACTTAATACCTAGGATCAGCGAGTGAATCTCAATATTTAATGAGCTCTCTACAATTTTTGTTTAACCATTCAGGTGGATTGCGACTGCGCTCCACACCTGAACTCAACATGTTGCCACTGTTATGGCTTGAATTTTTGTGCCCTGTTGGCACGGTCAGGGCCTACAGAGCCCCACATTATTTTGAAACCCCTCGCTTGGCATTGCCAGTAGGGATTGGTTTACAAGATCTATTTTACCCCTGGACCTATTACTTGGTTCGCTTTACCCTGCAATTGAGTTCACAACTCTTTCACGGAAATTTGATGCTTCTCCACTGTATGAACTGCCTCATCAACTCATCTCGTGTTCCACACTGCTGGTTGTCCATTCCAGTTTGTGCACGGACTGCATGTTGGAAGTCTTCGGGTACATCACCCAGTACTACAAGACCTTGTTACACTTATAAGAAATGGTATAGATATTTGCAATGTCTGATACACCCATAGTGTACTGGAACATCCGGGGAGTGAATGATCCGCTGAAAATATCTGTGATCTCAGCTGGACTGCGGAAGTTCCACCCAGCCATAATTGGCCTGCAGGAGACTCACCTGCGGGTCAATACGGTCAGTTTCCTACAATACGCTTGGGTCGGTAATGCCTATCACTCCACTTACTCCACATTTTCTCATGGAGTAAGTGTATTGATCCATAAAGCCCTAGTATACCAGGAATTTGACTCCCTGATAGACATATCTGGTAGATTTGTGTTTCTGTACTGTAAATTATATACAATCACATTGATATTAGCCTTTGTATATGTGCCCCCTCCGTTCTCCAGAGAGGTATTACAGCTCTTCATTTCTTACTTAGTTAACAAACCGGATATCCTGGTGCTAATAATGGGTGACTTTAATTGCTACTTGGACCCTAAACTAGACAGACACCCTCCTGTGCAGCCCCCTGGGGGTGGACGGGGCACTGCTCCAAGCCACCTACTTGCAGAGGTAGGATGGATCGATGTATGGCGCAGCCATAATCCAGATAGCAAACAATTTTCTTGTTTCTCCAAGACCCATGGGTCATTATCTCGTATTGATTTGTGCGTAGGAACCCCAAATCTGGTTGGTAACATCTCTAAAGTGGAATACTTCCCACGGGGAGTGTCAGATCACTCTCCACTAGCTCTATGGTTAACTACCAAACCCCCAGTAACTTACCCAGGGCCCCGTGGAAGTTAGCAAAATTTAATGACAAAATTGACAGGTTTAATGCCACTTGGGAACCTTGGGCCACGTCCTGCAATATACCTTTCCTTCCTGGAATGCCGCCTGGAACCACGAATGCTCCTATCCCTCTTTGAACCTCTCTCTTCACGTCTCTCCTCTATCCTTTTGGGGACAATCTGGTCCTTTCTACCCTTCACATTAAGCAAGACATAACGCTACCCCTGAAAGGGGGTTTAGTAATTGTTAATGGTCAGGCTGTCAGGGTTTGGTCTCTAACTATTGTACAGATGACAATCAACTACACTTGCACTGATCGTTGATCTAGTGGGCTCCGTTTTTAAAGCTTTTACCAGAGGGCCAATGGCGAGCACAGGGTAGGTCATAGGTCCCAGGGTGGCAGCGCACATATCCACAGAGTTCCCAAAGGGGTGGTGTGTGTGGAGCCTCTCGGGTGGACCGGTGGTCACCCTCAGGTCAATTTCTATAATTCACTCTGTCAGTTATCCTGATGCAGTGAGACAGGCTTTGGGGCCAGCCCCTTTAGGAGAGATGGAAGACCTTACCTCTTGAGTTAACCAATTACTATTCTATGTTCTGAAGTTGCTCATATGCCTTTCTTATTATATCTGCATTATTAGTGATATACTGGAACTTTTAGCTACTTGACAAAACATACACTGTTATGCACAATTATCACTGTTATGTCTGAAATTTTTTTCCAATAAAAATATTTTAATAAATAATAAGTGAAAAACCAAGGGTGCTAGTGAGTGCAAAAGTACAAGACACGTATAAGTGAACTGTTATTACCTTAACTATTAAAAGGAATGCAGTGTTGAGGGAACAGGAATGAGATATAAATTGCCAGACAAAGGAAGATGTACGGCACTGAATAACAAGTGTTTAAAAGTGTTCAGAGTGAGACGCTGAGGGTTATTTACAAAAATGGAGATTGTAAAATTTGGTGCAATTATGAATATAAACCAATCAGCTTCCAGGTTTTATTGTCAAAGCGTAATTGAGCAAGGTGAAGTTAGAAGCTGATTGGCTAACATGCACAACTGCACCAGATCCTGAATACTCCAGTTTTAGTAAATCTACCCCCATGTCTATATCTAGTTGAAGTATGTTGGTTAAATTGTAAAAAGCCTAAATAGTAGGGAATATAGGTAAAAAAGTTAGTCAGCATGATACAAATATCAGCCAGTCAGATGAATTCAAAAGTTGCACTTGCTACAATCCTTCCTGTGTGTGTTAACAGCATTCCAGAGATCACTTCAAGTAGTATTTGAAATATGTGCATTGATGGCAGGTGTTAATCTCCTCCCCGGACTCCCCCTCATTTACAGGCCCTGCCGCCATGATTCCGGCGTCCGCGTGCCCCCCCCCTCGGCGTTCCGGAAGGCATAAGGGTCGAAATGTATCAGGGTATTAATGTAAATGTCACAATGTAATTGACAAACTATGATTTCATTGGTGTACTGTTTGCCATTTGCGATGGCTTTTGTTTGGTGTTTGTCGCTAACCACAATATATATATTTAAAATTTACGGTTTAATTGCATTCATTCTTTGCCTGAATAAAAGCTTTTTATTCAGGCAAAGTCTGTATACTTTTGGGGTGTGCAGCCTAGTCAACTCTCATATATGTCTTTTTCCATTTTGTATAATTCTTGGGTGGTTAAACACCTGTTCCCCTTTGAATATATGAGACTTGCAATCACGAGCCAAGATAAATCCCAATTTTTTGTAAATATAGTAAGCTCTCTTCTAGTCACCTTTATTGTGATATATGAAGGGTGTTGCATAAGGCGTAAATAGCCAAATTAAAAGGGAACCTATTTTTGGTCCAATAGATAGAGAAAACAAGCTAAGTCTAGGAGAATATTACTCCTGAGGTGAAATAGACATATATTTTTCCCTTCTTTTATGTCATTAAATTGGTTGAATACAATATACCTTCAGCTCTTTGAATCAAAGAAAATTATGATTACAAGAATACATGTTTGCATAAGACAAATGACAATAATAATTATTTCATTTTGTAAGTTCTGTTTAACACAGGTCTGCTTCATGGTGAACATCCCATTTCACCGCTAAGGCCCTTTCTGCGGCCCTGGGTGAGTGTCTCCCCCCTTTCCATCTTGGCTTCCCGGCACAATGGGGAGATGCAAACAAACCCTTTGCGGTTCTCCCCTTTCATTGTTCCCACAGTTGGACCTTCATTTGGCCACTGGAGGGAGCATCCTTCATGCTGGCGGTGTCCCTTGGTCGCCACCGGATGTTCAGCGACGTTGCGTAATTGTGTAGGGGGCGACGGCGGGTGCCGGGGGAAAAGGCCTTCCAGAATGCCGAGGGGGCCACGCAAACACGACAGGGCCTGTAAATGAGGGGGAGTCCGGGGAGGAGATTAATACCTGCCATCACTGGACATATAATTCAAATACTACTTAAACCCATAGCTTCCAGAGGATCCTGAAGTGATCTCTGGAATGCCGTTAACACACAGGAAGGATCGTAGCATTTAGTAAGTGCAACTTTTGAATTCATCTGAACTGGCTGATATTTGTATCATGCTGACTAACTTTTTTACCTATATTCCCTACTATTTAGGCTCTTTACAATTTAACCAACATACTTCAACTAGATATAGACATGGTCTCACTCTGAACACTTTTGAACACTTGTTATTCAGTGTCATACATCTTCCTTTGTCTGGCACTTTATATCTCATTCCTGTTCCCTCAACACTGTATTCCTTTTAATAGTTAACCACTTGCCGACCGCCTAACGCAGATATACTGCGGCAGAATGGCACGGTAAGGCAAAATCACGTACCTGGTGATTAGTAAACAGCGGCAGAGGAAGTGATGTCATCTCTCCTCGGGTCAGTACTTTCCGTTCCGGCGCCGAGGAGAGAAGACATCTGAGTAAGTACACAAACACTACACTTACAGTAAAACACACTAGGCACACTTTTCACCTCCCATCACCCCCCGAATCCCCCCCCCCGTCACAGTGACACCAAAAGCAGTTTTTTTTTTCTGATTACTGCATTGGTGTCAGTTTGTGACAGTTAGAAGTGGTAGAGCAGTTAGTGTTAGCCCCCTTTAGGTCTAGGGTACCCCCCTAACAAAGTTTTAACCCCTTGATCACCCCCCGTCACCAGTGTCACTAAGCAATCGTTTTTCTGATCGCTGTATTAGTGTGTAGGTAGGTAAATACATAGGTTCGCAGTCAGCGTTTTATAGCGTCAGGGACTCCCATATACTACCTAATAAAGGTTTTAACCCCTTGAATGCCCCTAGTTAACCCTTTCACCAGTGATCACCGTATAACTGTTACGGGTGACACTGGTTAGTTAGTTTATTTTCTATAGTGTCAGGGCACCCGCCGTTTATTACCTAATAAAGGTTTAGCCCCCTTATCGCCCGGCGGTGATATAAGTTAGGTTTTAGGGTCAGATAGGGTCTGCGTCGCCCCAAGCAGCGTCAGGTTAGTGCCAGCAGCGCTAACACCCACGCACGCACCATACACCTCCCTTAGTGGTATAGTATCTGAACGGATCAATATCTGATCAGATCTATACTAGCGCCCCCAGCAGTCTAGGTTTCCCAAAAATGCAGTGTTAGCGGGATCAGCCCAGATACCTGCTAGCACCTGCGTTTTGCTCCTCGGCCCAGCCCTGCCCAGCCCACCCAAGTGCAGTATCGATCGATCACTGTCACTTACAAAACACTAAACACAACTGCAGCGTTCGCAGAGTCAGGCCTGATCCCTGCGATCGCTAACAGTTTTTTTGGTAGTGTTTTGGTGAACTGGCAAGCATCAGCGGCCTAGTACACCCCGGTCGTAGTCAAACCAGCACTGTAGTAACACTTGGTGACGTGGCGAGTCCCATAAGTGCAGTTCAAGCTGGTGAGGTGGCAAGCACAAGTAGTGTCCCGCTGCTACCAAGAAGAAGACAAACACAGGCCCGTCGTGCCCATAGTGCCCTTCCTGCTGCATTCACCAATCCTAATTGGGAACCCACCACTTCTGCAGCACCCGTACTTCCCCCATTCACATCCCCAACCAAATGCAGTCGGCTGCATGAGAGGCATTTTCTTTATGTCCTCCCGAGTACCCCTACCCAACAAATCTCCCCCCAAAAAAAATGTTGTGTCTGCAGCAAGCGCAGATATAGGCGTGACACCCGCTATTATTGTCCCTCCTGTCCTGACAATCCTGGTCTTTGCATTGGTGAATGTTTGGAACGCTACCATACACTAGTTGATTAGCGTATGGTACAGCATTGCACAGACTAGGCACACTTTCACAGGGTCTCCCAAGATGCCATCGCATTTTGGGAGACCCGAACCTAGAACCGGTTACAGTTATAAAAGTTAGTTACAAAAAAAAAAAAAAAAAGTGTAAAAACAAAAAAATATATATAAAAAAAAAAATAAAAAAAGTTGTTTTATTGTTCTCTCTCTCTATTCTCTCTCTATTGTTCTGCTCTTTTACTGTATTCTATTCTGCAATATTTTATTGTTATTATTTTTTTTACATAGTAGGTGAGGTTGAAAAAAGACACAAGTCCATCAAGTCCAACCTATGTGTGTGATAATGTGTCAGTATTACATTACATATCCCTGTATATTGCGGTCATTCAGGTGATTATCTAATAGTTTCTTGAAGCTATCAATGCTCCCCGCTGAGACCACCGCCTGTGGAAGGGAATTCCACATCCTTACCGTTCTTACAGTAAAGAACCCTCTACGTAGTTTAAGGTTAAACCTCTTTTCTTCTAATTGTAATGAGTGGCCACGAGTCTTATTAAACTCTCTTCTGCGAAAAAGTTTTATCCCTATTGTGGGGTCACCAGTACAGTATTTGTAAATTGAAATCATATCCCCTCTCAAGCGTCTCTTCTCCAGAGAGAATAAGTTCAGTGCTTGCAACCTTTCCTCATAACTAAGATCCTCCAGACCCTTTATTAGCTTTGTTGCCCTTCTTTGTACTCGCTCCATTTCCAGTACGTCCCTCCTGAGGACTGGTGCCCAGAACTGGACAGCATACTCCAGGTGCGGCCGGACCAGAGTCTTGTAGAGCGGGAGAATTATCGTTTTATCTCTGCAGTTGATCCCCCTTTTAATGCATGCCAATATTCTGTTTGCTTTATTAGCAGCAGCTTGGCATTGCATGCCATTGCTGAGCCTATCATCCACTAGGACCCCCAGGTCCTTTTCCATCCTAGATTCCCCCAGAGGTTCTCCCCCCAGTGTATAGATTGCATTCATATTTTTGCCACCCAAATGCATTATTTTACATTTTTCTACATTGAACCTCATTTGCCATGTAGTCGCCCACCCCATTAATTTGTTCAGGTCTTTTTGCAAGATTTCCACATCCTGCAGAGAAGTTATTGCCCTGCTTAGCTTAGTATCGTCTGCAAATACAGAGATTGAGCTCTTTATCCCATCCTCCAGGTCGTTTATGAACAAATTAAATAGGATTGGCCCCAGCACAGAACCCTGGGGAACGTAACTACCCACCCCTGACGATTCTGAGTACTCCCCATTTATCACCACCCTCTGAACACGCCCTTGTAGCCAGTTTTCAATCCATGTACTCACCCTATGGTCCATGCCAACGCACCTTATTTTGTATAGTAAACGTTTATGGGGAACTGTGTCAAATGCTTTTGCAAAATCCAGATACACCACGTCTACGGGCCTTCCTTTATCTAGATGGCAACTCACCTCCTCATAGAAGGTTAATAGATTAGTTTGGCAAGAACGATTCTTCATGAATCCATGCTGATTACTGCTAATGAAATCATTCTTATTACTAAAATCTTGTATATAGTCCCTTATCATCCCCTCCAAGAGTTTACATACTATTGATGTTAGGCTAACTGGTCTGTAATTCCCAGGGATGTTTTTTGGGCCCTTTTTAAATATTGGTGCTACATTGGCTTTTCTCCAATCAGCTGGTACCATTCCAGTCAATAGACTGTCTGTAAATATTAGGAACAACGGTCTGGCAATCACCTGACTGAGTTCCCTAAGTACCCTCGGATGCAAGTCCCGGTGATTTATTAATGTTAAGTTTCTCAAGTCTAATTTTAATTCCGTCCTCTGTTAACCATGGAGGTGCTTCCTGTGATGTGTCATGAGGATAAACACTGCAGTTTTGGTTACTGAAGCCCCCCGATTCACTTGTGAAGACTGAGGAGAAGAATAAATTCAATACCTTTGCCATCTCCCCATCCTTTGTAACCAGATGTCCTTCCTCATTCTTTATGGGGCCAATATGGTCTGTCCTCCCTTTTTTACTGTTTACATACTTAAAGAATTTCTTGGGATTTCTTTTGCTCTCCTCCGCTATGTGTCTTTCATGTTCTATCTTAGCCATCCTAATTGCACCCTTACATTTCTTATTGCATTCTTTATAAATACTGAATGCTGAGGATGATCCCTCAACCTTGTATTTTTTGAAGGCCTTCTCCTTTGCTTTTATATGCATTTTTACATCGGAGTTAAGCCATCCAGGATGTTTTTTCGCTCTTTTAAATTTATTACCCAATGGGATACATTGGCTAATGCCCTTATTTAATATGCTCTTAAAGCAAACCCATCTCTCCTCCGTATTCTTTGTTCCTAATATTTTATCCCAATTTATGCCTTTTAGCAAGGTTTGTAGTTTAGGGAAGTTGGCTCTTTTGAAATTCAGTGTCTTTGTGTTCCCTTCATGTTTCCTATTTGTGTGATTTATACTGAAACTAATTGACCTGTGATCGCTGTTACCTAAATTGCCCCGTATTACCACATCTGTTATCAGGTCTGTATTATTGGTAATCAGTAGATCTAGTAATGTTTTATTTCTAGTTGGTGCGTCTACCATCTGACCCATAAAATTGTCCTGCAAAACACTAAGGAACTGGCGAGCCTTAAATGAATGCGCGGTTCCCTCCGCCCAGTCTATGTCTGGATAATTAAAATCCCCCATTATGATAACACTTCCCATCCTTGCTTCTAATCCAATTTGTGATAGAAGATCCGTCTCCACTTCCTCCCTCAGGTTTGGAGGCCTATAGCATACTCCCAGTATTATTTTCCCCTTAGCTTCATCCCTTTGGAGCTCTACCCATAAAGATTCCACCTCCTCCCTAGCCCCCTCAGTGATGTCATCACTCACACTCACTTGTACATTATTCTTGATATATAGGCATACCCCTCCCCCTTTTTTACCTTCTCTATCCTTGCGGTATAGGGTATACCCTTGAATGTTTGCCAGCCAATCATGAGAGCTGTTGAACCAGGTCTCTGAAATTCCCACAAAATCCAAATCCTCCTTGTACAACCGTATCTCTAGTTCACCCATCTTGTCCGCCATGCTCCTGGCATTGGTGAACATGCCACATAGTTTAGACTGGTCGCATATTGTCCTCGTATTGGGGGTTTCAAGATTGCAACTAGGACTTGCTACTATACTCACCTTGTGTTTTTGTGCTTTGGTTGACCTACCACTAATGCCCCCAATACTACCCTCTGGAATATCTTCCGCGCTGGCTATCACTGTCTCTGGACCCTCCCCCCCATCGCCTAGTTTAAAAACCCCTCTAACTTTTTGGCCATCTTCATTCCCAGCAGATCTGCACCCTCCTCATTTAGGTGCAGTCCGTCCCTTCTATAGTACCGGTTACCGACTGAGAAGTCGGCCCAGTCCTCCAGGAACCCAAACCCCTCCTTACTACACCAGCTCTTCAGCCACTTGTTTACTTCCCTAATCTCCCTCTGCCTTTCTGGTGTGGCTCGATGTACCGGTAGTATTCCTGAGAACACTACCTTGGAGGTCCTTTTCCTCAATTTAGCTCCTAAGTCCCTAAAATCGTTCTTTAGGACACTCCATCTGCCTCTGACTTTGTCATTGGTGCCAACGTGCACCATGACAGCCGGGTCTTCCCCAGCCCCTCCCAGTAATCTGTCCACAAGATCCGTGATGTGCCGAACCCGAGCGCCCGGTAGACAACATACTGTTCGGCGCTTCAGGTCTTGGTTACAGATTGCCCTCTCTGTCCTTCTAAGAATTGAGTCCCCTACCACCAGAATCTGTCTTTCCTTTCCCTTTGCTGCCCCCCCACTCTCACTGGAGGAGTTCTTCCCCTGGCAGCTAGGAGAGTCCCTCATCTCCAGCAGTGCTGGTCCCTGACTGGTTTCACCAATGTCACTCAATGGAGCGTACTTATTGGGATGCTCCAGTCCTGGAACGGCCTCTCTGGCACTTCCCCCTCTACCCCTCCTGACTGTCACCCATCTACTCTTTGCTAGTGCCTGCACCTCTTTGTCTCCACCCGCCTCTGTGCTGGCCCCTGCCGGCACCTGCCATGTACGTTCCTGGCTCACCTTTAGTATGGAGGGACTTCTCAGTGCTGACAGTTGCTTCCCTAGATTCAGAACCTGGGCTTCCAGGGAAACAATGTGCTTACATTTTGCACAGCAGTATTCGCCCTCGATCGGATGATCAAGGAACGCATACATGCGGCAAGATGTACAAAGAGCCGCCTCTCCACACCCGCCGGGCATCGTACCTATTAAATTTAGTGAGGATTGGGAAATTTTACCCTGTCCAAATTACCTAACAGCTAGCTTCCTGGCACTAATACTCAAGACAATACACAGGTACACAACAAGACAATACACAGGTACACAATACACAGTACTAACGATCCACACACACTACTCAGACAACACTCAGATACTCATACTACACAGGTACTATGACCCCTGTTATAACCTCCTGTTTTAAACTCTTGTGTTTAACTCCCACTTAATTCAGTTCCACTTACACCAAGCTCCACTGCTTCAAACTGAGCACGCTCACACTGAGCCCTGCAACCAGTTAAATAGTCACCTGTGAGCAATTAACCACACCCCTTAATTGATAGACTGATGAAACAGAAAAAAAAAAAAAAAAAAAAAAAAGAGCTTTTATTATGTTTTATCATGTTTGCTTTTCAGGTATGCAATTTTTTATACTTTACTGTTTACTGTGTTTTATTGTTAACCATTTTTTTTGTCTTCAGGTACGCCATTCAGCTGCAGCGCGGATTTATTTATCTTGACAGCAACAGCGTTTGCTCCCACGATACATAAAGCCGTGACTCCAGCCCTGTCGGAGGTGATATATACCAAAGCATGGGGGCAGCAGGGGCGATTTGCTCCTAACTTTTGGGGCGGATGCCCCCGTGCTTCGGCATATATAAATGGTGCATGTATGCCCATCATTATAAGTGGGTGGATGAAGGGCGGTATTCTAATGTGGGCATACCCACCAATCAATCTCTTTTTCATGCAGCTCACAGGCTGCATGAAAAAAAAAATAAATAAAAAAAAAATAATTATAATATATGCCCAACAAGGACCAGCAACGTACTGGTATGTTGCTGGACTTTGAGTGGTTATACCAGAATGATGCCTGCAGGTTTAGGTATCATTCTTTTCAGCCAGCGATCGGCTTTCATGTAAAAGCAATCCTAGTGGCTAATTAGCCTCTAGACTGCTTTTACAAGCAGTGGGAGAGAATGTCCCCCCCCCCTCCCACCGTCTTCCATGTTTTTCTCTGACTCTTCTGTCCCAACAGGGAACCTGAGAATGCAGCTGGTGATTCGGCCAGCTGATCATAGAGCTGATCAGAGACCAGAATGGCTCCAATCATCTCTATGGCCTAAGAAACCGCAAGCTACGAGCATTTCATGACTTAGATTTCGCCGGATGTAAACAGCGCCATTGGGAAAGCATTTTATCACACTGATCTTAGTGTGGTCAGATGCTTTGAGGGCAGAGGAGAGATCTAGGGTCTAATAAACCCCATTTTTTTTCAAAAAAAAAAAAAAAAGGAGTACCTGTCACTACCTATTGCTATCATAAGGGATATTTACATTCCCTGACATAATAAAAATGATAAAAAAAAAAAAAATGAAAAGGAACAGTTTAAAAATAATAAGATGAAAAAGGAAAAAAAAAAATATAAGAAAAAAGCACCTCTGTTCCCCCCCCTGCTCTCGCGCAAAGGAGAACGCAAGCGTTGGTCTGTCGTCAAATGTAAACAGCAATTGCACCATGCATGTGAGCTATCACTGCGAAGGTCAGATCGAGGGCAGTAATTTTAGCAGTAGACCTCCTCTGTAAATCTAAAGTGGTAACCTGTAAAGGCTTTTAAAAATGTATGCAGTTTGTCGCCACTGCACGTTTGTGCGCAATTTTAAAGCCTGTCATGTTTGGTATCCATGTACTCGGCCTAAGGTTATCTTTTTTATTTCATCAAACATTTGGGAAATATAGTGTGTTTTAGTGCATTAAAATTTTAAAAAAGTTTGTTTTTTCCCCAAAAAAAGCGTTTGAAAAATCGCTGCGCAAATACCGTGTAAAAATAAAAAAAATGAAACACCCACCATTTTAATCTGTAGGGCCTTTGCTTAAAAAAATATATATATAATGTTTGTGGGTTCAAAGTAATTTTCTTGCAAAAAAAATTTCTCACGTAAACATAGTGTCAGAAAGGGCTTTGTCTTCAAGTGGTTAGAAGAGTGGGTGATGTGTGACATAAGCTTCTAAATGTTGTGCATAAAATGCCAGGACAGTTCAAACACCCCCCCAAATGACCCCATTTTGGAAAGTAGACACCCCAAGCTATTTTCTGAGAGGCATGCTCAGTTTGAAGCTGTGGAGCTTGGTGTAAGTGGAGCTGGATTGAGTGGGAGTTATAAACAAGAGTTAGAGTATACAAGTCTTGCTCTCTGTTGGTGTTTGCTGTCTGCTGGTGTATGTTTGCTGCTGTCTGTTGGTGTGTGTATTGCTGCTGTCTGTTGGTGTGTGTATTGCTGCTGTCTGTTGGTGTGTGTATTGCTGCTGTCTGTTGGTGTGTGTATTGCTGCTGTCTGTTGGTGTGTGTATTGCTGCTGTCTGTTGGTGTGTGTATTGCTGCTGTCTGTTGGTGTTTGCTGGGTTGCATTTTGGGGACTTTTCCTTTTAGTTTTTAACTTGCCTTTTGCTGTCACTTTTTAAATAGCTTTTTTTTTTTTTTTTTTTTTTTTTTTCTGTTTCATCAGTCTATCAATTAAGGGGTGTGGTTAATTGCTCACAGGTGCCCAGGTGCCTATTTAACTTGTTGTAGGACTCAGTTGAGCGTGCTCAGTTTGAAGCTGTGGAGCTTGGTGTAAGTGGAGCTGGATTAAGTGGGAGTTATAAACAAGAGTTAGAGTATACAAGTCTTGCTGTCTGTTGGTGTTTGCTGTCTGTTGGTGTGTGTATTGCTGCTGTCTGTTGGTGTGTGTATTGCTGCTGTCTGTTGGTGTGTGTATTGCTGCTGTCTGTTGGTGTGTGTATTGCTGCTGTCTGTTGGTGTGTGTATTGCTGCTGTCTGTTGGTGTTTGCTGGGTTGCATTTTGGGGACTTTTCCTTTTAGTTTTTAACTTGCCTTTTGCTGTCACTTTTTAAATAGCTTTTTTTTTTTTCTGTTTCATCAGTCTATCAATTAAGGGGTGTGGTTAATTGCTCACAGGTGCCCAGGTGCCTATTTAACTTGTTGTAGGACTCAGTTGAGCGTGCTCAGTTTGAAGCTGTGGAGCTTGGTGTAAGTGGAGCTGGATTAAGTGGGAGTTATAAACAAGAGTTAGAATATACAAGTCTTGCTGTCTGCTGGTGTGTGTATTGCTGCTGTCTGTTGGTGTGTGTATTGCTGCTGTCTGTTGGTGTGTGTATTGCTGCTGTCTGTTGGTGTGTGTATTGCTGCTGTCTGTTGGTGTTTGCTGGGTTGCATTTTGGGGACTTTTCCTTTTAGTTTTTAACTTGCCTTTTGCTATCACTTTTTAAATAGCTTTTTTTTTTTTTTTTTTTCTGTTTCATCAGTCTATCAATTAAGGGGTGTGGTTAATTGCTCACAGGTGCCCAGGTGCCTATTTAACTTGTTGTAGGACTCAGTTGAGCGTGCTCAGTTTGAAGCTGTGGAGCTTGGTGTAAGTGGAGCTGGATTAAGTGGGAGTTATAAACAAGAGTTAGAGTATACAAGTCTTGCTGTCTGTTGGTGTTTGCTGTCTGTTGGTGTGTGTATTGCTGCTGTCTGTTGGTGTGTGTATTGCTGCTGTCTGTTGGTGTGTGTATTGCTGCTGTCTGTTGGTGTGTGTATTGCTGCTGTCTGTTGGTGTGTGTATTGCTGCTGTCTGTTGGTGTGTGTATTGCTGCTGTCTGTTGGTGTGTGTATTGCTGCTGTCTGTTGGTGTTTGCTGGGTTGCATTTTGGGGACTTTTCCTTTTAGTTTTTAACTTGCCTTTTGCTATCACTTTTTAAATAGCTTTTTTTTTTTTTTTTTTTCTGTTTCATCAGTCTATCAATTAAGGGGTGTGGTTAATTGCTCACAGGTGCCCAGGTGCCTATTTAACTTGTTGTAGGACTCAGTTGAGCGTGCTCAGTTTGAAGCTGTGGAGCTTGGTGTAAGTGGAGCTGGATTAAGTGGGAGTTATAAACAAGAGTTAGAGTATACAAGTCTTGCTGTCTGCTGGTGTGTGTATTGCTGCTGTCTGTTGGTGTGTGTATTGCTGCTGTCTGTTGGTGTGTGTATTGCTGCTGTCTGTTGGTGTGTGTATTGCTGCTGTCTGTTGGTGTGTGTATTGCTGCTGTCTGTTGGTGTGTGTATTGCTGCTGTCTGTTGGTGTTTGCTGGGTTGCATTTTGGGGACTTTTCCTTTTAGTTTTTAACTTGCCTTTTGCTGTCACTTTTTAAATAGCTTTTTTTTTTTTTTTCTGTTTCATCAGTCTATCAATTAAGGGGTGTGGTTAATTGCTCACAGGTGCCCAGGTGCCTATTTAACTTGTTGTAGGACTCAGTTGAGCGTGCTCAGTTTGAAGCTGTGGAGCTTGGTGTAAGTGGAGCTGGATTAAGTGGGAGTTATAAACAAGAGTTAGAGTATACAAGTCTTGCTGTCTGTTGGTGTTTGCTGTCTGCTGGTGTGTGTTTGCTGCTGTCTGTTGGTGTGTGTATTGCTGCTGTCTGTTGGTGTGTGTATTGCTGCTGTCTGTTGGTGTTTGCTGGGTTGCATTTTGGGGACTTTTCCTTTTAGTTTTTAACTTGCCTTTTGCTATCACTTTTTAAATAGCTTTTTTTTTTTCTGTTTCATCAGTCTATCAATTAACCACTTGACGACCGCCTCACGCCGATGTACGTCGGCAAAGTGGCACGGACAGGCAAAATCACGTACAGTGTACGTGATTTGCCTTCCGCGGGTGGGGGGTCCGATCGGACCCCCCCCCGGTGCCCGAGGCGGTCGTCTTTTGTCCAGCGGCGATCGGTGATGAGGGGGAGACCATCCGTTCGTGGCCCCCCCCTCGCGATCGCCGCCGGCCAATGAGAATCTTCCTTTGCTGCTGTATGCTAAACAGCAGCAAAGGAAATGATGTCATCTCCCCTCGGGTCGGTATTTTCCGTTCCGGCCCGAGGAGAGAAGACATCAATGTGAGTGCACCAACACACACACACACAGTAGAACATGCCAGGCACACAAAACACCCCGATCCCCCCCCCGATCGCCCCCCGATCCCCCCCCAATCACCCCCCCCCCCCTGTCACAAACTGACACCAGCAGTTTTTTTTTTTTTTTTTTTTTTTTTCTGATTACTGCATGGTGTCAGTTTGTGACAGTTACAGTGTTGGGACAGATACTGTTACCCCCCTGTAGGTCTAGGGTACCCCCCTAACCCCCCCTAATAAAGTTTTAACCCCTTGATCACCCCCCCTCACCAGTGTCACTAAGCGATCATTTTTCTGATCGCTGTATTAGTGTCGCTGGTGACGCTAGTTAGGGAGGTAAATATTTAGGTTCGCCGTCAGCGTTTTATAGCGTCAGGGACCCCCCTATACTATCTGATAAATGTTTTAACCCCTTGATTGCCCCCTAGTTAACCCTTTCACCACTGATCACCGTATAACCGTTACGGTTGACGCTGGTTAGTTTGTTTATTTTTTATAGTGTCAGGGCACCCGCCGTTTATTACCGAATAAAGGTTTAGCCCCCCGATCGCCCGGCGGTGATATGCGTCGCCCCAGGCAGCGTCAGATTAGCGCCAGTACCGCTAACACCCACGCACGCAGCATGCGCCTCCCTTAGTGGTATAGTATCTGATCGGATCAATATCTGATCCGATCAGATACTATACTAGCGTCCCCAGCAGTTTAGGGTTCCCAAAAACGCAGTGTTAGCGGGATCAGCCCAGATACCTGCTAGCACCTGCGTTTTGCGCCTCCGCCCAGCCCACCCAAGTGCAGTATCGATCGATCACTGTCACTTACAAAACACTAAACGCATAACTGCAGCGTTCGCAGAGTCAGGCCTGATCCCTGCGATCGCTAACAGTTTTTTTGGTAGCATTTTGGTGAACTGGCAAGCACCAGCCCCAGGCGTCAGGTTAGCGCCAGTACCGCTAACACCCACGCACGCAGCATACGCCTCCCTTAGTGGTATAGTATCTGAACGGATCAATATCTGATCCGATCAGATCTATACTAGCGTCCCCAGCAGTTTAGGGTTCCCAAAAACGCAGTGTTAGCGGGATCAGCCCAGATACCTGCTAGCACCTGCGTTTTGCGCCTCCGCCCGGCCCAGCCCACCCAAGTGCAGTATCGATCGATCACTGACACTTACAAAACACTAAACGCATAACTGCAGCGTTCACAGAGTCATGCCTGATCCCTGCGATCGCTAACAGTTTTTTTGGTAGTATTTTGGTGAACTGGCAAGCACCAGCCCCAGGCAGCGTCAGATTAGCGCCAGTACCGCTAACACCCACGCACGCACCGTACACCACCCTTAGTGGTATAGTATCTGATCGCATCAATATCTGATCCGATCAGATCTATACTAGCGTCACCAGCAGTTTAGGGTTCCCAAAAACGCAGTGTTAGCGGGATCAGCCCAGATACCTGCTAGCACCTGCGTTTTGCCCCTCCGCCCGGCCCAGCCCACCCAAGTGCAGTATCGATCGATCACTGTCACTTACAAAACACTAAAAGCATAACTGCAGCGTTCGCAGAGTCAGGCCTGATCCCTGCGATCGCTAACAGTTTTTTGGTAGCGTTTTGGTGAACTGGCAAGCGCCAGCGGCCTAGTACACCCCGGTCGTAGTCAAACCAGCACTGCAGTAACACGTGGTGACGTGGCGAGTCCCATAAGTGCAGTTCAAGCTGGCGAGATGGCAAGCACAAGTAGTGTCCCGCTGCCACCAGAAAGACAAACACAGGCCCGTCGTGCCCATAATGCCCTTCCTGCTGCATTCGCCAATCCTAATTGGGAACCCACCGCTTCTGCAGCGCCCGTACTTCCCCCATTCACATCCCCAACCAAATGCAGTCGGCTGCATGAGAGGCATTTTTATGTCCTCCCGAGCACCCCTACCCAGCGAACGCCCCCAAAAAGATGTTGTGTCTGCAGCTAGCGCGGATATAGGCGTGACACCCGCTATTATTGTCCCTCCTGTCCTGACAATCCTGGTCTTTGCATTGGTGAATGTTTTGAACGCTACCATTCACTAGTTGAGTATTAGCGTAGGGTACAGCATTGCACAGACTAGGCGCACTTTCACAGGGTCTCCCAAAATGCCATCGCATTTTGAGAGACCCGAACCTGGAACCGGGTACCGTTATAAAAGTTAGTTACAAAAAAAGTGTAAAAAAAAAAAAATATGAAATAAAAAAAAATAGTTGTTTTATTGTTCTCTCTCTCTCTATTCTCTCTCTCTATTGTTCTGCTCTTTTTTACTGTATTCTATTCTGCAATGTTTTATTGATATTGTTATTATGTTTTATCATGTTTGTTTTTCAGGTGTGTAATTATTTACACTTTACTGTGCTTTATTGTTAACCATTGTTAACCATTTTTTTGTCTTCAGGTACGCCATTCACGACTTTGAGTGGTTATACCAGAATGATGCCTGCAGGTTTAGGTATCATCTTGGTATCATTCTTTTCAGCCAGCGGTCGGCTTTCATGTAAAAGCAATCCTAGCGGCTAATTAGCCTCTAGACTGCTTTTACAAGCCGTGGGAGGGAATGCCCCCCCCCCCCCACCGTCTTCCGTGTTTTTCTCTGGCTCTCCTGTCTCAACAGGGAACCTGAGAATGCAGCCGGTGATTCAGCCAGCTGACCATAGAGCTGATCAGAGACCAGAGTGGCTCCAAACATCTCTATGGCCTAAGAAACCGGAAGCTACGAGTATTTCATGACTTAGATTTCGCCGGATGTAAATAGCGCCATTGGGAAATTGGGGAAGCATTTTATCACACCGATCTTGGTGTGGTCAGATGCTTTGAGGGCAGAGGAGAGATCTAGGGTCTAATAGACCACAATTTTTTCAAAAAAGAGTACCTGTCACTACCTATTGCTATCATAGGGGATATTTACATTCCCCGAGATAACAATAAAAATGATTAAAAAAAAAAATATGAAAGGAACAGTTTAAAAGTAAGATTAAAAAAGCAAAAAAATAATAAAGAAAAAAAAAAAAAAAAAAAAAAAAAAAACACCCCTGTCGCCCCCTGCTCTCGCGCTAAGGCGAACGCAAGCGGCGGTCTGTCGTCAAACGTAAACAGCAATTGCACCATGCATGTGAGGTATCACCGCGAAGGCCAGATCGAGTGCAGTAATTTTTCCAGTAGACCTCCTCTGTAAATCTAAAGTGGTAACCTGTAAAGGCTTTTGAAGGCTTTTAAACATGTATTTATTTTGTTGCCACTGCACGTTTGTGCGCAATTTTAAAGCATGTCATGTTTGGTATCCATGTACTCGGCCTAAGATCATCTTTTTTATTTCATCAAACATTTGGGCAATATAGCGTGTTTTAGTGCATTAAAATTAAAAAAAGTGTGTTTTTTCCCCAAAAAATGCGTTTGAAAAATCGCTGCGCAATTACTGTGTGAAAAAAAAAAATGAAACACCCATCATTTTAATCTGTAGGGCATTTGCTTTAAAAAAATATATAATGTTTGGGGGTTCAAAGTAATTTTTTTGCAAAAAAAAAAAAACTTTTTCATGTAAACAATAAGTGTCAGAAAGGGCTTTGTCTTCAAGTGGTTAGAAGAGTGGGTGATGTGTGACATAAGCTTCTAAATGTTGTGCATAAAATGCCAGGACAGTTCAAAACCCCCCCAAATGACCCCATTTTGGAAAGTAGACACCCCAAGCTATTTGCTGAGAGGCATGTCGAGTCCATGGAATATTTTATATTGCGACACAAGTTGCGGGAAAGAGACAAATTTTTTTTTTTTTTTTTTGCACAAAGTTGTCACTAAATGATATATTGCTCAAACATGCCATGGAAATATGTGAAATTACACCCCAAAATACATTCTGCTGCTTCTCCTGAGTACGGGGATACCACATGCGTGAGACTTTTTGGGAGCCTAGCCGCGTACGGGACCCCGAAAACCAAGCACCGCCTTCAGGCTTTCTAAGGGCGTGAATTTTTGATTTCACTCTTCACTGCCTATCACAGTTTCGGAGGCCATGGAATGCCCAGGTGGCACAAAACCCCCCCAAATGACCCCATTTTGGAAAGTAGACACCCCAAGCTATTTGCTGAGAGGTATAGTGAGTATTTTGCAGACCTCACTTTTTGTCACAAAGTTTTGAAAATTGAAAAAAGAAAAAATAAAATGTTTTTTCTTGTCTTTCTTCATTTTCAAAAACAAATGAGAGCTGCAAAATACTCACCATGCCTTTCAGCAAATAGCTTGGGGTGTCTACTTTCCAAAATGGGGTCATTTGGGGGGGTTTTGTGCCACCTGGGAATTCCATGGCCTCCGAAACTGTGATAGGCAGTAAAGAGTGAAATCAAAAATTTTCACCCTTAGAAATCCTGAAGGCAGTGATTGGTTTTCGGGGTCCAGTACGCGGCTAGGCTCCCAAAAAGTCCCACACATGTGGTATCCCCATACTCAGGAGAAGCAGCTAAATGTATTTTGGGGTGCAATTCCACATATGCCCATGGCCTGTGTGAGCAATATATCATTTAGTGACAACTTTATGAAAAAAAAAAAAAAAAAAAAATAAAAGTGTCACTTTCCCGCAACTTGTGTCAAAATATAAAATATTCCATGGACTCAATATGCCTCTCAGCAAATAGCTTGGGGTGTCTACTTTCCAAAATGGGGTCATTTTGGGGGGTTTTGTGCCATCTTGGCATTCCATGGCCTCCGAAACTGTGATAGGCAGTGAAGAGTGAAAGCAAAAATTTACACCCTTAGAAATCCTGAAGGCGGTGATTGGTTTTCGGGGCCCCGTACGCGGCTAGGCTCCCAAAAAGTCCCACACATGTGGTATCCCCATACTCAGGAGAAGCAGCTAAATGTATTTTGGGGTGCAATTCCACATAGGCCCATGGCCTGTGTGAGCAATATATCATTTAGTGACCACTTTTTGTAAATATTTTTTTTTTTTTTTTTTTTTTGTCATTTTTCAATCACTTGGGACAAAAAAAATAAATATTCAATGGGTTCAACATGCCTCTCAGCAATTTCCTTGGGGTGTCTACTTTCCAAAATGGGGTCATTTGGGGGGCTTTTGTACTGCCCTGCCATTTTAGCACCTCAAGAAATGACATAGGCAGTCATAAACTAAAAGCTGTGTAAATTCCAGAAAATGTACCCTAGTTTGTAGACGCTATAACTTTTGCGCAAACCAATAAATATACGCTTATTGACATTTTTTTTACCAAAGACATGTGGCCGAATACATTTTGGCCTAAATGTATGACTAAAATTTAGTTTATTGGATTTTTTTTAGAACAAAAAGTAGAAAATATCATTTTTTTTCAAAATTTTCGGTCTTTTTCCGTTTATAGCGCAAAAAATAAAAACCGCAGAGGTGATCAAATACCATCAAAAGAAAGCTCTATTTGTGGGAAGAAAAGGACGCAAATTTCGTTTGGGTACAGCATTGCATGACCGCGCAATTAGCAGTTAAAGCGACGCAGTGCCAAATTGGAAAAAGACCTCTGGTCCTTAGGCAGCATAAAGGTCCGGGGCTCAAGTGGTTAAGGGGTGTGGTTAATTGCTCACAGGTGCCTATTTAACTTGTTGTAGGACTCAGTTGAGCGTGCTCAGTTTGAAGCTGTGGAGCTTGGTGTAAGTGGAGCTGGATTAAGTGGGAGTTATAAACAAGAGTTAGAGTATACAAGTCTTGCTGTCTGTTGGTGTTTGCTGTCTGCTGGTGTGTGTTTGCTGCTGTCTGTTGGTGTGTGTATTGCTGCTGTCTGTTGGTGTGTGTATTGCTGCTGTCTGTTGGTGTGTGTATTGCTGCTGTCTGTTGGTGTGTGTATTGCTGCTGTCTGTTGGTGTGTGTATTGCTGCTGTCTGTTGGTGTGTGTATTGCTGCTGTCTGTTGGTGTGTGTATTGCTGCTGTCTGTTGGTGTGTGTATTGCTGCTGTCTGTTGGTGTGTGTATTGCTGCTGTCTGTTGGTGTGTGTATTGCTGCTGTCTGTTGGTGTGTGTATTGCTGCTGTCTGTTGGTGTGTGTATTGCTGCTGTCTGTTGGTGTTTGCTGGGTTGCATTTTGGGGACTTTTCCTTTTAGTTTTTAACTTGCCTTTTGCTGTCACTTTTTAAATAGCTTTTTTTTTTTTTTCTGTTTCATCAGTCTATCAATTAAGGGGTGTGGTTAATTGCTCACAGGTGCCCAGGTGCCTATTTAACTTGTTGTAGGACTCAGTTGAGCGTGCTCAGTTTGAAGCTGTGGAGCTTGGTGTAAGTGGGAGTTATAAACAAGAGTTTAAAACAGGAGGTTATAACAGGGGTCATAGTACCTGTGTAGTGTGAGTATCTGAGTGTTGTCTGAGTAGTGTGTGTGGATCGTTAGTACTTGTGTATTGTATACCTGTGTATTGTCTTGTCGTGTACCTGTGTATTGTCTTGAGTATTAGTGCCAGGAAGCTAGTTGTTAGGTAATTTGGACAGGGTAAAATCCCCAAATCCTCACTAAATTTAATAGGTACGATGCCCGGCGGGTGTGGAGAGGCGACTCTTTGTACATCTGGCTGCATGTATGTGTTCCTTGATCATCCGATCGAGGGCGAATACTGCTGTGCAAAATGTAAGCACATTGTTTCCCTGGAAGCCCAGGTTCTGAATCTGGGGAAGCAACTGTCAGCACTGAGAAGTCCCTCCATACTAAAGGTGAGCCAGGAACGTACACGGCAGGTGCCGGCAGGGGCCAGCACAGAGGCGGGTGGAGACAAAGAGGTGCAGGCACTAGCAAAGAGTAGATGGGTGACAGTCAGGAGGGGTAGATGGGGAAGTGCCAGGGAGGCCGATCCAGGACTGGAGCATCCCAATAAGTACGCTCCATTGAGTGACATTGGTGTAACCAGTCAGGGACCAGCACTGCTGGAGTTGAGGGACTCTCCTAGCTGCCAGGGGAAGAACTCCTCCAGTGAGAGTGGGGGGGCAGCAAAGGGAAAGGAAAGACAGATTCTGGTGGTAGGGGACTCAATTCTTAGAAGGAAAGAGAGGGCAATCTGTAACCAAGACCTGAAGCGCCGAACAGTATGTTGTCTACCGGGCGCTCGGGTTCGGCACATCACGGATCTTGTGGAAAGATTACTGGGAGGGGCTGGGGAAGACCCGGCTGTCATGGTGCACGTTGGCACCAATGACAAAGTCAGAGGCAGATGGAGTGTCCTAAAGAACGATTTTAGGGACTTAGGAGCTAAATTGAGGAAAAGGACCTTCAAGGTAGTGTTCTCAGGAATACTACCGGTACATCGAGCCACACCAGAGAGGCAGAGGGAGATTAGGGAAGTAAACAAGTGGCTGAAGAGCTGGTGTAGTAAGGAGGGGTTTGGGTTCCTGGAGGACTGGGCCGACTTCTCAGTCGGTAACCGGTACTATAGAAGGGACGGACTGCACCTAAATGAGGAGGGTGCAGATCTGCTGGGAATGAAGATGGCCAAAAAGTTAGAGGGGTTTTTAAACTAGGCGATGGGGGGAGAGGGTCCAGAGACAGTGATAGCTAGCGCGGAAGATACTCCAGAGGGTAGTATTGGGGGCATTAGTGGTAGGTTAACCAAAGCACAAAAACGCAAGGTGAGTATAGTAGCAAGTCCAAGTTGCAATCTTGAAACACCCAATACGAGGACAATATGCGACCGGTCTAAACTATGTGGCATGTTCACCAATGCCAGGAGCCTGGCGGACAAGATGGGTGAACTAGAGATACTGTTGTACAAGGAGGATTTGGATTTTGTGGGAATTTCAGAGACCTGGTTCAACAGCTCTCATGATTGGCTGGCAAACATTCAAGGGTATACCCTATACCGCAAGGATAGAGAGGGTAAAAAAGGGGGAGGGGTATGCCTATATATCAAGAATAATGTACAAGTGAATGTGAGAGATGACATCACTGAGGGGGCTAGGGAGGAGGTGGAATCTTTATGGGTAGAGCTCCAAAGGGATGAAGCTAAGGGGAAAATAATACTGGGAGTATGCTATAGGCCCCCTAACCTGAGGGAGGAAGTGGAGACGGATCTCCTATCACAAATTGGATTAGCAGCAAGGATGGGAAGTGTTATCATAATGGGGGATTTTAATTATCCAGACATAGACTGGGCGGAGGGAACCGCGCATTCATTTAAGGCTTGCCAGTTCCTTAATGTCTTGCAGGACAATTTTATGGGTCAGATGGTAGACGCACCAACTAGAAATAAAACATTACTAGATCTACTGATTACCAACAATACAGACCTAATAACAGATGTGGAAATACGGGGCAATTTAGGTAACAGCGATCACAGGTCAATTAGTTATAGTATAAATCACACAAATATGAGACATGAAGGGAACACAAAGACACTGAATTTCAAAAGAGCCAACTTCCCTAAACTACAAACCTTGCTAAAAGGCATAAATTGGGATAAAATATTAGGAACAAAGAATACAGAGGAGAGATGGGTTTGCTTTAAGAGCATATTAAATAAGGGCATTAGCCAATGTATCCCGTAATAAATTTAAAAGAGCGAACAAACATCCTGGATGGCTTAACTCCAATGTAAAAATGCATATAAAAGCAAAGGAGAAGGCCTTCAAAAAATACAAGGTTGAGGGATCATCCACAGCATTCAGAATTTATAAAGAATGCAATAAGAAATGTAAGGGTGCAATTAGGATGGCTAAGATAGAACATGAAAGACACATAGCGGAGGAGAGCAAAAAAAATCCCAAGAAATTCTTTAAGTATGTAAACAGTAAAAAAGGGAGGACAGACCATATTGGCCCCATAAAGAATGAGGAAGGACATCTGGTTACAAAGGATGGGGAGATGGCAGAGGTATTGAATTTATTCTTCTCCTCAGTCTTCACGAGTGAATCGGGGGGCTTCAGTAACCAAAACTGCAGTGTTTATCCTCATGACACAACACAGGAAGCACCTACATGGTTAACAGAGGACGGAATTAAAATTAGACTTGAGAAACTTAATTAATAAATCACCGGGACCAGATGGCTTGCATCCGAGGGTACTTAGGGAACTCAGTCAGGTGATTGCCAGACCGTTGTTCCTAATTTTTACAGACAGTCTATTGACTGGAATGGTACCAGCTGATTGGAGAAAAGCCAATGTAGCACCAATATTTAAAAAGGGCCCAAAAAACATCCCTGGGAATTACAGACCAGTTAGCCTAACATCAATAGTATGTAAACTCTTGGAGGGGATGATAAGGGACTATATACAAGATTTTAGTAATAAGAATGATATCATTAGCAGTAATCAGCATGGATTCATGAAGAATCGTTCTTGCCAAACCAATCTATTAACCTTCTATGAGAAGGCGAGTTGCCATCTAGATAAAGGAAGGCCCGTAGACGTGGTGTATCTGGATTTTGCAAAAGCATTTGACACAGTTCCCCATAAACGTTTACTGTACAAAATAAGGTGCGTTGGCATGGACCATAGGGTGAGTACATGGATTGAAAACTGGCTACAAGGGCGTGTTCAGAGGGTGGTGATAAATGGGGAGTACTCAGAATGGTCAGGGGTGGGTAGTGGGGTTCCCCAGGGTTCTGTGCTGGGACCAATCCTATTTAATTTGTTCATAAACGACCTGGAGGATGGGATAAACCGTTCCATCTCTGTATTTGCAGACGATACTAAGCTAAGCAGGGCAATAACTTCTCCGCAGGATGTGGAAATCTTGCAAAAAGACCTGAACAAATTAATGGGGTGGGCGACTACATGGCAAATGAGGTTCAATGTAGAAAAATGTAAAATAATGCATTTGGGTGGCAAAAATATGAATGCAATCTATACACTGGGGGGAGAACCTCTGGGGGAATCTAGGATGGAAAAGGACTTGGGGGTCCTAGTGGATGATAGGCTCAGCAATGGCATGCAATGCCAAGCTGCTGCTAATAAAGCAAACAGAATATTGGCATGCATTAAAAGGGGGATCAACTGCAGAGATAAAATGATAATTCTCCCGCTCTACAAGACTCTGGTCCGCCCGCACCTGGAGTATGCTGTCCAGTTCTGGGCACCAGTCCTCAGGAGGGACGTACTGGAAATGGAGCGAGTACAAAGAAGGGCAACAAAGCTAATAAAGGGTCTGGAGGATCTTTGTTATGAGGAAAGGTTGCGAGCACTGAACTTATTCTCTCTGGAGAAGAGACGCTTGAGAGGGGATATGATTTCAATTTACAAATACTGTACTGGTGACCCCACAATAGGGATAAAACTTTTTCACAGAAGAGAGTTTAATAAGACTCGTGGCCACTCATTACAATTAGAAGAAAAGAGGTTTAACCTTAAACTACGTAGAGGGTTCTTTACTGTAAGAGCGGCAAGGATGTGGAATTCCCTTCCACAGGCGGTGGTCTCAGCGGGGAGCATTGATAGCTTCAAGAAACTATTAGATAATCACCTGAATGACCGCAATATACAGGGATATGTAATGTAATACTGACACATAATCACACACATAGGTTGGACTTGATGGACTTGTGTCTTTTTTCAACCTCACCTACTATGTAACTATGTAACTATGTAACTATGTCGAGTCCATGCAATATTTTATATTGTGACACAAGTTGTGGGAAAAAGACAATTTTTTTTTTTTTTTTGCACAAAGTTGTCACTAAATGATATATTGCTCAAACATGCCATGGGAATATGTGAAATTAACCCCAAAATACATTCTGTTGCTTCTCCTGAGTACGGGGATATCACATGTGAGACTTTTTGGGAGCCTAGCCGCATACGGGACCCCAAAAACCAAGCACCGCCTTCAGGGTTTCTAAGGGTGTAAATTTTTGATTTCACTCCTCACTGCCTATCACAGTTTCGGAGGCCATGGAATGCCCAGATGGCACGACACCCCCCCCCCCATGACCCCATTTTGGAAAGTAGACACCCCAAGCCATTTGCTGAGAGGTATGGTGAGTATTTTGCAGACCTTGCTTTTTGTCACAAAGTTTTGAAAATTGAAAAAAAAAAAAAAAAAGAAGTACTAGTTACTCGCTGGTAACTGTCTTTCTAGGAAATCTTCCAGGACAGCACACCTGAGAGATGAGAGGCTCCTCCCCACAGGAAACACAATCAACAGCTGTTTTAAGTCCCCACCATTCCCCTTGATCCTCAGTTTGTAGAGAAGTAACTCCTGAACACGGTTCACAAGGGAAATCATTCCCCATAGGCACTCACCTTCTAGTGTTCTAAAATTTTCCCTCCTCCAACGGTTGGGAAGTAGGTCTGCCATCCTGGAAGATTTCTTAGAAAGACAGTTACCGGTAAGTAACTAGTACTTTTCTCAAGTCATCTTCCAGGACCGCACACCTGAGAGGATAAGCAAGTACCTCAGGCCTACCTTAGGGTGGGACCACTGTAAGATCCTCTTGGCGAACCTCGATTCTGCAGTGAGCTTTACCTCTGCCAGTCTACTCCACCGATGTCCCTGCATTCTCTGCTTCGGATGCAGGATCTAGGTGGAGTGGCTCTTAACCACTTGACGACCGCCTCACGCCGATGTACGTCGGCAAAGTGGCACGGACAGGCAAAATCACGTACAGGGTACATGATTTGCCTTCCGCGGGTGGGGGGTCCGATCGGACCCCCCCCGGTGCCCGAGGCGGTCGTCGTTTGTCCAGCGGCGATCGGTGGTGAGGGGGAGACCATCCGTTCATGGCCCCCCCTCGCGATCGCCGCCGGCCAATCGAATCATTCCTTTGCTGCTGTATGCTAAACAGCAGCAAAGGAAATTATGTAATCTCTTCTCGGCTCGGTAATTTCCGTTCCGGCCCGAGGAGAGAAGACATCAATGTGAGTGCACCAACACACACACACACACAGTAGAACATGCCAGGCACACAAAACACCCCGATCCCCCCCCCCGATCGCCCCCCGATCCCCCCCCAATCACCCCCCCCCCTGTCACAAACTGACACCAGCAGTTTTTTTTTTTTTTTTTCTGATTACTGCATAGTGTCAGTTTGTGACAGTTACAGTGTTGGGACAGATACTGTTACCCCCCTTTAGGTCTAGGGTACCCCCCTAACCCCCCCTAATAAAGTTTTAACCCCTTGATCACCCCCTGTCACCAGTGTCACTAAGCGATCATTTTTCTGATCGCTGTATTAGTGTCGCTGGTGACGCTAGTTAGGGACATAAATATTTAGGTTCGCCGTCAGCGTTTTATAGCGTCAGGGACCCCCATATACTACCGAATAAATGTTTTAACCCCTTGATTGCCCCCTAGTTAACCCTTTCACCACTGATCACCGTATAACCGTTACGGTTGACGCTGGTTAGTTTGTTTATTTTTTATAGTGTCAGGGCACCCGCCGTTTATTACCGAATAAAGGTTTAGCCCCCTGATCGCCCGGCGGTGATATGCGTCGCCCCAGGCAGCGTCAGATTAGCGCCAGTACCGCTAACACCCACGCACGCAGCATACGCCTCCCTTAGTGGTATAGTATCTGAACGCATCAATATCTGATCTGATCAGATCTATACTAGCGTCCCCAGCAGTTTAGGGTTCCCAAAAACGCAGTGTTAGCGGGATCAGCCCAGATACCTGCTAGCACCTGCGTTTTGCCCCTCCGCCCGGCCCAGCCCAGCCCACCCAAGTGCAGTATCGATCGATCACTGTCACTTACAGAACACTAAACGCATAACTGCAGCGTTCGCAGAGTCAGGCCTGATCCCTGCGATCGTTAACAGTTTTTTTGGTAGTATTTTGGTGAACTGGCAAGCACCAGCCCCAGGCAGGGTCAGGTTAGCGCCAGTACCGCTAACACCCACGCACGCACCGTACACCTCCCTTAGTGGTATAGTATCTGATCGGATCAATATCTGATCCGATCAGATCTATACTAGTGTCCCCAGCAGTTTAGGGTTCCCAAAAACGCAGTGTTAGCGGAATCAGCCCAGATACCTGCTAGCACCTGCGTTTTGCCCCTCCGCCCGGCCCAGCCCACCCAAGTGCAGTATCGATCGATCACTGACACTTACAAAACACTAAATGCATAACTGCAGCGTTCGCAGAGTCAGGCCTGATCCCTGCGATCGCTAACAGTTTTTTTGGTAGTATTTTGGTGAACTGGCAAGCACCAGCCCCAGGCAGCGTCAGGTTAGCGCCAGTACCGCTAACACCCACGCACGCACTGTACACCACCCTTAGTGGTATAGTATCTGAACGGATCAATATCTGATCCGATCAGATCTATACTAGCATCCCCAGCAGTTTAGGGTTCTCACAAACGCAGTGTTAGCGGGATCAGCCCAGATACCTGCTAGCACCTGCGTTTTGCCCCTCCGCCCGGCCCAGCCCAGCCCACCCAAGTGCAGTATCGATCGATCACTGTCACTTACAAAAGACTAAAACGCATAACTGCAGCGTTCGCAGAGTCAGGCCTGATCCCTGCGTTCGCCAACAGATTTTTTGGTAGCGTTTTGGTGAACTGGCAAGCGCCAGCGGCCTAGTACACCCCGGTCGTAGTCAAACCAGCACTGCAGTAACACTTGGTGACGTGGCGAGTCCCATAAGTGCAGTTCAAGCTGGTGAGGTGGCAAGCACAAGTAGTGTCCCGCTGCCACCAAAAAGACAAACACAGGCCCGTCGTGCCCATAGTGCCCTTCCTACTGCATTCGCCAATCCTAATTGGGAACCCACCGCTTCTGCAGCGCCCGTACTTCCCCCATTCACATCCCCAACCAAATGCAGTCGGCTGCATGAGAGGCATTTTCTTTATGTCCTCCCGAGTACCCCTACCCAGTGAACGCCCCCAAAAAAGATATTGTGTCTGCAGCAAGCGCGGATATAGGCGTGACACCCGCTATTATTATCCCTCCTGTCCTGACAATCCTGGTCTTTGCATTGGTGAATGTTTTGAACGCTACCATGCACTAGTTGAGTATTAGCGTAGGGTACAGCATTGCACAGACTAGGCACACTTTCACAGGGTCTCCCAAGATGCCATCGCATTTTGAGAGACCCGAACCTGGAACCGGTTACAGTTATAAAAGTTAGTTACAAAAAAAGTGTAAAAAAAAAAAAAAAAAAAAAATATATATATATATAAAATAAAAAAAAATAGTTGTCGTTTTATTGTTCTCTCTCTCTCTATTCTCTCTATTGTTCTGCTCTTTTTTACTGTGTTCTATTCTGCAATGTTTTATTGTTATTATGTTTTATCATGTTTGCTTTTCAGGTATGCAATTTTTTATACTTTACCGTTTACTGTGCTTTATTGTTAACCATTTTTTTGTCTTCAGGTACGCCATTCACAACTTTGAGTGGTTATACCAGAATGATGCCTGCAGGTTTAGGTATCATCTTGGTATCATTCTTTTCAGCCAGCGGTCGGCTTTCATGTAAAAGCAATCCTAGCGGCTAATTAGCCTCTAGACTGCTTTTACAAGCCGTGGGAGGGAATGCCCCCCCCCCCCCACCGTCTTCCGTGTTTTTCTCTGGCTCTCCTGTCTCAACAGGGAACCTGAAAATGCAGCCGGTGATTCAGCCAGCTGACCATAGAGCTGATCAGAGACCAGAGTGGCTCCAAACATCTCTATGGCCTAAGAAACCGGAAGCTACGAGCATTTTATGACTTAGATTTCGCTGGATGTAAATAGCGCCATTGGGAAATTGGGGAAGCATTTTATCACACCGATCTTGGTGTGGTCAGATGCTTTGAGGGCAGAGGAGAGATCTAGGGTCTAATAGACCCCAATTTTTTCAAAAAAGAGTACCTGTCACTACCTATTGCTATCATAGGGGATATTTACATTCCCCGAGATAACAATAAAAATGATTAAAAAAAAATAAAAATGAAAGGAACAGTTTAAAAATAAGATAAAAAAGCAAAAAAATAATAAAGAAAAAAAAAAAAAAAAGCACCCCTGTCGCCCCCTGCTCTCGCACTAAGGCGAACGCAAGCGGCGGTCTGTCGTCAAACGTAAACAGCAATTGCACCATGCATGTGAGGTATCACCGCGAAGGTTAGATCGAGGGCAGTAATTTTTGCAGTAGACCTCCTCTGTAAATCTAAAGTGGTAACCTGTAAAGGCTTTTAAAGGCTTTTAAAAATGTATTTATTTTGTTGCCACTGCACGTTTGTGCGCAATTGTAAAGCATGTCATGTTTGTTATCCATGTACTCGGCCTAAGATCATCTTTTTTATTTCATCAAACATTTGGGCAATATAGTGTGTTTTAGTGCATTAAAATTTAAAAAAGTGTGTTTTTTCCCCAAAAAATGCGTTTGAAAAATCGCTGCGCAAATACTGTGTGAAAAAAAAAAATGAAACACCCACCATTTTAATCTGTAGGGCATTTGCTTTAAAAAAATATATAATGTTTGGGGGTTCAAAGTAATTTTCTTGCAAAAAAAAAAAAAACTTTTTCATGTAAACAATAAGTGTCAGAAAGGGCTTTGTCTTCAAGTGGTTAGAAGAGTGGGTGATGTGTGACATAAGCTTCTAAATGTTGTGCATAAAATGCCAGGACAGTTCAAACCCCCCCCAAATGACCCCATTTTGGAAAGTAGACACCCCAAGCTATTTGCTGAGAGGCATGTCGAGTCCATGGAATATTTTATATTGCGACACAAGTTGCGGGAAAGAGACAATTTTTTTTTTTTTTTGCACAAAATTGTCACTAAATGATATATTGCTCAAACATGCCATGGGAATATGTGAAATTATACCCCAAAATACATTCTGCTGCTTCTCCTGAGTACGGGGATACCACGTGTGAGACTTTTTGGGAGCCTAGCCGCGTACGGAACCCCGAAAACCAAGCACCGCCTTCAGGCTTTCTAAGGGCGTGAATTTTTGATTTCTCTCTTGACTGCTTATCACAGTTTCGGAGACCATGGAATGCCCAGGTGGCACAACCCCCCCCCAAATGACCCCATTTTGGAAAGTAGACACCCCAAGCTATTTGATGAGAGGTATAGTGAGTATTTTGCAGACCTCACTTTTTGTCACAAAGTTTTGAAAATTGAAAAAAGAAAAAAATAAAAAGTTTTTTCTTGTCTTTCTTCATTTTCAAAAACAAATGAGAGCTGCAAAATACTCACCATGCCTCTCAGAAAATAGCTTGGGGTGTCTACTTTCCAAAATGGGGTCATTTGGGGGGGTTTTGTGCCACCTGGGCATTCCATGGCCTCCGAAACTGTGATAGGCAGTGAAGAGTGAAATCAAAAATTTTCACCCTTAGAAATCCTGAAGGCGGTGATTGGTTTTCGGGGTCCCGTACACGGCTAGGCTCCCAAAAAGCCCCACACATGTGGTATCCCCGTACTCAGGAGAAGTAGCTAAATGTATTTTGGGGTGCAATTCCACATATGCCCATGGCCTGTGTGAGCAATATATCATTTAGTGACAACTTTTTGTAAATATTTTTTTTTTGTTTGTCATTATTCAATCACTTGGGACAAAAAAAATAAATATTCAATGGGTTCAACATGCCTCTCAGCAATTTCCTTGGGGTGTCTACTTTCCACAATGGGGTCATTTGGGGGGGTTTGTACTGCCCTGCCATTTTAGCACCTCAAGAAATGACATAGGCAGTCATAAACTAAAAGCTGTGTAAATTACAGAAAATGTACCCTAGTTTGTAGACGCTATAACTTTTGCGCAAACCAAGAAATATACGCTTATTGACATTTTTTTTTACCAAAAACATGTGGCCGAATACATTTTGGCCTAAATGTATGACTAAAATTGAGTTTATTGGATTTTTTTTATAACAAAAATGAGAAAATATAATTTTTTTTCAAAATTTTCGGTCTTTTTCCATTTATAGCGCAAAAAATAAAAACCGCAGAGGTGATCAAATACCATCAAAAGAAAGCTCTATTTGTGGGAAGAAAAGGACGCAAATTTTGTTTGGGTACAGCATTGCATGACCGCGCAATTAGCAGTTAAAGCGACGCAGTGCCAAATTGGAAAAAGACCTCTGGTCCTTAGGCAGCATAATGGTCCGGGGCTCAAGTGGTTAAAGATGGAATCAGAAAACATGTTAAACTTGTAGGTTATCAATGTTGCCTGTCAAACGTCTAACAACCTAACAACCTAACAACCATGGCCTATTGTACCTATAGGTGCTGCTTGGAACCACTAAAAATTAATCAGAGACCTGTGTTGCAAGACCAGGACACTACATTGATCAACAAGGGGGCCTCTCTTAACACAACCCTGTCAAGGGAAATAAAACTGCCAAAAAAGGGGGGCCCCTGACAGACAACCTTTTTTGTTCATTTTTATCTTTAATCAGCAGACTGAAGGGAAACCTACTTAAGGAAAATAGATTAACAGAAGCTTAATCCCTGGGTTTAAGGTATGCCCAATCTATAGTTTTACTTACGCCTGAGAGCCTACTCAGGAGATTAACATCCATAGGAGGAGTAGAACACACATATTGCTACATCTAGTTTTGCTAGAGGGGCGAAATGAAGGACATGCACCTAGCTGTAACCTATTTGGTCGGGTATACATCTTTATACTTCATCTTCAGGCCATAATACTCCTCTGAACAGAACTTCCCAAGTTCTTATTAAACAGGGCGATTCATTATCGCCTTCCTCCAGTGACCCATAACCCTACTGGGCTTCAACCCTAGGAAATGGTTCTGGCATCCCTGAATGTAAGGGGTCGAGGCCATCTGACATGTGACATCTGCAGCCAGAACTCCTGGCCCTTCCACGGAAGAGAATACTGAAATACAAAAGGTGATACATGTATTATTATCACAAATAAAAAGACCATAGATTGTGGACTTAGCACAATAGATTTAGACAGAAAGGACACAAGCATAGACAACAATGTTGTGTATCTGAGTGTGACTAGCTAAACAAACATATCAAATATGGGAAGAGACCCAAATCTGAACCTCAATGTAGACAAACAGTCCTCACAGTCCGGTTTTCTGATGTGCGGCCAAGATGTAAGCATTAAGACACAAACAAACCCTAAATGCTGTGCATTTCTGAAGTGCAGCTAGCTAGGTCATAACTGATAAATACAGAAAGGACAGGAACCCCCTTTACAGTGGTGTTTTACTGATGTACAGCAAAACAAGGCCATAAAGATAAGACAAAAGACCAAAACTTCTCTGTTGCGTATATATGACGAACCACCAAGTACAGTTATAAGACAATCTTTTCTGTTATGCAGTTCTGTAGTGTAGTCAGATAAAACCAACCCTGAGAAAAGACACAAGCAACCTACAGCATTGTGTTTTTCTGACGTGCCATAAGGTAAGGCAATATGAAACAGAAAGCACCAACAAGCTTCAAAGTTGAGTATTTCTGCTGTGCAGCAACATAAAAACAGAGAAACAAAAGACAGCCTTTACAGCTGCGATCTTTCTGGTCTACTGCAAAATAAGGCAATAACTCCACGATGAGTATTCCTGCTGCGTAGCAAAACCTCAACCAGAAGGGACAGATAAGCTTAGGGCTCCCACACCCGTGCGACCCAACCTGCGACTTGGGACTGCAAGACGCCTGAGAAGTCATATACTATGGCTTCCAATGGGTACTATTCGTGACTGTGCGACTCCAGGTCACAGCGTCTCCAGCAGTCCCTGCATACTGGATCCACAGACCTCAAGATTACACAGGTCGCAGGAAAAGCAATTTTCAGGTCGAACAAGCAAGGGGTCCCCATGCTGTGGCTCCCTGGAGGAGTGCAGCTAAGAACCCCCTGCTGTGTATCCCTAAGAAACGGCAAGGAAAATCAATGAGAAACACCACTTACTGCTGTGCCTTTCTGATATACGGACGATAAGGCAGTAAATATAGGACATACAGGACACAAACAATGTTCAATCTTTGTGTATGTCTGATGTGTAGCAATATACCAATACTGAGCAGAGATGCCACCATCCTCAATGTGTCTCCCTGCTGAGCAGCGAAAACAAATCAGAAAAAAAAGACAAGCAACCTTCACTGCTGTCTCCTTTCTGATATGCAGCCAATAAGGCAGTAAATGTAAGACAAAAGGACAGACAACCTTCAATCTTGTATATGTCTGATGTGCAACAACAATTCTGAATGGAGATAGCATATCCACATTCAAGTGATTTGGCATGCGACTCAACATGTCAAATCGCATGCCTAAAATCGTCAGCCATTGCCGTTAATAGCACTGTCTTAATCGGCACAACGCCACTTTGTGGTGCTGCACCGATTACCAAAGGCAGTATGTGTACTACCCCTGGCACAGGTTCAATTTGTATTTCCCAACAAATAAGGACCATCAATCTTCGCTGCTGCCTTTCTGATAAGCAACCAATAAGGCAGTAATACAGGACACAAAAAACCCACAGAGACCTCAATCTTGTATATCTCTCTTTTTTTTTTTTTTTAAATTTTGGTTTGGGGTTCCCCTGTGGGGAATTCCCATGCCGTTTTTATCAATGAACTTTTATGTGTATTGTCGAACCGGCAATTCATTAATAGCCGCGAGTAGTTTTAAATGACTTTTATTTATTTTTTTTTTCCATAAAGATTTAATTGTATAGAAAAAAATATATCACATACAGAATTCGTACATAGAATCATGTACAATCGTCATTTAGCTTAAATAACAAACAACATTGGATTCAAACGTTTTCCAACAAAATGTTAGTAGGAGGTTGATCTGGAGAGAGATTTATGTTAATGTTGGAAGCAAAAACGTGAAACTTCTCAACAGGGTGTTATATTCCAGTGCCGAACTCCCCCCACTCACATCATCATTTGGCGAGTATTAAGGGGAGAGCCGCGCACCGGGCCAGTCCCGCGTAAGGGCTCAGGAAACGTTGAGACCCCTCCGGGCACAGATGTTAAATGTCTCGAAGTTTCCAGATCGACAAGTGAGTGCCCTCATCTTAGGGCCTAATGTACAAAAGACAACTGTACAATGGTTGCAAACCAAAGAAAGGAGAATAAAATAGTCTAAAAAGTAAAGAGAGAAGAAAAAGGAGAAGAGAAAAGGGGAAGGGGGTAGAGAGGAAGGGGGAAGAGGGAAAAGGGGGAAAAGAAGAAGAAAAAAAGGGAAAAAAAAGAAAAGAGGGGAAAGAAAAGGGGGGGGGGGGAAATACTCAAGAGAAAAAGAGAGGGGTACTTTGAAGTGAAAGAGTAAAATAATAAAGAAGAGACAAGAGGATAAAGTTGGTAGACCCCCAGGAATGTAGATGTGGGAGCCTAGAGTGATTCATGGGATAAAGAGAGTCGTATTAGATAAGAAGGAAAGGGGAAAGGGTTTAGAGCGAGGAGTAAGGTGTATATTAAAGAAAAGAGGGGGTAGGGAGGGTAGCGTTTGGAAATAAGGCAAGTGAAAATAGAAGAGGATGGCTTCCCCCCCCAAACCCTACAGGAGGAGGCACCAACAGAAGTGCCTTCCTGAATGAACACAGTTATGTTTGTGTGGAGGCTCGTGGAAGATATTGGCGGTATCCCTCAGTGGTCGTGAAGTGTATCCAACAGGACCATGTAGCCGTGAACTTCTGAGTCCTATCCTGAGAAACATGAATGAGCTCTTCCATGTCTTTTGTTTTGGAAATTCTTGCAAACCATTCACCGATTGATGGTACCGATGTCGATTGCCAGTGTTTAGGGACGCATAGTCTAGCAGCGTTCACCAGATGCATCGCTAGGGATTTGAAGTAGTTTCGTTTGGATAATGAGGTGTGGTGTAGAAGGTATTGGGCTGGGGTATAGTCAAGAGTAAATGTGGTAATTTGTGTTATTAATTTGTGGACCTCCTTCCAAAAAGGTTGGAGGATTGCGCAGTCCCACCATATATGGAGCATTGTACCCACTTCCACTCCACATCGCCAGCAGGTGTTGGGGATAGAGGATTTAAATTTGTGAAGTCTTGAGGGGGTTCTATACCACCTGGTAGCTATCTTATATCCGTTCTCTTGTGTAGTGACATTCAATGAACCTTTGTGTATGTACTCATGGACCTTATTCCATTCCTCGCTAGTTAAGGGTGTCGAAAGGTCTCTGTTCCATGCACTCTGAGAAGGTGAGATAGTAGATGTCAAGGGGTCATTTAGCAAAGTGTACAAAAGAGAGAGGAGATGTCTTTGTGGGATTTTACGGTGACACAGGGTTTCAAACTGAGTGAGCTGTTTAATCCCGTGGGTTTGATTGGCGTGGGATTCCAGAAAGTGTCTGATTTGCCTGTAAGTCCAGAAGGAAAATGCAGAGGTTTTGGATATTTCTATGAGTTTTTCATGGGGCATGATTTTCCCATCCTGATAGAAGTGCATGATTAGAACGTCTTCATGTGGCCATTCTTTCTGTAAAAAGTTGGTGTGGGAGCCTGGAGGGAAATCAGGATTTCCTCTCAAGGAAGTTAAGGGGCCCGGGATTGAGGCTAAGTTCCCCTTAAGTGAAGCCTTTTTGAATGCCAATAGGGACGGATAGATTAGTGGGTGTGTCATTATTGATTGTGGCCAGTGCTTAGGGGGTAACCATGGGATTAAGTGTAAAGGAAGATGTGACACAGCATTTTCCAGGGGAATCCAGGATTTCTTAAGGGAGTGGATATTCCAATCCGCTATCCTCGTGAGATGGCTTGCGCTATAGTATTTGTTCAGATCCGGCAGTCCTATTCCGCCCCTGGATTTGGATAAGGTGAGTCTAGAATATTTAATGCGGGGGGGGGAATCTCTCCATAAAAATGTTGAGCAGATTTTTTGATATGTTGTAAAAAAGTTAGTTGGCAGGGCTATTGGTATTGTTTGTATTAGGTATAGAAGGCGCGGTAAGATAAGCATTTTAATCAGAGCCGCTCGCCCAAACCAGGAGACATTTAACGTCTTCCATTCTTTAAGAAAGTTTTGGGCTTTAAGAAGAGCTACCTGGAAATTCAGTGTGTATAGATTTGATAAAATGGGTGGGATTTGTATTCCTAGGTAGGTTAGGGCATTTTTTTGCCATTGAAACGGAAAGGATTCTTGACAGCTTGTCACTTCTTGGGGGGGTAGCGAGATATTCAGGGCCTGTGATTTAGTGTGGTTGATCTTTAAGTTGGATAGTTTGTTAAAGAGATCAATTTCCTGTAGAAGATTTGGGAGCGAGACACGGGGTGCTTGTAGTGAGAGCAAAATGTCGTCGGCGAAAGCCGCAACCTTGTACTCTCTCCCTTTTACCACAATGCCCCGAATATCAGGATTGTTTCTTAGTTTGTTGAGGAAGGGCTCTAAGGTGAGGATATAGAGAAGTGGTGATAGAGGGCATCCCTGACGTGTGCCATTCTTGACCGAGAAGGCGCCCGACAGGAGGCCGTTGACTCTAACTGCAGCGGAGGGACCAGAATACAGGGCCATAATAGAGGAAAGCATACGGTTTCCGATCCCAATCGCCGAGAGAGTTTCATGCATGTAGTCCCAGGCCACCCTGTCAAACGCCTTCTCGGCGTCTAGGGAGAGAAGAAAACCCTGGGTTTTAGTGGCCGTAATCCAGTGGTGTAAGTTTAACGTACGGATTACGTTGTCTCGGGCTTCTCTGCCCGGGACAAACCCTACCTGGTCCAGGGATATAAGGTTTGGTATTAAGGGGAGTAGTCTAGTAACAAGGATTTTTGCATACAATTTGATGTCTACGTTTAATAGGGATATTGGCCTGTAGTTCGCGACTGATGAAGGGTCTTTACCCTCTTTTGGTATGACCGTGATATGAGCCATTAGCATTCTGGAAGGATCAAATTGGGCATCAGCTAATGTGTTAAATGTAGCTAAGAGTGTAGGGGAAAGGATGTCTGCAAATGTTTTATAGTATTGGAGAGTGTATCCGTCGGGACCAGGGCTTTTGCCAAGTTTCATTTGTTTAATTGCCACCGCAATTTCATTTAAAGATATGGGTTTATCGAGTTCTAGTTTAAGTTGGGGTGATATAGGCTTGGGGCTATATTTGGAGAGGAAGGATTTAATGAGGTCAGAGCGGGTTTTCTGTGCGTTTTGAGACCTTTGATCAGGATATAAGTTATATAGTTTTGAGTAAAAAGTCTCAAATTCTCTAGCTATTTCCTCGTTCTTGACCAGGAGATCCCCCTTGGAATTGCGTAAATGGTGTATTCTGGTAGAAGCTTTAGCAGATTGGACCGAACGGCCACATTTGTTCCCTTGCTCGTAAAAGATCCTCTGGGAGAGGATGTAGCGTCTGCTAGAGCGTCTGTCCAGTTCTATTTTTAAAAGAGCGCGTGCGTGAGATAGTTCTTGTAAGGTGGCGACTGCCTGTGTCTGTGTGCTCTTTCCAGGGATTTAATTGTTCCGATAAGCGAGTTAATAAGTTCTTGGTTCAGTTTTTTGGTTTTAGCTGCCAGTGCCATCAGCTCCCCCCGGACCACACACTTATGAGCCTCCCATAGGGAGATAGGAGATATTTCAGGAGACGAATTCTCAGCAAAGTAGTTGAGGATGCATGTGCGTATGTGATCTAGGGAGACCGGATCCCCCAGCAGTGAAGGGTTAAATCGCCATACTTTAGTACGAGGGTGGGTTTCGGGGAAGGCTAGAGTGACCGTGATGGGGTGATGGTCTGATAGAAACATGGGTTCTATCGTGGACTGATTTAAAAATGAGAGATCGGATTGGGAGAGGAAAAAATAGTCGATTCTAGAATACTTTTGGTGAGGGGCAGAGAAAAATGTGTAATCTTTTACTGTGGGTGATAGTGTGCGCCATGTGTCATGAAGGGTCAGGTTTTGCAATTGGGTTTTGATCTGACGTAGGGCCTTGTATGTTAGGGTAGAAGAGCCTGATGATGAGTCCAATAGTGGATTTAGGGGTACATTGAAATCTCCTCCAAGGAGAACTAATCCTTCCTGGAAGGTTGTCAGTCGGTCGCAGATGTCTCTAAAGAAGGAGACTTGATGTTCATTGGGGCAGTAGACGTTTGCTAATGTTATTGGTTTATTTGCGTACTTCCCTTTGAGGAAGATATATCTACCCGCCGGGTCAATCAATGATTCTGAGAGTAAAAAGTTTGCATGTTTGGAGATTAATATTGAGACACCTTTCGTTTTGGCATCTGGGTTAGTGGCATGGTGAGCTATACGATATGTGTTGTTGGCAAGTTTAGGTATTGTGTCGGAGCGGAAGTGGGTCTCTTGCAAAAAAATAAAATGAGCTTTGTGTTTAGAGAGAGATGTCAAGACCTGGGAGCGTTTCTCAGGAAGGTTAAGACCTTTCACGTTAAGGGATATACATTTTAGCTTTAATGAAAGATCGGGTAATGATTTTGATTGCATGGTTATGCACTTGTTTGCGTCTGGGGGTCAGGCCCCACCAAAGTGCAATTCGGTAAGTAGTGGTGGACACTGTGGGGGGGCTGTCAGGGGGGGGTTGAACGGGGTTAGTGAACCCCCGGAGCCAAGGAGCCGAACAAGAGAGAGAGAAAAGAAGCAAAGAGAGGGAGAAGAAAAAGGAGGGGGGAAGAGAAGAGAAGAAAGGGAGAGGAGGGGTACAGAGAAATAAAGCAGGAGTTGGTTTAGAGTGTAGGGAACAAAGAAGGAAGGAAACGAGAAAAGGAAGTGGTAAGGAGAGAAGGAGAGAAAAAAAAGGGAGTAAGTAGGGTAAGATAGGGCAAGGGAGAAGAGAGGAATCGAGTAGGGAAGATACACCAGAGGCGAGGTTTAGATGATCTGCCTCGCCTAGGGGGAGAGAAAAAAAAAAAAGTTCTGGAGTATCAGCTGGCGTCCTTAGGGACTTGCTGTGTGGGGGAACGAGAAAAGACGGGGAACCTCGTTCGGGTGTGGATCGGGGGACAGATCCGCCTCTCTGCTTAAGTGGAGAAATATAAGTTGAAGATTTGTAGTTTTGTGTTTATGTGGTTTTAAGATTTTAAGGGGGGGAGCCCACATAACATTATACTCTACTATAGAACCACCGGTGTCACAGTAAAGTAACCCGTGAATAGAAACATAAGGCAATCCTCAGGAAAACATAAACCTAATACATCATAGTAGAAATAGCCTATAAGCTGTATCCCTTACCGAGTCAGCCATGTATTGAGCTTATCCAACATGGGGGAGAAAATAACAGTGTAATTCCCCTAGAACAGATACAAGAATAATAACAAGAACATTGATAATCGCTATCCGATACACATTGTGGGGGATATATCAAACATAAGCTTTTCCTGCTAGACGGAAAGCTAATCACTATCTTTAGAGGTGAAAACTAAGATGGCAGTTCTCGTGAGGGGGGACAAAGATGGGGGTGAGGAAAGGGAAGGCTGGATGGATGGGGGGATCAGATGCAGGGGGCGTTGGGAGGAAGAGGGAAGGAAGGGAGGAGGGAGGGGGAGGATGGAGGGTGGGGGATAGGGGATACTAAAAAGAAAAATTATTATCCACGTTTGTACGGAAGGGTCATATTGCGCAATAATGAGGTTGTGAGGTTATGGCTTGTTGGATAACCCCTCTGGGGGACCCATTCACCTGGTAGAGCGCATTGTATGTGATCAAGTTCCTGTGATAGGTGGATAGCTCACTGAGGACCAGGGACGTCCGGATTAGTGGAAACTCTCCTACCCACTACAAGTGTAGGTTGCGTGGGAAGTGGTGAAAGTTAAAGTAAGAAGGAGGAACCCCCCTGAGGGGCTCTTCGGATCGGGTAAGGACCCCGTCCCTGGTGGTCAGGATAGCCATGAGTTTACCTTTGCTAAATACATAAAATCGTTTACCTTAAAGATATCGTTCTTTATACATTGTTTTTAACTGTTAATGATATACATGCTTTATCTACTTTTGTGGATAAGGAAGAAATACTTAACCATATCCTACGGAGGGAGAGGGAAGGCAGATCTTGTTCTGTTCTGTGAGAGATTCAAGTTAGGTGATTTTGGGGTGTGTACATTTGTGAAAAAAATCGGTAAGATCTGCTGTTCCTCATCCCCCGGCAAGAATACCTAAGGGCTAAAAAAAAAAAAAAAAAAAAAAAAAAAAAAGAGATTTAAAGATCTGATCGTTCGAGTCCTGAATGTTATTTTCCAGAGGGAGACTTGACCAGTTTGTGAGATGTGGGGAAGTTCCTGTGTATCATAAGAAGGAAAAGTCGGGTAGGGGCGAGTCGGGTGAGGATGAGAAGTGCCAGGGGATAACAAGTGGCTGCATTCCTGATGTATAGCTTAGAACGCGGTAGAAGATGAGGGGGTAGTGTTCATCGGGGGTTAAATCAGAAACTCACTGCTGTTGCGGCATGGCTGAGCGGGCGACGTCAATCCTCCGGATGATTGCGTCCCGGGGGGGACATCGGAGCACGAGCAGGGCTTCGTTGGTAGAGATCTCGACGAGATGAGTGTGCTTTCGGGGATGCCGATCCTGCCTTGCGTCTGCGTGATCTCTGGCATGGTGCTTTCGGAGATGGGTTGAGGGTAACCGGATGCCATGGTTCCGAGGGGAAGAAGAGGTCATACCATTCCGGAAGCTTGATCCGTGGGATATCGAGTTGATCGCAGAAGTTCTTCAGTTCCTCTGGTGTGCGGAGAATGGCAGAGCGTCCCCTGGTGGACGCAGTTAGGGCAAAGGGAAATTTCCAGCGATACTGGATGTTCCTAGTGCGTAGTGCATCCAATAAAGGTCTTAGGGCTCTTCTGTTTTGTAGTGTAATCTGTGACAAGTCCTGGAAAAGCTTTACTTCTGTCCCATTAAAGATTACTCGGCCTCTTTCCCTGGCTTTCCGTAGGATTTCCTCTTTAAGGGGAAAGTTAACCAGACAACACACAATATCTCTGGGTGGTTCATTCTCCCTGGGCTGGGGGCGTAGAGCACGGTGGGCCCTCTCCATGTCGATGGGTGCGTCTGCAGGTCTTCCTATTAGATCATTGAATAGTGTACACAGGGTTTGCTGTATTGAATTTGGATCAATATTTTCAGGTATCCCTCTTACTCTTATGTTATGCCGGCGGCCGCGATTATCGAGGTCCTCGACATGCCTATGGAGATCGAACATTTGGGAGAGTTGTGAGTCATAGGCAGATTGGACCTGGCGGATGGCTGCTGCATGAGTCACGGTTGTTTGTTCTACCGTGTCAATGCGGTGTGCAATCACCTGCATGTCCGACTTTAGGTCAGCAATAGCTGCCGTCACCGTGCTTTTAATGTCTGATGCTACTTTTTCCAGGTCGAACAGGTTTAGCATGTGTGCTCGTCCGGCATCGGTTGTGGGAGTGAGAGTACCCATGGTCTGCGTGTCGGGCCGTTCAGTAGGAGAGGCCGGCGCCTGGGCCTGTGAGGCCGCGTGTGCGGACAGTCTTTGGGTGCGAAATATGTCAGGGATGTTTCTGCTGAGCTGCGTACCTGGATCTAATGTGATCCGAGACGTTGAGGAATTCCGGGTGGATCTGCTCATGCTGAATTCAAGATGTGGGCTCCCCGTCAAGCTAAGATCTGTCCCCGGATCGCAGGAGCTCTTGGCTTATGCTGCCATCTCGGTCTCCGTCCAGGCCACGCCCCCAAAATGACTTTTTTTTTTTCCCTTTGAAATGTCATTTTGCTGTCAGACTGTTCTAAACACGGGAAACATGTGCCCCTTTACAGGCATACTATAGACACCCCCCCAGGTACAAAATTTAAAGGAATATTCCACTTTTATTGTTTCACTTTAAGCATTATTAAAATCACTGCTCCCGAAAAAACTGCCGTTTTAAAAAAAAAAAAAATTGCATTGATCCATGCCCTCTGGGGCAGGACCCAGGTCCACAAATACTTTTTATGACAATAACTTGCATATAAGCCTTTAAAATTAGCACTTTTGATTATTCATGTTCACGTCCCATAGACTTTAACGGTGTGCGAACAAATTTTTTGCCTGTTCGCAAGTTCTGGTGCGAACCGAACAGGGGGGGTGTTTGGCTCATCCCTAGTGGTTACCAATTTAGCCTGGAGCTAAATAGCTACCTGCAGGCCTTAGACAAGCCATCATGTAGTTCTTGCATAGGTTTGCACCAAAAAACCTCAATTAAAAGGATATAGGAAGCGATTTATAGTAAATCGCCTTTAGATCTGCCACTGAGCGGACTGTAGCCCAAACCAACAAAGCGTTTTTTCTTTCCTCCTGCACTATAATATAGCCACAGTGCAAAGGTGGAGTGGGAGGTTGGAGCTTATGAAAAGCTACGCATAGCAAGCAATCCCCAAAAGGAGGATCTGTCACAAGGGAACCCCTACTGTGCTACACAGAAGCTTGGTCCCTGCCCATCGTTGAAAGTTAGGTCAGCTTTTAAGCATCCTGGAGCAACTTCAGATTCCTAGCAGCTGGATTCAGCTTAATCCTGAATCCTTCAACCATTGCACAATTACTTGTTCAGTGGCATACATGCTCTTTGTATCTACCAGGTCCCCCCTTCGCTATATTCACCCTTACTAATGTACCAGAACTGGGCATGTAGGAGGAGGCTGGCAACCTACTGTTGCGATAACCACAGTGTCTCTGCTATAAGAGGGAGCTGTGGCTGGTGGTTTTAGCAGTAACTTCTGGGCTATTTGTTATGCAGACTCCAGGTCCTGCACCAGTCAGTATATACACAGGGAAGGGGGAGAAATGCCTTACCTACCTCTTCCCATCTGAGGTGGTTTAGGCACACTCGCTCCTCTGCACCACTTGTCCACCATACAGCGTCTCTTTTGTAAGAGGGAGCTGCACTGGTGTTTTTAACAGAAGCTTCTGGGCTATTTGAATCCAGACCCCAGGGGAGATTATCTCAAATGCCCAGAAACCATCTGGCTGGAATTGGGGATTTTGCAGCTAAATTACCAAGGCAAAGGAAAGTACTCACCATTGTCATCTTCCCCTTTTTTACTACAGCCCCCGGGCTTGCTTTTCCATCCTTATGGTCCACACGCAAGGAGGGTAGCCGCCAAAGTACCCCCCCAACTGCTGTCCCCATAGGGAGTTGCAAGGTTAGGCTGCATCCCGCAGTGTACCAGTCAGTATATACACATGGGGGGGCAATGCCTTATGTTCCTCATTCCCATCTGAGGTGGTTTAGGCAGACATCCACCGTAGTGAACTGGTGCCTCTTCGCCTAGCGAAAGGAGGATGTGGGCGCCTGCTCCTGCTGACTCTCAGCCTTCCCTCCTGGGTAAGAACACCGCCGCCATTTTCCCGAAGTCTGAAAATGATGCAGGCGTTTGTCCGCTCTCCCCAGCAGCCCAGGAGTCAGGGGATACGATCCCCTTGGAAAGAACCGACGGCCAGCACCCCCGTCTGAACGGACGCCCGGACAGGTAAGGGGGGAGACAGGATAAAGGCCCCTGAAGTTCTGGGTACACCACTGTACCCAGAGGCCTTCAGCTCTCAGGGGGGCTCTTCCAGTTTCTGCTGCCCCCCTTAAGGATAGGGGAACCCCCCCAGGAAGGATAAATATATCCCGCCAGACCCAGAGGCTTCCCAGGCATTTGGTCCGGCTCCCAGGGGGAGACCACCAGCCCCAGGCTTCGGGTCATTTGGAAAAACACAGTTTCGCTGTGTAGGGAGAAACACAATCAAAAACTGAGGATCAAGGGAAAGGGTGGGGACTTAAAATAGCTGTTGATTGATTGTGTTTTCTGTGGGGAGGAGCCTCTCATCTCTCAGGTGTGTCGTCCTGGAAGATGACTTGAGAAAAATACATTTTTCTTTTCTTTCTTCATTTTCGAAAACAAGTGAGAGCTGCAAAATACTCACCATGCCTCTCAGCAAATAGCTTGGGGTGTCTACTTTCCAAAATGGGGTCATTTGGGGGGGGGTTTGTGCCATCTTGGCATTTTATGGCCTTTGAAACTGATAGGTAGTGGAGTGAAATAAAAATTTTTACGCCCTTAGAAATCCTGAAGGCGGTGCTTGGTTTTTGGGGCCCAATACGCGGCTAGGCTCCCAAAAAGTCCCACACATATGGTATCCCCATACTCCGGAAAAGCAGCTAAATGTATTTTGGGGTGCAATTCCACATATGACCATGGCCTGTGTGAGCAATATATCATTTAGTGACACATTTTTGTAATTTTTTTTTTTTTTTTGTCATTATTCAATCACTTGGGACAAAGAAAAAAAATATATATTCAATGGGCTCAACATGCCTCTCAGCAATTTCCTTGGGGTGTCTACTCTCCAAAATGGGGTCATGGGGGGGAGGGGTTGTACTGTCCTGCTATTTTAGCACCTCAAGAAAATGAGATAGGCAGTCAAACTAAAAGCTGTGTAAATTCCAGAAAATGTACCCTAGTTTGTAGACGCTATAACTTTTGCGCAAACCAATAAATATACGCTTATTGACATTTTTTTTTACCAGAGACATGTGGCTGAATACATTTTGGACTAAATGTATGACTAAAATTGAGTTTATTGGATTTTTTTTATAACAAAAAAGTAGAAAATAACGTTTTTTTTTTTCTAAATTTTCGGTCTTTCCGTTTATAGCGCAAAAAATAAAAACCACAGGAGGTGATCAAATACCATCAAAAGAAAGCTCTATTTGTGGGAACAAAAGGACGCAAATTTCGTTTGGGTACAGCATTGCATGACCGCACAACTAGCAGTTAAAGCGACGCAGTGCCAAATTGTAAAAAGTGCTCTGGTCAGGAAGGGGGTAAATCCTTCCGGGGCTGAAGTGGTTAAGGTAATAACAGTTCACTTATACGTGTCTTGTAACATAATTTTGCACTCACTAGCACCCTTGGTTTTTCACATGTTATTTTTTTTTGCCTTTTAATCACATTAGTCATTTATCTTCACACATATTACCTCCCCATATTGCACAGTCACCTCTATACGAATCAGGTAACATCATCAAAACATTATCATGAACAACAATACTAATCATTTAAAAGCTTTATGCAGGTACAATACCTTTATGTGTGTGCATATATTTAGTTCCTGATGTAGGTCTTTATTGTTCACAAAGTAGTGAGAAAATCCCCAGCTGTTTACTTAAAGCGGTTGTAAACCCAAGAAAAAAAAAAAAGAAACCTGTAAGACAAAGGCATAATGAGCTAGTATGCATAGCATACTAGCTCATTATGTATTACTTACCTTAGATCGAAGGCCCCGCATCGGTCCTCGTTCAATGCTACGGCCGGCGGCATTTCTCCCTGGAGTTACTTCCGGGTATCGGAGCCGCGATGACGTCACTCGTGCGTGGGAGCCGTCGGTAACGGCACAGTCCAACTGAAGCCATGGCACGTAGGGAAAGAGAAAGAGAGAGAGTGGGGATAGAGGGGTCAAGGCAGTAAGGAATGTGGAAATTAAGAGAGACATTCCACTCTGGCTACACAGGTGCGTCAGAGTCCTCTGAGGCCCATGGAATAAATTCTGAGGAGTAACGAAACAGACCATGAGGTCCAGGTCTTAGAGAATTGCTCCTCTTTACCAGTTTCCTGCGACAACATTCGTTCCAATCTATTAATTTGGTCCACTTCAATTGCCCAATCCCCCAGGGAAGGCATGCTCGTCGACTTCCAATGTCTGGGCAGAACCGTTCTAGCAGCCGCCAGAAAGTGACGCAAAACGTCTTTTGACCAATTTAAGTGGTCCAGGGAGCAAAGATAGCAGAACTACCTCAGGAGAGGGTGTGATTGAGGTTGTCATGAGTCTGCAGTACAAGTCGAGGATCCTCTGCCAGAACCTCCGCACAGGGGGGCATTCCCACCAAATGTGGAGTAAGGTTCCCTTGGATGACAGGCAACGCCAGCAAGTATCCGGGAGCGCCGGGTTTATTCAGTGCAAAGTCGAGGGGCATCTGTACCAATGGGTCAATAACTTGAATCCTTTTTCTTGGGATTTGGAGGCCAAGGATATTTTGCGAGTCAGAATGAAGCACTTTTGCCAGTCTACAGGTGAAATGGAGTGCCCCAAATCTTCCTGCCAGGCCTGTGTGTATGGGGGGAGATCAAGATTATAAACCATACGTATGAGAGAGTATAGTTGAGACCACATGTGTAGGGGGGGCAGTCTGGAGAAGCATGCTTTCCAAGTCTGTTAAAGCAGTAAGTATATCAGGCAGAGATGGGAAGGTGCGAATGAAGGATATCACCTGTTGCCTCTGCAGCCAATGCATCGAGGTATAGGAAGATGGGCCGGAGGGGATATCTTGAATCAGAGAAGAGTCTGATCACAGAACTTGGGCAAGTCGTCTGTGGTCCTCCTTGCACCAAGGTCCAAAACTCGCTCCCTGTAGGGCCGGTGGAAAATCCGGGGTCCCAAACAGTGGAGTCATGGGTCCTTTCAGAGGAGATAGGGTCTTGGAGGAATTCATTTGGGTCCAAATTTGTATGGTTTCTCATGTGAGGTCGCTCAGGGGTATCCCTCCTTTCAGGAATTCGGTAGGCATCCACGGCAAGGAGCGGAGATCAAATTGATATGGCTCTCTATTTGTACCCATAATTTGGTGGAGGAATGATGGAACCAGTTAAGTATACGTGCGAGTACTGCTGCCCTATAGTATATAGGAGGCATCTGGAGCTCCAGCTCCGCCACGAATCTTAGGGAGCGAGAGAGTCTCAAAGCGTATCTGAGGACGAGCTCCTCCCCAGATAAAGGAGGAGAATACTTGGCGGAGCTTTTTAAAGAACCAGGAGGGTATGGAAATGGGAATTGTCTGAAACAAATAGAGAAACCGAGGGAGGGCGTCCATTTTTAGGACATTCACCTTGCCTAGCCACGATAGTTGTTTCTTTGTGTAATTTGAGAGATCCGTCTTGGTTCTAAGCAGAAGGGAAGCATAGTTCAGAGAGAATAATTGGGAGCCTTCTGTGGGTATTTGAATTCCGAGGTAACGGATGGAAGTGGAACCCGTTTTAAAAGGATACTTAGTGGAGATTTGGCGGGGGGCCTCCTGGGACGTTCAGGATTTTGACTTAGTATGGTTCACTTTGAAATTGCTCAGCTTCCCAAACCTCATGAATTCCCGCATTATATGTAGTAAGGATAGATGGGGTTAGGTTACAAACATTAACGGGTCATCCGCAAAGAGCCAGGTATTGGAATGAGTGGGGCTTATTGATACACCTGAGATGTTAGGGTTATTGCGTAAGGCAATTGCCAGGTGTTCCATGACCAGGACATAGAGAAGGGGAGACAGAGGACAGCCTTGTCGTGTCATGTTATGGATGGAAAATGTCGGCGACAATGAACCATTCACCTGTATTCTAGCAGAGGGAGAGGAGTAAAAGGGACATAATTCGGGATAGCATTTTGGGGCCCAGACCCATCTGCTTCAGGGACATCTGGAGGAATTGCCAGTCGACCCGGTCAAATGGCATAGAGGGACATCATGGGTGCGGGCATAGTCAGTAAGAAGCAGGGTATTGTCCCTTGCCTCGCAACCACTTACAAAACCCACCTGGTCTAGGTGTATGAGGCCGGGGAGCAGCGGCTGCAGTCTAGTGGCTAAGATTTTGGCATATATTTTCAAGTCCACTCCAATTAATGATATGGGCCTATAATTAGCGCACATAGTAGGGTTCTTATCTGTTTTTGGGATAATGATAATGTGGGCTTCGAGTATTTGTGGAGGAAACGCTGAGCCTTCCGATAGGGGGCTTGAACACCTTTGCCAAGAAGGGGGTCAGTAGGGGAGCAAATGTTTTGTAAAATTTAGGTGTGAAAGTCAGGACCCAGGCTTTTACTGGTGAGTGAGGGCACAAGAGGGGGCCTGCCAAACACGGACACATTCTGTTTGCATTTTTTTCACGATTTATGTCAGAGGGATTACAGATGTTTGTTATCATTTGGCCTATTTACATGTATTTTTTATGTCACTGGGCACGTGAGTGGGATCTTCAAATGCTGATATAATTTTTTATGTCACTTTCATCTATCTTTTATTATGTTTGATTTTGCAATTCTTTCACCAATGGTAGTGATTTGCACACCCACATCCCATGTAAGACACGCAATGGAATAGCTTGCAGGATTTTAGTAAGAATCTCTCACTTAGTCTGTTGTGGACTTTGGTGCACACCTCACATTTATTGTCCATTTTCTTTCCCAATATTTTTCATATATATTTTTTCATTCACATTTTTTAATATTTTTTCATTCACATTTTTTTGGTGTTTTTTGTTTTGTTGGTTTTCTGATTTTTCTATTGTCTGTGAACAGCGCTATTCCCCTATTAGAACACATTGTAGTACGTGGATTTCACTTCGGTGTTTCCAGTTTGCCTGGGGTCTGCAGTTCCTTGTTGATATTGATCCTAAGTGCGGAATATTCAATTACCATATGGGGAGCGTTGAAATGGCTTCAAGCTACTTTTAAGGAGTTACCTTAATCTTCCGGAGAGGTAGGATGACGTGGTCTGGGGTCAATAGAATGTGATCCGTACCTCGGGTGCCTGCGTCGTTGTGGGAGAGGGTCACGTGTTTGCACCCTGGAACGGTCGTCTGGCGGGTCCAGCCAGTTCGGTACTTCAGTTGGGTCTTGCTCCAGAAAGTTGAAAAAGGCTGGGAGTTGATCCGGGTCGGAGAGGACAAATTTATGTTCAGCCCTGGTCACCTTAATAAATACTGAAGGGGTGTCCCCTTGTGTAGGTTGCTCCAGCTTGACGTATCAGGTCTAGCAGTGGGCGGACCATGCGGCGCATGTGGGAGAGTGTTACGAGAGAGGTCTGGGTATAGGTGGATAGCAGAACCATCAAAGTCCACAGGACCCAAACGCCATGCCTTGCGCATAAGTTCTTCTTTGCAGGGTTCACTATTTCACCCTTAGAGGACATTGCGTGGGCGGTCACTATGTTCCCTCCTTGGTCCCCCCACTCTGTGCATCCGGTCTAGCTCAATAGGGGACGAAGCCTCTCTTCCCAGGACTTGGTTGAGGATGGCAGTGACAGAAGGATTCAAGTCTGTACCCGCCGTGGCCTCTGGTATGCCTTGCATCCGTATATTATTCCTGCGGCTCCTATTTTCTCCATCTTCTATGCGTAGTTGATGTTGTCCCGCTCAAGGGATGTGATGCAGGCTGCATGGTCAGATTGAATGTCAGTTAGGGCGGACACTGTGGTCTGATTAGTGGAGACCTGCTGTTGGAGGGCCTGGAGATCCTTGTGGAGCAAGGTCTTCATTTTGACCTCCCAGGACACAAACTCTGCTCGGAAGGCCACCAGAAGGGCCGAGGCTTCAGATCTAGGTGATTCTCCTAAAATTTGAGGGGCCACAGCCCCATGACCTGCATCTGATAGCGGGGCAATAGAGGTCCTAGATCTGGACGCTACAGCTGGTAAGTCCGAGTGCTGGACCGGGGGGTCATCCGGATCCTCGCTGCTGTCTGTCTCTGGCTGAGCGGGGGGAGGAGGCTTGCCCTTCCCTGGGTTTTGAGTGGGCGCCATCTTGTCTTTGGGAGTGCAGGGATCGGGTTGAGATGTGCGGAGCAGGTATCGCCGAATTGTGCCCTGTTGTAGATCTGTGGACTCAGTAGATCGAGAACTGTGCATGGACATGCTTTCCAAAGATGTGCGATGGCTGAAGTATAGCCTGTCTGCTACAGGTGGCCACGGAGCTCAGCAGCGAGATTAGGGGCGTTTAAGGATAGAGTAGCTTGGGTGGAGCAAGATGGCCGACTCTTGTGGTTTCTGGGACCGTGTCTGCAGCCCGCGCACTGATGAGGGTAGATACTTGTGGGTATCTCTGTTGAGGGCCACAATCCGCCAGGCCAGGATGCCCCGGGGGGGGTCAGCGAAGTTTATATTAGGCTCAGAGGAGGAGACGGGGGGCTGCCTGGGTGTAGTAAGATGGCTGCCACACTAGGCCTCTGGGGCTAGGGCTGTGGCTGCAGCTGGAGCCAGATGGGGGTAGATGCCTCTTAAATATCCCCTTGGGGGGCTTGATTGGCCAGGCCAAGGTGCTCCTGGGGGTGGATTGGGCCCAGGAGAGAGACAGAGGCTGCCGGGTGAAGCAAGATGGCCGCCGCCACTTACCAGGTCCCTCTGGCTAGTCTAGTAGGGCAGCTCGGGGAGGATTGCGGGCCCCGGGTGGCAGGCTGGATATCCCCAGTGGTCTAGGAGGAGAGCCAGTCTCAGGGCAGGTGGAACAGCCCGAGGCTACGCCGGCACAGCGTCCGGGTGAAGCAAGATGGCCACCGCTCCCCATGGTAGGCCAAAGCCGCAGCCTGTCCTCAAGCGGCTGGAGCTCCGCTATTGGCACGCCCGCGATCTCAGGCAGTGCCCCACCGGTCTGATGTATGCTCTGGGCCCCCGGTGGGGTCAGTGCAGGTCTGATGGACGTGTAGAGCTCCGGGTGTGCTCTATGGCTGCAGGAGCTCACCCCAGGCAGGTCCACGCAGATCTCCATTCGGCCACGTCCCCCTCAGTTTTTCTTTTTTAATAAATCTGCAAAAATGTCAACAATTCTTTGTTTTTTTGTCAATATGGGGTGCTGTGTGTACATTGAGGAAAAACATGTCACATAGTCCCAAGTATTCAGACCCTTTGCTGTGACACTCATATTTAACTCAGGTGCTGTCCATTTCCTCTGATCATCCTTGACATGGTTCTACACCTTCATTTGAGTCCAGCTGTGTTTGATTATACTGATTGGGCTTGATTAGGAAAGCCCCACACCTGTCTATATGCCCCACACCTGTCTATACAAGACCTTACAGCTCACAGTGCATGTCAGAGCAAATGAGAATCATGAGGTCAAAGGAACTGCCTGAAGAGCTCAGAGACAGAATTGTGCAAAGGCACAGATCTGGCCAAGGTTACAAAAAGATTTCTGCTGCACTTAAGATTTCTAAGAGCACAGTGGCCTCCATAATCCTTAAATGGAAGACATTTGGGACAACCAGAACCCTTCCTAGAGCTGGCCGTCCAGCCAAACTGAGCTATCAGGGGAGAAGAGCCTTGGTGAGAGAGGTGAAGAAGAACCTAAAGATCACTGTGGCTGAGCTCAAGAGATGCAGTCGGGAGATGGGAGAAAGTTGTAGAAAGTCAACCATCACTGCAGCTCTCCACCAGTCAGGGCTTTATGGCAGAGTGGCCTGACGGAAGCCTCTCCTCAGTGCAAGACACATCAAAGCCCGCATGGAGTTTGCTAACCAGGCACTGCTCATCACCTGTCCAATGCAGTCCAACGGTGAAGCATGGTGGCGGCAGCATCATGCTGTGGGGGTGTTTTTCAGCTGCAGGGAAAGGACAACTGGTTGCAATTGAGGGAAAGATGAATGCAGCCAAGTACAGGGATATCCTGGACAAAAACCTTCTCCAGAGTGCTCAGGACCTCAGACTGGGCTGAAGGTTTACCTTCCACCAAGACAATGACCTTAAGCACACAGCTAAAATAATGAAGGAGCGGCTTGACAACAACTCCGTGACTGTTCTTGAATGGCCAAGAGCCCTAACCTAAACCCAATTGAGCATCTCTGGAGAGACCTAAAAATGCCTGTCCACCAACGTTTTCCATCCAACCTGACAGAACTGGAGAGGATCTGCAAGGAGGAATGGCAGAGGATCCCCAAATCCAGGTGGAAAAAACGTGTTGCATCTTTCCCAAAAAGACTCATGGCTGTATTAGATCAAAAGGGTGCTTCTACTAAATACTGAGCAAACGGTCTGAATACTTAGGACCATGTGATATTTCAGTTTTTCTTTTTTAATAAAACTGCAAAAATGTCAACAATTCTGTGTTTTTCTGTCAATATGGGGTGCTGTGTGTACATTAATGAGGAAAAAAATGAACTTAAAATGATTTTAGCAAATGGCTGCAATATAACAAAGAGTGAAAAATTTGAGGGGGTCTGAATACTTTCCGTCCCCACTGTACATATCTATCTATCTATCGCCCTATAGAATAAAATGGTGGGTGTTGCAATTTTTTATGTCACACAGTATTTGTGCAGCGGTTTTTCAAGCGCAATTTCTTTTGGAAAAACACAACTTTCATAAATTAAAAAAAAAAACAAAAAACACACACACCACACTAAAGTTAGCCCAATTTTTTTTGTATAAATGTAAAAGATGATGTTACGCCAAGTAACATGTCACGCTTTAAAATTGTGTCTGCCTGTGGAATGACGGCAAACTACGGTGCTTACATTGCTCCATTGGCAACGCTTTAAACGCCTTTACAGGTTACCAGTTTAGAGTTGTACAGGAGATCTGGTGCTAGAATTATTGCCCTCGCTTGGACGATCGCAACAATCCCTCACATGTGTGGTGCGTATGGTGTGGTTACATATTGTATGCATGTGGGAGTAACGTATGTGTTTGCATTTGCACGTAAGCATGGTGTGACCCCCCCCCCCGCTTAAAATTTTCTTTTAACACTTTTTTTGGATTAACCTTATTTCTATCGCAAGGGATGAACAACATCCCTTGTGACAGTATGGGCCATGACAGGTCCTGTTTATGGAGAGATCTATTAGACCTTAAATCTCTCCTCTAGCCTGCCATGCAGCCGATCAGACACAGATCGCTGGTGGCCAGGTAAACAGAGGCAGAATAGGAAGTGATAAACTATTTGTCATTCTTGGTTTCCGGGGTTACAGAGAGAGAGGAACAACGTCAGTTTCTTTATCTCTATTCAGTGCAGCAATCGCCGCCAGGTGCATCGCTCCCGGGCTCCGACTTAGGATGGTAGAGCCTGGAAAAAGCCAGCTGCAGAAGCGATAGGATGGCTAATTAGCCACTCGGATTACTTCTGCTGTACTGGAAATTGCCGGCTGAAAAGATCCATACCGGGATAATACCTGTAGGCGCAGGTATCATCCCGGTATAACTACTGAAACCCGAGGACGTCCATGGACATCCTATGGGCGGCAAATAGTTAAAATATGCATCAGTGAATTATGTGGGATTAGATGGATCATGTTTGTATAGCACCCTGATGCTTAGGCAGGGTAGTTATCAAATTTAGTTGCCAGGCGATAGTTGCCTTGGCCAATTGTTAGATCAATTGATTCCTCTCTAAATCTGGACTTGTTGCACCCTTTCTCTTCTGTCACTGGGTGGCACTATGCTGGTGACATTGGATAAGACAGGGGCTTTGCAAGCTCAGACATGAATGGATGGGGTGTCTCAGCCAATGGGCAGGAATTTTCTTTGGTCCCTTGGCCTGCTGGGAGAGCCTATTTGGGTGGAGTCAGGTGATTAGGGTTCCACTTGGACAGCTGTCTGGGTGGACGCATGTTATGCTGCCCCAGGCTGCTGAGCCGGAAGCCTAAATCCTATCCTGGGGACATCTAGCTGCTAGGCTGTCTGAGGCCTATCCAGAAGCAGGAGAGCAGCGCAAGGGGGGGGACTACTGGTTTGCAATCCAACCAAAAGTAGTGGTTCAGCCAGACAGGGAACCAGTGTTCGGAGGTGGAGGGGAAGCTGTTGCCACTAAGGGACCAACCACCTTGTTACCGGAGACTACGGTGAGTAAGCTGAAGCCAGTACCAGAGCATTCTTCTCACCAGCCGGAGACGGTGAAGAATTGAAAAAGCTTCAGTGAGTGCCAAGCCAGGGACCCAGTGGGACAGCGGAGGTGACGCTTGCGGAGCATTAGTGGGTGCCAAGCCAGGGACCTAGCGGGTCAGCAGGGGTGACGCTTGAAGATTATCTGAGTGTTAAGCCAGTGACCCAGCAGGGAAGTGGGGTGACGCTTGAGGAAGATGCTGAGTGCTAACAATGCAAGAGCTCAGGGGATCCAGAGGCTATTGAATCCGAAGTTTGTTGTGTGAAGACCCACAGTGAGTGATTGTGGAGTAAACAGAGAACTGTTTGTGTTGCAAATAGTTGAATATACTACTGTTAGTAACTACTACAAGACTGTTGCCATAAGAGACAGCAGTCCCACCTATACAGAAGTGGTGTCTGGCTGGAGGCCTTCACCTGTATAGCGGTCTTCCTATAGAAGTCTCGGAGTCTGCCAATTATCATTTCATCTACTTAAGGGTGTCCTGGCCCTAACCCTCTCTCCGTTCAAGAGATAATAAATCTCTTTGCATTCAAAAAGTGTCTGGCGTCCACCATTTCATCTTGCATTACACCCACCATGATGACACAATGCGCGTATATAGCATGTGATAAACTGTAAAGTGCAAATATGCAATACAATATACAACTGTAAGTTATGTACAATATTAAATACAAATATAAAGAAATTAAAGTTGAATAAAAATGGTGAAAAGAGAAAAAAGTTCATATATGGCTGATATTCAATAGAAGAGATCTCATAAAAAGGTGTAGAGCGTTGATCAGATGCTTGACAGCATGATACCTCTGACCATAGTTACTGTAGATTAAAAGCTTACCAGAAAGCCTGCGACCACCCTCAGGGGGGTCACAAAGCACTTTATTGGATCAGTGATCCACTGAAGGTGTCCAAGCATCTCTCACCAGAAGCCTCTGTGTACCCCGGGAGTTGATCAGAGCCTGAAGTTTGAATAGCCTCAGCATCGGGGTATTTAAATATGCAAAAGAGACAAAGGACTCCAGATAGTGTGATATTGTCTCTTTAAGCAGTTTATTGGCTATGCTGCAATACCTTATGACGTCATTTATGACGAAACGATCGTCGGGGCGCTACGTACACACGCTCTGTGCATGTGTGATTGCTTTTATGGGCCTGTAAGGAATTGCCTTTGGCTTGTTTGCACTGGAGATATGTTCTCAGTTTGAACTCTGCTAACCTGTGAATGCAGCACATGGAGTCCTTTGTTTGCAATTTTAACCACTTCAGCCCCGGAAGGTTTGCCCCCTTCCTGACCAGTCCATTTTTTTGCGATACGGCACTGTGTCGCTTTAACTGACAATTGCACGGTCGTGCGATGTTGTACCCAAACAAAATTTATGTCCTTTTTTCCCCACAAATGGAGCTTTCTTTTGGTGGTATTTGATCACCTGCGGTTTTTATTTTTTGCGCTATAAACAAAAAAAAAAAAAAAAAAAGTGTGACAATTTTGCTCAGAGGTATACCTCAGTATTACAAACCTGGAGCTATGGTCGCAAAATTGACTCAAAGTGTCTGGCGCCCACCATTTCATCTTGCATTACACTCACCATGCCTTGCAACAAACTCTACACAGAAGGATGCCAGCAGTCCCTGACTCTGGAGGTCACCATTAGGCCTCAAGGGACTCGGGACTTTGCTACATTTGGTATTAGGGAGTTGTGTTGTTTTGCATGACACAGGCTTTGATCAGCAGACACACCTTAATAAGACAGGAAGGATACTAATTGACTCCAATTACTACTCTAAAATACACCTAGCTTCCAACAACAAGAAAATGACAGGATTAGCCATCCTCTTTAAAACAGGATTTCTTTTCCAGTTAATGAGCTCCTGCATTCATCTCATGGGCCCCTATATTATTGGGAGCAGAATTGATTCCTGTGGTTCCAGAGATACGGGGCTCCTTGCACAGCCTGTTAGAAGCTACATACATAGCAGCCAGTTTAAATACAAGCTGGCACACTCAGCAGACTGAGAGGATGAGCTCACAGTGCCTCACTTGTCAGAGGCACTGAGCTCAATGGACAGCTTGGAGCCTTGGACCAATGGTAATGCACCACTAGAAGAAGCTGGACCGCCTCTCACTGCAGTGTCATAGAAGGGGGCATGTGTCTAAAAGATACATGATCTCTTCCAAAGCAGCCCTCTTAACTAGAAGGAAATAACATGGGTTTATATGTGTATAAGGTTTACCCACAACCCCATGTTTTTCTCACACAGGTAAGAGGGAGAATCAGAATCTGCTGCTGCTGAAAAGGTACAAGCTAAATCATATATTCAATGTGGCAACACTAAGCATGCAGGGAACAAGCATAGTCAATCCTGATGCATGCGTAGTAGCATGTGCAACAACTTCAGGTGCTATGGTGCTATTGTGAAAACCAAACAATACAATAGAATCTCCTATAAATATATCTCTGCAAAAAAATACTGTGAACTTGTAGGGATCATACAAACAATTTCTACTGCATATAATAATCAATGACCTATATAATATTAAATATAGTGCAAATAAGCAAAATGTGCAAAACCAAGCAATGTATTGTAGATAGTGCAATCAACGCAAAAAGTGTAAGATAAGTGTGTGGCGTATATATTGGTCACTTTGCAGACCAGAGCAGGTGGTCCCTGTGCCTTAATTCCTCAGTGCCAGCAGAGCACACACATAAAAGAACAGAGGGGTACCAGATAGTGTAGTATTTTCAAACAAATCGGTATTTCTTTAGGTTAAAAATGCATGTACTCACATGAAGTAACTGCACAATGCATACATCTCCTACGAGCTCGTCAATCCCTGTCTGTATCAGTGCCTATCCAGTCCCTACGCGTGACGTCACCCGATCCCCTGAAGCAGTCACGTGATCGGGTGACGTCACGCGTAGGGACGGGATAGGCACTGATACAGACAGGGATTGACGAGCTCGTAGGAGATGTATGCATTGTGCAGTTACTTCATGTGAGTACATGCATTTTTAACCTAAATAAATACCGATTTGTTTGAAAATACTACACTATCTGGTACCCCTCTGTTATTTTATGTGTGTGCTCTGCTGGCACTGAGGAATTAAGGCACAGGGACCACCTGCTCCGGTCCAGGGACCCCAAAGAGAGACCACCCCCTGCAGCATTTAAATCTTATGTGATTGTCCCATTGCCATAAGGTAAGGGGCCACCGTTTACCTATGTGTGTTTTATGCACGAAGAGGACAGACACTCTCTCTCTCTTTCGGCACCCCACTGGCTGTGTAGTTGCTGTCAGTACTAGGATCCCTTTAGGACCCAGCACACTCACCTGACACAGCCTTTACCTGGGAAACAACAATGATTGGCCAGCTGACCTTTAAATAACTTGCAACAGCATTCAATCATTGCTCGTGTTAGAGTTACCTTGTGTTTGATCCAGTTTGATATCTGCTCTGTGTATTTCGTGTATGACCCGGCTCGTTTGACCCTGTTTGCTTGCTTCTGATTCGGTACCGTTTGGACTCTGATCTTCCTGTGTATGACCCAGCTTGCCTAGACTACTTTGCCTGATTCCACCAGTAACTTCATCTGCAGCGGTGAACTACAAGGACCAGACATCTATCCTCACCTGCAGCGGTGAACTACAACACCAGACACCATCTATCCTCATCTGCAGTGGTGAACTACAAGGTCCAGCAAACATCGACCTACAACTACAGCGGTGAACTACAAGTCCCAGCTGACCTGCTCGGCTCATGGTATGTGCTCTTGTTCCTTGAACTCTTTGCATAATCAGAACACCTGAACTGTTACCTGTTATATGCTCTAGCCTGACATTAACACGAGCCATACATAATAAAGGAAACCTATCATGGATCCTGAGCAGGCTCAGTTGTTTGCACAGGAACTTTGCCGCTTATCCCATCAAGTTCAGGAAATGGCCACAGAGCTCACCAAGGCGCAATCTCCTTCTATTACCACTGCTACAAAAACTCCATCTGAACCAAAAATTCCTTTGCCTGACCGGTTTTCTGGTGACCGTAAAGGGTTTTGCAACTTTAAAAACAGTTGCAAATTATATTTCAAGTTAAGACCATCCTCGTCTGGCCCTGAAACTCAGAGGGTGCAAATCATTATTTCTCTACTACAGGGTGACCCCCAGGCTTGGGCCTTTAACCTGGAACCAAACCACCCAGCCTTGCTAACAGTAGATGCCTTCTTTGAAGCCCTAGGATTGCTTTATGATGATCCAGATCGTGCTGCTACTGCAGAATCAACCCTGCGTAACTTAAAGCAAGGAACTACCACAGCTGAAATGTATTGCTCAGAGTTTCGCAGGTGGGCCCCGGAATCTGGCTGGAATGATGCAGCACTCCGCAGCCAGTTTAGAATGGGCCTTTCAGATGCAATTAAGGATGCTCTGGTCAACTTCTCCTACCCAGCCTCACTGGAGGAGGCTATGAGTCTAGCCATTAGAATTGACCGCCGCCAGCGAGAGAGGAGACGAGAACAAACTACAGCTGTGGCAAACTATATACCTCCCTTGCCGACTGACTATTCCACCTCCAGTGCCAAATCTGAGGAAGAGCCTATGCAGTTAGGCTCCACCCGGTTATCTGCCCAGGAACACACACGCCGGCGTAACATGGGACTCTGCTTGTATTGTGGCCTCAAGGGTCATATGCTCCGTTCGTGCCCTACACGTCCGGGAAACTCCAGGACCTAGGTAATTGCGGGGAGGTTACCTTAGGTCTGCTCTCATCTCCCCAGGGGGACAAGCGTATTCTTTTACCCGCTGTCATTCACTTTGGGGCAGGGGCTCATGAACTGCTGGCCTTGGTAGATTCTGGAGCCGCTGAGAATTTTATTGATAAGACTCTGATTACCTCTTTGTCCTTGGAAACTCATGCTCTAGATTGCCCAGTCCGCCTGATTTCCGTGGATAATCGGCCTCTCTCACAAGATCTAGTGCTCCAAGCCACCAATCCTTTCCAGTTACAATTGGGGGCTTTGCATTGGGAGAAGATTTCATGTCTTGTCATTGACTCTCCATCCACTCCTTTGATCCTAGGCCTTCCTTGGCTTCAGAAGCACAATCCTGTAATTGACTGGCGAACAGGAAATATTCTGACTTGGTCCGATCAGTGTAAGCAGAACTGCATCCAGCATCCTGTTCGACTGGCTACCTGTCAAGTGGGAATGGAACAGATTCCACTTTGTTATAAGGACTTTTGGGATGTGTTTTCTAAAAGGGATTGCTGACACTTTACCACCTCATCGCAGTTATGATTGTCCTATTGACCTCTTGCCTGACACTACACCTCCTCGAGGGAGAGTCTTTCCACTATCTGAGCCAGAGAATCTTGCTTTGCAAGAATACATCCAGGAAAACCTAGCTAAGGGTTTCATCCGTCCCTCCACTTCTCCCGCAGGAGCAGGATGCTTCTTTGTCCCAAAGAAGGATGGGGGACTGAGACTTTGTGTTGATTACAGAGGTCTAAATAAGATAACTGTTCCCAATCGGTATCCTCTTCCTCTCATCACAGAATTGTTCTCTCAAATCCAGGGAGCCAAAATCTTCTCCAAACTGGACTTAAGGGGAGCCTATAATCTGGTGCGCATACGTGCAGGTGACGAGTGGAAGACAGCCTTTAACACCAAGGATGGTCATTACGAATGTCTTGTCATGCCTTTCGGTCTCAGAAATGCACCAACTGTCTTTCAGAACTTTATGAATGACATTTTCCGTGACATGTTGGGTCGCTTCATGCTTGTATATTTAGACGACATTTTGATATATTCTCCCAATCTTGAAACACATCAGAAACATGTCTGCTCAGTATTGGCCCGATTAAAGACTCACTCCCTTTTTGTAAAGCCTGAGAAATGTTCTTTCCATGTTAAACAAGTACCTTTCCTAGGCTACCTAATTTCTGACACAGGCCTCACCATGGATCCAGCCAAGATTCAAGCCATTTTAGACTGGGCACCACCTTCAGACCTAAAGGCAGTTCAGCGCTTCCTGGGCTTTGCAAATTTCTATCGAAAATTCATTAAGAACTTTGCCACCATTGCACATCCCATCACCTCTCTCACCAGGAAGACTCCGACTACCTTTAAATGGACTACTGAAGCCCAGGCAGCCTTCACTCAGTTAAAGAAAGCCTTTACCTCTGCACCAATCCTACGTCATCCTGTTTCTGAGCTACCTTTTATTGTGGAGGTAGATGCATCTGAAGTAGGGGTGGGGGCGCTTTTGTCACAAAAGAATCCTGTAAATGCTGCCATCCACCCCTGTGCCTTCTTGTCCCGGAAATATTCCCCAGCAGAGCGCAATTATGATATAGGCAACAGAGAACTTCTAGCCATAAAGATCGCTTTGGAGGAATGGAGACATTGGCTGGAGGGAGCTCGCTATCCATTCATAGTTCTGACTGACACAAAAACCTTGAATACATCCGTTCTGCTAAAAGACTGAACTCACGTCAAGCCAGGTGGTCATTGTTCTTCTCCAGATTTGACTTCACAATTTCATATTTACCAGGACCAAGAAACATTAAGGCTGACGCCTTGTCTCGCAGCTTTCTTTCAGAGTCTCCTCCTCCGCTTCCTCCACAACCCATTATCTCTGAGGATAGGATTTTGGCTTTCACCCAGACGGACATCTGAGGCCTTGTTACCTGCACAGGCTGAAGCCCCTCCCTCCACTCCCTCTGGTATGCTTTTTGTGCCCCTGGCTCTTCGTTTGCAGGTATTGCAACAGGTACATGCATCAAAACCTGCAGCACATCCGGGGTTTAGACAAACTTTTGAAATTATCTCTCGCAACCTCTGGTGGCCATCGATCAGGCAGGATGTGTTAGCCTTCGTCCAGGCCTGTGAAGTTTGTGCCAGAAGCAAGAGCAGTACCTCTAAGCCGCCCGGTCTCCTACGTCCTCTACCAATACCCACCTGTCCCTGGACCCATTTATCTATGGACTTTATCACTGACTTGCCTCCGTCCCAGGGATGTTCCACGATCTGGGTGGTGGTAGACAGGTTCAGTAAAATGGCCCACTTTGTTCCGCTTCCGAAACTCCCATCTGCTAAAGAACTGGCATCTTTATTCATTAAACATGTTTTCAGGCTCCATGGGGCACCAATCAACATTGTCTCAGACCGTGGCTCTCAGTTTATAGCCCAGTTTTGGAAGGCCCTTTGCTCTCAGATGGGGATTAAGTTATCATATTCTTCAGCATATCATCCTGAGACAAACGGCCAAACAGAAAGGACTAATCAGACTCTAGAGAAGATGGTACGTTGTCTGATGGCCAATGATGAGGTGGAGTGGGTCAACGTCCTGCCATGGGCAGAATTTGCCTTTAATAATTGTGCCAGCACATCTACAGGGACCTCTCCCTTCTTCTGTGTTTACGGGTTGCATCCTCGTGTGTGCTCCTTTGATCTTCCACCCTCTGATGTGCCAGATGCCAACACTACAATTGAAAATTTCTCCAAAATCTGGTCCGATGTCAATCATGCTATTTCTCGCTCTGTGCAGGCTTTTAAGAAAATGGCGGACAAGAGGCGCTCAAAGGCACCAGGATATAAAGTTGGTGACAAAGTGTGGCTATCATCTAGGAATCTGTCCCTGCATGTTCCATCTAAAAAACTTGGCCCAAAATTCATCGGGCCCTATGAAATTTCGGAGATTGTTAATCCTGTATCCTATAGATTAAAACTCCCCCCATCCATGCGCATTCCAAATGTCTTTCATGTTTCATTGTTGAAACCTGTTCATTCCAGCCTCCAAGTAAATGAACCAGAACCTGTGGATGTGTTGGACAGTCAGGAATATGAAGTGGCATTTATTCTTGATTCCAGACGAGTGCGCAATTCCTTACAATATCTCGTTCATTGGAAAGGTTTCGGCCCAGAGGATCGATCTTGGGTCCCAGCTCGTGATCTTCATGCTGACCGACTTAAGAAGAAGTTCCATCTTCGTTATCCAAGTAAGCCTGGGGGTGCAGGAGCAACCCCTCGAGGAAGGGGGGGTACTGTCAGTACTAGGATCCCTTTAGGACCCAGCACACTCACCTGACACAGCCTTTACCTGGGAAACAACAATGATTGGCCAGCTGACCTTTAAATAACTTGCAACAGCATTCAATCATTGCTCGTGTTAGAGTTACCTTGTGTTTGATCCAGTTTGATATCTGCTCTGTGTATTTCGTGTATGACCCGGCTCGTTTGACCCTGTTTGCTTGCTTCTGATTCGGTACCGTTTGGACTCTGATCTTCCTGTGTATGACCCAGCTTGCCTAGACTACGTTTGCCTGATTCCACCAGTAACTTCATCTGCAGCGGTGAACTACAAGGACCAGACATCTATCCTCACCTGCAGCGGTGAACTACAACACCAGACACCATCTATCCTCATCTGCAGTGGTGAACTACAAGGTCCAGCAAACATCGACCTACAACTACAGCGGTGAACTACAAGTCCCAGCTGACCTGCTCGGCTCATGGTATGTGCTCTTGTTCCTTGAACTCTTTGCATAATCAGAACACCTGAACTGTTACCTGTTATATGCTCTGGCCTGACAGTTGCACATCGAACTTTTAAAGGAATGTAATCATTATATGGTTCATCCCTGCGTTTTCACTATGACACACGTCTGGTGTGTTTAAGGACATTTCCAGTATTTATGTGATTATGGCGATAGGGTCTGCGAAGTGTCCAATATATACGCCACACACTTATCTTGCACTTTTTGCGTTGATTGCACTATCTACAATACATTGCTTGGTTTTGCACATTTTGCTTATTTGCACTATATATAATATTATATAGGTCATTGATTATTATATGCAGTAGAAATTGTTTGTATGATCCCTACAAGTTCACAGTATTTGTTTGCACAGATATATTTATAGAAGATTCTATTGTATTGTTTGGTTTTCACAATAGCACTATAGCACTTTAAGTTGTTGCACATGCTACTACGCATGCATCAGGATTGACTATGCTTGTTCCCTGCATGCTTAGTGTTGCCACATTGGACACATGTTGATGATTATAGCACGGGTTAGTGTACTATAGATTACACACTGTGTGTATTGTTTTAATAGATATGACGTATGAGTTTTCACTATTGTTTATTTATATACGATTTCATAGCTTTATGTATTGATTTTACACTGTTATAGGGTATCGTATCCCTTTACTTTATTAGGTCAGCGCAGCACCCACTTTTTATACTTTTAACGCCCATGGACCTTGTCTAAACCCATTCGGTATCCGCAGCTGTCCGTGTGTACACCTTTTTTCCAAGGTAGCGCAGAAATAACTTATACTTTTAAATCATATATCATTATGCTATATGTTATAAGATATCAATTTATTAATTTATCTATTTACTGTGAAATTACTGGTTGGAAGTTATAACTTCAAACTTCAGTAATTTGTCCGTTAAGCCACCTGCTTGAGTACAGTTTTTGAAAACATAGTAAATTACCTTAAAACGATATATATAATAATTATTTGTATATTACATACTTATGGTAATTAACCCCTTGCCACACAGACCAATTCTGACTTTCCTCCTCCATGTAAAAATTATCATTTTTTGCTAGAAAATTACTCAGAAACCCCAAACATACAACGTGTTTTTTTGGAAAGAAACCGTTTCATGAATAAAAACAAAACTAAAGTTAGCCCCATTTTTTTGTCTACTAAGAAAGATGATGTTACGCCGAGTAAATGGATACCTAACCTGTCACACTTTAAAATTGCACACACTTGTGGAATGGCGCTAAACTTCAGTACTTAAAGCAGAGTTCCACCCATATTTTAAAGTCCTCGGCATCCAAAGCCGCTGTGTGCACTGAAGAATAACTAGCTTTTTTTAATTTATTTTTTTTTAAGCTCACTGTTATATTCTGACAAATCATTCCCTCATTTTCCAAGCTTGTGCCCCAACTAAAAAACGGGGAACAAAGATTGCAGTTAACAAATCTCTGGCATTCAAACTCCATGCAACTATTACTGATTCCAGAGTAAGATACATCATTTTAGTCTGTGAACTGAACAACCTGATGTACACTTTAGTTAATCTGTACGCGCCCAATTCAGGCCAAGCATCTTTCTTAAAGGCTCTTCACCAAAAAAAAAACAAATAAGCACAGAAAAGGATCTTTACTCATATGTGGTGATTTTAATTGTGTAGTAGATAAAGCTCTGGACTGTTCCTCCTTGCACAGTGTACATAGGTATGACATAAAACCATTTCTTACAGAGGCCAACATGTATGATACCTGGAGATGTACTAACTCTTTAGAACAGGATTATACATACTTCTCAACTCCTCATAATTCCTACTCGAGGATTGACTTAATTTTATCTGACCTCACCCATTTACAAAGAGCTTTAGAAGTGAAGATACATGCAATTACTTGGTCACATTATGCCCCAGTAACTATTACATTTCAGGAACAACACTCATGTAACCCTACCTATCTATGGAGGAACAATGTATCTATACTATCTAACCCCCTCCATCAGGGGAAATTGTCCATGCTACTTGAAGAATATTTTAAATGTAATGATACTGTGGAAACAAATGTAGTGCACATAAGGCTTACAGGAGAGGCTTGTTAATTCAAGCTGGAGCACAGGAAAAGAGGCAGAAGGCTAAAAATCTTACTAATCTCTCTAATTTAAACACCCTAGAAGTACAAAATAAACAAAATCCATCCCCTACCACCCAAAAGGTGCTTTCAGAATGCAGAAATAGGCTCCGCCTAGCCCTATTTGCAGATCACACAACATCTCTAAAACGCTTCAAGGCCACTTATTATGCACATGGCAATAAACCAGGCAGACTATTAGCTAACTACATACGTAAAAAGACAACAAAACTCTAAACTGTTTTCGGTTATAATTTTTGGATATGCCAAATGGGAACAGTGAATTTGTCAATTTAAACGGGCCAGTGGTTAAACCAATCACAATGCAGTGGGTGCTGTTGTGTACTCTGTGGCACAGTTAGCAGTTAGTTCCCTTTAGGGGTGCCGGGGATGCGCAGCTGCGCCATTACCAAGTGGGAACCGGCTGTACTGTGGCCACTTGATTCCTGTATTGAAGGATCCTCAATGTTACACGTTTTCCTAAAAGTACTAAGGCATTCAGCAATGGCTATCCAGATGCCCATTATGTTTATGTTCTGTAATCTTTGTAATATACTGTTGAAAACCTAATAAAAACTATTTGAAAAGAGAAGGGGGGATGGAAGCAAAGTCCTCCTATTTCCGCTGCTTGAGACATGACCTAAATAAAACCAAAACAAACCATTATAAGCAAACACCACATAACTGACTTCCCAGACCCTAACCACTCTCCCCCCCCCCCCCCACCTCCTACCCCCTCATAAACAAGCCCCCGTGTGCCAACAAAAGCATACCCTATACCAAAAAAAAAACCTGAGTAACCTGTGGTGCAACAGGTCAATTAAAAACGTTCACTCAGGCCTTCAGAAACCTGAAAACGTGTCAAGGTTCCACGATGACTAATAGCGTAAAGCATCTTGACAAAATGAAAAACTGGCCTAACGCAAGTTAACTGAGAACCGGGTGAGGAGAATTGCCACTACACAAGCGAATTAGAAACGATCATCACGTTGTAGGTGTTACCTACAACGCGATAGGTGAATGCTGTAGTGGTGAAACTTGACGACAGAATAGGTTTGGAGTGAACAATGTATAAGCAGTCATGACTTGCCTATGGTCGTGAATCCTTCTCACTTAAGTGAACGAAATCTGCCCGACGATCGATGCGTACCCTGAAAACATGAGCAGGGCTGAAAATGTGTCAGACCCCCAAAACAGGGTTCAAAAGCCCCAACCTACAAAAAACCTGAAGACGTGTCAGGTGACTGCAACGTGCGTTAAGACCTGATGTGATGATCGTGAAATGAACGTGTATGCAACCGATGAGCGGACTTGCCACTGCCCCAAGTCAATTAAAAATTAATTATCTCAATCCGATAATACCCAAAACGTGATGGGTGACCCCGCATTTAAATCGTGAGGCCTAAACGGTGGACCATGACCTTTGAATGTGAACGACAGCTGACAGAAGATAACCAACACCTACCTGAGCTGGACTGCAACTGAGCAGGAACTACAGGAAACAGAAACATACAGAAAAAGCAAACATCCGAAAAAAGCTGCAATGAAATGCGATAATCAAGCATATCAGCCAAAGCCTAAACTCAAATCTGACTGACCATGGTGCAGCAACCGCACAGATAGAATCAACTGCCACTCCGATTTCCTGCTGAACATACTGCAGAAAATATGCTTGGCATGTGGTCAGTATGACAAACAATATGGACTGCGGGGATGGCAATACAGTAGTATCAGAGGTACTATTTAAATTGTTGATTTGGTCAGGAGTCAGAGTGGAAAACCTGTACCTCTTTGCCTCAAGGAGCATGTAGACAGGCTTTCATGTAACCTGGAGGTTGTAAACCTTCTTGATGCGGACAAGTAATCTATCAAATGCTTTAAAGAGGCGTCCCTTTCCAAATGCATGTATTTGAACAAACAACTGCCCATCCCAACCTACATGGCAGTCAGTAATGGTTATTGAGACCTCCCTAATGTGCTTACAGAAATGCAGACCAATTACCGGGAATTAGGAAGACAGCCCTTGATCACGCAACAATAGATATAAGTTTAGTGGCTGCAGCTCAATATTTATAATGATCATTCCCTCAATAACTATCAGGAGCCACAGCAGACAAATGAAATCATGATGTAAAATAAACACATAGCTGTGCAACACTGATACATGCATGACATAGTTAGCAAAAATAACCGGGCTCCCCGACCCTCGCACAACCACCTCGCGGTGCCGAAATCTGGAAATGACGCAAACCATCCGAAGTGTTATACGAGAAGGAAGGCCGAAAGGAGAGAGAATGTATGTATGTATGTATGTATGTATGTATGTATGTATGTATGTATGTATGTATGTATATATATATATATATATAAATCATACACAAAAAAGTGAGTACACCCCTCACATTTTTGTATTTTATTATATCTTTTCTCAACACACAGCCATTAATGTCTAAACCGCTGGCAACAAAAGTGAGTACACCCCTAAGTGAAAATGTCCAAATTGGGCCCAATACTTGTTGCTCCACATAAAGATGGCCCAGGCTATAAGAAGATTGTCAAGACCCCGAAATTACAGCACAGTGGCCAAGACCATACAGCGGTTTAACAGGACAGGTTTCACTCAGAACATGCCTTGCCATGGTCGACCAAAGAAGTTGAGTGCACGTGCTCAGCCTCATATCCAGAGGTTGTCTTTGGGAAATGGACGTATGAGTACTGCCAGCATTGCTGCAGAGGTTGAAGGGGTGGGGGGGTCAGCCTGTCAGTGCTCAGACCATACGCCGCACACTGCATCAAATTGGTCTGCATGGCTGTCGTCCCAGTAGGAAGCCTCTTCTAAAGATGCACAAAAAAGCCTGCAAACAGTTTTCTGAAGACAAGCAGACTAAGGACATGGATTACTGGAACCATGTCCTGCGTTCTGATGAGACCAAGATAAACTTATTTGGTTCAGATGGTATCAAGCGTGTGTGGCGGCAACCAGGTGAGGAGTACAAAGACAAGTGTGTCTTGTCTACAGTCAAGCATGGCGGTGGGAGTGTCATGGTCTGCGGCTGCATGAATGCTGCTGGCACTGGGGAGCTACAGTTCATTGAGGGAACCATGAATGCCAACATGGACTGTGACATACTGAAGCAGAGCATGATCCCCTCCCTTCGGTGACTGGGCCGCAGGGCAGTATTCCAACGACCCCAAACACACCTCCAAGGTGACCACTGCCTTGCTAAAGAAGCTGAGGGTAAAAGGTGATAGACTGGCCAAGCATGTCTCCAGACCTTAACCCTATTGAGCATCTGTGGGGCATCCTCAAATGGATGGTGGAGGAGCGCAAGGTCTCTAACATCCACCAGCTCCGTGATGTCATCATGGAGGAGTGGAAGAGGACTCCAGTGGCAACCTGTGAAGCTCTTGTGAACTCCATGCCCAAGAGGGTTAAGGCAGTGCTGGAAAATAATGGTGGCCACACAAAATATTGACACTGTGGCCAATTTGGACATTTTCACTTAGGGGTGTTCTCACTTTTGTTGCCAGCAGTTTAGACATTAATGGCTGTGTGTTGAGTTATTTTGTGGTGACAGTAAATTTACACTGTTATACAAGCTGTACACTCACTACTTTACATTGTAACAGAGTATCATGTCTTCAGTGTTGTCACATGAAAAGATAGAATGAAATATTTACAAGACTGTGAGGGGTGTATGTATGTATGTATGTATATTAAAAAAAAAGTGTGGTGTATAATTTAGTTAATATGTAAAGTTTAAAAAAAAAAAAAAGGCAATTTATTCTTAAATATCTCTATGCAGTGGTAAATATAACCAACTATATGGTTAGGGTGTAAAATCTTTAATCCGCTCTGAGAATAACGGACAGAAGAGATAAAAGGGGTGATTTATTATAGCGCTGCAGTGCTAATTAGCGCCAATTGACACTAATTAGTGCTAATTTGCGGAAATTTAGCGCTAATTGCGCCAATTAGCACTAGAACGGTATTCACTATAGCGCTGGTGAGAAAATACTCCCAAAATCAAATTGACTATAGTTCCCTGAAACCAAATAGCACCCAAACCCTTACTCTGCTAAAACCTAGAGTAGTGCACATGGAAATAATGTTTAGTACTGATGAGCTTCGAGTTCGAGTCAAACCCATGTTCGACTCGAACATCGCCTTTGACTGTTCATCGAATTGCGAAACGATATGGGTCGTTCGCGCCAAATTCAGGTGGTGCGTCACAGCCCATAATTCACTGCGGCATTGCAGTGCACTGCTGGCTGATTGGCCAAGCATGCACTATGATCCACATGCTTGGCCAATCACAGCGCCGTGTGTACAGAGAGCCGTAATTGGCCAAAGCCAGGGTGGCTTTGTCCAGTTATGGCTCGGGGTTTAGTACACGCCCCACACTATGTAAGGCTGTCTGCGTGGCTGCCTTGTGTAGTGTGTTGCGGTGGCGGAGAAAGATAGACAAATCAAATGACACTGTCTCTCTGTCTAAGTTAGATAGAGTAAGCAGGTAGAGTCAGTTAGCTGCACTTACAGTGTATAATAATATAATAAATATATACATACACACACACACACACACACACACATCCCAGTTTTCTGCAGCTACATCTCACTGCAGTGCAGGCCATTAGTATGTCTGGAAGGCCAACAAGGAGAGGCAGACAGTCACAAGCCAATAAAAGAGGGCAAGCAGGTTCTGTGTCTAGAGGCAACAGTGCTGGTCATGGACACGGTGCATCCTCATCAGCATGTGGCCGTGGGACACGCTTGTCCTTTTTTCGGAAGCTGGCCGTGTTGAGCTGCAACATGCGGAAGACTTGGTAGAGTGGATGACCAAGCCGTCCTCATCCTCCCTCACCCAGGCTCAGGGTACGTTGTCTGGCAAAGCAGCTGCCAACGCGGCCTCTAACCTTGGCTTAATGGCATCAGTCACTCCTTCCCTAGCCCCACCATGTCCTCCTGAGGAGTCCCCCGAACTGTTTGACCATAGTGTTGGGTACATGCTCCAGGAGGATGCCCAGCGTTTTGAAGGCTCCGATGATGGTACTCAGCTAGAGGAAGGCAGTAATGTGAGCCCAGACAGAGGGGGTGCCCAAGAAGGACAGCAATATGGCAGTCATGTTCCCCCTGCTGCAGCATACTGCCAGGTTTGCCCCAGTGATGAGGAGGGAGGGGATGATGAGGTCACTGACTCCACGTGGGTGCCAGAGAGGAGAGAGAAGGCACATCACCAACGAGGCAGGATGCCCTCCAGGGGCCAGATTAAGGGCAGCACACTGACTGCATCACACCGCAGAGCTCCGCAGATTGCAGGGCGGGGCGCTGCTGTCTCTGCGCGTTATTCCAAAAGTTCTTTGGTGTGGGCTTTTTTTGAGACGAGTGCATCAGATCCCACCGCAACATATGTCTCAAGCGTATCTCGCGTGGCCAAAACATCTGACCTGCCATGCAGTTCGTTGGCAAGCGTACCTAAAAGACCCACACCAAAGAACAAAGAGGACCTCTCCTTGCTCCTCATCAGCTGGGATCACCAACCCCACTATACCTTCAGTCCTCTGAGACCTGCACAGAGGAATGAAGGTGTAGAATTAGGTGCGTCACAGCCAAGTACTTGCGGGCAATCTGCTATCTGTACACCGACGTCAGATTGTACCAGGCAAATGTCCCTGCCCCAGCTGCTGCACCGCAGAAAGAAGTTCGCTCCCAGTCATCCACATGCCCAGTGGTTTAATGCTAGCTTGGAAAAATTGCTAGCACTTCAACTGCTACCTTTTCAGTTGGTAGACTCTGCCCCCTTCCAGGAGTTTGTGGAATGTGCGGTTCTTCAGTGGCAGGTTCCCAAATGCCACTTTGTCTCACAGAAGGCGATTCCGGCTCTCTACAGGAATGTGGAAGGCAATGTCTTGGCCTTGCTGGACAGGGCGGTAAGGTGCACATTACTGCTGACTCATGGTCCAGCAGGCATAGACAGGGACGTTACCCAAGTTTCACGTATTGGGTGACTCTGCTGGCAGCTGGGAAGGATGCAGGACAAAGTGCAGTAGTGTTGGAGGTTGTGCCGCCACCACACCTCCAAAATGCCACTACTAGCGATTCTGATACACCTCTCTCCTCCACCCCCTCTTCTTCCTCCATGGCTTCTTCCTGTGCTTTGTCCTCGGAACCAGCGGTGCTTCATAGGCATTCAAGGGGCTACGCAAGTACGCAGGCCAAAAGATGCCATGCGGTGCTTGAGATAGTGTGCTTGGGGGACAGGAGCCACACTGGGGCAGAGATTCTATCAGCTCTGCAGGGGTAGGTTCAGAGGTGGTTGACGCCACCAAACTTAAGGCAGGAATGGTGGCTTGCGACAATGGCACCAACCTCCTCTCCGCCCTCCGACAGGGACAACTGACCCATGTGCCCTGTTTGGCTCACATCCTTAACTTAGTAGTGCAGCGGTTCTTGGGCAGGTACCCGGGCTTACAGGATGTCCTGAGGCAGGCCAGGAAAGTCTGTGTGCTTTTCTGCCAGTCAATGCCAGTGCTCGGCTGGCTGACCTCCAAAAAAGGAACTGAAACTGCCCAAGAACCGCCTAATCTGCGACATGCCCACCAGGTGGAACTCAATGTTGGCCATGCTGCAGCGGCTGCAGCAGAGGGCCATCAATGAGTACTGTATGCGACTATGGCACCAGGACAGGGTCGCTTGTTTTTTTTCCTCATACCAGTGGGCCATGATCAGGGATGCATGCACTGTCCTGTCACCATTTGAGGAGGCCACGAGGATGGTGAGCAATGACAGTGCATGCATCAGTGACACTGTCCCCCTTGTCAACCTGTTGGAGCACACGCTGCATGAAATAATGGACAGGGCACTTGAGGCAGGAAGAGGAGGACTTCATTAGCTCTCAAGGCCCCCTTTATCCAGACAGTTTTCCTGCGTGCCCGCCGGAGAAGGATTGTGTGAGCATGGAGGTGGAGCCTGGCATTCAGCATCAGCAGCAGTCTTTAAGGGATCATTTACAGTCCCAAGAAACCCATGGACTTGTACGTCGCTGGGAGAAGGTGCCTGCGGATCATGTCGTCCTTAGTGACCCAGAGGACTCCGGACCGAATGCCTCAGCAAACCTACGCTGCATGGCCTCCCTGATCCTGCAAAGCCTGCGGAAGGATCCTCGTATTCGTGGTATCAAGGAGAGGGATCGTTACTGGCTGGCAACCCTCCTCGATCCACGTTACAAGAGTAAGGTTGCAAACCTTATCTTGCCATCGCAGAGGGAGCAGAGGATGAAACATCTTCGGGAGGCCTTGCAGAAAGGTCTGTGCAACGCTTTCCCAGAGACTGGGAGGTTACAAACTCCTGTTCCTGGATAACGTGTTGCAGAGGGTTCGGTCAATCAAAAAAGGAGTGGTGGAGAAGGTGGCCGTCTGACCAATGCGTTTTTTAGTCCGCAGCCCCAAGGTATGATCGGTTCCAGCAACCATCGCCAGCGTCGGTTTTACATGGTGCAGGAATACCTAGGGGCAAGATCTGACTTGGACACCTTTCCCACCGAAAATCCTCTGGGTTACTGGGTCTTGAGGATGGATCACTGGCCAGAGGTTGCACAGTATGCAATTGAGCTACTGGCCTGTCCTGCATCCAGCGTTATTTCGGAACGCACATTCAGTGGTGCTGGAGGCTCTGTAAACGATCACAGGGTGTGCCTGCCCACCGAGTCGGTCGATCGACTGACCTTCATAAAAATTAATCAGTCTTGGATCACCACCAGATACCAAGCACCTGATGCTGATGTAACCGAATAATTTTTTTTTTTTAAATGTCAGATCCCTTCAAGACTGCCTATGCTGATGCTGAGTGACTATCCTGTTATGCTGAGTGGACTATCCTCTTCCTCCTCAATGATCATGCTGATAGCTTGTAAGAATATTTTTGTTTCTGGGCACTGTCACCAGTGGCTAAGGCTCATTTTTTCAGCCCCTGTTTAACAGGGGCGTGGAATTACTATTTTTGATGCAATTCTTTGCAGCAGGGCTCGTTGCTGCGCTCCAACTAGAGTATCTGTGAGGGGTTGCAGTGTTGTGGCACCAGTGCCTAAGGCCCAATTTTTCTGCCCCTGTTCAACAGGTGCATGTAATTACAATTCTTGATCTAATATTTCACAGCAGGGCCTGTTCCAGCGCCCACCAAGAGTAGCTGTGAGGACTTACAGTGTTGTGGCACCAGCACCATCACCAAAGGCCCAATTTTGCTGCCCCTGTTCAACAGGGGCATGTAATTAAAATTATTGATATAATATTTCACAGCAGGGCCCTGTGAGGGCTTACAGTGTTGTGGCAACAACAACGCCTAAGTCCCAAATTTCTGCAGAGTATATAGGGCAGGCCCCTACTTTCAAACATCCAACTTACAAGCGACTCCTACTTGCAAACAGAAGGAGACAACAGGAAGTGAGATGAAATCTACCCCTAGGAGGGGAAATTCTCTCCTGTATAGCCGCGTACACACGGGCGGACTTTTCAACCGGACTGGTCCGACAAACTTTCCAGCGGACTTCCGACGAACTTTCTAACGAATGGACTTGCTTACACACGATCACACCAAAGTCCGACGGATTCGTATGTGATGACGTACACCGGACTAAAATAAGGAAGTTGATAGCCAGTAGCCAATAGCTGCCCTAGCGTCGGTTTTTGTCCGTCGATTAGCATACAGACGAGCGGATTTCTGGGTCCAGCGGAGTTACGACGTAAAGATTTGAAGCCTACTCCAAATCTAAAGTCCGTCAGATTTGCGACTGGAAGAGTCCGCTGAAGGTCTGGTGAAGCCCACACACGATCGGATTGTCCACCGGATTTGGTCCGTCGGCATCCGTCAGACCAGTCCGGTCGAAAAGTCCAACCGTGTGTACGCCCCATAAGAGTTAATATGGGAAAAACGTTTCTCCTTTACACTGATGCTTTATCACCAATCCTTGTTTCACTAAAAACCCCAAATTTTCAAAAACATTTGTCATTGGGACAGAAAGTGAGGTGAAATCTTCTGAAGAGGAGCACAGACAGCAAAACAAACGTCACAGGGGTGATAACCCTTCCCTATGTTTTCCAAAAAGCTTAAAAATAGATTCTTTGGCTGGAGCTAAACACGTTAAAAATGTACCAGTTCAAAATTACAAACAGATTCTACTTAACAAACCTACAGTCCCTGTCTTGTTTGCACCGCCTGTATACTGCTGTTCAGAGTATATAGGGCCTGGGGGCCCCATGCCTTTCCTTTTTTTAATTTGGGTGCGGTGTTCCCCTTAATATCCATACAAGACCCAAAGGGCCTGGTAATGGACTGGGCGGTACCCATGCCATTTGTCTCACTGATTTTTATCCATATTACCGGGACCCGACATTACATTAAAGCTGTAAGCAGTTTTAAATGACTTTTATTCTTTTAAAAATATCATTTTGTGCAGGGACTGTTCATAGCATGGGAAACACGTGCCACTTTACAGGCATACTATAGACACCTCCCAGGTACGATATTTAAAAGGAATATTTAACTTTTTTTTCACTTTAAGCATCATTAAAATCGCTGCTCCCCAGGCACATGTATCAATGCAAAAAAAGTTTTAAAAACGAACGTTTTTTTCGGATGCAGTGATTTTAATAATGCTTAAAGTGAAACAATAAAAGAGTAATATTCCTTTTAAATTCGTACCTGGGGGGTGTCTATAGTATGCCTGTAAAGTGGCGCATGTTTCATGTGTTTAGAACAGTCTGACAGCCAAATGACATTTCTAAAAGAAGAAAAAAGTAATTTAAAAGTGCTAGCGCTAGTGCCGGTGTTCTGCCAAGAAAGTTCCCTCGGCGGATAATTACTACCCTGTACTGTGCAGGCGCAGCACAAGCCGCCGAAAATAGCCGAAGCTGAACACCTGTGAGTCTGCTGTACATGGCGCCTGTAACAGGGTCCCTCGTGGGCTTGCTTCTCTCGCTCCGCTTCGGGCACGGCCTCGCTTCTCTCGCTCCGCTTCGGGCACGGCCTCGCTCGGCATATTTTTATTCTAACTCTATGTCCACTTGGATGGTGGGGCTTGAACCTGGACTCAGGACAGAATGTAGTGTGCAGGCGCCGTGTAGAGCTGACGATCAGCTGTTCAACTTCTGAGACTTTCGGCGGCTCCGTAGTCATTCGTACTGCGCAAGCACATCGCATGCGCAGTACAGGGGTGTCCTTATGCGCCGGGGGAACTTTCTCGGCAAGACACCGGCTATTAATGAATTGTCGGTCCCGACAATACACATAAAAGTTAATTGATAAAAACGGCCTGGGATTCCCCCACAGTCCATTACCAGGCCCTTTGGGTCTGGTATGAATATTAAGGGGAATCCCGAACCAAAATTTAAAAAAAAATAAAAAATGCACGGGGGGGTCCCCCCAAATTCCATACCAGGCCCTTCAGGTCTGGTATGGATATGAAGCATTATTAAAATCACTGCTCCCGAAAAAACAGCTGTTTTTAAAACTTTTTTTGCATTGATACATATCCCCTGGGGCAGGACCTGGGTCTCCAAACACTTTTTATGGCAAAGAACTTGCATATAAGCCTTCAGTGAGAACTTTGGATTTTGCAGGTTCGAGCCCCATTGACTTCCACTATTCCAGCATATGTGACCTGACAGGCATTATTGCCAGCAATAGCGCTGTTTTCCATTTGCATTAGCGCTGAGTTTCTTTTTTTTTTTTTTTTTCTCCACTCAGCAAGATTTGTCTGGGAATCGTTTTTCAGTTATCAGTACTTCCAACTTCATCCCATTCCTGCTTCTCATCATCGTGGTAATGCTGATTGTACTTTTTTTTTTTTTTATCTTGCAAAGCTTGTTTACGTTGTATTTAAACATTTTATCTTTATACATTTCTCTCCATCCCCCCCCTAAACCCCCCCCCCCCCCCAAGACCGTGCGTCCCCTCCTGCCCCCCCCCCCCCTTCTCTCCCTATCTTCATCCAATCCCTCTGTTTCAGCTTCCGAGGTCATTAAGCTGTTGCTCTCTGGGTCTCTTTATCTCTTTATCTTCCTGCCTCGGCTGTCCATATTTCTGCCGCTCTCAGGGACACTTTAAACTCTTCCCACCTTTTCCATTTTTCCTCGAAGGCGCCCATTTTCATCCCCTCACTATATCTTAAATATTCTAGGTTGTGTATTTCATTAACTTTCTCTATTTCTCCATTAGCGCTGAGTTTCTGAGAGTTGAAGTCTCTGACCTTTTTTGAGAGCTATTTTTCGGCACTGCAGGATAATTTTTTGGCGCTATAGTAAATGACCCCCATAATGTATATACATTATGGGGGTCATTTACTATATATAATGTATATAGAGGTTGAATCTGGTAAATATCAGACTCAGAGATCAAATTTTTTTTATTGAAAAGAAAAAAAAGTTAGACTGTTTTGCAGATTTTCAAACAGAACCGGAATATATTATATGCTGACCATACAACTACAAGGTCTTCCTTCAAAAGAAAATTTAATTTTAAGAACGTTCGTTTGATTTTCTAATCGTTAGTGGGGTCAAAAGCGACGTTTGCTTTCAACCACAGTGACGGGAAAATTTAAAAATAGAAAACTTCTTTGTCGAAGGAATATTCAGACAGTGTATGTGGTTTTCGTTCAGAAATTACATTCGTTTTAAAACAGAATGTTAAAAGCAAGTAAAAATTTCAAACAACATTCTTTCATTCAGCGAATGTACAAAGATTTTTCATATGAATATTCTCATCTGAAAATTGATCCGTGTGACCAGCATAAGGCTATGCAGTTTGCTTTAGATCGGTTTCTGCAGTGCTTTTTGCTGTAAGTTTTGATTTTTTGCACACGTGATTTTGCTGCGATTGTGTTTTTTGCATTTTTTTTTAGCCAAATTTGTTGTTGGGCAGATAAAAAACAAAACAAAAAACAGTTACACTTACCGGTAACGGTGTTTCTGGGAAGTCTTCCAGGACGGCACCCTGAGAGATGACTGGTCCACCTGACAGGAAACACAATCAAGAGGTTAAAGGCCCCCGCCCCTCCCTGTGCGCCTCAGTTGTGACAAAGTATTGACCCACACCAGTGCACAAGAGTGAAGAACATAAACACCACCACCACACTCTAAACATTGAATTATACCTACAGAGAACGGGTGGTAAGTAGGCCTGTCGTCCTGGAAGACTTCCCAGAGACACCGTTACCGGTAAGTGCAACTGGTTATTTTCTCAAGTTGTCTTCCAGGACATCACCCTGAGAGAAGTAGCTTGGGCCTACCTTTATTGCAGGACAACCGCTTGCAGGACTTTCCTGCCAAATGCCAGGTCCTGAGGGGATAGTAACTCCACTCTGTAATGCCTCAGGAACATGTTCTGGCTTGACCATGTAGCGGCTCTACATATCTGCTCCACCGAAGCTCCGGCCCTTTCCGCCCAGGAGGTTGCCAGAGATTGCGTGGAATGCACTTTAAGGTTTCTAGGAGCTGCCATACCGGCCTGCTCATAGGCTAAAGAAATGGTATGCTTAATCCATCTAGCTATGGAAGCCTTGGATGACTGTTGGCCCATCTTTTGGCCAGAAAAATTAACTAAAAGATGGCTGGACTTTCAAAACTCCTTAACTTTTCTAAGTAGGATAATAAACAGCGTCTGACGTCCAGACAGTGAAAAGAAACTTCCCTTTCATTCTTGGGATTACTAAAAAAGAAACGTAGCACTACTTCTTGAGTCCTATGGAACTTTGATGCTACCTTAGGGAGGTACATGGGGTCCTGCCTAAGTATAATCCTGTCCTCAAACGAAAAAATGACTCTTTAATCGAAGAAATGCCTGGATGTCACCTACTTTCCTGGCTGAGGTGATTGCTAGTAAAAAGGCCAAATTAAAAGGTCAGGATCCTAAGAGGGATCTGACCTATTGGTTCAAACAGGGCCCTTGTTAACCCATCTAGTACTAAGGTAAGGTCCCAAGGAGGACACCTAGACATCTGAACAGGGGACAACCTCTCTCTGGCCAAGAGAAATCTCTTTATCAGGGGGTGTAATGCCAAGCGTTTCTCCAGAAAACAGGACAAGGCTGAGACCTGCGTCTTAAGGGTCTTGGTTGCCAAACCCAGATCTGCTCCATCCTGGAGAGATTCAAAAATAGCGGGGATCTATTTCTGTGAAGTCCCTCTCACCTGACACCAGCGAGAGAAAATCCCCCAGGTCTTAGCGTAAATACGCCTTGTGATTGGCTTTCTACTAAGGAGCAGTGTATCCACTACTCTGCCCGATAGGCCCTTCTCCCGCAGGTTCCGCCTTTCAAGAGCCAGGGCGTCAGCTTGAAGAAGCTGGGGTCTGGATGGCAGACTGGACCCTGAAGAAGAAGGTCACACCGGACAGGGAGGTGAAGAGGTGGGGCTATGAAAAAACCCTGCAGGGTTGGAAACCAAGCTCTCTTGGGCCACCAGGGGGCCATCAGAATCAAGTTGCCTTCCGAGAGGAACAATTTTTGAAGAATCCTCGGAATTAACCCCAAGGGGGGAAAGGCATAGGCCAGTCAGAAGTCCCAAACTTGGGCCAATGCATCTATCCCCTCCGAGCCCCTCTCTCGGGCAAGGGAAAAGAATCTCCTTACCCTTCTGCGGGCAAAGAGATCTATCTCTGGAATGCCGAACTGCCGACTTACCAGGGAGAAGACCTCTGGATTCAATTCCCATTCCCCCTGCAGAATCGGCTGACGACCGAGGTAGTCTGCCTCTACATTCAAAGTTCCCTTTATGTGAATTACGGAAATGGAGAGAATCCTATTCTCCGCCCAGGACAGGATCTCCGCTGATAGGGATAGGAGCGTTGTAGATCTGGTGCCTCCCTGATGATTCAGGAATGCTACCGCTGTGGCATTGTCTGATAAAACCTGCACCTCCTGGCCCCTGATCCTCCCCTCGAAAGCTTTTAGTGCTTCCCCTATGGCCAAAAGCTCCCAAAAGTTAGGAGGCCCTTCTTTGCTTTGGATCCCAGGACCCCTAAGCTATTAGATCCTCCAGGTGGGCCCCCCACCCCCAGGAACTTGCGTCTGTAGTTATCCCGAGAGGCTGAAGTTGGCTCCAAGGGAGACCCCCCTGAAGCCTCTGAGGAAGAAGCCACCATTGAAGTGAGTCTTTTACTTCGACCGGAATGGCAACCTCTGTGTCCAGAGAGTCTTTTCCTGTCCCAAGAAGGAGGAAGTGCTGGAGGGTCCTGGAATGTAGTTGTGCCTAAGGAACTGCTGGAATAGATGCAGTCATCAGACCCAGTACTCTCATGATACCTCTGTAGGAGATGGTCTTTGCCTGTAACAGTGATGTAACTGCTGATATGAGGCCTTCTACCTTGCTCTGGGGTAGAACTAAATTTTTGTCCGAGGAGTCCACCAGGAAACCTAGATACGACTTTGTTTGGGCAGGAGTCAGCAAAGATTTTTCCCTGCTGATGATCCATCCCAGGGCTTCTAAGGTCTCCATTACTCTGGATAGATCCAGAAGTAGCTGATCCCGACTCAGATTGTAAATCAAAATGCCTAAGTAGGGAATAAATGCCACTCCCTGGAGATGCAGGAAGGCCACCACCTCTGCCAGGACCTTTGTGAAGACTCTTGGACTGGATGCCAGTCCAAAGGGGAGGGCTGCAAACTGCCAGTGCTGTACTCCCTCTGGAGATGCAATCGCGAATCTCAGGAAGATCTGATGGTCCTGAAAAATAGGGACATGAAGGTAGGCGTCCTTTAAATCTAAGGTCACCATGAACACGTCCTTGAGGAGGTGTCTCCTGATAGAATAAACACTCTCCATGTGGAACTTCTTGTATCAAAGAAAAACCATTGAGGTTCCTTAGATTTATGATAAGACGATACCTTCCTGAGGGTTTTGGTACCACAAAAATGTGGGAGTAAAAACCCTGACCCTGCTGGCCCACAGGGACTGGTATTATGACCTCCTGACTGGCCAGCTCTTCTATGTTCTGAAGGATTCCTGCTGCTTTGCAGGGATCTCTGGGAAGGTAACTCAAGAGAAACTTGGGGGGTGGAGGGGAGAGAAACTCTAATCTGTAACCCTCTTACAATTTGAAGAATATGGGGGCTCTGAGTGACCCTTTCCCACTGAGGGGCAAAGTGGGAAAGTCTTCCCCCTACTGGAAAGTCATTTAGGGGTCTTGTCACCTGACTTCAGGCTGGAAAAGAGAATGCCTGACTTTTGCTTGTCCTTTCCAGAGCCCAAACGTCTATTAGGGGAGACCTTTTTCTCCTAGAAGCTTTTTTTTGCCTGGGGGCCTCGAAAAAACCTCTTCCTCTCCCTCCTAGGTTTAGTAGGGAATTTTTTCCCCCTTTTCGGTAGACCTGGCCAGGGCCTGATCTCCCTAGGCCAGAACCAAAAAGGAGAGTCCCCTCAAAAGGAAGACCGCATAGATGGGTTTTAGATGAGCTATCCCCGTCCCAAGTCTTAACCCAGAGGGCTCGCCTGGCTGAGTTTAATAAAGCACCTGATTTGGCGGTTGTACGTACCGCTGCATCCGCTAAGTGTGCGGCAGCATTCCCTATGACCTCCAAAGAATCTAAGATCTCCTTAGATTTGGAGGTTTGGGATATGTGGTCCATCAGTTTACAGACCCACATGTCAGCATTCCTTGCGATGCAAGCTGAGGCTAACGCGGGGCTCATAGCCGCAGGGTTAGGTTCCCAGGCTCTGCGTAAAACAGTTTCAGCCCTACGATCCATTTGATCCTTTAAATTACCGGTGTCTTCGAAGGAAAGATCAGACACCTGTGCTAAGGAGGCGTCTAGCCTAGGAGTCTTGAAAAACTTTTCCTCATTCTCCTCAGTAAAAAGGGCATCTACGCTTCCATGTTTTATATTTCAGGAGCCTTTTTTCTGGTTCTTTCCATTCCCTTAAGATGACCTCTTTGAGGGCAGAATGCACCAGAAGAACCCTGGCCTGAGGTTTAATTAAACCTCTATACATTTCATCTTGAGCAGAAACCTGCGCAGCAGGCTCCTGAATTTCTTCTGAAGCGTAAACAGCTCTCAGAAGATCCTCCATGTCGTCAGCTGAAAATATATGCCTGCTAGACTTGGAGTCCTCCCTCCCATCCTCCTCTTGGCTGTCCACCACCCCTTAGTCAGAAAATCCCTGATCAAGGGTTTCAGACTCCCCTTCTTCCTCTGAATCCTGAAGAAGTGGATACTTCGGAGCATCCGCCCGGTATCTAGACCTCCTAGGAGGCGGAGCCCTCCTGGGAGGAGGCATCCTTACTATTATGAGCCTCTGAGTCCCTAGGCTTAAGGGAGGATTGAAAAGCCTTTAAAGTGGACAGCATCTCAGTTTGTACTGTGTGGAACTCCTTCATAATCTGAGATGTCTCCTTCCCTGTCAACTTCTGTATGCACTTAAAGCAGAAGGGTTTTGGATGATCTGGGGGTAACCTATCATTACAGTTCCCACATCTCTTAGAACGGGTGGAGGATTTCACGGAACGGCTGGCAACCTCACGGGCAATAGCATCGTCCCCTGAAAAAAAACAGGCATATCACTGAGACTCAGAGGAGAAGAGTTTGGGTACCCTCCCCCATCTAAACCCCTGGAGGCCGGTCAGACTCATCCCCTGTGGTCTCTGGCTGTAGACCCTGCAGGTCTCTCCTCATGTTCCATGCTGCTTTAGAGGGAACCTTGATACACACAAGCGCAGAGGAGACGTGGGCACCTGCTCCCTGTGGATTTTATATCCTTCTATGTGGCTGCCGCCGCCATTTTGCCTAAGACCGGAAATGGCGCAGCACATGCTGAGGTCATTTCCTGTCCACGATCCTCAGGAAAATCGCCCCGAGTGCCCATAGGACGCTGAGCTGTACTCAGCAAAGGGAGTCACTGCGCGATCCCAGCGAACGGCTGGTTGCTCGGCCGGCCGGATGGATGGACGGACAGGGGATGCGTGGACGGGTGATTGCCACAGTCCTGCTGGATAAAGCCATAGTCCTGCAGACACCGCTGCATAGGACTCTACCCCCCTGCGCAGAAAAGCTGCCCTCAGAAGGAAAACCAGACTCCATCAGCACAGCCTCCGCACAGGTAAGGAAGGGAGACAGGAAGATTGCCCCCTGAAGTTCTGGGTACAACACTGTACCCAGGATCCTTCAGCACTCAGGGGGCTCTTCCAATTTCTGCCACCCCCCTGAGGAAAGAATAGGGGAACCCCCCCAGGAAGGAAACAAATATCCGGCCGGACCCAGTGGCTTCCCAGGCATTTGGTCCGGCTCCCAGGGGGGAGACCACCAGCCCCAGGCTTTGGGTCATAAGAAAAAATAACAAACGGTTTTGCTGTGGGGAAACACAATCAAAAACTGAGGAGCACAGGGAGGGGCAGGGGCCTTTAACCTCTTGATTGATTGTGTTTCCTGTCAGGTGGACCAGTCATCTCTCAGGGTGCCGTCCTGGAAGACGACTTGAGAAAACACAAATTGCTGCAAAAATGCATTATATGCTTTTCTGCAGCTTCTCCATTGAAGTATACTGAACCAAAAAAAAACAAAAAAAACCAAAAAAAAACAAAAAAAACAGTTTTGCGATGAAAAAAGTCCTTGACCATTTCCAAATATGCAGCAGCTGAAAAAACAGATGTGAATGTGTCCCATAGGAAACCATGTTAAATTAACTGTAGTGCGTTTCTGCAAAAAGCACCATGGGGGTTAAAAAAAAATGGATAAAATTAGCCCTTTAGAGTACAAAGAGCAAATAATTGCTACTGTAAGGGGTTAATTTTTTTACTGTGCAACAGTGAAAGTAAAATTTACAGTAGCAATTATTTGCTCTTTTTGTACTCTAAAGGGCTAATTTTAGTTTTTAATCCCCATTATGTTACTGGCCATTATATATATATACACACACTGTAAGTGCAGCTAACTGACTCGACCTGCCTACCCCAACTTAACCACTTCCCGCCCGCCCTATAGCGGATTGACGTCCGGGAAGTGGTTCTGTTATCCTGACTGGGCGTCATATGACGTCCAGCAGGATAACATGCCGCAGCGCGCCCCCGGGGGCGCGCATCGCGGCGATCGGTGGAGCGGTGTGTCAGCCTGACACACCGATCTTGGTAAAGAGCCTCCGGCGGAGGCTCTTTACCACGTGATCAGCCGTGTCCAATCACGGCTGATCACGCGGTCAATGGGAAGAGCCATTGATCTGCTCTTCCTCACTCGCGTCTGACAGACGCGAGTAGAGGAGAGCCGATCGGCGGCTCTCCTGGCAGGGGGGGTCTGCGCTGATTGTTTATCAGCGCAGCCCCCCCTCAGATCACCACACTGGACCACCAGGGATGCCACTAGGACCGCCAGGGAAGGGGCAACGTGGATGGCCAGGTATGTACCCCATGGCCATCCACATGTGCCCAATCTGTGCCAATCAGTGCCCACAAATGGGCACTGATCGGCACCATTATGTCAGTGATCTGCCCAGCAATGTTTTATATGTGCCACCTGTCAGTGCCCATCTGTGCCACCTGTCAGTGCCCATCTGTGCCACCTGTCAGTGCCCATCTGTGCCACCTGTCAGTGCCCACCTATCAGTGCCCATCAGTGCCACCCATATGTACCAGTGCCACCTACGAGTGCTCATCGGTGCCACCTACGAGTGCTCATCGGTGCCACCTACGAGTGCTCATCGGTGCCACCTACGAGTGCTCATCGGTGCCACCTACGAGTGCTCATCGGTGCCACCTACGAGTGCTCATCGGTGCCACCTACGAGTGCCCATCGGTGCCACCTACGAGTGCCCATCGGTGCCACCTACGCGTGCCCATCGGTGCCACCTACGCGTGCCCATCGGTGCCACCTACGCGTGCCCATCGGTGCCACCTACGCGTGCCCATCGGTGCCACCTACGCGTGCCCATCGGTGCCACCTACGAGTGCCCATCGGTGCCACCTACCAGTGCCACCTATCAGTGCCCATCAGTGCCGCCTATCAGTGCCCATCATCAGTGCCACCTCATCGGTGCCCATCAGTGCCGTCGTATCAGTGCCCATCAGTGCAGCCATATCAGTGCCCATCAGTGAAGGAAAAAGCGTACTTATTTACAAAAAAATTTAACAGAAACAAAGAAAAACGTGTTTTTTTTCGAAAATTTCGGTCTTTTTTTATTTGTTGCGCAAAAAATAAAAAAAAAACAGAGGTGATCAAAATACCACCAATAGAAAGCTCTATTTGTGGGAACAAAATGATAAAAAAATTTGTTTGGGTACAGTGTAGCATGACCGCGCAATTGTCATTCAAATTGCGACAGCACTGAAAGGTGAAAATTGGCCTGGGCATGAAGGTGTCTAAGTGCCTGGTATTGAAGTGGTTAAATCAAATGGCACTGTCTCTATCCATCTTTCTCCGCAACACACTACACAAGGCCGCCACGCAGACGGCCTTATATAGTGTGGGGCGTGTACTAAACCCAGAGGATAGAGATTAGAGATATTCCCCCCCAATATTCAAATTAGTATATTTAAGGCTATTACCTTTTGCAGCAGATTTCTGTATTTCTTGACCATTGCTTGCTGTACATGCAGTATATTTTCTGGAGGGAGGAGTGGAGGAGAGGTTTGCATAGCTAAGGGGAGGCAACTTACGCTGACACTGAAGTTGCTATGGAAACCTGACCTGAAACCTATTAGAACGCTTGTGCTGCACTGAGCATGTGCAAGAGCTGGAAGGATGAGATCCAGGAGGAAATACAGTCTGGCTTCAGATGCCCACACTTGAGATGGCCACGGCCTGCTGGAAGTTTATAAAGTAACAAACTAATGCTATAAACTAACAAAACGGACATTAGTTTACAGACTAACTTTACTAGAATACATTAAGCTTGTGTATTCTAGGGGTATTTTTATTTAAAATGTATAAATTCGTCCGGAACACCGCTTTAAAAATCTCCACGACGCTTTAAATTATTTTACAGATTACCTGTTTAGAGTTAGAGGAGGTCTAGTGCTAGAACTATTGCTCTCGCTCTAACGATCGCAGTGTATGTAACCTGTGTGTATCTGGCTCTGATACTAGTCAGAGCCTCACCAGCCACTGACCTCACCGCACGTCCCTGACCCAAATCTTAAAAATACACTTGACAGGGCTGTACGGGTGCTGTAGCTGTGATTCTTTACTTCACAGTTGCAACTTGATTTTTTTTTGTAATTTCTTTAGCTGCAGCATCTTTTACTCCGCCTGTCAAACTCGCCTATGGATTTCAATGGGGCCACTCTGCAACTGCAAGACAAACTCGCTCGCAGTAGCAGCATAGTCCAACAATGTAAACATACCTTTCAGCAATGTAAAAAAAAACAAACAAAAAAAACAAGGAGGCAGCAGTAGCACCTCATGGAAACACCTGACAGCTGCTGTTATACCGCTTGTTGAAAAGCAATCCACCACAGATCACTTTTCATAGGGCAGTAAGCATTACCGCAATTGTGAAACTTGAAATACATCATCCATTTCACATTCACCAGCAACCAGGTCACTCCCCAGCCACTTCCCATGTTAACCACCTCCTTTCACCTTTTATCACAGGTGACCATTTCCCAACCTGCAGATGACAGACCCTACTCCAAAAGATGTCACTCCCAGTTACTCCCCCAACCAGCTGATTGATATCCCTCCATGACCACCTCACACCCCCCTGCTGACAGACCTCTTTCCCCAGCCTGTCCCCACACACCCTCTCACCTGCTGACCCGAGGATGGAGGAAATCACTCAGTGTTATTGTGTTCTGCCAGTGGGGAGCCTTCCCTACCCACAGAATACAATGATCAGTGTTGCTAACTATAGCTGGCAGCACTGATTCTTTTGGGAAAAACCTGGACAGGCTGGTTGTACTCAAGTCGATTAATAGATTGACTTGTGAACAACCAACTAGCCCATATATAGATCGACTATGGCTGGTCTCTGCTTAATTGGCTTAATTTTAATCTATGTATGGCCCACTTAACCACTAGGCAATCCCTAAACATTCTTCCACAAACCTTTACATTTTTCCTTCCCAGATTTCTTCATCCTCCTCACCTGTACATAGTGCCCGCTGTCATAGCCTCCACACTCCTCATGTACATAGTGCCCACTGTTATACTCTTCGCACTCCTCTCCTGTACATACTGCCCACTGTCTTACCCTCTACACTCCTCTGTACATACTGCCCACTGTCTTACCCTCCACATTCCTCTCCTGTACATACTGCCCACTGTCATAACCCCCCACACTCCTCTACTGTGCAAAATGCCCACTGTCTTACCCTCCACACTTGTCTCCTGTACATACTGCTCAGTATCATACTGCCCACACTGCCCACACTGCCCACTGGCATACCCTCCACACTCCTCTCCTGTGCATACTGCCCACTCTCATACCGTCCAGACTCCTCTTCTGTACATACCTCCCACTGTCATACCCAACACACTCCTCTCACGAACATAGTGCCCACTGTCATACCCTCCTCACTCCTCTCCTGTACATACTGCTCACTGTCATACCCTCCACACTTTTCTCCTATACATAGTGCCCACTGTCATACCCTCCACATTCTTCTCTTGTGCATACTGCCCACTGTCATACCCTCCACACTCCTCTCCTGTACAAACTGCCCACTGTCTTACCCTCTACACTCCTCTGTACATACCGCCCACTGTCTTACCCTCTACACTCCTCTGTACATACTGCCCACTGTCTTACCCTCCACACTTGTCTCCTGTACATACTGCTCAGTATCATACCGTCCACATTCCTCTCCTGTACATACTGTCCACGGTCTTACCCTCCACACTCATCTCATGTACATACTGCTCAGTATTATACCGTCCACATTCCTCTCCTGTACATACTGTCCTCTGTCATACCCTCCACACTCCTCTGCTGTACATACTGCCCACTTTCATACCGTCCACACTCCACTCCTGTACATACCTCCCACTGTCATATCCACCACACTTCTCTCCTGTACATACTGCCCACTGTCATACCCACCACACTCCTCTCCTGTACATTCTATGGGGACACTCTGCAACTGCAAGCCAAACTCGCTCGCAGTAGCAGCATAGTCCAACAATGTAAAAAAAAAAAAAAAAAAAAAAAAAAAAACACAAACACACACACACACACACACACACACACACGTATCACCTCATGAACGCCTGTCAGCTGCTGCTATACCACTCCTTGAAAATCCACCACAGATCATAGAAACCAATACTGACTGCCACGTAGGTTGGGAAGGGCAGGTGTTTGTTCAAATACATGCATTTGGAAAGGGACGCTTCTTTAAAGCATTTGATAGATTACTTGTCCTCATCAAGATGGTTTAGAACCTCCAGGTTACAAGAAAGCCTGTCTACATGCTCCTTGAGGCAGAGAGGTACAGGTTTTTCCACTCTGACCAATCAACAATTTAAATAGTACCTCTGACACTACTGTTTCGCAATCCCTGCAGTCCATATACTGACCACATGCCAAGCATATTTTTTGCGGTATGTTCAGCTGGAAATCGGATTGGCAGTTGATTCTATCTGTGCGGTTGCTGCACCAGGGTCAGTCAGATTTGCGTTAGGCTTTGGCTGTTCCATTTTTCATTTACTTTCTTAGGCTGCAGGGGGCGGAGGGAGGGCGTTTGGTTGAGCCACAGGTTGATGACAGGGGTCTGGTGTCTCCTGGAAGTTTATAAAGTAACAAACTAATGCTATAAACTAACAAAAAGGACCGTAGTTTACAGACTAACTTTACTGGAATACATTAAGCTTGTGTATTCTAGGGGTATTTTTATTTAAAAAGTATAAATTCAGGCCGGAACACCGGTTTAAAAATCTCCATAGGCGACGCTTTAAATTAATTTTACAGATTACCCGTTTAGAGTTAGAGGAGGTCTAGTGCTAGAATTATTGCTCTTGCTCTAACGATCGCAGTGTATGTAACCTGTGTGTATCTGGCTCTGATACTAGTCAGAGCCTCACCAACCACCCCTGACCCAAATCTTAAAACTACATTTGGACAGGGCTGTACAAATGCCATAGATGTGATGCTTTACTTCACGGTTGCAACTTTTTTTCCTGACAGGCTCCATGGCAGCATACGTGTGGGTTGACCCCGCCTCCATAACTACCCAATAGGACCCCTCCCTATAAATTTCAGCTGTGGGCTCTCAGCCGTGTTCCTTTTTTGTCCTCCTCCGTAGGACCTTATGTTTGGTTCTCCTACCTGAAGACGATGTCCTGCGATCGTATCGGCCGACTGATGTGATGTCTCATCCCTCCAATAAGCCTTGACGGTTAGCAGGGTATGGAGTGTATTGCAGAGTAAGCGCTGAAGAGCTGGAGTCATTCTTGAATGAAAAGCGCGCACAGGCCGATTGCCTAGCAGTATGCAGGTGGCCATTATCTGCCAAAAGCCCGGTGTGTGTATGGATGTTCCGGCCGAGTCGATCGTAGGTGGTGGTGAGCATGTATCGCCTTCATAGCAGCAGTGTATATATTTGTTGTTGTTGTTTTTTCTCTGTATGCCCTTTTGTCAAATTGCCTATGCAGCGGCTGGTTCCCTGTGCGTTCCAGCCGCCGCTCCCTCTACTTCCGGGTTCTGTCTGCGTTCTGCGCAGGCGCAGTCCCGGAAAGAAAGCGAGGCCTGGTTTCGGGCATGCGCACGACGACCGTGGGCCTGGCGCGGCCGTGACGTCACGCGGCGCCAATTTTAAAAGCCTGGGGAAGCTTGCAGAGCTCGGGAATGATCGTGGGCATAGCGGCGACTTCCCTGAGCATCTGCAGAGCCTTCCCCAGGTAAGTGCAGTACAGATGGGTCTGTGCTTGCTGTTTTGCTTTCTGGTGTATCTGATTTACTCTGTGTTCACCTGCAGTGATTCCCAGCATCAGCCATGGACTCTTCACTGCCTCCTGGTGGCCAGTCCTCTCGCAGCAGGTAGGATTTGAAAGTACATTTCTTTACTTACCTGCTGGGGGGAAGAGAGCGGAGTGTAGGGCATCATTCTGACTTTGTGCCTTTCTCTTTCTCTATTCCTGTCTTCCTTCTTTCCTTAGCCCTTCTAGGTCTGATCAAAGACAAAGTAGTTCCCGCAGAAGGAGCGGGTCATCTAAATCACACCACCGGCATTCCTCCTCTGGCTCTAGACACCATGGTTCATCCTCTAAGTCTAAAGACCACAGTAGAGGCTCTCCTCACCCCCCCTCATCTCATAGGGGACCGGAGAAAATATGTTGGGGATGCAGGGTCCCAGTTCCTGCCAGCAAGTCTCTCTGTGACCGCTGTTTTTCTAAAGCAGCTAATGAGAGGGGAGGTGCAGACCAACACCTGGAAACTCTAATCAAGCGAGTCGTGAAAGAATCGCTGCAGGAGAGAGACGCTGCAAAGCCTCGTTATTCTCCTCAAGATCCACTGATTCCCCTGTCAGAAGAGGGTCCAGTCCCTGAGACGTGGGAGTCTTCTCAACCTAGTCACCAGTCAGCCCCCCCTTCAGATAGTGGGTCAGAAGCAGATGATCCTGGGATGGGCTTTGAATATGCCCTGGTTCCTTCTCTGGTGAAAGCTGTTAAAAACGCTCTGGTTTGGGAAGACCCAGTTATTTCTCCTGCTAAACAGAGAAAGTTTTTCAAACAACTCAGCAAGGAGCGTCATTATTTTCCTTTCCTCACGGAAGTAGGAGCTATAATTTTTGAAGAATGGGGCAAGATGGATAAAAAAAGCTCTATGCAATCTAAAGTCGCAAAACTATACCCTTTCAAGGAAGAAGAGGTTAAACACCTTGAGTCAGCTCCCTTGGTAGATGCTGCATTAATGAGGCTTGTGAGATATGTGACTCTGCCTCTTGAAGATACAGTCTCATTTAAAGATCCGCTGGAGAGACGGATTGATGCTGACCTAAAAAGGATTTACCTGACAGCAGGCACAGTGTGCAAACCCGCTCTGGCCTTAGCAGCAGTCTCTAAAGCTTTAGAGGCATGGTCAGACAATGTGAATGATTCTCTTAGAGGTATCTCTGAAGAAGCGGCTAAGAGCTCCCCTATTCAGGAAATTAGGCTTGCCTCTGCCTTTCTGGGGGAGGTCTCTATTGACATTGTTCGCCTAGTGGCTCGGGTGATGTTGTCATCGGTCACCGCCCGTCGGGCCTTGTGGCTGCGACCTTGGTTGGCGGATCCAGCCTCTAAGCAGGCTTGGTGCCGTATTCCATTTGAGGGTTCATCCCTCTTCGGCAACAAGCTTGATAGCGCCATTACCCGGGCTACGGGTGGTAAATCGGGGTTCCTCCCTCAAGACAGGCGTTTACAGAACCAAAAACGCACCTTTTCAATATCGCAGAACACCGACCGTGCAAGGGAAGCACGTAGCTATAGGCCTGGTCGGGAATTTTCTAGATCCTGGAAATCCAGGCAGTCCTCTTTTAAAAAGCCCACAAAAGGGGCTTCTACCAGTAACCAGGACTCCACTAAGTCCTTTTGAAATTGGGCCCGCTCAAACATGTCAGGTGGGGGCTCGTCTGCTCCACTTCCGGCATGTTTGGGCGGCCTCAATTCGGGATTTCTGGACTGTCAAGACAGTGTCCTCAGGCCACACCTGGGTTTTCAACAGCACTCCCAGACTAAGATTTATACCAACAAATCTTCCAAGTTCAGAGGAGAAGAAACAAGTTCTTTTAGCTTACATAAGCTCTTTATTGGCTCAAAAACGCAGCCATTCCTGTTCCAGATGGCGAACGAGGAGAAGGCATGTATTCCCCTCTGTTTCTGGTACAGAAGAAGAACGGCACATGGAGGCCTGTTATAGACCTGACTCATCTCAACCGGTTTATCCGAAAGGAAAAATTCAAGATGGAGTCACTATTGACGATTCAACAATCAGTTCATCTAGGAGATTGGCTGGTGTCAATAGACTTGAAAGACGCCTACTTTCATGTCCCAGTGGCGGCAGACTTCCAAAAGTTCCTTCGCTTTGCTGTAGGCGATCAACACTTGCAGTTTACCTACAATAAAAAAAAAAACAATAAAAAACAAAAATTGCGCTTGGAAAAAAACAGTAAAAAATATATAAACCAATAATATATATGTGAATATGGATACAATGACACCCTAAATAAAATAAAGTGAATTAAGTAAAGTTCAATAAGCTGCGGTTAGAAGTGGGGCCCACAAAACAAAAATAAAAAACAAATAAACCGCGCTAAAAAGTGAGTCCAAACAATATTAGTGAAAAAGACTCAACAGGGTCCACATGGCATAATAGGTCCTCCTAAATGATGAGTAGAGAACAACTTTAGGATATTCTGCTTACCAGAACGTAAGCGAGGTTAAACAGGTGGCTTTAAACCCAGCCTGGGCCTTTCGATGTGCTCCAAGAGGGGTAGGATCCGACAGACTCATGCAACGGACCGAATCCACATAAGTGTAAAAGGACATACAAAAAACATAGCGTAATACTGACAAAAATAATTACCCTAAAAAGGAGTGCTCACACAAAAAAACATTAAAGGATCATGAGACCCCAAATGTGTAGCAAACCAGGGGCGTGAAGGCAAAAAAAAGGGGGAAGTGACATGCAACATGCAAAAAGTGATGTCTTTAAATCAGGGACTATAATTATATCTAATTACCAGAAGTAGAATTTTAAATAGACGAGTACAGATCCAAGAAGGAAATAAATAAAACACCCGGTGCTCAGATATGAGGGGCCGCTTACCAGATGGTAAACCAGTGAAGGTATGATAGCGGTAGGCTAATAGTCTTGGTAAACCCAGAATGTGATCCTGACCAAAAACTGAAGGGGTTCCTGCTCACCAAAGGATCAGCTAGAAGGAGCCAAAACGAAATGGTGGTGGCGTCACCGCGATCCCGTCCCGGCAGACTCCTCACAAGCTCCGATCATAGGTGTTCTGCCCACAGCCGTCCAACTTCCCAGACTCCTGCGAATCCACAGCAGCCTGGATCTGTACTCGTCTATTTAAAATTCTACTTCTGGTAATTAGATATAATTATAGTCCCTGATTTAAAGACATCACTTTTTGCATGTTGCATGTCACTTTTTTGTGTGAGCACTCCTTTTTAGGGTAATTATTTTTGTCAGTATTACGCTATGTTTTTTGTATGTCCTTTTACACTTATGTGGATTCGGTCCGTTGCATGAGTCTGTCGGATCCTACCCCTCTTGGAGCACATCGAAAGGCCCAGGCTGGGTTTAAAGCCACCTGTTTAACCTCGCTTACGTTCTGGTAAGCAGAATATCCTAAAGTTGTTCTCTACTCATCATTTAGGAGGACCTATTATGCCATGTGGACCCTGTTGAATCTTTTTCACTAATATTGTTTGGACTCACTTTTTAGCGCGGTTTATTTGTTTTTTATTTTTTTTTTACTTACAGTTTACCTGCCTCCCATTTGGTCTCACAACATCACCTCGGGTGTTTTCCAAGGTTCTGCTGGCTGTCGTTGCTCTGCTCCGAGTCAAAGGAGTTCGCCTTCACCACTATCTAGACGACCTCCTACTTCTAGCCCAGGACAAGGGTCAGCTTCTAGAGCACAAGAGTCTAGTAATTGCCACTCTCCAAGAGTTTGGGTGGCTCCTGAATTTGGAGAAAAGTCACCTGATTCCATCTTAGTCTCTCATATTTCTAGGTGCCCATTTCAACACACTAGAAGGCACCATCTCGCTACCCGAGGAGAAGATTGTGGTGATCCGGGACAGGATCCGTTCAACCCTTGCTTCATCTCACCTATCCGCTCTTCAATGTCTGAAGGTGATTGGCACAATGGCAGCCACCATTCCCATGGTGAAGTGGGCTCAATGGCACACTCGCCCATTCCAGAAAGGGTTTCTCCAACAGTGGGATTCTCCCAGCAAGAATCAGCACATCCTCCTCACTCCATCCATGAGAGAGTCTCTCCTTTGGTGGCTCCAAGGGAAAAATCTCCGCAATTGCCATTCGATTCTTCCCATCACATGGGTCACAGTGACCTCAGATGCCAGCAATCAGGGCTGGGGTGCTCATTGCCTGTCAGAAGTGGCTCAGGGCAGATGGATCTCGCCATCTCAGAAGACTGTATCCAACATTCTGGAACTTCGAGCGGCCTTTCAGGCGCTCAGATCCTTCCACCATCTGATAAAGAACTCCTCAGTGATGCTCCGGTTGGACAATACAACCGCGGTGGCCTATATAAGGAAACAAGGTGGGACTCGCAGCTGGTCCCTCCTAAGGGAAGTGGAGCCAATCATGAACTGGGCTCAGAGGAATCTGTCCAACATTTGGGCAGTCTACATTACGGGGGTCCAGAATGTTCAGGCGGACTTTCTGTCCCGTGTTCAAATGGACAACAACGAGTGGTCCCTGCACAAAGAGGTGTTCAAATGGCTCCTGACACTGGGAGTGTCTCCAGAAGTGGATCTGTTTGCATCCCCATGCAACTACAAACTCACCAAGTATTACTCGAGGTTCCGGGATCCCCAAGCATATGGGATAGATGCCCTCACGGATCGGTGGAGGTTCAAAAAGGCGTATGCCTTCCCTCCGGTACCTGTGATACTCCAGTTTCTCCGCAGGCTCAGAACAGAGGAAGTGGAAGTCATGGCAGTGATACCGTTTTGGCCCAACAGGCCATGGTTTCCCCTCTTAACTCTCCTCAGTTATCGGGAGTCAATCCCTCTGCCTCTCAGGGCGGATCTTCTGTCCCAAGGTTCTATCCTGCATCCATGCCCTGCTCATCTACATCTCAGGGTTTGGTTTTTGAGAGGGGAAGGCTTGAAGCCTTAGGTTGTCCAGAAGAAGCCATCCCGACGCTTCTGAATGCCAGACGGAAGAGCACTAATAGAGTGTATGAACGTATCTGGTCCAAGTTCACAGAGCACATGGCCTCTAGACCTAATCCTTGTGGTTCTCCAAAAGTCCAGGATATCCTCAGCTTTCTGCAAACAGGGTTGGATTTGCCTCTAGCAGTAAGTTCCCTTCGTGTGCAAATATCAGCCATCTCGGCATTCACAGGAATTTCATGGGCTAACCACGCCCTGGTTCGCCAATTCTTCAAGGGTGCTATCAGGCTAAGACCTCAAAGGAAACCGAGATTCCCTAAATGGGATCTTCCCCTTGTTCTAGATTTCCTTTCCACGCTTGGAACAGATCCTGAAAATCCTCTATCAGTTAAAGACCTCACACTCAAGACCGTCTTCCTGGTGGCAGTAACTTCAGCCAAGAGAGTGTCTGAAATCAGGAACTTAGGTTCCAAAGAGCCTTTCCTGACCTTTTTCCCGGATAGAGCAGTATTAATTCCCATGTTGGGCTCAAACCCTAAAGTGACTTCTATTTCACGAAAATCAGGAAATTGTATTGCCTCCCTTTAACACAACAGAAGGTCAAGAAGTTCATCCCCTTGATGTGGGACATACCTTGAGTCAATACCTGGAAGCTACGGAATCATTTAGACAGACGGATTTCCTTTTCATTCTTCTACAAAAGGAAAAAATAGAGGAAAACGGGCCTCAATCAGATCCATCTCTGCTTGGATAGTACAGACCATTCAAAGGGCTTATAAAGCGAAGGGCTTGGCTCCTCCAGAGGCAGTGACCGCACACTCAACTCGGAGCATTTCAACCTCGTGGGCGGCTTCTCTTCATGTCGCACCCGAAGTTATATGTAGAGCGGCTTCCTGGTCATCTATCAATACGTTTGTTTCCCACTATTGTGTTGAACCTGCCGCTTTGTCATCCATTAATTTTGGTTTGAAAGTGCTGTCAGTGGACAGTGTTAAATAAATTTATTTTCTCGCTCAGCATTGTGCCCACCCGGGTGTGTTTGGCGAGTTATTTCCCACACGTATGCTGCCATGGAGCCTGTCAGGAAAACGGAAAATTTATATCAAATACTTACCGTAATTTTCCTTTCCTGATAGGCTCCATGGCAGCAGGAGTCCCTCCCAATGCTTGGAGTAGGCTAGTTACGAAACACGGCTGAGAGCCCACAGCTGAAATTTATAGGGAGGGGTCCTATTGGGTAGTTATGGAGGCGGGGTCAACCCACACATATGCTGCCATGGAGCCTATCAGGAAAGGAAAATTACGGTAAGTATTTGATATAAATTTTCCGTTTTTTTTGTAATTTCTTTAGCTGCAGCATCTTTAACTCAGCCTGCAGAGTTTGACAGGCAGCACTTCCCAGCCACTTCCCATGTTAATCACCTCCCTTCAACTTATATCACAGGTGACCATTTCCCAACCTGCAGATGCCAGACCCTACTCCAAAAGATATCACTCCCAGTTACTCCCCCCACCCGCTGATTGATATCCCTCCATGACCACCTCACACCCCCTTGCTGGCAGACATCTCTCCCCAGTCTGTCCCCACACACCCTGTGGATGGGGGAATCACTCCCGCAGTGTTGTTGGGTTCTGCCAGTAGGGAACCTTCCCTACCCACAGAACACAATGATCAGTGTTGCTAACTAAAGCTGGCAGCACTGATTGTTTTGGGAAAAACTTGACAGGCTGGTTGTACTCAAGTCGATTAATAGATTGACTTATAAACAACCAGCTAGCCCATACATAGATCGACTATGGCTGGTCTCTGCTTAATTGCCTTAATTTCAATCCATGTATGGCCCGCTTAACCACTACGCAATCCCTAAATATCCTTCCACAAACCTTTACATTTTTCCTTCCCAGATTTCTTCATCCTCACCTGTACATAGTGCCTGCTGTCATACCCTCCACACTCCTCTCCTGTACATACTGCCCTCTGTCATATCCTCCACACGCCTCTGCTGTACATAGTGCCCGCTGTGATACCCTCCACACTCCTCCTGTACATACTGCTGCTTACTGTCATACCCTCCACACTTCTCTGCTATACATACTGCCCACTGTCATACCCCCCACACTCCTCTCCTGTGCATAATAGAAAAGAAACAAAATCCCCTTGTGGTGGACTTTTAAGGCACAGAAATCATTTGAGAAAAATTAATCTAGTTTGAAAAATGTTTAACCACTTCAGCCCCGGAAGAATTTACCCCCTTCCTGACCAGAGCGTTTTTTTGCGATTCGGCACTGTGTCGCTTTAACTGACAATTGCGCGGCCGTGCGTTGTGGCTCCCAAACAAAATTGACGTCCTTTTTTTCCCACAAATAGAGCTTTCCTTTGGTGGTATTTAATCACCTCTGAGATTTTTATTTTTTTGCGCTATAAACAAAATAAGAGTGGCAATTTTGAAAAAAAAATAAAAAAAAAAAAAACGCATAATTTTTTACATTTTGCTATAATAAATATCCCCCAAAAATATATAAAAAAACATTTTTTTTCCTCAGTTTAGGCCGATAAGTATTCTTCTACATATTTTTGGTTAAAAAAAAAAAAATAAAATAAATCGCAATGAGCGTTTATTGATTGGGAGGGGTTAATCAGTACTAGGGGAGTGTTTTCTAACTGTAGGGGGGAGGGGCTGTATGTGTCACTAGACTGATCACTGCTCCCGATGACAGGGAGCAGTGATCAGTAACACTTGTCACTAGGCAGAACGGGGAGATGCCGTTTACATCAGCATCTCCCCGTTCGTCCTCTCCGTGAGGCGATCGCGGGTATCCCCATGGGGATAGAGTCCGGCGGGACCCGCGACCCGACTCACAGAGCTCCCGGCTGTCGTCACAACATAGTACAAGTAGTAAACCAGTAATTCTTGCACCCGACACGTTTCGGAGAACATGTGTGTATCTTATTTCTCAAGGGTATAATTCAGCGAGAATACTAAGTATTCCAAAATGAAATATTTGAGAGAAATAAAGTATACAAATATGTATATATGTACCAAGAGTCTAAGTAACACTACCAAGACTCAAAAAGTAGCTACCTGTGCAGCAGAAATTATAGATCAGTTGGTTTAAAAATTACAAAGTTTATTATTTAACTATGATAGATCATCATGTGTAAACAAACACAATACAGCTCCATGCAAAGTAGTTCACGGGTCTCATACACCTGATGAGCTACCCGGGAAGTCAAGAATTACATACAAACACAGACAAACACATCAACTCACAGCACAGTTGTACTGTCCTTGTGAGGGTTTGACAAGGAAAGGACACTCCACTCCCTCCCTCCCTCCCACACACACACACACACACACAAACACATGTCCGGACGTCAACTTGTAAGCATTTACCCGCAAAGGAAAGAAGGACAGCAGAATTAATGAAAAATTATCAATTAGGAAAAATCCATGGAAGGGTGATTAGGCATTGCCCAAAGAAAAATTCACCATGCTATGCTGATTTCCTGCGGGTAATCCCCGGGGGAAGATAAATGACCTGTCTTGCGATCACAAATATCTATATTTCTTAATGTGCGATTCACCTAACTACAATAATCAGGATTCCTGAAATATATGTACAGGTGGGGTTTAGACCACTAGCTGGAATACACTGGTCATGAAAAGTCACTGGTATCTTATCCATACAGCGTGGTATCCAATGTATTGCGGATCAAAAGTGTGGGCTGTTATACAGTCCAAAGTGGTGAGTGAGGCCGACTAGATCAGCTGTTTGTGAATCAATCACTGGTAATTGCTACACCGGCAGACTTACTGATGTACAGGTCTGCCTGGCGTTCGTTTCATCCCTTGCACAGTCTAGTTCCATGGGCGGGTACAAATACTGTATGGTGTATAGGCGTCTTACCGCTCCGTTGATCATCTTGGGCGTCTATTTTACCTCTCTGATCACTCACACCGTCTGTGCATTCTTTATCTCTGGTCGTAGAGATGGCTTCAATTGATCCCAGCCTCCATCCACAGAGCCGATACCGCTCGTAGGTGTAAAGCACGCTGAGCGTGTGGGTATGAAGCGCGGCTGCGCTGATCCAATGGCTTTTCCTGATACTTCCCGTGCACGGGGATATCGCGTAAGTCGATGTCACATGACAGCTGTGACGTCAACGCGTTTCGCTTCCTTCAATGGGCGTAGCTTCGTCTGGACGTAGTGAGGGTAGGGGCTAGTCGTTCCTTATATTGAAGGGGATTAACCCCTATTACAACCTCACACCTACAGCAGTGTTGAGAACGTTCAATTAAGTTCCGGTTTTCTGTGCTTTTCCACTCAGATTCATCCAGGACACTTGAGTTTCATCCGCTAGATGGCCAGATCTCAGAGAGTTAGATAAGGCTGAAACCATTTGTTTTATTCATGAGTACACGCTGTGATATTGCCATCTCAATGTAACTTTAATTCTGATGGTTTGTTTATCTAATGGTTTACAGGTCTTAATCACTTCTTCTCTTAGTGGGATGTCTCCTTTTTAGAGACCTATATAAATCACAAAATTGTCCCGAGAGGACTCAGGGACCAAACGGTTCCAGCAGAACACCTCCACAATGAACGATTCCTCACCAAGTGGAAGGAACTGTGTTTTAATCACGGGATAGCGGTCATGGGTTTGATTGTAGAGGAGGAGAAGATCCAATTGGAGGAACTCAGGGAACAGATTGAACTGAGCACCCAGGGCCTAGACCCATTAAAAGACCTAGATGAGTTCTCTAAACAGAATGATATATTGAAAAAAGAAATAGAGAAAGTACAACTCAGCTTAAAAACAACAAAACAGTCCAAATACAGGAGGGACCTCACTGATTTTGAAAATGGTCAGGCCTTTGATGTGACAGCACGAAGGAGTAGGAGTCGGTCAGCTAGAAGAGGATAGAGATCACAATCGAGAGGACGATGTGAAAAAACGACGGACGAGACTGCCAATGACGGGGCCCCAAAAGTGGTGACTTTTTTAGAGGAAGAGGGGGTGATGGGCCTAGAAGACCACCACCCCCTACCTCAGAGGAATACACAGAACTAAAGAATAGACAACAAAGACAAGGGAAAGACCCCAAGACAACAGACGGCACCACGTACCCGAAGCCAGAGGAACTAGCCTCCGGTGGGGATCCACTAAATCTGGACATGAAAGTCATTAACCTCTCAACTTTTCCACTGGAACCTAAACATGTCAGCCTACTACAAAAGGGGATGTCCTTTTCCCCAGCTGACAATATGGATGAGTTCACAGTGTATAAAGATATAGCCCTTTTCTTGAGAAAAGTCTTCTTTAGGTCACTTTACAAAAATGGTGAAGAACTTAATCAGAATGAGACAGAGCATTTGGATGAGGAGGACCAACGGGCCCTCGATATTTTGAACGCTTTGTTGGAGGAAAATGATGAAGTCACAACAACTGATGGTCCCACAAAACGAGTAGCGGATTTGATAATCCGCTCTAAGAGGATGCCATCACTAAGTAAGAACAGATGGCTTTACATGTTCCTCGATATGGTTCAGATTGATCTTGGTAAAATCAACTGGACCCGGAAATGCAAAGACAACTTGACAGACGATGAACGTAAAGATTTGACGGACCTGAAAAAAGCCAGAAATATTATTTTCAAAAAAAGCGACAAAGGAGGAAATGTTGTCCTGATGGACGACAAATCCTATGAAACAGAGGCCAAAAGACTACTAGGCGACTTGACGACCTACAAAAAACTAGACCATGACCCGTTCCCTGAGTTAGTACAGAACCTAAACTTCAAGCTGCTTATGGCCAGGGAAGCAGGAATCTTAAACAAAAAGGAATATGAACATCTAAGTGCAAGGGAGTTCAATATACCCACTTTCTATATAATCCCGAAAGTGCACAAATGCCCGAAGAGACCACCGGGAAGGCCAATTGTCTCCGCCATCCAGGGGCCCCTGGAGAGAATAGATGTCTATTTGGATTCCCTTCTTAAAGAAATGGTTGTAGGACTCAAATCCTACGTACAAGACACACGGCATGTATTGTCAAAAATAGCTGACCTGCAAGTTGGGGAAGGACTCCTACTCCTGGGCATTGATGTCGAGTCTCTTTATACCTCGATCCCACATGAGTGTGGGATCGAGGCAGTAAGATGGTTCTTGGAGTCTAGGTACCCCGAATTTGGACCTCAAAACGAGTTCCTGGTGGAACTACTGGAGTTCGCTTTGATGAACAACTTTTTCCAGTTCACAACACATTATTACCAGCAGATCAGAGGGACTTCGATGGGGGCCGCGTGGGCACCTGCATACGCGTGCCTTCACCTGGGACGATGGGAGGAGGAGGACGTGTATACTTCAGCCATGTATGCAGAACACGTGCATACATGACTGAGGTATATAGATGATGTGTTGGTTGTTTGGAGGGGCACTAAAGAGAAGGCGCATGTGTTCATTGAGCATTTGAACTCCAATGATCGTAACATCCGATTGACCCACATTGTTGATGAAAGACAGATCCTTTCCTCGATCTCCAAATTACCTTTGATGGGGATAAACTCAGCACCTGTACCTACCGCAAGGCCACAGCAGCCAATACCCTATTGAGGGCCGATAGCCATCATCCCCCATGGCTCAAAAACGGCATCCCGGTTGGTCAGTTCCTAAGATTAAAAAGGAACTGTACCAAGAAAAGTGATCTCAGAAGGGAAAACATTGACCTATATAAACATTTTAGAGAACGTGGATACTCCCATGGACAAATTCGAAAAGCTAGAGCAAAGGCAGCAAGCCGAGACAGAAAAAGTCTTCTCTCCCTGGACCCCAAACCAGCAGCCAAAGGTCAATTTGACCCAGGCCCAGTACGGATAATCACCTCATATGGATCCCAATGGGAATCCGTACGAGAAATTTTGGGAAAACACTGGAACATATTGACCAATGGCCCTGGTTTGAAAGCGATCGTTGGAGAATCACCAAACATGGTGGCCAGGAGGGCTAGGAATTTGGGTGACATCTTAATCCATTCTGAATTCACCAAGGAGCCAAATCCAACCTGGCTATCAGAATATCCCAGAAGTAAAGGGATGTTCCCCTGTAACAGATGTCAAATCTGCCCTTTTGTAGATAGAACATCTATTTTCCATGATGCCTAGGGGGGAACACATGTTCGAGATACGAGATCTCATTAACTGCTCTACGAGCAAGGTGATCTACATGCTCACGTGCCCTTGCCCAAAAATATATATTGGGAAAACCAAGAGAGCGTTAAAGACAAGGATAGGTGAGCATCTGAGGGAAATAAAGGGAGAAAAAGAAAGGGACCCTGAAAAAAGTCGAGAAAAACCATTGGCAAGGCATTTTGCCCTTTACCATCAGAGAAAACCCGATGGACTGAAGGTGAAGGTCATCTACTCACTTAAGCTGTCCCCAAGACGGGGTGATTTTAATCGGATCCTTCTACAGAAGGAAAAAAGATGGATCTACCGCTTGGGGTCCCTTGCCCCCCAAGGCCTTAACACGGAGTTGAACCTCCAAGTTTTCCTGGAGAACTGACCCTCCACCCATCCCATAAATTGTTACCGTCTGCCTTGGAGGTTAAGATATCCACAGATTGTATGAGAACGAAATCGGTGTGTATGTTGGTGTAAATCGGTATGACACAGGGTAGCTAAAAGATGACCATTTAGACAACTAAGAGAAGAAGTGATTAAGACCTGTAAACCATTAGATAAACAAACCATCAGAATTAAAGTTACATTGAGATGGCAATATCACAGCGTGTACTCATGAATAAAACAAATGGTTTCAGCCTTATCTAACTCTCTGAGATCTGGCCATCTAGCGGATGAAACTCAAGTGTCCTGGATGAATCTGAGTGGAAAAGCACAGAAAACCGGAACTTAATTGAACGTTCTCAACACTGCTGTAGGTGTGAGGTTGTAATAGGGGTTAATCCCCTTCAATATAAGGAACGACTAGCCCCTACCCTCACTACGTCCAGACGAAGCTACGCCCATTGAAGGAAGCGAAACGCGTTGACGTCACAGCTGTCATGTGACGTCAACTTACGCGATATCCCCCGTGCACGGGAAGTATCAGGAAAAGCCATTGGATCAGCGCAGCCGCGCTTCATACCCACACGCTCAGCGTGCTTTACACCTACGAGCGGTATCGGCTCTGTGGATGGAGGCTGGGATCAATTGAAGCCATCTCTACGACCAGAGATAAAGAATGCACAGACGGTGTGAGTGATCAGAGAGGTAAAATAGACGCCCAAGACGATCAATGGAGCGGTAAGACGCCTATACACCATACAGTATTTGTACCCGCCCATGGAACTAGACTGTGCAAGGGATGAAACGAACGCCGGGCAGACCTGTACATCAGTAAGTCTGCCGGTGTAGCAATTACCAGTGATTGATTCACAAACAGCTGATCTAGTCGGCCTCACTCACCACTTTGGACTGTATAACAGCCCACACTTTTGATCCGCAATACATTGGATACCACGCTGTATGGATAAGATACCAGTGACTTTTCATGACCAGTGTATTCCAGCTAGTGGTCTAAACCCCACCTGTACATATATTTCAGGAATCCTGATTATTGTAGTTAGGTGAATCGCACATTAAGAAATATAGATATTTGTGATCGCAAGACAGGTCATTTATCTTCCCCCGGGGATTACCCGCAGGAAATCAGCATAGCATGGTGAATTTTTCTTTGGGCAATGCCTAATCACCCTTCCATGGATTTTTCCTAATTGATAATTTTTCATTAATTCTGCTGTCCTTTTTTCCTTTGCGGGTAAATGCTTACAAGTTGACGTCCGGACATGTGTTGTGTGTGTGTGTGTGGGAGTGGAGTGTCCTTTCCTTGTCAAACCCTCACAAGGACAGTACAACTGTGCTGTGTGTTGATGTGTTTGTCTGTGTTTGTATGTAATTCTTGACTTCCCGGGTAACTCATCAGGTGTATGAGACCCGTGAACTACTTTGCATGGAGCTGTATTGTGTTTGTTTACACATGATGATCTATCATAGTTAAATAATAAACTTTGTAATTTTTAAACCAACTGATCTATAATTTCTGCTGCACAGGTAGCTACCTTGAGTCTTGGTAGTGTTACTTAGACTCTTGGTACATATATGCTAGTTGTCTTTGGCTACAGCAGCAGCACCAAAACAGGTGTACTTCGTTGGTAAAACTGTGAGACGACCAATATACATGCTAGGTTTTGCGGGATAAGCTTTCTCCTTTTTTCTTTTCTTTTACTGTTTTCTTTTTTGGTTCTCATACAAATATGTATAAATATACAGGGACAGACAGAAAAAAAAAATCACTTATATATATTGGGATGACAACCCTTTCAGACCATGCAGATTAAAAACATATGAATGCAAAAAGATGTTCCCAATTTGCTTGAGCCAGAGATCCAACACAGGTGGCGTGCCTCAAAAAGAGGGGTGCCTAGCCTGAAAGGCTAACCCAGGATAGATTAGATTAGATACCGTATTTAATGGCATATAACACGCACTTTTTTCCCCTGAAAATCAGGGGAAAATCGTGGGTGCGTGTTATAGGCCGATCCCCCCCAATTTTGTGTGATCGGAGCGATCACGGCAATTGCCGCGATCGCCGCCGACATACACAGCCGTGTGTAAATTCAAATACGGCGCCGAGACTACAGGGACTCGGCGGAGCCGAGATACACAAAGCCGAGGAGTCTCGGGTATGTGTATCTCGGCTCCGCCGTGTCCGTGCAGTCTCAGCGCCGTATTTGAATTTACACACGGCTGTGTATGTCGGCAGGGATCGCGGCGATCCCACAAAGCTGCAGTGGGGCAAGGCTGCACCGACATGGCTGCACCGACATGGCTGCACCGACATGGCTGCACCGACATGGCTGCACTGGGGCAAAGCTGCACTGACAAGGCTGCAATGGACACTGGGGCAAGGCTGCACTGACAAGGCTGCACTGACAATTCTGCACTGACACTGAAAAGGCTGCAGATGGATACCAATAACGCTGCATTGATGGGCATTTTAATGTAAGTTTTTCTTCCTTAAACTTTACTCCTAAAAGTTTTTTCCTTAAAATTCCCTCCTAAACTTGAGGTGCGTGTTATAAGCCGGCGCGTGTTATACGCCGATAAATACGGTAGATTAGATAGATTAGTGTCACAGGGGACGCTAGTTAGGGAGATAAGTATATAGGTTCGCTGTCAGTGTTTTATAGCGACAGAGACCCCCATATACCAACTAATAAACGTTTTAACCCCCCGGTTGCCCCCTAGTTAACCCTTTCACCAGTGATCACCGTATAACTGTTACAGGTGACGCTGGTTAGTTAGTTTGTTTTTTAAAGTTTCAGGGCACCCGCCATTTATTACCTAATAAAGGTTTAACCCCCTTATCGCCTGGCTGTGATATAAGTTAAGTTTTAGGGTCAGATAAGGTCTGCGTCGCCCCAGGCAGCGTCAGGTTAGCGCCAGTACTGCTAACACCCATGCACGCAGCATATACCTCCCTTAGTGGTATAGTATCAGAACGGATCAATATCTGATCCGAGCAGATCTATATTAGCGTCCCCAGCAGTTTAGGGTTCCCAAAAACGCAGTGTTAGCAGGATCAGCCCAGATACCTGCTAGCACCTGCTTTTTGCCCCTCGGCCCAGCCCTGCCCAGCCCACCCAAGTGCAGTATCGATCGATCACTGTCACTTACAAAACACTAAGCACACATAACTGCAGCGTTCGCAGAGTCGCAGAGTCAGGCTTGATCCCTGCGATCGCTAACAGTTTTTTTGGTAGCGTTTTGATACAGTCGCTAACAGTCAGGAGCTTTTTTACCTGCGAGTCTCACTAGTGTACCACTAAATTTAGAGCCCAAAATGGCAAATCGAAGGTACACTAGTGAAGAGGCCTACACGTTTCTGAGCATGACAGATAGTGAAGAGGAAGTCACTCATCTGTCAGATTCAGGCTCAGAATATGATCCTGTAGACAGCGGCTCCATGACAGATAGCTCTGACGTCCCTGCCAAGGTCAGGCACACCAGATCCCAAACTTCTTCTGTCGTTGATGTGCAATATGCTATGGAGCAGAGCAGTACTAGCACCGCTATTCCTTCTGGTGAACTGGCAAGCACCAGTGGCCTAGTACACCCTGGTCGTACATCCAGCACTGCAGTATCACGTGGTGACGTGGCGAGTCCCATAAGTGTAGTTCAAGCTGGCGAGGTGGCAAGCACAAGTAGTGTCCCGCTGCCACCAAGAAGACGAACACAGGCCCGTTGTGCCCATAGTGCCCTTCCTGCTGCATTCGCCAATCCTAATTGGGAACCCACCACTTCTGCAGCACCCGTACTTCCCCCATTCACTGGCCAACCCGGCATTCAGGTGGAAACAGTTGATTTTTATTCGCTGTTTTTCACCAAAGATCTCTATATCTCTATCTGCTTTACACTTGATTGTAATTGATCCAAATTCGGCCCCTTGTAAACCACTTCAACCAACGTTTTGCAAACTTGTTTACTCCCCATCAATTTGTCTGCGTTGATGAATCCCCGATTAAGTTTTCTGGCCGCTTGTCATTCAAACATTACCTTCCCAGCAAGCGTGCCAGATACGGGGTCAAGATGTATAAGCTCTGTGACAGGACCACAGGCTATACATGTAGTTTTATGGTTTACGAGGGAAAAGATAGTCAAGTAGAGCTGACAAACTGCCCTGACTACATAGGAAGCGCTGGTAAGATTGTGAGGGACTTGGTGTCACCCTTATTCGGAAAGGGGTACCACGTGTACGTGGACAATTACACGACCGTTCCACTTTAGTCACCTTTTTGATAATCAGATTGGAGCATGTGGCACCGTGCGACCTAATCACTGGGGCTTTCCCCAGCGGCTTGTAGATTCCCATCTTAGGTTGGGGGAGAGAGCCTGCTTGCAGTGTAATAATTTGCTCGCTATGAAGTGGAGGGATAATAAGGTTTTCGTTCTTACCTCCTTTCATGCAGACACGACGGTCCAAATTACTACGACGACTGGTATTGTGGAGAAACCCCTCTGTGTCCACGAATATAACCAAAATATGGGAGGGGTGGACCTCAATGACCAGTTGTTGGCGCCGTACCTAGTTGCCCGTATGGCCAGACGCTGGTACAAAAAAATGTCTGTTTATTTCAATTGGCTTTGCTGAACGCTTATGTGCTATACAGAGTTTCAGGACGGACTGGATCCTTCCTTAAAATTCCAGGAAGAGATCGTCAGAGCCCTTCAGTTTCCAGACGGTGCTCTACCTCACCATCCTCAACCAAATGCAGTAAGCCGGCTGCATGAGAGGCATTTTCTTTATGTCCTCCCGCGTACCCCTACCCAACGAGCCCCCCCCCCCAAAAAAAAGATGTTGTGTCTGCAGCAAACGCTAATATAGGCGTGACACCCGCTATTATTGTCCCTCCTGTCCTGACAATCCTGGTCTTTGCATTGGTGAATGTTTTGAATGCTACCATACACTAGTTGAGTATTAGCATAGGGCACAGCACTGCACAGGCTAGGACACACTTTCACAGGGTCTCCCAAGATGCCATCACATTTTGAGAGACCTGAACCTGGAAACGGTTACAGTTACAAGTGTAAGTAAACAAAAAAATATATATAAAATAAAAATAGTTGTCGTTTTATTGTTCTCTCTCTATTGTTCTGCTCTTTTTTACTGTATTCTATTCTGCAATGTTTTATTGTTATTATGCTTTTATAGGTATGCAATTTTTTTATACTTTACTGTTTACTGTGTTTTATTAACCATTTCTTTGTTTTCAGATACACAATTCAGCTGCAGAGCGGATTTATTTATCTTGACAGCAACAGCATTTGCTCCCACGATACATAAAGCCGTGACTCCAGCGCTGTCGGAGGTGATTTCACCACCACAGTTACATACTTCAGCATGTATGCAGAAGCATGGGGGCAGCAGGGGTGGAGGAGCAATTTACTCCTACCTTTTGCGGGAGGAGAGAGATATATATATATATATATATATATATATATATATATATATATATATATATATATATATATATATATATATATATATATATATATATATATATATATATATATATATATATATATATATATATATATATATATATATATATATATATATATTTTTTTTTAGGCACAGGTTGCGTTAAATGTTTTATTTTTTACTATGTTTTTGTATTTGCTTTGCAGGTATGGCAAGTCTTATGCCCTGTACACGGTCAGATTTTCTGACGGAAAATATGTGCTAGGACCTTGTTGTCGGAAATTCCGACCGTGTGGTGGCTCCATCACACATTTTCCATCGGATTTTCTGACACAAAGTTTGAGAGCAGGCTATAAAATTTTCCGACAACAAAATCCGTTGTCGGAATTTCCGATCGTGTATACACAAATCCGACGCACAAAGTGCCACGCATGCTCAGAATAAATAAAGAGATGAAAGCTATTGGCTCCTGCCCTATTTATAGTCCCGATGTAGGTGTTTTACGTCACCGCGTTCAGAATGATCGGATTTTCCGACAACTTTGTGTGACCGTGTGTATGCAAGACAAGTTTTAGCCAACATCCGTCGGAAAAAATCCTAGGATTTTGTTGTCGGAATGTCCGATCAATGTCTGACCGTGTGTACGGGGCATTACTGTTATACTGTAATGTTACTGTGTTTTATTGTTACCCATCATTTGCTTAGCAGGTACGCCATTCAGCTGCAGCGCGGATTTATTTATCTTGACAGCAACAGCATTTGCTCCCACGATACATAAAGCCATGACTCCAGCGCTGTAGGAGGCGATTTCACCACCAGTTAAAAAAAAAAAAGAAGAGCATATATGCCAAAGCATGGGGGCAGCAGGGGCAGAGGAGCGATTTGCTCCTACCTTTTGGGGCGGATGCCCCCATGCTTCGGCATATATAAAAACGGTGCATGTCTTCTTCAAAGCATTCAATTCCGTATCTAGTTCCATCCCACTTACTCCAGGAATGCTCCAAGCTCACATTACAGTCATACCCAAAGATAAGAAGGACCCGTCACAACCGGCAAATTATAGACCAATCTCATTACTTAATGTGGACATCAAGATTTTTTCCAAAATACTAGCCAATAGACTCCTACCACTACTCCCCTCAATCATCTCCCGAGATGAGGTTGGCTTTGTCCCTGGTAGAGAAGCCAGGGACAATACTATAAAAGCAATCAACCTACACCACCTTATAACAACTTCCAACCAGGCAGGCTTTTTTTTCTTTCTTTGGACGCGGAGTAGGCGTTCGACAGGGTATCGAGGGATTATATGGCTGCAGTTCTAAAATCCTTAGGCTTAGGCCCGCGCATGCTCAGTCTCATATTTTCTCTATATGCCAAACCTACAGCCAGAATTAGAGTGAACAACACTCTGTCGAATGCCTTCCCCATCCACAATGGTACCAGGCAAGGTTGTCCCCTTTCCCCCATTCTCTTTGTCCTCACACTCGAACCCCTACTATGTTCCATACGGCACAATCCCGACATAAGAGGTATCTCAACCAGACAAAGAGAATACAAATTAGCCGCTTATGCGGATGACATTCTCCTATTTCTCTCGAATCCGCACATTACCATACCGGTACTACTTGAAGAATTCCAAAAATTTGGCTTAATTTCCAATCTCAAAATTAACTTCACCAAATCATTTGCTGTTAACATTTCCCTGCCCCCGTCATTGGTCGCACACTGCAAAACAAACTTCCCCTTCCAGTGGCAATCAGAGGCCATCACATACCTGGGTATACAACTCCCTGCAAAACTATCAGACTTATACAAGAAAAATTATCTGCCGATACTAAACAAACTGACTGAAGATCTCAAAAGGAATAGACCAGTGTTCTCGTGGTTCAGAAGAGCAGCGATTCTAAAAATGAGCGCCTTACCAAGAATACTATACATACTACAAACAATTCCGATCCACGTACCACTGACCTTTTTCAAAAATTACAGAAACATTAGCTCAAATTTCATTTGGGGAGGCCATAGACCCAGGATTAAATATTCGCAATTAGCCTTACCCAAACATCTGGGAGGAATAGGCCTACCAGATCTTATCAATTACTATAAAGCAATACACTTGACCAGAATTTTGGACTGGAACCTTCACGGACCCACAAAAGATTGGGTTAGACTGGAAGAATCCTTCACAAATCTTTCATTGGCTACGTTGCCTTGGATTCTGGAACGACATGTTCCTATTGAATCGAAACTCCACCCTCTAATTGGACCAACCATACAATGCTTTCACAAGACTTGCAAACACTCTCCCCTTTCGACAGTTCAAGGCCCAATGACCCCAATCCGACTAAACCTGGACTTTCCCCCAGGCATGCATGCTAATTTCTTAGTGCAACACTGGTCTGAGGAAAGGGTTCTAGCCCACGACTTCTATGACCTAGAAACATTCTGTTCCGCATCACACCTCTCGTCTAAACATGAAAAATCTCAGATACCAGACTGGACATCTCATGATCACACACTTCTTAAGAAAACTTGACAAACAATATTCCTGTTCCAGACCACTGACCCCTTTTGAGCACCTCTGCTCCCAAAAATCACCCCAGACACATTTGATTTCAATCACGCACTCCCTTCTTTTTGCAGACCATAAGCCCAACAACTCGACAATGTGTGCTGCATGGGAAAGAGACTTGTCCATATCTATCGCACTGGAAGAATGGGAAAAAATGTATATCAATATCCATAAGGGATCGATAAATGTGACCACTCAAGAGAATGGATTCAAAATCCAGACTCGCTGGTACCGCACACTTGCCTTACTACACAAATTCAACCCAGCAATTCCTGAGGAATGCTGGAGATGTACAGATCAATCAGGCACATTACTTCACATATGGTGAGACTGTTTCCACATTCAAAAGTTCTGGACAGAAGTACATAGGATAATTACTCATGTCACCACCTACGACCTAGACTAAACCCCCTTGCAGTTTCTCCTGCACCACTCACGCCTATCTCACCGAACCTACCACAAATCGCTGGAGATGCACATGATAAATGCAGCAAAACAATGCATACCAGTGTACTGGAAATCCCGTATCTCGCCTTCGATTAAAGAATGGTTTGACAGAATTAACAGGACCGCTGAAATGGAGGAATTAATTCACATAGCGAGAGACATGCCCCAAAAATTTGGTGTCAAATGGGCATGTTGGAAGCACTACCAAACAACCTCAGAATATGCTCTACTTTACTTCCCGAACCATTAAATGATCTGATAATTTGAAACATATCACTGAAAACGCATTAACCACCTAACTATCTTTCCACGTTACTTCCAAACCCACCGGGCCCAGGAAACCACCTGATGCCCATAATGCTATGCAGCACACATGGGCCTTGTGGGGATCCCCTGCAGAGGAGGGAGGCAAGAGATGACTACTGCTGCAATTGCATAATCACAAAAACTCTCCCAATTCAAATATTCCCGACATTACCCCCCCCCCCCTCCATCCCTGTCCCCCATATATCCACTCCACATTCATATACACTTAGATCACCAGCCCCTACACTATGCCTAAGAGAACCCAATTAGAAATTTATAACTCATGATTTCCCCCACCTACTCCCTGTCTACCCCCCCCCCCTCCTGATAAACCTACTATCAGCAAATGGAACAGGATGCCAATGACAAAACACCCCATATATGCAATAACCCAAGCTATTATTCCACTATCAACACATCCCGTGCTACACAAGACAACCTTCTAAGTGGAGAAAATCCCTGAATATCCCCAGAGGGGCTATACATATACATAATCACATACCATGACTCATGACAGACACACCTCTAAACACAGTTTACTCACTTGACAAGACAAATGGTACTTGGACACCCTTACAGATCCACAACCCCAACAGGTCTAAACTTGAAACATGCAAAAGATCTGTTCAAGCACACATAGTTCACCTCAACATATGGGGATGTAATGTAACTTTGAACTTATAAATGACTGTTCTCCCTGTTATAGATTATAATGCTCTGTTCAATGTGTATGTTCAATGGTTTATGTAACCTTACATATATAAACAAAATTCTTTTGGAAAAAAAACGGTGCATGTATGCCCATCATTAGAAGTGGGTGGATGAAGGGAGGTATTCTAATGGTGGGCATACCGATCAATCTCTTTTTTTGTTCAGCCCACAGGCTGCATGAAAAAAAAAAAAGTTTACAATATATGCCCAACAAGGACCAGCAACGTACTGGTATGTTGCTGGACTTTGAGTGGTTATACCAGAATGATTCCTGCAGGTTTAGGTATCATCTTGGTATCATTCTTTTCAGCCAGCGGTCGGCTTTCATGTAAAAGCAATCCTAGTGGCTAATTAGCCTCTAAACTGCTTTTACAAGCAGTGGGAGGGAATGCCCCCCCACCATCTTCCATGTTTTTCTCTGGCTCTCCTGTCCCAACAGGGAACATGAGAATGCAGCCGGTGATTCAGCCGACCATAGAGATGATCAGAGACCAGAATGGCTCCAAACATCTCTATGGCCTAAGAAACCGGAAGCTACGAGCATTTCATGACAGATTTCGCCGGACGCAAACAGCACCATTGGGAAAGCATTTTATCACACCGATCTTGGTGCGGTCAGATGCTTTGAGGGCAGAGGAAAGATCGAGGGTCTAATAGACCCCAATTTTTTTCAAAAAAAAGGAGTACCTGTCACTACCTATTGCTATCATAGGGGAGATTTACATTCCCTGAGATAAAAATAAAAATGATTAAAAAAAAAAAAATGAAAGGAACAGTTTAAAAATAAGAAAAAAGCAAATAAATAAAAAAAACCAAAAAAAACAAAAAACACCCCTGTCCCCCCCTGCTCTCGCACAAAGGCGAACGCAAGCGTCAGTCTGGCGTCAAATGTAAACAGCAATTGCACCATGCATGTGAGGCATCACCACGAAGGTCAGATTGAGGGCAGTAATTTTAGCAGTATACCTCCTCTGTAAATCTAAAGTGGTAACCTGTAAAGGCTTTTAAAAATGTATTTAGTTTGTCGCCACTGCACGGTGGTGCGCAATTTTAAAGCATGTTATGTTTGGTATCCATGTACTCGGCCTAAGATCATCTTTTTTATTTCATCAAACATTTGGGGAATATAGTGTGTTTTAGTGCATTAAAAATTTAAAAACCAAGTGTGTTTTTTCCCAAAAAAAATGCGTTTGAAAAATCGCTGCGCAAATACTGTGTGAAAAAAAAAAAAATGAAACACCCACCATTTTAATCTGTAGGGTATTTGCTTTTAAAAAAATATATATAATCTTTGGGGGTTCAAAGTAATTTTCTGGCAAAAATTTTTTTTTTTCATGTAAACAAAAAGTGTCAGAAAGGGCTTTGTCTTCAAGTGGTTAGAAGAGTGGGTGATGTGTGACATAAGCTTCTAAATGTTGTGCATAAAATTCCAGGACATTTCAAAACCCTCCCAAATGACCCCATTTTGGAAAGTAGACACCCCAAGCTATTTGCTGAGAGGCATGTCAAATCGAGTCCATGGAATATTTTATATTGTGACACAAGTTGCGGGAAAAAGACAATTTTTTTTTTTTTTGCACAAAGTTGTCATTAAATTACATATTGCTTAAACATGCTGTAAAATTACACCCCAAAATACATTCTGTTGCTTCTCCTGAGTACGGGGATACCACGTGTGAGACTTTTTGGGAGCCTAGCCGCGTACGGGACCCAGAAAACCAAGCACCACCTTCAGGCTTTCTAAGGGCCTAAATTTTTGATTTCACTCTTCACTGTCTATCACAGTTTTGGAGGCCATGGAATGCCCAGGTGGCACAACCCCCCCCCCCCCCCCAAAATGACCATATTTTGGAAAGTAGACACCCCAAGCTTTTTGCTGAGAGGTATAGTGAGTATTTTGCAGACCTCACTTTTTGTCAAAGTTTTGAAAAAAAAAAAAAGCTTCTTTTCTTTCTTCATTTTCAAAAACAAATGAGAGCTGCAAAATACCATGCCTCTTAGCAAATAGCTTGGGGTGTCTACTTTCCACAATGGGGTCATTTGAGGGGTTTTGTGCCATCTGGGCATTTGGGCATTTTTATGGCCTTCAAAACTGTAGTGAGGAGTGAAATCAAAACTTTACGCCCTTAGAAATCCTGAAGGCAGTGCTTGTTTTTCGGGGCCCGTATGCGGCTAGGCTCCCAAAAAGTCCCACACATGTGGTATCCCCGTACTGAGCAGAATCAGCAGAATGTATTTTGGGGTGCAATTCCACATATGCCCATGGCCTGTGCGAGCAATATATCATTTAGTGACAACTTTTTGTAATTTTTTTTTTTGTTGTCATTATTCAATCACTTGGGACAAAAAAAAAAATTAATATTCAATCGGCTCAACACGCCTCTCAGCAATTTCCTTGGGGTGTCTACTTTCCAAAATGGGGTCATTTGGGGGGGGGGGGGGGGGTTTGTACTGACCTGCCATTTTAGCACCTCAAGATTGACATAGGCAGTCATAAACTAAAAGCTGTGTAAATTCCAGAAAATGTACCCTAGTTTGTAGACGCTATAACTTTTGCGCAAACCAATAAATATACGCTTGACATTTTTTTTTTTACCAAAGACATGTGGCTGAATACATTTTGGCCTAAATGTATGACTAAAATTGAGTTTATTGGATTTTTTTTTTTATAACAAAAAGTAGAAAATAACATTTTTTTTTTTCCAAAATTTTCGTTTTTTTTCCCATTTATAGCGCAAAAAATAAAACCGTAGAGGTGATCAAATACCATCAAAAGAAAGCTCTATTTGTGGGAAGAAAAGGACGCAAATTTTGTTTGGGTACAGCATTGCATGACCGCGCAATTAGCAGTTAAAGCGACGCAGTGCCAAATTGTAAAAAGTGCTCTGGTCAGGAAGGGGGTAAATCCTTCCAGGGCTAAAGTGGTTAAAGATGCAGAGAGTCTATGTTCAAAAAAGCACATAGGCTGCATGATCAAACGGCTAGTCAAAAAAAGTGAATAAAAAATGTGATAGAGATATGAACAAAGAAGAACCCGGTTTCTTCCATCAAAATGCAAAAAGAAAAAAGCCTGATTCCTACCCTATTGAACTTGTGACTGTTCACTCCAGCATCCAGCAGAAAACTGACATGGATGCCAGAGAGAGAGCGGCCATATGAGTATAGCTGTCCCTCCCATTCCAATCAGCCAGAATTAGCAACAGCTGATCTGGCTAGAGAGGAAACAGGGGGGGGAGGGGACAGGGTCTGTTCTGAAAGGCCCCCTGAGTCGTGCACACACAATATTAAATTAATTTATTATATATGTGTTGAACTTTTGTGATCGTTCTAAAATAACAAAATATATATTCAATATTTAATATGGTCTCGCCATCAAATGACAAAGTTTGACATGAAAGAAAAACATATGTGATTAAAGATGCAGAGAGTCTATGTGCAAAAAGCCCACAGCGCATGCACAGTGATATCGTGCACCGGAACGAGGCCACGCTCGCACCGCCCACCGACGCCCCAGGCCTCACATAGTGCCGCCACAGATTGGCTAACCCGGGCGGCTTTGCATGTCGAGCGGCCCCCCGGCACACCCACACACAGGAAGGAAGGAGGGGCCCACTGTCATACCCTATACACTACTCTCCTGTACATATTGTATGCTCTCATACCCTCCACACTCCTCTCCTGTACATATTGTCCACTGTCATACCTTCCACACTCCTCTCCTGTACATACTGCCCACTGTCATACCCTCTACACTCCTCTCCTGTACATACTGCTCACTGTCATACCCTCCACATTCCTCTCTGTACATACTGTCCACTGTCTTACCCTCCACACTCGTCTCCTGTACATACTGCTCAGTATCATACCGTCCACATTCCTCTCCTGTACATACTCTCCACTGTCATACCCTCCACACTGCTCTGCTGTATATACTGCCCAGTTTCACAAACTCCTCTCCTTTACATACTGCCTGCTGTCATACCCTCCACACTTCTCTCCTATGCATACTGCCCACAGTCATACCCTCCACATTCTTCTCCTGTGCATACTGCCCACTGTCATATACATACTGCTCTTCTATACATACTGCCCACTGTCATACCCTCTACACTCCTCTCCTGTACATACTGCCCACTGTCATACCCCCCACACTCCTCTCCTGTGCATAATGCCCACTGTCATACCCTCCACACTCCTCTCCTGTACATATTGTATGCTCTCATATCCTTCACACTCCTCTCCTGTACATACTATCCACTGTCATACCTTCCACACTCCTCTCCTATACATACTGCCCACTGTCATACCCTCCTCACTCCTCTCCTATACATACTGCCCACTGTCATACCCTCTACACTCCTCTGCTGTACATACTGCCCACTGTCATACCCTCTACACTCCTCTCCTGTACATACTGCTCATTGTCATACCCTTCACACGTCTCTCCTATACATAGTGCCCACTGTCATACCCTCTACACTCCTCTCTGTACATACTGCCCACTGTCTTACCCTCCACACTCGTCTCCTGTACATACTGCTCAGTATTATTATTTTTATTATACAGGATTTATATAGAGCCAACAGTTTATGTAGCGCTTTACAACTTGAGGGTAGACAGTACAAATACAATACACTTTAATACAGTAGGAATCAGAGGGCCCTGCTCCTTAGAGCTTACAATCTAAGAGGGAAGGTCAAGAGATACAAGAGGTAATAACTGTGGGTGATGTGCTGATTGAGAAGATAAATGTACAGTTGTTAAGTGGGGGCCAGATAGGCTTCTCTGAAGAGATGAGTTTTCAGGGATCGTCTGAAAGTGGATAAAGTAGGAGAAAATCGAACGTATTGGGGTAGAGCATTCCAGAGAATGGGAGAGGCTCTGTAGAAGTCCTGAAGGCGAGCATGGGATGAGGTGACAAGGGAGTTTGAGAGCAGGATGTCTTGGGAGGAGCAAAGAGAATGATTAGGTTGGTATTTTGAGACTAGGTTAGAGATGTAGCTGGCGGCCAGGTTGTGGATGGCTTTGTAAGTTATAGTTAGTATCTTGAACTTAATTAGGTGACTGAGTGGCAGCCAATGGAGGGATTGGCAGAGGGGTGTAGCAGACGCTGAGCGGTTTGTGAGGTGGATGAGCCTGGAAGCAGCGTTCATGATGGTCTGAAGTGGGGATAGCCTAATTAGAGGTAAGCCAATGAGGAGGGAGTTGCAGTAGTCGAGGCGGGAGATGACCAGGGAGTGGATTAGAAGCTTTGTGGTGACATTGGTTAGGAAGGGACGTATCTTGGAGATGTTGCAGAGGTTGAGGCGGAAAATTTTGGATAGTGATAGAATGTGGGGCTGAAAGGTTAGTTCAGAGTCCAGGATTACACCTAGGACTTTGGTGTGGGGAGATGGGTTGATAGTTGAGCCGTTGATATTGACAGAGAAATCAGGGGAAGTGGCACCTGAGGGAGGAAATATCATGAGCTTGGTTTTGGATAGGTTGAGTTTGTGGAAGTGATGTGACATCCAGGCTGATATGTCTGCTAGTAAGTTGGTAATGCGTGAAGAGACAGATAGAGAGAGCTGGGGGGTGGAGAGATAGATTTGGGTGTCATCAGCATAGAGATGATATTTAAAGCAGTGGGAGGCAGTGGGAAGCAATCAACTGACCCAGGGAGGTGGTGTAGATTGACAAAAGGAGAGGTCCAAGAACAGAACCTTGGGGGACCTAAACGGAGAAAGGAAGAGGAGAGGAGGAAGTAGAGTTGTAAGTGACACTGAAGAACCAGCGAAGAGTACAGTCACGGAGACCAAAGGAGTGGAGTTTATTGAGGAGGAGGGGGTAGTCCCCTGTGTCAAAGGCAGCAGAGAGATCCAGGAGAAGTAGTACAGAATAGTGTCCACTGGTTTTAGCCATTAGTAGGTAATTTGAGAGTTTAAGGAGAGCAGTTTCCGTGGAGTGTTGAGGGCGAAATCCAGACTGAAGGGGATCAAGAAGTTTATTCATGGTCAGATCTTCGCTTAGTCGATTGTAGACCAGTCTTTAAGAAGTTTGGAGGAGAAGGCGAGTAAGGAGATGAGACGTAGGTTGTTAAGATTGGTGGGGTCCAGTGAAGGCTTTTTAAGTATGGGGGTGACTAGCGCATATTTTAGAGAGTTTGGGAAGATGCCACAGAAGAGGGAGAGGTTGAAAATGTGAGTTAGAGAGTGTAGAATCGAGTCAGAGGGTGAGCGCAGCATTTGCGAGGGAGCAGGATCCAGGGGGCAGGTGGTTAGATGAGTGTTAGATAAAAGTTTAGCAACCTCATTAATAGTAGCAGGGTTGAATGAGGGAAGTAATGATTGTATCTGTGGACATGGGGTGTTGCATGGGGGAGGTTTTTGCACATTGGAGATCTCCTCATGAATTGTATCAATCTTAGTTTTGAAGTGATTGGCAATCTCCTGGGCAGTAAGTGAGTTGGTGGGTGGAGGCAGCGGAGGACAGAGTAGAGTGTTGAAGGTAGAGAAGAGTTGACGTGGACTGGATGAGAAGGTGTTAATATGTGTGATAAAGCATGACTATTTGGCAGTGTGAAGGCAGGAATAGTATTTTAGGAGGGCAGATTTATATTGTGTGAAGTCCTCCTGGAACTTAGGCTGGATTCACACCTATGCAGTTTTAGTGCTTTTTGCATTTTGCAGATTTGCACTACAGAACGTGTTCCATAGGATACCATGTTAAATGGACTGTAGTGCAAATCTGCAAAATGCAAAAAGCACTAAAACTGCATAGGTGTGAATCCAGCCTTAGTCTTATGCCACAGGAGCTAAAGAGCGCGGCTACGTTTTCTGAGACTTCTGGTGTCATCTGTTTGTAAAATAAAACCAAAGAATTTCCAAGCTCAACTTACCAACCAGCCTGCGACCAACCGAATCAACCTGCCTAACAGTATGCGTTAAAAACAGGGGTTTGGTTGCAAGCATTTGCAAATACATGCATAAGCTGCAGGCCATGACAAGGCACGCTGTATCCTGCAGACCCTAACTCTAACTTTGAAGAGTCTCCACAGTGGGAGCACATGTATTCTAATGGATAGATAAAGGGCAGATGACTGGAGGGAGCCCAACCCTCCTTAAAGGCGCAGGATCACACTGGACACCCAGCACATTGCATAATGGCAGCAAAGGTGTCAGTGCGTTGCCTGACCAATATGTCAACAATACAAAAAAAGGTCACTGCCCCCATCTATAACTGGTCTTCACAACAAGGAGTACTGGAAGAGCAAACGCATGTAAAATAAAACCAAAGAATTTCCAAGCTCAACTTACCAACCAGCCTGCGACCAACCAAATTAACCTGCCTAACAGTATGCGTTAAAAACAGGGGTTTAGTTGCAAGCATTTGCAAATACATGCATAAGCTACAGGCCATGACAAGACACCCTGTATCCTGCAGACCATAACTCTAACTTTGAAGAGTGTCCACAGTGGGAGCACATGTATTCTAATGGATAGATGAAGGGCAGATGACTGGAGGGAGCCCAACCCTCCTTAAAGTTGGTAGGATCAGTAGTAGGGAGAGGACAGAAGGCAGGGTGATATGTATAAGCAGATGGGTGGAGAAGAGGGGTGTAAGAGAGCGCATGTTACAGAGTAGAAGGAGAGCTTAATTAGAGAGACAGGGTCACCTGCAGTCTGTTAGGTGCTTTCCAGTGCAGTTTGCTATATTTATTTGCTTCGTGCAATCGCTGAAGTGAAGAGATTGAGGTGCATATCATTTGTAGAAAGAATCACTTAGAGATAGAAGCCTTAAGGATAGAAGCCACTGCAATGTGCTCCCTCAGCAATGTGCTGACCCCTTAAGGATGCTCAAATTTATACTGTTATGAGGGTGGGGTGGAAAGGGGGTGGGGACGAGTGAGCGCCCCCCCCTCCTGAACTGTACCAGGCCGCATACCCTCAACATGTGGGGGTGGGTGCTTTGGGAGAGGGACACCCCCCACCCCAAAGCACCTTGTCCCCATGTTGATGAGGACTAGGGCCTCTTCCCGACAACCCTGGCCGTTGGTTGTCGAGGTCTGAGGGCGGGGGGCTTATCGGAATCCGGGATCCCCCTTTAAAAAGGGGGGCCCCAGATCCCAGCCCCCGACCCTATGTGAATGAGTATGGGGTACATCGTACCCCTACCCATTCACCTAGGGAAAAAGTGTCAATAAAAAAAAACACTACACAGGTTTTTAAAGTAATTTATTAGACAGCCCCAGGGGTCTTCTTCCGACTTCATGGGTCTTCTTCCGACTTCGGGGGTCTCTCCGGCCTCTTCTCCCGGTGTCCGTTTCTTCTCCGCTCTCTCCGGCCTCTTCTCCCGGTGTTCAACCTCTTCTCCCGGTGTCCGGTTTTTCTGCCAGCTCCTCCGCTATCTTCTGCCGCTCTTTTGCTAGCGGTGGCCCGGACCTCTTCTTCCGATGTTGACACAACGCTCTCTCCCGCTGTAATGCTGTGTAAGAGCTCCGCAATCACTTATATAGGCGGTGACCCCCCTCTTCTGACGTCACAGTCCCTCGGCATGCTGGGACTGTGACGTCAATAGGGGTGCGGGGTCAACAGCACCCGGTGACCACGCCCCCTATTGACGTCACAGTCCCAGCATGCCCCGGGACTGTGACATCAGAAGAGGGCGGGGTCACCGCCTATATAAGTGATTGCGGAGCTCTCACACAGCATTACAGTGGGAGAGAGTGTTGTGTGAACATCGTAAGAAGAGAAGAGGGAAGAAGATGATGCAGAGGTCCGGGCCACCGCTAGCCAAAGAGCGGCAGAAGATAGTGGAGGAGCCGGCAGAAGAACCAGACTCCGGGAGAAGAGGTTGAACACTGGGAGAAGAGGCCGGAGAGAGCGGAGAAGAACCAGACACCGGGAGAAAAGGCCGGAGAAACCACCGAAGTCGGAAGAAGACCCCCGGAGCTGTCTAATAAATTACTTTAAAAACCTGTGTAGTGTGTTTTTTTAATTGACACTTTTTCCCTAGGTGAATGGGTAGGGGTACGACGTACCCCATATTCATTCACATAAGGTGGGGGACCGGGATTTGGGGGCCCCCTTATTAAAGGGGGCTCCCGGATTTTGAAAACCCCCCCGCCCGCAGACCCCGACAACCAACGGCCAGGGTTGTCGGGAAGAGGCCCTTGTCCTCATCAACATGGGGACAAGGTGCTTTGGGGTGGGGGGGCACAGGGCGCCCCTCTCCCTCAAAGCACCCACCCCCCCATGTTGAGGGCATGCGGCCTGGTACGGTTCAGGAGGGGGGCGCTCGCTCATCCCCACCCCCTTTCCTGACCGGCCAGGCTGCATGCTCAGATAGGGGTCTGGTATGGATTTTGGGGGGACCCCATGCCGTTTTTTTTGTGTTTTTCCTATTGCAGTGAGCGTGAGATGTAGTACCCTGCCCTTGAGTCGTATCTGGTCCGTCGGAGTTACAACGTAAAGATTTGAAGCAGGTTTCAAATCTAAAGTCCGTTGGATTTCCGTCCGGAACGGTCCGTCGAAAGTCCAATGCAGCCCACACACGGTCGGATTGTCCACCGGATTTGGTCCGTCGGACCAGTCTGGCCAGAAAGTCCGCTGAATTAGAGATAGAAGCCTTAAGGATAGAAGCCCCTGCAGTGTGCTCCCCCAGCAATGTGCTGACCCCTTAAGGATGCTCAAATTTATACTGTTATGAGGTTGGGGTAGATGTTCGTTAATTAATCATGAGTGAATATAAGAATGCCTAACAATCAAAGTGGACCTTTTGCCTCTAAAGTCAGAATAGCAAGAGGCCAGAGGCCAAGATAAGATCAAGACATAATACTTAGGTAAGATAAGTTCAAAACATTTGTATTACCACAGTGTGGTACTGTGGATACGGCACATTAATAGTTAATGCCACGTCTCGATATTGGAAATCATTGGAAAGGATTTTGAAGTGATGGACTTTATAGGCATAACACAGAAGGTTTTTTTAAAAAAGAAATTGAATATTTATTACAAAAAATAAAGCTAAAAAACACATACATTGACTTGCATATATTCACGGATAATACCTATGAGCATGTTAAAGAGGAGAAGCTGAAGACGTTAGAGAACGAAGCGCGCGCGACGGACCAGCGCCTACACATCACTTCCTGGCAGCACAGTGGGAGGAATACATCTCCAGCTGATCGCTACTTCCCCCACTTGTACCTGCTTGGGTTTCAGTGACTGAACAGTGACTGAACAACCAAACACCAACGAAACCCACTTTTGAGTGATATCCCTCCCCAGTGGCCAAGGGGGGGTGAACGAACGGAACCTGTTGGATGTTTGCAACTTTTTTTATTTTTATCTTTGTTTTATATATTTTTTTGTCTTTTATACTACTTTTTAAATAAATACTTTTTGGGACTATATTATACTATGGAAGCCTTTTTCTTTCCCTGATATGAGGGCTAATTGCAACATGATCATTGGAGCCATCTGAAGCATCGCAGCAGTAGCAGTCTTCCGTGCAGCATTACAGGCCTGATACCCCTGTAGGGGTTCCGACATCTGGTGAGTGAGCAATCTGAGGGGGATCACAGAAGTCACCATCCTACCCTGTACACACCAAGTCACTTTGGGGATAATATCAAGTCTGATTGCCGCATGAAATACATGAGACTATTACACATTTGTGCAATTGCTACAACATATGAACTATATGTGCACTGAGATATAGAGATACTGTTGCGATATTGTATATGGAATCCTTTTCCCCATAGGAACCAACATAAGTGGATCCATGCATGTTTCATGCATTTTTGTCGCTATAAACTAGATGTCTTTATTTTGTACTAAGTGCTGAATGTGTGTTGTGATGGGTAAAACTACACTGTCCTATGAAAAGCATATGATATTGTAGCACATACAGAGTCTTTTCTGATTATCTCTGTATGCGATTATATACTGACTCACACATATGTACTTTAGCCAATTGAGTGTGACTCTGCAACATTTTCCGTTTTCCATTTAATTACAGCACCCTTTCACCCATATTGGTTTGAAATCTTGTGATATATATAAAAATACGTTTATACAACGTTCCCTGTATAGGTTGAGCCAAACAGGTTTCTCGGGTAGCGCCGTTTTTCCCTATTTATCCCCTAATATTTCTTATTTCTGCAGGACATTCCTAGGGAGTGTCTCTGTTTAAGGGAGGCAACAACCTGTAAACACTTGGCCTATATACTTGGTTCATCCATAGGAACCAACACAAGTGGATCCACGCATGTTTCATGCATTTTTGTCGCTATAAACAAGATGTCTTTATTTTGTACTAAGTGCTGAATGTGTGTTGTGATGGGTAAAACTACACTGTCCTATGAAAAGCATATGATATTTTAGCACATACAGAGTCTTTTCTGATTATCTCTGTATGCGATTATATACTGACCCACACATATGTACTTTAGCCAATGGAGTGTGACTCTACAACATTTTTCGTTTTCCATTTAATTACAGCACCCTTTCACCCATATTGGTTTGAAATCTTGTGATATATATAAAATTAAGTTTATACAACGTTCCCTGTATAGGCTGAGCCAAACAGGTCTTTCGGGTAGCGCCGTTTTTCCCTATTTATCCCCTAATATTTCTTATTTCTGCAGGACATTCCTAGGGAGTGTCTCTGTTTAAGGGAGGCAGCAACCTGTAAACACTTGGCCTATATACTTGTCCTAAGCGCGATTTTTTTCAACTTCACTTATGTTAAAGAGGAGGTCCGCCGAAAATAAAAAAAATTAAAAGCCAGCAGCTACAAATACTGCAGCTGCTGACTTTTAATATATGGACACTTACCTGTCCAGGGAGCCCGCTATGTCGGCAGCCGAAGCCGATCTGTCCGTCGGCTATCGGCTGCTGCCGCCGCCATCCTCGGTAAGTGAATAAGGAAGTGAAGCTGTGCGGCTTCACTTCCTGGTTCCCTACTGCGCATGCGTGAGTCACGCTGCACGTCCTCTCTGGTCCCTGCTGTGTTCTGGGACCTGTGTGTCTCCCAGAATACAGCGGGGGAGGACAGAGTAGGCGCCGGAAGTGGTGTAGGTCACCGCAAGTGCCGCGGTGATCTATGCCAGGAAGTGGGAGCAAATACCTGTATTAGACAGGTATCTGCTCCCTCCTCCCCCCTGAAAGGTGCCAAATGTGACACCGGAGGGGGGGAGGAATCCAAAAAGTGGAAGTTCCATTTTTGGGTGGAACTCCACTTTAAGTACACCATCTACATGTTTAGTACATATTTAAACAAGATTCAGATATTCAAACATTTTACTTGTACAGTCGTAACATGTTTATGCCAAAATCTCCTGAGGAAGCGTTACTGAGCGCGTAACATGTAGAGCAAGTTGAGCTATTATGATACACTTAGGTAAGATAGTCCAGAGCAGCAAAAAACAATGTCATGGTTATGCACACAGGGCAACAGATAGAGAAGGCCACATACCAAAGATACACACATACAGAGACAGCAAGCAGATCCCAATTTCATTTAACGGTGGAAGATGTGGTTGAGCTGACACATACCTGTAAAGAAACAGAGATGGAATGTTCAGGTGAGGCAGAACTTGAAGCAGAGATTGAAGTGCATATCACTTGTAGAAAGAATCACTTAGAGATAGAAGCCTTAAGGATAGAAGCCCCTGCAATATGCTCCCCCAGCAATGTGCTGACCCCTTAAGGATGCTCAAATTTATACTGTTATGAGGTTGGGGTGGATGCTCGTTATTTAATCATGAGTGAATATAAGAATGCCTAACAATCAAAGTGGACCTTTTGCTTCTAAAGTCAGAATAGCAAGAGTCCAGAGGCCAAGATAAGATTAAGACATACAACTTATGTAAGATAGTCCAGAGCAATAAAAAACAATGTCATGGTTATGCACACAGGGCAACAGATAGAGAAGGCCACATACCAATGACACATAGACAGAGACAGCAAGCAGATCCCAATTTTATTTAACAGTGGAAGATGTGGTTGAGTTGACACATACACAGAGACAGCAAGCAGATCCCAATTTCATTTAACGGTGGAAGATGTGGTTGAGCTGACACATACCAAAGACACATACACAGGGACAGCAAGCAGATCCCAATTTCATTTAACGGTGGAAGATGTGGTTGAGCTGACACATACTTGTAAAAGAGACAGAGAAGGAATGTTCAGGTGAGGCAGAACTTAAAGCAGAGATTGAAGTGCATATCACTTGTAGAAAGAATCACTTATGCTGCGAACACATGAGCGGACTTTACGGCAGACTTGGTCCGGCGGACCGGACTCCGTCGGATAATTCGATCGTGTGTGGGCTCCAGCGGACTTTTTTTCCCCAAAAGTTCGACGAACCTAGAAATGAAACATGTTTCAAATCTTTCCGATGGACTCGAGTCCGGTAGAAAAATCTGCTCGTCTGTATGCTAGTCCAACGGACTAAAACCGACGCTAGGGCAGCTTTTGGCTACTGGCCATCAACTTCCTTATTTTAGTCCGGTCGTACGTCATCACGTACTAATCCCTGGGACTTTGGTGTGATCGTGTGTGTCCAAGTCCGTCCGTTTGTAAGTCTGGCGCACCTACGCTACAAAGTCCGTCGGAAAAATCGTCGGACCAAGTCTGCCGTAAAGTCCGCTCGTGTGTACGCGGCGATAGAAGCCCCTGCAATGTGCTTCCCCAGCAATCCCCAGTATCATACCGTCCACAATCCTCTCCTGGACATACTGTCCACTGTCATACCCTCCACACTGCTCTGCTGTACATACTGCCCACTTTCATAAACTCCTCCACTGTACATAGTGCTGGCTGTCATACCTTACACACTCTTCTCCTGTACATACTGCCCGCTGTCATACCCTCCACACTTCTCTCCTGTGCATACTGCCCACTGTCATACTCTCCACATTCCTCTCCTGTGGATACTGCACACTGTCATACTGGCTACACTTCTCTCCTGTGCATACTGCCCACTGTCATACCCTCCACACTCCTCTCCTGTACATATTGTATGCTCTCATACCCTCCACACTCCTCTCCTGTACATACTGCCCACTGTCTTCCCATCCACACTTGTCTCCTGTACATACTGCTCAGTATTATACAGTCCACACTCCTCTCCTGTGCACACTGCACACTGGCATGCCCTCCACACTCCTTCTCCTGTGCATACTGCTCACTTTCATAAACTCCTCTACTGTACATAGTGCTGGCTGTCATACCCTTCACACTCCTCTCCCGTGCACACTGCCCACTGGCATACCCTCCACACTCCTCTCCTGTGCATACTGCTCACTCTTATACCATCCACACTCCTCTTCTATACATACCTCCCACTGTCATACCCACCACACTCCTCTCACAAACATAGTGCCCACTGTCATACCCACCACACTCCTCTCCTGTACATACTGACCACTGTCATACCCTCCACATTTCTCTCCTGTACATGCCGCCCACTGTCATACCCTCCGCACTCCTCTCCTGTACATACTGCTCACTGTCATACCCTCCACACTTCTCTCCAATACATAGTGCCTACTGTCATACCCTCCACATTCCAATCCTGTACATACTGCCTACTGTCATATCTTCCACACTCCTCTCCTGTACATACTGCCCACTGTCTTACCCTCTACACTCCTCTCTGTACATACTGCCCACTGTCTTACCGTCCACACTCGTCTCCTGTACATACTGCTCAGTATCATACTGTCCACATTCCTCTCCTGTACATACTGTCCACTGTCATATCCTCCACACTGCTCTGCTATACATACTGCCCACTTTCATAAACTCCTCTACTGTACTGTACATAGTGCCGGCTGTCATACCCTTCACACGCCTCTCCTGTGCACACTGCCCACTGTCACCCATTCACCGACAGGACAACACCTAAGTTAAGGTCTTCATGCCTTTTATTAAGGGCTGTCTGGTAAGCCTTTAATCTTTCTATGGTGACGGGTGTCTATTGCGGTGGAAGTCACAGATTCATCTACACAGCAAATTCACTAATTTGTATTTATGGACACCATATGATTTTTGAATATTAAGCACGTCAATATCTAGTGTGATATGAGTCTGCGGTGGTGACAGTTGTGCATTTATCTTCACAGGAATTTTTTCAACACCCAGCTTGTTATTATATTAGACTATGTATGGACAATATGTATAATTTTGATTTATTTCACCACTAGTGGATCACTATGCACTGCGGTTTCTTTTGTTAATGTTTGTTGTACATCCAGCGCTGCACTTTTCTTTATATATGCTCAGTGGTGCCCCCTATCAGGGTTACAGTGTCCAGCTGCAGGATACCTTTTCACAGGTTTTTTTATATTCATATATTATTTATATTTGCACACCTAGCGCAAATTTTTTCTTTAGAATTATTTTGCCCACTGTCATACCCTCCTCTCCTGTGCATACTGCCCACTCTCATACTGTCCACACTCCACTCCTGTACATACCTCCCACTGTCATATCCACCACACTACTCTCTTGTACATACTGCCCACTGTCATACCCACCACACTCCTCTCCTGTACATTCTATGGGGCCACTCTGTAACTGCAAGCCAAACTCGCAGTAGCAGCATAGTCCAACAATGTAAAAATACCATTCAGCAATGTAAAAAAAGAACAAGGAGGCAGCAGTAGCACCTCAAGAACGCCTGTCAGCTGCTGCTATACCACTCATTGAAATGCAATCCACCACAGATCATAGTAACCATTACTTATTGCCATGTAGGTTGGGATGGGCAGTTGTTTGTTCAAATACATGCATTTGGAAAGGGACGCCTATTTAAAGCATTTGATAGATTACTTGTCCTCATCAAGATGGTTTACAACCTCCAGGTTACATGAAAGCCTGTCTACATGCTCCTTGAGGCAGAGAGGTACAGGTTTTTCCACTCTGACCCCTGACCAATCAACAATTTAAATAGTACCTCTGACACTACTGTCAGGGCCATTTGAAGTAATTTAGGTGTCCCAAGCAAAATGGACATGGAGGCAACCCCAACCCCCCGCATTCAAGCACGCACGCAAAGCCTACAGTAATTACAGCATAGTGATACAGTTTAAGTTCACTAACACTTTATATAAATAAAAAAGGTTTACAGTGCAAATACTGCTGTTGCATATAATGTGCATAAAATTTGAAGATTTTCAACAATTGAATATTTGCAAAAAAACACCACTGTACCATTGATTCAAAAAAGAAGCAATAAGATGGAAATGGGATGGTAAAGAAAGAAGAAAATGGAAAGAAAGCTATGATAATTGTTTTTATTATGGTCAGCAAGCAGTGTGCACCTAAAGCTACCTGAAGAAAATTGGTGGTGTTCTTCTGATCCTATTAGTACTGCAGGCAGATGCAGTATTTACATGGTAGTGTAGTGCGTCTTCTGCACAGTGTGCACCTAAAGCTACCTGAAGAAAATTGGTGGTGTTCTTCTGATCCTATTAGTACCGCAGGCAGCTGCAGTATTTACAGTTAGTGTAGTGCTTCCTCTGCACAGTGTGCACCTAAAGCTACTTGAAGACAATTGCTGTTGTTCTTCTGATCCTATTAGTACCGCAGGCAGCTGCAGTATTTACAAGTTAGTGTAGTGCGTCCTCTGCACAGTGTGCACCTAAAGCTACCTAAAGAAAATTGCTGTTTTTCTTCTGATCCTATTAGTACCGCAGGCAGCTGCAGTATTTACAAGTTAGTGTAGTGCGTCCTCTGCACAGTGTGCACCTAAAGCTACCTAAAGAAAATTGCTGTTTTTCTTCTGATCCTATTAGTACCGCAGGCAGCTGCAGTATTTACAAGTTAGTGTGGTGCGTCCTCTGCACAGTGTGCACCTAAAGCTACCTGAAGAAAATTGGTGGTGTTCTTCTGATCCTATTAATATCACAGACAGGCAGCTACAGTATTTACAATTTAGTGTAGTGCGTCCTCTGCACAGTGTGCACCTAAAGCTACCTGAAGACAATTGGTAGTGTTCTCATACTAATAATACTACAGGCAGGCAGTCGATTCTGCTAGCTGCCGTATTAGTATATATATACATCCCAGCTTTGTGCAGCTACATCTCACTGCAGGCCATTAGTATGTCTGGAAGGCCAACAAGGAGAGGCAGACAGTCACAAGCCAATAAAAGAGGGCACGCAGGCTCTGTGTCTAGAGGCAACAGTGCTTGTCATGGAGACGGTGCATTCTCATCAGCCCATGGTCGTGGGACACGCTTGTCCTTTTTTTTGGCAGCTGCCCATGTTGAGCCACAACATATGGAAGACTTGGTAGAGTGGATGACCAAGCCATCCTCATCCTCTCTCACCCAGGCTCAGGGTACTTTGTCTGGCAAAGCAGCTGCCAACGCGGCCTCTTCCCTCAGCTCAATGACATCAGTCACTCCTTCCTTAGCCCCACCATGTCCTCCTGAGGAGTCCCCCGAACTGTTTGACCACAGTGTTGGGCACATGCTCCAGGAGGAGCGTTTTGAAGGCTCCAATGATGGTACCCAGCTAGAGGAAGGCAGTAACATGAGCCCAGAGAGAGGGGGTGCCCAAGAAGGACAGAAATCTGGCAGTCATGTTCCCCCAGCTGCAGCATATTGCCAGGTTTGCTCCAGTGATGAGGAGGGGGGGATGATGAGGTCACTGACTCCACATGGGTGCCTGATAGGAGAGAGGAGGAGGAGGAGGCACATCACCAATGAGGCAGGATGCCCTCCAAGGACCAGGTTAAGGGCACCACACCGACTGCATCACACCGCAGAGCTCCGCATGTGTAGGGCGCTGCTGTCTCTGCGCGTTATTCCAAAAGTTCTTTGGTGTGGGCCTTTTTTGAGACGAGTGCATCAGATCTCACCACTGCTGTTTGCAACATATGTCTCAAGCATATCTCACGTGACCAAAATATCACCCGCTTGAGCACCACATGCTTGACCAGACATATGTCGACCTGCCATGCAGTTCGTTGGCAAGCGTACTTAAAAACCCACACCAAAGAACAAAGAGGACCTCTCCATGCTCCTCATCAGCTGGGATCTCCAACCCCACTATACCTTCAGTCCTCTCTGAGACCTGCACTGAGAGGAATGAAGGTGTAGAATTAGGTGTGTCACAGCCAAGTACTTGGGGGCAATCTGCTATCGGTACATCGATGCACCGCCAAAAGAAGTTCACTCCCAGCCATCTACATGCCCAGCGGTTGAATGCTAGCTTGGCTAAATTGCTAGCATTTCAACTGCTGCCTTTTCAGTTGGTAGACTCTCCCCCCTGAGTTTGTGGAATGTGTAGTTTCCCAGTGGCAGGTTCCCAAACGCCACTTTTTCTCACGGAAGGTGATTCCGGCTCTCTACCGGCATGTGGAAGGCAATGTCTTGGCCTCGCTGGACAGGGCGGTCAGTGGTAAGGTGCATATTACCGCTGACTCATGGTCCAGCAGGCATGGACAGGGACGTTACCTATCTTTCACCGCGCACTGGGTGACTCTTCTGGCAGCTGGGAAGGATGCAGGACAGGGTGCAGTACTGTTGGAGGTTGTTCCGCCACCACGCCTCCAAAATTCTACTAGTGGTGATTCTGCCACACCTCTCTCCTCCACCTCCTCCTCTTCTTCTTCCTCCATGGCCTCTTCCTGTGCTGATTTGTCCTCAGAACCAGCGGTGCTCCGTAGGCGTTCAAGGGGCTACGCAAACACGCAGGCAAAAAGATGCGGTGCTTGAGCTGGTGTGCTTGGGGGACAGGAGCCACACTGGGGCAGAGATTCTGTCAGCTCTGCAGGGGCAGGTTCAGAGGTGGTTAATGCCACGCCAGCTTAAGGCAGGTATGGCGGTTTGCAAAAGTGGCACCAACCTCCTCTCCGCCCTCTGACAGGGACAACTGCCCCCTGTGCCCTGTTTGGCTCACGTCCTTAACTTGGTGGTGCAGCAGTTCTTGGGCAGGTACCTGGGCTTACAGGATGTCCTGGGGCAGGCCAGGAAAGTCTGTGTGCATATAATGCCAGTGCTCGGCTAGCTGACCTCCAAAAGGAATTTAACCTGCCCAAGAAGCGCCTAATCTGTGACATGCCCACCAGGTGGAACTCAACGTTGGCCATGCTGCAGCGGCTGCACACGCAGCAGAGGGCCATCAATGAGTACCTGTGCGACTATGGCACCAGGACGGGGTCAGGGGAGCTTGTTTTTTTTCCCACGCCAGTGGGCTATGATCAGGGATGCATGCACTGTCCAGTCACCATTTGAGGAGGCCACGAGGATGGTGAGCAGTGACAGTGCATGCATCAATGACACTGTACCTCTTGTCCACCTGTTGGAGCACACGCTACATGGAATAATGGACAGGGCACTTGAGGCAGAACAGAGGGAGGAAGAGGAGGGCTTTCTTACCTCTCAAAGCCCTCTTTATCCAGACAGTGTTCCTGCGTGCCCGCCGATCACACAGGAAGAGGAGGAGGAGGTGGAGGATTGTGTCAGCATGGAGGTGGAGCCTGGCACTCAGCATCAGCAGCAGTCTTCAAGGTATCATTTACAGTCCCAAGAAACCCATGGACTTGTACGTGGCTGGGAGAAGGTGCCTGCGGATCATGTCGTCCTTAGTGACCCAGTGGACTCCGGACCGAATGCCTCAGCAAACCTACGCTGCATGGCCTCCCTGATCCTGCTAAGCCTGTGGAAGGATCCTCGTATTCATGGTATCAAGGAGAGGGATCAATACTGGCTGGCAACCCTCCTTGATCCACGTTACAAGGGTAAGGTTGTGGACCTTATCTTGCTGTCGCAGAGGGAGCAGAGGATGAAACATCTTTGGGAGTCCTTGCAGAAAGGTCTGTGTAACGCGTCCCCAGAGACGGGGAGGTTACAAACTCCTGTTCCCGGACAATGTGTTGCTGAGGCTTCGGTCAGTCAAAGAAGGAGCGGTGGAGAAGGTGGCCGTCTGACTGATGCGTTCAGACAATTTTTTAGTCTGAAGCCCCAAGGTATGATCGGTTCCAGCAACCATCGCCAGCGTCTGTTTTACATGATGCAGGAATACCTAGGGGCAAGATTTGACTTGGACACCTTCTCCACCAAAAATCCTCTGGGTTAATGGGTCTTGAGGATGGATCACTGGCCAGAGCTTGCACAGTATGCAATTGAGCTACTGGCCTGTCCTGCATCCAGCGTTCTTTCGGAAGGCACGTTCAGTGCTGCTGGAGGCTTTGTAAGCGATCACAGGGTGCGCCTGTCCACCGACTCGGTCGATCGACTGACCTTCATAAAAATGATCTTGGATCACCACCAGCTACCAGGCACCTGATGCTGATGTAACCGAATAATTTTTTTTGAAATGTCAGATCCCTTCAAGACTGCCTATGATGATGCTGAGTGACTATCCTGTTATGCTGCGTGATTATTCTCTTCCTCATCAATGATCATGCTGATAGCTTGTAAGAACATTTTTGGTTCTGGGCGCCGCCACCAGTGGCTAAGACCCTTTTTTGCAGCCCCTGTTTAATTACAATTTTGGATGCAATATTTTGCAGGAGGGTTCGTTGCTGCGCTCAACTAGAGTATCTGTGAGGGGTTGCAGTGTTGTGGCACCAGCACCAGTGCCTAAGGCCCAATTTTTCAGCCCCTGTTTAACAGGGGTGTGTAATTACAATTTTTGATGCAATGCTTTGCAGCAGGGCTCATTCCTGCGCTCCAACTAGAGTATCTGTGAGGGGTTGCAGTGTTGTGGCACCAGCACCAGTGCCCAAGGCCCAATTTTTCTGCCCCTGTTCAACAGGGACATGTAATTACAATTCTTGATCTAATATTTCACAGCAGGGCCCATTCCTGCGCCCACCAAGAGTAACTGTGAGGGCTTACAGTATTGTGGCAACACCACCACCACCAAAGGCCCAATTTTTCTGCCCCTGTTCAACAGGTGCATGTAATTACAATTCTTGATCTAATATTTCACAGCAGGGCCCGTTCCTGCGCCAACCAAGAGTAACTGTGAGGACTTACAGTGTTGTGGCAACACTAACACCTAAGGCCCCAATTTCTGCAGAGTATATAGGGCAGGCCCCTACTTTCGAACATCCAACTTACAAATGACTCCTACTTGCAAATGGAAGGAGACAACAGGAAGTGAGATGAAATCTACCCCTAGGAAGGGAAATTCTCTCCTGTAAGAGTTAATATGGGGAAAATGTGTCTCCTCTTCACTGATGCTTTATCACCAATCCTTGTTTCACTAAAAACCCCAAATTTTCAAAAAACATTTGTCATTGGGACAGAAAGTGAGGTGAAATCTTCTGAAGAGGTGCACAGACAGAAAAACAAATGTTACAGGGGTGATAACCCTTCCCTATGTTTTCCAAAAAGCTTAAAAATAAATTTTTTGGCTGGAGCTACACTTTAAAAATGTACCAGTTCAAAATTACAAACAGATTCTACTTAACAACAAACCTACAGTTTACAGACAGTCCCTATCTTGTTTGCACCGCCTGTATACTGCTGTTCAGAGTATATAGGGCCTGGGGGCCCCATGCCTTTCCTTTTTTTAATTTGGGTGTGGGGTTCCCCTTAATATCCATACAAGAGCCAAAGGGCCTGGTAATGGACTGGGGGGGGGGGGGGGTACCCATGACGTTTGTCTCACTGATTTTCATCCATATTGCCGGGACCCGACATTACATTAAAACCGAAGGCAGTTTTAAATGACTTTTATTCCTTTAAAAATGTCATTTTGTGCAGGGACTGTTCTAAGCATGGGAAACACGCGCCACTTAACAGGCATACTATAGACACCCCCCAGGTACGATATTTAAAGGAATTTTTCACTTTTTTTTTTTCACTTTAAGCATAATTCAAATCACTGCTGCTGAAAAAACGGGCAGGACCCGGGTCCCCAAACCGTTTTTAGGACAATACCATGCATATTAGCCTTTAAAATAAGCACTTTTGATTTTGAACGCTCGAGTCCCATGGACTTTATTGGGGTTCTAAAGTTCGTGCAAACTTTCGGTCCGTTCGCAGGTTCTGGTGCGAACCGAACCGGGTGGTGTTCGGCTCATCACTATTAACCATCTCCATTCAACTTATATCACAGGTGACCATTGCCCAACCTGCAGATGACAGACCCTACTCCAAAAGATATCACTCCCAGTTACTCCCCCCAGACGCTGATTGATATCCCTCCATGACCACCTCACACCCCCTTGCTGGCAGACATCTCTCCCCAGTCTGTCCCCACACACCCTCTCACCTGCTGACCTGTGGATGGGGGAATCACTCCCTCAGTGTTTTTGGGTTCTGCCAGTGGGGAACCTTCCCTACCAACAGAATACAATGATCAGTGTTGCTAACTATAGCTGGCAGCACTGATTGTTTTGGGAAAAACCCGACAGGCTGGTTGTACTCAAGTCAATTAATAGATTGACTTGTGAACAACCAGCTAGCCCATACATAGATCGACTATGGCTGGTTTCTGTTTAATTGCCTTAATTTCAATAAATGTATGGCCCGCTTAACCACTACGCAATCCCTAAACATCTTTCCGCAAACCTTTACATTTTTCCTTCCCAGATTTCTTCATCCTATTCACCTGTACATAGTGTCTGCTGTCATACCCTCCACACTCCTCTCCTGTACATAGTGCCCGCTGTCATACCCTCCACACTCCTCTCCTGTACATACTGCTCACTGTCATACCCTCCACAATCCTAACCTGTACATACCGCCCACTGTCATACCCTCCACACTCCTCTCCTGTACATACCACCCACTGTCATACACTCCACACTCCTCTCCTATACATGATGCTCACTGTCATACCCTCCACACTCCTCTCCTATACATACTGCCCACTGTCATTTCCTCTACACTCCTCTCCTGTACATACTGCCCACTGTCATACCCTCCACACTTCTATCCTATACATACTGCCCACTGTCATACCCTCCACAATCCTCCCCTGTACATACCGCCCACTGTCATACTCTCCACACTCCTCTCCTGTACATAATGCTCACTGTCATACCCTCCACACTCCTCTCCTGTACATACTGCCCACTGTCACACCCTCCACACTTCTCTCCTATACATACTGCCCACTGTCATACCCTCTACACTCCTCTCCTGTACATACTGCCCGCTGTCATACCCTCCACACTTCATTGCTATACACACTGCCCACTGTCATACCCTCCACATTCCACTCCTGTGCATACTGCCCACTGTCATACCTCCCACACTCCTCTCCTGTGCATACTGCCCACTGTCATTCTCTCCACACTCCTCTCCTGTACATATTGTATGCTCTCATACCCTCCACACTACTCTCCTGTACATACTGTCCACTGTCATACCCTCCACACTTCTTTCCTGTACATACTGCCCACTCTCATACCCTCCTCTCCTGTACATACTACTCACTGTCATACTCTTCACACTCCTCTCCTGTACATACTGCCCGCTGTCATACCCTCCACACTTCTGTCCTATGCATACTGCCCAGTGCCCACTGTAATACCCTCCACACTCCTCTCCTGTACATATTGTATGCTCTCATACCCTCCACACTCCTCTCCTTTGTGATGCTTTACTTCACAGCTGCAACTTTAAAAAACCAATAGGTAGCAGTTGGTGAAGCAGCCACTACTGGGGTAGAGGATAGCCCTGGAATGGTATGGCAAGCTGTTCCAGCAGTAGTTTATATTGTGATTCATCCAATGAGGCCATGGCTGCCTGTAGTGTGGCGCAAATTGCTTGATGAGTTGCACCAGCACCTTCTCTTTGTTTACCTGGGATAAGGTGTGAGCAATCAGCCACTCACCTGGCATCACTGAGTCTGAGGGGTTCCACCATTACTGTGACCCCTTAAAGTTTCTTGTGAGCCCCGATGGGCAGAGACCAAAGAAGAAAAACAATCAGCGCCATCTGAGTGTAGTAGGTAAAATCAAACACCTTCAATTAATCGCATAGTTGGCAACTCACATAGGTAAAACTTGTGTAAAGCATGTCAAGCAGGCAGCCCGCTGCACTAGACAGATCTGGTCCTGCTGTTTAAGATGACTCAGGCGATCCTACTCAGCCTTGGCCACACTGGTGGCTTCCAGAGCTCCCCAGCTGGCGTGGATACACTGGGATGACAAATGTGACGTCAAATACCAGAAGCCTTGGCAGGAGGCATGGCGTGCGTTTGGAGCTTGCATGCCAGCGTGGCAGCCTTGTCAGGATGGGCTTATATGGACAGCCGAGCTGGCAAACTACTCCTCAGGCAGGGCTGTACACAAAGAACACTGAATCCGTGCGAAAACAGCTCACTACTAACAATGTGCTTGACATATTAACAAACAGCACTTATAATTAATAGCATGTACGTACATACTGTATCGCCATATCAATGTATGTCAGACCTTAAGGGTCCTGTTAAATAAATGAATAAAGGCAAAATATTTTTTATGAAAACTATTATTAAAGGACAATAATTATTTTTATAAAAAAATATAATGCAGGTAACCAGGTAATGCATATGAATATATAAGTCCAGAGGGATTGCGGCACATAAAATGGATTAAATAAATCAATGTTATTCAAACATCTCAGGAGTATTCCAGATGACAGTTTCGGGCTAAGATAAATACTGTACGACCTTCTTCAGATTGGAACACATCTAAATACTACTACATGTAACCAATTAAATACATTTTGCATACATTTGGAATAAAGTAATCAAATATCAATTCTTATAGTGTCCATATGTTGAATCCATTACTTACCAGACAGCGCAACAGGTCCATTCCCCAACATTTTTTTAAAAGCATCCAAGAATTAAAGTGGATGTAAACCCAATGTCATCCTTTCCAAACTACTGCCATAGGGGTTATCTATAAGGATATACATGCCTCCTGCATGTATCTTTACCTGTCAAATAGACATGTGCATTCAGTTTCGTTCCGAATCGAAATTCAGGTGAATTTTTCATTATTCGTAAATTCAGATGCATCCGAATTTCCGAATTACAAAAGTAAAGAATTTAAACGAATCCGAAAAAAAAACTAACAAATTCGAAAACATATTTGACCATATTTGAATCGAATTAGAAAAAAATAGAAAACGTTTTTCTAAAAAAAACAATAAGATAGAATATAAAATAATAAAGCAATAGAATATATATATATATATATATATATATATATATATATATATATATATATATATATATATATATATATAAATAATTTTTTTTATTATTCTCTTCTATTGTTTTTTATGCTTTTCTTTTTTATTTTATATTCAATAATAGTCTTTTCAATTCAAATTCATTCTATACGAAGTTCGAATTTCGGAACATGGCTTCTGAAGTTTGAATTTCGTATAGAATGAATTTGAATTTGAATAGAAAAGATTAGAACAGAAAATAATAGAAAATAATAGACTAGAAAAACAATAGAACAGAATAGCAGAAAATATAATATATATATTATATTTTCTGCTATTCTGTTCTATTGTTTTCCTAGTCTATTCTTTTCTATTATTTTCTATTCTATTCTAATCTTTTATATTCAAATTTGATTTCGGTCTATATGAAATTCGAATTTTGGAAGATGTTTTATATATATATATATATATATATATAATATTTTTTCTATTCTGTTTCATTATTTTTCTATGCTATTCTTTTCTATTCAAATTCTTCTTTTCTATTCGAATTTGAATTCATTCTATACGAAATTCGAATTTTGGAAGATGGCTTCTGAAAGTAGAATTTTGTTTAGAATGAATTTGAATTTGAATAGAAAAGATTAGAATAGAAAATAATAGACTAGACAAACAATAGAACAGCACAGAATAAAATATAATATATATATATTTTATTCTATTCTGTTCTATTTTTTTTCTTGTCTTTTCTTTTGTACTCTGTTCTAATCTTTTCTATTCAAATTAGAATTTATTGATAATTGAAAGAACTGAAACATAATGAATAAAGGGGCTCAACAGGCACAGTAAGGCAGGAGAGGAAATGGCTAGATGATGCTGGTTGTCCTCCAGCCAGGACAAAAAAGCAGGCTCCATCCAACTGGCACACTGTGAGAAGCTCACAACAACCAGTGCAATCAGGCTACCGAGTATACTGTTTGCTTGGAGATGGAGAGACTTCAGAAGGTTCTGTTTGGGAAGCCATGAACTTTGCTGGTCTGTACAAGCTGGACAACCTTACCGCCATCATCGATGTTAACCGCCTTGGACAGAGTGGTCCTGTCCCTCTACAGCACAAAGTAGAGATCTACCAGAAACGCTGTGAGGCCTTTGGGTGGCACACTGTTGTTGTGGATGGTCACAGTGTGGAAGAACTGTGTAAGGCATTCACTGGTGTGAAGGGCCAGCCAACTGCAATCATTGCCAAAACCTTCAAAGGCAAAGGCATCACAGGGGTGGAAGATAAGGAAAGCTGGCATGGGAAGCCACTTTCAAAAGACTTAGCGGAGCAAGCCATCAAGGAGATTCAGAGCAGAATCCAAAGCAATAAGAAGTTAACACCTACACTCCCTGTGGAAGATGCACCATCTGTCTGCATTAAGAACATCAAGATGCTTTCTCCACCTAATTTTAAGATGGGAGACAAGATGGCTACTCGCAAGGCTTACGGTATTGCCCTGGCTAAGCTGGGACATGCCAGTGACAGAGTTATCGCTCTGGATGGTGATACCAAAAACTCAACATTCGCTGAGCTGTTTAAAAAAGAGCACCCAGATCGCTTCATCGAGTGTTACATAGCTGAACAGAACATGGTGAGTGTAGCTGTTGGCTCTACCACTCGTGACCGTACTGTTGCCTTTGCCAGTGCATTTGCCACATTCTTCACAAGAGCCTTTGATCAAATCAGAATGGCGGCCATCTCCGAGAGCAACATCAACCTTTGTGGATCCCACTGTGGAGTTTCTATTGGTGAAGATGGTGCATCTCAAATGGGCCTGGAAGATCTGACCATGTTCAGAGTTGTCCCCAATTCAACTGTCTTCTACCCAAGTGATGCAGTGTCTACAGAGAAAGCAGTTGAGCTTGCTGCAAACACAAAGGGTATTTGCTTTATTAGAACAAGTCGCCCAGAGAATGCTGTTATCTACAACAACAATGAGCAATTCAAGATTGGTCAAGCCAAGGTGGTGCAGCAGAGCAAAGATGATCAGGTGACAGTCGTTGGTTCTGGGGTCACTTTGCACAAAGCCCTTGCTGCGCCATCGCAACTAAAGAAAGATACTATCAATATCCGTATTATTGATCCATTCACCATCAAACCTCTGGATACACAAACCATCCTTGAAAATGCCAAAGCCTCTAAGGGCCGAATTATAACTGTGGAGGACCATTACCATGAAGGTGGGATTGGAGAGGCAGTGGCAGCTGCTATGGTTGGAGAGCCTGGAATTACAGTGAAGTCACTGGCAGTATCTGGAGTTCCTCGCAGTGGCAAACCAACGGAGCTTCTCAAGCTGTTTGGTATCGATAAAGACGCTATCGTGGAAGCCGTCAAAAATATGGTCTGAACATCCAACTCAGAGCAGAGCAAATCTTAACAGCATTCCATACTTCAAGGTCTTATGCAATACAGTTTCTGAATAATGGCTATGTTAATACAATAAAGCTTATAAACAAAAAAAAAAAAAAAAAAGAATTTATTTTATAAGAAATTCAAATTTCGTAAGATGGTTTTATATTATATATATATATATATATATATATATATATATTTATATATATTTGTATATATATATATATATATATATATTTATTTTATTTTAATTTAATTTTTTTCTATGCTGGTCTATTGTTTTTCTATTCTTTTCTTTTCTATTATTTTCTATTTTATTCTAATCTTTTCTATTTGAATGTGAATTCATTCTATACGAAATTTGAATTTCTGAAAATGGTTATACAGAAACTGAATGAAATCGAATTCTAATAGAAAAGACTAGAACAGAAAAACAATAGAACAGAATAGAGGCACTCCTGGCCTAATCTGTGCTTCCCAACATTACCTACTTTACCAGCGCTGAAGGCTAACTGACGTTTTTACTACTTCGCTTGATTTACACTGTGAAATTGTGAGTACCTCTCCATTTGTTTAATAAATCCTTTTAAAAACGATTTTACGCTATGGGCACTCCTTCTCTCTTTACATATGACACACCACGATCCTGAGCCCGCCAGTGATCGCCGTACAGTGGCGCAAAACTGTAACTGCCTGATACCCCTGCAGGGGTGAAGTGATCCGGTGAGTGGCTGCACTTTCAGAGCAAGGATTTTAAAACTATTGAAGGATTATAACCACAACATCACATGCACCAAGATATTGCACAAGATATATGCCAAGATACTATACCAATAAGAGTTTAAATGAATTTGACAACAAGTGTATTACACAATAAGGACTTCCTTTGAACTTCACCAGCACGTTTGCACTTTATTAGGAGTGATTCAAACACTTTTCAGTTCCTCAACCAGGAGTAGATCTCCCACACCTCTCCCTTTCCCCCTTCCTCCCTTCCCCTCCCCACCTTCACCCCCTCCTTCCCCCCCCTCCCCCTCCCCCACACTTAACGTCATTTGGAATACTAACCAGCAACACCATGCATGGGATTTGATATCACCAATATTTTTTATATATTTACAGCTTGCGTATCATTTATAATTGTACAACATTTACCACTATTTTAAGTATATCACTATCTGATACCTGCACGTATTTGCTTACACCTAGGAATTTATATTTATATGCCTTATATTTATATGCCTTGTTTTTAGAAACCTATACGCAGGTAGGGTATTATTTAATTATAGGAACAGCGCCAGACCCTTCTATCACACTAATCATTCTATACGAAATTTGAATTTCTGAAAATGGTTATACAGAAACTGAATGAAATCGAATTCTAATAGAAAAGACTAGAACAGAAAAACAATAGAACAGAATAGAAAAAAATTATATATATATATAAAACCATCTTCCGATATTGGAATTTGGTACAGAATGAAATCAAATAGAAAAGATTAGAATAGAATAGAAAAAAATATAAAATATTCTATTCTAATCTTTTCTATTCGAATAGATTCTGTACCGAATTCCAATTTCGGACGATGGTTTTATTTATATATATATATATATATATATATATATATATATATATATATATATATATATATATATATACATCCCCTCCACGTCCACCCCAGAGGGGGTTGGTTTGGTGTGGGGGATCGGGCGGGTGCCGCACATCGCATCGGCGCCACGCATCGCTCCTACACATGACATCACTGGTTGGCGCCGTTGTGCGGGAGCAAACCTTTCCATCTTGCCGACCTGGCTGGACGTGGTGGCGCCAGTCATGGGCGGACTCTCACCACCCAGGCAGGGGCCCCGCCCCATGCCTCGTCGGCCCAGAGTGACGTTGGCAGCTATCGCCGGCGCAGGCGGGTTGCATATCAGGCGTCCCCCCTCATGCAGTCCTCCTCTCCACACACATGCAGACGCCGCATTTTTGGGAAGCTCCTGTCCTTAGCACTCCAAGGTAATACATTGCATGACCATTTTCCCAAAGTTTTTATACCTTTTTTTACTCTTTAGTTCAACAATTTGGGTATATCTTAGTGGATTCACTTATCCATTTCAGATATGCTCCCCATCAATTGGAATCATTGGTCACCTTATGGAGGAGTTGGTATGCACTGATCGGATGATGCCTGTTTTGCGCCTGTCATGTGTTGGATCCTTTGTCGCCTCAGCTCCGGGGAAGGGCAATGCTTTTTGACCCAGTACCTGTACCTCACCATAGCTAGGCCACGTACGTAAGTATCCAGAAACCGACTTACGGTCTTTTCTGGCTGCCATTTAGTCTACCTCCTGATGTTATTTCACCTTGTTATTTCAGAAATCCTATAGCATCTGCCCCTGAAGAAGTGTATTTCACAGAAACGCGTCGGGCATCATGGATGCAGCCACTGTGCGTTCTATAGGATCCTACTTTTATGAATTATTCACGCATCAATTTTTAGACTCATTTTTTACATCATGGTGTCTTGTGTTTTCCCAGCTTTATATGTACAATCTTCATAGGACATGTGTGTTATACACTTATTGCTGAGATTTTGTATTGTTTGTTTATATGCATGTATTTACCTAGGACATGCTTGGTGCACATGCACAGGCTACCTTCCACATATAACACATACTAGTATGATTCATATGCAATAAATTTAATTTTTCATCCTAAACCCCAATCTGTCAACTGTCTCATTCAAAGTCCCACCGCCCCTTCTTGTTTCTCTGAACCTGGGATGGAGGCACTACCCCGTGCCTCACTCAAAGTCCCAAACCTTCCATTGATACTTGATACCAGGGATGGAGACAGTTGACAGTAGCAGGCAGTCATCCCCTGCCCAGCTTCATTTGGGGTTTTCAGTGTGTGTTAGTGTACCGTTTGGTTTACACACACTTTCTTGCAACATTATGTTGTTTTATATCCTGGGTTCACTGTACACATCCTCCAGCATGGTGGCCAGTCCTGGGCAATGTTCTTGTTCTATACCCGGAGCTGTGATGCGCCCTGCGGGCCCCCCCATCCCCTCCACGTCCACCCCAGGGGGGGATGGTCTGGTGTCTGGGATCGGGCGGGTGCCGCACATCGCATCGGCGCCACGCATCGCTCCTACACATGACGTCACTGGTTGGCGCCGTTGTGCGGGAGCAAACCTTTCCATCTTGCCGACCTGGCTGGACGTGGTGGCGCCAGTCATGGGCGGACTCTCACCGCCCAGGCAGGGGCCCCGCCCCATGCCTTGTCGGCCCAGCGTGACGTTCGCGGCTATCGCCGGCGCAGGCAGGTTGCATATCAGGCGTCCCCCCTCGTGCAGTCCTCCTCTTCACACATGCAGGCGCCACATTTTTTGGGAAGCTCCTGTCCTTAGCACTCCAAGGTAATACATTGCATGACCATTTTTCCCAAAGTTTTTATACCCTTTTTTTACTCTTTAGTTCAACAATTTTGGTATATCTTAGTGGATTCACTTATCCATTTCAGATAGGCTCCCCATCAATTGGAATCATTGGTCACCTTATGGAGGAGTTGGTATGCACTGAGCGGATGATGCCTGTTTTGCGCCTGTCATGTGTTGGATCCTTTGTCGCCTCAGCTCCGGGGAAGGGCAATGCTTTTTGACCCAGTACCTGCACCTCACCATAGCTAGGCCACGTACGTAAGTATCCAGAAACCGACTTACGGTCTTTTCTGGCTGCCATTTAGTCTACCTCCTGATGTTATTTCACCTTGTTATTTCAGAAATCCTACAGCATCCGCCCCTGAAGAAGTGTATTTCACAGAAACGCGTCGGGCATCATGGATGCAGCCACTGTGCGTTCTATAGGATCCTACTTTTATGAATTATTGACGCATCTATTTTTAGACTCATTTTTTACATCATGGTGTCTTGTGTTTTCCCAGCTTTATATGTACAATCTTCAAAGGACATGTGTGTTATCCACTTATTGCTGAGATTTTGTATTGTTTGTTTATATGCATGTATTTACATAAGACATGCTTGGTGCACATGCACAGGCTACCTTCCACATATAACACATACTAGTACGATTCATATGCAATAAATTTAATTTTTCATCCTAAACCCCAATCTGTCAACTGTCTCATTCAAAGTCCCACCGCCCCTTCTTGTTTCTCTGAACCTGGGATGGAGGCACTACCCCGTGCCTCACTCAAAGTCCCAAACCTTCCATTGATACTTGATACCAGGGATGGAGAAAGTTGACAGTAGCAGGCAGTCATCCCCTGCCCAGCTTCATTTGGGGTTTTCAGTGTGTGTTAGTGTACCTTTTGGTTTACACACACTTTCTTGCAACATTATGTTGTTTTATATCCTGGGTTCACTGTACACATCCTCCAGCATGGTGGCCAGTCCTGGGCCATGTTCTTGTTCTATGCCCGGAGCTGCGATGCGCCCTGCGGGCCCCCCCATCCCCTCCACGTCCACCCCAGGGGGGGTTGGTTTGGTGTCTGGGATCGGGCGGGTGCGCACATCGCATCGGCGCCACGCATCGCTCCTACACGTGACGTCACTGGTTGGCGTCGTTGTGCGGGAGCAAACCTTTCCATCTTGCCTACCTGGCTGGACGTGGTGGCGCCAGTCATGGGCGGACTCTCACCGCCCAGGCAGGGGCCCCGCCCCATGCCTCGTCGGCCTAGCGTGACGTTGGCGGCTATTGCCGGCGCAGTCAGGTTGCATATCAGGCGTCCCCCCTCGTGCAGTCCTCCTCTCCACACACATGCAGACGCCACATTTTTTGGGAAGCTCCTGTCCTTAGCACTCCAAGGTAATACATTGCATGACCATTTTCCCAAAGTTTTTATACCCTTTTTTTACTCTTTAGTTCAACAATTTTGGTATATCTTAGTGGATTCACTTATCCATTTCAGATATGCTCCCCATCAATTGCAATCATTGGTCACCTTATGGAGGAGTTGGTATGCACTGAGCGGATGATGCCTTTTTTGCGCCTGTCATGTGTTGGATCCTTTGTCGCCTCAGCTCCGGGGAAGGGCAATGCTTTTTGACCCAGTACCTGTACCTCACCATAGCTAGGCCACGTACGTAAGTATCCAGAAACCGACTTACGGTCTTTTCTGGCTGCCATTTAGTCTACCTCCTGATTAGGGATGAGCTTCGAGTTCGAGTCGAACTCATGTTCGACTCGAACATTGGCTGTTCGCAAGTTCGCCGAACACCGAACAATTTGGGGTGTTCGCGGCAAATTCGAATGCCGCGGAACACCCTTTAAAAGTCTATGGGAGAAATCAAAAGTGCTAATTTTAAAGGCTTATATGCAAGTTATTGTCATAAAAAGTGTTTGGGGACCTGGGTCCTGCCCCAGGGGACATGGATCAATGCAAAAAAAAGTTTTAAAAACGGCCGTTTTTTCAGGAGCAGTGATTTTAATAATGCTTAAATTCAAACAATAAAAGTGTAATATCCCTTTAAATTTCGTACCTGGGGGGTGTCTATAGTATGCCTGTAAAGGGGCGCATGTTTCCCGTGTTTAGAACAGCCTGACAGCAAAATGACATTTGGAAGGAAAAAACTCATTTAAAACTACCCGCGGCTATTGCATTGCCGTCAATACACATAGAAGTTCATTGATAAAAACGGCATGGGAATTCCCCACAGGGAAACCCCGAACCAAAATTAAAAAAAAAAAAAAAATGAAGTGGGAGTCCCCCTAAATTCCATACCAGGCCCTTCAGGTCTGGTATGGATATTAAGGGGAACCCCGGCCAAAATTTTAAAAAAAAAATGACGTGGGGTTCCCCCTAAATTCCATACCAGACCCTTCAGGTCTGGTATGGATTTTAAGGGGAACCCCGCGCCAAAAAAAAAAAAAAAACGGCGTGGGGTTCCCCCAAAAATCCATACCAGACCCTTATCCGAGCACGCAACCTGGCAGGCCGCAGGAAAAGAGGGGGGGACGAGAGTGCGGCCCCCCCCCTCCTGAACCGTACCAGGCCACATGCCCTCAACATTGGGAGGGTGCTTTGGGGTAGCCCTCCAAAACACCTTGTCCCCATGTTGATGAGGACAAGGGCCTCATCCCCACAACCGTGGCCGGTGGTTGTGGGGGTCTGCGGGCGGGGGGCTTATCGGAATCTGGAAGCCCCCTTTAACAAGGGGACCCCCAGATCCCGCCCCCCCCTGTGTGAAATGGTAAGGGGGTACTTACCCCTACCATTTCACTAAAAAAGTGTCAAAATAGTTAAAAATGACAAGAGACAGTTTTTGACAATTCCTTTATTTAAATGCTTCTTCTTTCTTCCTTCATCTTCTTCTTCTGGTTCTTCTGGCTCTTCTGGTTCTTCCTCCGGCGTTCTCGTCCAGCATCTCCTCCGCGGCGTCTTCTATCTTCTTCTCCTCGGGCCGTCACACAGCGGGAGCCTCCCTCCATGCATGGATGCGGAGCGGCCCGGAGAAGAAAATTAAGAAGAGAAACAGAGAAGAAGAGAAGAAGGAAGAAGAGAAGAGGATGAAGAAGAAGATGAAGAGAAGAGCGGGAGCCTCCCCCCCAATGCCATGGGTGCGGAGCGGCCCGAGGAGAAGAAGATAGAAGACGCCGCGGAGGAGATGCTGGACGAGAACGCCGGAGGAAGAACCAGAAGAGCCAGAAGAACCAGAAGAAGAAGAAGATGAAGGAAGAAAGAAGAAGCATTTAAATAAAGGAATTGTCAAAAACTGTCTCTTGTCATTTTTAACTATTTTGACACTTTTTTAGTGAAATGGTAGGGGTAAGTACCCCCTTACCATTTCACACAGGGGGGGGCCGGGATCTGGGGGTCCCCTTGTTAAAGGGGGCTTCCAGATTCCGATAAGCCCCCCGCCCGCAGACCCCCACAACCACCGGCCACGGTTGTGGGGATGAGGCCCTTGTCCTCATCAACATGGGGACAAGGTGTTTTGGGGGGCTACCCCAAAGCACCCTCCCAATGTTGAGGGCATGTGGCCTGGTACGGTTCAGGAGGGGGGGGGCGCACTCTCGTCCCCCCCTCTTTTCCTGCGGCCTGCCAGGTTGCGTGCTCGGATAAGGGTCTGGTATGGATTTTTGGGGGAACCCCACGCCGTTTTTTTTTTTTTTTGGCGCGGGGTTCCCCTTAAAATCCATACCAGACCTGAAGGGTCTGGTATGGAATTTAACGGGAACCCCACGTCATTTTTTTTTTTTACATTTTGGCCGGGGTTCCCCTTAATATCCATACCAGACCTGAAGGGCCTGGTATGGAATTTAGGGGGACTCCCACTTCATTTTTTTTTTTTTAATTTTGGTTCGGGGTTTCCCTGTGGGGAATTCCCATGCCGTTTTTATCAATGAACTTCTATGTGTATTGACGGCAATGCAATAGCCGCGGGTAGTTTTAAATGAGTTTTTTCCTTCCAAATGTCATTTTGCTGTCAGGCTGTTCTAAACACGGGAAACATGCGCCCCTTTACAGGCATACTATAGACACCCCCCAGGTACGAAATTTAAAGGGATATTACACTTTTATTGTTTGACTTTAAGCATTATTAAAATCACTGCTCCTGAAAAAACTGCCGTTTTTAAAACTTTTTTTTGCATTGATCCATGTCCCCTGGGGCAGGACCCAGGTCCCTAAATACTTTTTATGACAATAGCTTGCATATAAGCCTTTAAAATTAGCACTTTTGATTATTCATGTTCGTGTCCCATAGACTTTAACGGTGTTCGCGTGTTCGAGCGAACTTTTTTCCTGTTCGCATGTTCTGGTGCGAACCGAACAGGGGGGTGTTCGGCTCATCCCTACTCCTGATGTTATTTCACCTTGTTATTTCAGAAATCCTATAGCATCCACCCCTGAAGAAGTGTATTTCACAGAAACGCATCGGGCATCATGGATGCAGCCACTGTGCGTTCTATAGGATCCTACTTTTATGAATTATTCACGCATCAATTTTTAGACTCATTTTTTACATCATGGTGTCTTCTGTTTTCCCAGCTTTATATGTACAATCTTCATAGGACATGTGTGTTATCCACTTTGCTGAGATTTTGTATTGTTTGTTTATATGCATGTATTTACCTAGGACATGCTTGGTGCACATGCACAGGCTACCTTCCACATATAACACTGACTAGTACGATTCAAATGCAATAAATTTAATTTTTCATCTTAAACCCCAATCTGTCAACTGTCTCATTCAAAGTCCCACCGCCCCTTCTTGTTTCTCTGAACCTGGGATGGAGGCACTACCCCGTGCCTCACTTAAAGTCCCAAACCTTCCATTGATACTTAATAGTAATACTGTGGCATAATGACATGAGTGGCACTGTCTGCAGAACATTACGGCATTGGTGGCACGGGTGGCACTGTGTGCAGCACATTACGGCATTGGTGGCACGGGTGGCACTGTGTGCAGCACATTACGGCATTGGCGGCATGGGTGGCACTGTGTCTGCAGCACATTACAGCATTGGCAGCGTAGGTGGCATTGTCTCTACAGGAAGCACATGCGCTATGGGCCATAACTTATTTGCTACCTGCAGACAGTGCCACCCATGCCAAAAATGCCATATTGTGCTGCAGACAGTTCCACCCATGACGCTAATGCCATAACACATGTGCTGCCTGCTGACAGTTCCACCCATGCCGCCAATGCCATATTGTGCTGCAGACAGTGTCACCCATGGCATAATGCCATTGGCAGCATGGGTGGCACTTTCTGCAGCACATAATGCCATTGGCTACATGGGTGGTGCTGTCTCGGCAGGCAGCACATGCGTTATGGCATTAGCGTCATGGGTGGCACTGTCTGCAGAACATTATGGCATTGGTGGCATGGGTGGCACTGTCTGTATGGCCCATAGTACATGTGCTACCTGCAGACAGTGCCACCCACCCTGCCAATGCCATAATGTATAGATGCTGCTGCAGTAGTAGTAGATCTTGAATCCCCCCCCAAGCAAGCACACACCTGTGTTAGCCGGGCCCCAAGAGTCACTTCCTCCCTGATCCTGCTGCTGCCTGTACTGGAGTGCGAGTATCTACAAACTTTACCCGTCAGATGCCAGCTGCTTTTTTTTCTTCTGCCGCCGCTCGCTTCACTGCTTCTTCTCTCGGGGCGAGTGAAGAACAGACCAAAGGGAGAGGAATCACTCCGCTGCGCCAGGGAAGGATGCGCTGGCCAGGACTTAAGTCAGCATGAGGAGCAGCTGCGGAAGAGACATTCTTCCGCGCCCGAAATAGAAAAAATAGTCCCTCCCCCTGTCGCTACCTGCAGATATTGAGCTATCAAAATTAAAGAATTAAAAAAACACAAAAAGTAACAGGGGGGATGACTCGGATGGACAATGTTTGGTCATGGTGGCTGGAGGATTTTTTTTTACATTAATTAGTTCAGTGTGTGTTCAGGTTGCCTGGGCCCCCCTGCTGGCCGGGCCAGGTACAACAGAGCCAGTTGTACTGGCCTATCAGTGGCCCTGCCTACACCCACACATATGTCAGATCTGTCCTTGCAGCTGCTGCCTCCCAACTGACATGAATAAGACTGCCTGCACAGGGCTGCACAGGACACCTGTGCATCCCTGTGCAGGTAAACATGGCCCTCCATAGGCATACGGTTTAGTATACCCCATGTGAATGAGGCCTTAGTAGGAATTTATCAAGAATTTTGTAGATTTGTGTGAAAAAATGGATTTTAGTGGGGTTTTTTTGTGAAAATAGTAATGTGATGAACATTTACGCAAATATTGCGTGCCCTTAGAAGTCAGTAAAACCTTTTTTTCATTTTACTGGTTATGTGCTTTTAGAAAATATATGGTTTGGGGAATCTTTTACAAACTCTGAAAGCTGAAAAATGAAAACCTCCAGATTTTTTGAGAAATTTGGATATTTAAATTTTTTGCATATGTTCGATTTTCACCAATTTGCAAAAAGGTGCAATTGAAAATGTATAAATATTTGTAATTTGTTAACTCAACAAAGGTTAAGCTTTTATATTTAGCAAGAGTGTTGTACAATTTGCTGTGTTTATATCTGCTAATAATGATTTTAATGTATTTTTAGCAAAAATATTGTTTTTATAAACATTTGTGCAAATATTGCGGGGCCTTAAAAAACAGTATTAACTTCTTTTTATTCAACAGGTCATTTTCTTTCAGAAAATATATGGTTTGGGGGGTCTTTTACAAACTCTGAAAGCTTTAAGTGAAAAATGAAAACCTCCTGATTTTTTGCGAAATTTGGATATTTACATTTTTGCATACGTTTGTTTTTCACCATTTTGCAAAAAGGCACAACTTAAAATTGACAAATCTTTGTTATTTAGTAACTCAACACAGGTTAAGCTTTTATATTTAGTAAGAATTTAGCAGGCATTTTGTAAAATGTGCTGAGTTTCTATCTGCTAATAATGATTTTAGTGTAATTGTAGCGAAAATATTGTTATTATAAACATTTCTGAAAATATTGCTAGGGTCTTAAAAATCATTATTCTACAAGTCGTGTGCTTTTGTCTTTTACATACTTTGAAAGTTGTAAGGGAAAAATGAAAACCTCCAGTTTTTTGAGAAAATTGGATATTTACATATTCGCAAAAAGGCACAATTTAAAATGTAAAATATTTGGTATTTATTAATTTAATACAGGTTAAGCTTTTATATTTATCAGGATTTTTGTAAAATGTGCTGTGTTTTTATCTACTAATAATGATTTAGTGTATATTCAGCAAAAATATTGCTTTGAAAAACAATTGCGCAAATATCGCGGCACCTGAAAAAAACAGTAGCACCTTTTTTATTCTAATGGTCATGTGCGTTCAGTAAATATATGGTTTGGTGGGTCTTTTACAAACTCTGAAAGCTGTAAGGGAAAAATAAAAAAAGACTAAGGAAAAATTGCAAAAATGGCCAGCTTATTTTAAAAGTGGCGTGCAGGGCATTACAGCAAAAAGATTAAGCAATGCTCAATTGCTACTAAGGGGTCCAAAGTGTGCAGCAAAAAGATCAAGCAATGCTCAATTGGTACTAAGGGGCCCAAATTGTACCAAGAAAATATCCCCCACACCATTACACCACCACCACCAGCCTGAACTGTTGATCCAAGGCAGGATGAATCTATGCTTTCATGTTGTTTACACCAAATTCTGACCCTACCATCTGAATGCCGCAGCTGAAATCAAGACTCATCAGACCAGGCAACATTTTTCCATTCTTCTATTGTCCAATATTGATGAGCCTGTGCAAATTGTAGCCTCAGTTTCCTGTTTTTAGCTGACAGTGAAACCCAGTGTGGTCGTAGGCTACTGTAGCCCACCTGCTTCAAGGTTCAATGAGTTGTGCATTCAGAGATGGTATTTTGCATACCTTGGTTGCAACAAGTGGTTATTTGAGTTACTGTTGCTTTTCTATCATCTCAAACAAGTCTGCCCATTCTCCTCTGACCTCTGACATCAACAAGGCATTTTTGACACACCCTTGCTTGGAGTGTTTTTTCCTTTGGAGGATCTGGAGACCAGTACCGCAACAGTGTGGAGGAGTTTTTCTGTCACCGCTGATTGTTAATCTGCTGGCGATTCCATTCCTTGTGTGTGTGCCCATATTATCTCTATAACCTGAGATCCACCTGATCTGGTAAGCGGCGCTGTTTGCTTTTAAGTATTGATAAACAGAATATCATCCTCTTCAAATGGTTTTCTGATGCCTCATGAAGTTTTGAATATAACACTCATAGCATTTTGTGGACTGTTCTTTCTTCCTTTTTTTCAGATATCGCTACTAATTGTTTTAAAACACAATTTGTTACATTGCTACATAGTTTAGGCATTGTTTGGCAACATTTATCCACTTTCACTTTTTTTGGTTTGGATATTTTTTTCACAGCAGTCTTTGGACTATATAACATAGGAAAAGTTTCACTGTATAATATTTAGTGCTTAACCCTAAAACTTAATGGTTGGTACGCTTTTTACATCAATTATAATAATATTTTTGGTTGCGCATTTTTCACTTTTCTACATATTTCTATAAACCAGATATTCTGGTTTTGTTTGATGCTGCACCTTTTCTTTTCCCTCATTGTTGCATTTTTTTATTTTTTAATGCACATATTTAAAGTTTACCGCAGATTTTCTCCTTTTATTTTTCGTCCACACAAATGCCTCTCACTGGATATTTTCTTATTTTCCGACCATTCTTTGTAAACCCTAGAGATGGTTGTGCATGAAAATTCCAGTAGATCAGCAGTTTTTGATATACCGAGACTAGCCCATCTGGCATCAACAACCATGTTCAAATTGACTTAAATCCCCTTTCTTCTCCATTCTGATACTCGGTTTGAACTTAAAAATCGTAATAAAGTGGCCGGTGAGTGTAGAACACCATGATCCAGGAGAATAATGAACATTGGAGGAAACCAAAACACATGTAAAGTGAATAAGAATAATGTTTATTTAAGATAAGTGATATAAATAAGTAAACACCCCAAATACAAATAGTGCTCAACCAACCAACAGAAACCCACAGACAACAGATAATATATACAGCCAAAAGGAAGTACCGAAATCAAACACGTTAGCCAGGCCAGGGTCATACATAGGGGATCAGCAACTGAACAAGGGCAGGATAGGAGAGGGAGATAATGGATGGGATCAGGCTACAAGGGAACAGGAACACAGGAGGGACAGGATCGGGATGGCATCAGGTACAGGCTCAGGTACGACTTATAAGGTATAAGGTGCAGGTCGCAGGTACAGGGCGCAAGGAAGAAAGGTACCAAGGCAAACATGTGAGGGCTTGCCGGGTATTTATGGGACTGACAATAATTGTCTTCATGTAACAATTACAATCAAGGGAGTGTTGTCTGCTCCATACTGCCAGGATCCATCCACTGGTGGACGTCAGTGCTGCAGCCAAATGATGAAATAACACTAGCAGGGAAAGATTCCCCTGACAGTTCCAAACTGCCAGGAGACACCTGCTTGTGGATCTCAGTACTGCACGCCAAATGATATATCTTACCAGCGGACGGACCCTTTCCTGACAGTACCCCCCAAAAGGAGCGGCCTCCGGACCCTTCAACTAGTCTTAATTGTCCATAGTCTATGGCATCGATCAGAATGGTGGAAGAGAGTATTTCAGGCTGGTCGTCGGGCACATCCGGGAAGACAGTTGGCACATCCGGGTCATTAAGCTGGGCAGCGGGCTCCCTACTGGCAAGCTGTGTAACAGGCACTGACTCTGCAAGCAGAGTAACGGGCATTGGTTTAACAGACTGGGGCACCAATATCAAGACAACAGGCTGGAAAACGGGCACATCAGGCTGGGAAGCGGGCACATCAGGCTGGAAGGCAGGCACCGAGACAACAGGCTGGAAGGCAAGCACCGAGACAACAGGCTGGAAGGCAGGCACCGAGACAGCAGGCTGGAAGGCTGGCACTGAGACAACAGGCTGGAAAGCGAGCACATCAGACTGAAAAGTGGGCACATCAGACTGGGAAGCGGGCACATCAAGCTGGGAGGCAGGCACCGAGACATCCGGCTGGTAGGCAAGCATTGAGGCATTAAGCTGGAAGGTTGGCACATGAGACTGGAAAGCGGGAACATCAGGCTGGAAGGCAGGCACATCAGGCTAGAAGGCAGGCATCAAGACATCAGACTGGAAGGCTGGCACTGAGACAACAGGCTGGAAAGCGGGCACATCAGACTGGGAAGCGGGCACATCAGACTGAGAAGCGGGCACATCAGACTGGGAAGCAAAGACATCAAGCTGGGAGGCAGGCATCAAGACATCCGGCTGGAAGGTAAGCATCGAGACATCAGGCTGGAAGGTGGGCACATCAGACTGGAAAGTGGACACATCAGGCTGGAAGGTAGGCACATCAGGCTGGAAGGCAGGCACATCAGGCTGGAAGGCAGGCACATCAGGCTGGAAAGCGGGCACTGAGACTTCAGGCTGGAAGGCAGGCATCAAGACATCAGACTGGAAAGCGGACACATCAGACTGGAAGGTAGGCACATCAGGCTGGAAGGCAGGCACAACAGGCTGGAAGGCAGGCACCAAGACTTCGGGCTGGAAGGCAGGCATCAAGACATCAGACTGAAAAGCGTGCACATCAGACTGGAAAGTGGACACATCAGGCTGGAAGGTAGGCACATAAGGCTGGAAGGCAGGCACATCAGGCTGGAAAGCGGGCACCGAGACTTCGGGCTGGAAGACAGGCATCAGGACATCAGATTAGAAAGCGGGCACATCAGACTGGAAAGCGGGCACATCAGACTGGAAAGCGGGCACCGAGACTTCGGGCTGGAAGGCAGGCATCAAGACATCAGACTGGAAAGCGGGCACATCAGGCTGAAGAGCGGGCACATCAGACTGGGAAGCAGGCACATCAGACTGGAAGGCGGGCACCGAGACTTTGGGCTGGAAGGCAGGCATCAGGACATCAGACTGGGCTGGAGGGCACATCAGACTGTAAAGCGGGCACCGAGACTTCGGGCTGGAAGGCAGGCATCAGGACAGACTGGAAAGCGGGCACATCAGACTGGAAAGCGGGCACATCAGACTGGAGCAGGTTGGTTGGTGTGGAATCAAGTTGGGTTTGTGTGAGTGGGGAAGAACTTCTTTTTCTTCTTTGGCTTAACTGCTGGTGATCTGTAGGTGGCTGTAGGACTGTAGACAGGAGGTGAGGCATACTGAAATGAAGGGCTGGGATATGGCAAGGAAGGGGGAAAAGCGGCCAGAGGAAGTTTTTGTGGGGAAGTTGCAGGTATTAGAGAAGAGGCAGGTGGGTTAAAGGCAGGATAGGTGCAGGAAGTAGAAACAGGGTATTGATACTTGGTGGGGAGCAGGGTATATTGAACTGTAGCTGAGGTTGCCAGGGGTGATGGGAGAAAGGACATCTGAGCAGGCAGGTGTTTAGTAGCAGGTCTGGGTTGTGGAGAGCTGACAGAAGCTGGGCATAACAGGTCTGACCATGCCTGAAGTACAGGTAGCACAAAAGTGGGCTCACATACCCTCTGTCTGACCAGGGACTGCACTTCATCCATACAATCTTTCAACAACTGTTTGGGACAAACCGAATAATGCTCCAAAAAGGATGCAGAGTCATCCTCCAACAGCCATACTAGAGAAGCAACCTGGTTAATGCTGAAGGGGGGAAAAAAGTCACCATGGCCCTTTGGGATACAGGGCAGGGCCAGCTCTGTACACATTCCAATCAAAGGCTGAACATCCTCAAACAGTATACTGCCCTAATCGACCACAGACTGAGCTAAACGGATAATCTCCAGCAGCTGATCACTGGACCACCCTTTCAATGTCTGGCGGAGATATTCAGAACTCTCTGTTGCCAGCAGAGCATAATAAACAATTAGATCTGAATTCATTCCAGCAACGTAAAACAGAACCGAGATGGTTCCCCTGTGCAGCCACTTCTGGTCAGAGATGGCCTTGGTACACTGTCATGAACAGGTGTGACCAGATTGTGTGGACTGCAAAGAGGAAAACAAAATGCATGTAAAGTGAATAAGAATAATGTTTATTTAAGATAAGTGATATAAATAAGTAAACACACCAAATACAAATAGTGCTCAACCAGCCCACAGACAACAGATAATATATACAGCCAAAGGGAAGTACCGAAATCAAACACGTTAGCCAGTCCAGGGTCATACACAGGAAATAATCAACTGAACAAGGGCAGTGTCAGGAGCCAGGGAGCGTCTCCGCTTGCCGGGCTCCGGTGCGCATGCGCACGGGACTGGCGCTTCGCCGCACACCCATCCGCGGCCTGATGGTGCGGCGCGCGCGGGTGCACGGCGGACCTCGTGTGCGCGCCGTCGCCCGTGCGGGTGCCCGGTAGCGCGTCACACTGACGCGCTCGCCGGGCAGGGAGACTATATCTGACGGCTCCAGCGCCCAGTCGGGTTGCTGGTTTGTCGTCAGCTCTCCCCGTTCCTAGTGCCTGTGTTAAACTTCTGATCTGCCTGACTTGTGTACCGAACCTTTAGCTTGCCTGAATTACTACTCTCCCGGATTGCCCTGTACCTATCTGCCTGCTCTGTGTACTGAACCCTGGACTGTTAACCATTACTCTGCTGGACTATCCTGATAATACCTGCCTGATCTGTGTACCAAACCCCTGGCCTGTTTAACCACTACTCTGCTGGACTATCCTGATAATACCTGCCTGATCTGTGTACCAAACCCCTGGCCTGTTTAACCACCACTCTGCAGGATCACTTGATACCCTGATTACCGCCTGCTTGATCCCTAACCTCTGCTTGCATTTCAGCCCTGCTTCTGCGGATCCCAGGACACCCGCTTCCAGCCTAAGTACCTACTACCTACCGGAAGCCCGTGCCTCCGCGTGCCCTCAGCCTTCCGTACCCATTTCGGGGGTCTGGGTGCGCCTGGTCGTAAGGGCGAGCCGCTCTCGGCATCTCGGCCTCGGTGAGTATTTGTCCGTGACAGTACAAACCAGCCAGATGTCTGAGGCCGACAGAGCGCGCTCTCCTCTGGAGATCCTGTGCCAACAAGTATCTACCCTCGCTGACTCCGTACAGAAGTTACAAGAAGGTTATACACAAATTGATAACCGTCTTCAGCAGATCTCTGGGTCGCTACCCTCCGCAGCCGCAGCTCCTGCACCCAGCAGTGTGGGTTCGCTCCCTCAAGCTCCGGCCAACCCCACTGTTGTCATGGCACTTCCTGAGCCCAGGGTTCCTACACCCGAACGGTTCTCGGGGGACCGCATGAAGTTTAGGGCCTTTAAAAACGCATGTTCCCTCTACTTCGCTCTACAACTGAGAACTTTCTCCTCGGAAATCGTCAAGGTGGGGTTTGCTTGGGCCCACGGCTTGATGGAACAGAGCAGTCCTGCCCTGAACACTATCGAGGCCTTCTTTGAGAGCATGACCCAGCTCTACGATGACCCGCAGCATATGGCTACAGCTGAAGCTATCCTGCACCATCTGTCCCAAGGAAGAAGACCTATTGAGGACTATACTGTGGAATTCCGTAAGTGGGCGGCCGATACAAACTGGAACGAGCCGGCCCTACGTTATCAATACCGTCAAGGCTTGTCCGAGTTACTCAAAGACGAGTTAGCTAGGATGGAAACCCCTGCTTCACTAGAGGAACTCATTCAAGCAGCTACGAAGCTAGATAGGCGTCTTCGGGAGCGGCGTTAAGAACGGTTTCAGTTGCCACGCCCCACCTGGGCGTCGCCAAGACCTCACTCCGCACAATCTTCGACCTCATCTTCAGCTACCGCTGCATCGGTCCCTGAGGTCGAACCAATGCAGCTTGGCTTGGTCCGAGGTCAGTTAACCTCCGAAGAGAAGCAGCGCAGGCGACAGTCTAACCTATGCCTCTACTGCGGAGGAACCGGACATTTCCTACGCAGCTGCCCGATCAGGCCCAGTAAGTTCCTTCAGTCAAATGTGTTGAACTATCCAAACAATAACATTCCCAAGGCTTACGTGATGTTGTTTATTTCTCTACAGCTTCCGGAAAGGGAGACTCGTTTGCAGGCCATCATTTATTCCGGAACATGCAGTTGTTTCATAGATTCTGCCTTGGCGCATAGTTTGAAGATTCCTCTACAAACCAAAGAGCAGGATCTACGAATACATTTGGCCGACGGATCCCTTCCTCGCTCAGGTCCCATCACTCAGGAGACCCAACCTATTTCAGTAATCACAGATTCCGGCCACCGGGAGTTCTTACGGCTTGATTTAATTCATTCACCAATCTTTCCCGTCATACTTGGCCTACCCTGGTTACAGGCTCACGATCCACAGATTAGATGGAGTACCAAGACAGTATCCTTTTCCTCTCAGTATTGCTCTCAGCACTGCCTGCTCCCGGATCCCAAAGTTTGCGCCACAATGGTGGCACCACCAAGCAACCTCCAACACGTCCCCTCCGAGTACCTTGAGTTTCAAGAGGTCTTCAGTAAACAGATGGCTGACCGCCTACCACCTCACCGGGCCTACGACTGTCCAATTGACCTTCTTCCTGGATCCGAGATTCCATTCGGCCGGATATTTCCTCTCTCCTCAAAATTTCCTCGGATTAACTCAGGCAGACTTAATGTCATCCATCAAATCCTCATCAGGCGCATGTACAGAGCCAGTAGTGCATTCCTTGAAAAGATATGAAGATCTCTTCTGGATTAAAGGAAAAATATTTGTACCACAAGTGACTCGGCCTTTAGCCCTTCAGATGTGTCATGATCACAAGATGGCAGGACATTTTGTGAATAAGAATACGGCTGAACTTCTTTCTCGTTCTTTTTGGTGGCCAGGATGGAGAAGGGATTGTAAAGAATATGTGGCGTCCTGTTCCCTGTGCCAGCGAAACAAGGGCCCGAACACCAAATCCTGGGGTCTGCTCAGACCTTTGCCCATCCCGGAACGACCATGGGCTGATGTGTCCATGGATTTTATCGTTGACCTACCCATCTCAGAGAATTTTTCCACCATCCTTGTCGTTGTCGACCGCCTTTCCAAGATGGCCCATTTTCTGCCTATGAGGGGTACTCCCTCTGCCGTAGACACAGCCAGCATCTTTCTAAAAGAGGTTGTGAGGCTCCATGGGATACCAAGGAGCATCGTGTCGGACAGAGGCGTCCAATTCACGTCCAAATTCTGGAAGGAACTCTGCAAGGCACTGGGTATCAACATTTGTCTCTCTTCGGCCTATCATCCCCAAAGCAATGGCCAGACGGAGAGGACCAACCAGACGTTAGAGCAATACCTCCGCTGCTTCTGCTCGGGTTCTCAGGATGATTGGGCGAGCCTCCTCTCCTACGCTGAATTTGCGTACAACAATTCAATTCATGCCTCTACCAACCAGACCCCCTTCTGGATCAATTGCGGGTTCCATCCCACGTCCTTTGCTAACAATATCCCTGAAATGGCAGTCCCTGCAGTCCAGGATAGGATAACTTCGTTGCAATCTAACTTTCAGAAAATTCAAGACACATTACGAAAAACCCAGGAGGACTACAAGAAACAGTACGACCGGGGCAGAAAGGCAAACCCAAAGTTTGACTTAGGAGACGAGGCCTGGCTGTCCACCGTTAATCTTAGATTACCACTGCCATCTCGAAAGCTTGGACCTAAATTCATTGGGCCTTTTCAAGTCAGGAGGATCATCAACCCTGTGGCTGTTGAGTTGGCACTTCCCAAGACATATCGGATTCATCCCGTTTTCCATGTGTCACTATTGAAGCCTGTGGTGCCTAGTCCTTTTCCGGGAAGAAGAGAGCCTCCTCCTCCGCCAGTCAGAATCGATGGCGAGAATGAATTTGAAGTGGAATCCATTCTAAGTTGTAGGAAGAGGGGCAGGCAGCTACAGTACCTGATTCAATGGAAGGGGTATCCACCTAAAGATAATTCTTGGGAGCCCGCTAGGAATCTGCACGCCCCACAGTTAATTCAAACGTTTCATCAAGATCATACAGAATTGATGGTTAGCCTTGGCGTCCAGTGTCCGCCCTTAGGAGGGGGGCACTGTCAGGAGCCAGGGAGCGTCTCCGCTCACCGGGCTCCGGTGCGCATGCGCACGGGACTGGCGCTTCACCGCACACCCGTCCGCGGCCTGATGGTGCGGCGCGCGCGGGTGCACGGCGGACCTCGTGTGCGCGCCGTCGCCCGTGCGGGTGCCCGGTAGCGCGTCACACTGACGCGCTCGCCGGGCAGGGAGACTATATCTGACGGCTCCAGCGCCCAGTCGGGTTGCTGGTTTGTCGTCAGCTCTCCCCGTTCCTAGTGCCTGTGTTAAACTTCTGATCTGCCTGACTTGTGTACCGAACCTTTAGCTTGCCTGAATTACTACTCTCCCGGATTGCCCTGTACCTATCTGCCTGCTCTGTGTATTGAACCCTGGACTGTTAACCATTACTCTGCTGGACTATCCTGATAATACCTGCCTGATCTGTGTACCAAACCCCTGGCCTGTTTAACCACTACTCTGCTGGACTATCCTGATAATACCTGCCTGATCTGTGTACCAAACCCCTGGCCTGTTTAACCACCACTCTGCAGGATCACTTGATACCCTGATTACCGCCTGCTTGATCCCTAACCTCTGCTTGCATTTCAGCCCTGCTTCTGCGGATCCCAGGACACCCGCTTCCAGCCTAAGTACCTACTACCTACCGGAAGCCCGTGCCTCCGCGTGCCCTCAGCCTTCCGTACCCATTTCGGGGGTCTGGGTGCGCCTGGTCGTAAGGGCGAGCCGCTCTCGGCATCTCGGCCTCGGTGAGTATTTGTCCGTGACAGTACAAACCAGCCAGATGTCTGAGGCCGACAGAGCGCGCTCTCCTCTGGAGATCCTGTGCCAACAAGTATCTACCCTCGCTGACTCCGTACAGAAGTTACAAGAAGGTTATACACAAATTGATAACCGTCTTCAGCAGATCTCTGGGTCGCTACCCTCCGCAGCCGCAGCTCCTGCACCCAGCAGTGTGGGTTCGCTCCCTCAAGCTCCGGCCAACCCCACTGTTGTCATGGCACTTCCTGAGCCCAGGGTTCCTACACCCGAACGGTTCTCGGGGGACCGCATGAAGTTTAGGGCCTTTAAAAACGCATGTTCCCTCTACTTCGCTCTACAACTGAGAACTTTCTCCTCGGAAATCGTCAAGGTGGGGTTTGCTTGGGCCCACGGCTTGATGGAACAGAGCAGTCCTGCCCTGAACACTATCGAGGCCTTCTTTGAGAGCATGACCCAGCTCTACGATGACCCGCAGCATATGGCTACAGCTGAAGCTATCCTGCACCATCTGTCCCAAGGAAGAAGACCTATTGAGGACTATACTGTGGAATTCCGTAAGTGGGCGGCCGATACAAACTGGAACGAGCCGGCCCTACGTTATCAATACCGTCAAGGCTTGTCCGAGTTACTCAAAGACGAGTTAGCTAGGATGGAAACCCCTGCTTCACTAGAGGAACTCATTCAAGCAGCTACGAAGCTAGATAGGCGTCTTCGGGAGCGGCGTTAAGAACGGTTTCAGTTGCCACGCCCCACCTGGGCGTCGCCAAGACCTCACTCCGCACAATCTTCGACCTCATCTTCAGCTACCGCTGCATCGGTCCCTGAGGTCGAACCAATGCAGCTTGGCTTGGTCCGAGGTCAGTTAACCTCCGAAGAGAAGCAGCGCAGGCGACAGTCTAACCTATGCCTCTACTGCGGAGGAACCGGACATTTCCTACGCAGCTGCCCGATCAGGCCCAGTAAGTTCCTTCAGTCAAATGTGTTGAACTATCCAAACAATAACATTCCCAAGGCTTACGTGATGTTGTTTATTTCTCTACAGCTTCCGGAAAGGGAGACTCGTTTGCAGGCCATCATTTATTCCGGAACATGCAGTTGTTTCATAGATTCTGCCTTGGCGCATAGTTTGAAGATTCCTCTACAAACCAAAGAGCAGGATCTACGAATACATTTGGCCGACGGATCCCTTCCTCGCTCAGGTCCCATCACTCAGGAGACCCAACCTATTTCAGTAATCACAGATTCCGGCCACCGGGAGTTCTTACGGCTTGATTTAATTCATTCACCAATCTTTCCCGTCATACTTGGCCTACCCTGGTTACAGGCTCACGATCCACAGATTAGATGGAGTACCAAGACAGTATCCTTTTCCTCTCAGTATTGCTCTCAGCACTGCCTGCTCCCGGATCCCAAAGTTTGCGCCACAATGGTGGCACCACCAAGCAACCTCCAACACGTCCCCTCCGAGTACCTTGAGTTTCAAGAGGTCTTCAGTAAACAGATGGCTGACCGCCTACCACCTCACCGGGCCTACGACTGTCCAATTGACCTTCTTCCTGGATCCGAGATTCCATTCGGCCGGATATTTCCTCTCTCCTCAAAATTTCCTCGGATTAACTCAGGCAGACTTAATGTCATCCATCAAATCCTCATCAGGCGCATGTACAGAGCCAGTAGTGCATTCCTTGAAAAGATATGAAGATCTCTTCTGGATTAAAGGAAAAATATTTGTACCACAAGTGACTCGGCCTTTAGCCCTTCAGATGTGTCATGATCACAAGATGGCAGGACATTTTGTGAATAAGAATACGGCTGAACTTCTTTCTCGTTCTTTTTGGTGGCCAGGATGGAGAAGGGATTGTAAAGAATATGTGGCGTCCTGTTCCCTGTGCCAGCGAAACAAGGGCCCGAACACCAAATCCTGGGGTCTGCTCAGACCTTTGCCCATCCCGGAACGACCATGGGCTGATGTGTCCATGGATTTTATCGTTGACCTACCCATCTCAGAGAATTTTTCCACCATCCTTGTCGTTGTCGACCGCCTTTCCAAGATGGCCCATTTTCTGCCTATGAGGGGTACTCCCTCTGCCGTAGACACAGCCAGCATCTTTCTAAAAGAGGTTGTGAGGCTCCATGGGATACCAAGGAGCATCGTGTCGGACAGAGGCGTCCAATTCACGTCCAAATTCTGGAAGGAACTCTGCAAGGCACTGGGTATCAACATTTGTCTCTCTTCGGCCTATCATCCCCAAAGCAATGGCCAGACGGAGAGGACCAACCAGACGTTAGAGCAATACCTCCGCTGCTTCTGCTCGGGTTCTCAGGATGATTGGGCGAGCCTCCTCTCCTACGCTGAATTTGCGTACAACAATTCAATTCATGCCTCTACCAACCAGACCCCCTTCTGGATCAATTGCGGGTTCCATCCCACGTCCTTTGCTAACAATATCCCTGAAATGGCAGTCCCTGCAGTCCAGGATAGGATAACTTCGTTGCAATCTAACTTTCAGAAAATTCAAGACACATTACGAAAAACCCAGGAGGACTACAAGAAACAGTACGACCGGGGCAGAAAGGCAAACCCAAAGTTTGACTTAGGAGACGAGGCCTGGCTGTCCACCGTTAATCTTAGATTACCACTGCCATCTCGAAAGCTTGGACCTAAATTCATTGGGCCTTTTCAAGTCAGGAGGATCATCAACCCTGTGGCTGTTGAGTTGGCACTTCCCAAGACATATCGGATTCATCCCGTTTTCCATGTGTCACTATTGAAGCCTGTGGTGCCTAGTCCTTTTCCGGGAAGAAGAGAGCCTCCTCCTCCGCCAGTCAGAATCGATGGCGAGAATGAATTTGAAGTGGAATCCATTCTAAGTTGTAGGAAGAGGGGCAGGCAGCTACAGTACCTGATTCAATGGAAGGGGTATCCACCTAAAGATAATTCTTGGGAGCCCGCTAGGAATCTGCACGCCCCACAGTTAATTCAAACGTTTCATCAAGATCATACAGAATTGATGGTTAGCCTTGGCGTCCAGTGTCCGCCCTTAGGAGGGGGGCACTGTCAGGAGCCAGGGAGCGTCTCCGCTCACCGGGCTCCGGTGCGCATGCGCACGGGACTGGCGCTTCACCGCACACCCGTCCGCGGCCTGATGGTGCGGCGCGCGCGGGTGCACGGCGGACCTCGTGTGCGCGCCGTCGCCCGTGCGGGTGCCCGGTAGCGCGTCACACTGACGCGCTCGCCGGGCAGGGAGACTATATCTGACGGCTCCAGCGCCCAGTCGGGTTGCTGGTTTGTCGTCAGCTCTCCCCGTTCCTAGTGCCTGTGTTAAACTTCTGATCTGCCTGACTTGTGTACCGAACCTTTAGCTTGCCTGAATTACTACTCTCCCGGATTGCCCTGTACCTATCTGCCTGCTCTGTGTATTGAACCCTGGACTGTTAACCATTACTCTGCTGGACTATCCTGATAATACCTGCCTGATCTGTGTACCAAACCCCTGGCCTGTTTAACCACTACTCTGCTGGACTATCCTGATAATACCTGCCTGATCTGTGTACCAAACCCCTGGCCTGTTTAACCACCACTCTGCAGGATCACTTGATACCCTGATTACCGCCTGCTTGATCCCTAACCTCTGCTTGCATTTCAGCCCTGCTTCTGCGGATCCCAGGACACCCGCTTCCAGCCTAAGTACCTACTACCTACCGGAAGCCCCGCGTGCCCTCAGCCTTCCGTACCCATTTCGGGGGTCTGGGTGCGCGTGGTCGTAAGGGCGAGCCGCTCTCGGCATCTCGGCCTCGGTGAGTATTTGTCCGTGACAGGCAGGATAGGAGAGGGAAAAAATGGATGGGATCAGGCTACAAGGGAATAGGAACACAGCAGGGACAGGATCAGGATGGGATTGGGTACAGGCAGGGGAGGGCTGGCAGCCTTAGGCCTGGGGGGCAAGTCTAGTCAAGTGGCCCATAGAACCGGTGGTGGCAAAGTGATGGATCGGGAAAACAGTCTCTAAGGCTTTTCATGATCACAAAGGTGGGGGGGGGGGCAGGGAGGACAATGCGGCCCTCCAGGGCCTGTAGGGGACTTGTACTACCATGGCCTCCAGGAACTAAACTGCAAGCAAGTCCCTGTATAAATCCCTCAGAGCTGAGGACCTGACCCCCCCCTCCGCAACTAGTGATGAACTACAAGTCCCAGCGTTAACCCCTGAGATCTAAGGATGTGTCCCCTTAGATCCCACGGGTTCATACTGTGCCCTGTAGTCCTTCCCTAATGGGGGGGTGACCCATACTCAGCTCTGAGGGGTTTAAGCTGGGACAGTGGGACCTGTAGTCCTTCACTAGTTGGGGAGGCAGGGGTGTGTCACACATCCTGAGCTCTGAGGGGTTCATGCTGGGACCTTTAGTCCCTCACTTTTGGGGTGTCCCACAGCTCCCCGCCGTCACTCGCTGCCTGCCCCGCCACCAAGATGGGGTAAGTGCCGGTCAGACAGTGGGCGAGGTGGGGTGCTGGTTAAATGCCGATTGGGGGGGACATTGGCTGCATTTGATGGGCACAGTGGCTGCATTTGATGGGCACAGTGAGGCTGCAATTGATGGGCACAGTGTGGCTGCATTTGATGGGCACAGTGAGGCTGCATTTGATGGGCACAGTGAGGCTGCATTTGATGGGGCACAGTGAGGCTGCATTTGATGGGGCACAGTGAGGCTGCATTTGATGGGCACAGTAAGACTGCATTTGATGGGCACAGTGAGACTGCATTTGATGGGGAACAGTGAGGCTGCATTTGATGGGCACAGTGAGGCTGCATTTGATGGGCACAGTGAGGCTGCATTTGATGGGCACAGTGAGGCTGCATTTGATGGGCACAGTGAGGCTGCATTTGATGGGCACAGTGAGGCTGCATTTGATGGGCACAGTGAGGCTGCATTTGATGGGGCACAGTGAGGCTGTATTTGATGGGGCACAGTGAGACTGCATTTGATGGGGCACAGTGAGACTGCATTTGATGGGGCACAGTGAGTCTGCATTTGATGGGGCACAGTAGGGCTGCATTTGATGGGGCACAGTGGCTGCATTTGATGGGGCACAGTGGCTGCAATTGATGGGCACAGTGAGGCTGCAATGGATGGCACAGTGGCTGCATTTAACGGCAGAGTGAGGCTGCAATTGATGTTTTTTTTTCAGTATTGTTTAGTTTACACCCTCCCCCCCCAAAACATTTTGAGCACCAGCCACCACTGACAGAGAGAGACATCGCTCCAAATTGTCTGCACAGAGAGACCACTACTCAAAAAATAGCTTGATTCCTTTATCAACATAGTAAAGCCTTGTACACACCACTATTTTTTTTTTTTTTGCTCAATCCAGCGAGTTGAACAAAAAAAACTGACAGCTCTGGTTGGAGCCGCTAAGCATGAGCAAAAGTGACCTGAGCATTGATCACTTTTCAGCGGAGTGGCAGTGCCTGCTGCAAGTATGTACAAGCCTTTGGGTGCACACTAGTGTGCTGCAGTTTGGCCGCATTGCTTATGTACACCGTTTTCCTTAGCCGCAGTCCCATAGGCTTTTTTTAGGTTGTGCGTTTTTGCTGCAGTTTTTTTTTATAGCGAACCAAAGATGCAGCTGTTTTTGTGCACTTTCAGAAAATGCAGCAAAAATGTGCAAACTAATAGAAGCCTATCGGACATGCAGGAAGACAGTGAGATCACCAACACTGCAGCAGACCAGTGTGAGCCCACATCATAGTATATAGGACCAGGTACTGCACAGGCTGCTGAAAGAAACCTCCTTATCTGCAGAGAGAGGGGGGGGGGAATTTGGGAGAGAGGGGGGGGAGAGAACGGTCACAGCTCACTCACTTAGAAGGAAGGACCCAGCAGGCAGAAGGCTCACTGGCTCGGTTATCGGCTTCCAGAGCGTCCCATACAGATCACTGACGGATCTCAGTTTGATTGTTCCTGCCCACACACCCTATTCACAGACACAGCACACGGGCTGCCCGGAGTGTGGGCGGGCACAGTGAGAGAGGGGGCTGGGGGAGGCAGAGCGGATCCACCCTCTTCCATTCGGCTGTGCTCTGAAGGGACACAGACTGTCAGCTCAGAAGCAGGGAACAGCATTGTGACAGGACAGATGTCCGCTCACAGCACTAATGTTCCTGCATGCTTCTGGGCTGTTATCCAGCCCTGCCAGCCTCCCTCTGCAGTCCCCCGAGCAGTAACACTCGGCTAACTGCACATGCTCAGTTCCCAGCTAGCAGCACATCAGCCTTTTTACGGGGAATCAGAGCGGCCTGGGGGGGGGGGGGGGAATTGCATCCCTGCCGCCCGGCCCAGCCCGCCCCTGGGTACAGGCTCAGGTACAGGTACAGGTTATAAGGTGCAGGTCGCAGGTACAGGTCTGGGCACAAGGAAGAAAGGTACCAATGCAAGCATGTGAGGGCTTGCCAGGTATTTATGGGGCTGACGATAATTGTCTTCATGTAACACCTGAGCGCATGGAGTGTTGTCTGCTCCATACTGCCAGGATCCATCCGCTGGTGGACGTCAGTACTGCGGCCAAATGATGAAATAACACCAGCAGGGAAAGATTCCCCTGACAGTTCCAAACTGCCAGGAGACACCTGCTGGTGGACCTCAGTACTGCACACCAAATGATATATCTTACCAGTGGACGGACCTTTTCCTGACAGCTCCTCTCTCCTACTGGCCCGGCGGCAGAGGAAGGAGGAGGGAGCCGAGCAGTGACGTCAATGGCCATGGCTGTGGCTCACGGAAGTGGGAACAGGATATCTGTCAAAGACAGGTATCTGCTCCCCCCTGAAATGTGGCACCAGAGGGGGGGAGGTGACAAATGAGTGGAAGTTCCACTTTTGGGTGGTACTCCGCTTTAACCACTTGAGCCCCGGACCATTATGCTGCCTAAGGACCAGAGGTCTTTTTCCAATTTGGCACTGTGTCGCTTTAACTGCTAATTGCGTGGTCATGCAATGCTGTACCCAAACAAAATTTGCGTCCTTTTCTTCCCACAAATAGAGCTTTCTTTTGATGGTATTTGATCACCTCTGCGGTTTTTATTTTTTGCGCTATAAACGGAAAAAGACCGAACATTTTGAAAAAAAAAGATATTTTCTACTTTTTGTTATAAAAAAATCCAATAAACTAAATTTTAGTCATACATTTAGGCCAAAATGTATTCGGCCACATGTCTTTGGTAAAAAAAATGTCAATAAGCGTATATTTATTGGTTTGCGCAAAAGTTATAGCGTCTACAAACTAGGGTACATTTTCTGTAATTTACACAGCTTTTAGTTTATGACTGCCATTGCCATGTCATTTCTTGAGGTGCTAAAATGGCAGGGCAGTACAAAACCCCCCCACATGACCCCATTTTGGAGAGGCATGTTGAACCCATTGAATATTTATTTTTTTTGTCCCAAGTGATTGAATAATGACAAAAAAAATAAAAAATATTTACAAAAAGTTGTCACTAAATGATATATTGCTCACACAGGCCATGGGCCTATGTGGAATTGCACCCCAAAATACATTCAGCTGCTTCTCCTGAGTATGGGGATACCACATGTGTGGGACTTTTTGGGAGCCTAGCCGCGTACGGGGCCCCGAAAACCAATCACCGCCTTCAGGATTTCTAAGGGTGTAAATTTTTGATTTCACTCTTCACTGCCTATCACAGTTTCGGAGGCCATAAAATGCCCAGGTGGCACAAAACCCCCCCAAATGACCCCATTTTGGAAAGTAGACACCCCAAGCTATTTGCTGAGAGGCATATTGAGTCCATGGAATGTTTTATATTTTGACACAAGTTGCGGGAAAGTGACACTTTTTTTTTTTTTTTTTGCACAAAGTTGTCACTAAATGATATATTGCTCACACAGGCCATGGGCATATGTGGAATTGCACCCCAAAATACATTTAGCTGCTTCTCCTGAGTATGGGGATACCACATGTGTGGGACTTTTTGGGAGCCTCGCCGCGTACGGGGCACCGAAATCCAATCACCGCCTTCAGGATTTCTAAGGGTGAAAATTTTTGATTTCACTCTTCACTGCCTATCACAGTTTCGGAGCTGATGGAATGCCCAGGTGGCACAAACCCCCCCCCAAATGACCCCATTTTGGAAAGTAGACACCCCAAGCTATTTGCTGAGAGGCATGGTGAGTATTTTGCAGCTCTCATTTGTTTTTGAAAATGAAGAAAGACAAGAAAAAACATTTTTATTTTTATTTTTTCAATTTTCAAAACTTTGTGACAAAAAGTGAGGTCTGCAAAATACTCACTATACCTCTCAGCAAATAGCTTTGGGTGTCTACTTTCCAAAATGGGGTCATTTGGGGGGGTTTTGTGCCACCTGGGCATTCCATGGCCTCCGAAACTGTGATAGGCAGTGAAGAGTGAAATCAAAAATTCACGCCCTTAGAAAGCCTGAAGGCGGTGCTTGGATTTCGGAGTCCCGTACGCGGCTAGGCTCCCAAAAAGTCTCACACATGTGGTATCCCCATTGTCACGAAGGACAAGTCGCCTCCGTTCGCCGGGTTGCGGGGCGCATGCGCAGGGGGTTGTTATTGAGACGTGCACCCGTTCGCGGCCTGATGGTGCGGCGCGCGCGGGTGCACGGCGGCCCACGTGTGTGCGCCGTCGCCTGTGCGGGTGCCCGGTAGCGCGTCATGCTAACGCGCTCACCGGGAGGCTACTTTAGACGACACCAGCACCCAGTCGGGTTGCTGGTTTGTCGTCAGCTGTACCCTGCCTTGTGTTGAACTCCTGCTTCCTGTCTCTCAGTTAAACCGATCCCTGCTTGTTATAACGACCACTCTCTGCCTGCTGGATACCCTGACCTTCTGCTTGTATAACGACCACTCTCTGTCTGCCGGATACCCTGATCTTCTGCTTGTTTAAACGACTACCCTTTGTCTGCTGGATACCCTGACCCTCTGCCTGTTTAAAGGATCACTCCTGACCTGCTGGATACCCTGACCTCTGCCTGTGTTTACAACCATACTCTCCACGGGGCTGACACCTCCTGATCCCCTCAGTCATAAGGACTTCCTAACTGTCAGTTTAATACCTCTTTACCTTTGCTCCTTGCACTATTAGGCACTCCGATCCTGCACGGCTCCGCCAGGAGACTTCCCACCATCCAAGCAATCCTGAGCCTTCCAACAGCTTTTACCGGAGACCCGTGCCTCTGCGTGCTTCCGATCCCCTGTCTCACTCTCGGGGGTTCGGGTGCGCGTGGTCGTAAGGGCAAGCCGCTCTCGGCATCTCGGCCTCGGTGAGTATTGACGTGACAGTACAAACCAGCCAGATGTCCGAGGCCGACAGAGCGCGCTCTCCCTTGGAGATCCTATGCCAACAGGTCTCCGCCTTGGCAGATTCAGTGCAAAAGCTACAGGAGGGATACACGCAAGTTGATAGCCGTCTCCAACAACTGACGGGGGCACTCCCCTCTGCCGCCGCAGCTCCCCCACCTAGCAATGAAGGCCCGCTCCCTCAGGCTGCTGCCAGTCCTACAGTCGTAATGGCACTTCCGGAACCTAGGGTCCCCACGCCGGAACGGTTCTCAGGGGACCGTAAAAAGTTCAGGGCATTTAAAAATGCATGCACCCTCTACTTCGCGCTGCAACCCCGAACCTTCGCATCAGAAGTGGTCAAGGTGGGATTTGCGATTTCTTTGCTGTCAGAGGAACCTCGGGCTTGGGCACACGGTCTGATGGAATCAGGGAGTCCAGTGCTTAATACTATTGATACGTTCTTCGAAAGTATGTCCCAGCTGTATGATGACCCACAGCGTATGGCTACCGCCGAAGCTATCTTGCACCACCTAGTCCAGGGAAGGAGACCAATTGAGGATTACACGGTGGAATTCCGTAAATGGGCGGCCGACACTAACTGGAATGAGCCAGCCCTACGCTATCAGTACCGCCAAGGTCTGTCGGAGCTCCTCAAGGATGAGTTAGCCAGGATGGAAACCCCTGCATCTTTGGAGGAGTTAATTCAGGCAGCTACCAAATTAGATAGGCGCTTGAGGGAACGTCGGTCAGAACGATTCCAAAATACCCGCCCTGCATGGACAACTTCAAGACTCCAACCCATTCCAATATCATCACCCATTACAGCTGGGCCTACTACACTTCCCGATTCTGAACCTATGCAGCTTGGTTTGGTACGACCACCACTAACCTCAGAAGAGAGACAACGTAGACGGCAGTCCAACTTGTGTCTCTATTGCGGGGGAGCCGGTCACTTCCTGCGCAACTGCCCGATAAGGCCTAGTACGTTTTTTCAGCCCAAAACAATGACTTCCACATTTACCGCATGAGATCCAGTCCCTCCAACTGCTCCTTTCGGGGGACCGTTTGTGAAACTTCTGATGCATGCTGGGACGGTTCGGTGTGAGGACGGTTCGTTGTGAGGACCCATCCGGTTGCCGGCCGAGATCCATACAGACCACAATCCAAGAGATTGGCGATTCCTGAGCTCCCATTCCACGTCATTTGTGACAAACTGCGCATGCGATTCCCTGTCGCTGACATGGGAATCCACAGGATCTGGTAAGAGGCTTTTTTTGCACTTTCTCTGAATGACCCATTGGGACCCGGTTTCTCGGTTGGGAAGTCGCTGTATGATGCCAGGTGTTTTCTGACAACCATCAGACCATCACCACCCCTTGGAGTACTTATACCTCCTGTGCGGTTGGACATTTACATCCATCTATGGACGTTTGTGTTTCAAGGCACCTGTGGTCAATTAGTTATTTCTTGACTGTTTCACCATTTTAAAGACCTATATTCATTTGTACATGCGCTGCATTTTTCCATATGCCTATTTCGTTGTTTTTGTCAAACTGTATGCAGCAGCTTTCATTCATTTTACTGGTTAGCGCGGTGTTTTCTATTTACCTCTGACAATGACTTACCAAGATAACAATATCTCTAAGTCTTACGTGATGTTGTTTATCTCGTTACAGCTACCGGAAGGGGAATCCCGCCTGCCGGCGATCATTGACTCAGGTGCATGTAGCTGCTTTATGCACGCTGCCCTGGCCCGAACCCTGCATGTGCCTTTACAAACCAAAACGCAACACCTACAAGTCCACTTGGCTGATGGGTCCCTTCCCAGCTCAGGCCCAATCACCCAAGAGACTCGACCTATTCTAGCAACCACCGATTCGGGACATCAAGAGCTCCTACGCCTGGACCTTATTCATTCTCCCATGTTCCCAGTCATTTTAGGCTTACCCTGGCTACAGGCCCATGATCCTCTTATCCAATGGAGTTCTAAGGTGGTCTCATTTCCCTCTTCTTACTGTTCTCAACACTGCCGCCCTTCGAAACCCAAGATCTGTGCTACGATCTCAGCTCCTTCAGTCAACCTCCAACATGTCCCTCAGGAGTACCATGAATTCCAGGAGGTCTTCAGCAAACAAATGGCCGATTGCCTCCCACCACATCGACCGTACGACTGCCCAATCGACCTATTGCCAGGATCAGAGATTCCTTTTGGTTGCATATTTCCTCTTTCCGAAACGGAGCTGGAGGCTCTCAAAAAATATATTGACGAGAATCTGGAGAAGGGGTTCATCCGTCCCTCATCTTCACCTGCCGGAGCAGGTATCTTCTTTGTCGGGAAGAAGGACGGTTCCCTTAGGCCCTGTGTGGATTACCGGCAGTTAAATAACATTACTATCAAGAATCGGTACCCTTTGCCGCTCATTCCAGAGTTGTTCCAACGTTTTCGGTCAGCTAGAATCTTCTCCAAATTAGATCTCCGGGGGGCATACAACCTTATCAGAATCAGAGCTGGAGACGAATGGAAGACGGCCTTCAGATCTAGGTTCGGGCACTTTGAATACTTGGTGATGCCCTTTGGGCTCTGTAACGCTCCGGCCACCTTTCAACACCTGGTGAATGACATTTTCCGCAAATACCTAGATGACTTTCTTGTAGTCTACCTGGATGATATTTTAATTTTCTCTTCTACACTTGAACTTCACAGGGATCACGTCAGAACAGTTCTGACCATTCTGAGACAGCACAAGCTTTACCTAAAAATGGAGAAGTGTGAATTTGAAAAATCAGTCGTGCAATTCTTAGGGTTCATCATTTCGGCAAATGGAGTGGAGATGGATCCTCAAAAGATACAGGCTATTCAGGAGTGGCCAGCTCCTTCTGACAAAAAGGGGGTCCAACGCTTTATAGGATTCGCTAACTTCTACCGGAAGTTCATCGTTGGATTTTCTACCATAGTGGCACCCATCACTCAATTAACCCGCCGGCATGGTTCATGTCAGTGGTCTCAAGCAGCACAAGAAGCTTTCGTGAAGCTAAAGGATCTGTTCAGTTCCGCTCCCATTCTCCGGCATCCTGATCCTTCTCAACCGTTCGTACTGGAAGTGGATGCATCAGAAATAGCCACAGGAGCAATCCTTTCTCAGAGACAAGGACCTAAGGCCATCTTACATCCAGTTGCATTTGCTTCCCGGAAACTTAGTGCGGCAGAATTAAATTACGACGTAGGTGACAGGGAGCTGCTGGCCATAAAATTTGCCCTGGAAGAATGGAGGTACTTACTTGAGGGGGCACTTCATCCAGTGATGATTTTCACAGATCACAAGAATCTTGAGTACCTCTGAACAGCAAAACGCCTCAAACCCAGACAAGCTCGTTGGGCCTTGTTCTTTTCGTGCTTCAACTTCCACATCTCCTACAGACCTGGCATAAAGAATGGGAAAGCAGACGCCCTTTCCCGGATGTTCTCAGCAGACCTCCAGACTTCAGAACCAAGCACAATTCTTGCACCTCAAAATTTTCTTGGATTGACACAGACAGATTTAATGTCTTCTATCAAGAAGTCATCCAATACATGTACGGATCCGGAGGTACAATCCCTGAGGAAAGACGAAGGTCTCTTTTGGGTCCGGGGCAAAATTTTTGTACCTCAACAGACTCGGTTAACCGCTCTCAAGATGTGCCACGACCATAAATTGGCCGGCCACTTCGGAGTTAGGAAGACAGCTGACCTGATCTCTCGCTCCTTCTGGTGGCCGGGTTGGAGACGGGATTGCAGGGAATATGTGGCCTCTTGTCTCCTGTGTCAACGCAACAAGGGCCAAAACACCAGATCCTGGGGTTTACTTAAACCACTACCTATTCCAGAGCGACCATGGTCCGACGTATCTGTGGATTTCATTGTGGATCTACCAGCCTCAGAAGGCTACACTACCATTTTTGTTGTAGGCGACCGTCTGTCCAAGATGGCCCACTTTCTGCCTATGATAGGTACTCCTTCCGCAGTAGAAACAGCCAATGTTTTCCTGAAAGAGGTCATAAGACTTCACGGGGTACCAAGTAGTGTAGTGTCTGACAGAGGCGTGCAATTCACGTCCAAATTTTGGAGAGAACTCTGTAAAGCCCTGGATATTAAAGTGTGCCTCTCATCAGCCTACCACCCTCAGAGCAATGGCCAAACGGAGAGAACAAACCAAACTTTAGAGCAGTATCTCCGTTGCTTCTGTTCAGGATCTCAGGATGATTGGGCAAAACTTCTTCCATACGCAGAGTTTGCGTATAACAACTCAGTTCACGCGGCTACCAACCAAACGCCCTTTTGGGCCAACTGCGGGTTCCATCCCACGTTCTTGACTAAGGACACTCCTGAGATAACAGTCCCTGCAGTACAGGATAGAATAACATCCTTGCAAACTAACTTCCAAGAAATCCAAAGCATGCTACAGAGAGCTCAAAGGGCCTACAAGGAGCAGTATGACCGAGGTAGGAAGGAAAACCCAACATTTAACATAGGGGAAGAAGTTTGGTTGTCCACCTCTAATCTCAAGCTACAGTTGCCATCCCGAAAACTGGGACCTAAATTTATTGGCCCTTTTCCTATCAAAAGGATCATCAATCCTGTGGCCATGGAGTTAGCTCTGCCTAAAACGTACAAGATCCATCCTGTCTTCCACGTATCTCTATTGAAGCCTGTTGTATCCAGTCCGTTTCCAGAAAGAGGAGAAGTTCCTCCCCCACCAATCAGGGTGGACGGGGAGAATGAGTTTGAGGTGGAGGCTATACTGGGTTGTAGAAAGAAGGGCAGACAGCTACAGTACCTGATCCAATGGAAAGGATACCCACCTGAAGACAATTCTTGGGAGCCTGCGAAGAATCTACATGCCCCTCGCTTGATTCAAGCCTTTCATCGAAACCATCCGGAGTTGATGTCTAGCCTGGGCATCCAGTGTCCGCCCTTAGGAGGGGGGCACTGTCACGAAGGACAAGTCGCCTCCGTTCGCCGGGCTGCGGGGCGCATGCGCAGGGGGTTGTTATTGAGACGTGCACCCGTTCGCGGCCTGATGGTGTCGTCTAAAGTAGCCTCCCGGTGAGCGCGTCAGCATGACGCGCTACCGGGCACCCGCACGGGCGACGGCGCGCACACGTGGGCCGCCGTGCACCCGCGCGCGCCGTCGCCCGTGCGGGTGCCCGGTAGCGCGTCATGCTGACGCGCTCACCGGGAGGCTACTTTAGACGACACCAGCACCCAGTCGGGTTGCTGGTTTGTCGTCAGCTGTACCCTGCCTTGTGTTGAACTCCTGCTTCCTGTCTCTCAGTTAAACCGATCCCTGCTTGTTATAACGACCACTCTCTGCCTGCTGGATACCCTGACCTTCTGCTTGTATAACGACCACTCTCTGCCTGCTGGATACCCTGACCTTCTGCTTGTTAAACGACCACTCTCTGTCTGCCGGATACCCTGATCTTCTGCTTGTTTAAACAACTACCCTTTGTCTGCTGGATACCCTGACCCTCTGCCTGTTTAAAGGATCACTCCTGACCTGCTGGATACCCTGACCTCTGCCTGTGTTTACAACCATACTCTCCACGGGGCTGACACCCCCTGATCCCCTCAGTCATAAGGACTTCCTAACTGTCAGTTTAATACCTCTTTACCTTTGCTCCTTGCACTATTAGGCACTCCGATCCTGCACGGCTCCGCCAGGAGACTTCCCACCATCCAAGCAATCCTGAGCCTTCCCACAGCTTTTACCGGAGACCCGTGCCTCCGCGTGCTTCCGATCCCCTGTCTCACTCTCGGGGGTTCGGGTGCGCGTGGTCGTAAGGGCAAGCCGCTCTTGGCATCTCGGCCTCGGTGAGTATTGACGTGACACCCGTACTCAGGAGAAGCAGCAGAATGTATTTTGGGGTGTAATTTTACATATTCCCATGTTTGAGCAATATATCATTTAGTGACTACTTTGTGCAAAAAAAAAAAAAAAATTGTCTCTTTCCCGCAACTTGTGTCGCAATATAAAATATTCCATGGACTCGACATGCCTCTCAGCAAATAGCTTGGGGTGTCTACTTTCCAAAATGGGGTCATTTGGGGGGGTTTTGAACTGTCCTGGCATTTTATGCACAACATTTATAAGCTTATGTCACACATCACCCACTCTTCTAACCACCTGAAGACAAAGCCCTTTCTGACACTTATTGTTTACATGAAAAAGTTATTTTTTTTTTGCAAAAAAATTTCTTTGAACCCCCAAACATTATATATTTTTTTAAAGCAAATGCCCTACAGATTAAAATGGTGGGTGTTTCATTTTCTTTTTCACACAGTATTTGCGCAGCGATTTTTCAAACGCATTTTTTGTGGAAAAAACACGCTTTTCTAAATTTTAATGCACTAAAACACACTATATTGCCCAAATGTTTGATGAAATAAAAAAGATGATCTTAGGCCGAGTACATGGATACCAAACATGACATGCTTTAAAATTGCGCACAAACGTGCAGTGGCAACAAAATAAATACATTCTTAAAAGCCTTTAAAAGCCTTTACAGGTTACCACTTTAGATTTACAGAGGGGGTCTACTGCAAAAATTACTGCCCTCGATCTGACCTTCGCGGTGATACCTCACATGCATGGTGCAATTGCTGTTTACAGTTGACGACAGACCGCCGCTTGCGTTCGCCTTAGCGCGAGAGCAGGGGGCGACAGGGGTGCCTTTTTTTTTTTTTTTTTTCTTTATTATTTTTTTGCTTTTTTTATCTTATTTTTAAACTGTTCCTTTCATTTTTATTTTTTTAATCATTTTTATTGTTATCTCGGGGAATGTAAATATCCCCTATGATAGCAATAGGTAGTGACAGGTACTCTTTTTTGAAAAAATTGGGGTCTATTAGATGCTAGATCTCTCCTCTGCCCTCAAAGCATCTGACCACACCAAGATCGGTGTGATAAAATGCTTCCCCAATTTCCCAATGGCGCTATTTACATCCGGCGAAATCGAAGTCATAAAATGCTCGTAGCTTCCGGTTTCTTAGGCCATAGAGATGTTTGGAGCCACTCTGGTCTCTGATCAGCTCTATGGTCAGCTGGCTGAATCACCGGCTGCATTCTCAGGTTCCCTGTTGAGACAGGAGAGCCAGAGAAAAACACGGAAGACGGTGTCGGGGGGGGCATTCCCTCCCACGGCTTGTAAAAGCAGTCTAGAGGCTAATTAGCCGCTAGGATTGCTTTTACATGAAAGCCGACCGCTGGCTGAAAAGAATGATACCAAGATGATACCTAAACCTGCAGGCATCATTCTGGTATAACCACTCAAAGTCGTGAATGGCGTACCTGAAGACAAAAAAATGGTTAACAATAAAGCACAGTAAACGGTAAAGTATAAAAAATTGCATACCTGAAAAGCAAACATGATAAAACATATTAACAATAAAACATTGCAGAATAGAATACAGTAAAAAAGAGCAGAACAATAGAGAGAATAGAGAGAGAGAGAACAATAAAACGACAACTATTTTTTTTTATTTTATATATATATATTTTTTTTACACTTTTTTTGTAACTAACTTTTATAACGGTAACCGGTTCCAGGTTCGGGTCTCTCAAAATGCGATGGCATCTTGGGAGACCCTGTGAAAGTGTGCCTAGTCTGTGGAATGCTGTACCCTACGCTAATACTCAACTAGTGAATGGTAGCGTTCAAAACATTCACCAATGCAAAGACCAGGATTGTCAGGACAGGAGGGGCAATAATAGCGGATGTGACGCCTATATCCGCGCTTGCTGCAGACACAACATCTTTTTTGGGGGGGTTTGCTGGGTAGGGGTACTCGGGAGGACATAAAGAAAATGCCTCTCATGCAGCCGACTGCATTTGGTTGGGGATGTGAATGGGGGAAGTACAGGCGCTGCAGAAGTGGTGGGTTCCCAATTAGGATTGGCGAATGCAGCAGGAAGGGCACTATGGGCACGACGGGCCTGTGTTTGTCTTTTTGGTGGCAGCGGGACACTACTTGTGCTTGCCACCTCACCAGCTTGAACTGCACTTATGGGACTCGCCACGTCACCAAGTGTTACTGCAGTGCTGGTTTGACCACGACCGGGGTGTACTAGGCCGCTGGTGCTTGCCAGTTCAATAAAAAGCTACCAAAAAAACTGTTAGTGATCGCAGAGATCAGGCCTGACTCTGCGAACACTGCAGTTATGCGTCAAGTGTTTTGTAAGTGACAGTGATCGATCGATACTGCATTTGGGTGGGCTGAGCTGGGCCGGGCGGAGGGGCAAAATGCAGGTGCTAGCAGGTATCTGGGCTGATCCCGCTAACACTGCGTTTTTGGGAACCCTAAACTGCTGGGGACGCCAGTATAGATCTGATCGGATCAGATATTGATCCGTTCAGATACTATACCACTAAGGGAGGTGTACGGTGCGTGCGTGGGTGTTAGCGCTACTGGCGCTAACCTGACGCTGCCTGGGGCTGGTGCTTGCTTGCCAGTTCACCAAAATGCTACCAAAAAAACTGTTAGCGATCGCAGGGATCAGGCCTGACTCTGCGAACGCTGCAGTTATGCGTTTAGTGTTTTGTAAGTGACAGTGATCGATCGATACTGCACTTGGGTGGGCTGGGCGGAGGGGCAAAACGCAGGTGCTAGCAGGTATCTGGGCTGATCCCGCTAACACTGCGTTTTTGGGAACCCTAAACTGCTGGGGACGCTAGTATAGATCTGATCGGATCAGATATTGATCCGATCAGATACTATACCACTAAGGGAGGCGTATGCTGCGTGCGTGGGTGTTAGCGGTACTGGCGCTAATCTGACCCTGCCTGGGGCGACGCATATCACTGCCGGGCGATCAGGGGGCTAAACCTTTATTCGGTAATAAACGGCGGGTGCCCTGACACTATAAAAAATAAACGAACTAACTAGCGTCAACCGTAACACTTATACGGTGATCAGTGGTGAAAGGGTTAACTAGGGGGCAATCAAGGGGTTAAAAAACAACGTATCTGTACAGTGCTTTGAGGAAGTGGTTGTACCGGGGTGATAAGCAGCTGCAGCCTTCACCCCGGTACCGCTTTTTAGATCTGGTGGTCGGCTTTGTTATGATAACAACCGATGCGGCTCAGAAGCCGCTGAGTTGTCATCATAAAAAGCGGGAGAGGATACGACGCACCCCCCCCTCGCCCGCCGCCTTCCACCGCTTTGCCCGGGTCTCCAGTCCCACCAGGAGACCGGAGCGACCAGCTGGCACGTCCGCCGGCATGCCAGAGTAGCAAACAAAGCCGGAGTCAGCTTCAATCGAGTCTCCAATGTAGTAACTCGGAAGTTACATACTCGTTTACTTGGCTGCCAATGGCACCGATATGAAAAAATCCACAGTATTCAAATATGCAGATTTTTGCTTTTTGAATACTTGTATGTGTAAAGGAGGGATTTGGGGATTGCATTCCCCGCATGCTCGCTGATAGGGATCAGCTTTGAGTTCAAGTCGAACCCATGTTCGACCCGAACATCATGTGTTCGACCATTCGCCGAATTGCGAACGTTTGAGCCAAATTTGAGTGGCGCGTTATGGCACATAATTCACTGTGGCATCGCAGTGCATTGCTGGCTGATGATTGGCCAAGCATGCACTATGACCCGCATGCTTGGCCAATCACAGCGCCGTCTGCACAGAGAGCTGTAATTGGTCAAAGCCAAGGTGGCTTTGGCCAATTATGGCTCAGGGGGTTTAGTACACGCCCCACCGTATATAAGGCCGCCTGCAAGGCGGCCTTGTTTAGTGTGTTGCGGCGGCGGAGAGAATTAGACAGAGAGAGAGAGACAGTGTCATTTGATTTAAGTTAGATAGAGTAGGCAGGCAAGTCAGTTAGCTGCACTTACAGTGTATTGTGTATATATATGCATCCCAGGTGTTGTATATATATATATATATATATATATATATATATATATACACTGTATTCAGTTTAGCTAGATCCGTTCCTTTTATTCTCTTTCTAATATACTGACAGGCAGGCAGGCAGGTGTTTTTACAGTATTTACAGTTAGTGTACTGTGTACCCTGCACAGTTGCACCTATAGCTACCTGAAGACAAGTGCTGTTCTTCTTCTGATCCTATTAATACCACAGGCAGGCAGCTTGAAGTATTAACAGTTAGTGTACTGTGTACCCCTGCACAGTTGCACCTATAGCTACCTGAAGACAAGTGCTGGTGTTCTTCTTCTGATCCTATTAATACTACAGGCAGGCAGCTTGAAGTATTTACAGTTAGTGTACTGTGTACTCTGCACAGTTGCACCTATAGCTACCTGAAGACAAGTGCTGGTGTGCTTCTTCTGATCCTATTAATACCACCGTCAGGCATTCTGCTAGCTGCAGTATAATCAGTATATATATATACATCCCAGTTTTGTGCAGCTACATCTCACTGCAAGCCATTAGTATGTCTGGAAGGCCAACAAGGAGAGGCAGAGAGTCACAAGCCAATAAAAGAGGGCAAGCAGGCTCTGTGTCTAGAGGCAACAGTGCTGGTCGTGGACACGGTGCATCCCCATCAGCACGTGGCCGCGGGACAATTTTTTTCGGCAGCTGGCCCTGTTGAGCCGCAACATGCGGAAGACTTGGTAGAGTGGATGACCAAGCCGTCCTTGTCCTCCTCATCATCTCTCACCCAGGCTCAAGGTACTTTGTCTGGCAAAGCAGCTGCCAATGTGGCCTCTTCCCTCGGCTCAATGGCATCAGCGACTCCTTCCCTAGCCCCACCATGTCATCCTGAGGAGTCCCCTGAACCGTTTGATCAGATGGTACTCAGCTAGAGGAAGGCAGTAACGTAAGCCCAGACAGAGGGGGTGCCCAAGAAGGACAGCAATCTGGCAGTCATGTTCCCCCAGCTGCAGCATACTGCCAGGTTTGCTCCAGTGATGAGGAGGGAGGGGATGATGAGGTCACTGACTCCATGTGGGTGCCTGATAGGAGAGGGGAGGAGGAGGAGGCACATCACCAATGAGGCAGGATGCCCTCCAGTGGCCAGCTTAAGGGCAGCATACCGACTGCATCACACCGCAGAGCTCCGCATGTGCAGGGCGCTGCTGTCTCTGGGCGTTATTCCAAAAGTTCTTTGGTGTGGGCCTTTTTTGAGACGAGTGCATCAGATCCCACCACTGCTATTTGCAACATATGTCTCAAGCATATCTCGCGTGGCCAAAACATCTCCCGCTTGGGCACCACATGCTTGACCAGAACTATGTTGACCTGCCATGCAGTTCGTTGGTAAGTGTACCTAAAAGACCCACACCAAAGAACAAAGAGGACCTCTCCTTGCTCCACATCAGCTGGGATCTCCAACCCCACTATACATTCAGTCCTCTCTGAGACCTGCACTGAGAGGAATGAAGGTGTAGAATTAGGTGTGTCACAGCCAAGTACTTGCGGGCAATCTGCTATCGGTACACCGACGTCAGATTGTACCAGACAAATTTCCCTGCCCCAACTGCTGCACCGCCAAAAGAAGTTCGCTCCCAGCCATCCACATGCCCAGCGGTTAAATGCCAGCTTGGCTAAATTGCTAGCACTTCAACTGCTGCCTTTTCAGTTGGTAGACTCTGCCCCCTTCCGTGAGTTTGTGGAATGTGCGGTTCCTCAGTGGCAGTGTGGGCCCTTTCCATCAATCTGATCCCTGGCAGTGAATTATATCCCCATTTTTTTCAAATTGGATGCTATGTGGTGATCATTCAGGAATTACACAGAATGCATTTTACTTTTGAAGCATTTGTGATCACTACTATTTGTGATCACTGGTAATTGTATTTATTTGCAATCTATTTGTATTTAATGTACTCTGACTGTTTACTGCTGTTCTCTCTGTTAAAACTTCTAGATAACAATACACTCCACCACTAGCCCCTGAAGAAGAGGTTTCATCATTTTCAACCTGAAACGCATCAGACTTTTCAGGTCCTAGTCTAACTGTCAGGATAGAGTTTTGTGGTGTTTACTGTATCGTTGTAATATTTTCTGTTATTATCACCTATTTTCTGCACATATGCATCCAATTGTTTTATCCAAATTCATCATGTTTTAACTTATTCTAATACATATATAATTTTGATACAATTCTACTGTTTTAAGACTCTCTGCCTTTCAAAGTCCCATAGAGGAAAAATTCTCCATTTTGTACTTAAATTAGGGATGTGGGCAGAGTGTCTTACTCCATAAAGTTTCTGGCACTACCACAATAAAGCCCTTAAAGTGGAGTTCCACCCAAAAGTGGAACTTCCGCTTTAAGCACTTCTCACCTAGTTTTGACAGGAACCCAGCTCCCACTTCCTGCTCTTGTCGCCCAGGCGACTCCGCCTCTACCCCTCCCTCTTGGCAATCTTCTGGGACACGTCACAGGTCCCAGAAGATTGCCTGGCCACTAAAAAAATGCAGCATGACTCGCGCATACACAGTGCCCACACTTGCAATGCCGGCGCCATGGAGAGGCGGGAGATAGGAGCGAGGATTCGGGCGGCGCATCGCTGGACCATGGGACAGGTGAGTGTCTGTTTATTAAAAGTCAGCATCTACACTTTTTGTAGCTGTTGACTTTTTTAAATCAATAAGTTTTTATTGAATATTTCACAGAACATAAGTGAAAAACATGTAGAAAAATATTTCCTTAGACATGCATTTTCTCAGTTTATGACACAGTCTTGAGGATTATTCCATAACAAAGTCTGTATACAATACACATGTTAGCCAAGGTAAAAAGTGTGATACATAATATTCCGTAACTTGCTGGATCAAGAGCGAGGAACACCGCCCCCCTGCCCAGGCACCCCAACTGGGAACACGCTGCGCTCAGAAGGTGAGCGGCATCCCCCATCCCTCTTTTGGGGGTTATTGCACTGTTTTCATTGTTAGATAATGTCTAGTGTTAGTCTAAGTAATATATGAAAAGAAGTGATGTTCAAAAAGAAAAATAAAAAAAATATAAAAGGATACAATAATATAAAATAAAATTAGGAAAACACACAGTCAGATTGTTATTTCCATTTGGATATGGTTTATAAATGATACATTTAGGTTTTATGTTTTATTGTGTACCAATCTACCCATTTTTCCCATATTTTTGGGCTTTACTATGATTGGTTTGGGTTGATGCATATAACATCTCGTACGCTGCATGAGTGTTAGTCGTAGTTATTACTTCATGAAGAGACAAGGTTAGTTGATCTCTTCAATGGCGCATTATCGTTAGTCGTGCTCTCAAAAGAATGTGTACAGCTATGGTCCTGTATAGGGATGAGCCAAACACCCCCCTGTTCTGTTCGCACCAGAACATGCGAACAGGAAAAAAGTTCGCTCGAACACGCGAACACCGTTAAAGTCTATGGGACACGAACATGAATAATCAAAAGTGCTAATTTTAAAGGCTTATATGCAAGTTATTGTCATAAAAAGTGTTTGGGGACCTGGGTCCTGCCCCAGGGGACATGGATCAATGCAAAAAAAAGTTTTAAAAACGGCCGTTTTTTCAGGAGCAGTGATTTTAATAATGCTTAAAGTCAAACAATAAAAGTGTAATATCCCTTTAAATTTCGTACCTGGGGGGTGTCTATAGTATGCCTGTAAAGGGGCGCATGTTTCCCGTGTTTAGAACAGCCTGACAGCAAAATGACATTTCGAAGGAAAAAAAGCAATTTAAAACTACCCGCGGCTATTGCATTGCCGACAATACACATAGAAGTTCATTGATAAAAACGGCATGGGAATTCCCCACAGGGAAACCCCGAACCAAAATTTAAAAAAAAAAAAAAATGAAGTGGGATTCCCTCTAAATTCCATACCAGGCCCTTCAGGTCTGGTATGGATATTAAGGGGAACCCCGGCCAAAATTTAAAAAAAAAATGACGTGGGGTTTCCCCTAAATTCCATACCAGACCCTTCAGGTCTGGTATGGATTTTAAGGGGAACCCCGCGCCAAAAAAAATGGAGTGGGGTTCCCCCAAAAATCCATACCAGACCCTTATCCGAGCACGCAACCTGGCAGGCCGCAGGAAAAGAGGGGGGGACGAGAGTGCGCCCCCCCTCCTGAACCGTACCAGGCCACATGCCCTCAACATTGGGAGGGTGCTTTGGGGTAGCCCCCCAAAACACCTTGTCCCCATGTTGATGAGGACAAGGTCCTCATCCCCACAACCCTGGCCGGTGGTTGTGGGGGTCTGCGGGCGGGGGGCTTATCGGAATCTGGAAGCCCCCTTTAACAAGGGGACCTCCAGATCCCGGCCCTACCATTTCACTAAAAAAGTGTCAAAATAGTTAAAAATGACAAGAGACAGTTTTTGACAATTCCTTTATTTAAATGCTTCTTCTATCTTCCTTCATCTTCTTCTTCTTCTGGTTCTTCTGGCTCTTCTGGTTCTTCCTCCGGCGTTCTCGTCCAGCATCTCCTCCGCGGCGTCTTCTATCTTCTTCTCCTCGGGCCGCTCCGCACCCATGGCATGGGGGGAGGCTCCCGCTCTTCTCTTCATCTTCTTCTTCATCCTCTTCTCTTCTTCCTTCTTCTCTTCTTAATTTTCTTCTCCGGGCCGCTCCGCATCCATGCATGGAGGGAGGCTCCCGCTGTGTGACGGCGTCTCCTCATCTGACGGTTCTTAAATAACGGGGGGCGGGGCCACCCGGTGACCCCGCCCCCCTCTGACGCACGGTGACTTGACGGGACTTCCCTGTGACGTCACAGGGAAGTCCCGTCATGTCCTGTGCGTCAGAGGGGGCGGGGTCACTGGGTGGCCCCGCCCCCCATTATTTAAGAATCGTCAGATGAGGAGACGCCGTCACACAGCGGGAGCCTCCCTCCATGCATGGATGCGGAGCGGCCCGGAGAAGAAAATTAAGAAGAGAAGAAGAGAAGAAGAGAAGAAGGAAGAAGAGAAGACGATGAAGAAGAAGATGAAGAGAAGAGCGGGAGCCTCCCCCCAATGCCATGGGTGCGGAGCGGCCCGAGGAGAAGAAGATAGAAGACGCCGCGGAGAAGATGCTGGACGAGAACGCCGGAGGAAGAACCAGAAGAGCCAGAAGAACCAGAAGAAGAAGATGAAGGAAAATAGAAGAAGCATTTAAATAAAGGAATTGTCAAAAACTGTCTCTTGTCATTTTTAACTATTTTGACACTTTTTTAGTGAAATGGTAGGGGTAAGTACCCCCTTACCATTTCACACAGGGGGGGGCCGGGATCTGGGGGTCCTGTTGTTAAAGGGGGCTTCCAGATTCCGATAAGCCCCCCGCCCGCAGACCCCCACAACCACCGGCCATGGTTGTGGGGATGAGGCCCTTGTCCTCATCAACATGGGGACAAGGTGTTTTGGGGGGCTACCCCAAAGCACCCTCCCAATGTTGAGGGCATGTGGCCTGGTACGGTTCAGGAGGGGGGGGGGCGCACTCTCGTCCCCCCCTCTTTTCCTGCGGCCTGCCAGGTTGCGTGCTCGGATAAGGGTCTGGTATGGATTTTTGGGGGAACCCCATGCCGTTTTTTTGGTTTTTTTTGGCGCGGGGTTCCCCTTAAAATCCATACCAGACCTGAAGGGTCTGGTATGGAATTTAGGGGGAACCCCACTTCATTTTTTTTTTTTTAATTTTGGCCGGGGTTCCCCTTAATATCCATACCAGACCTGAAGGGCCTGGTATAGAATTTAGGGGGACTCCCATTTTTTTTTTTTTTAATTTTGGTTCGGGGTTTCCCTGTGGGGAATTCCCATGCCGTTTTTATCAATGAACTTCTATGTGTATTGACGGCAATGCAATAGCCGCGGGTAGTTTTAAATTGCTTTTTTTCCTTCGAAATGTCATTTTGCTGTCAGGCTGTTCTAAACACGGGAAACATGCGCCCCTTTACAGGCATACTATAGACACCCCCCAGGTACGAAATTTAAAGGGATATTACACTTTTATTGTTTGACTTTAAGCATTATTAAAATCACTGCTCCTGAAAAAACGGCCGTTTTTAAAACTTTTTTTTGCATTGATCCATGTCCCCTGGGGCAGGACCCAGGTCCCCAAACACTTTTTATGACAATAACTTGCATATAAGCCTTTAAAATTAGCACTTTTGATTTCTCCCATAGACTTTTAAAGGGTGTTCCGCGGCATTCGAATTTGCCGCGAACACCCCAAATTGTTCGGTGTTCGGCGAACTTGCGAACAGCCAATGTTCAAGTCGAACATGAGTTCGACTCGAACTCGAAGCTCATCCCTAGTCCTGTACTCTGGTGGAATTAACTCTATGTCCAAGTATAAAAATGCATTTCCCGGTGACACGGGTACTTTAAGTACTTGTGAAATTGTACCATAAACTCCCTTCCAAAAGGGGATTATATTAGGGCAAGACCAGAGTATATGGTACAATGTTCCCACAGCACCACAGTTTCTCCAACAGGTATTGGAACTTTGTGGGGAGAATTTAGCTATCCTATAGGGTGTCAGATACCATCTGAAGAGGATTTTCTGCGATAATTCCCATAGATTTACACTCTTTGACGCAGCGTACGTGTTGTGTAGTGCCTTTCGCCATTGTTCCAGGGAGTAAGAGGTATCTAAGTCCTTCTCCCAGGCAATCATATGGGTCATTTTCAAAAGTATATCCTTATTCTTCAGCATATTATAGAACAACGATATACCTTTTTATCTTGGTGGTAGGGTTTGTGTAGTATTGGAGTACCCTCCATGGCATCTCAATAGTTGTTTCCAAGTTGGAGCATAGTAGATGTGTTATCCTATGGTATGTGTAATATTCTGAGTTAGCTAGGTTGTATTCTATGTGTATAGCCCTGAAGGTTTTAGGAGTTGGACCAATCATTATATCTTCAATTCTTTCTATCCCCTTTTCCACCCAGCTTGAGACGTTTAAGTCAGGGATGATATGTGCTAAGCTATAGGTAGGCATTGATAGCGGGGAGGTAATGGAGTCCTGAGGGGGAGTGTTTAACAAGGCTCTCCATGCATGAAGTGATGCTGTGATGGTGGGAGAAAGTGATGCGTATCTAGGGGTGTATTGTTGGCTGGTAAGAAGAAAGTGATATAGAAAAGGGAGAAATGGCACAAGATATCAACCAAACATGAGAAGAAAAATATATCAAAATAATGTCCCAAGTGTCCAAAATGTCCAAAAAGACAATGTATGGCTACAATAAGGCATATAAGTATTAGCAATACAGGGCACATATAGGCTATAGCTAGGAAGTCCCAAAAGTAACAAAAAGTTCAAATAAGGATGATAGTAAACACCAGCGGCTGCTCTCTTGGGAGTAGAAGCAAAACTCTGGAAGGCAATGTGGAGATAAAAGACAAGGTGCGCCAATCTAAGTGCACTTTCAAAACGTAACTTTTTTTTTTTCAATCCTCTTTATTACAAATTTTGTACAAATTAATACACATAATTTATCAATATTATTTCCTTATACATTTCTTCATATATTTCATTTACATTTACATTCTCTCCTATCAATCACACCATTCTCTCTCCTCCACTCTCTCCATGGTCACTCTATACTTCGTTTTCAGGTATTCCTACATCCAGTGTAACACATGATCTATTCCACTTTGCCCATATATTCTCATATTTCTGCAGATTACCCCTTTGTTCATACATTATTCTTTCATATGGTAAAACCTGATTTACTGCTCTCACCCACTGGGTCACTGTCGGTGGGTTCGGCTGAATCCATTTCTCTACTATTTGTTTTCTTGCGAGAAATAATACTTCCTGCAGGAACATCCTATTATATTTACTACTACCTCTCTTCTCCCTTCTTATTCCCATCAAACAGAGTTCAATTGTGGCCATAATTGGTTCATTTAGCACTTTTCCTATTTTTCTAGTCACCTGTTGCCAGTATCTTTCTATGTTGACACAGTGCCACATTATGTGGAGAAAGTCCGCCCCTTCCTGTCCACATCTTGTGCACTTTGATTCACTCATTCTCCCCATTTTATACAACCTATTTGGGGCCAAATAAGTCTGATATACAATGTTTACCTGAATTATCCTGTTATTCATTGCTGGGGATACTTTCAAGTGGGAGGAGCATACTTCATTCCATTCCTGTTCACTCATATCTGGTATAGCTACTTGCCATTTACTCCTTATTTCCATTGGTCCCCCCCCCTATTTTACTCTGCAACAGATGTGAATAAAGTTTGGCTACTAACCCCTTTGGTCCCTGTGATCTCAAAATGCCTATAAGAGGGTTTTTAGATATTTTTAATTCCTTTCCTCTAAACTGTGTCTGTAGGACTTGTCTAAGCTGAAGGTATCTAAAAAATTGTTTACTTGATAAATTATATAGTTTACATAACTTTTCGTATGGTACTATTATGTTTCTTTCATACACCTGTCCAATACTTATCACCTCTTTCTGTTTCCAGAATTTACTACCCTCAAATTTTTCCAGATGCTCAAATGCTGGATTATTCCACAAAGCGGTCTCTGATGGGATATCAGAGAAGCCCGTTAGCCTCCTTGCCTCCCGCCAGACTGCTCTGGCTAGTTTTAGCAGGGGAATTCTTACTCCCACCCTCCTCAGATCTTTTATCTCTAGTCCTACCATGAGATCTTCTACTTGCATCCTGCTTAGTAAGTACTCCTCAATTCCTGTTTTTTTCTCCTGTCCAACCCAGGATCTCAGATGTTTCAGTTGCCCAGCCAGATAATATAAATATAAATCTGGCAGGGCCAACCCTGCTGCATTTTTCGGTCTTTGTAGCTTTTTAAGTTTTAGCTTGCTTCTACCATACGCCCAAATGTATCTGGTTATCTGTGAGTTCAGGTCTTTAAATATCTGTTTTGGTATTTTTACCGGGGAGTGTGCAAATAGATACAAGCACTTAGGCAGTATAATAGATTTAATCAGCTGGATTCTACCCGCCATTGATATTGGTAATTTTATCCATATTGCCAGTTTTCTCTTAACAAATTCTACCAGGGGGATTATATTAACTTTCAGGGCTTCCTCAGGATCTAACGTAATATTTATTCCTAAGTATTTAAATACTTCGACTATTTTTAATGGGGTCTGGGCTCTCATTACATTCCCTGTTCCAAGCAGCATCAGTGCAGATTTCTGCCAATTTATTTTGAGTCCTGAAAATATCCCGTATGTTTCTATTATTTTCATCGCCTCCTGCAGTGAGGTATACCCGTCCCCCATGTATAGTATGATATCATCGGCATATAAGCCTATATGTTCTACTTTTTCCCCCACTTTAATCCCTTTATACTTTTTTGATTGCCTAAATCTATTTGCCAATGCTTCAATTACCAAGGCAAATAGCTGGGGGGACAATGGGCATCCCTGCCTCATTCCCCTATATAATTTTATTGTAGCCGATAGTGTCCCATTTATTAGTAGGCTTGAACATGGTTGTTTGTAAATTATTTTTACCTATTTTCTAAATTTTTCCCCGAATCCATTTTTTTTCAATACTGTCTGTAAGAATTCCCATTCTACGGAGTCAAATGCCCTGGCCGTATCCAGCTAGGCCAAGGCACTTGACTCCGGAACAAACTCCCTCATCTGTACCATAAATTGGGTTCTTCTAATATTGATTGATGTAGACTTCCCTGGCATAAATCCAGTTTGATCATCTGTCACAATGGACAAGATTACTTCATTAAGACGTTTGGCGAGTATTTTTGCCAAGATTTTGTAATCTATGTTCAATAATGATATTGGTCTATATGACGCACATTCAGTTCTATCTTTGTCAGGTTTGGGTATCAATATAACTGTTGCCTCATACATAGTGGGTGACATTTCTCCCTGGAGGAATAACTCTCTATACATCTTGGTTAGGGCCGGTACCATAATCTCCGCATATCGCTGGTACAATTCCAGCGGTATGCCATCCGGTCCTGGAGATTTCCCCTTCCCCAGCGAGAAGATGGCTTCTCTTACTTCCCCTTCCTCTATATCCCTCTCCAACACCCCCTTTTGTTCTTCTGTTAATTTAAGGAAGTTTAAATCGCCCAAATATTCCTCTATCTCCTCTCCTGTACGTGACAATGTTGATGTATACATACTGATATAATATTTTTGAAAGCTCGTAAGTATCTCCTCTAGTGTGTTTACCATCTCCCCTTTCTCATTTCTCACTTCTGAAATCACCAAAGATGGAGTCTGTTGTTTTATCAAAAAGTTCAGTATCCTATTAGCTTGGTGGCCTTGCTCAAAATTTTTTTGATTTTGCTGGAACTTCTTACGTTTGGCATTAGTTATTAGTTGGTTCTTATACTGGCGCGCTAATCCCGCCCATCTTATCTGATTTATGTTTGAAGGTTTAGTTATAAACACAGTTTCTGCTTGTGCACACTCCTGCTCCAATTCCTCTTCTTCCTGTCTATTGGCTCGCTTTATATATGATATTGTGGATCTTGTTATACCTCTTATATATGCCTTAAAACTGTCCCACGCCATGCTACCCATTTTCCCATCTCCATGAGCCTCCAAATACATTTCCAGTTGCTCTGGTATCCTATCATTTGAACCAATCTGGGTTAGCCATTGAGACTGAATCCTATATCCCGGGCATCTTCCTCTATGCCCTATTTTTAGCTCAAAGGTCAACCCAGAGTGGTCAGATACTCCCTTAGGCCTATAAGTGACAGCTTGTAGTATTGGGAGCAACTTCTCGTTCCCCATAGCCAGGTCTATTCTAGACATGCAACCTCTTCCTGGTGCATGCCACGAATAAGCCCTAGCTCCTGGGTTTCTGAAGCTCCAAAGATCAATCCATCCAACTTCTTTTGTAAATTTTTCCAGCATCCTGGACCCTATTGTTCCTCTTGGAGTATTCCTCCCAAACCTGTCCACCTTTGGGTTTAAACACATATTGAAATCTCCCATGCACACAACATACGCCTCTGGGTACCCTGACATGAATAACATTGCTTCCTTCAATACTGCCATCGTAGCAGGTGGAGGATTATATATTCCCATAATTACAAATGGCTGTGAGTGTATCAGGGCAAAGACAAAGACATATCTCCCCTCCGGGTCCCTCCTTACCCTGATGCAGTCCCATGTCACCCCTCGGTGCACCAACAGGGAGACCCCTCTTGAATACATTGTGTGGCATGAATGGCTCGCCCACTGTATCCAAGGTTTTTTAAAGTAATCCAGTCTTTCTTTAGTCATATGTGTTTCTTGCATGCAAATTATTTTGGCTTGCACCTTACTAATTTCTGTAAACACCTGCGTTCGTTTTAATTGCGTACCCATACCTCTAACATTCCATGACAAAAACGTATATTGATTACTCTTATTACTCATATTTATTATTTGTTTTGTTTTATTTTACCCTCCTTTTCACCAGAGTTCCTACTTCTCATTCTTTCCCCCGTGACCTTCCCCTTACCTACATACCCCTCCCTCCTACCCCATACATTCATCCATTCATCCCCATTCACCCAATAAAACTTTTTTAGGGCATTACCAACATAGTGCATTTTGCCCTTATATAGGTAATTTGTAACGATTTCAGCCTATCTACTCCTCGACCCCCCCCCTCCTATTCTCCTTTTAGGAGGAGTTTGAGGTCAGGGGGAGGAAGAAGAAGCTACCCACAAAAGAAAAAAGAAAAAAAAAAAAAGGAGAAAAAGAAAAAAAAAAAAAAAGAAAGAAGAGAAAAAAAAAAAGACCACCTCATCCTCCATTTATTTGCTCTCTCTTAACTCATCCCATTTATGTGATTATTCCCTATACCCCCCTCCTACCCACTACTATTTACTTCCCTATATCTCTTGTGCTTGACTTTATATCCTCGCGTGCCATCCCTCTTTCCTTTTATCCTTTCTTATCCCTCCCCCTCTCCCCCCCCTACTCCCCCCCACTCTGAACCTAGTCCCCCCTCCCCCCACTGTACCCCCCACCCCCCCTCTTCCGTGTTGTATATATTTGTGTTCCTATTTTTATTCCTTAATGTGTTCTTTAATCTCTACTTAATCTTTATTGTGCCTACCACCTCCCCCCCTCCTCCTTCCCCCTCCTTCACACTCCACTCCTGTGTTCACTTATCCTTTGATTTCGTTTATCCCTTGCTGCAGCGTGCTCCCAAAAAGATCAAAACTCAAACAAACACAAAAAACACCAAAGGCAAAGCAAAAAAAAAAAAAAATTACATTAGAAATCAAATATCTCTCCACCCACCAAAGACGAGGAATGAGGGAGAGAGAAAAAGACAATCCCCTTCCATTCATTTACAAAGAAAAGAAAAAAGGCCAAAAAAAAAACCCCCTTCCATTCACAAAAAAAAAAAAAAACCCCTTCCATTCACAAAAAAAAAACCTCTTCCTATACCAAAAAAAACACACCAAGAAAAAAAAAACAAAAAACAAAAGAAACACAGCGCTTCCCACCCCTCCTCCCTCCCTCTCCTCCCTCCCATAATCAAAATTACAATCATAGACCCCCCTTAGCGTCTATACTTTTCTTTTGGGGTTCCCCCCAGCCCCTATTTTCCCTTCTTTCAATGAGGTAATGGTGGTTTGACAGTCCGCATCCAGTCCTTTGCTTGTTCCGCTGTACTGAAATACATAGTCTTTCCTCCTTCCTCCACTCTCAACCGTGCTGGGTACGCCATAGAGTATTCAATTCCTGCCTCTCTCATTCTGCGTTTTACCTCATAAAAAGTGACCCTTTGCTTTTGTAATTCTAGGGAGAAGTCCAGAAATATTGACACTTTACTGTTCTCAAAATAAATCTCTCCCTTTTGTCTTGCTTTCCTCAAAATCGCATCTCTGTCTCTGCAATTCAATAGTCGCGCCAGCAAAGGTCTAGGAGGGAGCCCTGGCTTTGGTACTACTGCTGGCACCCTGTGTGCTCTTTCCACTGCAAATGCCGTTGAGAACTCCATATCTGGAAATAAATTTTTCAACCATTTTTCTATAAAGTCCCCAGGGTTAAACCCCTCCGCTTTCTCCGGTAAACCGACTATTCTTAAGTTGTTTCGGCGCATGCGATTCTCAAAATCGTCTGTTTTTTGTTGCCATGTAGCAATCTGCTTCTCTACTGATAGTATTTGTTTGGGCATAGGGTTAACTGCATCTTCCAATATAGATATTCTATTTTCCACTTCTGCCATCCTATCTCTCATACTCTGCATGTCATGTCTGATCAGTCCTATGTCATTTTTAATTTCATCCATTTTACCTGTCAGCGCTGCATTGCTTGAGTGCATGGCCTCCATTAACTGAACATTCATTTGTTCCAGTGTCAGCTTAGGCGGCTTCTCCCGCTTCTCTACCTTCTCAGGCTGCGGCTGGGGCGTGCTAGGCTTCTGGATCTCCAGAGCTGATGTTCCGCCGCTCCGTGTCTGTGGAGGGCTTCGCCCACCGTCCTGCTTGTCGGATCGTGCAAATTCCTTAAGGCGATCCGCCGCCGTCTGTTTGCTGCTCATGCTGCCGCCGGGGGTGTCCGTTTGCCGGGTTACAGGTCTCGGTAGCAGGGACTACACAGGATTCTGACGGAGGCTCAGAAGGCTGACCTCGGAGCTTCCGCTGATCACATCCGCCTGTGTCAGCGGAAGTCACGCCCAGAGACACCTCAAAACGTAACTTTAATATAAATATAAAAAACGAACGGCCAAGTGGCTACTCACAAGGATAAAGTAAAAGTAAAAACATGTAGATAGCCCAGGGACATCATCTCAGCTGCTCACAGTGTAGGATCCAAAGGATGTTACAAAGCGCTGGGGAGAGTGTAAAGAGGCTGTCCGCAGTGTGTGAACTTTCGCTGGTGGGTGCTTTGCTGTGGGGAGGACAGTGAGACCCAGGTCTCCACAAGGTAAAGCCGGCGTCTAGTCGGGCCAGGAACCGGAAGCAGGAACCGGATGAGGTCCAGCGTGAAGCGCACCTTACACTGAAGAGAGGGCAGCGGAAAGGTCGTATGGACGTGTCATCCGGTTCCTGCTTCCATTTCCTGGCTTCCAGTGCCCGACTAGACGCCGCCTTTACCTTGCGGACACCTGGGTCTCACCGTCCTCCCCACAGCAAAGCACCCACCAGCGGAGGTTCACACACTGCGGACGGCCTCTTTACACTCTCCCCAGCGCTTTGTAACATCCTTTGGATCCTACACTGTGAGCAGCTGAGATGACGTCCCTGGGCTATCTACATGTTTTTATGTGCCTTACTTTTACTTAATCCTTGTGAGTAGCCACTTGGCCATTCGTTTCTTATTATTATATTAAAGTTACGTTTTGATACTGCACTTAGATTGGCGCACCTTGTCTTTTATCTCCAGAAGAAAGTGATATAGGAGGCTTTGGCCAATTATGGCTCAGGGGATTAAGTACAAGCCCCACACTATATAAGGCCGCCTGCACGGTGGCCCTGTGTAGTGTGTGTTCCGGCGTTCATAGAAAGAGAGAGAGAGACAGACAGTGTCATTTGATTTGAGTTGGATAGATAAGGCAGAACAGTCAGTCAGTTAGCTGCACTTACAGTGTATTGTGTATATATATGCATCCCAGGTGTTGCATATATATATATACACTGTATGTCAATTTAGCTAGATCCGTTCCTGTTATCTTCTTACTGACAGGCAGGCTTGTCTTGTTACAGTATTTACAGCTACCTGAAGAAAATTGCTGGTGTTCTTTTGATCCTATTAGTACCACAGTCAGGCAGATAGACTATTTACAGTTAGTGCAGTGCGTCCTGCTCACAGTGTTAAGATAAAACTACAAGTTAGTGGGGTGCGTCCTGCTCACAGTGTTCAGCTAAACCTACAAGTTAGTGGGGTGCGTCCTGCTCACAGTGTTCAGCTAAAACTACAAGTTAGTGCGGTGTGTCCACCTCACAGTGTTCAGCTAAACCTAGAAGTTAGTGCGGTGCGTCCTGCTCACAGTGTTCAGCTAAAACTACAAGTTAGTGCTGTGCGTCCTGCTCACAGTGTTCAGCTAAACCTATAAGTTAGTGTAGTGGGACCTCTGCACAGTGTTCATCTAAAGCTACAAGTTAGTGCAGTGCGTCCTGCTCACAGTGTTCAGCTAGATCCGTTCCTGTTATCTTCTTACTGACAGGCAGGCTTGTCTTGTTACAGTATTTACAGCTACCTGAAGAAAATTGCTGGTGTTCTTTTGATCCTATTAGTACCACAGTCAAGCAGCTAGACTATTTACAGTTAGTGCAGTGTGTCCTGCTCACAGTGTTCAGCTAAAACTACAAGTTAGTGGGGTGCGTCCTGCTCACAGTGTTCAGCAAAACCTACAAGTTAGTGGGGTGCGTCCTGCTCACAGTGTTCACCTAAACCTACAAGTTAGTGTGGTGCGTCCACCTCACAGTGTTCAGCTAAACCTACAAGTTAGTGCGGTGTGTCCTGCTCACAGTGTTCAGCTAAAACTACAAATTAGTGTGGTGCGTCCACCTCACAGTGTTCAGCTAAACCTAGAAGTTAGTGCGGTGCGTCCTGTTCACAGTGTTCGGCTAAAACTACAAGTTAGTGCTGTGCGTCCTGCTAACAGTGTTCAGCTAAACCTACAAGTTAGTGTAGTGAGACCTCTGCACAGTGTTCATCTAAAGCTACAAGTTAGTGCAGTGCGTCCTGCTCACAGTGTTCAGCTAGATCCGTTCCTGTTATCTTCTTACTGACAGGCAGGCTTGTCTTGTTACAGTATTTACAGCTACCTGAAGAAAATTGCTGGTGTTTTTTTGATACTATTAGTACCACAGTCAGGCAGCTAGACTATTTACAGTTAGTGCAGTGCGTCCTGCTCACAGTGTTCAGCTAAAACTACAAGTTAGTGGGGTGTGTCCTGCTCACAGTGTTCAGCTAAACCTACAAGTTAGTGGGGTGCGTCCTGCTCACAGTGTTCAGCTAAACCTACAAGTTAGTGGGGTGCATCCTGCTCACAGTGTTCAGCTAAACCTACAAGTTAGTGTGGTGCGTCCACCTCACAGTGTTCAGCTAAACCTACAAGTTAGTGCGGTGCATCCTGCTCACAGTGTTCAGCTAAAACTACAAGTTAGTGCGGTGCGTCCACCTCACAGTGTTCAGCTAAACCTAGAAGTTAGTGCGGTGCGTCCTGCTCACAGTGTTTAGCTAAAACTACAAGTTAGTGTAGTGAGACCTCTGCACAGTGTTCATCTAAAGCTACAAGTTAGTGCAGTGCGTCCTGCTCACAGTGTTCAGCTAGATCCGTTCCTGTTATCTTCTTACTGAAAGGCAGGCTTGTCTTGTTACAGTATTTACAGCTACCTGAAGAACATTGCTGGTGTTCTTTTGATCCTATTAGTACCACAGTCAGGCAGCTAGACTATTTACAGTTAGTACAGTGCATCCTGCTCACAGTGTTCAGCTAAAACTACAAGTTAGTGGGATGCGTCCTGCTCACAGTGTTAAGCTAAACCTACAAGTTAGTGGGGTGCGTCCTGCTCACTGTGTGCAGCTAAACTTACAAGTTAGTGTGGTGCGTCCACCTCACAGTGTTCAGCTAAACCTACAAGTTAGTGCGGTGCATCCTGCTCACAGTATTCAGCTAAAACTACAAGTTAGTGCAGTGCCTCCTGCTCACAGTGTTCAGCTAAAACTACAAGTTAGTGTGGTGCGTCCACCTCACAGTGTTCAGCTAAACCTACAAGTTAGTGCGGTGCGTCCTACTCACAGTGTTCAGCTAAAACTACAAGTTAGTGCTGTGCGTCCTGCTCACAGTGTTCAGCTAAAACTACAAGTTAGTGTGGTGCGTCCACCTCACAGTGTTCAGCTAAACCTACAAGTTAGTGCGGTGCGTCCTGCTTACAGTGTTCAGCTAAACCTACAAGTTAGTGGGGTGCATCCTGCTCACAGTGTTCAGCTAAACCTACAAGTTAGTGTGGTGCGTCCACCACACAGTGTTCAGCTAAACCTACAAGTTAGTGCGGTGTGTCCTGCTCACAGTGTTCAGCTAAAACTACAAGTTAGTGTGGTGCGTCCACCTCACAGTGTTCAGCTAAACCTAGAAGTTAGTGCGGTGTGTCCTGCTCACAGTGTTCATCTAAAGCTACAAGTTAGTGCAGTGCGTCCTGCTCACAGTGTTCAGTTAGATCCGTTCCTGTTATCTTCTTACTGACAGGCAGGCTTGTCTTGTTACAGTATTTACAGCTACCTGAAGAAAATTGCTGGTGTTCTTTTGATCCTATTAGTACCACAGCCAGGCAGATAGACTATTTACAGTTAGTGCAGTGCGTCCTGCTCACAGTGTTAAGATAAAACTACAAGTTAGTGGGGTGCGTCCTGCTCACAGTGTTCAGCTAAACCTACAAGTTAGTGGGGTGCGTCCTGCTCACAGTGTTCAGCTAAACCTAGAAGTTAGTGCGGTGCGTCCTGCTCACAGTGTTCAGCTAAAACTACAAGTTAGTGCTGTGCGTCCTGCTCACAGTGTTCAGCTAAACCTACAAGTTAGTGTAGTGAGACCTCTGCACAGTGTTCATCTAAAGCTACAAGTTAGTGCAGTGCGTCCTGCTCACAGTGTTCAGCTAGATCCGTTCCTGTTATCTTCTTACTGACAGGCAGGCTTGTCTTGTTACAGTATTTACAGCTACCTGAAGAAAATTGCTGGTGTTCTTTTGATCCTATTAGTACCACAGTCAAGCAGCTAGACTATTTACAGTTAGTGCAGTGCAGCCTGCTCACAGTGTTCAGCTAAAACTACAAGTTAGTGGGATGCGTCCTGCTCACAGTGTTCAGCAAAACCTACAAGTTAGTGGGGTGCGTCCTGCTCACAGTGTTCAGCTAAACCTACAAGTTAGTGTGGTGCGTCCACCTCACAGCGTTCAGCTAAACCTACAAGTTAGTGCGGTGCGTCCTGCTCACAGTGTTCAGCTAAAACTACAAGTTAGTGCGGTGCGTCCACCTCACAGTGTTCAGCTAAACCTAGAAGTTAGTGCGGTGCGTCCTGCTCACAGTGTTCGGCTAAAACTACAAGTTAGTGCTGTGCGTCCTGCTAACAGTGTTCAGCTAAACCTACAAGTTAGTGTAGTGAGACCTCTGCACAGTGTTCATCTAAAGCTACAAGTTAGTGCAGTGCGTCCTGCTCACAGTGTTCAGCTAGATCCGTTCCTGTTATCTTCTTACTGACAGGCAGGCTTGTCTTGTTAGAGTATTTACAGCTACCTGAAGAAAATTGCTGGTGTTTTTTTGATACTATTAGTACCACAGTCAGGCAGCTAGACTATTTACAGTTAGTGCAGAGCATCCTGCTCACAGTGTTCAGCTAAAACTACAAGTTAGTGCGGTGCGTCCACCTTACAGTGTTCAGCTAAACCTAGGAGTTATTGCAGTGCGTCCTGCTCACAGTGTTCAGCTAAAACTACAAGTTAGTGCTGTGCGTCCTGCTCACAGTGTTCAGCTAAACTTCAAGTTAGTGTAGTGAGACCTCTGCACAGTGTTCATCTAAAGCTACAAGTTAGTGCAGTGCGTCCTGCTCACAGTGTTCAGCTAGATCCGTTCCTGTTATCTTCTTACTGACAGGCAGGCTTGTCTTGTTACAGTATTTACAGCTACCTGAAGAAAATTGCTGGTGTTCTTTTGATCCTATTAGTACCACAGTCAAGCAGCTAGACTATTTACAGTTAGTGCAGTGCTTCCTGCTCACAGTGTTCAGCTAAAACTACAAGTTAGTGGGGTGCGTCCTGCTCACAGTGTTCAGCAAAACCTACAAATTAGTGGGGTGCGTCCTGCTCACAGTGTTCAGCTAAACCTACAAGTTAGTGTGGTGCGTCCACCTCACAGTGTTCAGCTAAACCTACAAGTTAGTGCGGTGCGTCCTGCTCACAGTGTTCAGCTAAAACTACAAGTTAGTGGGGTGCGTCCACCTCACAGTGTTCAGCTAAACCTAGAAGTTAGTGCGGTGCGTCCTGCTCACAGTGTTCGGCTAAAACTACAAGTTAGTGCTGTGCGTCCTGCTAACAGTGTTCAGCTAAACCTACAAGTTAGTGTAGTGAGACCTCTGCACAGTGTTCATCTAAAGCTACAAGTTAGTGCAGTGCGTCCTGCTCACTGAGTTCAGCTAGATCCGTTCCTGTTATCTTCTTACTGACAGGCAGGGTTGTCTTGTTACAGTATTTACAGCTACCTGAAGAAAATTGCTGGTGTTTTTTTGATACTATTAGTACCACAGTCAGGCAGCTAGACTATTTACAGTTAGTGCAGTGCGTCCTGCTCACAGTGTTCAGCTAAAACTACAAGTTAGTGGGGTGCATCCTGCTCACAGTGTTCAGTTAAACCTACAAGTTAGTGGGGTGCGTCCTGCTCACGGTGTTCAGCTGAACCTACAAGTTAGTGGGGTGCATCCTGCTCACAGTGTTCAGCTAAACCTACAAGTTAGTGTGGTGCGTCCACCTCACAGTGTTCAGCTAAACCTACAAGTTAGTGCGGTGCATCCTGCTCACAGTGTTCAGCTAAACCCTATAAGTTAGTGCGGTGCGTCCTGCTCACAGTATTTAGCTAAAACTACAAGTTAGTGTAGTGAGACCTCTGCACAGTGTTCATCTAAAGCTACAAGTTAGTGCAGTGCGTCCTGCTCACAGTGTTCAGCTAGATCCATTCCTGTTATCTTCTTACTGAAAGGCAGGCTTGTCTTGTTACAGTATTTACAGCTACCTGAAGAACATTGCTGGTGTTCTTTTGATCCTATTAGTACCACAGTCAGGCAGCTAGACTATTTACAGTTAGTACAGTGCGTCCTGCTCATAGTGTTCAGCTAAAACTCCAAGTTAGTGGGATGCGTCCTGCTCACAGTGTTCAGCTAAACCTACAAGTTAGTGGGGTGCGTCCTGCTCACAGTGTTCAGCTAAACGTACAAGTTAGTGTGGTGCGTCCACCTCACAGTGTTCAGCTAAACCTACAAGTTAGTGCGGTGCATTCTGCTCACAGTGTTCAGCTAAAACTACAAGTTAGTGCAGTGCCTCCTGCTCACAGTGTTCAGCTAAAACTACAAGTTAGTGCTGTGCGTCCTGCTCACAGTGTTCAGCTAAAACTACAAGTTAGTGTGGTGCGTCCACCTCACAGTGTTCAGCTAAACCTACAAGTTAGTGCGGTGCATCCTGCTCACAGTGTTCAGCTAAAACTACAAGTTAGTGCTGTGCATCCTGCTCACAGTGTTCAGCTAAAACTACAAGTTAGTGCGGTGCGTCCACCTCACAGTGTTCAGCTAAACCTACAAGTTAGTGCAGTGCGTCCTGCTCACAGTGTTCAGCTAAAACTACAAGTTAGTGCTGTGCGTCCTGCTCACAGTGTTCAGTTAAAACTACAAGTTAGTGTGGTGCGTCCACCTCACAGTGTTCAGCTAAACCTACAAGTTAGTGTGGTGAAACCTCTGCACAGTGTTCATCTAAAGCTACAAGTTAGTGCAGTGCGTCCTGCTCACAGTGTTCAGTTAGATGCGTTCCTGTTATCTTCTTACTGACAGGCAGGCTTGTCTTGTTACAGTATTTACAGCTACCTGAAGAAAATTGCTGGTGTTCTTTTGATACTATTAGTACCACAGTCAGGCAGCTAGACTATTTACAGTTAGTGCAGTGCGTCCTGCTCACAGTGTTCAGCTAAAACTACAAGTTAGTGGGGTGCGTCCTGCTCACAGTGTTCAGCTAAACCTACAAGTTAGTGGGGTGCGTCCTGTTCACAGTGTTCAGCTAAAACTGCAAGTTAGTGGGGTGCGTCCTGCTCACAGTGTTCAGCTAAACCTACAAGTTAGTGCGGTGCTTCCTGCTCACAGTGTTCAGCTAAAACTACAAGTTAGTGTGGTGCGTCCACCTCACAGTGTTCAGCTAAACCTAGAAGTTAATGCGGTGTATCCTGCTCACAGTGTTCAGCTAAAACTATAAGTTAGTGCTGTGCGTCCTGCTCACAGTGTTCAGCTAGATCCATTCCTGTTATCTTCTTACTGACAGGCAGGCTTGTCTTGTTACAGAATTTACAGCTACCTGAAGAAAATTGCTGGTGTTCTTTTGATCCTATTAGTACCACAGTCAGGCAGCTAGACTATTTACAGTTAGTGCAGTGCGTCCTGCTCACAGTGTTCAGCTAAAACTACAAGTTAGTGGGGTGCCTCCTGCTCACAGTGTTCAGCTAAAACTACAAGTTAGTGGGGTGCGTCCTGCTCACAGTGTTCAGCTAAACCTACAAGGTAGTGTGGTGCGTCCACCTCACAGTGTTCAGCTAAAACTACAAGTTAGTGCAGTGCGTCCACCTCACAGTGTTCAGCTAAACCTAGAAGTTAGTGCGGTGCGTCCTGCTCACAGTGTTCAGCTAAAACTACAAGTTAGTGCTGTGCGTCCTGCTCACAGTGTTCAGCTAAACCTACAAGTTAATGTAGTGAGACCTCTGCACAGTGTTCATCTAAAGCTACAAGTTAGTGCAGTGCATCCTGCTCACAGAGTTCATCTAAACCTACAAGTTAGTGCGGTGCGTCCTGCTCACAGTGTTCAGCTAAAACTACAAGTTAGTGTGGTGCGTCCACCTCACAGTGTTCAGCTAAACCTAGAAGTTAGTGCGGTGTGTCCTGCTCACAGTGTTCATCTAAAGCTACAAGTTAGTGCAGTGCGTCCTGCTCACAGTGTTCAGTTAGATCCGTTCCTGTTATCTTCTTACTGACAGGCAGGCTTGTCTTGTTACAGTATTTACAGCTACCTGAAGAAAATTGCTGGTGTTCTTTTGATCCTATTAGTACCACAGTCAGGCAGATAGACTATTTACAGTTAGTGCAGTGCGTCCTGCTCACAGTGTTCAGATAAAACTACAAGTTAGTGGGGTGCGTCCTGCTCACAGTGTTCAGCTAAACCTACAAGTTAGTGGGGTGCGTCCTGCTCACAGTGTTCAACTAAACCTACAAGTTAGTGCGGTGCATCCTGCTCACAGTGTTCAGCTAAAACTACAAGTTAGTGCGGTGCGTCCACATCACAGTGTTCAGCTAAACCTAGAAGTTAGTGTGGCGCGTCCTGCTCACAGTGTTCAGCTAAAACTACAAGTTAGTGTAGTGAGACCTCTGCACAGTGTTCATCTAAAGCTACAAGTTGGTGCAGTGCGTCCTGCTCACAGTGTTCAGCTAGATCCGTTCCTGTTATCTTCTTATTGACAGGCAGGCTTGTCTTGTTACAGTATTTACAGCTACCTGAAGAAAATTGCTGGTGTTCTTTTGATCTTATTAGTACCACAGTCAGGCAACTAGACTATTTACAGTTAGTGCAGTGCGTCCTGCTCACAGTGTTCAGCTAAAACTACAAGTTAGTGGGGTGCGTCCTGCTCACAGTGTTCAGCTAAACCTACAAGTTAGTGTGGTGCGTCCACCTCACAGTGTTCAGCTAAACCTACAAGTTAGTGGTGTGCGTCCTGCTCACAGTGTTCAGCTAAACCTACAATTTAGTTTGGTGCATCCACCTCACAGTGTTCAGCTAAACCTACAAGTTAGTGCGGTGCGTCCTGCTCACAGCGTTTAGCTAAAACTACAAGTTGGTGCAGTGCGTCCTGCTCACAGTGTTCAGCTAAAACTACAAGTTAGTGTGTCCACCTCACAGTGTTCAGCTAAACCTACAAGTTAGTGCAGTGCGTCCTGCTCACAGTGTTCAGCTAAAACTACAAGTTAGTGCTGTGCGTCCTGCTCACAGTGTTCAGCTAAAACTACAAGTTAGTGCGGTGCGCGCACCTCACAGTTTTCAGCTAAACCTACAAGTTAGTGTGGTGCGTCCTGCTCACAGTGTTCAGCTAAAACTACAAGTTAGTGCTGTGCGTCCTGTTCACAGTGTTCAGCTAAACCTACAAGTTAGTGTAGTTAGACCTCTGCACAGTGTTCATCTAAAGCTACAAGTTAGTGCAGTGCGTCCTGCTCACAGTGTTCAGTTAAAACTACAAGTTAGTGTGGTGCGTCCACATCACAGTGTTCAGCTAAACCTTCAAGTTAGTGAGGTGCGTCCTGCTCACAGTGTTCAGCTAAAGCTACCTGTAGAAGGTTGGTGGTGTTTTCCTGATCCTATCACTACCGCAGGCAGCTAAAAAAGCTACAAGTTCATTTTTTGTGATCTCTGCACAGTGTTCAGCTAAAGCTACCTGTAGAAGGTTGGTGGTGTTCTCATACTACAGGCAGGCAGTTGATTTTGCTAGCTGCAGTATCAGTATATATATATATATATATATATATATATATATATATCCCAGCTTAGTGCAGCTACAGGCCATTAGTATGTCTGGAAGGCCAAGAAGGAGAGGCAGACAGTCACAAGCCAACAAGAGAGGGCAAGCAGGCTCTGTGTCTAGTGCTGGTCGTGGAGACGGTGCATCCTCATCAGCATGTGGCCGTGGGACATGCTTGGCCTTTTTTTCGGCAGCTGGCCGTGTTGAGCCGCAACATGCGGAAGACTTGGTCGAGTGGATGACCAAGCCTTCCTCATCCTCCTCATCCTCTCTCACCCATGCCCAGAGTACTTTGTCTGGCAAAGCAGCGGCCTCTTCCCTTGGCTCAATGTCATCAGTGACTCCTTCCCTAGCCCCACCATGTCCTCCTGAGGAGTCCCTCGAACTATTTGACCGCAGTGTTGGGTACAAGCTCCAGGAGGATGCCCAGCGTTTGGAAGGCTCTGATGATGATACTGAGCTCGATGAAGGCAGTAACGTGAGCACGGACAGAGGGGGTGCCCAAGAAGGACAGCAATCTGGCAGTCATGCTCCCCCTGCTGCAGCATACTGCCAGGTTTTCTCCAGTGATGAGGAGGGAGGGGATGATGAGGTCACTGACTCAACGTGGGTGCCTGATAGGAGAGAGGAGGAGGAGGCGGCACATCACCAACGAGGCAGGATGCCCTCCAGGGGCCAGCCTAAGGGCAGCACATTGACTGCATCACACCCCAAAGCTCCACATGTGCAGGGCACTGCAGTGTCTGTGCGTTATTTAAAAAGTTCTTTGGTGTGGGCCTTTTTTGAGACGAGTGCATCATATTGCACCGCTGCTATTTGCAACATATGTCTCAAGCGTATCTCGCGTGGCCAAAACATCTCCCGCTTGGGTACCACATGCTTGACCAGACATATGTTGACCTGCCATGCAGTTCGTTGGCAAGCGTATCTAAAAGACCCACACCAAAGAACAAAGAGGACCTCTCCTTGCTCCTCATCAGCTGAGATCTCCAACCTCACTATACCTTCAGTCCTCTCTGAGACCTGCACTGAGAGGAATGAAGGTGTAAAATTAGGTGTGTCACAGCCAAGTACTTGTGGGCAATCTGCTTTTGGTACACCGACGTCAGATTGTACCAGGCAGATTTCCCTGCCCCAGCTGCTGCACTGCCTAAAGAAGTTTGCTCCCAGCCATCCATATGTGCAGCGGTTGAATGCTAGCTTGGCAAAATTGCTAGCACTTCAACTGCTGCCTTTTCAGTTGGTAGACTCTGCCCCCTTCCGTGAGTTTGTGGAATGTGCGGTTCCTCAGTGGCAGGTACCCAAACGCCACTTTTTCTCACGGAAGGCGATTCCGGCTCTCTACCGGCATGTGGAAGGCAATGTCCATGCCTCGCTGGACAGGGCGGTCAGCGGTAAGGTGCATATTACCGCTGACTCATGGTCCAGCAGGCATGGACAGGGATGTTACCTAAGTTTCATGGCGCATTGGGTCACTCTGCTGGCAGCTTGAAAGGATGCAGGACAAGGTGCAGTAGTGTTGGAGGTTGTTCTGCCACCACGCCTCCAAAATACTAATGATTGTGACACACCTCTCTCCTCCACCCCCTCCTCTTCTTCTTCCTCCATGGCCTCTTCCTGTGCTTTGTCCTCGGAACCAGCGGTGCTCCGTAGCCATTCAAAGGGCTACGCAAGTACGCAGGCCAAAAGATGCCATGCAGTGCTTGAGCTGGTGTGCTTGGGGGACAGGAGTCACACTGGGGCAGAGGTTCTGTCAGCTCTGCAGGGGCAGGTTCAGAGGTGGTTGATGCCACGCCAACTTAAGGCAGGAATGGTGGTTTGCGACAATGGCACCAACCTCCTCTCTGCCCTCCGACAGGGACAAATGACCCATGTGCCCTGTTTGGCTCACGTCCTTAACTTGGTGGTGCAGCGGTTCTTGGGCAGGTACCCGGGCTTACAGGATGTCCTGAGGCAGGCCAGGAAAGTCTGTGTGCATTTCTGCCGGTCATATAATGCCAGTGCTCGGCTGGCGGACCTCCAAAAGGAGTTTAACCTGCCCAAGAACCGCCTAATCCACCAGGTGGAACTCAACGCTGGCCATGCTGCAGCGGCTGCACATGCAGCAGAGGGCCATCAATGAGTACCTGTGCGACTATGGCACCAGGACAGGGTCAGGGGAGCTTGGTTTTTTTTCCCCACGCCAGTGGGCCATGATCAGGGATGCACTGTCCTGTCACCATTTGAGGAGGCCACGAGGATGGTGAGCAGTGACAGTGCATGCATCAGTGACACTGTCTCCCTTGTCCACCTGTTGGAGCACACGCTGCGTGGAATAATGGACAGGGCACTTGAGGCAGAACAGAGGCAGGAAGAGGAGGACTTCCTTAGCTCTCAAGGCCCCCTTTATCCAGACAGTGTTCCTGCATGCCCGCCGATCACACAGGAAGAGGACGAGGGAGGAGAAGGAGGAAGATTGTGTCAGTATGGAGCCTGGCACTCAGCATCAGCAGCAGTCTTTAAGGGATCAGTCCCAAGAAACACATGGACTTGTACGTGGCTGGGAGGAGGTGGCTGCGGACCATGTTGTCCTTAGTGACCCAGAGGACTCCGGACCGAATGCCTCAGCAAACCTACGCTGCATGGCCTCCCTAATCCTGCAAAGCCTGCATAAGGATCCTCGTATTCGTGGTATCAAGGAGAAGGACCAATACTGGCTGGCAACCCTCCTTGATCCACGTTACAAGGGTAAGGTTGCAGACCTTATCTTGCCATCGCAGAGGGAGCAGAGGATGGAACATCTTCGGGAGGCCTTGCAGAAAGGTCTGTGCAACGCGTTCCCAGAGACTGGGAGGTTACAAACTCCTGTTTCTGGACAACGTGTTACTGAGGCTTCGGTCAGTCAAAGAAGGAGCGGTGGAGAAGGTGGCTGTCTGACCGATGCGTTCAGACAATTTTTTGGTCCGCAGCCCCAAGGTATGATCGGTTCCAGCAACCATTGCCAGCGTCTGTTTTACATAGTGCAGGAATACCTAGGGGCAAGATCTGACTTGGACACCTTTCCCACCGAAAATCTTCTGGGTTATTGGGTCTTGAGGATGGATCACTGGCCAGAGCTTGCACAGTATGCAATTGAGCTACTGGCCTGTCCTGCATCCAGCGTTCTTTCGGAACGCACATTCAGTGCTGCTGGAGGCTTTGTAACCGATCACAGGGTGTTTCTGTCCACCGACTCGGTCGATCGACTGACCTTCATAAAAATGAATCAGTCTTGGATCACCACCAGCTACCAAGCACCTGATGCTGATGTAACCGAATAATTTTTTTTGAAATCTCAGATCCCTTCAAAGACTGCCTATGCTGATGCTGAGTGACTATCCCTGAGTAATTATCCTCTTCCTCCTCAATGATCACGCTGATAGCTTGTAAGAACATTTTTGGTTCTGGGCGCCACCACCAGTGCCTAAGGCCCAATTTTTCAGCCCCTGTGGGGCGTGTAATTACAATTTTTGATGCAATACTTTGCAGCAGGGCTCGTTTCTGCGTTACAACTAGAGTATCTGTGAGGGGTTGCAGTGTTGTGGCACCAGCACCAGTGCCTAAGGCCCAATTTTTCAGCCCTTGTTTAACAGGGGTGTGTAATTACAATTTTTGATGCAAAACTTTGCAGCAGGGCTCGTTCCTGCGTTCCAACTAGAGTGTCTGTGAGGGGTTGCAGTGTTGTGGCACCAGCACCAGTGCCTAAGGCCTAATTTTTCAGCCCCTGTTCAACAGGGGCATGTAATTACAATTCTTGATCTAATATTTCACAGCAGGGCCCATATCTGCACCCACCAAGAGCGAGTGAGGACTTACAGTGTTGTGGCACCAGCACCACCACCACCACCACCAAAGGCCCAATTTTTCTGCCCTTGTTCAACAGGGGCATGTAATTACAATTCTTGATCTAATATTTCACAGCAGGACCCATTTCTGCACCCACCAAGAGCGAGTGAGGACTTACAGTGTTGTGGCACCAGCACCACCACCACCACCAAAGGCCCAATTTTTCTGCCCCTGTTCAACAGGAGCATGTAATTACAATTATTGATCTAATATTTCACAGCAGGGCCCTGTGAGGGCTTACAGTGTTGTGGCCACTGTTTGTCATTGGGACAAAAAGTGAGGTGAAATCTTCTGAAGAGGAGGGAAGACAGCAAAACAAATGTCACAGGGGTGATAACCCTTCCCTATGTTTTCCAAAAAGCTTAAAAAAGATTTTTTGGCTGGAGCTAAACACGTTAAAAATGTACCCGTTCAAAATTACAAACAGATTCTACTTAACAACAAACCTACAGTCCCTGTCTTGTTTGCACCGCCTGTATACTGCTGTTCAGAGTATATAGGGCCTGGTGGCCCCACACCTTTCCTTATTTTAATTTGGGTGCGGGGTTCCCCTTAATATCCATACAAGACCCAAAGGGCCTGGTAATGGACTGGGGGGTACCCATGCCATTTGTCTCACTGATTTTCATCCATATTGCCAGGACCCGACATTACATTAAACCCGCAAGCAGTTTTCAAATGAGATTTTTTCCTTTAAAAATTACATTTTGTTCAGGGACTGTTCTAAACACGGGAAACACGCGCCACTTTACAGGCATACTATAGACACACCCCAGGTATGATATTTAAAGGAATATTTAACTTTTTTTTTTTTTTACTTTAAGCATCATTAAAATCACTGCTCCCGTAAAAACGTCCGTTTTTAAAAGTTTTTTTTTGCATTGATACATGTCCCCTGGGGTAGGACCTGGGTCCCCAAACCCTTTTTAGGACAATACCATGCAAATTAGCCTTTAAAATGAGCACTTTTGATTTCGAACGTTCGCGTCCCATAGACGTCAATGGGGTTCTAACGTTCGTGCGAATTTTCGGTCCGTTCGCAGGTTCTGGTGCAAACCGAACCGGGGGGTGTTCGGCTCATCCCTAGTGGGCACGTATCTTTCGAAAGGTTTTGTTAATAAAGCGTATTTGGTTAGAGTTCGGGGCATAAGATTCACAATAGTGTATGTTGAGCAGTTAATATCGCAAATTAGTATTATGAATCTTCCTTGTGGGTCTGCAATCACTTCATGTTGATGGAATGAAACAGTGTTCCTTATTGCAAAAGGAACTCCTCTTTTTTTTGAGTCTGCATTTGCAGTAAAAATATGGGGGAACTGCTTATTTGTGCATTTTGGGGGATGAACTATTGAAGTGCGATTCCTGTGCACATTGGACATCGCTTTTGAATTGTTGGGCTTCCTTCCATAATGACTTACACTTGACAGGGTGATTAAGTCCTCTGGTATTTATAGAAAGAAATGTCACCCCCATGTGGACAAAGAAGGTTTAGTTGTTTGACATGCTGTGTACATACCCTGTTTCCCCGAAAATAAGACCTAGCACGATTGTCAGAGATGGCTGCAATATAAGCCCTACCCCCCCAAATAAGCCCTAGTTAAAGTCCTTGTAGGTCTTATTTTCAGGGTAGGGCTTATTTTCGGGGAAACAGGGTAGGGCTTATTTGGGGGGTAGGGCTTATATTGCAGCCATCACCAACAATCACGCTAGGTCTTATTTTCGGGGAAACAGGGTATAAGTTTTTTTGTTAGTGTAGAGCTCTCTCAAGTGGTCAAAACCGGTATAGGTTGTTTTGCTAAGGGCTAGTGCAGACCAGAGAAGTGTTGTACTCACATTTTGTACTCACAAGTGCAGGCATCTTTCCAATTCTATTATCAGCCTGGCTATGCTGGCGAGGTCTCTTTGGAGGTGTTGATGTGGGAGAAACAGTAGTGGCTCCGTCTGAGAGCTGTAAAGGAATCTGTAAGTTCTGATTGTGTTGGAAAAATATAGTAAGAAGAAAAACAAAACTGACTATGAACATAAAAACTTGAACTTTGAATAACATTTTAAAGCTTTTCAAGTGAACATTGTGATCCAAGCTTGGGTATTTCATACCCGAATGCAGAATTTTGCTGCTCAAGTGGTTTCAAGGGGGTGAGTTTGTGAGCCGAGAGAGGCTACTCTCCCCATAGAACTGAAGAGAATACTTATTTGCTTTCCAGGTGTTCAGTGTCTTTTAGCATTCTTAGCCGTGAGCTTTTGCCATTCAGGATCCGCATGAGGAATACTCCTAGGGGAGTCAGGCCTGCTGACAGGCTCTGGAAGTATCTGCCATTCTTTGAGCAGAGATAGACCTTTTTCCAGTGAGTCTATGGTGAAGGTATGGACCTCTTTGATAATCGTGATTTTTGTGGGAAAGCCCCAAATATAGTTGATCTTATGATTCCTGAGGGCTTTGGTGATTGTAGTGAAGCTCCTTCTTTTCTGGAGGGTGTATTGCGATAAATCTGCAAAAAATTGCAGATTTTGATACTGTGGGGGAATATGCTCCTAGGTGCGCATTACAGACATTAATTTTTCTTTGCGTGGTAAAAATGTAACCGTAGTATTACATCCCTAGGGATCTGGTCGGGGAGGTATGAAGGTTTAGGCAGGCGATGGATCCTGTCTATGATCACATCTAGATCCGTGAGTTCAGGAAGGATTTCTTTAACCACTAGACATTCGCGCTATGGTCGAATGACGGCCACAGCGTGGACCTGCATTCCCGGGAGGCTGTCATATGACGGCCTCCCCTGTGCACGCTCCCTGCGCGTGCCCTGCAGGGCGCGCACCGGGAGTGCTGTGATCACTGAGTCACTGAGACTCTGCTGATCACCGATCCGTGTAAGGGGCCGGTCCCGGCCCCTTACCATGTGATCAGCTGTCAGCCAATGACAGCTGATCACATGATGTAAACAAAACATCGGTAATCTTTTTTTTTTTTTTACTCACGCTGACAGCGCGAGTAGAAAAAAAAGCCGATCACCGGCTCACATGTCAGGGCCATCGGTCCCGAAGTGGAAGAGGCACATCTGCCTCATCAGTGCCCACTAAAAGTGCCACCTAACAGTGCCCACAGTGCCACCTAACAGTGCCCACAGTGCCACCTAACAGTGCCCACAAGTGCCACCTATCAATGCCAACAAGTGCCACCTATCAATGCCCACAAGTACCACCTATCAATGCCCACCTGTAGTGCCAATCAGTGCCACCTAATATAATAAAGAGAGTGCAGCGCTGGACATGTGAAGTAAATTATAAAATTAATAAACCAATTATTAGTGAAAACAGGTCTCAAAATCAATATATCAACATAGTGACAAAATCGCAATCATGCGTATTGGTTATATGACGTGCTTCTTAGAACATAAACACACAAACTCAAATACGTGAGAAAATTGAAAACTTAAAAAGTCCATAACAGTGTATTTGATACCAGGTAATCAATGCAGATTTCAGGGATACACCTTCATTATTCAATGTTGCCCACCACCGGATAAATGAATGCAAGGCTTACCAGAAAGCCTGTGAAAACAAGCTTAGCAAATGTGGGTGACTCCTTGCCGAATAGCCAGCCAGCCAACAACGGCTATGGATGTTCTCCCCAATTCCTATCCTCTTGTGGGGCAAGCTTAAAATCCTCCACGGATCCAGTGCAGGGAAATATGATTGTAATGCCAAAAAGAAACATGCTCCGCTGGTGCAGATAACTTTTGGTTTCTTTATTTAGCCAAATGCGGTGTAGAGCATTTAATAAAAGCAAAAAAGTATAACAGGATAAAAAAATGACAATACCGCCGTTTAATTTAAAATCGCGCATGCGCGGTGCGTGCAATGTTGTGACCCTCAGTGCCACCTGCCAGTGCTGCCCATCACTGCCACCCATCAGTGCCCATCACTGCCACCCATCAGTGCCCATCACTGCCGCCTATCAGTGCCCATCACTGCCGCCTCATCAGCGTACATCAATGAAGGAGAAAAATTACCCGTTTTAAATTTTTTATAACAAAATATAAAAAATAATTTTTTATTTTTTTTTTAATTCAGTTTTTTACATTTTTTTAACAAAAAGTAAAAACCGCAGAGGTGATCAAATACCACCAAAAGAAAGCTCTGCTGAAAAAATGATAAAAATTTCATTTGGGTACACTGTTGTATTACTGCGCAATTGTCATTCAAAGTGCGTCAGCGATGAAAGCTGAAAATTGGTATGGATAGGAGGGGGGTTTAAGTGCCCTGTAAGCAAGTGGTTAAACAGAGTAGTTGTGTACTCACGCAGGTCTCCTTGCTGTATAGACTCTGGAATCCCTCTGATTTTTAAGTTATTCCTTCTATTTCTGTCCTCCATGTCAGCCATTTTAGTTTTGAGCCCTTCTATTACCTCCTCTTTTCATCATGGGCATCTACTAAATCGTTTACAGTGGCTGCAAACTCCCCCATCTTGTTTTCAATGTGTCCCACTCTGGATTCTACAGCCTGTATCTCCTTATTGAGCTTTTGCATGCAGGACATCATGTCAGTTTGGATTGAGCTCCCTAGAGACAGTAACATGTCCTTTAGTACTGTGTCCATAACTGGCTGATTATTCGTTGGGAACACCTCAATGCTGTCAGGCAGCTCTCTAGTGTCCTCCCCAGAATCAGTGCAGGGACTAGCTGTGGGGCTGCATCCAGAGCCATCCATCCGGAGTTTGGCTTTAGCTGGGCTTGCAGACTGAGTGGTATTAGGGTAGGATTGCTGGCTGCCTGGGGACCCACTATTTTTGCTGATAGATGCAGAGTTAGCTGGGGTGGAGTGTGTGTTATAGGCCGGGGTGGATGTACGGCCGGCGCTATCTTGCCTACCTCCATGTGTCTGCCATGTAACAAAATCCGTCAGTTTCTGGGGCTTCCTGAGTTCTTTTCTTTTCCTGGCCATGGTCACTGATGCTATGGTGTGCCGATCGCTCCGTTTTTGGGGTGAAAACCCCCCTGGAAAGTTGCTGTGTGCTGCTGTCTGTCTGTGGGAAGAGGAGTTCAGCTCTCACACTTCCATTTCTCTCTGCAGCCGGCCACGCCCCCTCGTAGCTGTTGACTTTTAATAGGCTTACAAACAAGTGGAACTCCGCTTTAAGTGCAAAATTAAATACCTGTACGTGATTTCTCGTCTTGGGTCTGGGGCGCGCGCGTGCTGCCGGAGCTGCGCTCCCGCTGTGATTGGAAATGCAGGAGCCAATTATCGGGTCCGATGGCCACGATGGCTGTCAGCCACCCATGATCATTCGCTGGAGAGACAGAACGGCGGTCTGCCTATATAAACAAGGCAGACCGTCATTTTGTCAGACAGGAAGAGAGAGATCTTCTGTTTCTGCTAATCAGAAACACAGATGTCTCTCTTCCTAGAGTCAGTCCATCCCCCACACAGTAAGAAAGCACACCCAGGGAACACAGTTAACCCTTTGATCGTTCCTGATGTTACCTGGTCACTGCCAGTGTCATTTATACAGTGACAGTGCATTCTTTTTTAGCACTGATCATTGCATTGGTGTCACTGGTCCCCAAAAAGTGTCACTTGATGTCAGATTTGTCCACCGCATTGTCACAGTACCGATAAAAATCGCTGATCGCCACCATTACTAGTAAAAACAATAAAAAAATAAATTCCATAAATCTATCCCATAGTTTGTAGATGTTATAACTTTTGCGCAAACCAATCAATATGCGCTTTTTTTTTTGTATCAAAAATATGTAACAGATTACAAATTGGCCTAAACTGATGAAGAAATTAGATTTTTTACATTTTATTTTTATTGGATGTGTTTTATAGCAGAAAGTAAAAAGATATTGGTTTTTTTTTCAAAATTGTCTGTCTTTTTTTGTTTATAGCACAAAAAATAAAAACCGCAGAGGTGATCAAATACCACCAAAAGAAAGCTCTATTTGTGGGGAAAAATGACATACATTTTATTTGGGTACAGCATCACAGGACCATGCAATTGTCAGTTAAAGTAACGCAATGACGTAGCGCAAAAAATGGCCTGGTCAGGGAGGCTCTGCAACACTTCCTCACTCCACTAATGACTATGCCATCCTGACGTTTGCTTAGGACAGATTGCAGGAAGTCATGAAAAGGTTTTCTGTTCAGGAAACTGCTGGCTGAGGTGTGGCCAGGTCCTGAACACAAAGACAGCTTTATCATTGCTGAAAAAGAGGTACAGTACTGCTATGCTGGTACATAGGGAAGCTTCACTGTAGAAAAAAATAAAATAAAAGAGGTGAACTTAGTCTTTAGGGATTCAGGATGATGACTGGTGGCATTTCCCGGCAGTTTATTACAGCCTGGACTACAATATCCTCAGAAATAAACTGATTTTATAGGATACTTTAGATTAGCAGGCATATTGTGTATGTGAAGTCAAATTCATATGTGCTGCTCCACATAACGGGCAGATAAGGGCAATCAGGTGTTGTGCTCCCCTCCCCATGTGCCCCCCTCACTCACCAACTCTCAATATGTAGTGTGCCTGTCAGTATAAGTCAATCCTTGGAATCCTGTGTTGTATCCCCAGCAGTTCTCTGAGCGTCCCGCAGAGACAATCAGTAGATATCCAAAGCGTAATACCGTTTATTTAAAAAAAAAAATGTAAAATTATAATTGGACACTCAGAACACAAATCCTTGGCGTGCGTTCCAAAGACCAGACGTGACATCACCAGCAGGTCCCATCTAATGCATTTCGCTCCTTTCTCTGAAGAATTTCCGAGGCATTTTACGCTTTATACAAGAGTTTACTTGTGAGTGTGCAATTTGTAGTCTATTTTTTTTTTTTAATAAACAGTATTACGCTATGGATATCTCCTGATCATTCTACTTACATGCCAACACTGACAGATTGTCTCTGTGGGATGCACAGAGAACTGTTGGGGATACAACACAGGATTCTGAGAATTCCAAGGATTGCCTACAGGCACAATACATATAGAGAGTCACGGTGAACACTAGGCGAAGGGACGGCATGACAGTGCTGGACAGCACAGTTGCTGTTTTAAGAAGAGGAGATTTCCCCTTTTAGGATAAGGGAGGGGCTGCTGGAGAAGAGGGAGAAGCTGTGTGTGAAGGGGAAGTGACGTCAGTCGAAGAGCGGTGGAGGAAGAGATTAGACACAGCACCTCACCTCTCTTCAATTTTTAACCCTTTCTGCATACAATGGCGGCGATGGAGGGGTTTTTAGAGCAGATGAGATCGGCGGTTGCCGCTAACGGTGCGGACTGGCGGACTTAGAGTGATCGTGGATGGCAGTGCAGCGGTGAGCGGGGGGGGGCGGCTACACCTCGTGCGCGGCGGTCCCGGCCGCCTGAGAGATACAGCCTTTGAGTCAGGGATGGGGACGTCCCGTTTGGATCAGTGTGCGACACCTGGGGGAGACGCACAGACACCCGGCACGCAGGGGCAGCTGAGGGACGGCAGAGGAGAGGTTCGGGGGACTCGGCGCAAGGGTGGTGTGACTGGGGGAAGGGTGCCCAGCAATACACGCGGCTCTTCCCCCCCAGCACGGCGTAGATGCATCGACTGGCCCGTGGGGTCTGCAAGAGAAGGTCGGAGGGGTCGGGACGCACTGGAATGCACTGCAGCTAGCGATGCAGCGGTCCAGGCGAATGAGACGGCCAATAGTCCACCGCGAGGTGGGAGTGGGTCAGCCAGAGTCACCAGAGCCAGTGGGAGTGGAAGTACCAGACGGTCAACACGTACCCCGCGAACCGGTAGGCGCAGGAGTCCCTCACCAGGGGTATCGAACGGGTCTGGCGGTATCATAGAGAGAGGTGGCCGTGCACAGCACCGCAGGCCCTCGGCAACCACTGCAACTGCAGCTGGGGTGCAACAGGAGGTCAGCAGGATGGAACACAGCGACGATCGGTCGGAAGGAGAGCTGTCCGGGTCTGACGGAGGCGACGACCAAGGACATCAGGCAACGGTGGTTCCAGGAGTGGCGGCTGTTGGGCCCAGTCCAGGGCAGCCCCGTGAGTGCGATGCTTCTAATCCTGTTACCATTTTACTGCATAACTTGTTGGGGCGGTATGTACAGAGGGAATATAATAAATAGTGCTGCGCTAATCCAAAGTGTCCCTATTAAGGGACTATAAAGTGATGGTGAAATAACCAAAAGTGATAAAATTGGCATGGAAGTGTTAATAGTTCTCAAAAGATTAGCACACTCCTCAAGGTATTTTGAGAATTCTAAAACACGTGGGTACAAATCTCTGTGTGAAAAGTCAATCACCATACATATAACATAAAGTAAATAGTCTATTCATAACTAAAATCAGGTGCAAACATCAATGGTGTCATCTCACAAGCAGAACTCAGTGACTCAAATGTAGTAAAACAAAATTAGCACATAAAGTGACAGGTGCAATGTGAACAAACGCAAACCAAAATAAAGTAAATTTGCAATATAAACTAATACAATGTTCGCAAGTGGTTATACTATTGGAGCAGGCATTGGTGCTAAAAAAATTGTGACTTGAAGGTTTGGCATAAGCCAGAAGTAACAGTGAACACAGTCCTTATTTGCTTAGTATAACAGTGATAGCGTCTTAGCATGCAACGGTCTCTCTGTGGTGACTTGCTTAAATAACCCGGTGCTCAGCTTCGTGCACACACACTCCTGTGAAAGGTGGCCCCTTACCTTAAGGCAATAGGGCAAGCACATATAGCCAGGGGTCTTTCCATAAGGTTCTCCTTGGAGCAGTGGAGCAGGCGTGTATGACCAAGAATCTTTATGAAGGGGGGTCCTCCTAGGGTGTAGAGCCCTATCCTCACAGTCCCAATTCCAGGGGGTGGTTCCCTCGGTAAATAGGGGGGATAAAACACACGGGGAGCCCCAATAGTGTAATATTGCTAAAACAGATCGCTTTATTGAGATAAAACAAGGTACTCACATAAACAACAGCAAAGGTAATTATATCTCCGACGAGCGGCGAGCTCGTATTACTAACACAGCGTGTAGAGCCTGTCCCGTCCTTAGGACGGGACAGGCTCTACACGCTGTGTTAGTAATACGAGCTCGCCGCTCGTCGGAGATATAATTACCTTTGCTGTTGTTTATGTGAGTACCTTGTTTTATCTCAATAAAGCGATCTGTTTTAGCAATATTACACTATTGGGGCTCCCCGTGTGTTTTATCCCCCCTATTTACCGAGGGAACCACCCCCTGGAATTGGGACTGTGAGGATAGGGCTCTACACCCTAGGAGGACCCCCCTTCATAAAGATTCTTGGTCATACACGCCTGCTCCACTGCTCCAAGGAGAACCTTATGGAAAGACCCCTGGCTATATGTGCTTGCCCTATTGCCTTAAGGTAAGGGGCCACCTTTCACAGGAGTGTGTGTGCACGAAGCTGAGCACCGGGTTATTTAAGCAAGTCACCACAGAGAGACCGTTGCATGCTAAGACGCTATCACTGTTATACTAAGCAAATAAGGACTGTGTTCACTGTTACTTCTGGCTTATGCCAAACCTTCAAGTCACAATTTTTTTAGCACCAATGCCTGCTCCAATAGTATAACCACTTGCGAACATTGTATTAGTTTATATTGCAAATTTACTTTATTTTGGTTTGCGTTTGTTCACATTGCACCTGTCACTTTATGTGCTAATTTTGTTTTACTACATTTGAGTCACTGAGTTCTGCTTGTGAGATGACACCATTGATGTTTGCACCTGATTTTAGTTATGAATAGACTATTTACTTTATGTTATATGTATGGTGATTGACTTTTCACACAGAGATTTGTACCCACGTGTTTTAGAATTCTCAAAATACCTTGAGGAGTGTGCTAATCTTTTGAGAACTATTAACACTTCCATGCCAATTTTATCACTTTTGGTTATTTCACCATCACTTTATAGTCCCTTAATAGGGACACTTTGGATTAGCGCAGCACTATTTATTATATTCTTTATGTCCTTTTAAGGTTTGGTTTGTACCTTTTTCAGTGCATGCAGCTTATCCCTTAGCACTCATCTAGACTCTGGCCCTGTTAGCGCGGGAATAATTCACTCATTTTGGTATGTACAGAGGGTTGGGGGGTACAGCCAGGTCAGGGGGGGCTGAGAACGGGTCAGCTCCACCGCCTGCGGTGGTGCCGCAGATAAGGAATGAAGGTTTACAGGAGTTGTTAACGGGCCTTAAAGAGCTGGATCGAGTGGGGTGGAATCTGGATCAGGTAGTGGTTCGGCTAGTGCATGGACAACAGAAAGGACTCCCCCGCAGATGGAGGCCACCCCACCAAGTACGGGCGACTTAGCGGTTCCGCCTTTGGCGCCTCCTGCGGCGGTTGGGGGGTCCCCCAGTACGTCAGCAGTGGCTACGACTTCGGGGGATCAGGCGAAGACAACAGACAAAAAGGCAGATTCGGTTAGACTGGCAGACGCGGCTAGGAGTGAGGTTTATGTCTGCTTCGAGGGGCCACTGGGGGCTCATTTGAAAGCGGAGATTAAGGAAAAAATATGGAAGGGCGAATATGTGGAAATTTTCACGTTGCTGCCTTTAGAAAAATTTAATCTGGATAGGTTAAAACCGCTCGAAGGGAAAAAGGAGGATGAGGAGAAGCGGAGGTATCGCTTAATCCCGCGCACATTTTCCAATTGGCTGCAAGCGTTTGCCATTTTGGCGAGTGTGGTAGGCAAGAAGGCGCCAGAGATTTGTTCTGCGCTGTTCGTGTATCTGGAGGCCATTAGTGAGGCATGGGTTAGGAAATACGGGCAGGGGTCCCTAATGGCTAGTCCGATATCGAATCGGCTTTCCGGCTATTGCCAGTACATCCCGACAGTTTTAGATGGCTAGGCTGTAAATGGGACGGGGCTTATTATGTGGACCGGTGTCTTCCAATGGGATGTTCTATATCATGTGCTCTTTTTGAGACGTTCAGCTCGTTCTTGGAATGGGCGGTACTGGATGTGGCAGGGATCAATTCAGTCATCCATTATTTGGATGACTTTTTATGTGTTGGCCCGGCGGGTTCCAACATATGTGCAGTATTGTTGGGGACTTTGCAATATCTAGTGGAGAGATTTGGGGTGCCGCTGTCCCCGAAAAAAACGGAAGGTCCGGCAGTGACTATCACATTTCTCGGGATTGAAATAGATTCAATCAGGCTGGAATGTAGGATTCCGCAGGACAAATTGATGAAGTTGAAAGAGGAAGTTCGCGGGACTATTGGAGACAGGAAATTGCAGCTTCGCCAACTCCAATCTCTGCTGGGTAAGTTAAACTTCACCTGCCGAATTATCCCGCTGGGTCGGATCTTTTGCAGGCGGCTTTCGGCCGCTACCGCAGGTGTCCGTGCACCAACTCATTTCGTGAGTCTTACTAGAGAGCATAGGGAAGACTTACGGGTGTGGCAGGTATTCTTGGAGTCATTCAATGGAAGGGCTCTGTGGATGTCCGGGCCCATCAGCAACTGTGATTTGGAACTATTCACAGATGCGGCTGGTTCGACCGGTTTTGGCGCCTTCTTTAAGGGTCAATGGTGCGCTGCCAGGTGGCCTGTGGCATGGCAGGAGGCAGGGTTCTTGAAGAACCTGGTACTATTGGAACTATTCCCCATTGTCGTGGCCATGGAACTGTGGGGTGAGTCATTTAAGAACCTGAAGATTCGATTTAATTGTGACAACATGGGGGTGGTGCAAGTGGTTAATCGGCTGACCGCTGCATCCTTGCTGGTGGTCAGGCTTTTGCGCCATCTAGTACTTCGCTGTCTACAAGTGAATGCTTTCATATATGCTGTGCATCTACCAGGGACTGAGAACACCTTGGCCGACGCTTTGTCTTGTTTTCAGTGGGACAGGTTCCGGAGGTTGGCACCAGATGCGGATCAACAAGGGGTCGCCTGTCCCAGCTGGATATGGAACATTGCCTTGGAACCGCAGCAAAATGGATTCAGTAATCTGTGAGTATGGCTACATGGAATCCCTACTCTAAGGTATGGAAGGACTGGTTCACCTTTTTAAATGACTTGGACATGGGATCGGATGATCCGGAAGTGGACAAGGCGGTACTTTATTTTATCATTAGGGATTTTGAAAGGGGTATCTCGTCAGCTGCCATCAATCATGAATTGGCAGGTTTGGCCTTCCTCTTTAAATGGCAGGGGTGTCGGGACCACACAAAGGATTTCTGGTTACGACAGGCAGTTAAAGGGTACAGGAAGGCTTACAAGCAGAGGGATGGGAGGCGCCCGGTCTCATTTGAAATGTTAAAACAATTGATGCTGAGTTTGGAATCGGTCTGTAGATCCGATTACGAATGTAGACTATTTAAAGCAGCGTTTGCACTGGCCTTCTTTGGGGCACTGAGGGTGAGCGAGCTGGTCAGCCCTTCAAAAGCAGTTCCGGGTGGGCTTATGCACAGCGAGGTGGAAGTGTGGATGGATAGGGTCAGGATATGGATCAGTAGGTCCAAGACGGATCAAGCAGGGAGAGGAAGGTATTTGGATTTGGGTAAGATTGTGGAGTGTAAAATATGCCTTCAAAGAGGATCCTTCAAAGAGGTTAGACCTGCATGTACAGGCCCCTTTTTAATACATGAGGATGGTGCATGTCTTTCCAAATACCAGTTTACAACGGTTTTCAAAAAATGTGTAGTTATGGTGGGATGTGACCAGTTACAGTTCTCTTCTCATTCCTTCAGGATTGGGGCAGCCACAGAGGCTGCTAGGGCTGGTCTTAGTCAGGATGTAATTAGACGTATTGGTAGATGGGATTTAAACTGTATGTCCGCCCGAATATGATTCAATTATAAGGTCAGGTTTGGGTTTTGTTTAAAACTGTGTGTTAGGTATTTAAGTGTTTTATGTGGGTTTTTGTATTGTTCTTTCATTGACAGGTCATGAAGTGGGTCTGGTATGGATTCTCGGGCACTCCTATGTGTTCTGGGGGGCTAAGAGAGCTGACGTTCGGCAGAATGGCAGGCAGCTAATGATTCCCAGACAAGAGGCGCTCATAAGGTGGATTGGGGTCCCGGGCATGCAGTGGAACAGGGTGCTGGGGGAAGTTCATAGATTCTCTCGCCTAGACAGGTCCCCTGATGTATTGTTATTACATGTTGGGGGAAATGATATGGGAGCCAGATCCATGAGGGACCTCATCAGGGATATCAAATGTGACTTTTTGTGCCTTAGAGCGGCTTATCCTAAGATGGTTTTGGTGTGGTCGGATATAATAAGGAGGTTGTCATGGCGTTGGGCCTGGTCTGATAGAAAAGTGGACAGGGCCAGAATAAAGGTCAATAAAGAGGTGAGCAGGTTTTTTATAAAGAATGGTGGTTTAGCTATTCGGCATAGGGAGTTAGAGATTGACACCTGGCGGTATCTACGCAGCGATGGCGTGCATTTGAATGAGGTGGGGACGGACTTATGGTCATTAGGTTTACAAGAGGGTATACAGAGAGGTTTGAGGGTGTGGAGGTGCTCGCAAGGGTAAGGGGTTACCCCTTTCGTGCTGTGGCAGCTTTAGGTTTCCTTTAATAGGTTAAGTATGTTACAAGTTCTAACATGTGTTACCCATCCAGGGGATGGGGGGTTGTTTGATGGTACCCATCCATATGATGGGGGGTTTTGCTGGTACCCATACATGGAAGGATGGGGATTGAAGTTGGTACCTTCAGGCCTTAAGGGTTAACCTGGAGGAGTTTAAAAGGTTAGGTCACTGGGTAGGTTGTGATATGCCTCCGAGTCAGGGGTTGCCGATTGAGGTTGAAATGAAGAAGTTTATCCCAGTGACCAGGGTTATAGTGGTTGTTATTACAGTAATTTACCCTCATAAGTTATTTAAGAAAGTTTACAGTTATTTATGATATTTATGTTATTTTATAAAGTTTTAATAAATAGGCCGTAAGGCCATTTTACTCCAAGAACTAGTCTGAGTCATCCATGATGTTTTTGGATGGCTGCTTGTGTGGTAAGGTTGGTAATAGGTATCTGGGCTTAAGTCCTACAATGTCATGAGAGCTGGTGAGTGAGGGCACGTGAGGAGGGGAGAACAACACCTGATTGCCCTTATCTGCATGTTATGTGGAACATGGATTGGACTTTAGAAGATTTGATTTTGCACTGTGAAGACTGCATAAACTAGCACTTTATCTACCGTATGAACTTTATTTATGAACTGCTTATTACCATTGTGTTTTGGTTTAATCAAGGAGGTTAGGATTTGAGAGTGTAATTATTTGCAGCCAACAGTCCACTTTGCTCCAGAGAGGAAATATCAAGCAGAGATTCCAAACATCAGAGGAGGAAGATTTCTACATTTAACCCCTTCTCTAATAACTCCAGGACAGCTATGTGCATTTGGGACAGAAGATCAGGAGGGTACGATGGTGGGGCAGATGTGCAGGGGGTACAGTGGTGGGAGAGATGAGAAGGAGGTTTAGCGGTGGTTCAGAAGAGCAAGGGGGTACAGTGAGGGGGCCGAAGAGCAGGGGGTTACTGTGCAAGGACAGATAAGCAAGGGGGGTTCAGTGATGGGCCAGATGGGAAGGGGGTTTCAGTGGTGGGACAGATGAGCAGAGGATTACTGTGGTGGGGCAGAAGAGCAGGGGGGTACAGAGGTGAGACAGATGTGCAGGAGGTACAGTGGTGGGGCAAATGAGAAAGGGGGTTACAGTGGTGGGGCAGATGAGCAGATGGGTTTAGTGTTAGGACAGATGAGAATGTGGTTCAGCAGTGAGACAGAAGAGCTTGGGGCTAAGGCTGTGGAGTAGATGTGCAGGGATGTACAGTGATGGGGAAGATAGGCAGAGGGGTTACAGTGGTGGGACAAATGAGCAGGGGGTTACAGAGGTGGGGAAAATGTGCAGCAGGTACAGTGGTGGGAGAGATGAGAAGGGGGTTCAGCGGTGGGGCAGAAGAATGGGGGTACAGCAGTGGCATAGATGTTCAGGGAGGTACAGTGGTTGGTCAGAAGTGAAGGAGGTACAGTGATGGGAGAGATGAGAAGGGGGTTCAGCGGTGGAACAGAAGAGTACAGTACAGTGATAGGGCAGATGAGCAGGGGCTTACAGTGATGGAACAGATGAGCAGGAGGATACAAAGATGGGGCAGAAGAGCAGGGGGGTACAGTGGCAGGGAAGAGGAGAAAGGAGGTACATTGGTGGGACCGATGAGCAGGGTGTTACAGTGGTGGGGCAGAAGAGCATGGGGAAGAGCAGGAGATACAGTACTGGGGCAGATGAGAAAGGGGGTTACAATGGTGTGGCAGATGGGTTCAGTGTTTGGACGGGTGAGAAGGTGGTTTAGTAGTGAGACAGAAGAGCATAGGGGTACAGTGGTGGAGCAGATGTGCAGGGAGGTACAGTGGTGGGGCAGATGAGCAGGGGGGTTACAGTGGTGGGACAGAAGAGCAGGGTGGTACAGTGGTGGGGCAGATGAGCAGGGGGTACAGAGGTGGGGCAGATATGCAGGGTAGTACAGTGGTGGGGAATATTTGCAGGGGGGTACAGTGGGGGGACAGATGAGCAGTGGGGAACAGTGGTAAAACAGATTTGCGGGGGGTACAGTTATCTATAGGAATTGGGGCTGATCTGAGGACTGGAGATATAGGAATTGGGGCTGACCTGAGGCATGAGAGTGCAGGATGTTAACCCCTTCACGCCAACCTACACAAATATGCATTCTCGGCTAGAAGGGGTTATACCGGGGTGATGCATGCAGCTGCAAGCATCACCCCGGTACCGTTTTTTAGAAATAACCGATGCGGCTAAAAAGCCGCTCGGTTGTTATCCTAAGGAGCGGGCGGGGACACCTCATCCCCCTGCCTTCCGCGGCTCTCCCAGGCTCTCCCATGCCACCGGGAGGCCCGAGCGACCAGCCGACGTGTCTGCCCCCTCCCTCCGTGCTCGCACACAGAAGCGAATGCATATGTAAGTCGCGCCCGTAAACGGTATTCAAACCACACATGTGAGGTATCGTTGCGACCATTCCACGAGTGTGCGCAATTTCAAAGCATGACATGTTAGGTTTCTATTTACTTGGCGTAATATCGTCTTTCACATTATACAAAAAAATTGGGCGAACTTTACTGTTTTTTGGGTTTTTTTAATTCATGAAAGTGTCTTTTTTCCCAAAAAAACTGCATTTGAAAGACCGCTATGCAAATACCATGTAGCATAAACATTTTTATTCTCTAGGGTCTCTGCTAAAAAAAATATATTTATAATGTTTTGAGGTCCTAAGTAATTTTCTAGCAAAAAATATTTAACTTGTAATCAACAAATGTCAAAAATAGGCTTAGGCATGAAAGGCTTAATTAGTAACTATTGCTCAAGTAGTTTACAGCATTTACTTTATAAAAATTCCTTTTCCCGACTGAGAGTGTGAAGCTAACATTTTTTTGTTATTAAATTTGGCACACTCAATTTCTTTGGAAACATCGTCCAGCACACTGTGCTCAAAAGGTTGCCTACCCATGTGATAGAACATAATGTTCTTTAGCAAGGAACATGCAATCCACATTAATAATTATGTTACCAAAATTAACGTGTGCTGTAAATTGCCTCCAGCATTGCTGCTGTTTCTTCTAATGCCGCGTACACACGAGCGGACATTACGGCGGACTTTGCCCGGCGGACTTTTCGACGTACTTTCCGACGGACTTTGTGAATGAACGGACTTGCCTACACACAATCCACCAAAGTCCGTCGAATTCGTACGTGATGACGTACGACCGGACTAAAACAAGGAAGTTCATAGCCAGTAGCCAATAGCTGCCCTAGCGTGGCTTTTTGTCCGTCGAACTAGCATACAGACGGCGGACTTTTCGACCGGATTCGATTTCAACGGATAAATTTTAAACAAGTTTCAAATCTAATTCCGTCCAACTTTTGAGAAAACAAAGTCCGCTGGAGCCCACACACATCGAATTGTCCGACGAAATCCAGTCCGCCGGGCAAAGTCCGCCGTAATGTCCGCTCGTGTGTACGCGGCATTACTCCACAAGGAGCTTATATGTTAAGGAATTGCACAATGTGCGATAAATGGATAGCGGGTGGTGAAAAAAATGGACACTCCACAGAAACATAACATGATACACAGTAGATTAATTTCTTCATTAACCACTTGCTTACTGGGCACTTAAACCCCCCTCCTATCCAGACCAATTTTCAGCTTTCAGCGCTGACGCACTTTGAATGACAATTGCGCGGTCATACAACACTGTACCCAATTGACATTTTTATCATTTTTTTCCCACAAATAGTGCTTTCTTTTGGTGGTATTTGATCACCTTTGCGGTTTTTAGTTTTTGTTAAAAAAATCTAAAAAGACCGAATTAAAAAAAAATATATATATTTTTTTTTATTTTTTGTTTTAAAATTTTAAAAAGGTAATTTTTCTCCTTCATTGGTGTACACTAATGAGGCGGCACTGATGGGCACCGATAGGTGGCAGTGATGGGCACTGATGGGTGGCAATAATGGGCACTGATCTGTTACACTGCAGCACTGCTAGGTGGCACTGATTGGCACCACTTGTGGGCATTGATAGGTGGCACTTGTGGGCATTGATAGGTGGCACTTGTAGACATTGATAGGTGGCACTCATGGGCATTGATAGGTGGCACTGGTGGGCACTGTGGGCACTGTCAGGTGGCAATGGCAGGTGGCACTGGCAGGGGGTACTGGTGGCACATATGAGGCATTAATACCTCTTCCTCTTCTGGACCGATGTCCCTTGCTGATGAGCCGGTGATCGGCTTTTTTTTCTCCTCACACTGTCAGCGCGAGGAGAAAAAAAAAACTATCACAGAGCTTTTGTTTTGATCATGTGATCAGCTGTCATTGGCTGACAGCTGATCACATGGTAAGGGGTCGGGACCGTGCACAGGGGAGGCCATCATATGATGGCCTCCCAGGAATTCAGGTCCACACTGTAGCCGTCATTCGGCTATAGCGCAGATGTCAACTGGTTAAACCTGTGAAAATGTATTGCTATAATGGAAGCTTAATGATTGATGATTGGCAGGGCATCCATACACTGCAGACTTGTTAAAGTGGTTGTAAACCTATGAAAAAAAAAAAAAACCCCGCAAGACAAAGGCATAATGAGCTAGTATGCATAGCATACTAGCTTATTATGAAATACTCCCTTAGATCGAAGCCCCCACCTTAGATCGGTCCCGGCACACTTCTCTGCCCAGCAACATGTCTCCCGGAGTTATTTCCAGGTATCGCGGGCTCCGGCACTGTGATTGGCCGGAGCCGCAATGACGTCACTCCCACACAAGCGCGCAGGAGCCGCCAGTAACGGCACATCAGCTGAAGCAACAGCACAAACTTGCCATTGCTTCAGTGCGCATGTGCCGATGATGTCGGCACATGCTGATACAGTGGATATCTCCTAAACCGTGTAGGTTTAGGAGATATCCATAGTAGCTACAGATAACCCTTATTATAGGCCTATCTGTAGTGAAAAGTGGTCTGTAAGAGTTTACAACCACTTTAAAGTGGTTGTAAACCCACTTTTTGGACTTCTACCTATAGGTAAGCCTAGAATAAGGCTTACCTATAGGTAGTGGAAATATCTCCTAAACGTGCGCCGTTTAGGAGATATTTCACTTGTAGTCCGCCAAAAATTCCACCGGCGCATACGCCGGGAAGAAACGAAACTAAGTGCGGTTTCTTCCCTAGCCTGTGCCGTTAATCGCGGCTCCTGTGCACATGAGTGGGAGTGACATCACGCGGCTCTGGCGAATCACAGAGCTGGAGTCCGCGGCCCAGAAAGGAGAGGGGCCAGAAGATGGACGCTGCCTACACAGAGGACATCGCTGGATTCTTTTGCAGATAAGTGGCACATAATGAGCTAGTATGCATTATGCTTTTCATTTGCAGGCTTTGCAGCGAGCTAAAGAGGAAGTAAAACCCATCAGGGTTTTCTTCCTCTTTAAAGCAACTTTCTAGATAGGGCGAATCGGCTTTCCATGTCAGGGTAGAACTATCAAGTTGTTATGGGTAAAATTCTGCTTTAAAGTTGATCATTCAGTCATATACAAGAAATAAATCCTATTTTTGTTTACGTTTTCCTTGTGCATGCACTCCCTTGCATATGTTTGGGTATACATAGTTCTAAATTTTTCCCTTCTAAGTACAATAACAGCAAAATGCAATTTTTTTTAGTATATTGGTTGAAATCACTTGTTCAGGTGTGTATCCAGCGAACGAAGAGCAGATTATTTTTGATCCACTCCTAAATGAAATAAAACAGAGTATTATGTGCAACACTGCTTACAAAGGTATGATCACTAAGACCCCTTTCACACTGGAGCGGTTTGCAGGCGCTATTGCGCTAAAAATAGCACCTGTAAACCGACTCAAAACAGTCGCTGCTGTCTCTCCAATGTGAAAGCCCGAGGGCTTTCACACTGGAGCAGTGCGCTAGCAGGACGGGAAAAAAAGTCCTACTAGCAGCATTTTCGGAGCGGTGTATACATCAATGGGGCAGCGCGGCTATACCGCCAGCAAAGCGCCTCTGCAGAGGCGCTTTGCGGTGGTTTTTAACCCTTTCTCGGCCACTAGTGGGGGGTAAAACCGCCCCGCTAGCGGCTGAATACTGCCGCAAAAATTACGCTAAAGCGGCACTAATAATAGCAGCGCTTTACCGCCAACGCACCTCCCGCCCCAGTGTGAAAGGGGCCTTAGAAATAAATAAATAATTTGTTACTGGTTAAAAATATTTGCAATTGGTTAAAATAAAATATTTAAAAAAATAAAATTAAAAAAGTGGCAGTAAAAAAGTAAAGGAAAAAAAAATGTGCATGTGCCCCCCCCCCCAGTCCATACCAGGCTCTTTGGGTCTGGTATGAATTTGAAGGGGAACCCAATGGCAAAATGAAAAAAAAAATGGCGTGGCCCCCCAAAAATCAGTAACAAACCCCTATCCGGGCATGCAGCCTGGCAGGTCAGGAAAGGGGAAGACAAGCAAATGCTCCCCCTCCTGAACCATACCAAGCCACATACCCTTAACATGGGTACCACCCCAGAGCACCTTGTCAAGGGCCTCATCCCTACAACCGTGGCTGGTAATGGTGGGGGTCTGTGGATGGGGGGCCTATCATAATCTAGAAGCCATCTTTAACAAGGGGGCCCCCAGATCCCAGCTCCCCCCCATGTGAATGAGTATCGGGTACATAGTACCCCTACCCAATCACCAAAAAAGTGTCAAAAAGTAATAAACAGAAGAGACACGTTTTTAACACTTCCTTAATTTAAAAATAAAAAATAAAAAAATAGTGTCCCTCGATGTAAATCTATTGTCAATCACGCCGCCCGCTGCACCTGAAAAAAAAACAAAAAAACGCTCCCACCTCCTGGAAGGCCTCCTGCCAAATGCCTGCTCTGTGCTTTGACATTTATTATATAGGTAAGGGGCAGGGCCACCTGGCTACGTCACCCGGTGGTCCCATCCCTTGTGACATTACATGATTAGCATGCACCAGTCCATGACATCAGAAGGGGGGTGACGTAGCCAGGTGGCCCCGCCACTTACCTATATAAGAAATGGCAAAGTGCAGAGCAGGCATTTAAAGCATCCCAAAGCACCCACCCCTCCATGTTGAGGGCATGTGGCCTGGTATGGTTCAGGAGGGAGGGGGGGCGCTCCTCCCCCTCCTTTCCTGACCTGCCAGGCTGCATGCCTGAATAAGGGTCTGCTATGGAATTTGGGGGGGACCCCACGCCGTTCTTTTCTTTATTCTTTCAATAGCCGGGTGCTGGCAATTGCAACCGCAAGTCATTTTAAATGGGACTTGATCTTTTTTTTTTTGATTGATACACGTCCCCCAGGGGAGTACCCAGACCCCCATACCCTTTTTATGGCCAATTACTTGCATATAAGCCTTCAAAATGGACACTTGATTTTTCTTGTTCGGCTCCCATAGACTTCAATAGTGTTCGCCGTTCAGATTGGAGCATTTCCTCTGTTCGGTTTGCAGCAGAACTCCTGAACAGGGGAGTGTTCCTCCCATGTCTACTCATATTACAAAAGAAATAAAAATGGCAGACCAAGCAATCGTGCACTGAATAAAATATAACAAGCTAATTTCTTTTAAACAGGTTATTTGTAAGAATATAGTTAATGTTATAAAGGGAGAGGATCAGTGCTTTTTTTCAGCTGGAACTTGGTGGAACTCAGTTCCACCACCTCTGGCTCAGGCCCTCTGCTCCCTGCCTACCATTATCACTTGTAAAAACAAGTCTGACTCCTGTGTTTACAAGTGACAGCTTGTCTCTCACCGGCTCCCACAGATCTGATCTCCTGAGTGCCTCTCACTGAGTGCAGGATGTGGACAAGGGAGGTGCAGGTGCCTGGGGTGCAGTGCAGATCCCGACATCCCTACTGGATGATCTCCCTGCAAGTGAGAGAGGCTGCCTATAGTGTGTGTAAAGTACTAGAGCCAGTTGGATGCTTAAGCTTAATACAGCAACAAAAGTAAGACATGTGCACGATGGTGGAGCTTTTAAGAGGGAGGGAGAAGATGGCGGTGGTGTAGGGGAATTGTATGGCGAGGTCAGAGCTGCAGAAGGGTGAAAGTGAGATGTGGATGGGGGATGCAGAGGTAAGCGGCTGTGGGAAAAGGCTGAACTCTGCACTCTCTCTGTAGCTCACCCCCAAACTCCGCACTCTGTACCCACACACCCCAACACTACAATCTGTATGTAATGCACTCCTGGTGTTTAATGCCCCTTAAGATCCCTCCACTGTTAGTGAAATTTGACCACACTAGTAACCCACTATGTGATGAGGTTTGGAGGGTGTGTGTGTGAGGGTTTTTTGGGGGGGTCGTGGTTGAGTTCCTCCACCCATTATCTGAGAAAAAAAGTCCTGGAGAGGATGATATTACTGGAGAATTACAGTATAATAATCATATCATAATTGGTTGTATTTAATAGTTACTATGTATATATTCTAAAAATAAAACAAAATATGGGAGAACAAAAAGCATTTGTTCCTGGGGTCACCCCATTTAACCTCTCTTGGTGCTATTCTACACATTGGCCCACTCGGTTTGCTACTTGTGTGGGTTGCTGTCACCCCTCACGCCCCCTCGGCTCCCGGCAGGGGCGCTTCTGGCTGGTCTGGGACTTTCGCGGTAGCACTACCATTGCGCAGGTTCCCCAGAAAGTGTTTAATAGCCATGTGGGGGGTCCTCCCATATTGTATATTTGCCCACATGATCCCTCTAGACTATCTTATTATGACTGTTTTTCTTATCCATAGTAGGGATGAGCTTCGAGTTTGAGTCAAACTCATGTTCGACTCGAACATTGGCTGTTCGCAAGTTCGCAGAACACTGAACAATTTGGGGTGTTCGCGGCAAATTTCGAATGCTGCGGAACACCCTTTAAAAGTCTATGGGAGAAATCAAAAGTGCTAATTTTAAAGGCTTATATGCAAGTTATTGTCATAAAAAGTGTTTGGGGACCCAGGTCCTGCCCCAGGGGACATGGATCAATGCAAAAAAAAGTTTTAAAAACGGCTGTTTTTTCAGGAGCAGTGATTTTAATAATGCTTAAAGTCAAACAATAAAAGTGTAATATCCCTTTAAATTTCGTACCTGGGGGGTGTCTATAGTATGCCTGTAAAGGGGCGCATGTTTCCCGTGTTTAGAACAGTCTGACAGCAAAATGACATTTTGAAGGAAAAAAAAACATTTAAAACTACCCGCGGCTATTGCATTGCCGACAATACACATAGAAGTTCATTGATAAAAACGGCATGGGAATTCCCCACAGGGAAACCCCGAACCAAAATTAAAAAAAAAAATGATGTGGGAGTCCCCCTAAATTCCATACCAGGCCCTTCAGGTCTGGTATGGATATTAAGGGGAACCCCGGCCAAAATTTAAAAAAAAATGACGTGGGGTTCCCCCTAAATTCCATACCAGACACTTCAGGTCTGGTATGGATTTTAAGGGGAACCCCACGCCAAAAAAAAAAAAAAAACGGCGTGGGGTCCCCCCAAAAATCCATACCAGACCCTTATCCGAGCACGCAACCTGGCAGGCCGCAGGAAAAGAGGGGGGGACGAGAGTGTGCCCCCCCCTCCTGAACCATACCAGGTCACATGCCCTCAACATTGGGAGGGTGCTTTGGGGTAGCCCCCCAAAACACCTTGTCCCCATGTTGATGAGGACAAGGGCCTCATCCCCACAACTGTGGCCGGTGGTTGTGGGGGTCTGCGGGCGGGGGGCTTATCGGAATCTGGAAGCCCCCTTTAACAAGGGGACCCCCAGATCCCGGCCCCCCCCTGTGTGAAATGGTAAGGGGGTACTTACCCCTACCATTTCACTAAAAAAGTGTCAAAATAGTTAAAAATGACAAGAGACAGTTTTTGACAATTCCTTTATTTAAATGCTTCTTCTATCTTCCTTCATCTTCTTCTTCAGGTTCTTCTGGCTCTTCTGGTTCTTCCTCCGGCGTTCTCGTCCAGCATCTCCTCCACGGCGTCTTCTATATTCATCTCCTCGGGCCGCTCCGCACCCATGGCATTGGGGGGGAGGCTCCCGCTCTTCTCTTCATCTTCTTCTTCATCGTCTTCTCTTCTTCCTTCTTCTCTTCTTCTCTTCTTAATTTTCTTCTCCGGGCCGCTCTGCATCCATGCATGGAGGGAGGCTCCCGCTGTGTGACGGCGTCTCCTCATCTGACGGTTCTTAAATAACGGGGGGCGGGGCCACCGGTGACCCCGCCCCCTCTGACGCATGGGACATGACGGGACTTACCTGTGGCATTCCCCGTGACGTCACAGGGAAGTCCCGTCAAGTCACCGTGCGTCAGAGGGTGGCCCCGCCCCCCGTTATTTAAGAACCGTCAGATGAGGAGACGCCGTCACACAGCGGAACCCTCCCTCCATGCATGGATGCGGAGCGGCCCGGAGAAGAAAATTAAGAAGAGAAGAAGAGAAGAAGGAAGAAGAGAAGAGGATGAAGAAGAAGATGAAGAGAAGAGCGGGAGCCTCCCCCCAATGCCATGGGTGCGGAGCGGCCCGAGGAGAAGAAGATAGAAGACGCCGCGGAGGAGATGCTGGACGAGAACGCCGGAGGAAGAACCAGAAGAGCCAGAAGAACCAGAAGAAGAAGAAGATGAAGGAAGATAGAAGAAGCATTTAAATAAAGGAATTGTCAAAAACTGTCTCTTGTCATTTTTAACTATTTTGACACTTTTTTTAGTGAAATGGTAGGGGTAAGTACCCCCTTACCATTTCACACAGGGGGGAGGCCGGGATCTGGTGGTCCCCTTGTTAAAGGGGGCTTCCAGATTCCGATAAGCCCCCCGTCCGCAGACCCCCACAACCACCGGCCAGGGTTGTGGGGATGAGGCCCTTGTCCTCATCAACATGGGGACAAGGTGTTTTGGGGGGCTACCCCAAAGCACCCTCCCAATGTTGAGGGCATGTGGCCTGGTACGGTTCAGGAGGGGGGGGTCGCACTCTCGCCCCCCCCTCTTTTCCTGCGGCCTGCCAGGTTGCGTGCTCGGATAAGGGTCTGGTATGGATTTTTGGGGGAACCCCACGCCGTTTTTTTGTTTTTTTTTGGCGCGGGGTTCCCCTTAAAATCCATACCAGACCTGAAGGGTCTGGTATGGAATTTAGGGGGAACCCCACGTCATTTTTTTTTTTTAATTTTGGCCGGGGTTCCCCTTAATATCCATACCAGACCTGAAGGGCCTGGTATGGAATTTAGGGGGACTCCCACTTCATTTTTTTTTTTTTTAATTTTGGTTCGGGGTTTCCCTGTGAGGAATTCCCATGCCGTTTTTATCAATGAACTTCTATGTGTATTGTCGGCAATGCAATAGCCGAGGGTAGTTTTAAATGGCTTTTTTTCCTTCTAATGTCATTTTGCTGTCAGGCTGTTCTAAACACGGGAAACATGCGCCCCTTTACAGGCATACTATAGACACCCCCCAGGTACGAAATTTAAAGGGATATTACACTTTTATTGTTTGACTTTAAGCATTATTAAAATCCCTGCTCCTGAAAAAACGGATTGATCCATGTCCCCTGGGGCAGGACCCGGGTCCCCAAACACTTTTTATGACAATAACTTGCATATAAGCCTTTAAAATTAGCACTTTTGATTATTCATGTTCGTGTCCCATAGACTTTAACGGTGTTCGCGTGTTCGAGCAAACTTTTTTCCTGTTCGCATGTTCTGGTGCGAACCGAACAGGGGGGTGTTCGGCTCATCCCTAATCCATAGATGATCAACACGGTATTGCTCCTGACGAGTGGCTATAAGGCCTCGAAACGCGTAGAGCTAAGAACTGTGTATATATTCATGAATTTTTTTATGTCCGTTCCTATTTATGTTCTTTATTTTCTTTTACCTGTTTTAAGCTACGCTTTAGTGCGTCAATAACCTGTAACAGGTATATCCTACTATGTGTATAATTATTCTTTCCTTTACTTGTTTTAAGCTACGCTTTAGTGCGTTAATAACCTGTAACAGGTATTTTCTATTTTGTATATAATGATTTTTTCCTTTACTCGTTTTAAGCTACGCTTTAGTGCGTCAATGACCTGTAACAGGTATTCTTTACGATGTGTATAATCAATTATTCTGTGTTTTTGCATAACATGTAATAACTCCTTGCTGAAGTGTTAACAAAAATGTATTGTGTGGTTCTAATGAACTGTATATACTTTGATATTTGGCATAATGCAATGAGTTAAATAAAAAATTCTATGGAAATTTGGAATCAAATTAAAAATTAGTTTCTATGTTAAATTAATTTTTCCTACCTCCGTATGCTTCATGCAAAGTCCCGCTTTTTGTTCTCCCATTTTTTTATGTGTTGAATGGGATGGAGGAAGGGATTTGAACGCCCCCTGTTACCTCATTTAAAGTCCCACTAATTTCTTCCCTCTTCTCTCTTTAGTAAAACAAAATATGTGAACCACTGGTTTTCATGTGGAATTATTAAAGAAAATAATGAAAAATTGTTACCCTTGTTTCTGGATGTGAGGTACAACAAGTTTTATCAAAAGGAAAGTAGATATTATATTGACATCGAAAACCTATCAAATGATACAGAAAAATTATCAGTACATTTTGTTTCATGAATTATGTTTAAATTCAGCAAACTTTACCAATACTAATTGTTTCTATAGCCCCAATATTAAAGTAGAAATCCAGGATTTACCCCCCACCACCACCACCAGTACCTGCCCCTATAATACTATTAAGCCCAAGTTCACATTGGAGCGATTTGTCATGCAATTCGACAGGTCACATCGCATGACAAGTCGCATCCTATTGCTGGAAATTTTTAGCGCTGCTGTACCGTCGTTCTTGCAGCTGTATTCGGCCGCTAGCGGTGCAGTTTTAACCCCCGCTGGAGGCTGAAAAAGGGTTAAAATCACTCGTACAGCGTTGATTTCAATGGGCAGGAGCGGTTTAGGAGCGGTGAATACACCGCTCCTTCACCGCTCCAAAGAAGCTGTTTGCAGGACTTTTTTCACCGTCCTGCCAGCGCACCGTTTCAGTGTGAAAGCCCTCGGGCTTTCACACTGAACAAATAGCGGAGGCTGTTTAGGGGTGGTTTGCAGGCTGTATTTTTAGCGCAATACTGCCTGCAAACCGCCCCAGTGTGAAAGGGGTCTAAGACACAATTATCTTTAATGGGTCTTAGATGGCAGTACAACTCAAAAGGGGTTTAAATCCTTTTCCACTCATATTTTGGGCAAAATATAAACAAATACCTCTTGATTTTTTTGCATGTTGGTCTTTTGAGGAGTGTTTACATTATACATTTAAGATGCCTACCATGTTCTTTTTAGACCAGATGGCACTAAAAAGTTGTATATGAGCATTGCACAACTATAATGCCGCGTACACACGAGCGGACTTTACGGCGGACTTTGCCCGGCGGACTGGATTTCGTCGGACAATTCGATCGTGTGTGGGCTCCAGCGGACTTTGTTTGCTCAAAAGTTGGACGGACTTAGATTTGAAACTTGTTTAAAATTTATCCGTTGAAATCGAGTCCGGTCGAAAAGTCCGCCGTCTGTATGCTAGTTCGACGGACAAAAAGCCACGCTAGGGCAGCTATTGGCTACTGGCTATGAACTTCCTTGTTTTAGTCCGGTCGTACGTCATCACGTACGAATTCGACGGACTTTGGTGGATTGTGTGTAGGCAAGTCCGTTCATTCAGAAAGTCCGTCGTAAAGTACGTCGAAAAATCCGCTGGGCAAAGTCTGCCGTAAAGTCCGCTCGTGTGTACGCGGCATAATTAAATTCCCTATTTTAGAACGTGTTTGCTGTAGAAAATAAAGAGGGCCCAGGCATGGTCTAGAACCAAGCTTAAAAAGTATGTAAACCCAACATTTCATATTTCTGATATGTGCCTGTTGTACCATGTTCTTGTATGAAAAGGTATCCTGCTCTCTTTGTATTGCTTCCTTTGTGTGTGAAACCCCTGGTGTTCCTGCCATTCCCTCCACTTTTCTATTGAAAACTGACTGCACTAGGCATGAGAGCATAGCATGGTCAGTTCTTTAGCTGGTGGGGTTTCTTTACTAAAGCTACATTGGGCTCGCTTCTAACCTCAGCTTGTTCAATTTAACTTTGGCAATAAAACTTGGTAGCTGATTGGTTTCCATGCAGAAGTGAGCCTAATGTTGCACTCTCCAGCTTTAGTAAATAAACCCCAAAGTGCTCTCCTCCAATGATCAGACTCTTATGCTCACATGCCCCCCATTCACTAGGAAGACATGTGTGCAGCTGCTTCTCCTCCCCCAGCTTTCTGTGCTCAGCTGCATAAGGAGCTTATAGGGAACATGTTCACTAATGAAACTGGGAAAAAAGTTTAATATTTTTTTGTATACCTTTACACAAATGTTTTGCCTTTCATCTCTATTTTAAACTGAATTGGTTGTTTTACAAGGTGAGGGTTTACACATACTTTAAGTATCAAGAAAAGCAAAAATGAAATAAGGCATAATTCATAGCACTATTTCCTGTCAATTCCTACCAGTGCAGTTCAGTCATATAGCCTCAAGCATACTAGAAGAAAAATATGTTTCCAAGGAGAGAAGAAAACAAAAAAGAAAGGTTGTAAATGACTGGGAGTGCAGATCACTCATAAAGTATTCATAAATGTATTTACCAAAATGGATGTTTAAAAAATATGTTGCTGCCTAGCAACTACAGTTGTAGAAAACCTAAAATCTGCTAGACTGTGCAAGGTATTGTACACTAGCTGTGTCAAAGACACAAAACCCAGACAGGGTACAAAACAGAAAAGATTAAACAAGAAACAAAACACACAAAACTGTCCAGATGCCAAGTCAATTGGCACAAGGAGACCCCTCCATGGCGACTGCCGTATGTCAAGTTAATAATGTATCTAGGAGGTGTGTCAGTGTGTCAACCCCTTGGAGTCGCGAAATGTGGGGCTAGAGAGGGACCAGGAAGACACTGTCCAGAGGATCTCTGTATGGCATGAATACAGGCGGTGACTAGCTTAGATTAATTATTTCAGTAAGGGTCCCGTGCCGGGAATATTCATGCTAGTCCATGTATGCCAGAGATCCCGGTAAGTTTTGAGCTGGACGATGTAGGTAGTGGTGGTGTATTGTAGATCCTGAGAGTAACTTAGAATATGAGGCGTTGTTTGGGAAAGGCTTCACCACGGCTGCTGTGTGCAGGTAAATCTACTAGTGTTCCTCATATTATCACTCCCATGGCCGATATGTTTCTCTGGTTGCATCTATGGTGGTTAGGGATGAGCCGAACACCCCCCGGTTCGGTTCACACCAGAACCCGCGAACGGACCGAAAGTTCGCACGAACGTTAGAACCCCATTGACGTCTATGGGACTCGAACGTTTGAAATCAAAAGTGCTCATTTTAAAGGCTAATTTGCATGGTATTGTCCTAAAAAGGGTTTGGGGACCCGGGTCCTACCCCAGGGGACATGTATCAATGCAAAAAAAACTTTTAAAAACGGCCGTTTTTTCGGGAGCAGTGATTTTAATGATGCTTAAAGTAAAAAAAAAAAAGTGAAATATTCCTTTAAATATCGTACCTGGGGGGTGTCTATAGTATGCCTGTAAAGTGACGCGTGTTTCCCATGTTTAGAACAGTCCCTGCACCAAATGTCATTTTTAAAGGAAAAAATCTCATTTAAAACTGCTTGCGGGTTTAATGTCATGTCGGGTCATGGCAATATGGATGAAAATCAGTGAGACAAACGGCATGGGTACCCCCCAGTCCATTACCAGGCCCTTTGGGTCTTGTATGGATATTAAGGGGAACCCCGCACCCAAATTAAAATAAGGAAAGGTGTGGGGCCACCAGGCCCTATATACTCTGAACAGCAGTATACAGGCGGTGCAAACAAGACAGGGACTGTAGGTTTGTTGTTAAGTAGAATCTGTTTGTAATTTTGAACATTTTTAACGTGTTTAGCTCCAGCCAAAAAATCTTTTCTAAGCTTTTTGGAAAACATAGGGAAGGGTTATCACCCCTGTGACATTTGTTTTGCTGTCTTTCCTCCTCTTCAGAAGATTTTACCTCACTTTTTTGTCCCAATGAAAAATGCTTTTTGAAAATTTGGGTTTTTTTGTGGAACAAGGATTGGAAAGCATCAGTGGAAAGGAGAAATTGTTTTCCCATATTAACTCTTACAGGAGAGAATTTCCCTTCCTAGGGGTAGATTTCATCTCACTTCCTGTTGTCTCCTTCCGTTTGCAAGTAGGAGTCGTTTGTAAGTTAGATGTTTGAAAGTAGGGTCCTGCCCTATATACTCAGCAGAAATTTGGGCCTTAGGTGTTGCTGTGGCCACAACACTGTAAGCCCTCACAGGGCCCTGCTGTGAAATATTAGATCAAGAATTGTAATTACATGCCCCTGTTGAACAGGAGCTGAAAAATTAGGCCTTAGGCACTGGTGCTGGTGCCACAACACTGCAACCCCTCACAGACACTCTAGTTGGAACGCAGGAACGAGCCCTGCTGCAAAGTATTGCTTCAAAAATTGTAATTACACGCCCCTGTTAGACAGGGGCAGAAAAATTGGGCCTTAGGCACTGGTGCTGGTGCTACAACACTGCAACCTCTCACAGACACTCTAGTTGGAACGCAGGAACGAGCCCTGCTGCAAAGTATTGCATCAAAAATTGTAATTACACGCCCCTGTTAGACAGGGGCAGAAAAATTGGGCCTTAGGCACTGGTGCTGGTGCCACAACACTGCAACCCCTCACAGACACTCTAGTTGGAACGCAGGAACGAGCCCTGCTGCAAAGTATTGCATCAAAAATTGTAATTACACGCCCCTGTTAGACAGGGGCAGAAAAATTGGGCCTTAGGCACTGGTGCTGGTGCCACAACACTGCAACCCCTCACAGACACTCTAGTTGGAATGCAGGAACGAGTCCTGCTGCAAAGTATTACATCAAAAATTGTAATTACACGCCCCTGTTAAACAGGGGCTGAAAAATTGTGCCTTAGGCACTGGTGGTGGCGCACAGAATCAAAAATGTTCTTACAAGCTATCAGCGTGATGATTGAGGAGGAAGAGGATAATTACTCAGGGATAGTCACTCAGCATCAGCATAGGCAGTCTTTGAAGGGATCTGAGATTTCAAAAAAAATTATTCGGTTACATCAGCATCAGGTGCTTGGTAGCTGGTGGTGATCCAAGACTGATTCATTTTTATGAAGGTCAGCCGATCGACCGAGTCGGTGTACAGACGCACCCTGTGATCGGTTACCACGCCTCCAGCAGCACTGAATGTGCGTTCCGAAAGAACGCTGGATGCAGGACAGGCCAGTAGATCAATTGCATACTGTGCAAGCTCTGGCCAGTGATCCCTCCTCAAGACCCAGTAACCCAGAGGATTTTCGGTGGGAAAGGTGTCCAAGTCTGATCTTGCCCCTAGGTATTCCTGCACCATGTAAAACAGACGCTGGCGATGGTTGCTGGAACCGATCATACCTTGGGGCTGCGGACCAAAAAATTGTCTGAACGCATCGGTCAGACGGCCACCTTCTCCACCGCTCCTTCTTTGACTGACCGAAGCCTCAGCAACACGTTGTCCAGAAACAGGAGTTTGTAACCTCCCAGTCTCTGGGAACGCGTTGCACAGACCTTTCTGCAAGGCCTCCCGAAGATGTTTCATCCTCTGCTCCCTCTGCGATGGCAAGATAAGGTCCGCAACCTTACCCTTGTAACGTGGATCAAGGAGGGTTGCCAGCCAGTATTGGTCCTTCTCCTTGATACCACGAATACGAGGATCCTTACGCAGGCTTTGCAGGATCAGGGAGGCCATGCAGCGTAGGTTTGCTGAGGCATTCGGTCCGGAGTCCTCTGGGTCACTAAGGACAACAACGTCCGCAGCCACCTCCTCCCAGCCACGTACAAGTCCATGTGTTCCTTGGGACTGATCCCTTAAAGACTGCTGCTGATGCTGAGTGCCAGGCTCCACCTCCATACTGACACAATCTTCCTCCTCCTCCTCCTCGTCCTCTTCCTGTGTGATCGGCGGGCATGCAGGAACACTGTCTGGATAAAGGGGGCCTTGAGAGCTAAGGAAGTCCTCCTCTTCCTGCCTCTGTTCTGCCTCAAGTGCCCTGTCCATTATTCCACGCAGCGTGTGCTCCAACAGGTGGACAAGGGGGACAGTGTCACTGATGCATGCACTGTCACTGCTCACCATCCTCGTGGCCTCCTCGAATGGTGACAGGACAGTGCATGCATCCCTGATCATGGCCCACTGGCGTGGGGAAAAAAAAACAAGCTCCCCTGACCCTGTCCTGGTGCCATAGTCGCACAGGTACTCATTGATGGCCCTCTGCTGCGTGTGCAGCCGCTGCAGCATGGCCAACGTTGAGTTCCACCTGGTGGGCATGTCACAGATTAGGCGGTTCTTGGGCAGGTTAAACTCCTTTTGGAGGTCCGTCAGCCGAGCACTGGCATTATATGACCGGCGGAAATGCACACAGACTTTCCTGGCCTGCCTCAGGACATCCTGTAAGCCCGGGTACCTGCCCAAGAACCGCTGCACCACCAAGTTAAGGACGTGAGCCAAACAGGGCACATGGGTCATTTGTCCCTGTCGGAGGGCAGAGAGGAGGTTGGTGCCATTGTCGCAAACCACCATTCCTGCCTTAAGTTGGCGTGGCGTCAACCACCTCTGAACCTGCCCCTGCAGAGCTGACAGAACCTCTGCCCCAGTGTGGCTCCTGTCCCCCAAGCACACCAGCTCAAGCACCGCATGGCATCTTTTGGCCTGCGTACTTGCGTAGCCCCTTGAACGCCTACGGAGCACCGCTGGTTCCGAGGAAGAGGCCATGGAGGAAGAAGAAGAGGAGGGGGTGGAGGAGAGAGGTGTGTCACAATCAGCATTTTGGAGGCGTGGTGGCGGAACAACCTCCAACACTACTGCACCTTGTCCTGCATCCTTCCCAGCTGCCAGCAGAGTCACCCAATGCGCCGTGAAACTTAGGTAACGTCCCTGTCCATGCCTGCTGGACCATGAGTCAGCGGTAATATGCACCTTACCGCTGACCGCCCTGTCCAGCGAGGCATGGACATTGCCTTCCACATGCCGGTAGAGAGCCGGAATCGCCTTCCGTGAGAAAAAGTGGCGTTTGGGTACCTGCCACTGAGGAACCGCACATTCCACAAACTCACGGAAGGGGGCAGAGTCTACCAACTGAAAAGGCAGCAGTTGAAGTGCTAGCAATTTTGCCAAGCTAGCATTCAACCGCTGGGCATGTGGCTGGGAGCAAACTTCTTTCGGCGGTGCAGCAGCTGGGGCAGGGAAATTTGCCTGGTACAATCTGACGTCGGTGTACCAAAAGCAGATTGCCCACAAGTACTTGGCTGTGACACACCTAATTCTACACCTTCATTCCTCTCACTGCAGGTCTCAGAGAGGACTGAAGGTCTAGTGGGGTTGGAAATCTCAGCTGATGAGGAGCAAGGAGAGATCCTCTTTGTTCTTTGGTGTGGGTCTTTTAGATACGCTTGCCAACGAACTGCATGGCAGGTCAACATATGTCTGGTCAAGCATGTGGTACCCAAGCGGGAGATGTTTTGGCCACGCGACATACGCTTGAGACATATGTTGCAAATAGCAGCGGTGCGATCTGATGCACTCGTCTCAAAAAAGGCCCACACCAAAGAACTTTTTGAATAACGCGCAGAGACTGCAGTGCCCTGCACATGTGGAGCTTTGGGGTGTGATGCAGTCAATGTGCTGCCCTTAGGCTGGCCCCTGGAGGGCATCCTGCCTCGTTGGTGATGTGCCACCTCCTCCTCCTCCTCCTCCTCCTCCTCTCTCCTATCAGGCACCCACGTTGAGTCAGTGACCTCATCATCCCCTCCCTCCTCATCACTGGAGCAAACCTGGCAGTATGCTGCAGCAGGGGGAGCATGACTGCCAGATTGCTGTCCTTCTTGGGCACCCCCTCTGTCCGTGCTCATGTTACTGCCTTCATCGAGCTCAGTATCATCATCAGAGCCTTCCAAACGCTGGGCATCCTCCTGGAGCATGTACCCAACACTGTGGTCAAACAGTTCGAGGGAATCCTCAGGAGGACATGGTGGAGCTAGGGAAGGAGTCACTGATGACATTGAGCTGAGGGAAGAGGCCGCTGCTTTGCCAGACAAAGCACCCTGGGCATGGGTGAGAGAGGATGAGGAGGATGAGGACGGCTTGGTCATCCACTCGACCAAGTCTTCCGCATGTTGCGGCTCAACACGGCCAGCTGCCGAAAAAAAGGCCAAGCGTGTCCCATGGCCACGTGCTGATGAGGATGCACCGTCTCCACGACCAGCACTAGACACAGAGCCTGCTTGCCCTCTCTTATTGGCTTGTGACTGTCTGCCTCTCCTTCTTGGCCTTCCAGACATACTAATGGCCTGTAGCTGCACTAAGCTGGGATAGAACACCTGTAATTTTCTTCAGGTAGCTTTATATACTGTAACCAGACAAGCCTGCCTGTCAGTAGGAAGATAACAGGAACGGATCTAGCTGAACACTGTGAGCAGGACGCACTGTACTAAATGTAAATAGTCTAGCTGCCTGACCGTGGTACTAATAGGATCAAATAGAACACCTGTAATTTTCTTCAGGTAGCTTTATATACTGTAACCAGACAAGCCTGCCTGTCAGTAGGAAGATAACAGGAACGGATCTAGCTGAATACTGTGAGCAGGACGCACTGCACTAAATGTAAATAGTCTAGCTGCCTGACCGTGGTACTAATAGGATCAAATAGAACACCTGTAATTTTCTTCAGGTAGCTTTATATACTGTAACCAGACAAGCCTGCCTGTCAGTAGGAAGATAACAGGAACGGATCTAGCTGAACACTGTGAGCAGGACGCACTGCACTAAATGTAAATAGTCTAGCTGCCTGACCGTGGTACTAATAGGATCAAATAGAACACCTGTAATTTTCTTCAGGTAGCTTTATATACTGTAACCAGACAAGCCTCCCTGTCAGTAGGAAGATAACAGGAACGGATCTAGCTGAACACTGTGAGCAGGACGCACTGCAATCAATGTAAATAGTCTAGAAGATAACAGGAACGGATCTAGCTGAACACTGTGAGCAGGACGCACTGCACTAAATGTAAATAGTCTAGAAGATAACAGGAACGGATCTAGCTGAACACTGTGAGCAGGACGCACTGCACTAAATGTAAATAGCAGGAACGGATCTAGCTGAACACTGTGAGCAGGACGCACTGCACTAAATGTAAATAGCAGGAACGGATCTAGCTGAACACTGTGAGCAGGACGCACTGCACTAAATGTAAATAGCAGGAACGGATCTAGCTGAACACTGTGAGCAGGACGCACTGCACTAAATGTAAATAACAGGAACGGATCTAGCTGAACACTGTGAGCAGGACGCACTGCACTAAATGTAAATAGTCTAGAAGATAACAGGAACGGATCTAGCTGAACACTGTGAGCAGGACGCACTGCACTAAATGTAAATAGCAGGAACGGATCTAGCTGAACACTGTGAGCAGGACGCACTGCACTAAATGTAAATAGCAGGAACGGATCTAGCTGAACACTGTGAGCAGGACGCACTGCACTAAATGTAAATAGCAGGAACGGATCTAGCTGAACACTGTGAGCAGGACGCACTGCACTAAATGTAAATAACAGGAACGGATCTAGCTGAACACTGTGAGCAGGACGCACTGCACTAAATGTAAATAGCAGGAACGGATCTAGCTGAACACTGTGAGCAGGACGCACTGCACTAAATGTAAATAACAGGAACGGATCTAGCTGAACACTGTGAGCAGGACGCACTGCACTAAATGTAAATAGCAGGAACGGATCTAGCTGAACACTGTGAGCAGGACGCACTGCACTAAATGTAAATAGCAGGAACGGATCTAGCTGAACACTGTGAGCAGGACGCACTGCACTAAATGTAAATAGTCTAGAAGATAACAGGAACGGATCTAGCTGAACACTGTGAGCAGGACGCACTGCACTAAATGTAAATAGTCTAGATAGAAGATAACAGGAACGGTTCTAGCTAAACTGAATACAGTGTATATATATATATGCAACACCTGGGATGCATATATATACACAATACACTGTAAGTGCAGCTAACTGACTGACTGTTCTGCCTAATCTATCTAACTCAAATCAAATGACACTGTCTCTCTCTCTCTCTATCTCTCAGCACACCGGAACACACACTACACAGGGCCGCCGTGCAGGCGGCCTTATATAGTGTGGGGCGTGTACTAAATCCCCTGAGCCATAATTGGCCAAAGCCACCCTGGCTTTGGCCAATTACAGCTCTCTCTACTGACGGCGCTGTGATTGGCCAAGCATGCGGGTCATAGTGCATGCTTGGCCAATCATCAGCCAGCAATGCACTGCGATGCCGCAGTGAATTATGGGCCGTGACGCGCCACACGAATTTGGCGCAAACGGCCCATATCGTTCGCAATTCGACGGACGGTCGAACAGCCGATGTTCGAGTCGAACATGGGTTCGACTCGAACACGAAGCTCATCCCTAATGGTGGTATATGTGTGTGAGGAAGAGAGATATATTCTCAGGGACTGATGGGTCTAGGGCAGTGATGGTGAACCTTGGCACCACAGATGTTTTGGAACTACATTTCCCATAATGCTCTACTACACTGATTAATTTCCAAAACATCTGGGGTGCCAAGGTTCGCCATCACTGGTCTAGGGCATGTAAGGCTGAGGGGAAGAATTAGTATCAGTATAGGTTAAGGCTATTGTGCGCAGTAACACAATTGCATATGACAATCCAATGATAATATCAAAGATAGCTGTACCTGTATCCCCTCGACCGAAATGACAGTGCCGATCCTCCACGATGTTTACCAGCCAGTATCTTTTTTTTGCTTGGATGTCCGTCCTGTCTAGTGTTTAAAGTTAGCCTGTTGTGTACCAACTTGGAGTTGGTCGGGTCATCACAGACTTTTCCTCGCTGTCCCTCTTGTCATTTCACATACATATTATGTGGACCATTCTCCGTTCTGCTACCGCCAAGTAGTGCTCTCCAAACAAACTATATGGCGTTAAACAGGCAGTAACGCATGCAAAACGATATGGCGGTAAACTGGCAGTCATGCACGCAAAACGATATGGTGTTAAACTGGCAGTAACGCACGCAATACGATATGGCATTAAACTGGCAGTAACGCAATCAAATAGACGGTGTTCAACTGTCACTACACTGAAGCTATCTGAACTGTCCCTACTCTAGCTATATAATAATGTCAAGATTACTGACACGGTCTCACTACACTACACTGAAACCATCTGAGCTGTCCCTACTCTAGCCGCACACTAGGGATGAGCTTCGAGTTCGAGTCGAACTCATGTTCGACTCGAACATTGGCTGTTCGCAAGTTCGCCGAACAGCGAACAATTTGGGGTGTTCGCGGCAAATTCGAATGCCGCAGAACACCCTTTAAAAGTCTATGGGAGAAATCAAAAGTGCTAATTTTAAAGGCTTATATACAAGTTATTGTCATAAAAAGTTTTTTGGGGACCCGGGTCCTGCCCCAGGGGACATGGATCAATGCAAAAAAAAGTTTTAAAAACGGCCGTTTTTTCAGGAGCAGTGATTTTAATAATGCCTAAAGTCAAACAATAAAAGTGTAATATCCCTTTAAATTTGGTACCTGGGGGGTGTCTATAGTATGCCTGTAAAGGGGCGCATGTTTCCCGTGTTTAGAACAGTCTGACAGCAAAATGACATTTGGAAGGAAAAAACACATTTAAAACTACCCGCGGCTATTGCATTGCCGACAATACAAATAGAAGTTCATTGATAAAAACCTCATGGGAATTCCCCACAGGGAAACACCGAACCAAAATTAAAAAAAAAAGACGTGGGAGTCCCCCTAAATTCCATACCAGACCCTTCAGGTCTGGTATGGATTTTAAGGGGAACCCCGCGCCAAAAAAAAAAAACGGCGTGGGGTCCCCCAAAAAATCCATACCAGACCCTTATCCGAGCACGCAACCTGGCAGGCCGCAGGAAAAGAGGGGGGACGAGAGTGCGCCCCCCCTCCTGAACCATACCAGGCCACATGCCCTCAACATTGGGAGGGGGCTTTGGGGTAGCCCCCCAAAACACCTTGTCCCCATGTTGATGAGGACAAGGGCCTCATCCCCACAACCCTGGCCGATGGTTGTGGGGGTCTGCGGGCGGGGGGCTTATCGGAATCTGGAAGCCCCCTTTAACAAGGGGACCCCCAGATCCCAGCCCCCCCCTGTGTGAAATGGTAAGAGGGTACTTACCCCTACCATTTCACTAAAAAACTGTCAAAAATGTTAAAAATGACAAGAGACAGTTTTTGACAATTCCTTTATTTAAATGCTTCTTCTTTCTTCTATCTTCCTTCATCTTCTTCTTCTTCTGGTTCTTCTGGCTCTTCTGGTTCTTCCTCCGGCGTTCTCGTCCAGCATCTCCTCCGCGGCGTCTTCTATCTTCTTCTCCTCGGGCCGCTCCGCACCCATGGCACGGGGGGAGGCTCCCGCTCTTCTCTTCATCTTCTTCTTCATCCTCTTCTCTTCTTCCTTCTTCTCTTCTTCATTTTCTTCTCCGGGCCGCTCCGCATCCATGCTGGCGGTTCTTAAATAATGGGGGCGGGGCCACCCGGTGACCCCACCCCCCTCTGACGCAGGGGACATGACGGGACTTCCCTGTGGCATTCCCCGTGATGTCACAGGGAAGTCCCGTCAAGTCACCGTGCGTTAGAGGGGGTGGGGTCACCGGGTGGCCCCGCCCCCCGTTATTTAAGAACCGTCAGACGAGGAGACTCCGTCACACAGCGGGAGCCTCCCTCCATGCCAGCATGGGTGCGGAGCGGCCCGGAGAAGAAAATGAAGAAGAGAAGAAGAGAAGAAGGAAGAAGAGGAGGATGAAGAAGAAGATGAAGAGAAGAGCGGGAGCCTCCCCCCTCTCGCCCCCCCCTCTTTTCCTGCGGCCTGCCAGGTTGCGTGCTCGGATAAGGGCCTGGTATGGATTTTTGGGGGGACCCCACTCCGGTTTTTTTTTTTTGGCGCGGGGTTCCCCTTAAAATCCATACCAGACCTGAAGGGTCTGGTATGGAATTTAGGGGGAACCCCACGTCATTTTTTTAAAAAATTTTGGCCGGGGTTCCCCTTAATATCCATACCAGACCTGAAGGGCCTGGTATGGAATTTAGGGGGACTCCCACGTAATTTTTTTAAAAATTTTGTTCGGGGTTTTCCTGTGGGGAATTCCCATGCCGTTTTTATCAATGAACTTCTATGTGTATTGTCGGCAATGCAATAGCCGCGGGTAGTTTTAAATGTGTTTTTTCCTTCCAAATGTCATTTTGCTGTCACACTGTTCTAAACACGGGAAACATGTGCCCTTTACAGGCATACTATAGACACCCCCCAGGTACGAAATTTAAAGGGATATTACACTTTTATTGTTTGACTTTAATCATTATTAAAATCACTGCTCCTGAAAAAACGGCCGTTTTTAAAACTTTTTTTTGCATTGATCCATGTCCCCTGGGGCAGGACCCGGGTCCCCAAACACTTTTTATGACAATAACTTGCATATAATCCTTTAAAATTAGCACTTTTCATTATTCATGTTCGTGTCCCATAGACTTTAACGGTGTTCGCGTGTTCGAGCAAACTTTTTTACTGTTCGCATGTTCTGGTGCGAACCGAACAGGGGGGTGTTCGGCTCATCCCTACCGCACACTATGAAAAGATGAATGATGGTCCTCCTCACTACACTCACACTATCCCTAGACTGACACTAAACTAATATTCTACACTGACAATGGAAGCAAAATAGCACAGTATAGTTAAATGACTGATGTACAACCTAATATTTTGAATTTGATATTGGATATGCCTATGTTATCTATCTGTACCTCAGATTTGTGAAACAATTTGTACCATGTAATATCCCGGTCACTGTTTACGTTCTCTGTTTTGTGCATCAGATAATAAATATTATTATGGAGAAAAAAAAAAATAGCACAGTATAGCACTGAACAGAGCCCTGTTCTATCTCTCTCCACACCAAAATCACACTGAAATTGGCTGCCATTGAAAGAATACTTTTATACTGTGGGGAGAGAATGAGCCATGATTGGATAAAGTCATGATGACAGTGTCCAATCATGACTCTGACAGTGCTCTGTGCCCTGATTGGCTGAATGCACTGTTCAATGCCACAATGCATTGTGGTCAGTTCGGGGGGGGGGCGAACAAATGGTCGAACGACCCGTTTGTTCGGCTGTTAGCCGAATGTCCGAACAACGAAAGTTCAGCCCAAACGAATGCTCGGGCCGAACCGTTCTCCCATCCCTAGCAGTAGTATGAACATTCCTCTGTTTTTGATGTGCCTTCCTTTATTCTTCAGCAGTTCTCATTGAGAAATGCCTGTATTTCCTGTTAAGGGGACTAGTACCTCCTGCCTGGTCTCTATGCACAGGGTGGCTAGTCCTCTTAAAGCAGTATTATTCCCAAAAGCAAACCTTTATTATATTGCAATTTACCAATTCTTTAGATGTGATGGCTGAATTTGTTTTCTTGTGTAGCAAGGTCCCAGGCCTCCTTTAGTCTAATGAGTTCCTTTAGAGTTATGGATAGCTGACATCCTTCTTTGTAGAGTGGATTACAAGACATGATGTGTGTAGTGCAAGATATATTCATGGGCACCAGACACTTCTTGAATGCAAAGAGATTTATTGTCCCTGATCACCTGACTCCACCCAAATATATAGGCTCTCCCAGCAGGCCAAGGGGCCAAGAAAACCCCTGCCCATTGGCTGAGACACCCCATATACTCCTAATCTGTCCTTGCATCGGCCTTATCTTATCTAATGTCACCAGGTACCCAGCCAACAAAGGAAGAGAGAAGTGCAGCAATTCCAGACTTAGGGTGAGATCAATTGATCCCAACAATTGGCCAAGGCAACTATACCTGGCAAGTAAATTTACTAGCAGCCCTGCCTAACCATCAGGGTGCTACACTTGTTTGGGTTTTCTTGATTCTACTTTTACTTGGTGATCTAGCCAGAAAATACTCACTATCAGTTTTACTTAAGGTGTCATCATGTCAGCCCTTTCTAATTACTGTAAGATGGTAGATCTGTTCTGGGTGTATGCATACAACACTAGCTGCGCCTATCATCTTCTCTGCCTCCTCTCTCTCTTCAGAGTACAACAGCAAGCAGCGTTATGTTGCGTACACACGATAGTTTTCTCCGACAACAAAAATTTGAGAGCTGGATCTCAAATTTTCCAACAGCAAAATCCATTGTCGGAAATTCAGAGCGTGTGTACACAATTCCGACGCACAGAATTCCACGCATGCTCGGAATCAAGCAGAAAAGCCGCCCCGGCTATTGAACTTCAACTTTATAATGCCATCGTACGGGTTGTACGTCAGCGAGTTCTTGACGATCGGAATTTCCGACAACATTTGTGCGACCCTGAGTATGAAAGTGTCAGAAACCATGAATCAGACCAAGACAGAAGTACAGTTTATCACACTTGTTTAATAATAATAAAAAGGTAAACAGAGTAAGCGTAGTCAATACATAGCCAGAGTTCAGTAACCAGATCGGGTAGTCAGCCAATGCCAATGTCAGAGAGCCAGAGAGCAACGTAGTAGTACAGAAAGCAGGATCAGGAGCCAGAAGGGATGTCAGCTGAGCAAGTCTTCAACAGGAACGCAGGAGAAGTCTCTGAGATGTGACCAAAGGCAAAGGCAGAGATGATGTCAGCTGGACAGCTTTAAGTAGCCAGGACTGACCAGCAGATCATCAACAGCTGAGTCACTGTGGAGAGAAAGGAGCTGGCAATTACCCAACAGCTGAGCGGCCAGTTCAGAGAAGGAAGGGCTGAGCCCAGCCCTGACAGTACTCCCTCCTCAACGACCCCTCCCTCTCGGAGAACCACAGGGCTTGAGGGGAAAATGTCAATGGAAATCACGGAGGAAGACAGGGGCATGTACATCTGAGGATAAGACCCAAGAGCGTTCCTCCGGACCGTACCCCTTCCAATGCACCAGTTACTGTATGCGCCCATGGAACCTCGGGAGTCAACAATGGATTGTACTTCATACTCCTCATAGTTCTCAACCTGTATAGGGTGAGGACGTGGCACCGAGGTGGTAAAGCGGTTGCAGACCAAAGGTTTCAATAAGGAGACATGAAACACATTAGAGATGTGCATACTAGGAGGAAGGTCCAACGCGTAAGCCACTGGGTTAATCCTGCAAAGGATACGGAAAGGCCCAATAAACTGATGTGCGAACTTCAAATAAGGAACACGAAGTCGGAGGTTGCGAGATGACAGCCAGACTCTGTACCCAATATGGTAGGAAGGCGCAGGCAGGCATCTGTGGTCAGCATGGAGTCTGTACCTATCGTTAGCATGTTGCAAAGTCTCCTGGACTTGTGCCCAAGTGGAATGAAGGCCACGGAAATGCTCCTCTAATGCAGGAATACTCTGCGGAACAAACGAGACAGGCAACATGGAAGGTTGGAAACCATAGTTCGCCATAAATAAGGACAAATGGGAAGCAGAATTCAAGGCACTATTGTGAGCAAACTCCGCCCATGGTAAGAGGTCTGATCAGTTGTTATGATGGTCATAAATATAGCAACGTAGGAATTGCTCCAAGGACTGATTGGCTCGTTCTGCTGCCCCATTAGACTGCGGGTGATACTCAGAGGAGAAAGCAAGCTGAATACCCAACTGTGCACAAAAGGCTCGCCAGAACCGGGACACAAACTGACTACCCCTGTCTGAGACAATCACCTTGGGTAGCCCATGTAAGCAGAAGATCTCCCAAGCAAAATAGAAGCCAGTTCCTTAGAAGTAGGCAACTTCTTGAGTGGAATACAATGCAACATTTTTGAGAACCGGTCAACCACCATAAGGATAACTGTGTTGCCCTGGGAGTTGGGTAATTCCACAATGAAATCCATAGACAGGTGGGTCCAGGGCTTCTCTCCATTGGGTATGGGTTGTAGGAGGCCCACTGGAAGGTGACGTGGAGTCTTACTCTGAGCACACATGGAACAGGCAGCTACAAAGGCAGTTACATCAGCACGTAGACTAGGCCACCAGAACTGTTGGGAAATGGCCCAAAAGAGTTGATCCTTCCCAGGGTGGCCAGCAGCCTTGGGAGAATGGTAAGTCTGGAACACAGCAGTACAGAGACTCTAGGGAGCAAAGCAGCAGTCACAAGGTTTCTCAGAAGGAGCATCGACCTGAGCAGCAAGAATTTTTTCACCCAAAGGAGAAGTAAGACTGGTGCGAACCGTAGCCAGAATACAATCAGGAGGAATCACAAGAACCGGAACCGACTCCATCTTGGAAGTGGAGGAAAATTGTCGTGACAAGGCGTCATCCCTTACATTCTTAGTACCGGGTAAGAATGAGACAATGTATTTAAAACTCGACAAGAAAAGAGCCCATCACGCCCTTCTGGGAGAGAGACGCTTAGCCTCAGACAACAATGTGAGATTCTTATGGTCAGTAAGAATGAGAACCGGCACAGTGGTACCTTCAAGGAGATGTCTCCATTCTTCCAGGGCTAAAATGATCGCCAACAGCTCTCTGTCACCAATCTTGTAATTGCACTCTGCCAGTGACAATTTCTTGGAAAAGTAGCCACACGGATGCATAGTGCACTCAGTTAGGACGTTGAGACAGATTGGCGCAAACTCCAATTTAAGAAGCAACAACTTCTAGGACAGGGATATGCAATTAGCAGACCTCCAGCTGTTGCAGAACTACAAGTCACATAAGGCATAGCAAGACTCTGACAGCCACAAGCATGACACCCAGAGGCATGATGGGACTTATAGTTTTGCAGCAGCTGGAAGTCCGCTAATTGCATATCCCTGTTCTAGGATAAAAGGCAATGTAGGATCAGGGTGTGCCAACACAGGAGCAGAAACAAAGGCAGCCTTGAGACTCTCAAAGGCCTTAATGAACTCCGGAGACCAACTCTGTGGGTTGCCATCTTTGCTGGTCATATCAGTCAGGGGCTTGACCAGAGACGAGAAGTTACGAATAAACTTCCGATAATAGTTGGCAAAGCCAAGAAAACGCTGCAGAGGACGTAAACCCACAGGTTGAGGCCGCTGTAGGACCGCTGAAAGTTTCTCTGGGTCCATCAAAAAACAAGCAGTGGAAATGACATAGCCCAGGAATTTAACCTGTTCACAATGGAATTCGTACTTTTCCAATTTACAATAGAGATTGTTCTCTCTTAGTCTCTGAAGCACACGACAGACATCTGTGTGGTGGCTCTCCAGGGACTTGGAAAATATGAGGATATTGTCGAGATAAACCACCACACATAACTGCAACAAATCTCGGAGGACATCGCTAATGAACTCCTGGAGAAATGCCGGAGCGGTACAAAGGCATTATGAGATACTCATAATGACCTGATCTGGTATTAAATGCAGTTTTCCACTCTTCGCAGTCCTTAATCCTGACAAGATTGTATGCCCCTTTCAAATCAAGTTTCGTGAAAAACGTTGCTCTCTTGAGGCAGTCAAATAACTCCGTAATCAACGGAATGGGATAGGCATTCTTAATCGTGAAACGATTGAGGCTCCTATAATCAATACAAGGTCTCAGTTCACAACTCTTCTTCTTCACAAAAAAGAAACCAGCACCAGCAGCGTCTGCAACATATTCCTCCATGGCCTTATCCTCCAAGACCGACAAAGGGTAAGAGGGGGTATGGCACCAGGTTGAAGGTCAATTGCACAATCATACGACCAGTGTGGAGGCAAACCTTTGTCAAAGACATCACTAAAATCAAGGTACTCCTGCGGCAGGGAGGAGAGTGAAGAGGTGCACAGGACCTTGGCTACCTTCTGGAAGCATCTCTCACTGCACTGTGGCGACCAGGACAGAACCTCAGCACAGAGCCAATCAAAAGAAGGGTTGTGCCTCTGTAACCAAGGATAACCAATAACCAATGGAAACTTAGGTGAGGAAATAACTTGGAATTGGATTATCTCATGGTGAAGGGCCCCTACGGCCATGGACAACGGAAAAGTCTCATGAGTCACATGGGCAGGCTGTAGAGGTCTCCCATCAAGAGCCTCAACGGCAAGTGGAGTGCCACGCAGCTGCAGCGGAATCGAGTGCTTCGATACAAAGGCAGCATCAATGAACAGGCCTGCAGCCCCAGAGTCGATTAGAGCCTGTATCTCGATGGATGACTCAGCCCAAGACAAGGTAACCGAAACCAGGGGCTTATTTTTCTAGGAAACTGGAGATGAAACAATGCCACCTAAGGTCTGTCCGTGACAGGACCTTAAGGTTCGTGCGTTCCCTGGACGGGTAGGACAAGACTTCAAAAAGTGATCAGCCTGGCCACAATAAAGGCACAATCTCTCCCTCCTCCTAAGGGCTCTCACATCCGCAGAGAGATGCGTGAAGCCCAAGTGCATGGGTTCATCTTCACAGACCGACTCGGTACCAGGAGGCACGGGAGGTGAGGGGGGCAAGGGTGGGACTGCAAAGCTCAGAGACAAATATACAGGAGGCTTGCAATAGCGCTCCTTAAAAGAGAGTCTTTCTCTGAGTCTGGAGTCAATGAGGATCGCAAATGTGATCAACCTCTCCAGCTCAGTGGGTATATCTCGGGCTGCAATCTCATCCTTGATGTTATCCGAGAGACCATGAGAGAAGGCAGCCACGAGGGCCTCATTGTTCCAATCAACCTCTGCTGCCAGAGCATGAAATTTAATGGCGTAATCAGCAACAGTTCTCTTACTCTGTTTGATGGACATGAGGCTCTTGGCAGCAGAAGCGGAGCGTGCGGGAACGTCAAATACCCTTTTGAAGGAAGCCACAAATTCTGGGTAACTCAGGACCACGGGTTTTTGCGTCTCCCATAGAGGGTTTGTCCAGGCCAAGGCTCTCTCAGAAATCAAAGATATCATGAAACCTATTTTGCTTCTGTCCGTGGGAAACGCCTGGGGCAGCATCTCAAAGTATATCTCAACCTGGTTGAGAAACCCTGTCAGGAGACTAGTAAAAAAAGGGGGGGGGGAAACAGAAGGTTTCTCTAAAGAAGGTCAACAGAGAACACTATTGTCAAATACAAAACCAGCTTTATTAATTACCAAAAAATAAATAACCAATTAATGTAACAAAAGTGAAGATATAGGCAATATGGACAGACGGTTATCACAAACCAATTAAAAATGGACAACGTTGTCACAGGGGATATTAAAATCAAATGGGAGCCGCGGCCACACGCCCACACATACACATCATACACACTAGATATGGGGTATATTTAAGGATAGTCCTGCACAATAGGTTGGCGATTATTGGAAATTATTCCCAGTATAGAATGTCCAATTGGGCAGGAACAGTCCTATATCACTAGTTTGGAGGTGATGTGAGTGGGTAGGTGATCTGACAAATCAACCAGTCATAAAGTTGGACCATAGATGGAGCGATCTCTCAAAGGATCATTGCACTCAGTGATTGCTTAGACCACAGCTGATGGATAGATTACAAGCGCTTTCCAGGTTGCAGTAAGACTAGTTGTACAGACATCTACAAAGGCAGCAGGATGAATGTCCTTGGAGACAGCATTTAAGGAAACATAGAGAAAACTGACATACGTTTTGTTGGAGTGCTGGGTAAGGTGGAAGGATCTCACTGACCGCACTGTATCCGTCGTCAGACTATGATAGTCCTGGATGTTGAAGTCTCCCTATGGACAAATGCCTCTGTGTGGCTCATCAGGAGTGCAGGTCGGCAAGGAGTCGTCTCTCACTGCTCCTCACCATGGAGCCGCCGAAGCGCCGCTGCCGCCGTGTGATGCGTGGCTGCAGGGGAAAGCCAACATCAGCTGTTGGATCAGCTGTTAGGTCCGTGTAAAGATGAGTCAGATCAAATTGCGCGCGGCTCCCAAGGACGTGCTGACGTCACACGGCTGACGCGTTTCACCAGCCAATGAACGCTGGTTTCCTCAGAGCTAGGAGGGGTCAAGTGTGGTGAGTTTAAATAGGCAATAGAGAGTGTAGATACTACCTGTATCCACTAGATGTCAACCATAGCCCCTCAGTGTAAGTCATTCAGCAAGCAAAGCATACATTCTAATTACATGATTAGGATAGTGATATTAGGTATTTACGAGATAAAGGCGGAGAGGATATAGGAAAAAAATAGGAGGAAAAAGAGTACTTTAACAGTTTTTTGGGGGGAATCAGCCATGGAAAGAGTGAATTATCAGAGGTAATGTTTAAAATAGAGATTTTGTCTCCACAAATAAGAAGCATTGTTTATGTTTCTAGGAAGGATTGTAAACTGCATTCAGTGTTTAACCCCTTAGGGGCTAAAGAGTCTAAATAATACGTCCACATTTTCTCCTTTTGCAGGAGTATGGTGTCAAAATCACCCCTTCTGGGGGGCAGATTAAGCACATAGATCCCTTTAACTGTGAGGCCTGCTGGATTGCTGTCGTGAAATTTAGCAAAGTGTACTGGAATAGGTCTGTCATCATCTTTATTCTTGGTTTTATTCCTAATGCCACTGATGTGTTCGCTGATCCTAATCCGGAGCTGACTTTTGGTTTTCCCTATATAATTTTTATTGCAAGGACACGTGAGCATATATATGACACGTGTCGTTGAACAATTAATAAATTGTTTAATTCGATAGTCGTTGCCACCCCTTGGATCAGCGAACACATCAGTGTGATGTACATATTTGCATATGTTACAATGTCCACATGCATGCATGCCTGGAGGGGGTTTTCTCTCAGTAAGCCAGTTTTCATTAATCGTTCTGGTATATTCTGAGTGAACCAAAGCGTCTCCCAAATTACGTGCCCTTTTGGCCATAAGTAATGGTCGAGGGCTAATTAAGTTAGCAATGAGGGGTGCCGATTTTAGGATATGCCAGTGTTTGTTTAGGATCTCCTGGACTTGAGTCCATTGCGAGCCAAACCTGGTGATGATTCTGGGAAAGTCACAATGTGATTGGTCCGTTTCCTGGGAGTTTTCTGTGTGGTTAGAAGGTCCTCGCGTTTGGTTTTAAATGCATTATTTTTAGCTTTTTTGAGGGAATTATGTGAGTACCCTCTTTTCCTAAATCTTTTATACATTTCATGTGCTTCAGTTAGGAATTGATCCTCCTCCGAGCAGTTTCGCCTGATTCTTAAAAATTGTCCTGTGGGTATTCCCCTAATTAGCGACTTTGGATGATAACCCTGTGCTAAGAGGAGGGTATTAGCTGCTGTTTCCTTTCTGAAGGTGCTTGTTGCTATTTTATTTCCACATCTAGTGATTTGTAAATCAAGGAATGAGAGGGTATCAGCAGAATAGGAATAGGTTAAATGAATATTCCTTTCATTGTTATTTAGTAGGGATAAAAATTCCAAAAGTTGTTCTACTGAGCCCTCCCATACCACGAGTACGTCGTCGATGTACCTTAACCACAGCGCGCAGTGGTCAAGGTACATCGAGGACTTGTACACGACCTCCTCCTCCCAAAGTCCTAAGTGGAGACAGGCATAGGAAGGGGCCCAGGGGGCGCCCATACTGGTGCCTCTGATTTGTTGGTAAAACTTCCCAAGAAACTGAAAGAAATTATTGCCCAACATGAACTCCAATAGTTCTATAATGAATTCATTGTGGGCTCCAAGTGATGGATGATGAGTGTCTAAAAAAGTTTTAGTGGCTTGAATGCCCCACTGGTGGGGAATCGATGTGTATAGACTTTCCACATCTATCCCCACCAGTAGGGCATTTGGAGATAGGGTGAAATTGGACAGTTTTAGAAGTATATCTCTACTGTCACGGACAAAGGAAGGTAGTTCAGTTACCATGTCTTTGATCATCGAGTCCACAAATCTACCGACTCTTTCAAGGGGACCCTTGATGGCTGAGACGATAGGTCTCCCTGGGGGTTTGGATAGGGACTTATGCAATTTGGGAATGATATAAAATGTGGGGATTGTTATATTTTCTACTTTAAGGTATAAGTATTCCTTGTTAGTGAGTAGGCCTGTTTCCATAGCTAGTTTCAGTTTAGTGTTCAAGGTGTCAACAAGGGCGGGAAAGGGGGTCCCAGTCAGTTTTTTATAGGTCGAGTTATCACTCAGCAATCTAAGTACTTCGTCCTCATAGATTTTCTCGTTGAGTAGGACCACATTACCGCCCTTGTCACTTCTTTTAATCACCAAATTGGGGGCTTCCTGTAGTTCCCGTAGTGCTTTTCGTTCAGGGCCATTTAAGTTATTGGGTCCCAGCCATTCCCAATTAATCTTTTCAAGATCAAATTTGACTTGGTCAAGGAATAATTGAAGCCATTTGTGCTTGGATAGAGTTGGCATTTTAGTTGACTTGATTCTCAAACTAGATTTCCTTCTAATTGGGTGACTGGTTTCGGTTTCCGAATCGCTATTGGCGTTTTCTTCCAAGAGTGATATTAGATTATTGATGGCCTCTCTTTCCTCTTTGTCTAGATTGGGTTCTGGGGTGGATATATTTTCCGGATCTTTTTGGTGCCAGAGTTTGAAAAGGACTTTTCTAAGGAATAGATTAATATCCTTAAACACTTCAAATTCATTCATGGGCGCAGTGGGGGGAAAAAGATAATCCCTTTTGGAGAAGTGCAATGTGGTTGGAGTCCAATTGGAAGTCAGATAAATTAATTATACTCATGTCCATAGAGGCTGAGTTAAGAGTATTATTTAGTGTCTTTTCTGACTCCTTAATCTCCCACTGCGCCGATTCTGAGCTGTGTTTCGGTCCCCGCCTCTTCCTTCTGTGTTTCCTCTTCCTATTCCCCTGGGGTGACTCTTTTCCACTGATTGTTTTGGGCAGTCCACTACTATGTTGCCCTGGAGTTCCTCTAAAAAAGTGACAGATTTTTTAGAACTTTCTTTATCTGGGTCACTGTCTGAGGAGGAACCAGTTCTATTCCTACTAGTACGTTGTGAACGTCTAGAATTTCTTGAGGAAGATCTACTTCTATTTGGCAAGGTGGGATTAAAGATGTCTCCCTCTTCCCAATCAGTGATATTTTGTCTAAATTTTTCTTGTTTGGTGTGTTTAAGATTTTTTTGTATTCTTTCTATTTCTTTCTTGATGAACTCATTATTTTTTACAAAGTCAGGTTCATCTTTGTGGGATTCAAGGGCCTTTGCACTAATCTCTAATTCTCCTTTAATCTCCTGAAGCTGTATTTCTTCTTCAGACACAATGATTTTCATTAATGCTAGGCCTCTATTTAGACATTCCTCTTTCCACACTTCCAAGAATCTCGGGGTGTGGAGGTGTTCGGCAGGAATTATTCTCTCCCGTAGTCCTCTAGCCACATCTGGTCAGGGATGGCCTTGGTATACTGTCAGCAGACTAGTAGACCAGACTGTGTGGACAGCAGAGATAACCCAAAACGCGTGTAAGTGAATAAATAATAATTTATTAAAATAGGTGATAATTCGGAGAATACAAACAGTGCAAAACCAACACAACAAACCCACTACAAACAATATATACAAGGGGCAATACCGGAATCACAGATGTCAGCCAGGCCAGGGTCATACACAGCGGGTCAGCAGGAACAAGGGATATACCAGAAACATAAACGTTTAGCCAAGCCAAGGTCATACACAGGAGATAAGCAGCTGAACAAGGGCAGGTTAGGAGAGGGAGATAATGGATGGGATAGGATACAGGCTCAGGAGCAGGCTCAGGTTCAGGTTCAGATACAGATTTACGGGATACGAGATACAGGATACAGGATTACAGGATTACAGGATTACAGGATCCGGGTAACAGGTCAGGGCACAAGGAAGGAAGATACCAAGGCAAGCCTATGAGGGCTTGCCGGGTATTTATAAGGCTGTAGTAATTGACCTTATGTTACAGCTGAGCGCAGAGGGTGCTGTTTGCTCCACACTGCTGGAGTGCACCCGCTGGTGGACACTGGTACTATGGCCCAAGGATGCAACAGTGCCACCAGCAGGAGAGACCTCTTACTGCAGGTCCCAGGTGTTGGAAGACACCCGCTGGTGGACACTGGTACTGCGATCCAAGAGACCGATAGCACCACCAACGGGTAAACCCTCTCATGACAGTACCCCCCCCAAATGAGCGGCCTCCGGACGCTCCAACAAGGTGCAATTGTCCAACGTTCATGGCCTCCAACTGAACAGATGAAGGCACATCAGGCTGGGCATCGGGTACATCAAACTGCACAGTGGGTACATCTGAGAAGACAGCGGGCACATCCGGGAAACAGCGGGCACATCTGAGTAGACAGCGGGCACATCCAAGATGACAGCGGGCAGGAATACACCAAGCTGGGCAGCGGGCACTTCGAGCTGGGCAGCAGGCACGGGTACTTCGAGCTGGGCAGCGGGCACGGGCACTTCGAGCTGGGCAGCGGGCACTTCGAGCTGGGCAGCAGGCACTTTGAGCTGGGCAGCAGGCACTTTGAGCTGGGCAGCAGGCACTTTGAGCTGGGCAGCAGGCACATCAGGCTGGGCAGCAGGTACGGGCACTTCCAGCTGGACAGCAGGCATGGGCACTTCAAGCTGGGCAGCAGGCACGGGCACTTCAAGCTGGGCTGTAGGCACTTCAAGCTGGGCAGCAGGCACATCAGGCTGGGCAGTAGGCACGGGCACTTCAAGCTGGGCAGCAGGCACATCAGGCTGGGCAGCGGGCACAGGCACTTTGAGCTTGGCAGCAGGCACTTCGAGCTGGGCAGCAGGCACATCAGGCTGGGCAGCGGGCATGGGCACTTCGAGCTGGGCAGCAGGCACGTCAGTCTGGGAAGCTGGCACATCAGTCTGGGAAGCTGGCACTGAGACATCAGGCTGGAAGGCAGGCACTGGGACAATAGGCTGGAAAGCAGGCACATCAGACTGGGAAGCTGGCACATCAGACTGGGAAGCAAGCTTCGAGACATCAGGCTGGAGGGCAGGCGCTGAGACAACAGACTGGGAAACTGGCACATCAAACTGGGAAGCTGGCACATCAAACTGGGAAGCTGGCACATCACGCTGGAAGGCAGGCACATCAGGCTGGTAGGCAGGCACATCAGGCTGGTAGGCAGGCATCGAGGCATCAGGCTGGAAGGGAAGCTTCGAGACATCAGGCTGGGAAGCTGGCACATCAAACTGGGAAGCTGGCACATCAAACTGGGAAGCTGGCATATCAAACTGGGAAGCTGGCACATCAAACTGGGAAGCTGGCACATCAGACTGGGAAGCTGGCACATCAGACTGGGAAGCTGGCACATCAGGCTGGGAAGCTGGCACATCAGGCTGGAAGGCAGGCATAGAGACATCAGGTGGAAATGCAGACACCGAGACATCAGGCTGAAAGGCAAGCTTCGAGACATCAGGCTGGAAGGCAGGCATTAAGACATCAGACTGGGAAGCGAGCACATCAGACTGAAAAGCGGGCACCGAGACTTCAGGCTGGAAGGCAGGCATCAAGGCATCAGACTGGAAAGCATGTACATTAGACTGGAGAGCCGGTACATCAGACTGGAAGGCTGAGACATCCGGCTGGAAAGCAGGCATTGAGACATCCGGCTGGAAGGCAGGCATCGAGACATCCGGCTGGAAGGCAGGCATCGAGACATCCGGCTGGAAGGCAGGCATCCAGACATCCGGCGGGAAGGCAGACATCGAGACATCCGGCTTGAAGGCAGGCATCGAGACATCCGGCTGGAAGGCAGGCATCGAGACATCCGGCTGGAAGGCAGGCATCGAGACATCTGGCTGGAAGGCAGGCATCGAGACATCCGGCTGGAAGGCAGGCATCGAGACATCCGGCTGGAAGGCAGGCATTGAGACATCAGACTGGGAGGCAGGCACGTCAGACTGGATAGCAGGCGCATCAGACTGGAAAGCGGGCACCGAGACTTCGGGCTGGAAGGCAGGCGTCAGGACGGACTGGACAGCGGGCACATCAGACTGTGAGGCAAAGACATCAAGCTGGGAGGCAGGCGCCGAGACATCAGGCTGGAAGGCAGGCATCAGGACATCAGACTGGAAAGCAGGCGCATTAGACTGGAGAGCGGGTACATCAGACTGGAAGGTGGGCACATCAGACTGGAAGGCAGAGAAATCAAGCTGGAAGGCAGAGACATCAGACTGGAAGGTAGGCATCAGGACATCCGGCTGGAAGGCTGTCACATCAGACTGGATAGCAGGCACATCAGACTGGAAAGCGGCACCGAGACTTCGGGCTGGAAGGCAGGCATCAAGGCAGACTGGACAGCGGGCACATCAGACTGGGAGGCAAAGACATCAAGCTGGGAAGCAGGCACCGAGACATCCAGCGAGACATCTGGCTGGAAGGCAGGCACTGAGACATCAGGCTGGAAGGCAGGCACCGAGACATCCGGCTGGAAGGCAGGCACCGAGACATCCGGCTGGAAGGCAGGCACCGAGACATCCGGCTGGAAGGCAGGCACCGAGACATCCGGCTGGAAGGCAGGCACCGAGACATCCGGCTGGAAGGCAGGCACCGAGAAATCCAGCTGGAAGGCAGGCACCGAGACATCCGGCTGGAAGGCAGGCACCGAGAAATCCAGCTGGAAGGCAGGCACCGAGACATCCGGCTGGAAGGCAGGCACCGAGACATCCGGCTGGAAGGCAGGCATCGAGACATCCGGCTGGAAGGCAGGCACCGAGACATCAGGCTGGAAGGTAGGCATCAGGACATCAGACTGGGAGGCAGGCACATTAGACTGGAAAGTGGGAGCAGGATGAGTTACTGGCAAGATGGTGTGGGTCGGGAAGAATTTTTGTTTCTTTTTTGGTTTAGCCCGTGCAGTTTTGTATGTAGGTGCAGGGCTGTAAGAAAAGAAAGTAGCTGGGCAGAAGGAAGACCAAGGAACTGTAGCTGGAGGAGGGTTTTGTATGACTGTTACAGGTGGAGGAGAAGAGACAGGTGGATTGAAGGCAGGATAGGTGCGACACTTGGAGACTGGGTAGTAGTATTTGGTAGGGGGCTGATTAAACTGGGCTGTAGCTGAGGTTGCCATAGGCGACGGGGAGATAGATTTTTGGGAAGGCAGATGATTAATGGCAGGGCTGGAATATTGTGGCTTAGCTAAAGACAGGAGATCTGACCATGCCTGCAGCACAGGTTGAACAAACACTGATTCACACACAGCCTGACTAATCAAGGATTGCACCGACTGGATGCAATTAGATAACACTTGCTGTGAACAGGAGGAATAATGTTCCATGAAATAGGCTGGATCATCCTCTAACAACCAAACCAGGGATTCAACTTGGCCATAATTGAAGGGGGGCGAAAAATCATCACTTCCCTCGGGAATGCATGACAGGGCTTGTTTTGCACATAACTGGATCAGGGGCTGAACATCTTCAAAAGACATATACCCCTGATCCACTAGGGAATGAGCTGATCAGATAGTTTCCATCAGCTGGTCACTAGTCCACCCTTTTAAAATCTGGCGACAATATTCACCATCCTCTTCTGCTAGCAGAGAATAATAAATTATTTAATTGAAATCCATCTTAGCAGACCCGACAAACCAGGATGGTTTCCTCAATGCAGCCACATCTGGTCAGGGATGGCCTTGGTATACTGTCAGCAGACTAGTAGACCAGACTGTGTGGACTGCACAGAGATAACCCAAAACGCATGTAAGTGAATAAATAATAATTTATTAAAATAGGTGATAATTCAGAGAATACAAACAGTGCAAAACCAACACAACAAACCCACTACAAACAATATATACAAGGGGCAATACCGGAATCACAGATGTCAGCCAGGCCAGGGTCATACACAGCGGGTCAGCAGAAACAAGGGATATACCAGAAACATAAACGTTTAGCCAAACCAAGGTCATACACAGGAGATAAGCAGCTGAACAAGGGCAGGTTAGGAGAGGGAGATAATGGATGGGATACAATACAGGCTCAGGAGCAGGCTCAGGTTCAGGTTCAGATACAGGTTTACAGGATACAGGATTACAGGATTACAGGATTACAGGATTACAGGATTACAGGTCAGGGCACAAGGAAGGAAGATACCAAGGCAAGCCTATGAGGGCTTGCCGGGTATTTATAAGGCTGTAGTAATTGACCTTATGTTACAGCTGAGCGCAGAGGGTGCTGTTTGCTCCACACTGCTGGAGTGCACCCGCTGGTGGACACCGGTACTATGGCCCAAGGATGCAACAGTGCCACCAGCAGGAGAGACCTCTTACTGCAGGTCCCAGGTGTTGGAAGACACCCGCTGGTGGACACTGGTACTGCGATCCAAGAGACCGATAGCGCCACCAACGGGTAAACCCTCTCATGACAAACCCTCTGCATTGAACTGGATCACCCTCCAAATCACTGGGGAAGTGGAGCGGAACCAGACATGCCTCTTATAGAGGTAATACTCGAGGCGGGTGCCTGCACAGAGACTGGAGCAGCAGCAGGGATGGCCTGCAACACAGGTTGTACCGGAGCAGCCATAGTGGAAGATTCCAGCTGAGCCGTGCGACTCAGGAGTGTTTGTAACGTCAAGGCAAACTGATCCATGCGGTGATCCTGGTCATCCAATCTGTAAAAAATATTACCAACAAGTGGACTGACTGCATCTTCTAAATTCATGGCCTTCGCCTACTGTCAGAAACCATGAATCAGACAGAGACAGAAGTACAGTTTATCACACTTGTTTAATAATAATAAAAAGATAAACAGAGTAAGCGTAGTCAATACTTAGCCAGAGTTCAGTAACCAGATCGGGTAGTCAGCCAATGCCAATGTCAGAGAGCCAGAGATCAATATAGTAGTACAGCAAGAAGGATCAGGAGCCAGAAGGGACGTCAGCCGAGCAAATCTTCAACAGGACCACAGAAGAAGTCTCTGAGATGTGACCAAAGGTGAAGGCAGAGATGAAGTGAGCTGGACGGCTTTAAGTAGCTAGGACTGATGAGCAGATCATCAACAGCTGAGTCACTGTGGAGAGAAAGGAGCTGGCAATTAGCCGACAGTTGTGCGGCCAGCTCAGAGAAGGAAGGGCTGAGCCCAACCCTGACAGCAAGACAAGCTTGAGCCAACATCCATCGGAAATAAATCTCATGGTTTTGTTGTCGGAATGTCCGATCGTGTGTACACAGCATTTGAGTTCTCAGCGACTTGGTGACAAGAATCTGAGGACACTATCACTCTAATGTCACTCTAATGTGACACACTCAGCAGAACTTGTTCAAAGTGGTAGTAAAGTCAGCTTTTTCTCTTGCACCTACAGGTAAGCCTTTAACCATTTATGCCGCGTACACACGAGCGGACTTTTCGACCGGACTGGTCCAACGGACCGAGTCTGGCGGACAATCCGATCATGTGTGGGCTTCATCGGACCTTCAGCGGACTTTTCCAGTCGAAAATCTTACCGACTTTAGATTTGAAACATGCTTCAACTCTTTCCGACGGACTTGAGGCCGGTGAAAAAATCTGCTTGTCTGTATTTTAGTCCGACGGACGAAAACCCATGCTAGGGCAGCTATTGGCTACTGGCTATCAACTTCCTTATTTTAGTCCGGTCTTACGTCATCACGTACGAATCCGTCGGACTTTGGTGTGACCGTGTGTAGGCAAGTACGTTCGTTCAAAAGTCCGTCGGAAGTCCGTCAAAAGTCAGTCGGAAAGACCGTCGGACCAGTCCGGTCGAAAAGTCCGCCCGTGTGTACGTGCCATTACAGACTGGAAGATTTTCCTGCTTAATGACCAGGCCATTTTTTGCGATACGGCACTGCGTCCCTTTAACTGACAATTACAGGGTCATGCAACGCTGTACCCAAACAAAACTGACTTCCTTTTTTTCACAAAAAAAAAAATATATATATATATATAAAACAAAATATGTGAGATTATTGGAAATAAGAAGAATACTGCGCTGCCACTATACAAACCCCCCCCCCCCCCGAAGAGCAGCAGTTTAACTGTGGGATACACACCAAAAAATATCAAGTATATAGAAAAAAACTGCGCTATACCATAGATTGAATGTGAATATACATAAATGAATCGTACATGTCATGAGATGATGAAATATGAATCTAGAAAATTCCTCTCACTCCCACTCTCACTCCCACTCGAGCTCATAAGATATAATTGTGCACCAAAAAAACAAATCTCTTCAGCACACCTGCAAGTAAATGAAAAAAACGAATCTCTTCAGGTGTGCTGAAGAGATTCGTTTTTTTGGTGCACAATTATATCTTATGAGCTCGAGTGGGTGGATCTCTTGTTGCACTCCTGCAGTTACGCTGCACACAGACAAGTCATACTGCCAGCTGGATATCCCTGGTTTGGGTCTGCATACAAGCCTTTACTGCTTGCTTTTTGGTAAGCGTAAAATCTATGTGGTGAAGGATCACTGTGAGCGGTGTTTCAACGTAGTTTTCACAATCAAGTCCTCTCCGTAGAGTATTAAGGGGCTTTTCTTTGGGACTCTTCTCACTTTCACTCGAGGTTTCTGATTTTCTTCAGTCAAGATCACTTATGAATTCTGATATGCATATATGTGAGATTATTATTATTATTATAATACAGGATTTATATAGCGCCAACAGTTTACGCAGCGCTTTACAATATCAATTAAGTATGCATATACTTGCCCTATTATAATGTAATAACAATACAATATAACTTATTGCTAATATGATTACTCGGAATTTAATAAGGCTTGTTTTGTAAAACTGTTTTTGAATGAGCCCCATTCCCTTTTCTTAGAAAAAATTACATCTGTCAGTTCATGGTTCCCTTGAGACATGAGACATTTGTTCCCTGGCCAGTTTCTTATCTTGTCTAGCTGACAGGACTTCTAAATTTACAATCTGGGATAAGATAAGATTCTTAAAGTCTTCTTACAAGAAACATCTCTGTGCATAAAATAAAATTATATTCAACTTCTAAAAAAAAAAAAATTGAACAAGATGGCTCCTAAGTTGCTCATGAAACCACATGTAAAAATAATGTGTTTAAACCATTTAGAAATTAATTATTTTATTTTTTTTAACTTCAATAGTTCTGACAAGAAGAGGCTCCAGCTTAAACCCAAAGCACACTGTGACCTTCTTGTAATAAAGAGGTCCTATTAGTCTGGTGAGTGAGCACTTAATCACAGGGTGATCACTTTTGCATGGTTGGTGTGGAAGAGGATATGATTACATCTGTGCACTATAGTTGGACTTATTCTTCTGGGGAACACGTGTATAATCTCAATTTTTATAGTTGTGAATGGTATACTGTATGTGGACTTTATTTGGTTTATAGTTGTTGGTTTATTTAAGCCTGGAAATTAGCAGGTTTATCACTTTTTCATATAACACATTAGGTTTATGGGCATAAGGTAAATACATCACTTTTTATATATATCATTTCTGTTAATAGTGTCATACATTTCACTTTTAAAGGGGCAGCTACATCACTTAATTGGATTTATTGGATAAGTCTAAAGGTTTATTATTATTTTTGTTAGCACCATTATTGCACCTACTAAATTAATTAAATTTGTCTTTAGAGAAATATGGAGGCTACCACTGCTGACCTCTCCTTCTGAAAATGCATGGTAAACTTGACTATCACGCTGACCCAATTACTTTATATGACTCACTAGGAGCAAATATCCAACAAATAACTTTTGCATTTTTCTAACTCAAAGTACTGAAGAAAGAGGGTGAGAATAACAGCCAGAAAATTAGCATTTTAAATAACATATGTGTTCCAACAGAAAAAAATCCCATTTCATAATTTGTAAAGTTCCCAAAACCTTTTTTCAATTACTTACTAGGATATATGCACGCAGCATTTAATGCAGCAACTTTTACCTTCTATTATCTACCCTTTTTTAATGATTACCTAATTATTCACTCTGCTTTAACCACTTAAATACCAGCAGCCATAATTATACTGTGACAGGTTGGCACTCCTGGACGAATCGCCGTAGGCAAACGTCGGCTGCTTTAAGAGCGATAGGGGCAAGCGTGCCCGTGGAGCGATGCCAGAGCCGATGCGCATGGCCAGCAGCCGCGATGTCCGCCGGCCACCTGCGATCGCTCCACAGTGAGCCAGAACGAGGATCTGTCAATGTAAACAGACAGATCCCCTTTCTGACAGGGGAGGAGAGACAGATTTGCTATTCCTAATGATTATCCCCCCACAGTTAGAAACACCTCCCAGGGAACACTTTTAACCCCTTGATCGCACCCTTCCCTGCCAGTGACATTTACACAGTAATCAGTGCATTTTTATAGCATTGATCGCTGTATAAATGTCATTGGTCACAAAAATGTGTCAAGTGTCCAATCTGTTCGCCACAATGTCGCAGTCACGTTAAAAATCGCAGATCGCTGTAATTACTAGTAAAAAAAAAAAATACTAAAAATGCCTTAAATCTTTCCCCTAATTTGTAGACACTATAACTTTTGTGCAAACCAATCAATATACGCTTATTGCAATTTTTTTACCAAAAATATGTAGAAGAATACATATTGGCCTAAACTGATAAGGACATTTGTTTTTTGTTTTTTTTAAATTGGGGTATTTATTATAGCAAAAAGTAAAAAATATTGTTTTTTTTTTTCAAAATTGTCGCTCTTTTTTATAAATAAAAAACGCAAAGGTGATCAAATACCACCAAAAGAATGCTCTATTTGTGGGGAAAAAAAGGAACAATTTTGTTTGGGTACAACGTTGCACGACCACGCAATTGTCAGTTAAAGCGTCGTAGTGGCGTATCCCAAAAAATGGCCTGGTCATTAAGGGGGCAAATCCTTCTGGTCCTTAAGTGGTTAAAAATACCTTACTGGACCTGTTATAAATGTTTAGTAATATTACACCTTGTTTTGCTGTTTCAACTCAACCTGTATTTCATATACTTTCCACAACATAGAGCTGAATAAAAAAAAAAATCTTTTTTTTATAACAATGCATTCAATGTTGCGTGACTATATTTTATGCATGTTTAGGAATGAACACCTAGGGGTTTATTTACTAAAGGCAAATCCACTTTTCACTACAAGTGCACTGCAAGTGCACTTGGGAGTGCAGTCACTGTAGATCTGAGGGGGACATGCAAGGAAAATAAAAAAAACAGCATTTTTGCTTGCACATGATTGGATGATAGAAATCAGCAGAGCTTCCCCTCATTTTGATCTTCCCCTCAGATCTACGACTACTGCACTTCCAAGTGCACTTGCAGTGCAAAATGGATTTGCCTTTACATAGTTACATAGTCACATAGTAGGTAAGGTCGAAAAAAGACACAAGTCCATCAAATTCAACCTACTGTATGTGTGTGATTATATGTCAGTATTACATTGTATATCCCTGTATGTTTCAGTCGTTCAGGTGCTTATCTAATAGTTTCTTGAAACTATTGATGCCCCCCGCTGAGACCACCGCCTGTGGAGGAAAATTCCACATCCTCGCCGCTCTTACAGTAAAGAACCAACTACGTAGTTTAAGGTTAAACCTCTTTCCTTCTAATTTTAATGAGTGGCCACAAGTCTTGTTAAACTCCCTTTTGCGAAAAAGTTTTATCCCTATTGTGGGGTCACCAGTAGGGATGAGCTTCTTGTTTGAGTCGAACCCATGTTCGACTCGAACATCGTCTGTTCGCCGAATTGCGAACGATATGGGCCGTTCGTGCCAAATTCGTGTGGCGGGTCACGGCCCATAATTCACTGCGGCATCGCAGTGCATTGCTGGCTGATGATTGGCCAAGAATGCACTATGACCCGCATGCTTGGCCAACCACAGCGCCGTCTGAACAGAGAGCCGTAATTGGCCAAAGCCAAGGAGGCTTTGGCCAATTATGGCTCAGGGGATTTAGTACATGCCCCACACTATATAAGGCCACCTGCACGGCGGCCCTGTGTAGTGTGTGTTCCGGCGTTGAAAGAGATAGACAGAGAGACAGTGTCATTTGATTTGAGTTAGATAGATTAGGCAGAACAGTCAGTCAGTTAGCTGCACTTACAGTGTATTGTGTATATATATATGCATCCCAGGTGTTGCATATATATATATACACTGTATTCAGTTTAGCTAGATCCGTTCCTGTTCCTATTTACAGCTACCTGAAGAAAATTGCTGGTGTTCTTTTGATCCTATTAGTACCACAGTCAGGCAGCTAGACTATTTACAGTTAGTGCAGTGCGTCCTGCTCACAATGTTCAGCTAGATCCGTTCCTGATATCTTCTTACTGACAGGCAGGCTTGTCTTGTTACAGTATATACAGCTACCTGAAGAAAATTGCTGGTGTTCTTTTGATCCTATTAGTACCACAGTCAGGCAGCTAGACTATTTACAGTTAGTGCAGTGCGTCTTGCTCACAGTGTTAAGCAAAAACTACAAGTTACTGGGGTGCGTCCTGCTCACAGTGTTCAGCTAAACCCACAAGTTATTGGGGTGCGTCCTGCTCACAGTGTTCAGCTAAACCTACAAGTTAGTGCGGTGCGTCCTGCTCACAGTGTTCAGCTAAAACTACAAGTTAGTGCTGTGCGTCCTGCTCACAGTGTTCAGCTAAACCTACAAGTTAGTGTAGTGAGACCTCTGCACAGTGTTCATCTAAAGCTACAAGTTAGTGCAGTGCCTCCTGCTCACAGTGTTCAGCTAGATCCGTTCCTGTTATCTTCTTACTGACAGGCAGGCTTGTCTTGTTACAGTATATACAGCTACCTGAAGAAAATTGCTGGTGTTCTTTTGATCCTATTAGTACCACAGTCAGGCAGCTAGACTATTTACAGTTAGTGCAGTGTGTCCTGCTCACAGTGTTCAGCTAAAACTACAAGTTAGTGGGGTGTGTCCTGCTCACAGTGTTCAACTAAACCTACAAGTTAGTGGGGTGCGTCCTGCTCACAGTGTTCAGCTAAACCTACAAGTTAGTGCGGTGTGTCCTGCTCACAGTGTTCAGCTAAAACTACAAGTTAGTGTAGTGAGACCTCTGCACAGTGTTCATCTAAAGCTACAAGTTAGTGCAGTGCGTCCTGCTCACAGTGTTCAGCTAAAACTACACGTTAGTGTGGTGCGTCCACCTCACAGTGTTCAGCTAAACCTACAAGTTAGTGTGGTACGTCCTGCTCACAGTGTTCAGCTAAAACTACAAGTTAGTGTGGTGCATCCACCTCACAGTGTTCAGCTAAACCTACAAGTTAGTGCGGTGCGTCCTGCTCACAGTGTTCAGCTAAAACTACAAGTTAGTGCTGTGCGTCCTGCTCACAGTGTTCAGCTAAAACTACAAGTTAGTGTGGTGCGTCCTCATCACAGTGTGCAGCTAAACCTACAAGTTATTTTTTTGCGAGCTCTGCACAGTGTTCAGCTAAAGCTACCTGTAGAAGGTTGGTGGTGTTTTCCTGATCCTATCACTACCGCAGGCAGCTAAAAAAGCTACAAGTTATTTTTTTGCAAGCTCTGCACAGTGTTCAGCTAAAGCTACCTGTAGAAGGTTGGTGGTGTTCTCATACTACAGGCAGGCAGTTGATTTTGCTAGCTGCAGTATCAGTACATATATATATATATATATATATATATATATATATATATATATATATATATATATATATATATATCCCAGGTTAGTGCAGCTACAGGCCATTAGTATGTCTGGAAGGCCAAGAAGGAGAGGCAGACAGTCACAAGCCAATAAGAGAGGGCAAGCAGGCTCTGTGTCTAGTGCTGGTCGTGGAGACGGTGCATCCTCAACAGCACGTGGCCGTGGGACACGCTTGGCCTTTTTTTCGGCAGCTGGCCGTGTTGAGCCGCAACATACGGAAGACTTGGTCGAGTGGATGACCAAGCCGTCCTCATCCTCCTCATCCTCTCTCACCCATGCCCAGGGAACTTTGTCTGGCAAAGCAGCGGCCTCTTCCCTTGGCTCAATGTCATCAGTGACTCCTTCCCTAGCCCCACCATGTCCTCCTGAGGAGTCCCTCCAACTGTTTGACCACAGTGTTGGGTACATGCTCCAGGAGGATGCCCAGCGTTTGGAAGGCTGGGATGATGATACTGAGCTCGATGAAGGCAGTAACGTGAGCACGGACAGAGGGGGTGCCCAAGAAGGACAGCAATCTGGCAGTCATGCTCCCCCTGCTGCAGCATACTGCCAGGTTTGCTCCAGTGATGAGGAGGGAGGGGATGATGAGGTCACTGACTCAACGTGGGTGCCTGATAGGAGAGGGGAGGAGGAGGAGGAGGCAGCACATCACCAACGAGGCAGGATGCCCTCCAGGGGCCAGCCTAAGGGCAGCACATTGACTGCATCACACCCCAAAGCTCCACATGTGCAGGGCGCTGCAGTCTCTGCGCGTTATTCAAAAAGTTCTTTGGTGTGGGCCTTTTTTGAGACGAGTGCATCAGATCGCACCGCTGCTATTTGCAACATATGTCTCAAGCGTATCTCGCGTGGCCAAAACATCTCCCCCGCTTGAGTACCACATGCTTGACCAGACATATGTTGACCTGCCATGCAGTTCGTTGGCAAGCGTATCTAAAAGACCCACACCAAAGAACAAAGAGGACCTCTCCTTGCTCCTCATCAGCTGAGATCTCCAACCCCACTATACCTTCAGTACTCTCTGAGACATGCACTGGGAGGAATGAAGGTGTAGAATTAGGTGTGTCACAGCCAAGTACTTGTGGGCAATCTGCTTTTGGTTAACCGACGTCAGATTGTACCAGGCAAATTTCCCTGCCCCAGCTGCTGCACCACCGAAAGAAGTTTGCTCCCAGCCATCCACATGCGCAGCGGTTGAATGCTAGCTTGGCAAAATTGCTAGCACTTCAACTGCTGCCTTTTCAGTTGGTAGACTCTGCCCCCTTCCGTGAGTTCGTGGAATGTGCGCTTCCTCAGTGGCAGGTACCCAAACGCCACTTTTTCTCACGGAAGGCGATTCCCGCTCTCTACCGGCATGTGGAAGGCAATGTCCATGCCTCGCTGGACAGGGCGGTCAGCGGTAAGGTGCATATTACCGCTGACTCATGGTCCAGCAGGCATGGACAGGGATGTTACCTAAGTTTCACGGCGCATTGGGTGACTCTGCTGGCAGCTGGGAAGGATGCAGGACAAGGTGCAGTAGTGTTGGAGGTTGTTCTGCCACCACGCCTCCAAAATGCTAATGATTGTGACACACCTCTCTCCTCCACCCCCTCCTCTTCTTCTTCCTCCATGGCCTCTTCCTGTGCTTTGTCCTCGGAACCAGCGGTGCTCCGTAGCCGTTCAAGGGGCTACGCAAGTACGCAGGCCAAAACATTCCATGCGGTGCTTGAGCTGGTGTGCTTGGGGGACAGGAGTCACACTGGGGCAGAGGTTCTGTCAGCTCTGCAGGGGCAGGTTCAGAGGTGGTTGACGCCACGCCAACTTAAGGCAGGAATGGTGGTTTGCGACAATGGCACCAACCTCCTCTCTGCCCTCCGACAGGGACAAATGACCCATGTGCCCTGTTTGGCTCACGTCCTTAACTTGGTGGTTCTGCGGTTCTTGGGCAGGTACCCGGGCTTTCAGGATGTCCTAAGGCAGGCCAGGAAAGTCTGTGTGCATTTCCGCCGGTCATATAATGCCAGTGCTCGGCTGACGGACCTCCAAAAGGAGTTTAACCTGCCCAAGAACCGCCTAATCTGTGACATGCCCACCAGGTGGAACTCAACGTTGGCCATGCTGCAGCGGCTGCACACGCAGCAGAGGGCCATCAATGAGTACCTGTGTGACTATGGCACCAGGACAGGGTCAGGGGAGCTTGTTTTTTTTCCCCATGCCAGTGGGCCATGATCAGGGATGCATGCACTGTCCTGTCACCATTTGAGGAGGCCACAAGGATAGTGAGCAGTGACAGTGCATGCATCAGTGACACTGTCCCCCTTGTCCACCTGTTGGAGCACACACTGCGTGGAATAATGGACAGGGCACTTGAGGAGAACAGAGACAGGAAGAGGAGGACTTCCTTAGCTCTCAAGGCCCCCTTTATCCAGACAGTGTTCCTGCGTGCCCGCCGATCACACAGGAAGAGGAGGAGGAGGAGGAGGAGGAGGAAGATTGTGTCAGTATGGAGGTGGAGCCTGGCACTCAGCATCATCAGCATTCTTTAAGGGATCAGTCCCAAGAAACACATGGACTTGTACGTGGCTGGGAGGAGGTGGCTGCGGACCATGTCGTCCTTAGTGACCCAGAGGACTCCGGACCGAATGCCTCAGCAAACCTACGCTGCATGGCCTCCCTGATCCTGCAAAGCCTGCGTAAGGATCCTCGTATTCGTGGTATCAAGGAGAAGGACCAATACTGGCTGGCAACCCTCCTTAATCCACGTTACAAGGGTAAGGTTGCGGACCTTATCTTGCCATCGCAGAGGGAGCAGAGGATTAAACATCTTCAGGAGGCCTTGCAGAAAGGTCTGTGCAACGCGTTCCCAGAGACTGGGAGGTTACAAACTCCTGTTTCTGGACAACGTGTTGCTGAGGCTTCGGTCAGTCAAAGAAGGAGCGGTGGAGAAGGTGGCCGTCTGACCGATGCGTTCAGACAATTTTTTGATCCGCAGCCCCAAGGTATGATCGGTTCCAGCAACCATCACCAGCGTCTGTTTTACATGGTGCAGAAATACCTAGGGACAAGATCTGACTTGGACACCTTTCCCACCGAAAATCCTCTGGGTTACTGGGTCTTGAGGATGGATCACTGGCCAGAGCTTGCACAGTATGCAATTGAGCTACTGGCCTGTCCTGCATCCAGCGTTCTTTCGGAACGCACATTCAGTGCTGCTGGAGGCTTTGTAACCGATCACAGGGTGCGTCTGTCCACCGACTAGGTCGATCGACTGACCTTCATAAAAATGAATCAGTCTTGGATCACCACCAGCTACCAAGCACCTGATGCTGATGTAACCGAATCATTTTTTTTGAAATCTCAGATCCCTTCAAAGACTGCCTATGCTGATGCTGAGTGACTATCCCTGAGTAATTATCCTCTTCCTCCTCAATCATCACGCTGATAGCTTGTAAGAACATTTTTGGTTCTGGGTGCCACCACCAGTGCCTAAGGCACAATTTTTCAGCCCCTGTTTAACAGGGGCGTGTAATTACAATTTTTGATGCAATACTTTGCAGCAGGGCTCATTTCAGCATTCCAACTAGAGTATCTGTGAGGGGTTGCAGTGGTGTGGCACCAGCACCAGTGCCTAAGGCCCAATTTTTCTGCCCCTGTTTAACAGGGGCGTGTAATTACAATTTTTGATGCAATACTTTGCAGCAGGGCTCGTTCCTGCCTTCCAACTAGAGTGTCTGTGAGGGGATGCAGTGTTGTGGCACCAGCACCAGTGCCTAAGGCCCAATTTTTCAGCCCTTGTTTAACAGGGGCATGTAATTACAATTCTTGATCTAATATTTCACAGCAGGGCCCTGTGAGGGCTTACAGTGTTGTGGCCACAACAACACCTAAGGCCCAAATTTCTGCTGAGTATATAGGGCAGGCCCCTACTTTCAAACATCTAACTTACAAACGACTCCTACTTGCAAATGGAAGGAGACAACAGGAAGTGAGATGAAATCTACCCCTAGGAAGGGAAATTCTCTCCTGTAAGAGTTAATATGGGAAAAACATTTCTCCTTTCCACTGATGCTGTCCAATCCGTGTTCCACAAAAAAACCCAAATTTTCAAAAAACATTTGTCATTGGGACAAAAAGTGAGGTGAAATCTTCTGAAGAGGAGGAAAGACAGCAAAACAAATGTCACAGGGGTGATAACCCTTCCCTATGTTTTCCAAAAAGCTTAAAAAAGATTTTTTGGCTGGAGCTAAACACGTTAAAAATGTACCCGTTCAAAATTACAAACAGATTCTACTTAACAACAAACCTACAGTCCCTGTCTTGTTTGCACCGCCTGTATACTGCTGTTCAGAGTATATAGGGCCTAGTGGCCCCACACCTTTCCTTATTTTAATTTGGGTGAGGGGTTCCCCTTAATATCCATACAAGACCCAAAGGGCCTGGTAATGGACTGGGGGGTACCCATGCCGTTTGTCTCACTGATTTTCATCCATATTGCCAGGACCCGACATTACATTAAACCCGCAAGCAGTTTTAAATGAGATTTTTTCCTTTAAAAATGACATTTTGTGCAGGGACTGTTCTAAACACAGGAAACATGCGCCACTTTACAGGCATACTATAGACACACCCCAGGTACGATATTTAAAGGAATATTTCACTTTTTTTTTTTTTTACTTTAAGCATCATTAAAATCACTGCTCCCGAAAAAACGGCCGTTTTTAAAAGTTTTTTTTGCATTAATACATGTCCCCTGGGGTAGGACCCGGGTCCCCAAACCCTTTTTAGGACAATACCATGCAAATTAGCCTTTAAAATGAGCACTTTTGATTTTGAACGTTCGAGTCCCATAGACGTCAATGGGGTTCTAACGTTTGTGCAAATTTTCGGTCCGTTCGCAGGTTCTGGTGCGAACCGAACCGGGGGGGTATTTGGCTCTTCCCTAGTCACCAGTATTTGTATATTGAAATCATATCCCCTCTCAAGCGTCTCTTCTCCAGAGAGAATAAGTTCAGTGCTCTCAACCTTTCCTCATAAATAATATCCTCCAGACCCTTTATTAGCTTTGTTGCCCTTCTTTGTTCTAGCTATATTTCCAGTACATACTTCCTGAGGACTGTTGACCAGATCTGGACAGCATACTCTAGGTGCGGCCGGACCAGAGTCTTGTAGAGCGAGAGAATTATTGGTTTATCTCTGGAGTTAATCCCCTTTTTAATGCATGCCAATATTCTGTTTGCTTTGTTAGCAGCAGCTTGGCATTGCATGCCATTGCTGAGCCCATCATCTACTAGAACCCCCAGGTCCTTTTCCATCCTAGATCCCCCCAGAGGTTCTCCCCCCACAGTGTATAGATTGCATTCATATTTTTGCCACCCAAATGCATTATTTTACATTTTTCTACATTGAACCTCATTTGCCATGTAGTTCCGCACCCCATTAATTTGTTCAGATCTTTTTGCAAGGTTTCCACATCCTGCGGATATGTTATTGCCCTGCTTAGCTTCGAATCATCCACAAATACAGAGATTGAACTGTTTACCCCATCCTCCAGGGTTTATGAACAAATTAAACAGGATTGGTCCCAGCACAGAACCCTGGGGGACCCCACTATCCACCCCTGACCATTCCGAGTACTCCCCATTTATCACCACCCTCTGAACTCGCCCTTGTAGCCAGTTTTCAATCCATGAACTCACCCTATGATACATACCAATGGACCTTATTTTGTACAGTAAACGTTTATGGGGAACTGTGTCAAATGCTTTTGCAAAATCCAGATACACCACGTCTATGGGCCTTCCTTAATCTAGATGGCAACTCACCTCCTCATAGAAGGTTAATAGATTGGTTTGGCAAGAACGAATCTTCATGAATCCATGCTGATTACTGCTAATGATACCGTTCTCATTACTAAAATCTTGTATATAGTCCCTTATCATCCCCTCCAAGAGTTTAAATACTATTGATGTTAAGCTAACTGGTCTGTAATTCCCAGGGATGTATTTTGGGCCCTTTTTAAATATTGGTGCTACATTGGCTTTTCTCCAATTAGCTGGTACCATTCCAGTCAGTAGACTGTCAGTAAAAATTAGGAACAATGGTCTGGCAATTACTTGACTGAGTTCCCTAAGTACCCTCGGGTGCAAGCCATCTGTTAAGTTTCTCAAGTCTAATTTTAATTCTGTCCTTTGTTAACCATGGAGGTGCTTCCTGTGATGTGTCATGAGGATAAACACTGCAGTTTTGGTTACCGAAGCCCCTCAATTCCCTCGTGAAGACTGAGGAGAAGAATAAATTCAATACCTTCACCATCTCCCCATCCTTTGTCCTTCCTCATTCTTTATGGGGCCAATATGGTCTGTCCTCCCTTTTTTACTGTTTACATGCTTAAAGAATTTCTTGGGATTTTTTTTGCTCTTCTCCGCTATGCGTCTTTCATGTTCTATCTTAGCTGTCCTTATTGTACCCTTACATTTCTTGTTGCTTTCTTTATAAAGTGTGAATGTTGCAGATGATCCCTCAACTTTGTATTTTTTGAAGGTCTTCTTCTTTGCTTTTATATGCATTTTTACATTGGAGTTAGGCTATCCAGGACTTTTGTTCGCTCTTTTAAATTTATTACCCAATGGGATGCATTGGCTAATGCCCTTATTTAATATGCTCTTAAAGCAAACCCATCTCTCCTCCGTGTCCTTTGTTCCTAAGATTTTATCCCAGTTTATGCCTTCTAGCAAGGTTTGTAGTTTAGGGAAGTTGGCTCTTTTGAAATTTAGTGTCTCTGCATTCCCCTTATGTTTCCTATTTGTGTGATTTATACTGAAGCCAATTGACCTGTGATCGCTGTTACCTAAATTGCCCCATATTTCCACATCCGTGATCAGGTCTTTAGTAAATAAACCCCCTAATCTCTCAAATTGCAATGAGAAGATGTGCATATCAGTCTAGCCATTCAGCATTCGAGCAAAATCTCTGCAGCAATATACTAAATCTATATAGTTCAACAAAATGTAATACTGATGTTTTTCTTTTTCTTTATATGATGTAATAGATATGTTATGTTATTTATTTTTTTACAAAGTCAGGAAAATACAGGTTATAGCATTTTTTTATTGCTTCATCATTTTCCCTAAAAAAACAATGTTTAAAGCCTTCCAAGCATGCCACCAGTAACGCCAATATTTTCCCCATTGATGTAGGAAGCATCTTCAGAGCATAAAAATGAAGCAATCCCTGCACACTCTTCTGGTTCTCCAAGCCTGAAAAACAAATTATGAAAACACATAATACAGATAACCAGTTAAAAGTAATCTGTCACAAAAAATACCAGTTTTGAAAATTGTGATTTAGTATAATTTTTGGGCTGTGCACAATTTGTAAAGCACTGACCCCTCTCACTTCACTGTCCTGAAGCTTTGGGGTTCATGAATAGTAAATACTGGGCGGAATGCAATAAAGCATGTATGACACTTTTCTGGTGGTATGGCCTCTTTAAAATGACCTGAGGCAGATTAAATAATCCCTGTAACCAATTTCAGTAGCTTTAGAGACATATGAGGCAGATTCAGGTTGTTCTTAATAGCACTACTATAAAAAGTAGCACTATGACTGCACTAAATTACAAAAAGAATTAGCCTCAGTTTGAAGATGACAGTGATTAAAACCAACTCTAACTTGGAGTACAGAGGTAGAGTGCCTGTCTCTCTATGCTGTGTAGCAGAGTAGCATGTTTGCCTCCTAGTGGCCAGTGATGCTGACAGCGGGTGGAACCTGATAAGGAAGCTCAGGTCCTAGTTCCCTGTCAGCCCCCCTCTCTCCTTATGAGTGACAGCTGGCAGTGGGAGGATTCTATAGCCAATAGCAGGCTGTCTATTGATATGGATCCAACTACTGTCTGCTGTCAACCACAAGGGGAGCAGAACTGATAGAAATCTACTGTTTCCAAATCCTAATCAGGCTCCGCCCACCCATTGACTAACCTCATTGGCCATAGTTGATCTGAGGATGGAGTGTTTCTATGGACACTCCGGCATCAGTGTACCTCCACATGTGGTGCTTGCCCCAAATGTATGTATCTGCTTCCAAAAGGTACATGAATCTGTCTCTTCATGTCATAATGGAATTCCAAAGAGTGTCACAGACACTTTTTATGAATTACTGTGATTGTGTTTTAAATTGTTTTCCAATTTGCTGATATGTCGTCTCTTTTACACACACATAAGAAGTGATGAACAACAAACAATATTGCCAAGGTATTTTATGATTGGTTATTGAGTTTGTTGTTTTAAAACTGTTATGCCCTGTGTAGGCTCCATCACACATTTTCCATAGGAATTTCCAACACACAAAGTTTGAAAGCTTGCTATAAAATTTTCCGACAACAAAATCTGTTGTTGGAAATTCCGATCATGTGTACACAAATCCGACGCACAAAGTGCCACGCATGCTCAGAATAAATTAAGGGACGAAAGCTATTGGCTACTGCCCGGTTTATAGTCCCGACATACGTGTTATACGTCACCGCGTTCAGAACAATTGGATTTTCCAACAACTTTGTGTGACCGTGTGTATGCAAGACAAGTTTGAGCAAACATCCGTCGGAAAAAATCCTAGGATTTTGTTGTCGTAATGTCCGATCAATGTCCGACCGTGTGTACAGGGCATTACTCTTTGTTTATGTTCATTTTAAATCATCTGATATAATGTATAAAGCTAAAAATAATTGTGTTGAAAATAGTGAGTAGGATTTGTGCTTTTTTTTTTGTTTGAATAAAAGTAAATGCTTCTGTCAAATGTTTTATTGTTGGTCATTACTATTTATGGAAGATTTCTCCTTTCTGTCCCTGTGAAAGCACAAGGAATTAAGGGGCATTTGGCACTGGGACAGGAATTATAACCTGACAGAGGTTTTAAAACTTTCCCATTTTACTGAAGAAAAAGTGTTATATTGCATTTTGGGTCTTTACTGGAAAGCAGTGGCAGTCCGTCCATTTGGGGTGCAAAGGCGCCAACCCCCTAATCCATGCGCCCGGCCCCTAATCTACATGCAGAGCACCAGACGTATGGATTTCAATAGGGTTTTTTTTTTTTTTTTGAAGTACGTGATTAGAGCATGAGGCTCTAATTGACTTAAAAAAAAAGGTGAGCTCGGGGTGCAGAGCACTGTGCCCTGAGACCACCTAGCTGTGTGACAATAGCGAATTAATATTCACTATTGTCTTCCTGATTCTCCTCCCTGACAATTAGGAAGCGGCTCCTGAGACCCAATTGTCTTAGGACTCCTGGCCAATCGTTCTCAGGAGGACCCACTTCCTATTCGGCCCTGGAGCAAGGAGCAGCACCGGCCTCCTAAGGTAAGGCCACTAATCACCTCCATCCGTCTCCCACGGGGGGAGGGGGGGACTGATCGCCGCCATCCATCTGCCACGGGGGAGGGAGGGATGATCACCGCCGCCCTTCTCCCGCGCATGGGGGGACACTGATCACCGCCGGCTGTCTCCTTAAGGGGGGGAAGGTTTGTTTGCTGCCCCCTAAAATATTAAGCACCACCCGCCACTGCTGGAAAGATATCCTATCTTTTCCTATCTCAATAAGAAAGTGAAGGAAATCTGCCTATTGGGAGAGAGAACATAAATTTAAAAAATGGCTGGGCTTCTAATTATTAAGTTATCTGTTAAAAAAAAGGATTGAAAGGAACAGGACCAGATGTTAGACAATGTATGGGAAAGTACATGAACCATTATGTTTATGTAGCGCTGGTAGATTTGCAATCTACCATATGTTAGGTAAATTTAGTAACTTGTTTGTTAAATAGGTTAGGTTTGCCTCTGTTCCAGCTTGGCTGACGTTGTGTGTGTTTCCATACTGACCGGTGGGTGTCGCTGTTATCACTGGTCAATGTTTTAAAGGCAACGTGTCGAAGCTCATGGATGCTCTTCTGTCCCGGAGACAACTAGGTGGAGGTGGTCCTCCGAGTTGCATTCTGGGCAAGGGTATTTATGGGACAGACGCCATGTTGTGGGGTTCGTTTGCAGCCACCTGCTGGCCCTCCTGGCCGACAGGTATGCGTTAGAGAGCAATCTCGTGGTCCTCCGTTCCAGAGGCCCACAACGCTGCGGCGCAGGGGTGGGCCCAGAAGCTTGTCTGGGGCCTACCACAGCAGCCGAGGAATGGTCCTGAGCTGTCTATCCAGAGGGAAGAAGCTGGACAACCGAGGAGATCCCAGGGGAGGACCTGTCATGGAAGGATCACGCAGCGTGCTGGTCTGGAGAGGGGCCTGGTGACTCGGTTGGAGGACGTATCCTAAAAGTAACTATACAGCATAGTGTTGCCGGGTTGGCTTAAAGGTTCAAGCACTGTGACTGACGTTCATTGCAGAAAACCAATACATCCTGTGGCAGAGGATCGTACAGGTTTATCCCAAACAAGTCTGTGGCAGAGACTTTTATTAGTGCTACGTACTGGCTGCTAGGCAAGTGATAGAGGCCTATCCAGGCGAGCAAAGAGTGTGTCCCACGAGGGGAACGCATTCTATTGTAATATCCAAATTCTACCAGGACATTTGTCAAGAACCTTACAAGAAGATATTTGAGTTTCTTCTGCAGTTTCCCTTCTGCCTCTTTCCTGCTACTTCCTTAGTAAATCATTTAATAAAGCATTGAAAACGTACTCAAGTGTTGGTGCGTGTATCGTCCAGAGGTAAACTCAACGGAACCCTAGACTCAGTGCCGGTAAAACAGAGGGAAGGAGAGTGAAGGTAACAAGCCTGCTTAAACCAGCAGCTCCGCCGAGAGTTATTGCTATATTTAGCAACTATAAGAACTTCTGTTCTCGTCAGAAAATACTTGCCGACCAGGCTTTTTCTGGCACCTTTTGTTTACATGTTAAAACCAGTATTTTTTGCTAGAAAATTACTTATAACCCCAAACATTATACAATTTTTTTCTTTAGAGACTCTAGGGAATAAAATGGCAATTGTTGCAATTTTTTATATCACATGGTATTTGCGCAGAAATTTTGCAAACGCAATTTTTTGGGAAAAAATACACTTTAATTAATTAAAAAAAACCACTATATTTACCCCAATTTTTTTGAATAATGTGAAAGCTGATTTTACACCGAGTAAATAGATACCTAACATAACACTTTAAAATTACACATGCTCGTGGAATGGCGACAAACTACGGTACTTAAAAATATGTGACGCTTTAAACGCCTTTAAAGTTTACCAGTTTACAGTAACAGAGGAAGTCCAGCACTAGAATTATTGCTCTTACTCTAACGTTTGCCGCGATACCTTACATGTGTGGTGCGAATACTATTTACATATGCTTGCGTGACTTATGTATGCATTTGCCTCTGCACTCAATTTACTTTTTATTTTTACATTGTCCCTTTTATTTTTTATCTTTTTTATCACTTTTATTCCTATTACATCCCTTATAATAGAAATAAGGATGACAGGTCTTCTTTATGAAGAGATCTGGGTTCAAAAAGACCCCAAATATCTTCTTTACCTTTTAAAGCAAAAGATCAAAAAATATTTTTTTTCATCTTTCGCTTTTTAAAAAAAAATATATATTTACTTCCAGCCTAGACCGGAAGTGACGGTCCTCCAAGGCCATAGAGTCGATCAAAGAGTATCTACTCTTTGATCGCCTATGGGAGGAGCCGGCCACACCGTTTGATCATTTTCCGGGCAAACCGATGGTAATGATAAGCTCGAGAAACACCACCGCTTTGAAAACTGTTCCAGTGGCTAAGGAGCCGCTCTAAATGGTTTCATGAGAAAGCCAGCTGCTGGCTGCAAAAAACGATACCGGAGTTACAGCTTATATCTTCAGCCATAATTCTGGTAAACCACTTGCAAACCGCAAAATATATATACTGTACACATTGCAGTCAGCAAGTGGTTATAACACTTTCTGTAATGCCAGTGATAAATCCTAACCAGTGATTAGGAGGCATTTTGTCCCATTTCTGAAACTGGTCTGTTTGAGTCACCTGTGCTTAGGATCATTGTCAACTGCATGCCTTACCTTTTAAATCCAGCAATAAACCAAATAGTACAATTTTCTTATATAGCGAGAAAGATCATAACCATATCTGACTAAAAGATCTGACTCACTGACTGAAATAACTGACCACAATTACATTATTTTAAGATGTAATTTTCTTACAAGTTCACATTTTTATGTCAAAGGCCCTGAATTTTTATTTGTTAACTAAAGATATGTAATGTATTATTTAGGTTTATGATCAAAAAAAATTTTAAGAGACAGTGTACAAAAAAATAATAATTTTAAAATTTTAAAGCACCCCTGTCCCTCTGTGCTTGTGCGCAAAGGTGAACGCATATATAGGTCTTGCACGCATATTTAAACGTGTTTGCACCACACATGTGAGGTATTGCCGCAAACATTATAGCGAGAGCAATATTTCTAGAAACAATCTGGTGTAACTCTAAACTGGTAACCTTTAAAGCAGGGGTCTCAAACTGGCAGCCCTCCAGCTGTTGTGAAACAGCTCCCATGAGGCATTGCAAGACAGTTACAAGCATGACTCCCACAGGCAGAGGCATGATGGGACTTGTAGTTTTGCAACAGCTGGAGGGCCGCCAGTTTGAGACCACTGCTTTAAAGGCTTATAAAGCATAGCCTATGAAGATTTTTAAGTACTGTAGTTTGGCGTACAATGCACAATTTCAGGGTGATGTGCAGTGTTAGTTTTCTGCCACACATAGCGTTTTGCTTTTAGGCCAAAAAGTTAAATTTTGGTCTCATCTGACCAGAGCACCTTTTTCCACATGTTTGCTGTGTCCTACACATGGCTTCTCGCAAACTGCAAACAGGATTTCTTATGGCTTTATTTCAATAATGTCTTTGTTCTTGCCACTCTTCCATAAAGGCCAGATTTGTGAAGTGCACAACTAACAGTTGTCCTGTGGACAGATTCTCCCAGCTGAGCTGTGGATGTCTGCAGCTCCTCCAGAGTTACCATGGGCCTCTTGGCTGCTTCTCTGATTACTGCTCTCCTTGCCCGGCCTGTCAGTTTAGGCAGACGGGCATGTCTTGGTAGGTGTCAGGGCTGGGCTCAGCCCTTCCTTCTCAGAGCAGGTCACTCAGCTATTGGTTAATTACCAGCTCCATACTTTTCCACAGTGACTCACCTGATGATGATATCCTGCTCATCAGTCCTGGGTTACTTAAGCTGTTCAGTTCAGATCATCTCTGCCGTCGCCTTGGTCAACATATCAGAGACTCTCTCCTGTGTACCTGTTAAAGACTTACTTGGCTGACATCCCTTCTGGTTTCTGATCCTGCTAGCTGTTCCACTACGCTGATTCTCCAGTTTCCTGATTTCCTGGCTTGTCCTGAAGTACGCTGATCCCTGGCTCCCTGACGTCCTGGCTTGTCCGGTTACCGAACTCTGGCTATGTTTTGACTACATTTGCTGTTTACCTTTTACTATTATTATTAAACTAGTGTGACTTTTACTGCACTTCTGTCTCAGTCTGATTTATGGTTTCTGACAGTAGGCGAAGGCCATGAATTCAGAAGATGAAGTCAATCCACTTGTTGGTAATATTTTTTCCAGATTGGATGAGCAGGATCACTGCATAGATTAGTTTGCCATGGCATTACAGATGCTCCTGAGTCACGCGGCTCATCTGGAATCTCCCACTGTGGCTGCTGTGGTACAACCTGTGTTGCTGCTGCTCCAGTCTCTGTTCAGGTACCCACCTCGAGTATTACCTCTTTAAGAGGTATGTCTGGTTCCTCTCTGCTTCCCCAGCGATTTGGGGGTGATCCAGTCCAATGAAAAGGGTTTCTCAACCAGGTTGAGATATACTTTGAAATGCTGCCCCAGGCATTTCCCACAGACAGAAGCAAAGTAGGTTTCGTGATATCTTTGCTTTCTGAGAGAGCCTTGGCCTGGTCAAACCCTCTATGGGAGACGCAAAAACCCATTGTCCTGAGTTACCCAGAGATTGTGGCTTCCTTTAAAAGGGGTATTTGACGTTCCCGCATGCTCCGCTTCTGCTGCCGAGTACGAGAACTGTTGGCGATTACGCCATTGAATTCCATACTCTGGCAGCAGAGGTTGCTTGGAACAATGAGGCCCTCTGGGCTGCTTTTTCTCATGGTCTCTCGGATACCATCAAAGATGATATAGCAGCCCAAGATATACTCACTGAGTTGGAGAAGTTGATCACGTGTGCCATCCTCATAGACTTCAGACTCAGAGAAAGACTCTCTTTTAAGGAGCGCCTGTGGAAGCCTCCTGTACATTTGTCTCCGAGCTTTGCAGTCCCACCCTTGCCTCCCTCACCTCCCATTCTTCCTGGTATCGAGTCGGTCAGTGAGGGTGAACCCATGCACTTGGGCTTCACATGTCTCTCTGGGGATGAGAGAGCCCTTAGGAGGAGCGAGAGATTGTGCCTTTATTGTGGCCAGGCTGGTCACTTTTTTAAGTCTTGTCCTACCCATCCTGGGAACGCCTGAACCTTGAGGTCCTGTAGCGGACAGACTTTAGGTGGCATTGTTTCATCCCCAGTTGTCAAGAAGGATAAGCCTCTGGTCCCAATTATCCTTTCTTGGTCTGAGTCGTCCGTCGAGATACAGGCTCTAATCAACTCTGGGGATGCAGGCCTGTTCATTGAAGCTGCCTTTGTATCTAAGCACTTGATTCTGCTGCAGCTTTGTGCCACTCCACTTGCCATTGAGGTTCTTGTTGGGAGACCCCTACAGCCTGCCCATGTGACGCATGAGACTGTTCCGTTGTTCATGGCCGTAGGGGCTCTTCACCATGAGATAATCCGATTCCAAGTCATTTCCTCACCTAAGTTTCCGGTGGTTATTGGTTATCCTTGGTTACAGAGGCACAACCCCTCTTTTGATTAGCTTTGTGCTGAGGTTCTTTCCTGGTCTCCACAATGCAGCAATACATGTTTTCAGAAGGTGGCTAAGGTCCTGTGCACCTCTTCACTCTCCTCCCTGCCGGAGGAGTACCGCGATTTTAGCGATGTCTTTGACAACAGTCAAGCCGGTAGTTTGCCTCCACACTGGTCCTATGATTGCGCAATTGACCTTCAACCTGATGTCATACCCCCTCATGGCTGGGTTTACCATTTGTCAGTCTCAGAGGATAAGGCCATGGAGGAGTATGTTGCAGCCGCACTTTCTCGAGGATTCATCCGCAAATCCTCGTCTGATGCTGGTGCTGGTTTCTTCTTTGTGAAGAAGAAGAGTGGTGAACTGAGAAATTGTATTGGTTATAGGGGTCTCAATCATTTCACGATCAAGAATGCTTATCCATTTCCGTTGATTACAGAGTTATTTGACTGCCTCAAGGGAGCAACAGTTTTCACAAAGCTTGATTTGAGAGGGGCATACAATCTTGAGAGGATTAAGGAGGGCGACGAATGTAAAACTGCGTTTAATACCAGAACAGGCCATTATGAGTACCTCATAATGCCATTTGGCCTTTGCAATGCCCCGGCAGTTTTCCAGGAATTTATCAACGATGTCCTCAGAGATTTGTTGCAGCTATGTGTGGTGGTTTATCTTGACGATAGCCTCATATTTTCCAAGTCCCTAGAGAGTCACCACACAGACATCTGTCGTGTGCTTCAGAAGCTGAGAGAGAACAATCTCTATTGTAAATTGGAGAAGTGCAAGTTCCATCGCGAACAGGTTCAATTCCTGAGTTATGTCATTTCCACTGCTGGTTTTTCGATGGACCTAGAGAAACTTTCTGCAGTCCTACAGTGGCCTGGACCCAAGGGTATATGTCCTCTACAACGTTTTCTTGTATTTGCCAATTATTATCGGAAGTTTATTCGTAACTTCTCCTCCCTGGTCAAACCCCTAACTGATATGACCAGAAAAGACGGTAACCCACAAAGTTGGTCTCTGGACTGCGTTAAGGCCTTTGAGAGTCTCAAGGCTGCCTTTGTTTCTGCTCCTGTGCTGGCACATCCTGATCCTACGTTACCCTTTATCCTTGAGGTTTGATGCTTCTGAGACTGGAGTTTGCGCCCTTCTGTCTCAACGTTCTACCTCTGAGAGCACTATGCATCCGTGTGGCTACTTTTCAAAGAAATTGTCACCTGTGGAATGCAATTATGAGATGGGGACAGAGAGTTGTTAGCGATAATTTTAGCCCTTAAGGAATGGAGGCGTCTCCTTGAAGGTACCACTGTTCCGGTTCTCATTCTTATTGACCATAAGAATCTCACATTCTTGTCTGAGGCTAAACGCCTCTCTCCCATAAGGGCGCGATGCGCTCTTTTCTTGCCAGGCTTCAATTACATAGTCTCATTCTTACCTGGATAACAAGTCTAGGCGCAATCACCTAGAGCTCCCACATAATCAAATCTATACAATAAAGCTATACAATACAGCAATCAAAGGACAGTCAAAAAACTAAATATAAAATGTGAACAATGACAATCCATACAATAGGCCAATAGTCCATATATTGTTGTGATCAGGATGAGGGGAAAAAATGCCCAGAGAAGCAAGCAGGGCTGCCATCATAGTAGGAACGAAACCATGGTCCTGAGGCTGAAATACAACAAGTAAAGAGGCGCCTCTGGGTGCAGACGTTTTTATAGATTTAAAATGCTTTAATAAGATATATAGAGATAAACTCACATTGTGGTGATAAAAACAAGCATGATAGTAAGAGTCATGGATGGCGCTGTTGAGAAAGGGGCGCGGCTTGCTTACCACCCAAGTGCACTTGCCCAGGAAACGCGTCCACTACTGATGACGTCATCCCCCTGCAGCCAGCTGTCTCGTGTGTCTCAAGCCTCGTTCTGAGGCCGCTCCTCCATTGTCTGAAGCCGGCTTATTACAACCAGGAAGAGCTGTCACTACATCCACCACAGAGACTGTTCACAGGCACAGGACTGGGAGCGCCATCCATGACTCTTACTATCATGCTTGTTTTTATCACCACAATGTGAGTTTATCTCTATATATCTTATTAAAGCATTTTAAATCTATAAAAACGTCTGCACCCAGAGGCGCCTCTTTACTTGTTGTATTTCATTCTTACCCGGTACTAAGGATGTAAAGACTGATGCTTTGTCATGACAATTTTTCTCCACTTCCAAGTTGGAATCGGTCCCTGTTCCATTGATTTCTCCTGATCGTATTTTGGCTATGGTTCACACCAGTCTCACTTCTCCTTTGGCTGACAAGATTCTTGCCAGCTCAGAGCCATGCTCCTCCTGAGAAACCTTGTGACCGCTGCTTTGTCCCTGAGAGTCTTCATACTGCCGTGCTCCAGACTCACCATTCTCCCAAGGCTGCTGTTTCTTGATTGTCCCCGTTTATGATGAACTATGGTTTTCAACCTTCCATGTTGCCTGACTCATTTGTTCCGCAGAGCATTCCTGCATTAGAGGAGCATCTCCTTGGTCTTCGTACCACTTGGGCACAAGTCCAGGAGGCTTTGCGACATGCCAATGATAGGTACAGACTCCATGCTGACCGCAGATGCCTGCATGAGCCTTCCTACCAGGTTGGGGACAGGGTCTGGCTGTCAGCTCTCAACCTCCGACTCAGTGTTCCCTCACTAAAGTTGGCACCTCGGTTTATTGGGCCTTTCCGTATTCTCCACAGGATTAACCCAGTGGCTTACGCATTAGACCTTCCTTCTGATATGCGTATCTCAAATGTATTCCATGTCTCCTTATTAAAACCTTTGGTCTGCAACTACTTTACCACCTCTGTGCCACGTCCTCACCCAGTACAGGTTGAGAACCATGAGGATTATTAAGTACAGTTCATTGTTGACTCCCATAGGTTCCGTGGGCTCATCCAGTACCTGGTGCATTGGAAAGGGTATGGTCCAGAGGAATGCTCTTGGGTCTCATCCTCGGACGTACATGCCGCTGTCCTCCTCCGTGCTTTTCATAGACATTTTGCCCTCAAACCTAGTGGTCCCCAGAGGGGGAAGGGTCATTGAGGAGGGGTACTGTCAGGGCTGGGCTCAGCCCTTCCTTCTCAGAGCTCAGCTTTCAGTTAATTGCCAGCTCCAATCTTTTTTCCACAGTGACTCAACTGATGATGATATCCTGCTCGTCAGTCCTGCTGGTTACTTAAGCTGTTCAATTCAGATCTTCTCTGCCTTAGCCTTGGTCAACATATCAGAGACTCTCTCCTGTGTACCTGTTAAAGACTTGCTTGGCTGACGTCCCTTCTGGTTCCTGATTCTGCTTGCTGTTCCACTATGCTGATTCTCCTGTTTCCTGATTTCTTGGCTTGTCCTGAAGTAGGCTGATCCCTGGCTCCCTGACGTCCTGGCTTTTTTTACTATCTGTTCCGGTTACCGAACCCTGGCTATGTTTTGACTATGTTTGCTGTTTACCTTTTACTATTATTATTAATATTAAACAAGTGTGATTTTTACTGCACTTCTGTCTTGGTCTGATTCATGGTTTCTGACAGTAGGCTTGCAGTTGTGCCATACTCTTTCCATCATGCCCCAGGGGACATGATGGATTGAACAGTGCTCCGAGAGATGTTCAAAGCTTGAGATATTTTTTTATAACCTAACCTTGCTTTAAACTTCTCCACAACTTTATCCCTGACCTGTCTGGTGTGTTCCTTGGCCTTCATGATGCTGTTTGTTCACTAAGGTTCTCTAACAAACCTATGAGGGCTTTACAGAACAGCTGTATTTATACTGAAATTAAATTACACGCAGGCGGACTCTATTTACTAATTAGGTGACTTCTGAAGGCAATTGGTTCCACTAGATTTTAGTTAGGGGTATCAGAGTAAAGGGGTCTGAATACAAATGCACGCCACACTTTTCACATATTTATTTAAAAAAAAAATTGAAGACCATTTATCATTGTCCTTCCACTTCACAATTATGTGCCACTTTGTGTTGATCTATCACATAAAATCCCAATAAAATACATTTACGTTTTTGGTTGTAACATTTTGGTTGAAAATGCTTACCAAACATAGAGAACACTATTTGGTCAATAACACACAGAGTGAGTGATGAGAACAAACAATGAAGTTTTATTTCTGACTTTAATTGTGAGTATAAGGAGGTGGAAATTTTATTTTCCAAGAATTGGCACATCTTAATGATAGACAAGGCTTTGAAAATATTGCTCCCTGTGAAACCATCCTTCATTTACAGAAAAGCACTTCATTTTGGAGACAATATTGTACAAAAAAATTATTAATCTTCCATCAAAACTCACATTCTGGCCAGAAAGAAAAGGTTTTTTAGCCTATCGAAAATGTAAGGCTTTTCATCACAAAGGAAACAATATGAGAAGACGTACTACATTTATGTCTAATAACATCGTTCATGAATATGAGATTAAAGATCTCATCACTTGTGACACCACGCACGTTGTGTATGCATTAGTCTGCCCTTGCGGACTAATGTATACAGGACGTACTAAAAGAAGTTTAAAAGTGAGGATTGGTGAACATGTGGCTAACATCATTAAGGGATATAAATATCACAGTGTATCAGAAACTATAGACGCTTCCATGGGGGGATCCTTTTTCACTCCAGTTTTGGGGGGTGGAGAGTAGGGATGGGCCGAACACACTCCCCCCCCCAGTTCGGTTCGCACCAGAACATGCGAACAGGCAAAAAATTTGTTCGAACACCGAAAACATGAAAAATCAAAAGTGCTCATTTTAAAGGCTTATATGCATGGTATTGTCTTAAAAAGTGTTTGGGGACCCCGGTCCTGCCCCAGGGGACATGTATCAATGCAAAAAAAAGTTTTAAAAACTGACGTTTTTTTGGGAGCAGTAATTTTAATAATGCTGAAAGTAAAACAATAAAAGTGTAATATTCCTTTAAATTTCGTACCTGGGGTGTGTCTATAGTATGCCTGTAAAGTGGCGCATGTTTCCCATGTTTACAACAGTGTGAGAGGAAAATGACATTTCTAAAGGAAAAATAGTCATTTAAAAGTACTCGCGGCTATAATGAATTGTCGGTCCCGATTCCCGGCAATACACATAAAAGTTCATTGATAAAAACGGCATGGGATTCCCCCACAGGGGAACACCGAACCAAAATTTAAAAAAGCCCTGCAGGTCTGATATGGATTTTAAGGGGAACCTCGCGCCAAAATGTAAAAATAAAATGGCGTGGGGTCCCCCCACAAATCCATACCAGACCCTTATCTGGGCACGCAACGTGGCAGGCTGCAGGAAAAGAGGGGGGATGAGAGAGCATTCCCCCTCCTGAACCGTACCAGGCCACATGCCCTCAAAATTGGGAGGGTGCTTTAGGGTAGCCCCCCAAAGCACCTTGTCCCCATGTTGATGGGGAGAAGGGCCTCATCCCCACAACCCTTGCCCAGTGGTTGTGGGGGTCTGTGGGTGGGGAGCTTATCAGAATCTGGAAGCCCCCTTTAACAAGGGGACCCCTAGATCCCGGCCTCCCCTGTGTGAAATGGTAACAGGGTACAAATGTACCCCTACCATTTCACAAAAAATGTGTAAAAATGGTAAAAAAAAACCCACAATACACGCCTTGGGACAAGTTCTTAATTAAAAAAAAAAAAAAAACTGTCCCACGGAGTCTTCTTCTTCTTCTTCTCGCGCTCCGACGGACCGAAAAAGAAAAAAAAGCCGCACGTCGCCTAAGATCTGCCTCCATGGGAGGCACCCGCCATAATGACCGGCCACTCTCAGGTGACAGCTCTTTTATACCTGAGAGCGGGGCCACATGATGACGTTGCCGGGTGACCCCGCCCCCTCTGACACACGGGGACATCCCTATGGCTTTCCTGTAGCATCAGAGGGGGACGGGCCACCGACAGGCCACCCGGTCCGCTCCCCCTCTGACGCACGGGGACATCCCTATAGCTTCCCCGTAGCATCAGAGGGGGCGGGGCCACCCAGTTACGTAACCAAGTGACCCCGCCCCCTCTGATGCTACGGGGAAGCCATAGGGATGTCCCTGTGTATCATAGGGGGGCGGGGTCACCTGGTGACATCGTGTCGCCCTGCCTCAGTTATAAAAGAGCTGTCACCTGAGAGCAGCCGGTCATTATGGCGGATCGTAGGCGGCATGCAGCTTTTTTTTTTTTTTTTTTTTGCTTTTTTTTCGGTCCGTCCGAGAAGAAGAAGAAGACTCCATGGGACAGTTTTATTTTTACATTTTTTTAATAAAGGACTTGTCCCAAGGCGTGTTTTTTTTTTACCATTTTCACACATTTTTTGTGAAAGGGGTACATTTGTACCCCATTAACATTTCACACAGGGGGGATCTGGGGGCTTTCAGATTCCAATAAGCCCCCCCTGCCCGCAGACCCCCACAATCACCGGGCAAGGGTTGTGGGGATGAGGCCCTTCTCCCCATCAACATGAGGACAAGGTGCTTTGAGGGCATGTAGCCTGGTGCGGTTAAGGAGGGGGGTGCTCTCTCGTCCCCCCTCTGCCAAGTTGCATGCTTAGATAAGGGTACGGTATGGATTTTTGGGGGGACCCCATGCCATTTTTTTAAAAAAATGTTGGCGTGGGGTTCCCGTTAAAATCCATACCAGACCTGAAGGGTCTGGTATGGATTTTGAGAGGGACCCCCACGCCATTTTTTTTTACATTTTGGCACAAGGTTTCCCTTAATATCCATAGCAGAGCTGAAGGGCCTGGTATGGAATTTGGGGGGACCCCCACGCATTTTTTTTTACATTTTGTTTCAGGGTTCCCCTGTGGGGGAATCCCATGCCATTTTTATCAATTAATTTTTATGTGTATTGCCGGGAGTCGGGACTGACAATTCATTATAGCCGTATAGAGTGTTTTTAAATTACTTTTTTTCCTTTAGAAATGTCATTTTGCTCTCGGATTGTTGTAAACACGGGAAACATGCTCCACTTTACAGGCATACTATAGACACCCCCCAGGTATGAAATTTAAAGGAATTTAAAGGAATATTACACTTTTATTGTTTCACTTTAAGCATTATTAAAATCACTGCTCCTGAAAAAACTGCCGTTTTTAAAACTTTTTTTTGCATTGATACATGTCCCCTGGGGCAGAACCCAGGTCCCCAAACACTTTTTATGACAATACCATGCATATAAGCCTTTAAATTTAGCACTTTTGATTGCTCCCATAGACTTTTAAAGGGTGTTCAGCAGCTTTCGAATTTGCCGCGAACACCCCAAATTGTTCGCTATTTGGCGAGCAGGCAAATACCCGATGCTCCACCATCCCTAGTGGAGAGAGTTCTCCCTGCATAGAGGGGTTCAAACAGGGTTAGGGAACTCTCTAAGAAAGAAAGTTGCTGTGCCATGCAGCTATCCCCTGTAAGCAAGTTGGAAGTAATAAAACATGTTAGGGGCGTGGCTACACGGCAACTGAATCTTGACGCTGAGAGTGTTATCTGTGAGTGCGAGCGAGTAGGGGTTGGAGACGCAGCACACAGGCACCCGGCATGTAACTAACATATTCCAAAGGGGATTTTTTTTTATTTGTGATGCACATTACTTTTTCATTAAAATTGTTACCCAAGAGTTTTTTACACTATTGAAGGCTTCGTGTTGACTTTATCTCTATATTTAGAGAGAGCTGTCATCCATTTGAATCTGAGGAGATCAGAGTGGAGATTGGGCTGATAATCTGCATAAAGCTTAAAGTGATTTAATCACACATGCGAATGAAATCTACAATCTGGTGAACCTCATTCTATAGGGGTATGGAATGGTACTTTGGTGAAGGATCTACAGTGTTCAAAATTTTCCACTTTATGAATAGTTGCACTATAATTGATTCTTTTTTGATATCTGAATTAATTAAATTATGATGGACAATTATTTTTTAATTTATTATGGACACTTTTGAATATTTTTTATTGTTCTTTTGTGCTACTGTGATTGTGTAGATTGACACTACATTGTTTTTCACCATTTTTTTAATATAGTTAATTTTATTGGGATGTAATTTTTAAATTATACATAAGATGGCACTATATTAGACAAGTGATTATAAAAGTTTCTAATTAGTTTGCTTTCTGGTAGCTGGAGGGTGGCTGGTTACCTGGAGGGTAACCCCCTCCACCTTCGGTATCCGGAAAAAAATTTAGTTTTTCTATTTTAATATATGTTCTGTTTTCCTTGGTCCTGGCTTGTTCAGCTTCTGGGTGTTGGAGCACATCAGTTGTTAACACTGATGCCTCTTCCATTTCTGGTGTGCGGAATGCAGGCCAATATCCGGTTTCTCTGGTATTTATAGCATGCTGCCGTCCTTTTATCACACCCCTGATGATGGCAGCTTGTGATGAAAAGCGTTGGGTGGGACTTGTGACGTATACTGTCAGCATGCTGGACGCCGCTGCCAACTTGTTGGTTTGATACTAGCACTTTTTTCATCTATTGTACATGTTAGTGTGTTACTAAATAAAGTATGTATTTTTAAATAATTTGCTACACTATAGGAGCTTTTCTGCTTATGCTTCAATGAGGAATAGTCTGATACACTTGTGTTAGTATTCCCCACTGATTTGTTGTGAGGATGGTATGTAGAGCCCATGGTGATTCAGTTTAAAGGCACAGCTTTCCTGAATCCTGTCTATAATCACTAGAATCTGAGATGTCAGCAAGTTTAATTGTCACAATCGGGGGTCAGGCTCAAAGGCCATTTGCTATTCAGTAGCTGGACTACCACCGACCAGCAGGATAGGTACATTGGCTGTCACCCTGGTGGATTGCATGGGCTCACCTGAAGTGCGGAGTCTGAGTACTAACCAGTGTTCACCAGAGGTCCTTATGGTGGAGATGGATTTTGCTGCATGTTATTACCAGGATGCGGTCCTCAGGAGGTAATGAAAATAGCAGTAAGGATCAAACAGAAGTGTAGTCAGTAAACAAGCCAAGGGTCGATAACAAGTGGTGGGAAATATGGATGGCAGTAGGGAAGACAAGAGTGAGATACTGGCTGAAGAGAGCACACTAATCTGGCAAACAGGAAGTGCAAAGACAGTGCTTAAATTAGGAAGTTCATAGGAGGAGCAAAGAGTTCAAGGTTCAAGACAAACAAGGTTTAAGGCAGGATCATCCAAGGAATTGTTCACAGAACTGTCTAGCATTCCAGGTGGCTAGACATTGCCTGACACAGCAGAGATCCTGGGTTCAAATCCAGTCCCAAATTAATGGTGGAGTGGATGGAAATCAACTATAAGTCACTTTGTGACCACTCTATAATTTGAGGGTCTACCCTGTCTGGTAAGCTGCTTGGTTTTATCACGGTGGTGCTGAGTGCATTCACTTTCATGCTGAAGCTGGTGTTAGGACTTCTTTTCTATTAGACATTATTTAGTTATTATATAAAAAATATACATACCTGTGAACCCCAAGAGGAATCAGTTTTGACTTTAATTCTGGAGTCTTTAGTATCTGTAAATGTTAAGCAGCTGTTTAGCAAAAGTAATCCTTTCACACGTTGCTTGTATAAGAGGTAACTATCATTAGATATCATTAACCACTTAAGGACCAGGCCCTTTTCTGACATTTGTTTTTTACAAATCAAAATCAGTATTTTTTGCTAGAAAGTTACTTAGAACTCCCAAACATTATATACAGTAGCTCACAAAAGTGAGTACATCCATCACATTTTTGTAAATATTTTATTATATCTTTTCATGTGACAACACTGAAGAAATGACACTTTGTCACAATGTAAAGTGCTAAGAGTACAGCTTGTATAACAGGGTAAATTTTCTATCCCCTCAAAATAAATCAACATACAGTGGGGAGAGTGCTCAGGACCTCAGACTGGGCCGAAGGTTTACCTTCCAACAAGACAATGACCCTAAGCACACAGCTAAAATAACGAAGGAGTGGCTTCACAACAACTCCGTGACTGTTCTTGAATGGCCCAGCCAGAGCCCTGACTTAAACCCAATTGAGCATCTCTGGAGAGACCTAAAAATGGCTGTCCACCAACGTTTACCATCCAACCTGACAGAACTGGGGAGGATCTGCAAGGAGGAATGGCAGAGGATCCCCAAATCCAGGTGTGAAAAACTTATTGCATCTTTCCCAAAAAGACTCATGGCTGTATTAGATCAAAAGGGGCTTCTACTAAATACTGAACAATTTCAGTTTTTCTTTTTTAATAAATCTGCAAAAATGTCAACAATTCTGTGTTTTTCTGTCAATATGGGGTGCTGTGTGTACATTAATGAGGAAAAAAATGAACTTAAATGATTTTAGCAAATGGCTGCAATATAACAAGGAGTGAAAAATTTAAGGGGGTCTGAATACTTTCTGTCCCCACTGTACAACCATTAATGAAGTGAGAACATTTGAGAGAATGGGACTTTAAAGGTACATCATATACAACACACAAAATGGTAATGTAAAAATATAAATAGTTTATTAGAAAAAGGCAAGATAAAAGTAAGGACTGCAGTTACAATCATAATCCTGGGTATACACACATATCCTAACCCTGACCACTGAGAGAACTGAAGTCACAAACAAATTGTTCCCACGTCCAGAAATGTCATAAATATAAAACAGCAAAATATGCACAACCTTCAGTGTGTAAAAGGAGAAAACACAAAAATTAATACATTACAATACAAAAGGTTAACACAATATAACACTGTACCTGTGTGAGCCCACAGCATCCTCCAAGCAAAGGAAACCCCCCACAACCCAAAGGAGAGAATAAAAAAAACCTCAATCCCCGCCCCAACCCACTCAAAACCCCTCCCCTACACACATAAACACCCCAAAAGATGTCCAAACTCCATACCTCAATGATGAGTCTTGGAGTGAGCACAATTGGGAGAGTCCCAAAAAAGCCCCAAATACCTGCATCCATGGACCAGTCCAAAAATTGTCAGATCTCCCGTAGGAAGGGATGTGATTTTTATGGTTTAGCCCATCAGATGAGAGTACAGCAATACCTGCAATATATGTTATACATCAAAGTAAAATTGCATCATTATGAGGATGGAGAGAGCACTAGTCCATAAAAGGCTCATAAATGAACTGTATTCACCACAATCCTGTTGCTTTATTAATAAAGTAATGTCTATGCTGGGAGCTCATGCGAACGGGAAAGCCGAGGAGGACATTGACATATCCTCTATATATAAAACAAACAAACACACCCATCTAAGAAATCTAGAGAAACATGTAAACACCTGTCAAATACTTTGTAATAAGAGAAAGTCTCAAACCTATCCTCATACTTTCAAAATAAGCTTCTCACCTCAGTGTGTCTTACTATAGGACTGTTCCAGTCTCCCCTAGACGCCAAGAAGGTCCATAGGAGTAGCATAGGAGTAGCAAAAATCCACAAAGCAACAAAGCCACAAAGCCACACTCACAGAGGGGGAAAGATGGCTAGGATCGATCTATATAACTGAGAAAGTATATATGCAGGGCATCATCATTCAAAGTCCATCAAGAGTCCCATATAAAATTGCAGCCAGTCTTACTTCAAGTCGAATAAGTACCTGACGTTCCATCCGTGTAATTCATGAGCTCCCAGGTGGTTCAAACGTATCTGCATCATGTGGGGTTTAAATATCCTTCCCCATGGTGCCAAAATACGGCGTGTGACATCATGCCGCAATGACGCCCCTCGGACGCAAAGAGGGAGGTCCACGCACCATGGACTGATGCCCGGAAGCCGGAAATGATGACAGTATCCCGTATACATTCTGATACAGCCAGTTCAGGCCATGCAGACAGTGCCAGAAAGCAAACCTAAACTGCAGTCTGAAAAGAATGTAAAGCGTTGCCAGAAAGCCGTGGAAGGCGGGCCTGCAACGGGACAGCATCACCCATAGGGGCAGATTGCTAGTCCTAGTGCACACCCTTGGGCGTCCGTACGGGAATCTAATGACAAGAACCAAAATGGGTGCAGATGAAGCAGATGTAAAATTGGGGAAAAATACATATATGTGTGTGGTGGAAAATAAAAAATAAAATTATTAAAAAAATGATTGTAACTGCAGTCCTTACTTTTATCTTGCCTTTTTCTAATAAACGATTTATATTTTTATATTACCATTTTGTGTTTTGTATATGATGTACCTTTAAAGTCCCATTCTCTCAAATTTTCTCGCTTCACTATCTACAGGGATGTTGGTACTTTCTTATACTGTGTTCTCTCTTTGGTGCTGACCTCTCCCCCACCTCTTGAATATACAACCATTAGGTCTAAACCACTGGCAACAAAAGTGAATACACCCCCAAGTGAAAATGTCCAAATTGGACCCAATTAGCCATTTTCCCTCCCCGGTGTCATATGACTCATTAGTGTTACAAGGTCTCAGGTGTGAATGTGACCATACCACGGTTTAACAGAACAGGTTCTACTCAGAACAGGCCTCGCCATGGTCGACCAAAGAAGTTGAGTGCATGTGCCCAGCGTCACATCCAGATGTCTTTGGGAAATATACCTATGAGTGCTGCCAGCATTGCTGCAGAGGTTGAAGGGGTGGGGGGTCAGCCTGTCAGTGCTCAGACACCACACGTCGCACACTGCATCAAATTGGTATGCATGGCTGTCATCTCAGAAGAAAGCTTTTTCTAAAGATGATGCACAAGAAAGCCCACAAACAGTTTGCTGAAGACAAACAGACTAAGGAAGGACATGGATTACTGGAACCATGTCCTGTGGTCTGATGAGACCAAGATAAACTTATTTTGGTTCAGATGGTTTCAAGCGTATGTGGCGGCAATGAGGTGAGGAGTACTAGGACAATTGTGTCTTGCCTACAGTCAAGCATGGTGGTGGGAGTGTCATGGTCTAGGGCTGCATGAATATTACCGGCACTGGGGAGCTACAGTTCATTGAGGGAACCATGAATGCCAACATGTACTGTGACATACTGGAGCAGAGCATGATCCCCTTCCATTGGAGACTGGGCCACAGGGCAGTATTCCAAAACAACCCCAAACACACCTCTAAGACGACCACTGCCTTGCTAAAGAAGCTGAGGGTAAAAATGATGGACTAGCCAAGCATGTCTCCAGACCTAAACCCTATTGAGCTTCTGTGAGGCATCCTCAAATGGAAAGTGGAGGAGCGCAAGGTCTCTAACATCCACCAGCTCAGTGATGTCTTCATGGAGGAGTGGAAGAGGACTCCAGTGGCAACCTTTTGAAGCTCTAGTGAGCTCCATACCCAAGAGGGTTAAGGCAGTGCTGGAAAATAATGATGGCCACACAAAATATTGACACTTTGGGCCCAATTTGGACATTTCCTCTCACTTTTGTTGCCAGCGGTTTAGGCATTAATGGCTGTGTGTTGAGTTTTTTTGAGCGGACAGCAAATTTACACTGTTATACAAGCTGTACACTCACTACTTTACATTGTAGCAAAGTATCATTTCTTCAGTGTTGTCACATGAAAAGATATAATAAAGTATTTACAAAAATGTGAGGGGTGTACTCACTTTTGTGAGATACTGTATATGGTTTTTGCGCAGTGGTTTTTCAAACGCAATTTTTTGGGAGAAAATACACTTTAATGAATTTAAAAAAAAAACAATATATATATATACCCCAATTTTTTTGTATAGTATGAAAGATGATGTTACACAGATTAAATAGATACCTAACGTATCATGATTTAAAATTGCACTTGCTCTGTGGGAGTGGCTAATCACCGAGAAGTATGGAAGCCTAAACCCACAGCTCCAGCGCCGAGCGGAGAAATGATCAGCAGCACCACTATCCCACTAACCAAAGATGACATCCACGGACCCCCACACACTGGGTCACCAACCCGGATCATACAGTAAACGAAAAGAATACTGGCAACCGAAGAAATTAACAGATTTCTTCACAGTGCCGCCCGGAGGCCAAATCCAAGATGGCGCCCACGGCTCCTCACAGCACAGTGTCGCCGCTTACACTGAACTCCCTGATGCAGAATTATCCGAAATATCCCCATCAGATGAATCTCCAAACTCCCCTTCAACATCACAACTGTCAGCAACAGCCCTGCTAAGGCGTGGATGTGCCTGGATTCTGGCACACAGCCTCATGAGGTAAGCCCTGCTTTGGAAACTCTCAGGCCCAGCCACCTCCCATAGCAGTGTTTCCCACTTCTAATCAACCAGTCCTAGATACCTATCAGGAACCATAAATCAGACCGAGACAGAAGTATAGTTAAATCACACTTGTTTAATAATAATAATAATAATAATAGTAATAATAAGGTAAACAGAGTAAGCGTAAAACAAGCCAGAGTTCAGTAACCGGATCAGGTAGTCAGCCAAGCACTATGACAAAGCGCTCATGCGCGAAACGCGTCATCAAGGCAACCTCTCTCCCCCCCCACATGGCAGAGGCTTCAGCTTGTGCCCCTCACTGCGATTTTTCATCCATTCATATTTTTATCCACCTTTTCTGTGAAGCCTGGTTTAAGGCACGTTCCACTTAGTATTAGCTATGCACCCGGGGTGGTATTTTGACTACTAGCACTGGATTACTTTTACTTTATACTTTATTATTTAGTCTTTAGTTTTTAACTTTTCATTTTTCTGGCTGTTGTTCGTTCAGTCATTTTAATTATCCATTCGGTGTAATCATTTGGAGATTTGTGGAATAAAACATCTTTTACTTTACTACACTATGGGAGCATTTTATTCCTTTTTCCATGAGTGAACCATTGAGAGCATACCGTAAATACAACACAGTGAGCGGAGATCAATCCGGATACCCCAGATGATCGTGGTGAAGAGGAGTTTGTGGCCGTGATACCCTATGCTGTTTGCCCCTTTTTGGGGTTGCGGGATTCGGTGAGTGGGGACCCATGAGGGGGAGCACAACAAGTCACTAATATCATCTGAGAGCACTTCATTCACAGCTTTTGGAAATTCTGAACATTGGAGTTGAAGATTTTTTGATTACTATATGGACTATAATTATTTATTACTTATTATTAATTGATTTGCACACATCTGGACTGAGTTTATGGGACATATGGAAAATTATTGATTTGCACATCTAGGATTATGTTCACTGGCATACTTTAAGGTGTATGTATGGTTTTTGCGAACAAGCCACTATTTACGCTGGCTTGGTGGTGAAGATCTAATATATAATTAGGGGTTTAGCACTTTAACCCCCCTTTTTCACCCAAGGGTGGTCACATGTGTGATTTATGAATGTTTAGTTTGGCTTTATATATTTTTAATGTGACCACATGTATGAGGTATGAAATGTCTCACTGAAGATTGCACTACTGCACATTAGGTTTTCTGCACTTTATAGGGGTGATGGTACTCTGTACCACCAATAGGGGTATAATTGGAGTTACAAACTGGTTCTAGGTGCTAGGAACTATACACCCATCCCCCCCTACCACACTATAACATTATCCTAAAGGGAGCGCCATACCCCAGTATATATTTTAAACTTTTCTGTGAAGCCGCCTTTTCAACCAGCAAGTGTTTCCTTCAACTCTACCATCTCCACCACTCCATCTGGGTTTGGCGTCCTGTGACCAGTTGAATTTTGTTTTTCATCCTATTTATTTTTACATCATTTCATTCATTACTTTTTCATCTATTATAACATCCAATTTTCCATATGTCTGCTGGCTATCTTCTCAGGCTGGTCAGGCTGATGTGAGCTCCATCAGCCTGCCGCCACACATTCCCCCTTTAGATGGCCTCCCAGTGTCAGTTCCGACCTCAGCGCAGTGTCACCATGTCTCACTGATGAGACTTCACCTCTGTGGAGACACTTCCCAGCTGATCAGCGGTTGTTTCACTTCTGACGCTCCAGCGGCTCCCCCGTGCTGACGTCATCCTTCACCGACACGCAGCTCCGGCCAGACTGCTCTCCGCACGGCGGAGCTTCACATCTCCACACTGCGGCCATCTCACATCCATCCCAGCCGGTTTATCCACCTGCATGGCGCCAACGTCCCCACCATATGAGGCAGCTTAGAGCTCTTCAACCTGACTGTGAATACTCTTGGCATATTTCCATCACCTTGCCCAGTTTTACCTGCTTTGAGCAAAAGTGTTTGCTTCTATACTCCACTCAGCGGGCTCTACACACCTTCATTGGATGGATCTCCTGTGTTAGCCTCCTGCTGGTCTATGCTTTTGTCCCCTCATTGGCGTTTAACTGATCACTAATAATACTATCAAGAGATTGTGGTTTTTAACAGTTTTTATTGTGTGCTTTTTTGCTTTTAAATCAGAGCCTCTGAACCTGGTCTTTTTTGCAGTTATTATTGTTATTTTAGACCATTGTTTATTACAGGCTCATGACTGGTTCATTAAAACAACCAAAAACTTTTATGCTTGCCGCATTTTGCTTCTCAACAACAGCCTGAGCGCTGGACTATATATATGTCTTTTTAGTCAGCCAAGCAAATGTCAGAGAGCCAGATATAAACGTAGTAGTAGAGCAAGCAGGATCAGGAGCCAGAAGGAACGTCAGCCGAGCAAGTCTTCAACAGGAATGCAGGAGAAAGTCTCAGTGATGATGACAAAGGCAAAGGCAGAGATCAAGTGAGCTGGACGACTTTACGTAGGCAGGACTGACGAGCAGAATCAACAACAGCTGGACAACTGTGGAGAGAGATGGAAGCTGGCAATTAGCCGACAGCTGAGCAGCCAGCTCAGAGAAGGAAGGGCTGAGCCCAGCCCTGACAATACCACTATGAAGGAGATGCTTATGTCTCTGCACAGCTCGCTTCATAATGACATATCCTCTATGTTCACAAAATTCAAATCAGAAATTAACTTTATGGATCAGAAAGTATGTCATCTTGAACAATAAATGACTGTCATGACTGAAACTGTAAATGATTTAGGAGATGCCCACGACCATACCCACGAGGAACAACGAGTTAGAGCCAAGATGGCGGACCTGGAGGACTGGTCGAGACAAAATAATGTAAAAATAAGGGGCATACCTGAAAAAATCCTATCATCTGACCTCAACGCATATGACCTGACACCAATGGAAACTATCATAGGCCGCATACGCGCCTTCCCAAACCTCCCCACCTTCCCGCAGGGACCCCACGGGATGTTTTGATGAGAATCCACTTTTACCACACAAAGGACCTACTTCTGGCCAAAGCAAGACATCTTGGGCAGATCTTCCCCAGTACACTCGTCAACAGCGACGACAACTGAGCACCATCACTAAACCTCTCAACAACCACAAAATCCCATAGCAATGGGGATTCTCAACCAAACTTATAGTAACCAAAAATCTAGTGAAACACAATATAAATATAGTTGAAGAGGGCATACATTTGCTATGCACCTGGGGAATTATACCCCAGGTGCATAGCAGGGGAATGCCAAGTCAGTACCGGGTTAGTGGTGTCAATACATTTATACCAATGTTGCACTCCATCTCTGTGCCTGCTCGATACAGTTAGCTCACAAACTTATACCCTCAAACATCCAGCAGTTCTCTTAGACCACTGCTAAACCTTGTTACCCCTTACCCCTACTGTTACTTTTGTCTTAACCACAGACTTATCGTTTACCTCCTTACCCACCTTCCTCTCTAAGAGCACAAGAGGAAGCCCAGCTAAGATCTACCAACAGCAACAGCGCAACAAATCTGCCTACCCTAAGGAAGAACAAGTTCAACATCTACTAGACTGAACTGCATACCCACCTAACTGTAAGTATCGCTACTTAACTGAACTTCAGCATCCTACTACCCAAGATGGGAAAATTCTTATCGCTTAATGCAAAAGGGCTGAACCACCCAGCTAAAAGAACGTCCATGGGTCGTACAGCATGGGACTCTCACAGCGAAGTCTTATGCATTCAAGAGACTCACTTTAAACTAACTGCAGAACCCTTATGCACCAATAAATACTTCACCCAAATATTCTGAGCATCTGGTCCCTCGAAGAAAAACGGGGTCATGATAGCCATTAGGAATACAATCACCTTCACCCTACACAACTCTCGTGGACACAGAAAGCAGATCACTCACACTTGACTGTACTCTAAACAACACCAGATATATGATAGTAAATATCTACGCACCCAACTCTAAACAAATAAGTTTCCTAACTAAACTGATGAAGAAAATTAATGGTTTCAGCCAAGGCCACCTCATTATATGTGGAGACTTCAATATTGTACCGGACAACTCTCTTGACACCTCTTCCCATACCAGCAGACTCATGTCACCTATGGGATCCTTCATAAGGAACAATAACCTCTATGATATATGGAGGTGCCACCATCTGACCGAATGAGACTACTCCTTTTTTTTCAATTGCCACAATTCGTACACACGAATTGATTATTTTTGGTAGATAAATGGATCTTACCCAAAGTGATCGAATCGGCTATATCAACCACAACCTGGTCCAACCACATACCTGTCACAATGACTACGGATGACTCACTGTCTACTCCTCACACACGGATTTGGAGAGCCAATCCCTTGATCATGCACTCACCAGTCCATTCAGCTTACATTAAGGAACACTTGGAAGAATTTTTTACTCGAAACTAGGGAACTGTCTCTGATAATACTACTCTTTGGAATGCTCATAAAGCATTCATAAGGGGTATCATTATTCAAGTGAGTGCCAGAGAGAGGAGGAAGAGATTACAACGGCTAGACACCCTCACATCTATTATTAAAGCTTTAGAAATGCAAAACCAAACCAATGCTGACTCTACATTAAAAGCTGAAATAGGTCCTCTTAGGCAAGAACTGAGAACACATCTATTAGACTCATTTGAAAAAGCTCAAACACGTTTCAAGGCTACACATTATTCCACAGGCAGCAAGGCAGGGAAAGCTATGGCCACCAGATTAAAATGGCACTATGCTAAAACTAAAATCATTATTCTATACCACCCTATCACACAAAAGAAATTATTATAACCACAAGCTATTGCAGATGCATTCAGCCACTATTATAGTACACTGTACAACCTAAAAGATGACCCCCCCTGTCACACAACCATCCACACAGGACATAGAAGCATTCTTACAAGAAATAAATCTCCCTAAATTATCAAAGGAACAACTCACTACACTAAATGCACCATTCTCACCACCAGAAATTATGAATATAATCTCTGCTCTACCATCTAATAAATCCCCAGGACCAGATTGCTTCACTGGCGAGTACTACAAGCAGTTTGGAACAGTGCTAGCACCCTTTTTGTCAAAATTCTGTAACAACGCTGCCTCTTCCTCCTCTCGCCCACCAGAAATGTTGAATGCGTTGATTATAATGTTGCCAAAGCCAGGGAAGGACCCTACCTCACCACAAAACTTCCGACCCATATCGCTTCTCAATTTAGATACAAAAATATACGCAAAACTCATAGCCACAAGATTGATAAACTTAATGCCCATATTGATTAATCAAGACCCATCAGAGTTTACAAAAGGGAGGCAAACATTCGATGCAACACGCAGACTTATCAACATAATTCACACTGCTGAGAGAACTCGAACGCCTTCTCTGCTCCTATCTCTGGATGCACAGAAGGCGTTTGACAGGGTCCACTAGTCTTACCTAAAAGCGAACCTTTGCAAATTTGAATTTCAGAGACCCATTCTGTCTGCTATACAAGCGTTATACTCAGCTCCAACTGCCCAAGTTTACACCTCTCAGATCCTATCCAAACCATTCCAAATTACTAATGGCACCTGACAAGGATGCCCCTTGTCACCACTTATCATTAACCTCAACCCCTAGCAGAACACATAAGATTAAACACTACAATCACGGGATTTGAAATCGGCACCATAGAAGACAAAATTAACCTATTGTGATAATAATGATTGCCAACCACCTTTCTTCCCTGCCTTTGGTACACCTGTTGCTACAAAGATTCAGTACCATATCCTACTATAAGGTAAATGAAAATAAATCCTACATATTATGCCGCGTACAACGGCCAGACTTCCCGACAGAAAAAGTCTGATGGGAGCTTTTGGTCGGACATTCCTACTGTGTGTATGTCCCATCGGACTTTTTCTATTGGCATTTCCGATGGACTCAGATATAGAACATGTTCTAAATCTTTCCGTCGGAAATGCCAACGGAGTTTAGCCCGTTGGCAAGTCCGGCCATGTGTACGCGGCATTAGACCTAGGATTAGATGCTGTGACCAGCAACTTACTTAGAAGCTGCTTCACATATCCATGGGCAGACACTGGAATATCCTATCTAGGAATCACCCTTACTAAATTTACAAGAGGTCTATTCGCCAATAATTATACTGAAGCCAAACAAATGCTTACAAGAGAAACAGCCAAACTCTCCAAACATGAACTCTCATGGTCAGGACGACTGGCAGCATTCAAGATGTTAGTCCTGCCCCAATTGCTCTATCTATTCCAAACATTGTAGCTGCCACTTTCACACTCATACCTCCACTCTCTCCAATCCATCCTAAGCCACTACGTGTGGCAAGGGAAAAAACCCAGGAGCAACCACACAAAACTTATTAAACACAGAATCGCAGGTGGGATGGGCTACATTGACCTGAAAGACTACTGTCTAGCTACCATACTATCACAACTGAAAGACTGGATGAACACAACACCCACCACACTCTGGGGTGATATAGAAAACAACATGACACCAGGGAACAACCTTAAAAATTGGTTACTTAGCACTCCCACTAGAAGGATACACCTGAACCAAGCTCCCAACCATGCATAAGTGGGAAATAGAACTGCAAAAGTCCTTTACACTGCCACAATGGCTCACAGCTATTAAATACAATAGTACATCTTCAGCGTGTGTAGACCACTGGGACAACTCCCATAAAATTCATCATAGATGGTACATAACTCCCATGCGTCTACACACTATGAACTCCTCTTTATCCCCACTATGCTGGAGGAATTGTCATAATAATGGAAACCTATTACACGTCATGTGGCACTGTAAGGTTCTGAAAAACTATTGGACAGACGTATTCTCTCTAATCTCAGACACAACCAATTCCCAATGTACTCCCTCTCCAGAATTAGCACTACTATGCCTGGGGATAGACTCCTTCCCATATACACACAGAAAAGTGGTGGTACATATACTATTTGCAGCTCATATATCTATAGCAGTGAAATGGAAATCCACTACCCCACCAGATATAAAGGAAGTTATCGCCAGGGTGAATTCACAAAGCCTCATGGAACATATGCTGGCATACAAGGAGGGTCGAGCACATACCTACCACAAATTCTGGGATAACTGGCTATCAAAGCACAATCCCGTCTTGCGTTGATGAACCTAAAATTAATTGGTAATTGGAAAAAGACCACTTCTATTGGTGTTGCATTACATCCAGTGCAGGAACTTACATTTTATCAATACTGAATAGTTATGTTTGGTTATATTTTTAATTTGGTTTGATTAAACATTTAATGTTTATACAAAGCTGTTACAACCACTATATTCTAATTGATGTTGGTATTGTTATCAATGGCTTTAGGTTCAAGTACTTTTGTTGCTATCGATTTGTGACCAATTTGAGGCGACCATATTCTGGGTCGCATTCACCAGTCCTGGAAGGGCATACAAATAGCCTGCTCACAGTGTGTTCCCGGTAGGGGTGATGGGCTCTTAATGTTAATTTTATCTTCCTAACTGAACTCTCCAGGCACTACAACTCAGATTAAAGACTCCACAGTTATTCTTTTTTGTTTTACCTCAAGAACCTAATCTACTCAGATATGCTTACACTATTTCTTTCTTGAAAATATGAACATCTTTGTATACCTACTATATTTGTATTTGTACAAAAAACGTTTAATAAAAATCTTAAAGTTGAAAAAAAAAAAAAGAAGGATACACCTGACCCTCTATTCCCCAACCATCCGAGCATCCATCAAAGCATGGAAAACATTACACTACACTAAATGGTCACAACTCTTGAACAAAACCGTACAAATACCCTTGCACATGATCCAATTCCTATCTCAGGACCTGAACATACCCGCCTGGTTTTCAGAATAGGCGAACCACATATCAGAACTCTGCACCAAGGTGACAAGCAAACCCTTCACACAAATTCAAAGAGACTACAATGCACCCACCAAAGACTACTTCACATATTACAGATTGCAACAATGTCTATCAGCGCATCCCCTTTTAGAAGGAACACTGCCTACAAAGATTCAGAACTTCCTTTTCACCAAAAACATGGATTCCAAAGGAATCTCCCCATTTTACTCTACACTACAAGAAAAGACTGTTTCACAAATCCAAACCCATTAGTGATTGGGAAGAAGATTTACAAACACAGTTCACCGAGCAACAATGGCAAACAGCTATAAAATCAATATATAGAACAACTAACTGCACTTCCTTATGGGAACTAACACAAAAAAACACAATGAGATTGTACTTGACACCACAGAGATTGGCCAAATTTCAGACACACTCCTCAACTAACTGTTGGAGGGAATGCAAGCAAATAGGCACTCTTATACATACTTTGTGGTCATCTCCACCACTGAGGAAAGAGGTAGAAAACATGCTACAAAAAGTACTACATCTTCCAATCACCCTCACATACTGCTAGCAACAATACTCCTAATAACTAGAAGATGGAAGACAAAAGATGTTCCCCAAATTGCAAAAGTAATTGCTCAAGTGCAAACACACTACACATATGAAACTATACTTTCGTGAGGTAAGCCCTCACACTCCCGACTTCATGAATTATGGCTCCCTTGGTATGTAAAACGTTATACTTAGATATTGTGAAAACCCAAATGATTAGATGATCACTTATTACAGTAAATTTAACCTGTTGTGCTCTCTCTTTGCTCTTCTCTCCCTCCCTCTCTCTCTCTTCCTACCCCCTTCTCCCTTCCCTACTCTCGCTCCTCCTCCTACTCTCCAAAGTAGTATATATCCTACTTTTGTTTCAATACTTACTATTGACTGCTGTTACTATAGTTTAAAACAGCAACCACGCACCCTGTTATGTGCGTACCCTTGGCAATGCAAATTAATTTTATGCAAAGTTATCTGTATTGCTTATTGTGCTGCATATACCTGATTTCACATCTGTATCACCAAAAAAATTTCAATAAAAAATCTATTGATAAGAAAAAAAAATTGCACTCGCTCGTGGAATGGCGCCAAACTGTGGTACATAAAAATCTCCAGAGGTGTCACTTTAAAAATGTATACAGTTTACCAGTTTAGGGTTACAGAGGAGGTCTAGAATTATTGCTCTCACTCAGGTGTTCGTGGTGATACCTCACATGTGTAGTGCAAACAGCCATTTGCATATATGGGCGTGACCTATGTATGCATTCACTACTGTGAGTGAGCACGCAGAGACGTGTTTACAAGTTAAAATAATTTTTTTTTGCTAGAAAATTACTTAGAACCCCCAAACATTATATATATATATATTTTTTCAGACACCCTAGAGAATAAAATGGCGGTCATTGCAATATTTTATGTCACACCGTATTGGCGCAGCGGTCTTACAAGCGTAATTTTTGGGAAAAAAAATAGGATTTTTAAAACAGCTTACCTGTAAAATCCTTTTCTTGGAGTACATCATAGGACACAGAGCCTCAAGTAATTACTTGGTGGGTTATGGGCATACCTTCAGGTGTTGACACTGGTATAACCAATACAGGAAGTTGACTCCCCTATATAACCCCTCCTCCTTCCAGGAGTCCTCAGTTTTTGTAGCCAAGCAATATAAGCAATATATTCTCACCCCATAAAACAGAGAGGTGGGAGCTCTGTGTCCTATGATGTACTCCAAGAAAAGGATTTTACAGGTAAGCTGTTTCAAAAATCCTATTTTCTTTATCGTACATCATAGGACACAGGGCCTCAAGTAATTACTTGGTGGGATGTCCCATAGCAATGCTACTTGAGGGGAGGGAGACACAACCCGTAGGGCACCCCCAGACCTTGAGGAATTATACTGCTGCTTGCAGCACACTGCGCCCGAAGGCGATATCCTCATTCCATTTTACATCTACTTGATAAAATTTTGTAAATGTATGCACTAAAGACCAAGTCGCGGCCTTGCAGATCTGAGACATGGAGGCCTGGTGATGCACTGCCCAAGAAGCACCAACCGCTCTGGTAGAGTGCGCCTTAACTTGAAAAGGGGGAATCTTTCCCTTTAAATTATAAGTTTGAATTATGATTTGCCGAATCCACTTAGCCACAGTGGATTTTGACGCTGCCTGTCCTTTTTTTTTAGGACCCTCTGGCAGAACAAATAAGACGTCAGTCTTACGAATCTGAGCAGTTTTCTTTAAATAGATCTTCACTGCTCTCACCACATCGAGACAATGTAGTGACTTTTCTATCTTGGAACATGGTTTTGGAAAAAATGATGGCAGGACAATATCTTCATTCAGATGAAAGCCTGAAACCACTTTTGGCAAAAAGCCTGGACGAGGGCGTAACACCACTCTGTCCTCATGAATAATCAAATTTGGCTCTTTACAGGAAGGAGCAGCCAATTCTGAAACCCTCCTTGCTGAGGATATAGCAACCAAAAATATCAGCTTCCTAGTCAGAAGGACTAAGGGAACATGCTGTAATGGTTCGAATGGCGGTTTTTGTAACACTGACAAAACTAAATTCAAGTCCCAAGGGCTTAAGGGTGATTTAACTGGTGGATTAATCCGCATCATTCCTTGCATGAAACCCCGGACTAAAGAATGCGTAGCAAGTGGTCTTTGAAATAAAATTGATAAGGCTGAGACTTGGCCCTTAATAGTACTCAGGGCCAACTTCATCTCTAAGCCTACTTGTAGAAAGGCAAGAATTCTGCCTCTAATATATCTCTGAGGGTGCCAACCCTTGGATTCTCACCAGGAAACATAAGCTTTCCAGACTCTATAATATATAGCTTTAGAAGCTGGCTTCCTAGCATTAATTAAAGTAGAAATAACTGCCCTGGAAAGCCTACATCTTTTCAGAATGTGGGTCTCAATAGCCAGGCCATTAAATTTAGCATTCGTAAAGTAGGATGGAATATCGGCCCCTGTGAGAGCAGGTCTGGCCTTAGTGGAAGGGACCACAGATCCTCCACTGCCATCTTTACGACCTCTGCATACCATGACCTTCTGGGCCATGCTGGTGCTGCCAGAATTACCGGTTTTCTTTCCAGCTTGATCCTGCAAAGAAGTCAAGGCAGCAACTGAATAGGGGGAAATGCATAGATCAGTAAAAGCTGATCCCACAGTATCATCAACGTATCTGTTCTGCATGCAAATGGATCCTTTGTTGTGGACACAAAGTTTACTAACTCTATGTTGCACTGGATGCTAGAAGATCTACATCCAGAGTCCCCCATCCTTGACAAACAGCCCGAAACATGTCGGGGTGAATATACCATTCCCCTGGGAATAATCTGCTGGCGGCACATGTAGTGCGCGAGCCAGTTCTCTATTCCCGGAATGAAGACTGCCGATGGGCACGGAATATTTCTTTCTGCCCAAGTTAGAATATGGTTCACTTCTCTCTGCACTGAGAGATTCTTGGTGCCCCTTTTGGTGATTGATATAGGCCACAGCCGTGGCATTGATGGATTGGATCCTGTCAGGACAATCCCTTAACCTGGAAGTCCAGGCTTTTAGAGCCAGATGCACTGCCCGAATCTCTAGGATGTTGATGGGCAAAGCTCTTCCGGTTCTTGAACACTGTCCTTGGACAGTTGTCTTCTCTGTCATTACCACTTTCCGGAAAAGTGGTTTGAAGTATTTACCCTTTAGGACATTCTTTAGTAACCACCAATTGAGGCTTTGGGACACCCTTGGGGACAGCCGCATTGGCAAGTCCAAAGCTTGGATCATTTTGTACCAAGAAAATAGAATACTGTTTTGCAACAGTCTTGAATGGAACTGGGCAAAGGGAACTGCTTCGAATGAAGCCACCATCCTTTCTAACAACCTCATGCAAAGGTGAATGGAGGGATCTCCTTTTGACCTGACCATCCACACCAACTCTTTTATAGAGTGGTGTTTTTTTTTTTTTTCTCTGGGCAAGAAGACCCTTTTTCTGGGCTGTATCTATGATCAGACCCAAATACTGCAGCCCTTATTTTAATGGAGACTTTACTAGATTGAGAATGCAACCCAGACCTTTCCAGGTAACTGGTTGTAATGCGTACACCTTACTCCGAACAGCGATTGGTCTATTAGCAATAGATCATCTAGGTATGCCAAGACTGTTTAAGCCCTGTGCCCTTGACATGGCTACAGGTGGGGTTAGCACCTTTGTGAACACTCGAGGTGCTGTAGCTAGCCTGAAGAGCAAGGCTATAAACTGAAATGCTGCTGTTCTACTTCGAACCACAGAAACCTTTGGTGAGTGGGAAATATATGGACATACAGATATGCATCCCTGATGCCGATAGGCGCCAGAAGTTTTCCTCCTTGCAGGATAGAAACTACTGACTTGATCGACTCCATAAAAAGGAGCGGATCTTCAGGAACTAATTTAGATTCTTTTAGATCTAGAATGGATCTGTTGAATTTCTGCGTGGCTCTGTACATATACAGGACACGCATGAAAAAGGCAGTGAAGGTTCCAAGGAACCTAAGAAAAAACAGAACTATCAGCTGACTCTACTAGAGGTAGCTTGAAAGAGGCACAAATCATCTCTGTAAGAGGTTTGTACCAGCAATTTCTCAGATTGCGAGGCTGAAAAAAAGTTCAACTCTAGTTGCCTCCTCTGCAGAGGAGTACTCGGTTTGCCTTTCTTCCCGATTACCTGAGGGTAATCCTTCATCCTCTACCCACTGTTCCCTTGATAAGGGATCTCGGGTGGGGGAGGGGGATCTAACACGCTTCTCATCCTTGGATAGCGGATGCGATTAAAATCGCTAATTTTCCTTCTAGGCCCTGCAGGGCGGAGGAAAAACGCATCTTCAATCATGTATACAGGGGCCTAATATTTTCTCCTCTTAGGCTCAGTTTCCACTGTTCCCTTGATAAGGGATCTCGGGTGGGGGAGGGGGATCTAACACGCTTCTCATCCTTGGATAGCGGATGCGATTAAAATCGCTAATTTTCCTTCTAGGCCCTGCAGGGCGGAGGAAACACGCATCTTCAATCATGTATACAGGGGCCTAATATTTTCTCCTCTTAGGCTCAGTTTCCACTATTGTAACCCCAAAGTTGCGTGATTTTACTGTGATCCTTTGCCGCCGAGAATACGTCGGGGCGCGATTTTGATGCAACAGGAAACAATGCCTGTGTATTCTAGAGGTTTATGGACCTCAAGTCGCATCAAAGTGGTACCAAAGTAGTGCAAGGACTACCTTGAAGTCGCACAGATCTGAACAGTATTTTTTGGAAATCATGCCCTAGAGTCTGACGGTGGAGGCCGTCACAGCTGCCCCTGCGTAGGGGAAGGAATCTGTTTAAGTGACTTGTCCAAGGTCACAAGGAGCCAACAGGAAGCCTCCCATGGCTACGCTGGCCATCAGAGTAGTTAACCTGTGAGGAGTGGCTCCTTCACTAGTGAACGCCGACATGTGGATCTGAACCCATGTCTGTCTGTCAGGAAGTCTCCCATGGCTGCACTGGCCATCAGAATACTTAACCTATGAGCTGTTGTGGCTTCACTTTAAATAAAAGGACATTTATACTTTCTACTGGACAAAAGAGCTTTACTGCTAGAAATCATTTGGATTTATTTCACCAAACCTTCCCCAATGAGAAGGGAAACTAGTCAGACACCCTTTTTTGCAAGATGCTTTGGCTGACCAACCCTTTTAACCACAGGGTCCTAAGCATGTGTTTTAGCACAAGCGCAAGGCGAGACGCCTGGTGGATAGGGTCTTTTATGGCATCTATGGCGAAACATAGCGCCATTGGTAGGAGGATTTTAACAAAAAAATTCCAACTCCTTATCTGTTAGATGCTTAAGCAATTATGCATCTTTATTGATGCTGGAAATCGCAGTGTCTACTGCTGGTACTTCCCAACCTTTGTGAATTTTTCCTCCATAATAGAGAACTGAGAAACTCTTTGGAGGGAAAAAATGCTTATCCAGATGATCCCATTCAGCATAAATAAGCGCTGTAAAAAGGTTTTTTTTTTTTTTTTTTGTAAAAAAACCAAAGAAGGGACCTGAACTTTCAGCTTACTCTGTTAGGAGTAGTATAAAAAGTGGAATGAACCATCTCTGTAATGCCCCGTACACACGGTCAGATTTTCCGACGGAAAATGTGTGATAGGACCTTGTTGTCGGAAATTCCGACCGTGTGTAGGCTCCATCACACATTTTCCATAGGATTTTCCGACACACAAAGTTTGAGAGCAGGCTATAAAATTTTCTGACAACAAAATCCGTTGTCGGAAATTCCAATCGTGTGTACACAAATCCGACGGACAAAGTGCCACGCATGCTCAGAATAAATAAAGAGATTAAAGCTATTGGCCACTGCCCCGTTTATAGTCCCGACCTACATGTTTTACGTCACCGCGTTCAGAATGATCGGATTTTCCGACAACTTTGTGTGACCGTGTGTATGCAAGACAAGTTTAAGCCAACATCCGTCGGAAAAAATCCTAGGATTTTGTTGTCGGAATGTCCGAACAAAGTCCGACCGTTTGTACGGGGCATAAGAGTTTGTACCATCAATCTGTCAGATTGTGAGGTTGCATAAGGTTCATCAACTGTTGTTTCCTCCGCAGAGGAAAATTTGGCTTTGGTTTTTCCCCGTGATCACCTGAGGATAACACCTCATCCTGTGCCGACTGTTCCCTTGGAAAAAGGGGTTTGAGGTGGGGGAGGGGGATCTAGCATGCTTCCTATCCTCTTGGATGGAGAATGCGATTAAAGCCGCTAATCTTCCTTCTAAGCCCAACAGGGCAGAGGAGAATGCATCTTCAGTCACATACACAGGGGCTGAAGTGTGAGAAGCAGTTGCACCACCAATTGCTTCCAATGATTCACCCTGGCTTGCCATGTCAGGTATCTCCGGAGAGGATGACAGTGTGGAGGCATGACTGGAGTTCCCAGCGCCTGGGGGTGGAATCCTTGGTACCTTTGTGGTACACTGGAATTCAAATGTGCTAAGCACAACAGCAGAAGCACTTTAACAAATTATGGTATTTGCTGAACAATAGTTTTAGCAAAAGAAAACAATGTCACCATAAGGATCAGCCTTTGATGCTGAGTACCATAATATTTCCTGTGCTGGAAATGCCTGTTTACACACCTTTACATGCTCAGAGCTCCTTTGTCTTAGTGTGACAGACTTCTGTCTTCAGCATATGAACTGAGAGCGTCTGTGTTAAGCCTCAGGTGAGAACCTGATTACACATAAGTGTCAGCTGTTACCGCACCTCTCCAGGGGAGGGGAATTTTTATCAGCAGTGTTTGTTAAGCTAGTTTTAAAGGAAGACTTTATAAAAAAAAATGCAAATAGCTGGTTTTGTATGTTCATATACTACTGCTGTAACCCCATTAGATCCCTCAAAAGAGGAACACCATCTGTTCAATTAAGAACTCCCCTCTGGCTGCAGGGACCACACCCGCTGCTATAGCCAGACACAGAGCTGCTGAAAAAGCATCATACTAGGTAAGTGTAATATACTCCCTGAGGAGACATTTTAAGGCACACAGTTATACATGTTATATATATAATATATATATATATATATATATATATATATATATATATATATATATATATATATATATATGTATTTTTTATATGTATTTTTTGGAGAAAAAGGCATTGGTGGACTTTTTACAGTTCCTAGGCTTCTCCCCTTACCTTATCCTCGCTGCAGGATACTGCTGATTTAACAGACAGATCCAACTTTCACCCATCACGGCGGGCAGCGTAGTTAAACCTTCAAAGACTGGGGCCCTTTTAATAGGGGTTCCACTCCTTTGGACCTGTATAGCACCCCTCAGGAACAACTTTAGGTAATATGAAAAACCAAAAAGAGTCCTGGCTCCTAGGGTCCAGCTCTTAAAGAGAAGCTTACAGGCAAAACCTTGTTCTTCAATGCGAGGCCCAGGTACCATCCTATGGCCTCAGTGGCGAGGATGGATCTGGTTGTGGAGGTTTTTTAAATCCAGCATAGATTCCTCCCTGGAGCTCCTCAGAGCACATCTTCACTCATGACCAACACCTTAGACACTGGCGAAAAAACTGAGGACTCCTGGAAGGAGGAGGGGTTATATAGGGGAGTCAACTTCCTGTATTGGTTATACCAGTTTCAACACCTGAAGGTAGGCCCATAACCCACCAAGTAATTACTTGAGGCTCTGTGTCCTATGATGTACGAATAAGAAATACACTTTTTTGACTTAAAACAATAAGACAACAGTAAAGTTAGCCCAATTTTTTTTATACTGTGAAAGATAATATTATGCCCAGTAAATTGATACCCAACATGTCATGCTTCAAAATTGCACCTGCTCGTGAAATGGTGACAAACTTTTACCCCTAAAAATCTCCATAGGCGACGGTTAAAAATGTCTACAGGTTACATGTTTTAGAGTCAGAGGAGGTCTAGGGCTAGAATTATTGCTCTCACTCTAATGATTGCGCCGATACCTCACATATGTGGTTTGAACACCGTTTTCATATGCCGGCACAACTTACATATGCGTTCGCTTCTGCGCGAGAGCTTGGCGAGACGGGGAGCTTTAAATATATATATTTTTTTATTATTTATTTTACTTTTTTATTTTTACACTGTCCTTTTAAAAAAAAAAATAAATTGGGTCACTTTTATTCCTATTACAAGGAATGTAAACGTCCCTTGTAATAGAAAAAAAGCATGACAAATGTAAGATCTGGGGTCAAAAGACCTCAGATCTCATATATACACTAAAATGCATTAAAAAAAATCCCCTTTAAGAGCATTGGGCGGCAGTGACGTTTGACGTTGCTTCCGCCCTCCAATGCTATGGAGCCGAGCGGGGGCCATCTTTCCCTCACTCGGCATCCAGACAGTGAGGGGAGCGAATGCAATTGTCTCCGTCGCTACCGACGGCTCCAGTAAGCGGCGGAGATGACCGGAGCGAAGTGGGGGGGGCTCTCCCATCCCCGATTAACGTGATCTTGCGGTAAATCCGCCATTGAGACCACTTTTATCTTAAAGAGGATAGTCTGCCATTTTTAAAAATATCGGGGTTATGGCAGCTAGCTGCTGCCATAACAACCATAACAATGGTATTTAACATCAAAGTAGCGATGTATAACAACGGCGGCTGGTCCTAAAGTAGTTAAAAAAATATATATAATTATATATATTTATTTATTTATTTTGATAATATTTTTTAGTTTTTACACTGTAGTAAAAAAAAAATTGATCACTTTTATTGCTATTGCAAGGAATGTAAACATCCCTTGCGATAACAATACAGCATGACAGGTGCTCTTTATGGAGAGATCTGGGGTCTAAAAGACCCCAAATCTCTTCTCTACCCTTGCAAGCCAAAAAAAATTCATCCAATCAGATTTGAGTTTTTATGAATTCTTTTTTTTTTATTAATTTTGAAAAAAGAGAAACATCATTACAAGACAAACTTAAAAGAAGAAAAGAGAAAACAATAAAAGTCAAATGATCACATTCCACATGTACTTATACATATACAGTACTCCTTATCTACATTTTGAGACCCCTCAAAATGTAGATAAATAATTCTGGGACTCTCCCAGGGGGAAAGGGAGAGGGGGAGAGAGAGAGAGAACAAAAAAATGTAATAAAAAAAACACACCCCAATACTCACCCCTATCCCAAAACATCCAATATTGTGCTTTTGTGGTGAGGCCGTCCATTATTGTGAATTTTTTATTTAACTGTGTTAAGGGATAAAGCCCGAGATACCTACTAACCACTATTTTGCCAGTTCCACCCAAAGGAAGAGGAAAAGAAGAAAAAAAGAAAAAAAGGGGAGGGGTTGAGACCAGTCAAGTAAAACATAGATTTTGAGTGGCTTATATCACAATTACATTGTTTATTGACTAAGCCCAATAACGGTTTTTAGAAATAATTTTAAATTAATATATGAAAGCTTTGGAAAGTTTGCACAAGCATCTGCATTGCACCTAATCCTTGTCACGATTTCACTTTTAGTGCCTGTTAATGATTAGTAAAAAAGAGTAAGCATAACACCAAACTTATATAAACAAAATTCAGCAAAGCCCTGGAGCCATACTTCACTTCCAAAGGGGTAAATCAACTTTATTGGCCAGCGCAAGCACAGACCTTTCAACCAGGATCTTCCCTCTACCATGGTTCACCCTATACTGGTGCTCACCTTTTTAGGAACGGATTTGATATCTCCTGGTTGTGTTACCTATATATGTTCTCTCTTATGGTAGCTATCCATCACTGAGATTTAATTCCTAATTTTGGGAGGATGGATTCAATGACAGATGGGATGACAGGTGGGAACCTCTTGGATGGTACCTAGGGTCTATCCCCAGGGACCCTTTCTTCTTGTCAGTAGAGACTGGCCTTGTCGCTTCAGTGACCAACCCCCCCATGTTCTCTAACTTGTTACATGCATTAACAGAGAATATATTCAGTTTCAGAAATGAGCACCTGTGAGCTGGGAATGGCTTAATCTTTTCTGAGTAACATCCTTTGAACAAACATGAATTGCTCTTTCCCTCCAGTGTATGAATTATAACATTATTACCATGAAATATTTTTGACTTACCACTTTGCTGAAATTGGTATTGATTACACCCAGTGCCAGGCCATTTACTCTGATGTTCATGAAACGCAAAGCTTGTGCCAAAATATTGGTTAATCCAAATAACGTTGTCTTAGTTATTGCATATGGACCAAAATGCTGGAAAATAAATATTACATATTCTTTATAAATAGATATTTCTGTATGTATTTCTATACAGAGAGAGAGAGAGACAGAGAAGAGTCTACACATGTGTTGCGTTTGTTACAATATGATTTTTTTATTAATCAGACTTACGATACATGGGACATAACATTACACAATACTGGTTGGTCATAGAGATATTGTCAGTTTTTTGGCTTGAGTAGATTTCTCAAACAAATGCTGTTTTATACAATGGGGGTAAATATCATTGTTGTATTCAATTGACAGTTCAATTAACAGGCTATTGTCTCTATAGCTACAGTAAACAAGTAAGAAATGTACTTGTCTGAGGTTCTTTCAGCTCTCAAACTGAAAGAATGACTGTTAGATTGCTGTCAAGTGTTGGCTTGATTAGACAGTGGTACGTGGATACCATTTTTGTATTCAATTTGCAACATTCCATTGTTTCTACAGCTACAGTAAACAGGTATGTTTTCTGTTGTTTGGTAACTATGGTAAACAGCCTGACACATAAAAGGGGTGAGTAGGGACACACACACACCATCATGCTGTAACATCAGAAACCACCCATGATAGAAGAACAGTGCCTGATGCTCCCAAAAAAAAAATGTTGCCAATGGAGATCACGAACATACAGTAACAGAAGATAAGTAACCTTTAAGTGTATTTGTACTGTTAGACCATAGGCTGTTCGTTTGCTAGGCATTTTTTTTGCTTGTTATAGATATCTGTCAGTCTTGTATTGTATTCCCAATATTATAATAGTTTTGTATGTACTGCATCTTTGTATAGTAAAAGCACATTTACACACTGCAGAAATCTCAGCTTCTTTGCTTATACCACAAAGGAACCTTGCTAGACAGACGCAAGCAAAACATTTGGGGGCTCCTGCCACAATCTGTGCTATAATTCAACTGAAGCAGACCTGTTTTTCTGTAGTGTGTTGTGTAGCTTGTGCTAGGTAAAATGCTGCGTAAGCTGTTTAGGAAAAGCAAGGCTGCAGAGGGTTCTGGTGGCCAGAAGGAAGTGTGCAGCTTACCTATCTGGGCCAGAGACAATGAGTGGGAGCCTCTTGCTAAAGAATTTGTGAAATATGCTTCTCCCTTGAAGCTGACTTGGGGTGATAAAGTCTCAGATCATTTTGTAGATTTTAGTCTTAAGGGGTTGGATTTAAGTAAAAAAGAGAAGAGGACAGTGTCCACAGTGGGCTGGTATTTCCTTAATGCTATTTACACTGAATCACAGAGAAGGGAGAAGGCAGACGCAGAAGTTAAGGTATTAAAAGACCAGCTAGCAGTTCCTTCAGAGTGTGTGCGTTCAACTGCTAGTCGGGCTGATGATTTGCAAGAGCGGTGTGCAGCCCTCATGACCAAATCAATTAATGCCTTAAGGAAAAGGAAGGGCCGTAAACCTGTTAGTAAAGCCAGGGTACGTGCCATTGTCACATCCCAAAATTGGGATTGTGAGGATGTGCTCTCCTCAAATGATAGTGAGGATGAGGAGATAGAGTTTGATATTTCGCATGATGATCTGCTAGTGCGAAAGAAAAAGTATGCCAGACCTCTCATTACTAAGCATAGGAAACGGCAACATGATAGAGAGGATATGGCAGATGGGGAGGTGCATTATCGCAACCCCAGAGATGTTGAATTTGAAGAAGTATGGGAGTTTACACAAACTGAACTCCATGAGCTGGCAAAACAATACAAACAAAGGTCTGGGGAGCCCCTATTGACCTGGCTCCTACGCTTATGAGATGAAGGGGCGGACAGTGTTGTTTTGTCAGGTGAGGAAGCAGTGACTATGGGAGTGTTAACCCATGATCCACAATTGCATCAGGCAATGCGAAAAGCCCGAGAGTTTAGCGTGAAATTTTCACTGTTAGACCTCGTAAGAGATGGAATAGTCCGAGTATACGCTAGTCCTACTGACCTGGAAAATACCTGCTCATGGAGAGTAATAGGAGAGGGTATTTCCAGGTTACGTGAGATGGGTTGTATAACAGGATTAAATACGTTTTCAGAATGGATGGGTCCAGATATGGAACCCTTTACGTCTGCTCTGCGCTCTAAGCTGATGAAGTCTGCGCCATTTAATCTCAGGGATCCATTATTGTCCTTGTTGGGAGGTCTGGGATTAAACAGCAAGATTCATGAAGCCACAACCCTTTTAAGCCAGTTAGGGGAGCTAGAGGAGACTAAAACAAAATCTGTCAGGGAAGTAGATAAGGTCAAGCCCAGACAGGAAGAATACAAGCAGAAAAGAACAAAGAAGAATGGGAATGGGGTAGAGAAGACAGGAGGTGAAGAGAAAACCAGGCTTGTTATTTCTGGGGAAAAAATGTGGGTGGACCTATTAAAGGCAGGAGTACCTAAAGATGAGATAGATGGGATTTCTACTGCAGGAATGCTGAAGAGGCTGAACAGAACAGACCCCTCCTGTTAGCCCCAAACCAATTCCCAAAACTGAACATGAACCCAAACCTAAATCCCTTTATCCTGGGGAGGAATTAGAGAGAATCAGAAAAGGGAATTGGGAGGTTCCTTATCCTTTATGAAGGGAAGGCGAGTCTCCTGTAATAGCCGTGAGGGCAGTAACAGCAGGAGACCGACGCCCATATGCACCTGTCATTGTATGGTGGGGGAAGTCATCTTCTCCTACACATGTAATGGCTTTAGTTGATAGCGGAGCCGAAGTTACACTTTTGCAAGGAAATCCTTCCCATCACAAAGGAGAATTGATTTATGTAGAAGGTTTGGGAGGGCAAACTACACCAGCAGTTAGGATACGGGTGAAATTGACTATTGGCAAGGGATCAGGATTTATGACAAATGTTTTGGTATCAGAGTTATCCAAAAATATTCTTGGGATGGATGTACTTCAAGGTCAGTCAATTCAGACTGAAAGAGGTACATTCACATTAGGGTATCCTGATAAAGCGTATCTGGTTAGGGTGTTGAAAGCTGTGGTCAGAGGTCATGCGAAATGGACCCCTGTCTACATTTCTCCACCAGAGAAGCCAGTCTGTCTCAAGCAGTACAGACTTCCTGGAGGTCACAAAGAAATTGGGGAGACCATTCAAGAATATTTGAGATTAGGGATCCTTAGACCTGCTGTAAGTCCTTTCTCCTCTCCGGTGTTTCCAGTAAAGAAACCTGATGGGACATATAGAATGACTGTGGATTACAGAGGTCTAAACAAAGTGGCACCTCCATTGAAGTCAGCTGTACCAGATATGATCTCAATTGTTGAGAAAATTGCTAAAGATGCAGGAGAATATTATGCTGTGATAGACCTGGCTAATGCTTTCTTTTCAATGTTGATAGACCCAGAGAGTCAAGACCAGTTTGCTATGGTGTGGGACGGCCGCCAGTACACTTTCACTGTGCTTCCTGAAGACTATGCTCATTCTCCAACGATTTGTCATGGACTGATTGCCCGATATTTAAGTACCCTGAGTTTAAAAGTCGCTGTGTTTCACTACATTGATGACATCATGATCTCTGGGACAAAGGAAGATGTAACTGAAGCACTGCACCTGCTGATAGAGCACTTGGAGAACAGAGGGTGGGTTATCAATAGAGACAAAGTCCAAGGACCTGCCACAGAAGTGAAATTCCTGGGAATGATGTGGACTGGGCCGCAGAGGAAAATTCCAGAGACAGTTGTGCAAACTATACAGGTGCTGTCGCCCCCTACTACCAAAAAGGAGGCACAGAAGTTCATTGGAGGTGTGGGGTTCTGGAGATCATTCATCCCACATCTTGGACCTATTCTGAGGCCTATATATAATGTCACCAGAAAAAAGACTGAGTTCTCATGGGGTTCAGAGCAGTGGACTGCATTCCTGGCTGCTAAAGAAGCTATTTTGCAGCATCAGGGATCAGGACCTATGAGACAAGGAGTGCCATTTCAGCTGGACGTAGTGGAGCAGAATGGTACCATATCTTGGAGTCTGTGGCAGCCAAATGAAAAGAAAGGACTGAGAGCAATACCCATTGGATTTTGGTCCAAACAACTGACAGGGGCACAGAAGAGATACACGCCCCTAGAGAAGTACCTGTTTGGGGCCTACACAGCACTTCAACATGTAGAGACCATTACAGGAAAGGACACAGTCACCATCCATACTGCATTGCCAATAGCAGGATGGGTGAGAGATAATGGACTGACCACTAGGGCAGCTGAAGCCCAGAACCAGACACTGATGAAATGGAAGTGGTACCTTCCAGAAAGAGGGGGTATTGCAGCTGGGGATGTTAGAGACATTTCAAAACAGTTGGCTGGGCTTGTCACTTTTACCAGCACCCGGCCAGAAGAAGAAATTCCTGTGCTGCAGTCATCCCCCATTCAAGAGGCTCCACCCTTTGAGTCTCTGTCAGAAGACATGAAGGAGTCAGATTGGTTCACTGATGGTTCAGCCATAGTCACCTCATCTGGATGTGAACAGCAGCAGCCTACAACCGAAGTACAGACACAGTCCTGCAGGAGACCGGAATTGGAGGGTCCAGTCAGTATGCAGAGTTGAAAGCTGTGGTGATGACTCTTCAGGAGGATCCTTCTTCCCATGTCACTATCTACACTGACAGCTGGGCGGTTTTTAAAGGACTGACAACTTGGATGCCCGCGTGAAAGTCCAATGAATGGATGATTCATGGAAAGGTGGTGTGGGGAGGCAAGGAAGTCTGGGACTACATCTGGAAGGAAGCTCACTCCCGCACCATAAAAGTGGGGCATGTTGATGCACATGTGCCCCTAGTCCCAGACTTTGAGAACTATAACAGAGTTGCAGATGAAATCGCCAAAGTGAAGGCAGTTGTGCCAATTGATCCTGTCTTGATGAACTTGGCCAACTGGGCCCACAGGCAATCTGGACATTTGGGGCAGAAAGCAACATATGAATGGGCACAGCAGAGAGAATTGTCTATATCCATGGACATGATAAAGACTGTAATCGGGAACTATACAGTGTGTGGAAAAGTGCGACAATGGGCATTGCAAAAGTACTCCACTGGGTCGATTAAGAGGGGTGAGAGGCCTGCAGAGATCTGGCAGATCGATTTCATCGGTCCCCTGCCCCGGGGAAACAATGGACTGAGATATTGTTGCACTGTAGTGGACACCTATTCAGGACTTATACTTGTTCATCCTTGCAAACATGCAGATCAAGCCGCAACGCTTCAACTGCTCCTGGAACTTGTCGTTGCTTATGGTTGTCCCAAACAAGTCCAAAGTGATAACGGCTCACACTTCACCGGATCAACAGTACAGCAGTGGGCCAAAGATTCTGGAGTGTACTGGTTGTGCCACATCCCATACAATCCACAGGCAGCTGGTTTGATTGAAAGATACAACGGGCTATTGAAGGACCAGATACGCAAACTTACACCCAAACATACACTAAGGGGGTGGGATCGAGTCCTCACACAGGCAGTCATGTTGTTAAATTCTAGGCCAATAGCCAAAAGCACACCATATGAGAGGATGGTAGGGGCTGGGGCACAGATTCCACAGCTGGAGTGCAGAGTTCAGTATTTATGTAAGGTTCTTAAAAGAACAGGGCTATACGGATACCATGTTACTGCTTCCCATGACATAGAAACCAAGAGTGACGTATCTGAAGCTGAAGCCTTTCTAGGAATGAGAGGGAATCTGGCAGGAAGGTTTGAAGTTACTTTTTCATTGACAGATGAGCTTCAAGACAGTGGCTGGGACTCTGACTGGTTAGTGGATACTTCTCAGCAAGAGTGGAAATTGAGGCTACATAACAGCAAACCTTCCAAAATAAACAGCAGTGATCTTCTGGGAAATATCAGCATATTTCCTCTCCTCCCTATTGATGTTCTTTGGGAGGGTCAGAAGTGGGTACAGGCAGGGGGCAAAGTTTTAGTCAGATATCCAGGCAAGAAGCCATTTAGAGGAGAGATTGTAGCTGAAGGGCTTAGATCTACTGTTTATGTACTATTAGAAGGAATAGATAATCCGCTTTGTTTTCCACTCCACAGGCTGTCTCCGATTTGATCCATAGGACATGATGGAAAGAATGACGGAAGATCACAAGAGCTGTGGAGAGCAAGGCCTTTGATGAATTACAAGCCTGGACTTTCTAAAGAACTTTAGAATGGACTTTCTAATGAACTTTTTTAGACACCTTATCAATGACAGAAATATGGGAGGTGTTGCATTCAAGTAAAATGAATGTTTAAAATGAGTTTTTCATAATAATGAAGTGATTTTCTGTATGGAGTCTGAAAGGAAAAAAAAATCTAGGGTGGAATGTGTTGCGTTTGTTACAATATGATTTATTTATTAATCAGACTTACGATACATGGGACATAACATTACACAATAGTGGTTGGTCATAGAGATATTGTCAGTTTTTTGGCTTGAGTAGATTTCTCAAACAAATGCTGTTTTATACAATGGGGGTAAATATCATTGTTGTATTCAATTGACAGTATAATTAACAGGCTATTGTCTCTATAGCTACAGTAAACAAGTAAGAAATGTACTTGTCTGAGGTTCTTTCAGCTCTCAAACTGAAAGAATGACTGTTAGATTGCTGTCAGGTGTTGGCTTGATTAGACAGTGGTACGTAGATACCATTTTTGTATTCAATTTGCAACATTCCATTGTTTCTACAGCTACAGTAAACAGGTATGTTTTCTGTTGTTTGGTAACTATGGTAAACAGCCTGACACATAAAAGGGGTGAGTAGGGACACACACACACCATCATGCTGTAACATCAGAAACAACCCATGATAGAAGAACAGTGCCTGATGCTCCCAAAAAAAAATTGTTGCCAATGGAGATCACGAACATACAGTAACAGAAGATAAGTAACCTTTAAGTGTATTTGTACTGTAATGCCCCGTACACACGGTCGGATTCTCCGATGGAAAATGTGTGATAGGTCCTTGTCGTCGGAAATTCCGACCGTGTGTGGGCTCCATCACACATTTTCCACAAAGTTTGAGAGCAGGCTATAAAATTTTCCGACAACAAAATCCGTTGTCGGAATTTCCGATCGTGTGTACACAAATCCGACGCACAAAGTGCCACGCATGCTCAGAATAAATAAAGAGATGAAAGCTATTGGCTACTGCCCCGTTTATAGTCCTGACGTACGTGTTTTTTATGTCACCGCGTTCAGAATGATCGGATTTTCCGACAACTTTGTGTGACCATGTGTATACAAGACAAGTTTGAGCCAACATCTATCAGAAAAAATCCTAGGATTTTGTTGTCGGAATGTCCGATCAATGTCCGACCGTGTGTACGGGGCATTAGACCATAGGCTGTTCATTTGCTAGGCATTTTTTTTTGCTTGTTATAGATATCTGTCAGTCTTGTATTGTATTCCTAATATTGTAATAGTTTTGTATGTACAGCATCTTTGTATAGTAAAAGCACATTTGCACACTGCAGAAATCTCAGCTTCCTTGCTTATACCACAGAGGAACCTTGCTAGATAGACGCAAGCAAAACAACACATTGTAACTAATTACAGTGTTTGATCCTCAGACCTTTAGGGCGGGTTCACACTGGTACGACACGGCAGTCATACCACTCTGGATCCGACTTTACCCTGCGGCTTGAAGTCCGACATGCATCCGACTTCAGTGAACAGGGATCCGACTTTGATCCCCGACAATACCAGGCACGGTGTCTGGTATGAACCTTTAGGTGATACTCCACGCACAATGTAAAAAAAAACAGCATGGGTTCCCCCTCCAAGAGCATACCAGGCCCTTTGGTCTGGTAGGGATTTTCAGGGGTACCCCCACGTCGAAAAAAAAACTACGTTAGAGTCCTCCCAAAATCCATACCAGACCCTTATCCAAGCACACAGCTCGGCAGGTCAGGAAAGGGGGTGGGGACAAGTGAGCAGCCCCCCCTCCTGAACTGTACTAGGCCGCATGCCCTCAACATGGGGGTGTGGGTCCTTTGTGGCAGGGGGGCCCTGCGCCCCCCTGCCCCAAAGCACCTTGTCCCTATGTTGATGAGGACAAGAGCCTCTTCCAGACAACCCTGGACATTGGTTGTCGGGGTCTGTGAGCAGGGGGCTTATCGGAATCTGGAAGCCCCTTTAACAAGGGGGCCCCCAGATCCTGGCCCCCCAACCCTATGTGAATGGGTAGGGGTACATTGTACCCCTACCCATTCACCTAAAAAAAATAAAACACATTACACAGGTTTTTAAAGTAATTTATTAAGGCATTCACACCTGAGCATTTTCAGCTCATAAAACGCTCATAAAACGCCCGAAAAAACACCTGAAAAGCGCCCAACAAGCAAAATCACATTAATTTCAATGGCACCTGTTCACATCTGAGCATTTTGTCACTTGAAGCAAATCTCCTGAAAATGTCCTAATCTCAAAAAAGAAAATGAGCTTATTTGGAGCAGATTACAGGCATTTTTCTGCCTTTTACATTGGTGACCTGAACAAAATCGTGGCAAAAATGTGGCAAAATCGTAGTAAAAAATGCGGCAAAATCGCAGTAAAAATGCGTGACTTTGAAACGCTCAGGTGTGAAAGCAGCCTAAAACTTTTAGCCCTTTTTCACCCAGGTGGCCAGGGGGTGGTAAAAACAGGTAGCGGAGCCAGGGTTTTACCACACTCTGACCACCCATCTAAAATTTAAAATGAAACTAGGGGAAGCTGTTCACATGGCATGAGGCAATGCTTTTTGTTCCAAGTGCAGAAAATTTCATGTGGCTTGCAGAGTTGACAGACGACACCACCTGTCAAACTCAGCCATTCAAGTTAATTGACTGTGCCACAATTGAAGGCCAAATGCTTGGCTCACATTTACAGCACATTGGCCCCATTATAAAATGCCATTTGGCCAAAAAAAAGCAGGTATTAGGGAGGCTGCATTTGTGACAGTGGCTGCTTAGCCGCACTATGAAAAGCAATCCACTGCAAAACACTTTTAGAGCATGGGCTAGTGCCACTGTCATTTTACCAAACTGTCATATTTGCTTTAAAAAGTAACTTGATTCTCTAAACCATTTGATATTACCAACGGTACCAGACAGGGTGCCCTCTGTCTCCCATTATATTTGCACTCCTTATCGAATCCCTAGCTGCCAAACTAGATCAGAGCCCCTAATATCGGGCATTTTGTATCAAGGGACTGAACACAAGATCAGTCTCTTTGCAGACGATATAATTCTAATGGTCACTAACCCTTCCCAATCCCTCCACTCCATTCAATCTATCCTAACCTAATTTGCTGAAGTCTCCTACTACAAACTAAACAAATTGAAATCCTTGATCTTAAACCTCCATATGCCTTCTAAAACACAGGCCACTCTAAGCAAAATGTTTCCATTTGTTTGGGCAAAAAACTCCATCCCCTACCTGGGCTTCAACCTGACCCCTTTCACTACACAATTGTTCGAGTACAACCATAAACCATTCCTACTATCTCTACCTAAAGATCTATTATCGTTCCGTACCTTTGGTATGTCAAAACTGGATCGGATCACAGCTGTTAAAATGTTTGTACTTCCCAGACTACTGTACCTGTTTAGAACCCTACCCATAACCCTCCCCTTTTTCCATAACGTTCAGAGTCAACTAACCTCTATTTCTATTTGTTAGTTTTTAATAACATCTCACACCACCCCTTTCTTATCTATGTAAAAAATAACATGTAATAATACATTTTGACACTGAATGGATATTTTAAACACAGTGATTGAGTCCTGTGAATCTGTTCCTTCAGCTGCAGTATTAACTTTATTTTAGAGTTCCAATCAGAAATCAGTCATAACACGATCACTCCAGACCCAAAACTGGCTTTACTACATATTGGAATAGTTAACAAAACTATTCGAATATCCGAATATCTGAAACTAACCATCACTAATTTGTGGAAATCCCCTAATATACCATCTCTATCTGAAACAATCAAGGGTCTTAACCATCAATGTGACATCGAGCGGAGATTTCACCTGAAAAACCTTACTTACCCCAAATTTGTGTACCTGTGGTCTACTTGTTTGCTTAATCCAAACTGTACAGTGTCCTTCTGATAGCTCACCTATAAATGGAGTATGCCATATTTGCATTATACTATGACTGGTACTTTGTTGCTCTTCCCTTTTTCCCTTGTCCTCTCTTCCCCGGCCTTATCCCTTCCTCCCTTTCTTGCCCTTTTATTGAGTTCACGCTTCTACCATTAGTCTGACATACCATCTTATAATTTACGGAATAATTACCAATGTTATTTAAATATCGCATGTGTACTATAAGCTTATGTGTACTACCTTTCAACAAACTCATTTGTTGTTATTGTTATTTTTGTTCCTATTATAAAATATTTTTTTTATTATAAGACTACTTTGTTAATTAATAAAAAAAGGGCAACTTGATCTGATAAATTCAGCATTGTACTTTATTTGGAGACAATAGATGAGCAAAACTTCAAATTTTTACATTTCAACCATGTGCTTATTGATTCAGCAATAGTTGTACCATTATTTATTTTACCCAAATGATTCAACAAGCAATGCTTTCCCTGGAGGTATTGTTCAAAACTAATTAAAAAAAAATAGTAAAAAAAAAAAAGTTTATTAGTTATAATTTAAAAACTACTGGTGTTACTGTATATACAAAGTACACACAGTTCTGACAGGGATTCAGAGATTATTAACCAAAGATCTTGGCAGGGATTATGCAGGATCTGTTGAAAGCCCTGGCAGGGGTTTTGGGAATCCTGGAAGGAGTTCTGAAAGATTTAACAAGAATTCTGCAATTCCTGGAGGGGATTCTGAGAATATAGTGACACATAGCCAAATGGGTAGGGGTCCATAAGTTTGATAAAATTCTCCTGTGGAGTTGATTTAATAAAGGGAAATAGACTGTTCACTTGCAATGTAAGTTGCACTTTGCAAGGGAATTTCCCTCAGAGCTTAGCAAATAAAGTGAAAGTGATACTAAAGTCAATTTTTTTTGTGATTAAAAATAACAAACATGTTATACTTACCTGTCCTGTGCAGTGGTTTTGCACAGAGCAGCCCTGATCCTCCTCTTCTCGGGTCCCTTGCCAGCGCTCCTGGCCCCTCCCTCCTGCTGAGTGCCCCCACAGCAAGCAGCTTGCTATGGGGGCACCAGAGCCGAGCCACAGCTTTGTGTATCTATTCAGACACAAAGCCATGGCCTGGCCCACCCCCTCTCTCTCCTCATTGACTCGCTGACTTTGATTGACAGCAGTGGGAGCCAGTGGCTCTCCGCTGCTGTCTCAGCCAATGAGGAGGGAGAGTCCCAGGCAGCTGAGTCTCTCCTGCAACATCACTGGATAGAGATGGGCTCAGGTAAGTATTGGGGAAGCTGAGAGGGGCTGCTGCACACAGAAGGTTTTTTATCTTAATGCATAAAATGCATTAAGATAAAAAACCTCTTGTCTTTACAACCACTTGAACTCAATTTAAAAAAATAAAATCTATTCAAGTATGCATTCTTAATTAAAAAAGTAGCACTCTATCTCTTCCGAATCATCACATTTTTTTCTTGGGCTGCTGCGATCAGTGTGGCTACATTCCTTCTCCCTGATCCTACTGTCAGGGCTAGGCTCAGCCCTTCCTTCCCAAAGCTGGCCGCTCAGCTGTCGGCTAATTGCCAGCTCCTATCTCTCCACAGTGACTCAGCTGTTAATGATATCCTGCTTGTCATTCCTGCCTACTTAAGCCATCCAGTCCAGATGGTCTCTGCCTTCGCCTTGGTCACATCTCTAAAGACGCTCTCCTGTTTTCCTGTTAAAGACTTGTTTGGCTGACATTCCTTCTGGCTCCAGATCCTGCTTGCTGTTCTACTACACTTATCTCTGGCTCCCTGACGTTTTGGCTTGTCTGACTATCCACGCTGGTTCCTGAACTCTGGCTATGCTTTGACTACATTTACTCTGTTTACCTTTTTTTTTAATTATTATTAAGCAAGTGTGATTTAACTGTACTTCTGTCTCAGTCTGATTCATGGTTTCTGACACCTACTGTATCATAGGAATGTTTCCCACATGTTCTTCCTCACTCCTGAGATAGATAAGGGACTATGTGCTATGATATGTGTAGTATCCATAGAGCAGTGCACATGACCGCAACTAATGCACACTGCTAGTTCCAAACAACAGGAAGTGAGGGGGGAGAATGGGAGGTGCAGGAGCTCATGGAGTATGTTACAAGGGGCAGAAAAATACAGTAAACGATTTAACGAAAAACAGGTTACAAAGCCATTAAAGTAGAAGTAAAGTTGATTTTTAAACAAATGGCTGACAGGCAGGGTATATATCACAGTAGAGACCCTATTGGTCTCTTTTGCCATAAATGCATCCTTCTGCCTGTCAGCTTTCATGTTCCTTGAGCCGTGCATGCGCAGCTCAGCAAATATTTGCGGCCCTGATCCGTGCTGCAGCGATGTGACTCCTTTACTTCTGTCCCTTTAAGGCACAAGATATAACATAGTGCTTTTGCCATGTCAATTGTCCCTTTCTATGCCGTACAATACCTGGCTGACCCTGCCAGTTCCTGTCTTCCTCTGCTTGAACTGACCACATTTATCTTTGCTGCTGATCCATAGCGTGGTCAGATTAGGTGCCCCTGTCATCCAGCTCTCTCTAATCCTCAGCAATGCCATTCCCCTAAAGCTTCCCCTCCACTCCTCTTTGTTAATCAGTTCCCACCAAGGCCAATTCTGACATTTCTCTCCTACATGTAAAAATCTGTATTTTTGCTAGAAAATTACTTAGAACCCCCAAACATTATAGATATATTTTTCAGCAGAGACCCTAGAGCAGGGGTAGGCAACCCTTGAGAGGTTGAGATCTACCTGGACAACATAGAAGAGATCAAAGATCACCATTGGGTGCCGCACTTTAAAAAAAAAAAGAACTTCACTAGCAAGCCACCAATAAAAAATAAAGACGATATAAAAGAAAACTTAGAAAGATCTAATAACAGTTATGTCACTGTAAAAAAATTAAATCAGTCTACCTTAAAATTTTGCTTCCGTGAGAAGATCGGCATTCACTTTCATTCATAATTTTTTCACGTCTGGGGAGTAATTGGTTACCCCCACAAGTCTGATGCTGGTGTTCATCATGAAAGCAGAACATCTGATATTGCAGGCTGATTTGCTCAAATAGTCTCAGGCCTGGCTGTATGCTCTTAATTCTGACCAGTGTAAGTAGTTTGTAGGGATGTATACAGAGGTCAGTAGGATGTAGGGCAGTGTACTAAGGTCAGTAGTATGTAGGGCAGTGTACAGAGGTCGGTAGTATGTAGGGACTAGGGATGAGCCGAACACCCCCCGGTTCGGTTCGCACCAGAACATGCGAACGGACCGAAAGTTCGCACGAACGTTAGAACCCCATTGACGTCTATGGGACTCGAACGTTCGAAATCAAAAGTGCTCATTTTAAAGGCTAATTTGCATGGTATTGTCCTAAAAAGGGTTTGGGGACCCGGGTCCTACCCCAGGGGACATGTATCAATGCAAAAAAAACTTTTAAAAACGGCCGTTTTTTCGGGAGCAGTGATTTTAATGATGCTTAAAGTAAAAAAAAAAAAAGTGAAATATTCCTTTAAATATCGTACCTGGGGGGTGTCTATAGTATGCCTGTAAAGTGACGCGTGTTTCCCGTGTTTAGAACAGTCCCTGCACCAAATGTCATTTTTAAAGGAAAAAATCTCATTTAAAACTGCTTGCGGGTTTAATGTCATGTCGGGTCATGGCAATATGGATGAAAATCAGTGAGACAAACGGCATGGGTACCCCCCAGTCCATTACCAGGCCCTTTGGGTCTTGTATGGATATTAAGGGGAACCCCGCACCCAAATTAAAATAAGGAAAGGCCCTATATACTCTGAACAGCAGTATACAGGCGGTGCAAACAAGACAGGGACTGTAGGTTTGTTGTTAAGTAGAATCTCTTTGTAATTTTGAACGGGTACATTTTTAACGTGTTTAGCTCCAGCCAAAAAATCTTTTTTAAGCTTTTTGGAAAACATAGGGAAGGGTTATCACCCCTGTGACATTTGTTTTGCTGTCTTTCCTCCTCTTCAGAAGATTTCACCTCACTTTTTGTCCCAATGAAAAATGTTTTTTGAAAATTTGGGTTTTTTTTGTGGAACAAGGATTGGAAAGCATCAGTGGAAAGGAGAAATTGTTTTCCCATATTAACTCTTACAGGAGAGAATTTCCCTTCCTAGGGGTAGATTTCATCTCACTTCCTGTTGTCTCCTTCCGTTTGCAAGTAGGAGTCGTTTGTAAGTTAGATGTTTGAAAGTAGGGTCCTGCCCTATATACTCAGCAGAAATTTGGGCCTTAGGTGTTGCTGTGGCCACAACACTGTAAGCCCTCACAGGGCCCTGCTGTGAAATATGAGATCAAGAATTGTAATTACATGCCCCTGTTGAACAGGAGCTGAAAAATTAGGCCTTAGGCACTGGTGCTGGTGCCACAACACTGCAACCCCTCACAGACACTCTAGTTGGAACGCAGGAACGAGCCCTGCTGAAAAGTATTGCACCAAAAATTGTAATTACACGCCCCTGTTAGACAGGGGCAGAAAAATTGGGCCTTAGGCACTGGTGCTGGTGCCACAACACTGCAACCCCTCACAGACACTCTAGTTGGAATGCAGGAACGAGCCCTGCTGCAAAGTATTACATCAAAAATTGTAATTACACACCCCTGTTAAACAGGGCTGAAAAATTGTGCCTTAGGCACTGGTGGTGGCGCCCAGAACCAAAAATGTTCTTACAAGCTATCAGCGTGATGATTGAGGAGGAAGAGGATAATTACTCAGGGATAGTCACTCAGCATCAGCATAGGCAGTCTTTGAAGGGATCTCAGATTTCAAAAAAAATTATTTGGTTACATCAGCATCAGGTGCTTGGTAGCTGGTGGTGACCCAAGACTGATTCATTTTTATGAAGGTCAGCCGATCGACCGAGTCGGTGGACAGACGCACCCTGTGATCGGTTACCACGCCTCCAGCAGCACTGAATGTGCGTTCTGAAAGAACGCTGGATGCAGGACAGGCCAGTAGCTCAATTGCATACTGTGCAAGCTCTGGCCAGTGATCCATCCTCAAGACCCAGTAACCCAGAGGATTTTCGGTGGGAAAGGTGTCCAAGTCTGATCTTGCCCCTAGGTATTCCTGCACCATGTAAAACAGACGCTGGCGATGGTTGCTGGAACCGATCATACCTTGGGGCTGCGGACCAAAAAATTGTCTAAACGCATCGGTCAGATGGCCACCTTCTCCACCGCTCCTTCTTTGACTGACCGAAGCCTCAGCAACACGATGTCCAGAAACAGGAGTTTGTAACCTCCCAGTCTCTGGGAACGCATTGCACAGACCTTTCTGCAAGGCCTCCCGAAGATGTTTCATCCTCTGCTCCCTCTGCGATGGCAAGATAAGGTCCGCAACCTTACCCTTGTAACGTGGATCAAGGAGGGTTGCCAGCCAGTATTGGTCCTTCTCCTTGATACCACGAATACGAGGATCCTTACGCAGGCTTTGCAGGATCAGGGAGGCCATGCAGCGTAGGTTTGCTGAGGCATTCGGTCCGGAGTCCTCTGGGTCACTAAGGACGACAACGTCCGCAGCCACCTCCTCCCAGCCACGTACAAGTCCATGTGTTTCTTGGGACTGATCCCTTAAAGACTGCTGCTGATGCTGAGTGCCAGGGTCCACCTCCATACTGACGCAATCTTCCTCCTCCTCCTCCTCCTCCTCCTCCTCGTCCTCTTCCTGTGTGATCGGCGGGCACGCAGGAACACTGTCCTCCTCTTCCTGTCTCTGTTCTGCCTCAAGTGCCCTGTCCATTATTCCACGCAGCGTGTGCTCCAACAGGTGGACAAGGGGGACAGTGTCACTGATGCATGCACTGTCACTGCTCACCATCCTCGTGGCCTCCTCGAATGGTGACAGGACAGTGCATGCATCCCTGATCATGGCCCACTGGCGTGGGGAAAAAAAACCAAGCTCCCCTGACCCTGTCCTGGTGCCATAGTCGCACAGGTACTCATTGATGGCCCTCTGCTGTGTGTGCAGCCGCTGCAGCATGGCCAATGTTGAGTTCCACCTGGTGGGCATGTCACAGATTAGGCAGTTCTTGGGCAGGTTAAACTCCTTTTGGAGGTCAGTCAGCCGAGCACTGGCATTATATGACCGGCGGAAATGCACACAGACTTTCCTGGCCTGCCTCAGGACATCCTGTAAGCCCGGGTACCTGCCCAAGAACCGCTGTACCACCAAGTTAAGGATGTGAGCCAAACAGGGCACATGGGTCATTTGTCCCTGTCGGAGGGCAGAGAGGAGGTTGGTGCCATTGTCGCAAACCACCATTCCTGCCTTAAGTTGGCATGGCGTCAACCACCTCTGAACCTGCCCCTGCAGAGCTGACAGAACCTCTGCCCCAGTGTGGCTCCTGTCCCCCAAGCACACCAGCTCAAGCACCGCATGGCATCTTTTGGCCTGCGTACTTGCGTAGCCCCTTGAACGACTATGGAGCACCGCTGGTTCCGAGGAAGAGGCCATGGAGGAAGAAGAAGAGGAGGGGGTGGAGGAGAGAGGTGTGTCACAATCAGCATTTTGGAGGCGTGGTGGCGGAACAACCTCCAACACTACTGCACCTTGTCCTGCATCCTTCCCAGCTGCCAGCAGAGTCACCCAATGCGCCGTGAAACTTAGGTAACGTCCCTGTCCATGCCTGCTGTACCATGAGTCAGCGGTAATATGCACCTTACCGCTGACTGCCCTGTCCAGCGAGGCATGGACATTGCCTTCCACATGCCGGTAGAGAGCCGGAATCGCCTTCCGTGAGAAAAAGTGGCGTTTGGGTACCTGCCACTGAGGAACCGCACATTCCACAAACTCACGGAAGGGGGCAGAGTCTACCAACTGAAAAGGCAGCAGTTGAAGTGCTAGCAATTTTGCCAAGCTAGCATTCAACCGCTGGGCATGTGGATGGCTGGGAGCAAACTTCTTTCGGCGGTGCAGCAGCTGGGGCAGGGAAATTTGCCTGGTACAATCTGACGTCGGTGTACCAAAAGCAGATTGCCCACAAGTACTTGGCTGTGACACACCTAATTCTACACCTTCATTCCTCTCACTGCAGGTCTCAGAGAGGACTGGAGGTCTAGTGGGGTTGGAAATCTCAGCTGATGAGGAGCAAGGAGAGGTCCTCTTTGTTCTTTGGTGTGGGTCTTTTAGATACGCTTGCCAACGAACTGCATGGCAGGTCAACATATGTCTGGTCAAGCATGTGGTACCCAAGCGGGAGATGTTTTGGCCACGTGAGATACGCTTGAGACATATGTTGCAAATAGCAGCGGTGCGATCTGATGCACTCGTCTCAAAAAAGGCCCACACCAAAGAACTTTTTGAATAACGCGCAGAGACTGCAGCGCCCTGCACATGTGGAGCTTTGGGGTGTGATGCAGTCAATGTGCTGCCCTTAGGCTGGCCCCTGGAGGGCATCCTGCCTCGTTGGTGATGTGCCGCCTCCTCCTCCTCCTCCTCCTCCTCTCTCCTATCAGGCACCCACGTTGAGTCAGTGACCTCATCATCCCCTCCCTCCTCATCACTGGAGCAAACCTGGCAGTATGCTGCAGCAGGAGGAGCATGACTGCCAGATTGCTGTCCTTCTTGGGCACCCCCTCTGTCTGTGCTCATGTTACTGCCTTCATCAAGCTCAGTATCATCATCAGAGCCTTCCAAACGCTGGGCATCCTCCTGGAGCATGTACCCAACACTGTGGTCAAACAGTTCGAGGGACTCCTCAGGAGGACATGGTGGAGCTAGGGAAGGAGTCACTGATGACATTGAGCTGAGGGAAGAGGCCGCTGCTTTGCCAGACAAAGCACCCTGGGCATGGGTGAGAGAGGATGAGGAGGATGAGGACGGCTTGGTCATCCACTCGACCAAGTCTTCCGCATGTTGCGGCTCAACACGGCCAGCTGCCGAAAAAAAGGCCAAGCGTGTCCCATGGCCACGTGCTGATGAGGATGCACCGTCTCCACGACCAGCACTAGACACAGAGCCTGCTTGCCCTCTCTTATTGGCTTGTGACTGTCTGCCTCTCCTTCTTGGCCTTCCAGACATACTAATGGCCTGTAGCTGCACTAAGCTGGGATAGAACACCAGTAATTTTCTTCAGGTAGCTTTATATACTGTAACCAGACAAGCCTGCCTGTCAGTAGGAAGATAACAGGAACGGATCTAGCTGAACACTGTGAGCAGGACGCACTGTACTAAATGTAAATAGTCTAGCTGCCTGACCGTGGTACTAATAGGATCAAATAGAACACCAGTAATTTTCTTCAGGTAGCTTTATATACTGTAACCAGACAAGCCTGCCTGTCAGTAGGAAGATAACAGGAACGGATCTAGCTGAACACTGTGAGCAGGACGCACTGTACTAAATGTAAATAGTCTAGCTGCCTGACCGTGGTACTAATAGGATCAAATAGAACACCAGTAATTTTCTTCAGGTAGCTTTATATACTGTAACCAGACAAGCCTGCCTGTCATTAGGAAGATAACAGGAACGGATCTAGCTGAACACTGTGAGCAGGACGCACTGTACTAAATGTAAATAGTCTAGCTGCCTGACCGTGGTACTAATAGGATCAAATAGAACACCAGTAATTTTCTTCAGGTAGCTTTATATACTGTAACCAGACAAGCCTGCCTGTCAGTAGGAAGATAAGAGGAACGGATCTAGCTGAACACTGTGAGCAGGACGCACTGTACTAAATGTAAATAGTCTAGCTGCCTGACCGTGGTACTAATAGGATCAAATAGAACACCAGTAATTTTCTTCAGGTAGCTTTATATACTGTAACCAGACAAGCCTGCCTGTCAGTAGGAAGATAACAGGAACGGATCTAGCTGAACACTGTGAGCAGGACGCACTGTATTAAATGTAAATAGTCTAGCTGCCTGACCGTGGTACTAATAGGATCAAATAGAACACCAGTAATTTTCTTCAGGTAGCTTTATATACTGTAACCAGACAAGCCTGCCTGTCAGTAGGAAGATAACAGGAACGGATCTAACTGAACACTGTGAGCAGGACGCACTGCACTAAATGTAAATAGTCTAGAAGATAACAGGAACGGATCTAGCTGAACACTGTGAGCAGGACGCACTGCACTAAATGTAAATAGTCTAGAAGATAACAGGAACGGATCTAGCTGAACACTGTGAGCAGGACGCACTGCACTAAATGTAAATAGTCTAGAAGATAACAGGAACGGATCTAGCTGAACACTGTGAGCAGGACGCACTGCACTAAATGTAAATAGTCTAGAAGATAACAGGAACGGATCTAGCTGAACACTGTGAGCAAGACGCACTGCACTAAATGTAAATAGTCTATAAGATAACAGGAACGGATCTAGCTGAACACTGTGAGCAGGACGCACTGCACTAAATGTAAATAGTCTAGAAGATAACAGGAACGGATCTAGCTGAACACTGTGAGCAGGACGCACTGCACTAAATGTAAATAGTCTAGAAGATAACAGGAACGGATCTAGCTAAACTGAATACAGTGTATATATATATATATATGCAACACCTGGGATGCATATATATACACAATACACTGTAAGTGCAGCTAACTGACTGACTGTTCTGCCTAATCTATCTAACTCAAATCAAATGACACTGTCTCTCTCTCTCTATCTCTCAGCACACCGGAACACACACTACACAGGGCCGCCGTGCAGGCGGCCTTATATAGTGTGGGGCGTGTACTAAATCCCCTGAGCCATAATTGGCCAAAGCCTCCTTGGCTTTGGCCAATTACGGCTCTCTGTTCAGGCGGCGCTGTGATTGGCCAAGCATGCGGGTCATAGTGCATGCTTGGCCAATCATCAGCCAGCAATGCACTGCGATGCCGCAGTGAATTATGGGCCGTGACGCGCCACACGAATTTGGCGCGAACGACCCATATCGTTCGCAATTCGACGAACGGTCGAACAGCCGATGTTCGAGTCAACCTGTCATTGGCTACAGCAGAATAAAGTGAAGATTCTGGAGTGGCCATCTCAGTCTCCTGACCTCAATATCATTGAGCCACTCTGGGGAGATCTGAAATGTGCAGTTCATGCAAGACAGCCCAAGAATTTACAGGAACCGGAGGCTTTTTGCCAAGAGGAATGGGCAGCTTTACCATCTGAGAAGATAAAGAGCCTCATCCACAAATACCACAAAAGACTTCAAGCTGTCATTGATATTAAAGGGGGCAATACACGGTATTAAGAACTGGGGTATGTAAACTTTTGATCAGGGTCATTTGGGTAGTTTCTGTTGTGATTATGATTTAAAAAGAGTAAACATAGTCAGCCAAACACTAACCATGAGTGAAAGAAAAGTTTTTGTGTCATCATTAATATTCTCTGAAAAATGGCCAGGATATCATAAATTCTTCCAGGGTATGCAAACTTATGAGCACAACTGTAAATATTTATGTGTTTGTGTGTATGTGTCACTTACTGCTGACCCCTCAGCTCTGCATCATCTACTACTACCAACCTCTACATCATCTACTCCCAACCTCTGAACTCTGCGTCACTAACACCTGACCCCTGAACTTTGCGTCACTTACTACTGAACCCCTGTACTCTGTGTCCCTTTAAGCCACAGCCAGTATTCAGCGCAATGAAAATGCAAGGGCCCGATCTTCCACACAGGCCCACTGCTTTCAGAAAATGCCCCTGCCCTGAGCTGATTATTGCGCATCCATTCCAGATACTTGTATGTGACATCACATACAAGCACGTGGGCTGGATGCAAGAGGTGGATCAGCGGGGGTGAGTGTGCCAGAACAGGTAGATGTGTCTCATCTCTGCTTCCTTTCACCACTCTACATATCATGCATATAATAGATGAGAAGAGGATACAGCAGTGGAGCAGATGTGTAGGAGGGTACAGCAGTGGGGCAGATGAGCGGGGGGGAGGGGTTAGCAGTGGAACAGAAGAGCAGGAGGGTATGCTGGTGGAGCAGATTTGCAGCAGGTACAGTGGTGGAAGAGATGAGAAGGGGGTTCAGCTGTGGGACAGAACAGAAGAGCAAGGGGCTTAACAGTGATGGGGCAGATGAGCAGGGGGTTACAGTGGTAGGACAGAGGAGCAGGGGGGTTCAGTGATGGACAGAAGAGAAGGGGTTTACAGTGGTGGTACAAATGAGTAGGGGGTTACACTGGTGGGGCAGAAGAGCAGGGGGGTACAGAGGTGGGGCAGTCGTGCAGGGGGGAACATTGGCAGGGCAGAGGAGAAAGGAGGTACATTGGTGGGACAGATGAGCAGGGGGTACAGAGGTGGAGCAGAAGAGCAGAGGGTTACAGAGGTGAGACAGATGTACAAGAGGTAAACTCGTGGGGCAGATGAGAAAGGGGGTTACAGTGGTGGGAGCAATGAGAATAGGGTTCAGCGGGGGCACAGAAGAATGGGGGTACAGCGGTGGGGCAGATGTTCAGGGGGTACAGTGGTTGGGCAGAAGTGCAGGAGGTACAATGGTGGGAGAGATGAGAAGGGGGTTCAGCGGTGAAAAAGAAGAGTGCAGTACAGTACAGTGATAGGGCAGATGAGCAGGGGGTTCAGTGTTGTGCCAGATGAGAAGGGGGTTACAGTGGTGGAAAATATAAGCAGGGAGGGTTCAGTGTTGGGGCAGATGTGAAAGGGAGATGCATTAGTGGGACAGATGAGCAGGGGGTTACAGTGGTGGGGCAGAAGAGCCGGGGGGTACAGAGGTGGGGCAGAAGAGCAGGGAGGTACAGAGGTGGGGCAGAAGAGCAGGGAGGTACAGAGGTGGGGCAGAAGAGCAGGGAGGTACAAAGGTGGGGCAGAAGAGCAGGGAGGTACAGAGGTGGGGCAGATAAGCAGGGGGTACAGAGGTGGGGCAAAAGAGCAGGGGGGTGCAGAGGTGATGCAGATGTGCAGGGGGGCACAGTGGCGGGAAAAGAGGAAAAAGGAGATACATTGGTGGGGCAGAAGAGCAGGGGGAACAGTGGTGGGACAGAAGAGCAGGGGGAACAGTGGTGGGACAGAAGAGCAGGGGGAACAGTGGTGGGGCAGATGAGAAAGGGGGTTACAGTGGTGGGCAGATGAGCAGATGGGTTCGGTGTTAGGACAGGTGAGAAGGTGGTTTAGCTGTGAGACAGAAGAGCATGGGGGTACAGCGGTGGAGTAGATGTGCAGGGGTTACAGTGGTGGGACAGATGAGCAGGGGGTACAGAGGTGGGTCAGATATGCAGGGTAGTACAGTGAGGCGACAGATAAGCAGTGGGGTACAGTGGGGGGACAGATTTGCAGAAGGTACAATGATCTGAGGTGTGAAGGTGCAGGAATAAGGGCTGATCTGAGGCATGAGCGTGCAGGATGTTAATTAGTCACTATTAAGTAGTTTACAGCATTTACTTTATAAAAAATAATTTTTGTGATTTAAGAGTGTGAAGTTAACATTTTCTTGTTATAAAATCAGCACACACAATTTCTTTGAAAACATTTTTTGGCACACTGTGCTCAAAAGTTTGCCTACCTCTGGTCTACCATGACATGGAAAGCTGATTCACCCTATCTATAAAATTGCTTTAACAAGTCTGCAGCGTATGGATGCCCTGCCTATCATCAATCATTAAGCTTCCATTATAGCAATACATATGTTTCTGCGGAGTGTCCATCATTTTTCTCACCGCTATACCTTTATTACACATTGTGCAATTCCTTAACATATAAGCTCCTTGTGGAATACGATGAAACCGGATCAATGCTGGAGGCAATTTACAGAACAGGCTAAATTTGGTAACATAATTATTAATGTGGATTGTACGTTCCTTGCTAAAAAAAACATTATGCTCTATCAGGTTGTTATAGATAAAGTTCTGCTTTAAAGTTGATCATTCAGTAATATACAAGAAATAAATCCTATTTTTATTTATGTTTTCCTTGTGCATGCACTCCCTTGCATATGTTTGGGTATACAAAGTTCTAAATCATTCCCTTCGAAGTATAATTACAGCGAAATATACACAATTTTTTGCATATTGGTTAAATAACTTACTGGTTCAGGTATGTATCCAGTGAACGAAGAGCAGATTATTATTGATCCACGCCTAATTGATATAAAACAGAGTATTATGTGCAACGCTGTTTGCAAATGTATGATTATTAAGAAATGTATAAATATTTGTTACTGGTTAAAAATATTTGCATAATTGGTTAAATAAAATGACTCATATTTAGGGATGGGCGAACGGTTTGGCCCAAGCTTTGGTCGTTCGCTGAACATCCTAATTTGCAGGGTGTTCACCCCGACGAACACTCTGCAATGCGCAGTGTAGGCTGGTAGTTAAGGAGCGGGGCCAGGAAGGCAGCTGCGGTGTCCTTACCAACCAATGAGTCATCAGCTGTCAGTGGGTTTCTCTTCTGATAGCTGAACAATAAAAAAGAATAAAAAAAGTGCCAGTAAAAAAATAAAGAAAAAAAACGGCATGGGGTTCCCGTCCCCCCCAAAAAACGGCATGGGCCCCCCCCCCAGTCCATACCAGGCCCTTTGGGTCAAAGCCAAAATTTAAAAAAAAATGGTGTAGGTCCCCCCTCAAAATCCATACCAATACCAGACCCTTATCCAGACATGCAGCCTGGCAGGTCAGGCCAGCAGGTCACCCCAGAGCACCTTGTCAAGGGCCTCATCCCCACATCCATGGCTGGTGATAGTGGGGGTCTATGGGCGGGGGTCTTATCATAATCTAGAAGCCATCTTTAACAAGGGGGCCCCCATGTGAATGAGTATCAGGTACATAATAACCCCACCCGTTCACCAAAAAAGTGTCAAAAAGTAATAAACACAAGAGACACGTTTTTGACAATTCCTTTATTAAAACATTTAAAAATAGTGTAAATCCATCATGGCCTTTTTTTTTGGCGTGGGGTTTCCTTCCAAATCCATACCAGTCTCGAATGGTCTGGTATGGACTGGAGTGGGACTCCACGCCTTTTTTTCTTTATTTTTTCAATAGCCGGGTGCTGGCAATTGACAATTATTTTTTTCTTTGGAAATGTCATTTTTGCTGCAGCATGCTTTATGCATGCTACAGATGTGCCACTTTACAGGAAAATTAGGGGGACACCCCCCCCCCCCCCCACGGCATTATATTTAAAGGAATTTTTCAGTTCATATATTTAAAGGAATTTTTCATTTTTATTGTTGCACTTTAAGCACAATTCAAACCACTGCTCCTGAAAAAAACAATAGTTTTTAAAAATATTATTTTTATTGATACATGTCCCCCAGGGCAGTACCCAGACTTTATAAGCCTTCAAAATAGGAACTTTTTTATTTTTCTTGTTCGGCTCCTATAGACTTAAATGGGGTTCGCAATTGGGGTTAAAGCATTTCCCCTGTTCGGTTTTCAGCAGAACTCCTAAACAGGGGAGTGTTCCTCCCATGTCTACTCATATTACAAAAGAAATAAAAATGGCAGACCAAGCAATTGTGCACTGAATGAAATATAACAAGCTAATTTCTTTTAAACAGGTTATTTGTAAAAATATACTGTAGTTAACGTTATAAAGGGAGAGGATGATGTTACTGGAGAATTACAGTATAATGATCATATGATAATCAGTTGTATTTAATAGTTACTATGTATATATTCTAATAATAAAACAAAATATGTGAACCACTGCTTTTCATATGGAATTTTTAAAGAATTTAATGAAAAATTGTTACCCTTGTTTCTGGATGTGAGGTACAACAAGTTTTATCAAAAGGAAAGTAGATATTACATTGACATCGAAAACCTAGCAAATGATACAGAGAAATTATCAGTACATTTTGTTTCATGAATTATGTTTAAATTCAGCAATCTTTACCAATACTAATTATTTCTATAGCCCCAATATTAAAGTAGAAATCCAGGGTTTAACCCCCGCTACCACCACCTGCCCCACTAATTTTATTAAGCCCCGTTCACATTGGATAGGTCAAGTCGCATCCTATTGCCGGAAATGGCAGTGTTTAAATAGATTCGCCACCGAATTTGCGTTGCCACATGGATTTGAAAAAGTAGTACCTGCACTACTTTTGGAGATTTAAAGTGCAACTTTAAGAGACATCTGTGCATGAAGCCACACAGATGTCTTCAAAGTGGCGCCCAAAGTCGCACAGAGATGGAGCTTTAAAATTGTGCGATTTTAGGTGAAGTCGCACAATTTCAAAGATGCAGTCAATGTGAACGGGGCTTAAAAAAACAAAAGCTTTTATTTCTAGTTAGAAAAGGGATAGATTATAACCCCTTGTTGAGCCTCACTGTTATCATGGACCCCATTAGAGAGATTTCTCCTTAGTTAATGTCATAGTGACAACCATTTTTACCAGAAATTGAGGAAAAATCTGCAACAGGGACACAGACAACAGTACAAAGCTGATAGGGATTCCTTCCTTCTGATACCCAATTATGGAAACATTTTTATTTCTAAATTAGAGTTGCAAATTTTCCCTTACCTTCTGTCTGTTCAAACCATTGTCACTGTGACAATAAGACACACTTATCTCTAATGGGTCTGAGATGGCAGTACAACTCAAAAGGGGTTTAAACCCTTTTCCACTCCACTGTATTTTGGGCAAAATACAAACAAATATGTCTTGATTTTTTGCATGTTGGCCTTTTGAGGAGTGTTTAAATGATACAGTATCTCACAAAAGTGAGTACACCCCTCACAATTTTGTAAAGATTTTATTATATCTTTTCATGTGACAACACTGAAGAAATGACACTTTGCTACAATGTAAAGTGGTGAGTGTACAGATTGTAGAACAGTGTAAATTTGCTGTCCCCTCAAAAAAACTCAACACACAGCCATTAATGTCTAAACCGCTGGCAACAAAAGTGAAAATGTCCAAATTGGGCCCATTTAGCCATTTTCCCTCCCCGGTGTCATGTGACTCGTTAGTGTTACAAGGTATCAGGTGTGAATGGAGAGCAGGTGTGTTAAATTTGGTGTTATCGCTCTCACTCTCCCATACTGCTCACTGGAAGTTCAACATGGCACCTCATGGCAAAGAACTCTCTGAGGATCTGAAAAAAAGAATAGTTGCTCTACATAAAGATGGCCTAGGCTATAAGAAGATTGCCAAGACCCTGAAACTGAGCTGCAGTACCGTGGCCAAGACCATACAGTGGTTTAACAAGACAGGTTCCACTCAGAACAGGCCTCTCCCTGGTCAACCAAATAAGTTGAGTGCACATGCTTAGCATCATATCCAGAGGTTGTCTTTGGGAAATAGACGTATGAGTGCTGCCAGCATTGCTGCAGAGGTTGAAGGGGTGGGGGGTCAGCCTGTCAGTGCTCAGACACCATACGTCACACACTGCATCAAATTGGTCTGCATGGCTGTCGTCCCAGAAGGAAGCCTCTTCTAAAGATGATGCACAAAAAAGCCCACAAACAGTTTGCTGAAGACAAGCAGACTAAGGACATGGATTACTGGAACCATGTTCTGTAGTTTGATGAGACCAAGATAAACGTATTTGGTTCAGATGGTGTCAAGCGTGTGTGGCAGCAACCAGGTGACAAGTACAAAGACAAGTGTGTCTTGCCTACAGTCAAGCATGGTGGTGGGAGTGTCATGGTCTGGGGCTGCATGAGTGCTGCCGGCACTGGGGATCTACAGTTCAATGAGGTAACCATGAATGCCAACATGTACTGTGACATACTGAAGCAGAGCATGATCCCTTCCCTTCGGAGACTGGGCCACAGGGCAGTATTCCAACATGATAACAACCCCAAACACACCTCCAAGATGACCACTGCCTTGCTAAAGAAGCTGAAGGTAAAGGTGATGGACTGGCCAAGCATGTCTCCAGACCTAAACCCTATTGAGCATCTGTGGGGTATCCTCAAATGGAAAGTGGAGGAGCGCAAGGTCTCTAACATCCACAAGCTCCGTAATCTTGTCATGAAAGAGTGAAAGAGGAATTCACTGGCAACCTGTGAAGCTCTGGTGAACTCCATGCCCAAGAGGGCTAAGGCAGTGCTGAAAAATAATGGTGGCCACACAAAATATTGACACTTTGGGCCCAATTTTGCCATTTTCACTTAGAGGTGTATTCACTTTTGTTGCCAGTGGTTTAGACATTAATGGCTGTGTGTTGAGTTATTTTGAGGGGACAGCAAATTTACACTGTTATACATGCTGTACACTCACTACTTTACATTGTAGCAAAGTGTAATTTCTTCAGTTTTGTCACATGAAAAGATATAATAAAATATTTACAAAAATGCGAGAGGTGTACTCACTTTTGTGAGATACTGTAAAGGCCAGTGGATGTTGGCAACTAGCGCGCTTTGTATGCACCGCTGTACCCGAAGATTCGCCATTGTATGGTGTTCGCTAATGTGTATGTGTGCATTAGCACGGCCATATTGGGTATTGGCATACTTGCCAGGTCTTCTCGGAATTCTTCCCTAACAGCTACTGTCAGCAATGACAGGGAAACTTACTTTTTCCTTGTCACTATCCTCACAGCTGCTGGCAGCTCTGCTTCATCTACCTCTGACCCTCTGCTGCCCCTCTCAGATGCATACCTCCTAGTGGCTAAGGAGTTGAGGACACTATCACAGTTTTGTGCCTGCTTGGACACCAATGTAGTTCTGCAAGGCACACCGATTTGTTACACCCTCTGTGACTTAGTGATGCCCTGTGGATTTCTCCTCCTGGCTTCCAGATAGTATATCTTTTTTTTACTGGCATATACTGATGTCACTGGGGATTTAGATAAGATTATATCAGCCCAGGAACAAGGAAAATGAATATAGTATGACCACCTGTAAATGGGAAAAGGAAAAGTTTGGTGCAAAGAAATGAGTAGCCCGGAGTTCAGCTTTACATCCAAGCTAGAGAATGTTCTCAAATTAAATTGGGTTTTAGAAGGCCAAATTGGATGTGATACCAGACATTCAAACTAAAATATGTAAGAGATCTAATCTTCATTTTACCATTATAGCCCCAGTGCCTTTTCTTGTCACTCACCTTTTTCCACACTTCCTCAGTAGTTTCAAAAAGTGGACCAACAAAAGGATTCACAGCAGCATTACAGATAAGGATGTCAATTTTCCCATAAGTCACAAGTGCCTTAAATAAAGAGGGATATTATGTTGTAAAACATTTATGTTCACTAATAATGAGCAAACTGGGCTAATTTAAATTTGTAGAAGGTTCATACACATAAAAAATCTAGTATACCCCAACATAGCACTTGTTATTTTTTCATTTTTTTTTAATGCAAGTTTGCAAGATTTTGTTAAAAGAATGGTTGGGTAGCTGGGAACTTCCATGGGGGACTTGTACCAATGCAACAACAACAAAATAAATAAAAACATTTTTTTTTCATGACCGTTCAACGGAGAGAACATTAAAAAAGGAGAAGCTTTGGGTTCAGATTGAAGATCAGTTCGACCAGAATGCAGCCTATTTGCAGTTTAGCAAACAAACTTACCAAATTTGGCCAATTCACCTGCCTGTTCGAAACTCCTGTTGATGCAGCTGGAAGTATGTCATTTAGCAGCAGTATCACTACTGCCTCTAAATGACAGATACCCACCAGCTTCAGCTTGAGATTCTAATGTCACTCGGGCATTTAGGTTTCCCAATGCTATTGTATCATAATTGTAGTGGGTTGTCAGTCAATACTCATCGCTATTGGTGCTGGATCTACATGGCTTGATATTGGGGAGGGAGGATATTGGGGGGGGGGGGTTGGCGCTCGCTGCATGCTTGAAAAAGGGTCTTTTGTGAATTTTTGTATTAGTGCACATTTACTGTGATATATTGAAGTGCGTTACTGCACGTTTACTGCAGTATAGTTAAGTGTGTTTGGGCAGTATAGTGCAGTGCACATTTACCATAGTATAATAATTATTTAAGATAAGTGCAGCACTGCTAATCTCTCACGTGAATAAATATTATCAAAAATGCAAAATTTTATAAGCCAATTATATTAAATAATTAATGAATACAATTACATATAATACATCGCCTATTAAATATAGTTCTTATATTTCATACATACATACATACATACATACATTTTTCTACCTTGCATTTCTCTTACCATTGCCACTAGTTTCTCCCGATCTTTTTCATTGCCCACATGACATTGAATTCCAGAAATGCTTAGACCTTCTTCTTTCAGCTGTTGGACAGCTTTATCCACATTTTCTGTCTTACGACTACATAAAAGCACGTGAGCCCCATCTTGTGCCAAACGTCTTGCTATAGCAAAGCCGATCCTAAATGTGAATAAATAAGGATAGTGAAGGTGACCTTTCAGGTGAATTCACCACTGTAACACATGCACCAGGAATGTTCACCTGCACTGAAGGATTAGTGAATGTCAAATTCTTTGTTTTATGAATATGGCCCTATAGTGTATATTAAAGCTCATACAAAAGTAACATTCCAAAAAAAATTTTGAGTTAACTAATAACTTCATGCAGGTTATTATTCGGGCTGGGTTCACACTAGAGAACGCAGCAGGCTCACAGCAGGAGTCCGGTGCATCTCCATTAGACATGTGCACTGCCACAAAATGTGTTCAATTTAGTTTCATTCGTTTATTTATGGGTTTTTTTTTTCCGGATCATTCATTATGAAATCCATTATTTTGAATAAACTCGTAAATTAGGAAATTAGGAAATTAGAAAATTCAAAAATGTGAAAATTCGAAAATCTGAAAATCCGAAATAATAACTAACTACTAATAAATAACTATTAGATTATAGGTATTGGAATTTCCTTTCAAATTTGGCTATTAATGAACGTAAAGAATAAGAATTTATCTGAAGTTCCGAATTATCCAAAATAACGAATGCCGCATCTAAACGAATGAACGTAATAATAATAACTAATAATGATAAAAAGTTTTTCATATTGTTATTAGTATTATTATTTATTCATTCGTTATGTTCCATTCATTTAGATGCGGCATTCCTTATTTAGAATAAATTCGTATTCATTACGTTCACTAACAGCCAAATTCCAATACCTATAATTTAATAGTTAGTAATAGTTATTATTAGTTAGTTATTATTTTAGATTTTCTAATTTTCAGGTTTTTAAATTTTCAGATTTTCGTTCTTTTGAATTTTCGGATTTTCCTTCTTATTTTCGGATTTTCTTTCTTATTTTCGGATTTTATCATTTCCGAATTTTCTAATTTTTGCATTTTTGAATTTTCGAATTTTGGAATAGTTTGGTAAACGGGTTTGCGTTAATTTGAATATTTCCGAATTACCGAATTTGTCGAATTTAGACAAAAAACAAATTGCACATGTCTAGTCTCCATTCACCGTTTCAGGTACAATTTCAGCCCGAATTTTGGGCAGAATTCGGACCTGACACGGACCAAAAGATGCACAGGGCTCCTGTGCAATTCGCACCGGAGCCGCTGCGGAGATGTGTGAACAGGCTCACCATAGAGAGCTGGTAACACTCTCCTGCTATGCGAGCCTCTTTCTGTGTGTCCATTGACAAACAGAGTGCTGCTTAACTCTGCCAACCAGCTTTCTCTTCACTGGCTGTAATTGACAGCAGCAGGAGGAGCCAATGGCTTCCACTGATGTCTCTGAGCCAATGGGGAGGGACAGAGCGGAGGGAGCCACTGCTCTTGTGCACAGCACTGGATCAAGATCAGGCTCAGATAAGTATAGGAGGGGCTGGGGGGAGCTGCACTCCAAAAGTTTTTTTTATCCTAATACAGAGAATGCATTAACGTAAAAAATTAGAACCACTTTAAAGCCCAACTCCATACAAAATACAGAACTTACCTTATTTGTTTGTAGATGGGCCCTCTTCAGCCCTCCTTACAATGCAGGACTTCTGGTCCTGCATTGTATGTGAGGACATCAGAGAGCTGCGACTTGCCAGGTTGCAAAGTGAAGCAGCTTCTGGGGGACTGCTCACATGAAGAGGAGGCCACCCCTATAATAATAACCAACTGATTGGATATTTTTTAAATTTCTTTAACATACCCATATGATGACCCAGTCACAATGGCCACTTTATCTTGCAAGGGTTTTTGATTTTTTATACTTGCATTTGATTTGATCAGGTAGTTTTCTGAAGACATTTTCTAACAGTTGTTACAAAATATCTGTAAAAAAACAAAACAGTATCTGCACATCAAATTAGCACAAAAAAAAAAAAAAGTTTTGCTTTAGTTATAGCTATAATTTAGGAACAAATGTTCTTGGTCTTGGTTTGGTAATCCTATAGTCTTTTGTAAAACAGTCACACATAAAAAATTAAAAGAACCTATAGTCTTACAATTTTTAACATCACCACACTGTCCTTTATTGTCTTTTTAGCAAAAATAGTAAACTTAATATACATCACTCTTGCAGGTAGAAATAAACATAAATAAAAATAAAACCAAACAATGAAACAAGCAATGCATGTTAAAACAACATTATCATGAATAACAATAAATACTAATCATTTAAAAGCTATATACAGGTACAATACCTTTATGCGTGCATATATTTAACTCCAGATGTAGGTCTTTATTGTTCACAAAGTAAATGAGAAATTCCCCAGCTGTTTACTTAAGTAGTAAATAAGGAGCTGAATAAAAAAAATATCTCTTTACCTGCCAAGACAAAATAGCCCACACCCTAACTATTAACCACTTCATATCTGGACCAATTCTGACACTTCGCTCCTACATGTAACAATCTACTTTTTTTAATAGAATATTACTTAGAACCCCCAAACATTATATATATTTATTTTTAGCAGAGGCTCTATAGAATAAAATGGTGGGTGTTGCAACTTATGTCACACGGTATTTGCGCAGCGCTTTTTCAAATGCATTTTTTTGGGGAAAAAAACAACTTTCATGAATTAAAAAAAACAAAAAACACTAAAGTTAGTCCAATTTTTTTGTATAATGTAAAAGATGATGTTACACTGAGTTAATGGATACCTAAAATGTCACGCTTTAAAATTGCATCTGCCTGTGGAATGGAACCGCTTTAAACGCCTTTACAGGTTAGAGTTGCACAGGAGATCTGGTGCTAGAATTATTTCTCTCGCTCAAACATTCGCGACAATACCTCACATGTGTGGTGCAATCACTGTTTACAAACTGTATGCATGCAGGAGTAACGTATGCATTTGCATTTGCGTGTAAGCACAGTGGAATGGGGGGCCCTTTACATTTTTTTGTTTTTTTTACACTTTTTTTTTAAGTAACTTTATTGCTATCACAAGGGATGAACAACATCCGTTGTGACAGCATGAGCCATGACAGGTCCTTTTGATGGAGAGATCTGGGGTCTATTAAACCCTAAATCTCTCCTCTAGCCTGCCATGCAGCCGATCAGATCGCTGGTGGCCAGGTAAACAAAAAGGAAGCAATGAACTATTTGTCGTTCTTTGTTTCCGGTGAACTATTTGTCATTCTTGGTTTCCGGGGGTTACAGAGAGAGAGGAACAACATTTGTTCCTCTCTCTCTGTTCAGTGCAGCAATCGCCGCCAGCACATCGCTTCCAGGCTCTGTGTTGGGATGGTGGAGCCCGGGAAAGGTGGCTGCGGCCGTGGAAGGGGGGGTGGGACCCCTTTCCTCCACCTGCAGAAGCGATTGAGTGGCTAATTAGCCACTCAGATTACTTCTGCCATACTGGGAATGACCGGCTGAAAAATGTTTTACCAGGATGATGCCTGTAGGTGCAGGCATCATCCCAGTATAACTACTGAAACCCGAGGACGTCCATGGACATCCTACAGGCGGCAAGTAGTTAAAATATGCATCAGTGCATTATGTAGAATTAGAAGGTTCATGTTTGGTATTAGGGAGTTGTGTTGTTTAGACATTTTGCATGACATAGGCTTTGTTCAGGAGACCAGCCTTAATAAGACAGGAAGGATACTAATTGCCTCTACTCTAAAATACACCTAGATTCCAACCACAAGAAAATGACAGGATTAGCCATCCTCTTTAAGACAGGTTTCCTTTTCCAGTTAAAGTGCTCCTGCATTGATCTCATGAGCCCCCATATTAATATTAGGAGCACTTGGAAATACACCTGTAGGTGGTGCTCCTCTGCAGTGGCAATGCAGGTGGGGGAGGAAATCGAGAGTAACCTAGTTCCTTTATGATCACAGAGAGACAGTATCCAATTGAATCAATCCATTGGATGTGACTGTGGTGGCTATCTTCGGTCAGGCAGAGTCTATTTAAGAACATGGCTCCCGGATTTAGCGAGCATTGCATGTGTGGCTAGAGTAGGGACAGGTCACTCATCTGTTGGGGACAGTGATTAGCATCAAAGAGAGGTTCCAGATGAGTAGGGAAAGTGCAGGGACATGCCATCCTTCCTGGAAGCCTTCCCACTTGGGCACAGACCACCCAGGCTATGTGTGGCTACAGTAGAGACAGGTCATCAATCTATCAGGGATAGTGCTTAGCATCAGGGAGAGGTTCCAGACAAGTAGGGAAAGTGCAGGGACACGCCATCCTTCCTGGTAGCCTCCCCACTTTGGTACAAACCGTCCAGGCCACATTTGACCCCTCGAGACAGACCCTGTCAGCACACTTGGGACCTACTGCTACTACTGGTCGCTGTACATGCTGTGTGGGCGGTCAGGTTGTCTTTCTGCTGGGTTTATTGTGCATTACTGAACTTCAATTTCAATACAGTTCTGGACTCTGAGTGTTTACCACAGTGCACCTACCCACACTTGGCAGCAGTCTGCAGGATATGCCTCTTCTTGCAGAAGGAGGAGTGGAAACCATTATGGCACCATTAGGATCAGCCTTGGCCCTGGTGCCTAAGTTTAACGGCTCCAACATTTCCCTGGCTGAGTGAGAGGAGAGACTGGAAAGTGCTGCATGCCTGTATCAGGTTCCCCCTGGATGATCACAGGGCTGGCTATCAGCTCCCTGGAGGATGACGCTGAGTGGTGATGGTGCTACCAAAAGAGGACAAGGCCAGCCTGGAACAGACTGTAGCATGCATGGAGGGCATGTTTCGAGAGAATGTGATGGTTCCAGAATTGAGACGGATGTTCTTTGTCTGGAAGAAGCAGGAGGACGAAAGCCTCACCCGCTTTGTGGTAGCACTCCAGAATCTGAGGAAACATCTGGGCAAAGATATACACTGCTGTGCCGATATATCTGCCTCAAATGACCAACTGGAGGGACCAATTTGTGGTGGGAATGAAGGCCAGCCCAGTCAGGTAAGCCCTACAGGAGTGAATCAAAACACAACCCGCCATCTCCTTTCAAGACACTGTTGTGGACACGTTTGAACAGGAAGATGCGGAAGCAAATGTAGCTTTGACAAAAAGGTATGATATACACCTGAAAGGGGAGTCCCCTTCACCTCTGTCGGCCATACAGGGAACTCGCTCCTTGATCAATAAAATGTCCACATTAAAACAGGGTTCCGCCCACTCCTCTAAGGACGATATTTCATTACCTAGGGGTCAGGAGTAGGACAGGAAGTGCAGCTGCTTTGGACATGTAGCCAAGAACTGTGGCCAGCCTGAATTCACAAGTACACGCAGGCCATTTAACTAGTTGCTCCCAGGGCAGAGGTATGACCCCAGGACAGTCAGCACAAAGTCCCAGCAAACCAGAGTCCATGGTCACACCAAGTCCAGTGGTGAATGCCCTTGTTAATAGACAAGGGGTCCCGTGCCTAAATAACACGGGATCTAAAGTCCCTGTCATAGAGTATGATTTCTATGCACAGCGGTTCGGGACACTATCCCTCAAGACGGCCAATAATCTGTCCATCCTAGGTGAAGATTAAGATAGATGATCAGGGGGTGGAGTGAGTAGGGGTCGTGATGACCCATGGCCCACTAAGTTCAGTGGTACCAATTGTTCTGGGCATGAATGTATTGTACTGAAGGACATGGACTTACCCTCCTTGCTGGTTAAATTTGAGCATTCAGGCTGGAATTTGTGGGGCTTTGGTCTGTGAGCTGTTTGGTTCAACATGATATGGGCCTATGAGGCCTACCATGGGGAAGCAAGGAAACACCCTGAACAGGTTGGGGTTGTCTGCAAAAATTACTCCTGGCACCCCTCCAAGAGGTAGTCTGATCTCTGTCCATATCTTTTTTATCTGGAGCTTTGGGAGCCTGATCCCCAGTCAGGCGACCAAAAAATAGTGAGGGCGTGTTGGACTATTGCGGTACAGTACACATAACAATCTAGAGAATATACCAATAATATAAAATGTATAGTCGATTTTATTGATGCAAAGGACAAATCATTGGTAATACATTACAGCAAAGTAAAAATGAATAAAAATAAAACACAATGGGTCATTGTTATACAATAAGACAATTGATCTCAGATATATTCCTCGACTAGTTTCGTGGGCAAAACCGATCCGTCAGGAGGGAATCTGAAGATGGTAAATTCTGAATAAACAGTCTAAACCTAACAATTAGGAAAGAATACAATGAGATTTGACAGAAAAATATATAGATAATAAGACTATATTGCAGCATCAAGATTAAAACAATGTAATAAGGATTGCAGGGGGAAAGGGACAAGTCTGCTTACCCATGTCCCAACAGAGCCCAAGTGCAGGGCTCCTCCACCAAGGGTGATCTCCCACGGCGACCCGGGGGAGCTGCAAGGATGACGAGGATAGTAAGGATAAATATATTATCAAGTAGTTGGGTATATTAAGTTGCCAAAAAAAGCCAGTGGCACATTGGAAAGGGGGAAAGTGGTGAATGAGTGAAAGTGTAAAAAGTGATGGGATTGATAACAGGATGCAAAAATTGGGTGAAATAATACATGGGAAAAGTGAAAAAATTGAACCAAGGAAATTGGTAGGAAGGTGTAATGGTGTTGAAGTAAGTGAATGGAAACAAAAGAGGGATGAAAATCAAACAGAGAGGGGGAGGGAGAGATGGGATGTGAGAAGGAATTAGACCAAGGAAAGGACAGAAGAAGGGAAGGGGGGAGAGAGGGAAAAAGGAAGGGAGGGGAAGGGGGGAGGGGGGGGGGAAAGGGAAAGGAAGAGGGGAAACCAAGGAGGATGAAGGGGAGGGGGGAGAAGAGCAGGGAATTAAAATGTGGGGATGTGAAGTGATTAAGGGCAATAATACCTGGTGCTAATATGGACGTATGGAGGTGCCAGGAGAGGCACCCTAAAATTCGGCAAAGTGACATGACAGGTTATGTTTAGGGAACCCTTTCTTGATGTTGGTAATATGTTCCCATATCCTAACACAGAGGGGGCGTGTGGTTCTACCCACATATTGGAGATGGCAAGGACATTCAATGATGTAGGTATCATGGGTGCTGTGGCATGTTATTAATTGTCTAATCTGGTATTCTTTCTGATCTACTGTGGATTTGAATATTTCCCTCTTTCTTGGTTGGGCTTTGCTGACCCTACAAGGTAGGCATCTACGGCATCTGTAAAAGCCTTTCATCTCAGAAAAGATTTGGACTTGTTTAGGGGGGTCAATAGCATTGTGTACAAGGTGATTCCGAAGGGTTGGTGCTTTTCTATACACAAACTTTGGTTTTCCTGGTTGGATTTTGGATAGAACATGGTCCTCCTTCAGGATGGGCCAGTACCTTTTAATAATGCGTTCCACATCCGTATATTGGTTGCTAAACCCTGTGATGAACGCCAGTTCCTTTCTTTCATTCTTCATCCTGATTTTTTTATTGAGTTAGGTGTTTCTATCCAGATTCATGATCTCTAACTTCAGCCTAATCAGATTGTCATGTGAGTATCCCTTCTCCTGAAATCTGTGAATTATAACATCAGCCTGTCATTCAAAATCCTATGGGTTACAATTCCGACGTATCCTAAGTAGTTGGCCCTTTGGAATGTTGCATTTCCACTTGATGATGATGGCAACTAGAAATGGGTATATATCTGTTCCGATCAGTGCTTTTAAAGAAAGTGCGGGTGCATAAAGAATCCCCTGACTTCAAGATTTCTAGGTCTAAATAATCTATTTTCTGAAGATTCCATTTTCCTGTGAACATTATACCGTATCTATTCATGTTTAGGTCCTCAAGCAGTTTTTCAAAGCTTTCAGGTGTCCCATCCCATAATATGATTAGATCATCAATGTATCTCCTGTACAATTTGATTTGGGGAATGTTTCTACTGTAAATGTATTCCTCCTCCCACATGTTCATAAACAAGTTCGCTACGCTCGGAGTGTAACAAGCCCCCCATAGCAACACCTTTTGTTTGCACAAAAAATTCCTTATTATACCAGAAATAGCTACATCCCATTGCTAGCTGTAGACCCTCAAGGATGTAGCTAATCTGCTGCTGTTTCATCTCTGTGTTCTCATGTAATGCCTTTTCTATTCCAAGCAATCCATCTTGTTGTTCAATGCTTGTGTACAATGAATTAACATCTATAGTTGCCAGCACCCAGTTTTCTACACCTTTTATTTCTTGAAGTTCTTGGATGAGCTGTAGGCTGTCACGTAGGGATGAGCTTCGTGTTCGAGTCGAACCCATGTTCGACTCGAACATCGGCTGTTCGGTCGTTCGCCGAATTGCGAACGATATGGGCCGTTCGCGCCAAATTCGTGTGGCACGTCACGGCCCATAATTCACTGCGGCATCACAGTGCATTGCTTGCTGATGATTGGCCAAGCATGCACTATGACCCGCATGCTTGGCCAATCACAGCGCCGCCTGAACAGAGAGCCGTAATTGGCCAAAGCCAAGGAGGCTTTGGCCAATTATGGCTCAGGGGATTTAGTACACGCCCCACACTATATAAGGCCGCCTGCATGGCGGCCCTGTGTAGTGTGTGTTCCGGCGTTGAAAGAGATAGACAGAGAGACAGTGTCATTTGATTTGAGTTAGATAGATTAGGCAGAACAGTCAGTCAGTTAGCTGCACTTACAGTGTATTGTGTATATATATGCATCCCAGGTGTTGCATATATATATATACACTGTATTCAGTTTAGCTAGATCCGTTCCTGTTATCTTCTAGACTATTTACATTTAGTGCAGTGCGTCCTGCTCACAGTGTTCAGCTAGATCCGTTCCTGTTATCTTCCTACTGACAGGCAGGCTTGTCTTGTTACAGTATTAACAGCTACCTAAAGAAAATTACTGGTGTTCTTTTGATCCTATTAGTACCACGGTCAGGCAGCTAGACTATTTACATTTAGTACAGTGCGTCCTGCTCACAGTGTTCAGCTAGATCCGTTCCTGCTATCTTCTAGACTATTTACATTTAGTGCAGTGCGTCCTGCTCACAGTGTTCAGCTAGATCCGTTCCTGTTATCTTCCTACTGACAGGCAGGCTTGTCTTGTTACAGTATTAACAGCTACCTAAAGAAAATTACTGGTGTTCTTTTGATCCTATTAGTACCACGGTCAGGCAGCTAGACTATTTACATTTAGTACAGTGCGTCCTGCTCACAGTGTTCAGCTAGATCCGTTCCTGTTATCTTCTAGACTATTTACATTTAGTGCAGTGCGTCCTGCTCACAGTGTTCAGCTAGATCCGTTCCTGTTATCTTTCTACTGACAGGCAGGCTTGTCTTGTTACAGTATTAACAGCTACCTAAAGAAAATTACTGGTGTTCTTTTGATCCTATTAGTACCACGGTCAGGCAGCTAGACTATTTACATTTAGTGCAGTGCGTCCTGCTCACAGTGTTCAGCTAGATCCGTTCCTGTTATCTTCCTACTGACAGGCAGGCTTGTCTTGTTACAGTATTAACAGCTACCTAAAGAAAATTACTGGTGTTCTTTTGATCCTATTAATACCACGGTCAGGCAGCTAGACTATTTACATTTAGTACAGTGCGTCCTGCTCACAGTGTTCAGCTAGATCCGTTCCTGTTATCTTCCTACTGACAGGCAGGCTTGTCTTGTTACAGTATTAACAGCTACCTAAAGAAAATTACTGGTGTTCTTTTGATCCTATTAGTACCACGGTCAGGCAGCTAGACTATTTACATTTAGTACAGTGCGTCCTGCTCACAGTGTTCAGCTAGATCCGTTCCTGTTATCTTCCTACTGACAGGCAGGCTTGTCTTGTTACAGTATTAACAGCTACCTAAAGAAAATTACTGGTGTTCTTTTGATCCTATTAGTACCACGGTCAGGCAGCTAGACTATTTACATTTAGTACAGTGCGTCCTGCTCACAGTGTTCAGCTAGATCCGTTCCTGCTATCTTCTAGACTATTTACATTTAGTGCAGTGCGTCCTGCTCACAGTGTTCAGCTAGATCCGTTCCTGTTATCTTCCTACTGACAGGCAGGCTTGTCTTGTTACAGTATTAACAGCTACCTAAAGAAAATTACTGGTGTTCTTTTGATCCTATTAGTACCACGGTCAGGCAGCTAGACTATTTACATTTAGTACAGTGCGTCCTGCTCACAGTGTTCAGCTAGATCCGTTCCTGTTATCTTCCTACTGACAGGCAGGCTTGTCTTGTTACAGTATTAACAGCTACCTAAAGAAAATTACTGGTGTTCTTTTGATCCTAATAGTACCACGGTCAGGCAGCTAGACTATTTACATTTAGTACAGTGCGTCCTGCTCACAGTGTTCAGCTAGATCCGTTCCTGCTATCTTCTAGACTATTTACATTTAGTGCAGTGCGTCCTGCTCACAGTGTTCAGCTAGATCCGTTCCTGTTATCTTCCTACTGACAGGCAGGCTTGTCTTGTTACAGTATTAACAGCTACCTAAAGAAAATTACTGGTGTTCTTTTGATCCTATTAGTACCACGGTCAGGCAGCTAGACTATTTACATTTAGTACAGTGCGTCCTGCTCACAGTGTTCAGCTAGATCCGTTCCTGTTATCTTCTAGACTATTTACATTTAGTGCAGTGCGTCCTGCTCACAGTGTTCAGCTAGATCCGTTCCTGTTATCTTCCTACTGACAGGCAGGCTTGTCTTGTTACAGTATTAACAGCTACCTAAAGAAAATTACTGGTGTTCTTTTGATCCTATTAGTACGACGGTCAGGCAGCTAGACTATTTACATTTAGTGCAGTGCGTCCTGCTCACAGTGTTCAGCTAGATCCGTTCCTGTTATCTTCCTACTGACAGGCAGGCTTGTCTTGTTACAGTATTAACAGCTACCTAAAGAAAATTACTGGTGTTCTTTTGATCCTATTAGTACCACGGTCAGGCAGCTAGACTATTTACATTTAGTACAGTGCATCCTGCTCACAGTGTTCAGCTAGATCCGTTCCTGTTATCTTCCTACTGACAGGCAGGCTTGTCTTGTTACAGTATTAACAGCTACCTAAAGAAAATTACTGGTGTTCTTTTGATCCTATTAGTACCACGGTCAGGCAGCTAGACTATTTACATTTAGTACAGTGCGTCCTGCTCACAGTGTTCAGCTAGATCTGTTCCTGTTATCTTCCTACTGACAGACAGGCTTGTCTTGTTACAGTATTAACAGCTACCTAAAGAAAATTACTGGTGTTCTTTTGATCCTATTAGTACCACGGTCAGGCAGCTAGACTATTTACATTTAGTACAGTGCGTCCTGCTCACAGTGTTCAGCTAGATCCGTTCCTGTTATCTTCCTACTGACAGGCAGGCTTGTCTTGTTACAGTATATAAAGCTACCTGAAGAAAATTACTGGTGTTCTTTTGATCCTATTAGTACCACGGTCAGGCAGCTAGACTATTTACAGTTAGTGCAGTGCGTCCTGCTCACAGTGTTCAGCTAAACCTACAAGTTAGTGGGGTGCGTCCACCTCACAGTGTTCAGCTAAAGCTACCTGTAGAAGGTTCGTGGTGTTCTCATACTAAAGGCAAGCAGTTGATTTTGCTAGCTGCAGTATCAGTACATATATATATATATATATATATATATATATATATATATATATATATCCCAGCTTAGTGCAGCTACAGGCCATTAGTATGTCTGGAAGGCCAAGAAGGAGAGGCAGACAGTCACAAGCCAATAAGAGAGGGCAAGCAGGCTCTGTGTCTAGTGCTGGTCGTGGAGACGGTGCATCCTCATCAGCACGTGGCCATGGGACACGCTTGGCCTTTTTTTCGGCAGCTGGCCGTGTTGAGCCGCAACATGCGGAAGACTTGGTCGAGTGGATGACCAAGCCATCCTCATCCTCCTCATCCTCTCTCACCCATGCCCAGGGTGCTTTGTCTGGCAAAGCAGCGGCCTCTTCCCTCGGCTCAATGTCATCAGTGACTCCTTCCCTAGCTCCACCATGTCCTCCTGAGGAGTCCTTCGAACTGTTTGACCACAGTGTTGGGTACATGCTCCAGGAGGATGCCCAGCGTTTGGAAGGCTCTGATGATGATACTGAGCTCGATGAAGGCAGTAACATGAGCACGGACAGAGGGGGTGCCCAAGAAGGACAGCAATCTGGCAGTCATGCTCCCCCTGCTGCAGCATACTGCCAGGTTTGCTCCAGTGATGAGGAGGGAGGGGATGATGAGGTCACTGACTCAACGTGGGTGCCTGATAGGAGAGAGGAGGAGGAGGAGGCGGCACATCACCAACGAGGCAGGATGCCCTCCAGGGGCCAGCCTAAGGGCAGCACATTGACTGCATAACACCCCAAAGCTCCACATGTTCAGGGCGCTGCAGTCTCTGCGCGTTAGTCAAAAAGTTCTTTGGTGTGGGCTTTTTTTGAGACGAGTGCATCAGATCGCACCGCTGCTATTTGCAACATATGTCTCAAGCGTATCTCACGTGGCCAAAACATCTCCCGCTTGGGTACCACATGCTTGACCAGACATATGTTGACCTGCCATGCAGTTCGTTGGCAAGCGTATCTAAAAGACCCACACCAAAGAACAAAGAGGATCTCTCCTTGCTCCTCATCAGCTGAGATTTCCAACCCCACTAGACCTCCAGTCCTCTCTGAGACCTGCAGTGAGAGGAATGAAGGTGTAGAATTAGGTGTGTCACAGCCAAGTACTTGTGGGCAATCTGCTTTTGGTACACCGACGTCAGATTGTACCAGGCAAATTTCCCTGCCCCAGCTGCTGCACCGCCGAAAGAAGTTTGCTCCCAGCCATCCACATGCCCAGCGGTTGAATGCTAGCTTGGCAAAATTGCTAGCACTTCAACTGCTGCCTTTTCAGTTGGTAGACTCTGCCCCCTTCCGTGAGTTTGTGGAATGTGCGGTTCCTCAGTGGCAGGTACCCAAACGCCACTTTTTCTCACGGAAGGCGATTCCGGCTCTCTACCGGCATGTGGAAGGCAATGTCCATGCCTCGCTGGACAGGGCGGTCAGCGGTAAGGTGCATATTACCGCTGACTCATGGTCCAGAAGGCATGGACAGGGACGTTACCTAAGTTTCACGGCGCATTGGGTGACTCTGCTGGCAGCTGGGAAGGATGCAGGACAAGGTGCAGTAGTGTTGGAGGTTGTTCCGCCACCACGCCTCCAAAATGCTAATGATTGTGACACACCTCTCTCCTCCACCCCCTCCTCTTCTACTTCCTCCATGGCCTCTTCCTCAGAACCAGCGGTGCTCCGTAGTCGTTCAAGGGGCTACGCAAGTATGCAGGCCAAAAGATGCCATGCGGTGCTTGAGCTGGTGTGCTTGGGGGACAGGAGCCACACTGGGGCAGAGGTTCTGTCAGCTCTGCAGGGGCAGGTTCAGAGGTGGTTGACGCCACGCCAACTTAAGGCAGGAATGGTGGTTTGCGACAATGGCACCAACCTCCTCTCTGCCCTCCGACAGGGACAAATGACCCATGTGCCCTGTTTGGCTCACGTCCTTAACTTGGTGGTGCAGCGGTTCTTGGGCAGGTACCCGGGCTTACAGGATGTCCTGAGGCAGGCCAGGAAAGTCTGTGTGCATTTCCGCCGGTCATATAATGCCAGTGCTCGGCTGACGGACCTCCAAAAGGAGTTTAACCTGCCCAAGAACCGCCTAATCTGTGACATGCCCACCAGGTGGAACTCAACGTTGGCCATGCTGCAGCGGCTGCACACGCAGCAGAGGGCCATCAATGAGTACCTGTGCGACTATGGCACCAGGACAGGGTCAGGGGAGCTTGGTTTTTTTTCCCCACGCCAGTGGGCCATGATCAGGGATGCATGCACTGTCCTGTCACCATTCGAGGAGGCCACGAGGATGGTGAGCAGTGACAGTGCATGCATCAGTGACACTGTCCCCCTTGTCCACCTGTTGGAGCACACGCTGCGTGGAATAATGGACAGGGCACTTGAGGCAGAACAGAGGCAGGAAGAGGAGGACTTCCTTAGCTCTCAAGGCCCCCTTTATCCAGACAGTGTTCCTGCGTGCCCACCGATCACACAGGAAGAGGACGAGGAGGAGGTGGAGGAGGAGGAGGAAGATTGTGTCAGTATGGCGGTGGAGCCTGGCACTCAGCATCAGCAGCAGTCTTTAAGGGATCAGTCCCAAGAAACACATGGACTTGTACGTGGCTGGAAGGAGGTGGCTGCGGACGTTTTCGTCTTTAGTGATCCAGAGGACTCCGGACCAAATGCCTCAGCAAACCTACGCTGCATGGCCTCCCTGATCCTGCAAAGCCTGCGTAAGGATCCTCGTATTCGTGGTATCAAGGAGAAGGACCAATACTGGCTGGCAACCCTCCTTGATCCACGTTACAAGGGTAAGGTTGCGGACCTTATCTTGCCATCGCAGAGGGAGCAGAGGATGAAACATCTTCGGGAGGCCTTGCAGAAAGGTATGTGCAATGCGTTCCCAGAGACTGGGAGGTTACAAACTCCTGTTTCTGGACAACGTGTTGCTGAGGCTTCGGTCAGTCAAAGAAGGAGCGGTGGAGAAGGTGGCCGTCTGACCGATGCGTTCAGACAATTTTTTGGTCCGCAGCCCCAAGGTATGATCGGTTCCAGCAACCATCGCCAGCGTCTGTTTTACATGGTGCAGGAATACCTAGGGGCAAGATCAGACTTGGACACCTTTCCCACCGAAAATCCTCTGGGTTACTGGGTCTTGAGGATGGATCACTGGCCAGAGCTTGCACAGTATGCACTTGAGCTACTGGCCTGTCCTGCATCCAGCGTTCTTTCGGAACGCACATTCAGTGCTGCTGGAGGCGTGGTAACCGATCACAGGGTGCGTCTGTCCACCGACTCGGTCGATCGACTGACCTTCATAAAAATGAATCAGTCTTGGATCACCACCAGCTACCAAGCACCTGATGCTGATGTAACCGAATAATTTTTTTTGAAATCTCAGATCCCTTCAAAGACTGCCTATGCTGATGCTGAGTGACTATCCCTGAGTAATTATCCTCTTCCTCCTCAATCATCACGCTGATAGCTTGTAAGAACATTTTTGGTTCTGGGCGCCACCACCAGTGCCTAAGGCACAATTTTTCAGCCCCTGTTTAACAGGGGCGTGTAATTACAATTTTTGATGTAATACTTTGCAGCAGGGCTCATTCCTGCATTCCAACTAGAGTGTCTGTGAGGGGTTGCAGTGTTGTGGCACCAGCACCAGTGCCTAAGGCCCAATTTTTCTGCCCCTGTCTAACAGGGGCGTGTAATTACAATTTTTGATGCAATACTTTGCAGCAGGGCTCGTTCCTGCGTTCCAACTAGAGTGTCTGTGAGGGGTTGCAGTGTTGTGGCACCAGCACCAGTGCCTAAGGCCCAATTTTTCTGCCCCTGTCTAACAGGGGCGTGTAATTACAATTTTTGATGCAATACTTTGCAGCAGGGCTCGTTCCTGCGTTCCAACTAGAGTGTCTGTGAGGGGTTGCAGTGTTGTGGCACCAGCACCAATGCCTAAGGCCTAATTTTTCAGCTCCTGTTCAACAGGGGCATGTAATTACAATTCTTGATCTAATATTTCACAGCAGGGCCCTGTGAGGGCTTACAGTGTTGTGGCCACAGCAACACCTAAGGCCCAAATTTCTGCTGAGTATATAGGGCAGGACCCTACTTTCAAACATCTAACTTACAAACGACTCCTACTTGCAAACGGAAGGAGACAACAGGAAGTGAGATGAAATCTACCCCTAGGAAGGGAAATTCTCTCCTGTAAGAGTTAATATGGGAAAAACATTTCTCCTTTCCACTGATGCTTTCCAATCCTTGTTCCACAAAAAAAAACAAATTTTCAAAAAACATTTTTCATTGGGACAAAAAGTGAGGTGAAATCTTCTGAAGAGGAGGAAAGACAGCAAAACAAATGTCACAGGGGTGATAACCCTTCCCTATGTTTTCCAAAAAGCTTAAAAAAGATTTTTTGGCTGGAGCTAAACACGTTAAAAATGTACCCGTTCAAAATGACAAACAGATTCTACTTAACAACAAACCTACAGTCCCTGTCTTGTTTGCACCGCCTGTATACTGCTGTTCAGAGTATATAGGGCCTGGTGGCCCCACACCTTTCCTTATTTTAATTTGGGTGCGGGGTTCCCCTTAATATCCATACAAGACCCAAAGGGCCTGGTAATGGACTGGGGGGTACCCATGCCGTTTGTCTCACCGATTTTCATCCATATTGCCATGACCCGACATTACATTAAACCCGCAAGCAGTTTTAAATGAGATTTTTTCCTTTAAAAATGACATTTGGTGCAGGGACTGTTCTAAACACGGGAAACACGCGTCACTTTACAGGCATACTATAGACACCCCCCAGGTACGATATTTAAAGGAATATTTCACTTTTTTTTTTTACTTTAAGCATCATTAAAATCACTGCTCCCGAAAAAACGGCCTTTTTTAAAAGTTTTTTTTGCATTGATACATGTCCCCTGGGGTAGGACCCGGGTCCCCAAACCCTTTTTAGGACAATACCATGCAAATTAGCCTTTAAAATGAGCACTTTTGATTTTGAACGTTCGAGTCCCATAGACGTCAATGGGGTTCTAACGTTCGTGCGAACTTTCGGTCCGTTCGCAGGTTCTGGTGCGAACCGAACCGGGGGGTGTTCGGCTCATCCCTACTGTCACGTGAGAGCCCATTCACAAAGGGGCAACACGACTTCCAGCGCTACTTTGGGAGGCAACTTGGACAACACTTGAGTATGAATCACAGCACGACTTGGGGCAACTTACAACACAACTTGAAGTCGCCTCCAGGACAGGGAACTTTACAAGTGGCCAATCAGAGCTTATCAGCTGTGTGTGAGAAGGAGGGGGCTGGCTGTTTAGTGGAGTAAATTACTTTCTGTTTCCTTTCTGCTTCCTGTAAAGTTGCCTCAGTATGAACAGTGATCAGACTTGGAGGCAACTTCCATTGATTTCAATGGGTACAAGTCGCCTTCTAGTCGGATTGAAGTAGTACAGGAACCTTTTCTGAAGTCGGAGCGACTGCAGTAGTGTGCATTAAGAGGGATCCATTCACTTACATTGATTTTTTCATGTAGCGTGACTTGAGGCGACTAGGGGCGACTTGGGACGACTTGAAGTCGGATCCAAAGTTGCCCCTGTGTGAATGGGCTCTAAATAGGATTTTCCTTGCTGTACCAGTGGTTTCAGGTATTTATCTAGGTATTCTCCTAATCTCGAGAAAACCGAGTTAATCCCGCTAATAATAGGTCTACCAGGCGTTTTTTCCAATCTATTATGGATCTTAGGTGTGTAGTATATGACTGGGGTCTTGGTGGAATTTGAGAACAGGTATTCTGCTTCTTTTGAGTTAAGTATCCCCATGTCTTTTCCTTTCTTTAGTTTTTTCTCATACATCTTTTTCGGATTTGTCTTCAGCTTCTTATATGTGTTCTCAACTTTTAACAGATTGTCCATCTCCTCCTGGTAGTCTATTTTATTCAGGATAACCAATCCTCCGCCTTTATCAGCCGGCCGTATCACTACTTCATGTCGCTTGCCTATCTCCTTAATGGTCCTCCAAATATTTTTACCTTTCTTGTCCTTCCTTTCCAAATTTCTCAGGTCCTCTTCAACCATTTTTTTTAAAGCATTCAGGCATTGACTCCCTGGAGTTTTGGGGTTAAAAATAGAATTTATTTCTAAGGTTAGTTTGGGTATACTCTGGAGTTTCTTTGATTCTATTGTCTATATTTATAGCAAAGAGTTTTTTAAGGTTTAATTTCCTCATGAACTTTTGAAGATCAATATAGGCCTCAAATTTAGGGTCCTGCCTGGGGCAAATTTTAATCCCAGATCAAAGACCTTAAGTTCTTCATCCGTAAAAGTCATATTACTAAGGTTGTAGATGCCTTTTCCTAATATACTCTTCTTCTTTTTCTTCTTACCTCCTCTCCTTCCTCTTGTCTGCTTCTTCTTTGATTTCTCTGTGTTGGTTCTTTATCTCTTCCTTGAGTGTGGTCCCAGCCATGCTTGGGACTCGTCCTCTCTCCATATCTCTGATTCCCAACTGAAGTTTGGTCTTCCCCGGTCCTCCGTTGATCTCCTCTCTGAGTGCCACCTCTGTTCCCATTCCAGGAACAGGAGCCTTTCATCTCCCTGGGGGTCTGTCCCTCTGTCTTTCCCTGGGAAAATCCCTTTCCTCCCTAAAATTTCTCCTATAGAGGGAGTAGGGGCCTTGTTGATTTCTCAGAGGTGAGAATCTATTATAGGTGGGAACATTGTATCTCATGTTGTTTGGTGTCCTGTATTCAGGAGGTTCTCTATAATTAACCCTTTTATAATCGGAACCATTCAGATCCCCTTTGGATGGTCTTCGTCTATCCCGGTTACGTACATTGGAGTTGAATGGGGGTGTTTGTTGGGGGGTACTATCCACTAGTCCCAACATCCGGGCTCTAATAGCTTCCTCAGGGGTTTCATCCATTAATGTGTCATCCAGCTCATCATTATGATCTCCCAATGATGATTGCCATTTGTACACTTTCATATTCCTATAATCAAGGACATCCCTTTTAAAAAATTTTCTGTTTTTTAACCTGGACTTCTCCATCATATTTCCTAATAATCTCTTGAAGTTCTTGCTCTTTCTCTTTATATTCCCTCTGATTAACAAAGGGTAATAGCATAATCTTAATTTCCGTTATATATGCTTCTATCCTTTTTAGTTTAAATTGCCTCCTTTTGACAATATTTTGAAGCATCTCTCCTTCACATTTATTGAAGAAAGAGTACCATTCATCCATGAGTTCACTGTCATCAACATTGTCATTGGGGTGTACATCCCACCTCAGTCTTCGGGGGGTCATCTTTTCTGTGATGTATATTTCCAAGGTGGCAATGTCCCACCAGACTCTTAACAGTTTCTCCTGGCATGTCTGAGTTGCCTCATAAGACTATGCATATCTTGCGTGTTAGTGACCTGTTCCTGGCTAAAAATACCACCTAGGTCTATATTTCTATTGTCGTATATCCAAAAATATCCATAGCTGCAGAGAAAAAACACACCCTAAGGTGATCAAACAATAAAATATTATACTAAAACTCTGCGCTTAGGACAGGTGAAAGGTATGCAGCCTCCCCTAATAGACCCCCTAAGGGGCTAATATATAAATGAATTCAGAAAATGGGGTAAATGGCGGTCCCTAATTGGGGAGGTAATTTTTTTTCTATTTAGGCACCCATAATGCTTAGAGGGGGAAACCATAAACAGAAAAAAACAAAAAACAAAGTGAAAAAAATTGAGCAAGTGATATACCACTAATAATAAAAATAGCCCCCTATGAAATTGCATATGTGTATTTAAACAAATAAATATATATATCTAATCACACACTTCAATATGACTAAAAATTACCATAAATACAAAATGTGAAAAATACTGGATCATTAATGTGTCAACTCAAAGTTGAAAATCCTGTGAATTCCAAAAATTGCACCAATCACATTCAAAAGAATATATAAAAAATATATAAATATATAAGTGCATAAGATATTGTTCACCTATATATGTGCATCGTGCCAAGTCCAGCAGTGAAATAGCATGCCAAGTCCAGCAAAAAGCAACCCAAAACCAACATCCAAAATAACACAATAACAAAAAAACAAAAATTCACAAAAAATAGTGAACCAAAAATAAAAATAAAAGTGAAGTTCTGAATAGCAAAAATTGTTCAAACAGTCTGGTGACTCTTGTGCTCAAAACTGAACAGGTGACTCTTGTGCTCCCCCTATGGGTCCCCACTCACCGGCTCCCCGTACCCCTGCAGGGGTAAAAGGCATGAATGGATAGTAGTGAATGGTCCCTCTAGGTGCCTCTGTCACAGATCCATGCTTCCACCCGATCCACCTAAGCAGTGCAGGGCATCAGAAACCAATCATCCACTCAGCTCAGCCTCCATTGTCACTTCAGGAGTAATCCAACTACTCTTCATGGCTTAAATGCTTGTTGGAGGAGATAAAAACTCCCATAGTGTTGTAGTTTCAAGTAAAAAACTTGTATTGAAAAAATTAAAAACAAAACTAAGAAACACACTACAGTAAAGGCCTTCGATCTGCCCCCTTAATAGTTAGGGGGTATCATAGTGTCTCCCCCAAATAGAGAATTATCTATGACCCCTTTAATATCGTTGGACCTTACCAATGAATCATGGGGCTATGGGCCCTTAGACCCTTATAACTAGGGATCCTGTGTTCTAGTCTAAGCCTGTTTTATTGGGTGATAATGACATAGGTAAATTTTAGAAGGACCTCCTGAGGAGTGTATAACTGAGATCCCTGCATTTACCTGATCTATAGACACCCCTTATACATGTTTATTGTTGATTTCTGAATGTTTTGACCATACCTATACTATGGGAAGGATGGCTAATAGATGGTCGTGCACACATAACTATAGGGCATAGGGCCTGTGCTATAGGGATTAGTGCTCTGAAATGATATGTAGATTGCAAAATGAAATATTTTATCTCCTCATATGTTCATTTTATTCGGACATATGAGGTGTTTATTGTAGGAGATCACTATATACTTTTATATCTGTTTAGCCACGGTAATATATATGTTATTAGTTACCATCACCCTGAGTATTATTTTTTCCACACATTTATTCATGCTCTGTTTTTTGGCTTCCATCCTAGTATTTACCCGACATGTGTACGCAGTTTATGGGGAATCTCCCTTACTCACTTGCAGAAGGCTTTCTGCATTGCCTTATGTTCATGTTTATAACATGCAGGGTAATACCTGGCTTTACAGATACAAATTCCCCTTTCTTTCTCCTTTGTTTGTATTGTAATGATGATTGTAATGATGTAACTCACCACTGGGGTGAGTTTCTTCGGGTTTAATACTAGTATGGGTATGGCTTTTTTTTTATTTTTTATTGGTTATTAATTATTGAATAATCATACTATTTTGAATGCTCTGTACTTACATTTAGAGTTGTATGATGCCTTTTATATTTGACTAACTTATGTCTGCTATATGTATATGTGAGCGGAGATGCATTGGTCCGATTTTGATCTGTAATGAGATTATATCCTTTTTAGATGGGTGATTCCCTTTATCCCCTTAGTTTCCATGGTGGCCGCTAAATGGGGTGGGTCTCTGGTGTGTAGTAACGCCCATTCTGCCCATTATGCTATTAGGAGGGGGAGGATCCTGCATGTCCATCCACCTTATAAGCTGTGAGGTGTACTAAGATGGCGCTGCCTTTGAGAACGTCGATGACCAAACGTGTAAGGTGGGACAACGCATTCACGTCATTCCAGTACGCAAGCAGGGAGCCTGGAATGCAGCTGGAGTGCACACTGCGAGACGGCTCTTCCTGCTTTCTTTTTTTTTTTTTGGCTCTTCCTGCTTTCAGTTTTCACCATTACTATAGTGTGTTTCTTACTTTTGTTTTTAATGTTTTGAATAAAAGTTTTTTTACTTGAAACTACTACACTATGGGAGTTTTTATCTCTTCAAACGAGCATTTAAGCCATGAAGAGTAGTTGGATTACTCCTGAAGTGACAATGGAGGCTGAGCTGAGTGGATAATCAGTTTCTGATGCCCCACACTGCTTAGGTGGATCGGGTGGAAGCATGGATCTGTGACGGAGGCACCTAGAGGGACCATTCACTTCTATCCATTCATGCCTATTACCCCTGCAGGGGTACGGGGAGACGGTGAGTGGGGACCCATAGGGGGAGCACAAGAGTCACCTGTTCAGTTTTGAGCACAAGAGTCACCAGACTGTTTGAACAATTTTTGCTATTCAGAACTTCACTTTTATTTTTATTTTTGGTTCACTAATTTTTGTGAATTTTTGGTTTTTTGTTATTGTGTAATTTTGGATGTTGGTTTTGGGTTGTTTTTTTTGCTGGACTTGGCATGCTATTTTACTGCTGGACTTGACACGATGCACATATATAGGTGAACAATATCTTATGCACTTATATATTTATATATTTTTTATATATTCTTTTAAATGTGCTTGGTGCAATTTTTGGAATTCACTGGATTTTTAGCTTTGAGTTGACACATTAATGATCCAGTATTTTTCACATTTAGTATTTATGGTCATTTTTAGTCATATTAATGGGTGTGATTAGATATACATATTTATTTGTTTAAATACACATATGCGATTTCATAGGGGGCTATTTTTATTATTGGTGGTATATCACTTGCTCAATTTTTTTCACTTTGTTTTTTGTTTTTTCTGTTTATGGTTTCCCCCTCTAAGCATTATGGGTGCCTAAATAGAAAAAAATTACCCCCCCCCCCCAATTAGGGAGCGCCATTTACCCCATTTTCTGAATTCATATATATATTAGCCCCTTAGGGGGTCTATTAGGGGAGGCTGCATACCTTTCACCTGTCCTAAGCGCAAAGTTTCAGTATAATCTTTTAATATACCTGCAATGTTCCCTCTATCACAGGGAGAGGGCATGCAGCTATGGCCCCAGCGCCGCTATCATAGCATGTAATATTGCTTGGAGGCTCCTGTCCCCTCTCAGACACTGAACACAGCCCCACACAGCCTGCAAAGAACCTCAGCCTGTTGGAGTTCCAGATGATAGCCATGGATATTAAATCCACCCTATCAGCAGCAATCACAGACCTCAGAACTGACATACAGGCTGTAGCATCCAGGATGGGGACAGTGGAGCAAGCCTCAGCATGCCATGCACACGCCATCAGGCAAGTTCAAAAATCTTCTGAAATTCATCTCTCACACATTATAGTATGGAAGAGCCCTGGGGCCATCATAAAAAAAAATACAGAATTATAAGTTTGAAAATTTTTTTTTTTTTTTTTTTTTACAGAATTCTGAGTTTGAAAGTCAGAATTCTGAGATTCAAAGTCAGAATTCTGAGTTCGAAAGTCAGAATTCTGAGATTGAAAGTCAGAATCGTGAGTTAAAAAAAATTGTACAGCATTCTGAGTTTAAAAGTCAGAATTCTGAGATTCAAAGTCAGAATTCTGAGATTAAAAGTCAGAATTCTGAGATTAAAAGTCAGAATTCTGAGTTTCAAAGTCAGAATTCTGAGTTTTAAAGTCAGAATTCTGAGTTTCAAAGTCAGAATTCTGAGTTTCAAAGTCAGAATTCTGAGTTTCAAAGTCAGAATTCTGAGTTTCAAAGTCAGAATTCTGAGTTTATAAATATAGTAGTCTCTATTAGGAAGATTTTAGGACCAATGAGCAATAAGGTAGTAACACCCACAGATCATCATTCTGCAGACATACATGTCTTCTGCTCTGTATATGAATATGTAAAGCTATCTTAGTTACAGCACACAGTATAGGGAAGCAGGCAGTGCTGGGTTCTCTGGTTCCTCTACTGTATTAATTAGTTCCTCGGTTTGCTGTCTTATCCTTCTTCTCTGTCATATGCTCCAATATAAAGAGCCATGCTGAAAACATGTGTACAGTATTGTGTGTGAGGGGGGGGGGGGTACAGCTTCCATAGATAGCAGAACACTAGGCCAGCACAGCTCTGTACCCCAACTTGTAGGACACATTGCACTATTGCCCCTACATGAGGGAATTGTGAATGGCTAGAAGGCAGCAGGACAATGTGTATTTATGGACATAACAGATTAATCATAGCAATTAATTGTATGGGCTGATAAGGTGTTTCACACACAATATATCTCGTATTAAATATAAAAAGCAATGACTGAGAGTCCTTAAGTGATAGCCTGGTGGTTAGAGTAATAGGCTTATAGTGTTACTTGGAAGGTGAAGGTTGTGGGTTCTAATCCAATTCAGAACACAATCACAAATTATATATTTTCAATATATTGATTTTATATTAAACATATTTTAAAATATGAGTTAGTGAGGGCTTAAACTGTATTTTATTGATATATCCAAATTGATTTCAAGGATTATTAACAAAGACATATTGATAAAATTGTTGTATAAGCTGACTACTATAAATTAGAGAGTAGGGATTTTTTACAAATCTGTGTATATATTGGGATGATTTTGGTGACATGGGGCCAGTTCTCAATTTCAGGAGTTTGTCTCTGGAAGCTGCATGATAACCATCATGTCTCACAACTCAGCCCTGAGCTCTGCACTTTAAGGTAATCTGTATGTACTACAATGCACATGCCCATATCTCCCCTTCACTGATTGGCTGCACTTTATCCCCACTGACACTGATGCGGTGCCATTTTCCTCTTAGCTACACCGTTGAAACAGACATTTTTTCCATCCAGTGACACCGCCGATGCAGGGTAATTTTTTCCATCCAGTGACACCACCGATCCAGGGTCATTTCTTTTCATCCTGTGACACCACCGATGCAGAGTCATTTTTTTCCATCCAATGACACCACCGATGCAGGGTCATTTTTTCCATCCAATGATACCACCGATGCATGGTCATTTTTCCCATCCAATGACACCACCGATGCAGGGTCATTTTTTCCATCCAATGACACCACCGATGCAGGGTCATTTTTTCCATCCAATGACACCACCGATGCAGGGTCATTTTTCCCATCCAATGACACCACCGATGCAGGGTCATTTTTTCCTTTCAGTGACACCACCGATGCAGGGTCATTTCTTTTCATCCAGTGATACCACTGATGCAGGGTCATTTTTTCTATCCAATGACACCTCCAATGCAAGGTCATTTTTTCCATCCAATGACACCACCGATGCAGGGTCATTTTTTCCTTTCAGTGACACCACCGATGCAGGGTCATTTCTTTTCATCCAGTGATACCACTGATGCAGGGTCATTTTTTCTATCCAATGACACCTCCAATGCAAGGTCATTTTTTCCATCCAGTGACACCACCGATGCAGGGTCATTTTTTCCATCCAGTGACACCACCGATGCAGGGTCATTTTTTCCATCCAGTGACACCACCGATGCATGGTCATTTTTTCCATCCATTGACACCACCGATGCAGGGTCATTTTTTCCATCCAGTGACATCACCGATGCAGGGTCATTTTTCCCATCCAGTGACACCACCGATGCAGGGTCATTTTTTCCACCCAGTGACACCACTGATGCAGATTCATTTCAATTCATCCAGTGACACCACCGATGCAGGGTCATTTTTTCCATCCAATGACACTACCGATCCAGGGTCATTTTTTCCATCCAGTGACACCACCAACGCCCGGCCTCCACCAGTACACAGGGTGAAGTTTACAAACTGTGCCCCCTCTCAGGTGGGGATTTGGGGAAAATAGTGGCCTGCAGAGCAAAATACTGTACCTGTATGTATGTATATATATATATATATATATATATATATATATATTATATATATATATATATATATACAGTATATATATATCTGCAGTATGTAAGAGTTTAAAACTGGAGCACACATAAGGGGCTAACAATAGTGAAGAAGAAAAATGACCCTGCATCGGTGGTGTCACTGGATGGAAAAAATGACCCTGCATCGGTGGTGTCACTCACTGGATGAAATAAATGACCCTGCATCGGTGGTGTCATTGGATGGAAAAAATTTCTGTGTCAACGGTGTAGCTAAGAGGAGAATTGGGGGTGCATCGGTGTCAGTGGGGATAAAGTGCAGCCAATCAGTGAAGGGGATATATGGGCATGTGCATTGTAGTACATACAGATTACCTTATAGTGCAGAGCTCAGGGCTGAGTTGTGAGACATGATGGTTATCATGCATCTTCCAGGGACAATCTCCTGAAATTGAGAACTGGCCCCATGTCACCAAAATCATCCCAATATATACACAGATTTGTAAAAAATCCTTATGCCGCGTACACACGAGCGGACTTTACGGCAGACTTGGTCCGGCGTACCGGATTTCGTCGGACAATTCGATCGTGTGTGGGCTCCAGCTGACTTTGTTTTCTCAAAAGTTGGACGGACTTAGATTTGAAACATGTTTCAAATCTATCCGACGGACTCGAGTCCGGTCGAAAAGTCCGCTCGTCTGTATGCTAGTTCGACTGACAAAAAGCCAAGCTAGAGCAGCTATTGGCTACTAGCTATGAACTTCCTTATTTAAGTCCGGTCGTATGTCATCACGTACGAATTCGTCAGACTTTGGTTGATTGTGTGTAGGCAAGTCCGTTCATTCAGAAAGTCCGTCGTAAAGTCCGTTGAAAAGTCCGCCGGGCAAAGTCTGTCGTAAAGTCCGCTCGTGTGTACGCGGCATAACTCTCTAATTTATGGTAGTCAGTTTATACAACAATTTTATCAATATGTCTTTGTTAATAATCCTTGAAATCAATTTAGATATATCAATAAAATACAATTTAAGCCCTCACCAACTCATATTATAAAATATGTTTTAATATAAAATCAATATATTGAAAATATATGTAGCACTAACTCTTGGTGGAGCTGCTGGTTTAAAGTTGGCTGTTACCTTCACTGTTGATACCTCAGTTTCACCGACACCGGGTCTAGGGATCCATTGAGTTTACCTCTGGACGATGTAGACACTAACACTTGAGTAGATTTCCCAATGCTTTAATGAACAAATAATAAAGGAAGTAGCAGGAAAGAGGCAGAAGGAAAGTTGCAGGGAAGCTCAAATACCTTTCCTTAGTATTCTTTAGAACATTCTCTGGAATTGAACACTTGCGGTTGAATGGTTGAATGCGCTCCCCCTTGTGGGACCCAATCTTTGCCTGCCTGGATAGGCCTCTCTCACTTGCCTAGCAGCCAGTACATAGCACGAACAAAAGTCTCTGCCACAGAATTGTTTGGAATAAAACCCGTACGATCCTCTGCCACAGACCAGCACTCTGCATGATCCTTCCATGACGGGTCCTCCCCTGGGATCTTCTCGGTTGTTCAGCTTCTTCACTCAGGATAGACAGCTCAGGACCCTTCCTCTGCTGCTGTGGTAGGCTCCAGACAGGCTTCTAGGCCCACCCACACGCCTTAGCGACGTGGGCCTCCGGAACGGAGGACCACGAGGTGGTACTCTTAACGCATACCTGTCGGCCAGGAGGGCCAGCAGGTGGCTGAAAACGAACCCCTAAACATGGCGTCTGTCCCATAAATACCCTCTCCCAGAATGCAACTCGGAGGACCACCTTCACCGAGTTGTCTCCGGGACAGAGGAGCACTCATACGCTTCAACGCGTTGCTTTTCCAACACCAGCCGATGGTGACACCCACCGGCACAGTGTGGAACCACATGCAACTCAGCCATGCTGGAACAGAGGCAAATCTAACTTCCTCTAACAAGTAACCCAGAAGATTAACCTATCAGCGGTGGATTTAAAAAATCTACCAGCGCTACATATAGAATTGGTGAATGTGTTCGGAATTGGATTAGAACCCACAACCTTCAACACTATAAGCCTGTTACTCTAAGCACCAGGCTATCACTTAAGGACTCTTAACCATTGCTTTTTATGTTTAATACGAGATATATTGTGTGTGAAACACCTTATCAGCCCATACAATTAATTGCTATGATTAATCTGTTATGACCATAGATACACATTGTGCTGCTGCCTTCTAGCCATTCACAATTCCCTCATGTAGGGGCAATAGTGCAATGTGTCCTACAAGTTGGGGTACAGAGCTGTGCTGGCCATTGTGTTCTGCTATCTATGGAAGCTGTGCCCCCCCCCCTCACACACAATACTGTACACATGTTTTCAGCATGGCTCTTTATGTTGGAGCATATGACAGAGAAGAAGGATAAGACAGCAAAATGAGGAACTAATTAATACAGTAGAGGTACCAGAGAACCCAGCACTGCCTGCTTCCCTATACTGTGTGCTGTAACTAAGATAGCTTTACATATTCATATACAGAGCAGAAGACATGTATGTCTGCAGAATGATGATCTGTGGTTGTTACTACCTTATTGCTCATTGGTCCTAAAATCTTCCTAATAGAGACTACTATATTTATAAATTCAGAATTCTGACTTTGAAACTCAGAATTCTGACTTTTAATCTCAGAATTCTGACTTTAAATCTCAGAATTCTGACTTTTAATCTCAGAATTCTGTGGAATTTTTTTTTTAACTCACGATTCTGACTTTGAATCACAGAATTCTGACTTTCAAACTCAGAATTCTGACTTTGAATCTCAGAATTCTGACTTTCAATCTCAAATTCTGTAAAAAAAAAAAAAAAAAACAATTTTTTTTTTCAAACTTATAATTCTGTTTTTTTTTTTTTTATGATGTCCCCAGGGCTCTTCCATACTGACAAAAGTTAAGGGTGATTAAAAAAAAATTGTATGTTAGAATTTTATATTATTTTAATTTTATATATAGTTACAAAGATCCCAGTGGAATTAATGTTAACATTTCCCTAGGCTCTACATTGTTTATGACTCTCCCTATCCTCTACTACCACCTACTGGTAAAAAGTTGAATTGTTGTGCTACAATTCCACATAGAATTCATATAGATACCAATATGGAATAGATAATAAATCCTGGGAACACACCCTATATATTTACGATCTAATATAAAAGGTACATGCCAATAAAGTGCAGCAGGGATAGGAAAAAGAAAAAAAGAAAAGCATAAAGAATGAAAGTAATTATTGATATACTTACAACTGTACCAGAAATATAAAAATACTAGGTAAACAAGCATTCCACTCCCATCTATATATATATATATATATACGCACACCCCTAAATTTTTCTTACATCATATACACACAGTTGCTCCACAAGTGCAGGTCTTAAACTTATAGAGAATTTACTACACCACAAACCCACACAGAGGGTGCTATATTCTTTTATATAATCCCTCTGAAAAAAAAACCCGGACATCCGTTTATTATTTTTCACCTGACATTTTACCTTCTCTCACTCCCTCCGAAAGTAGAGAGAACAAAATAGAAGGAAAAATAATAATTCAAATAAGGTAGACTAGCAGGACTAATTCTACCTCCGGTACTTTTTTTTTTGTTTTTTATTTATTTATTTTTTGATTCTTCCTTACCTTTCCCCCTTCTTCCTGACCCCCTCACCCAATTATAATTAATTCTAAAGCTACTGACAAATAATCTATATAAAGATCAGATACACTTCCTCAGATAATTGCAACCACATGCCTTAAATCTAATGAAAGTCACGTAGGAAAAATATACAGGTAAAATGTCTAACCTCAAACAACGAACATCTCCACTATCGCTGAAACTCTTATCAGTAAACACAAAAGGATTAAATATTCCAGAGAAAAGATCTTAGTTCCTCAGGGAATTCCACAAACAAAAAGCTGATATCATATGCATTCAAGAAACACACTTTAAATCTGCCAAAACTCAAAAATTCTATGACAAAAGATTCCCTCTAGCATATCACGCCACCAATCCTGATGCTAAAACCAAAGGAGTTTCAATTCTAATATCCAAACAAACACCATTCCAATTAACAGATTCCCTACACGATCCTACGGGAAGATATATATACCTTAAAGAAAAGATAAGTACCCACCCAATAACTATTGCCAATATATATGCTCCCAATACAAAGCAAGTATCATTCTTTCGCAAAATAGGTGACTTACTAACATCATTTACCTCAGGCATTCTTATCCTAGGTGGGGTTTTTAACGTTCCCTTGAATCCCATCCTGGATACATCTAATGGTACATCGGCAATCCCTTTCAGAGCGCTAAAGCAAATCAAACTACAACTTAAAACTCACATGCTGCATCACGTCTGGAGAACTCTAAACCCCCAAGTAAAAGATTTCACTTATTTTTTTCCTCTTCACCAACAATACTCTAGGATAGACTATTTTTTTCTGTCACAATCCGATCTAAACCTCCTAAAAAGCACGACAATTGAATCCATGACACTATTGGACCACCACCCGATCACCATGACATTAGAATTCCCTGAAAAATTACTGAAAACCAAAACCTGGAGACCGAACACATCTATCCTTAAAGACCCAGTAGATGTTCAACAATTTAACGAATGCTTGAAGGCTTACCGTACTTCTCACATAATGACAATGATGAGACATCATCCCTCAACCAGTGGGAAGCTCATAAATGTGTTATAAGAGGGGAATTCATAGCAAAGCTATCCAAAATTAAAAAAGAACGTCAATCCAAAATGAATGCACTCATAAATCAAATGAAAAAATTAGAAATAATACACAAACGTAATATGACAGTATCAACACTCAATGAATTAATACAAGCTAGATCCCAGCTTGCAGAAGAATTAACCATGAAAACAAAAAGACAATGCATCCTTAGACATAAAATATATTATGAGCAAGGAAATAAAAGCGGAAAATTACTTGCAAAAGTGGTACAAAATAAAAAAAAAACAGACACCACATTTCACCAAATCAAGGACCAAAAAGGCACAGCACACTCATCCAATGAAGAAATAACCAAACAATTTGAAATATACTATCAGTCCCTATACAACATCCCATCAAATTGGAAATGTCCTTATAACTCTGAAAAAAGATCACGCTTTATACAAGACTTTACAAAAATATAGCCCTTCCCCAATTTCTACTGACAAAGCACACAACCTTGAAGCCCCTATCTCTGATACTGAATTTGAAAAAGCTATAAAAGATATGAAACTGGGCAAAGCACCTGGCCCAGATGGCCTTCCTCTACAATACTACAAAACATTCTCACATATCCTAAAGCCATAATTTCTAAAAACATTTCACTCACTAAAATCAGAGAAACATATACCAACTCAACTTCTAGAAGCCCACATAACAGTAATACCAAAAGAAGGCAAAGATGAATCCCAGGTCATTTATTATCGTCCAATATCCCTCATCAATGTTGATGTAAAAATCTATGCAAAGATATTGGCAAACAGACTTATACCCCTACTATCATTCCTTATATCGTTAGACCAAGTTGGATTGATATCAGGTAGAGAAGGACGTGACAACACGATTAAGGCATTAAACATACACCACTGGCTCACATCCAAAAAAAAGCAAGGCTTTTTCCTCTCACTAGACGCAGAGAAGGCATTCGACAGAGTGGCCTGGGACTACATGGATGCAGTATTGTGATCAATTGGTATTCTACCTCAAATGAGAGCATATATACGTGCACTATACTCAAACCCAACAGCAATGCCGCATACACACGATCAGACATTCCGACAACAAAATCCTGGATTTATTTCCGACGGATGTTGGCACAAACTTGTCTTGCATACACACGGTCGCACAAATGTTGTCGGAAATTTTAAACGTCAAGAACGCGGTGACGTAAAATACATAAGACGAGCCAAGAAAAATAAAGTTCAACAGCCAGTGCGGCTCCTCTGCTTGATTCCGAGCATGCGTGGAATTTTGTGCGTCGAAATTGTGTACACATGATCGGAATTTTCGACAATGGATTTTGTTGTCGAAAAATTTTGTTGTCGGAAATTCCGACAACAAATATCGGATGGAGCCTACACACGGTCGGAATTTCCAACAACAAGCTCACATCGAACATTTGTTGTTGGAAATTCTGACTGTGCGTACACGGCACAAGAGTACGTGTCAATGGCCACATGTCAAATGCCTATAACCTATGCAATGGTACGACACAGGGATGCCCCTTATCTCCCTTGCTATATGTCCTTACACTAGAACCTTTGCTAAATACAGTATCTCACAAAAGTGTGTACACCCTCACATTTTTGTAAATATTTTATTATATCTTTTCATGTGACAACACTGAAGAAATTACATTTTGCTACAATGTAAAGTAGTGAGTGTACAGCTTGTATAACAGTGTAAATTTGCTGTCCCCTCAAAATAACTCAACACACAGCCATTAATATCTAAACTGCTGGCCACAAAAGTGAGTACACCCCTGAGTGAAAATGTCCAAATTGGACCCAATTAGCCATTTTCTCTCACCGGTGTCATGTGACTCGTTAGTGTTACAAGGTCTCAGGTTTGAATGGGGAGCAGGTGTGTTTAATTTGGTGTTATCGCTCTCACTCTTTCATACTGGTCACTGGAAGTTCAACATGGCACCTCATGGCAAAGAACTCTCTGAGGATCTGGAAAAAAGAATTGTTGCTCTACATAAAGATGGCCTAGGCTATAAGAAGATTGCCAAGACCCTGAAACTGAGCTGCAGCATGGTGGCCAAGACCATACAGCAGTTTAACAGGACAGGTTCCACTCAGAAAAGGCCTCACCATGGTTGATCAAAGAAGTTGAGTGCACGTGCTCAGCGTCATATCCAGAGGTTGTCTTTGGGAAACAGATGTATGAGTGCTGCCAGCATTGCTGTAGAGGTTGAAGGGGTGGGGGGTCAGCCCATCAGTGCTCAGACCATACGCCGCACACTGCATCAAGTTGGTCTGCATGGCTGTCGTCCCAGAAGGAAGCCTCTTCTAAAGAGGATGCACAAGAATGCCCGCAAACACTTTGCTGAAGACAAACTAAGGACATGGATTACTGGAACCATGTCCTGTGGTCTAATGTGACCAAGATAAACTTATTTGGTTCAGATGGTGTCAAGCGTGTGTGGCGGCAACCAGGTGAGGAGTACAAAGGCAAGTGTGTCTTGCCTACAGTCAAGCATGGTGGTGGGAGTGTTATGTTCTGGTGCTGCATGAGTGCTGCTGGCACTGGGGAGCTACAGTTCATTGAGGGAACCCTGAATGCCAACATGTGCTGTGACATACTGAAGTAGAGCATGATCCCCTCCATTCGGAGACTGGGCCACAGGGGAGTATTCCAACATGATAATGGCCCCAAACACATCCCTCCAAGACGACCACTGCCTTGCTAAAGAAGCTGAGGGTAAAGGTGATGGATTGGCCAAGCATGTCTCCAGACATAAACCCTATTGAGCCTCTGTGGGGCATCCTCAAATGGAAGGTGGAGGAGCGCAAGGTATCTAACATCCATCAGTTCCGTGATGTCATCATGGAGGATTGGAAGAGGACTCCAGTGGCAACCTGTGAAGCTCTGGTGAACTCCGTGCCCAAGAGGGTTAAGGCAGTGCTGGAAAGTAATGGTGGTCACACAAAATATTGACACTTTGAGCCCGATTTTGACATTTTCACTTACGGGTGTACTCACTTTTGTTGCAAGCGTTATTTTGAGGGGAGAGCAATTTACACTGTTATACAAGCTGTACACTCACTACTTTACATTGTAGCAAAGTGTCATTTCTTCAGTGTTGTCACATGAAAATATATAATAAAATACTTACAAAAATGTGAGGGGTGTACTCACTTTTGTGAGATACTGTATGTTATTCCTTTCGCTTTCCGCATTGCAAAGGATGTTGAGTGCATTAAATTATGCAATGCTTCTAGGGGGATTTGGAGAGTGGATTTGAGAGGGTGTGATGAGCTACTTTTTTTTTTTTTTTTAATAAATTGTATTTTTATTAAAGGTTTTCAAAGATACAGAAAGGAAGGCAACATCAAACAGTTGTCAGTACAAAATAAGTAGAATCATTCAAAAAAAAGAAAAGAAACATATACCGTAAAGGTAAGGTCACAGTGTTACCAACATTGCAGATTTACAGTATGGCAGTTACATAAAACAAAGAAAGGAGGCATAGAGAGGAGGGGGGGTGAGGAGGGACCCAGGGAGGGGGCGGTCTAGGTATATTGGTATATCACACCGTAAAAGATGTTGCTCACTGGGTCTAGGGTTAGTTAGGTCTCAGGAATGCCTATACCAGACAGAGGCGCTCCATGATATTCCCACATAGAGGGGGGAAGGGAGGGGTGCATCATGGGATCTTTAAGAGAATGTATAAGCAGACTCAAGGCAATAAAGCATTCACCATATACGTTCAATAAGGTATTGTGCTATTGGAAGATAATAGGGGAGTCTCAGGGTTGAGTTCTGTGTGGTCCCACAGGTCCCAAATCTTTGAAAATTGAGGAAGCGTGTCATAGATAATAGCAGTGAGGTGTTCCATTCTGCGGATCTGCTCCAATATTTGTAAGACTTGCGAGAGGGTAGGTGAGGATGAGGATAACCATCTCAAGGGTATGGCTCGTTTAGCTGCCAATAGGATAAAGCCAGCTCGTTTTTGGGCGTAGTTGGAGAGGCCGGGAAATGGCAAACCTAGAAGAAATTGAAGTGGATTTAAAGGAAGGTTGATTTCAAAAAGATTTTGCAAGTATATATAAATAGAGGACCAGAAGGGTTGAATAATGGGGCATTCCCAAAAAATATGAAAGTGGGAGCCAATGTCACCCCGGCATCTCCAACACACCCGGGGAGTCCTGGGATCGTATCTATGCAGGACCTCTGGGGTTCTGTACCAAAATAGTAAAATCTTATAGGTCGTTTCCCTCTGCTCCACACATCGTGAAGATTTGGAAGCAGTTTCACAAATTTTCTGCCATTGAGGGGTAGGAATGGGTTGTTTGATGATCTGGGACCATTTCTGCATGTATGAGTGATATATAGCGGTGAGTGGGAGAACCTCATGTAGATATTTGTAAATTTCTGAAATAAGATGGGTTTGGTAAGGGCCTTGGGCACATAGGAGTTCAAATGGAGTAGGTCTATCCAGAGTGAGGGCGGGGATTTGGAGCCGAAGTAATGTTTAATTTGGAGATAGGAGTAGAATAAGTGTTTAGGGATTTGGTGTTTTCATTGCCTTTCATCGAAAGATAGTAGTGTGTGAGTGAGTGGGTGTACTTCGGAGCTGAAAAATTTCAGCCTGTGTCCATGGGAGCATTCTAGTGTAAGATAAGCTATCAGGTATGTCAGGATTAAACAGCACATTTAACAGGGGTGGACATGGGGATGAGAGGGAGAACTGACGGGAGCATTTTTTCCATATAGAAAGAGTGAAAATCATCGGGTTAAGCCATAAGTTTCTAAGTTGGGTTATGGAGGTCTCCAAATTCGTCCAAATCACGGGGCTGCTGTGGACTGGACTAGCAATGTTCATTTCAATTTCCGACCAGATACTGGATGCCATTCTATGTGACCAGACAATGATCGGTTTTAGATGAGTAGCAAAATAATATTTGAGGAGGTCTGGCGCTCCCAACCCACCTCTGGACCTAGGAGCTAGTACGGCCGAGCTAGCTATTCGATGAACTTTATAGTGCTAAATAAAGTTGAGGAATGACCTCTGGGTAGCTTTGAGTTGTGACATTGGGAGGGGGATCGATAAGGTTTCAAATAGATAGAGGAGTCTTGGCAGGATAGACATCTTCAGGACATTGATACGACCCAGGAGAGAGACGGGATATGTGTCCCATTGTCGCAAGAGTCAGTCAATGTCGCGGAAGAGAGGGGGGAAGTTGGCCTGGTAAAGATTTGAATATGAGGAGGTTAGGTTAATTCCTAAGTATTTGAGGGAGTCCGTACACCAATGATAGGAGTAATTTTGTTGTAGGGTGATAAGATCTGAGGGTGAGATGAGTACAGGTAAAGCTTCTGTTTTGCTTGTGTTGATCTTATATCCTGAGAGAAAGCTAAATTCCTTAAGCAGGGTGTGTAGGTTTGGGAGGGAAATGTGGGGACTGGTCAGAGTCAGCAGAATGTCATCTGCGAATAAGGATAGTGTGTATTCGTTTTGACGTAGTGAGACCCCATGGATGTCAGGGTGAAAGCGAATGGCTACAGCTAGGGGTTCTAGACAGAGAATTAAAAGTAGGGGGGGATAGTGGACATCCCTGCCTGGTGCGGTTACTCAAAGAGAGGGACAGCGATAGATAGGAGGATAATTGGACTTGGGAGGATGGACGGGAGTATAAAGCATGTAGTGTGGCGATCAAGGGACTTTCAAAACCATAGTTAGCGATTGTGGCAAACATAAAGGGCCAACTGAGCCTATCAAAGGCTTTTTGTGCTTCAAGACTCAGTATCAGAGCAGGGCGTGATGTTTTGTTCAATAGGTCAATGAGGTCTATAGTGCGTCTTGTGTTTTTGCCTGCATATCTGGCTGTTACAAAGCCCACCTGATCTTTGTGTATGAGTCGGGGAATTAAGTGGGATAATCGATTAGCTAGGATCTTTGTGAAAATTTTGTAGTCTGAATTGAGTAGTGCAATGGGCCTATAGTTATCTGGAAGGGAGGGATCTTTACCAGGTTTTGGGATTACGGAGATATGGGCATGGAGGAATTGAGGATGGGGTTTGGTACCTTTGAATAGGGAGGAGAATAGAGAGATTAAATGTGGGCTCAGGATTGGCAGAAAGGTCTTATAATAGGAATATGGTAAGCCATCAGGGCCAGGGTTTTTTTGGGTAGGGAGGTTTTTCACTATGTCATCAAGTTCCTCAGGGGTGACTATCGAGTTCAGAGATAAAAGGTGGTCAGGGGAGAGTTTGGGTAGATGTAGGGAGTCAAAGACAGAGTCAAATTTCTCTTGTGTGAAATTGTAATGGGGGTCTGTTTGCAGGCAATTGTACAATTTGCGATAGAATTCTCCGAAAACTTTAGACATTGTGGAAGGCCAGTAGGTGGGAGTACCATCAGGATGTCTGAGAAAATCTGGGGATGAGTGTAAGGGACGAGGTTTCAGTTTGTTTACCAGCATCCTATGGGGTTTGTTTGAGTATTCATAGAATTTCTGTTTGGACCACAGATTTGTCAATTTTTTTCATGTCTAATGATCTGAGTTGACTGCGTAGAGAAATAACGGCTCGGAGTCCAGCCACCATGGGGGAGGAAAGTAAAAGTTTCTCAGCTTTACGAAGTTTGGAGAGAGTAGAGGAGCGTTGAAGAGCTGCGTCTTTTTTCAGGTGAGAGCCGGTGGCAATCCATTGTCCCCTGAAGACGGCTTTGTGGGCTTCCCACAGGGTAGAGGGCTCCGAGACCGTATTAACATTAAGCTGGAAATACTCAGGCCATTAGATAGGTGTTCTCTGGTTTCAGGGATGCAGAGAAGGGTTTCATTGAGGCGCCAATGATAAGTTCTAGGGGACGCGGATGACAGGGCAAATTCTAGGTGTATTGAGGAGTGATCTGACCAGGAGACGGGGTTAATTCCAGATGAGACTGTGGACGTCAGGAGGGGCAAGGAGATAAAGAAATGATCTAGTCTGGAGTAAAGTTTGTGAGGGTGTGAATAATATGTGTATTGTTTGTGTGTGGGGTGTTTGATCCTCCAAATGTCTAATGCCGCGTACACACGATCGGACTTTACAGCATACTTGGTCCGGCGTACTGGATTTCGTCGGACAATTCGATCATGTGTGGGCTCCAGCAGACTTTGTTTTCTCAAAAGTTTGACGGACTTAGATATGAAACATGTTTCAAATCTGTCCGACGGATTTGAGCCCGGTCGAAAAGTCCGCTCGTCTGTATGCTAGTCCGACGGACAAAAAACAACGCTATGGCAGCTATCGACTACTGGCTATGAACTTCCCTGTTTTAGTCCAGTCGTACGTCATCACGTACGAATCTGTCGGACTTTGGTTGATTGTATGTAGGCAAGTCCGTTCATTCGTAAACTCCGTCGAAAAGTACGCCGGACAAAGTCTGCCGTAAACTCCGATCGTGTGTACGCGGCATAAGAGGTTTTTGGTTCTATTGAGTTTACAAAATGATTTGGAGAGGCGATCAGAATTTGATGGAGTTTTAGATGGGAACAATACATATCTGTCTTTACTGGGGGGACATATTAAAATCCCCGCCGATCACAATGAAAGGTTGAGAAAATTTGTCCAGGGTATCAAACATGGTGATAAGGAAGTGAATCTGTCCAGAGTAGGTAGCATAAACATTAACTATCGTAAGGGATTGGGAGAGAAACATGCAATCCAGGATAATAAATGTGCCATGGAGGTCCAAGTATGAGGATTTGATTTGTAAGGGACAGGAGCGATTAATGAGGTTGGCTACACCTGCTTTTCCAGACGGACCAGAAGCCATAAAGGATGTTGGGAAATGTTTACTGGAAAATTTGAGAGAACCCCCAGGACGGAAATGAGTCTCCTGGACTAGGATTACATCAGCTTTGGAAGCCTTAAACTCTTTCAGAGCCAACCATCTCTTCTGAATAGAGTTTAAACCTATTACGTTACAAGTAAAAAATTTTAGCGCCATAACGACTTAATCTGGTATATAAGCATATGATAAATAGCATAACATGTATTGGGTAAGGGATTCCATGGTGCAAGGGTTATAAAGTGAGTGTGAAGTAACCTTACAACATATAGAACAACAGTAAAATTGTAACCTGAACATTTCCAATCTAATGTGTAACAGCCCCTGGTCAGAAAAAAGGACCAGAGGAAAAATGGTGAAAAAAACACAGTAAAAATGAGAATGAAATTGAAAAACATAATAAAATTAAAGTAAAAATGAAAATTTAAAGCGGTAAAAAGGAAAAAAGGAAAAAAGAAAAAGTAGGTGAAATTCCATAAGTCATCCAAAGAGAAACCTGGAAGGGCAAAAGTCTCCAGGAAGCCCAGGTCTGAGCCTTGGGCTGGGAAGGGGGGCATAAGGACCACCGAAGATGGGGGGCCGGAGGGTCCCCCTCCATCTTCCGAAGCAGAAGACCTGGGTCATAGAAAAAAAAATATATAAAACTTTGAAAAATGCAAAACTGTTAAATTAGGGTATCATAAAGAACAACATTCAATGCACCCCACGAGCAAGGTGGTGGGAGTGTAGGCCCGCTGGGGGGTAGTCAGCCACACAGGAACATCAGGAGGCCAGACAGAAGTAGGATACAAAGCCGTAGCTGTGTGAAAAGTTCCTCAGGTTGGGGGTCTGAAAGATGGACGCCTCTGAGGAGTGTAGTTGGTCTTAGGTGGCTTCTGTCTCACTGGGGTCCAGATGCGACCGGGGACTGCTAGTGGTTTAGGAGTAGCAGGAAGCTGCACAGGATGTTCATCAGGGAAAGGCGGCAGGCCTAAGTTGTGTAGGAAGGCATCACTTTCCTGGAGGTCGTGTAGGGAATATTGTACGCTGAGAGGCGAAAGGGGAATCCCCAGTGGTACAGGACTTTATGAGACTGAAGGCATAGAGTCAGCAGGTGAAGATTTCTGCATCTTGTCAAAGTGATAGGTGAAAGGTCGCTGAAGATCTGGATCCTGGACCCTCTGAAGTCAACCCTAGATTGATTGTGGGTGGCGATAGTTAAAACTTCTTTGCTGTCATAGTAGTGAAATCTGACAATCACATCTCTTGGGTTGGCTCCAGCTGGATGTTTAGGAGCTAAAGATCTGTGAGTTCTAAACGCCAATCAGTATCAGGGATGTTTGGGGCTACCACATTAAACAAATTCAGGAGATAGGAACGAAGGCCTCTGTCTTCCACAATTTCAGGAAAGCCTCTGATCCGCAAATTTTGCCTGCGTTCTCTATTTTCAAGGTCTTCTTGTTGTGCTTGAAGTTGGGTGACTGAGTGTTTAATGGCAGCATTGTCTTCTTCTAAAACTTGGACATATTGGACTAGTTCATTAAACTTAGTCTCAAGGGTGTCCGTGCGACCACCCAGTTGGTCTATCTCACCTCTCAGCTCTTTAGCAAGTTTCCCTATTTCCTGGGCAATATTGTGGGTGATGGCCTGGAGCAGGGATTGCAGTTTGGTGTCTAGGACGTCTGCTGTTAGCGGGATAGATGTTCCTTGTATTGGAGTGGGTGTGATGTCAAATGAAGTACCTGTCTCAGTCTCAGAATGTTCCCGCGGGTCCTGAGTGGTATCTCCGCCACTTGAGGCCGTGGATGCGGGCCTGTGTAGGAAGCGGTCCATGGTGGAGGAGGTCTGGGTATTGAACACTGCGGTATAATTCTTTCTCTGGTCACCGATTTTTCCCATGGGGTGCACAGGTGCTGTGAGAGGCTGAGGAGGTGACTCCCGTGGCTAGCGGAGCTTTGGAACGGGAATCGGGAGTCCAGAATAGGCAGAGGGGGCCTGAGTTCCAAGCCTACATGTCTGCCATGTTCAGAGGCCGTGCATGTGCCTGGGAAGCTTTTATTTTAAGGTGTAGCGGGTCTTGGGAGGGCTCATCCGCCGTGCACCTTATTTTGAAGATGGGCTTTATGATTTATAAGGGACAATAGGCAAGCCCCAGGTTAGAAGGTGCGGTGGTGGTTAGCTGTCCATGCAGGGTCAGGGCTTGCCTCAGGACACAGTTCCTGCAGAGATGGAGGCACGGGGGGCAGCACAGAAGCACTAGGGCACATTACTTGGGAGTGGAGCATTTACCTTGTACAGTAGGCCGCAAAATGGCGGCGAGCTGTGAGTGCTTGGGGACAGCCTTTTGCAAATCCTCCAGTGGCCTCTTGGGTTTTCACTCAAACCAGCTGCCTCCTGGTGTCCTGACTTAGAGTGCAGGTGGATTAGCTGCTCTCCGCACCGCCAATCGCGGTACACGAGCCTGGGGATGTTGGAGGCCTCACAGGCCTCAGGATAGCGGTGGGCCGCGGGCGTTCGGAGTCTGCTTCTATGGATCCATCAGCGCTCCCACAGGACCCCACACAGCCCAGCCTCCTCCCGGGAACAGTCTCCGTTGGGTGAGCTGGTCACCCTCCGCTCCGCGGATCGCGGCACTCGAGCCCGAGGATGCTGGAGGTCCCATAGGCCTCAAGATGGTGACGTATCTCTGTAGTGTGGAGAGTGTATAGTGGTGGCTGGGGGAAGTTTGGAGGCTCACCAGGTCGCTGTTTGAGAAGGATGTTGGTGGATTGTGGAAGGAGCGGCGGAGCTCCTCAGCAGCATGTCCTTTCCCTTCAACGCCCAGACACACCCCCCTAGCTACTTTTTGTAAATTGGTCCAGGTTTTGAGTGTTGGTAAAATTGTTGGGGAGACACAAGGAGGGATTTTTGCTCCAACTGTAATGGAGTATAGCCATGTAGTTAAATTGCCACCTAGAATAGTGGAAGCTTCCATTTTCCCCCTTAAGGTAGAGGGAGAAGATAGAAACCATTCTCTCATTTGAGTGAGTACAGAGGCCAATTAGTAATCCTGAAAGTCTTAACAACCGGCCCATAGCCAAATGAAGGCTACAGGGTGGTTGCTTAACTCTGGGAGGGCGTCCAGGGACGTCCTCCCAGAATTCGGCTCTCGCGCGCCCCCCAGAGGACCCGGCGCACCACGGATCTCGGTAAATGGCCGCTAATCGCGGCCGTTTACCATGTGATCGCTCTGTCAAATGACGGAGCGATCACATGTAAACAAACCGGCGTCATGTCATGACGCCGGTTCCTCTCCTCCCCTCTCTGTACCGATCGGTACACTGTGAGTGGAGAGGAGGATGGATGGATGGTATCAGCGCTGTGGGCTGCATCTGTAGGGCCCACAGCGCTGCACAGGGACATCCACCCATCCATCCATCCATGCTCAGCCATCCCTCACTACTCTGCAATGCCCTGCAATGCTGTGCAATACTCTGCAATGCCCCCCAATACTCTGCAATGCCCCACAATACTCTGCAATGCCCCACAATACTCTGCAATGCCCCACAATACTCTGCAATACCCCACAATACTCTGCAATGCCCCACAATACTCTGCAATACCCCACAATACTCTGCAATGCCCCACAATACTCTGCAATACCCCACAATACTCCACAATACTCTGCAATACCCCACAATACCCCACAATACTCTGCAATGCCCCACAATACTCTGCAATGCCCCACAATACCCCACAATGCCCCACAATACTCTGCAATGCCCCACAATAATCTGCAATGCCCCACAATAATCTGCAATACTCCACAATACTCTGCAATACCCCACAATACTCTGCAATACCCCATAATACTCTGCAATGCCCCACAATACTATGCAATGCCCCACAATACTCTGCAATACCCCACAATACTCTGCCATACCCTGCAATACCCCGAAATACCCCGCAATACTCTGCAATACCCCGCAATACCCAGCCATACTCTGTAATACTCGGTGATACCCAGCCATACTCTGCCATACTCTGCCATACCCAGCCATGCTCAGCCATACTCAGCCATACCCTACCATACTCTGCCATACTCTGCCATGCCCCGCAAAACTCTGCAATACTCTGCCATAACCAGCAATATGCTGCCATACCCAGCCATACTCTGCAATACCCCGCAATACCCAGCCATACTCTGCAATACTCTGTGATACCCAGCCATACTCTGCCATATCCAGTCATACTCGGGGATACCCTGCAATACCCAGCCATGCTCAGCCATACCCAGCCATGCTCAGCCATACTCGGCCATGCTCAGCCATACCCAGCCATGCTCTGCTATACTCGGCCTCTGTATGTGGACAGGCTGTGGAAGTCTCACACATGTGGTATCGCCGTACTCAGGAGGAGTAGGAGAATCTATTTTGGGGTGTCATTTTTGGAATGTACTTGCTATGTGTTAGAAATATTGTATAAATGGACAACTTTGTGTTAAAAAAAAAAAAGTGTTTTAACCACTTCCCGCCTGCCGTCATACGATGTCCTTGACTTTGTGCGGGGATATCTGAATGATGCCTGCAGCTACAGGCATCATTCAGATATCAGCTTTTTCAGCCGGCGATTCCCTACACCATAAGAATGATCATAGCAGCAGTTACACTGCTTGATCGTTCTTACGGGAGGCGAGAAGGGACGTCCCCCCCTCCCGCCGCCCTCCGGTGCTTCTACAGACTCACCGCTACGATCAAAGCCAGGATCGTTTTTTTTATTTTTTTTTATTTCAGGCACAGCCTAGAGGTGAGATGTGGGGTCTTATTGACCCCATATCTCACTGTAAAGAGGACCTGTCATGCCATTTCCTATACAAGGGATGTTTACATTCCTTGTAATAGGAATAAAAGTGATCAAAAAAATTTTTTTTTGGAAAAAAAGTGTCAAACTAAAATAAATAAAGTAAAATGAACAATACATTTTTTTATTTTTTTTTTAAAGCGCCCCTGTCCATGTGCTCGCATGCAGAAGCGTACGCATACGTAAGTCCCGCCCACATATGAAAACGGTGTTCAAACCACACATGTGAGGTATCGCTGCGATAGGTAGAGCGAGAGCAATCATTTTGGCCCTAGACCTCCTCTGTAACTCAAAATTTGTAACCAGTAAAATTTTTTAAAACGTCGCCTATGGGGATTTTTAAGTAGCGAAGTTTGGCTCCATTCCACAAGCGTGTGCAATTTTGAAAGGTGACATGTTAGGTATCTATTTACTCGGCGTAACTTCATCTTTCATGTTGTGCAAAAACATTGGGCTAACCTTACTGTTTTGGGTTTTTTTTTAAGCACAAAACTGTTTTTTCTCCAAAAAAACATGTTCAAAAAATTGCTGCGCAAATATCGTGCGAGATAAAAAGTTGCAATGACCGCTATTGTATTCTCTAGGGTCTTTGCTAAAAAAACATATATAATGTTTTGGGGTTCTATGTAATTTTCTAGCAAATAAATAATGATTTTTACATGTAGGAGAGAAATGTCAGAATAGGCCTGGGAGCTCCAGAACACCTGAAAGTGCTCCCCTGCATGTTGGGCCTCTGTATGTGGCCACGCTGTGTAAAAGTCTCACACATGTGGTATCGCCGTACTCGGGAGTAATAGCAGAATGTGTTTTGGGGTGTAATTTGTGGTATGCATATGCTGTGTGTGAGAAATAACCTGCTAATATGACAATTTTGTGAAAAAAAAAAAGGAAAAAAAAACTTGATTTTGCAAAGAATTGTGGGAAAAAATGACAACTTCAAAAAACTCACCATGCATCTTTCTAAATACCGTGGAATGTCTTCTTTCCAAAAAGGGGTCATTTGGGGGGTATTTGTACTTTTCTGGCATGTTATGCTGGCCATACACTATACGAAAAATCGGCCGAAAAATCGTTCGTATAGACACTTCGTTCGTTTTTCGGCAAGTTAATGGGCACAAATCGATAATCGTTTGTGACGTTTTTGTGGAAAAAAAAACTAACGGCATGTTTGGAAAATTTCTGCGGAACGTACGATAAATTGCAAGGTTAATGTGTTTCCCGTCCGAACTGTCTGCACTAGGTATATGTAAAAAAACGAACAAAAAAATTATTTACTTATGTCCACTGAACGATTTATCGGCCATTATATGATGGCATGATCGTTTCCGGTCACGGTCGAACGTTCGTTTTTCGAAAATGGGTTCGGCCGATTTTCTGTATAGTGTATGGCCAGCATTAGGGTCTCAAGAAATGAGATAGGCCGTCAGTAATTCAGGTGTGATCAATTTTCAGATATTGGCACCATAGCTTTTGGACTCTATAACTTTCACAAACACCAAATAATATCCACCGATTTGGGTTATTTTTACCAAAGATATGTAGCGGTATAAATTTTGGCCAAAATATATGAAGAAAAATTACTAATTTGCAAAATTTTATAACAGAAACAAAGAAAAATGCATTTTTTTACAGATTTTTCTGTCTTTTTTCTTTTATAGCGCAAAAAATAAAGAACCCAGCGGTGATTAAATACCACCAAAAGAAAGCTCTATTTGTGTGAAAAAAAGGACAAAAATTTCATATAGATACAGTGTTGCATGACTGAGTAATTGTCATTCAAAATGTGAGAACACCAAAAGTTGAAAATTGGTCTGGTTATTAAGGGGGTTTAAGTTCCCAGTGGTCAAGTGGTTAAAGGCTGCTAAGTGCCCCATCCAGGAGAATTCAAATGACGCCAGCCTGGTGAGGTCCTCTTGTAGTTTAGTGCAAAGTGGTAAATAGTTGTGGTGAAATAGTGATTTACAGTAGTTGAGTTGGTTAATTGTACACCTAGGTAGGTTATGCTTTTATCTGCCCAGATATAAGGGAATTGTTGTTGGAGACTGTCGCTTGTGGCAGTGTTCACTCCCAGGTTTAAGATATATGATTTAGTTTTGTTTACTTTGTAATAAGAAATATTACTAAACCAGGCTAGCGTCTTCTGAATCTCCGATAAGGAGTTAACTGGGTCTGTGACCATGAGAATAACATCGTCAGCAAATAAGCTGATTTTATGCTCTTTTAAAAAAAAAAAAAAAAAGCTTTTATTAATGTTTGAAAATAACATTGGTACAATCATATTAACATTTGTACATAAGTTTCATATAACAGTGAATAATTGACTTCAATAACAGAGTATTTACTGGTAAGGCCACCAAGGTGGTTTCATATCCGACCTATTGTTATATTGATAAATTATTTGGAAATACTCTAGCTTTGTATAGAAAAAAATCTGTTATTTATTTTGAAAGGGAGAAAAAATTTGTGAACCCCTGAGAGGTGTCCTTAGATATAGATATAGTAACAGAAATTAGGAGTAAAGAGGAGGAAAGAAAATTAAATAAAAATTAAATAAAATAAATATATTATAGGAAAAATATTGGTCTATGTATAAAAGGTTTATCTTTATGTGAAAGTGGTATATGAATTAGAATATTTAAAAGTAATCCATGGTTGCCATATTTTATTAACATTTTCTATATTCCCTTGTGTTGTTGCTCTGATCTCTTCCATTCCTTTAAGGAGATGTATTTCTTCCAGCCATTCCTTAATTGTAGGGGCGGTGGTGCTTCTCCAGTGTCTTGGTATCACTGTTTTAGCTGATGTGATTAAGAATCTGGTCAAAGAGTTTTTGTATTTTCTCAGAGTGCAATTGGTGATATTTATGAGGCAGCAAGCATCATCTAGATGAATTGTCGTTTTTGTGATATGTTTTATGATTACTTGATTCCAAAAGGGTTTTATCAGGCCACATTCCCACCAGATATGATATAGAGTACCATTCTTCTTGGTTGCAGCGCCAACAATGTCCAGGCACTGCCGGAAACCATTTGTGTATTTTATTTGGTGTTATGTACCAATTTGTTAAAATTTTAAAAGATGTTTCTTGCAATATTACACTGATTGCACAGTTGTGTGCGAACACACATGCTTGTAACCATTGGTCTTTTGTAAAGGATTTATTTAAAGTTGATTCCCAGAAAGTTTTGTGTTTATTCGGTTCCTGTACATCGCTGGACTGCAACCATGTGTATGTTAAGGAAACACTCTTAGTGGTTGTAGTAGCTGAAAGACAAATAGTTTCGAAGGGTGTTAATGGTCTAAGGAAATGTTTTTGTTTTTGAGTGTTCATAATGAATTCATGTATTTGTTGATATTCCCTGGGTTGTAGAGGTGTTTGTCCTATTTCTTTTTGCAATTCTGATAGAGATTTGATTTTGTTTTTCTGTAAACAGTGTGCCACTAAAAGTGGTGTGTTTCTGTTGTAAAGCGATTGGATAGAACCATCCATTCCCAGTGAGAAATCAGGGTTTGTTGTCAGAGGTGTTAATGGTCCCAGTGATGAGGTGAGGAAATGCCTCTGATTGATTGTTTGTAAGTTTTTTAAAGTGGCCCCAATGAGAGGATGTTGTTTTAATTGTTTTGGGCATAGGTTCCATGGTATCCATGGAGTATGTGATGTCGGAATAGGTCCCATATTATTCTCCTATCCCACCCAATCTTTATTCTCTTTGTGGCATGTCCAATCCATAATTCTAGTTAGGTGTGCAGCTAGATAATAATTTTTAAAATTAGGAAAACCCATGCCTCCCTTTTGTTTATTCATAGTTAGTAGGTTTAAACTAATTCTGTGTTTTTTGGCGGCCCAAAGGAATTTTCTTATCATAGAGTGTAAGGATTTAAAGAAGCTTGAAGGTAGTAATATGGGTATTGTTTGGAAAAAGTATAGTATTCTGGGTAAAACTGTCATTTTAATATTTTTTATTGCCCTGCCGAACCATGAAAAATATTTCAATGTCCACTTCTCTAGGTCTTTGGTGATCTTTTGTAAGAGTGGTTGAAAGTTGGCTTTATACATCAAATCTAGTTTTGGAGTTAATTGTATTCCTAAATATGTGAGAGATGTTGTTTCCCATTTAAATTTGCAGTTGTTTTTTGTGTTGTTTAAAGTGGTTTCTGGGAGTGTCAGATTCAATGCCTCAGATTTTTTGTAATTAATTTTGAAGTTTGACATATAGCTATATTGGGAAAATACCTTACATAGGTTGGGCATAGTGATGTGTGGTTGGGATATGAAAAATAGTAAATCGTCAGCGTATGCTGCACATTTGTATGTTTTGTTTTTGATATCGAAACCATGAATGTCGGGTAATTTGTTTACAATGCGAATTAGTGGTTCTAAGGTGAGAATGAATAATAGGGGTGACAATGGGCATCCCTGTCTTGTTCCATTATGAATCCTTACTTTGTCAGATAGTGTTCCATTTATTTTAATTTGGGCTGTCGGATTGTAGTACAACGTCTTTATCCAAGTTAACATATGTGTTTTTAGTCCTATATGTGAGCATACGGCAAAAAGGAAGTCCCACGACACCCGGTCAAAGGCCTTCTCCGCATCGGTTGATAAGATCATGCCTTCCAATTTATCTATGTGTGTTTTATGAATGAGATTCATGGCCTTGGTCACATTATCTTTGGCCTCTCTGCCTGGCATGAATCCCACCTGTTCAGGTCCTATTATTTGATTTAGTAATGGTCTTAGTCGGTTTGCTAGTATTTTAGTATGTATTTTCAGATCGATGTTCAGTAAGGAAATCGGTCTGTAATTAACACAGTCTGTGGGGTCTTTATTTGGTTTGGGCTATACTGTTACGTGAGCTCTCAAAAAGTCCTCAGAAATAGCCTGTGGATTCCTTAGGGAGTTCAGTGTTTTAAGGAGGTGTGGTATCAAAATGTCAGAAAAAGTTTTGTAATAATGGGCCGTTAGGCCGTCTGGACCGGGACTTTTTCCTAATTTGAGGGATTTAATGGCTTCAGTCATTTCTGTTTTTGTTATCGGTTCTTCTAATGTTTGTGTGTCTATGTCTTTTAGAATGGGTAGGTCACTATCTATAAGGAACTTGCGAATTATTTCTGCTTTGGATCCTATAAGGTTTTTAGGTTTATGTGTGGAGGATAAGTTGTATAAATCTGTGTAATATTCTTGAAATCGCTGGGCGATCTTTTGGGTATCATTAGTTATTTGGTTTTGTCTGGTTTTGATGGCCATTATGTTTGTCGATAATAAAGTTTCCTTTAATGCTTTTGCTAAAAATTTACCTGACTTGCCTCCGTGTTCGTAAAAGAACCTTTTTCTTGAAAAAAGGATCTTTTGGGCTTTAAGGTTCAAAATGGACTGTAGTTTTTTCCTTAAATCAAGTAAAGCTGTGGCTGTTTCAATCGCTAAAGATTGTTTATGTTTAGCTTCCATATCTCTTATGGCCTGTGTTAGAACCATGAGTTATTTTTCTGTTTCTCTCTTTTTTGCAGCCCCTAATCTGATAAATTCCCCTCGGACCACGCATTTGTGAGCTTCCCATATGTTCATAGGTGATATGTCTTCTGATTCGTTTTCTTTAAAATAATATTTAATCGTTTCTGATACTTTATTTGTATCTGCTATATCAGTGAGCAGGGAAGGATTTAACCTCCAAATTGTTGTTCTGGGCCTTTTGGCCTTTTTGTGTAGAGTCATTGATATGGGTGCGTGGTCCGAAAGAGTCTTTATTCCAATATCGGCTGAATGTAAGAGTGGTAGATCTTTTTGTGAAATAAAGATTTTTTTTTTATTTTCTTTAGTTTTTTGTATGGCACACTAGATTTGCCATCCGATGTGTCTTGTAAAGGATTGAGTGCTAGGTTGAGGTCTCCCCCAAACACAATACAGCCCGTCGCGAAGCTTTTTAATTCGTCAATTACTTGTTGGCAAAATGTGATTTGTGCAGAGTTAGGAAAGTACACATTAGCCAACGTAATTGGAATCCCCGCCCAATTTCCTTTGAGGAAGATATATCTCCCTTCTGTGTCTATCAGTTGTTGCGAGACAACTATTTCTGAATTTTTGTGTAATAAAATGGAAACTCCCTTGGATTTGGAAGTAGGATTGGTTGCATGAAATACTTGTGGGTAATGTTTGTCGTGTAATTTGGGAATGTTACCTGTCTTGAAATTAGTTTCCTGGAGAAACACCACCGCTGGTTTGGCTTTATTTACTTCTCGAAGTAACGATACTCTTTTTTCTGGTGCATTCAGAACCCCGACATTGTGAGATATTACAAAAGAATGTTTATTGATTTTTGTATATGACATATTATTTTATTTAGAGGTTATTATTTATTTGCTTACGAAACAACCCTGGATATTCTGATGTCGAAATAAAATATATAAACAAAAATAGAGAAGGAGAGAAAAAAGAAAAGGCGGTAAGAAGGAAAAAGAAGATTTAGTAACCCTCTAGGCGAGTGTCACTATTAATGAGAAGTATTAAGCTTGTCTCCAGGTGTTAGCCTAAGGAGAAAGATGTATTGGGTGTGTGTTGGTAAATGCCAACTCACATCCAATGGAGGGAGCAATGGGAGGTATTCACTTTAGGGGATCAGGGGGTAACTGTACCTCAAAACCTGATCAATTAACTTGGTTTAAGTACTAAAGTGAGTGTGAACACCCGTGACTCAATTTACATCATATATAAATAGAATAAATCATATACCCAATTCAGCCGTTAGGTATTATCATGAGCTTAATTTAAGTTTGTAACATTGTGGAGCTATGGCGCACAGCAACATCTATGCACCGTTTCTCCACCACATCCACATCAGGACATTCAGACGCACTCTATTGTAATTAACTCCTGTAAGAGCAGGTGTGCGCCTGTAATTCTAAACTACATGGAATAACTTTAGTTATGTAACTATTGTAAGTAATTTCAACATGTGGTCGCTCCCCATGAGGTAATCTCAAGTACCCTCATAGGTATACCAAACAAGGCAACAGTATATATCTGGCATCATTCTACCGAACCATCCTAATTATTAATATTCTAGTAGGGATTGCAAATCAAACCTATTAATGCTATTAGTGCTTCCCTGAACGTTCATAACTAGCCTGCACCACATTGAGCTCTTCTTTTTTTTTTTTTTTTTTCCCTTCAATTATAGATTAATATATATATATATATATATATATATATATATATATATATATATATATATATATATACACATACATACATACACACATACACTCAAAATCCTCTATAAATGGCATATATGTCTTGGTCTTAACCTCTAATTTGACCTCTTTCTCTCCATGCCCATGTATTGTGTTCATACTAACATGTGGTTTAATACCAAGTATAAAGTTGAGCACCCAGAGAAAGAAGCTGGGGATCTACACTGATGCATGGCAAACTTGTTCTGTAAGCCCATTGTGGAAAAGGAACAAATTCCAAAACCTATGTACAAAAAGAAAAAACAAAAAACTATATTTACTATATCAACTTTCGCCTCTATGTGTCGCCATTGTATAAGAGATCCTTTGTGAAACTATAAGTATATATCAAAACCTTTTTTTTATGTTGAATAATGGTGAGAGATAAAAATTCCCTTATCGTTTTCACATAATCATGCCTTATAATCAAATAAACAATAATATGAGTGAGTGTCACGTACCTGGTAGGTGGAGCCCGGAATGCAGGGAACGGCCTCTCGTATACCTCCGACTCGGGAACCCCTGGTAGTGATGACAGGGGCTCGGGAGTGCGAAGGGGCACAAGTGCCTGACTGGAAGGCTGAAGCAGAGAGCTGAATCGGGTAGTCAGCTGGGAGGTGTCCTGTAGTCTGGCAGCAGGATGTAGACAGCAGGGAGGTGTCTTGTAGTCCACCAGCAGGATGTAGACAGCAGGGAGGTGTCTTGTAGTCCACCAGCAGGATGTAGACAGCAGGGAGGTGCCCTGTAGTCTGGCAGCAGGATGTAGACAGCAGGGAGGTGTCTTGTAGTCCACCAGCAGGATGTAGACAGCAGGGAGGTGTTTTGTAGTCCAGCAGCAGGACGTAGACAGCAGGGTACAGGCAAGCCGGGTCAAACACAGGCGGGCAGATCAGGTACAGAAGGTAAATCCGGGAGAGTAGTCAAAGTCCAAAAGCCGGGATCAGGGCAGGCAGCAAACAGAGTAGTCAGGAACAGTCCAACAGGTATCAGGTAGCAATAAGCAAGTAACAGGGCACAAGGGGTCTTCAGGAATGCTGTAGACCGGACAGCAAGGCAGCAGTGGAACAGTCCTCCTTAAATAGCCTCTTTGGCGCCAAGTGCTGTCACAGGGCGCCGCTATTGGCGCTATTGCGCGCGCGCGAGCGCCGGATGGCGCTTCTGTGCACAGGCATTCCTCTAAACTTTAGTTTGCTGGGATATTTGCAAGAGGGCTTTTCCTGACATTGCCCCCCTCCAATGGGCAGCCTCCGGATGCCCAACTGGGCCATTTTACTAGGATGAGCTCTCTTAAAGGCTAGAATTAATCTTTTGGCATGGATGTTAGTCTCTGGTTCCCAAGAGTTATCCTCAGGCCCGTACCCTTTCCATTTGACCAGATATTGAATCTGGTTGCGTCTTTTCCGGCAATTTATGATTGATTCCACTTCAAATTCCTGCTCCCCGTCAATGAGTACAGGTTCAGGAGGACCAGTGTTTCGGTGAAGGAAAGGATCCGGGACTGAAGGTTTAAGAAGGGCCACATGAAAGACTGGATGAATATGAAATGACTCCGGTAATTTTAATTCGTAGGCCACATCGTTGATCTTCCTTATCACTGGGAAAGGACCCACAAACTTAGGGCCCAATTTCCTGGAAGGGCAAGCCAACTTCAGATTCAAGGTAGACAGCCAGACATGATCCCCTATCTTCAGATTAAGCTCACCTCTCCTCTTCTTATCAAAAGTAGCCTTGTTCCGTTCCTGGGTCTTTGACATGGTCTCTTGGAGTAGTTTGTTGTTAGAACTGAAAAAACTCAAGGTTTCCTGGACAGCAGGCACCGAACATTCCGGAACATTGTTGGACAAAAATAAAGGATGAAAACCATAATTTGCAAAAAATGGAGACTAATTAATTGCAGAGTGAACAGAGTTATTGTAGGCAAATTCAGCCAGAGGTAATAGAGAAACCCAATCATCTTGGGAAAAACAGGAATAGCACCGTAAGTATTGCTCCAAAGTCTGGTTAGTTCGTTCAGTCTGACCATTAGTCTGAGGATGGTAAGCAGAAGAGTAGGAGAGGTCAATTTCTAGAGATCCACATAGAGCTTTCCAGAACTTGGAGGTAAATTGTACCCCTCGATCCGACACAATGTTTGCTGGTATGCCATGGAGCCTTACAATTTCTTTAATAAAAACTCTCGCAGTCTCTGAAGCAGAGGGGGTACCTTTCATGGGTAAGAAGTGGCTCATTTTGGAAAGTCTATCGACCACTACGAAAATAGTGGTGCAGCCCTCTGATGGTGGTAATTCGACGATAAAATCCATGGAGATCATCCTCCATGGTCTTTCTGGAACAGGAAGTGGTCTTAGTAACCCCCACATCTTGGTCTTGCTGCCTTTGTTTTGGATGCAGGTAGTGCATGATTCCACGTAGTGTTTACAATCCTCCCCTAGCTGAGGCCACCAAAATGTGCGTTGGAGCAGTTCGGAGGTCTTGTGTATCCCGAAGTGGCCAGCTAATTTGTGATCATGGCAAGATTTAAGAACAGCAACCCGTGTTTGTTGGGGTACAAAGATTTTATCCTTGTACCATAGTAATTCATCTCTGGACTGTAGGGTGACATCTGCTGGAAGGGGAGTTGCTGCAGACGCCTGTCTAATTTGAGACAGCAAGTCTCCTTGGAGCATCAGAAAATTCCCAGGAGCAAGGATGGTGTCTGGAGAAAGAGGAACTTCAGGTTCACTGAACATCCGGGACAGGGCATCAGGTTTGGTATTTTTTGATCCTGGTCTGTAAGTGATGTGGAAAGTGAACCTGGTGAAGAAAAGTGCCCACCTGGCCTGGCGTGGTTTCAACCTTTTGGCAACCTTCAGGTACTCCAGGTTCTTATGATCGGTGTATACCAGAATAGGATGAGCCGCTCCCTCCAGGAGGTAGCGCCATTCCTCAAGTGTGGCCTTGATTGCTAGTAGCTCCCTGTCCCCAACATCGTAATTTCTTTCGGGTTCTGTTAACCTGCGGGAGAAAAATGCCACTGGGTGCAATAGGGCCTTGGGGCCCTGTCTCTGCGAGAGTACTGCTCCCACCGCTATCTCGGAGGCATCTACTTCCAATATGTAGGGTAAGGCCGGATCGGGGTGCTTCAGGACAGAGGCCGACACGAATTGGTCTTTCAGGGAAGTAAAAGCAGCTTGAGCTTCAGGAGACCATTGGAACCGGGTGCCTTGACGAGTCAGTTTTGTGATGGGAGTGATGATGGAAGAGAATCCCTTGATGAATTTACGGTAAAAATTTGCAAATCCCACAAAGCGCTGTATTCCCTTTTTGTCTGTCGGAGCTGGCCATTCCAAGATGGCAGAGACCTTCTGCGGGTCCATCTTGATGCCATCTATGGAAATAATTAGACCCAGAAACTGGATGCTTTGGCGTTCAAATTCGCACTTTTCGGGTTTGGCGTATAGGCCATGTTGGCGGAGCCGGGCTAGAACTTTCTTGACATGCTCTTGGTGGATAGGCAGAGAAGAGGAAAAGATCAGGATATCGTCCAGATATACTATGACGAACAGGTCAAGATAGTCTCTGAAAATGTCATTCACAAAGTGCTGGAAAGTGACGGGAGCATTGCATAACCCAAAAGGCATCACCAGGTATTCAAAGTGTCCGAAGCGGGTGCGGAAGGCAGTCTTCCATTCGTCCCCGCTTCGGATTCGGACTAAGTTGTATGCTCCCCGAAGATCAAGTTTGGTGAATACGGCTGCACTTCCCAACCTCTGGAATAGTTCGGGTACCAAGGGTAAAGGGTACCGGTTCTTGATTGTAATCTTATTAAGATCCCGGTAGTCTACGCAAGGGCGTAGGGAGTGGTCCTTTTTCTCCACAAAGAAGATTCCTGCCCCAGCTGGTGAAGTGGAAGGCCGTATGAACCCCTTTTCCAGATTCTCATCGATGTATTTTTTAAGTGTGGCAAGCTCCATCTCGGTTAAGGGAAAGATTCGCCCAAAGGGGACCTCTGCCCCGGGAAGAAGTTCGATTGGGCAGTCATAGGGTCTATGTGGGGGGAGTGTTTCTGCCCCTTTCCGACTGAACACATCCAGGAAGTCATGGTATGCTTCTGGAACGGTTTGGCAGTTTTCAACATCGGTTTCAAGACAAAGTAGGGGAGATGGAGCAGTAGTAAATCCTTGTAGGCAATGTTGAAGGCAGTAAGGAGAGGAAAAGCTGATGTTTCCAGTAGAGCAGTCAATTTGTGGGTTGTGAGCTTTGAGCCAGGGCATACCCAGTATGATGGGAAACAGGGGTGACTCAATGATGTCCAGGCGGAGTACTTCTCGGTGGTTGCCGGAAATGATGGTGTCTAGAGGAACTGTCTCTTGTGTTACGGGTCCAGATTTGATAGCCGATCCGTCGGCCAGGTGTACAGACAGTCCCTGTGCTCTGGGTCGTAGAGGGATCTGGAACTTGTGAGCAAATGATAAGTCCATAAATCCGCTACAGGCCCCGGAATCAATTATAGCGGTTGCCCGGATGTTCCCTCCTGGAAGCTGCAGAGAGATGGGAACAGCCAGGTGAGTTGCATTGTTAAACACAGCAGATAAGGAAGTTGAATAGAGGGTAGTATGCTTACAGGTCTTTGCCGGACAAGTCCTCACGTAATGTCCAGATTCCCCGCAATACAGGCAGAGGTTGTTAGCCCGCCGGCGCTGTCTTTCTTCAGGGGTGAGAGAAGGACGGATCAGGCCGAGTTGCATCGGTTCAGAGGTATCGGTAGAGGAGTGTGCAGGAGGGTTAGGTACACGTGGTAACATCCACACTGGGCGAGAGGGACCAGTTGCACGTTCAGCCCTGCGTTCTCTTAAACGTCTATCAATTTGAATTGACAGGTTGATGAGGTCTTCCAGTGTGGCAGGAATGCCTACCCGGGCTAATTCATCTTTTAATGGTTCAGAAAGTCCCATGCGAAACTGGTAGCGTAGGGCGGCGTCGTTCCAGTTTGTGTCGGAACTCCAACGTCGGAATTCAGAGGCATAGTCCTCCGCCGCCCTACGGCCCTGCTGAAGTGAGAACAGTGCTGCTTCTGCGGTGGCTGCCTGTTGTGGGTCTTCATACAAGAGCGCCATGGCTTGGAAGAAGGTTCCTAAGTGGTCGAGGCAATTGTTCTTCTGCTCCAGAAGTCGATGGGCCCATGCCTGAGGTTCGCCTAGTAGGAGGGAGATGACAAACCCTACTTTAGTGGTTTCTAAAGAAAAAGTCCTGGGTTGTAATGCAAAGAAGAGTTCACAGGCATTACGAAATGCTCTAAACTTGCTGCGGTCCCCGGAAAACCTTTCTGGTGTAGGTACCTTAGGCTCAGGCGGCAGCATGACCACAGAGGGAGCAGCAGATGGACCCGGAGCTGGATTAGAGAGAACTTGGACACGCTCCTCTAGTTGCTTATAACCGTCTTGTAAGTCTTTGACAGCTTGTGTAAGTCCAGCTAGATGACGGCACAAGTCCTCCATGGGCGACGTCCCCTGCGTGGGCTCGGACATGGCTGTCCGGTACTGTCACGTACCTGGTAGGTGGAGCCCGGAATGCAGGGAACGGCCTCTCGTATACCTCCGACTCGGGAACCCCTGGTAGTGATGACAGGGGCTCGGGAGTGCGAAGGGGCACAAGTGCCTGACTGGAAGGCTGGAGCAGAGAGCTGAATCGGGTAGTCAGCTGGGAGGTGTCCTGTAGTCTGGCAGCAGGATGTAGACAGCAGGGAGGTGTCTTGTAGTCCACCAGCAGGATGTAGACAGTAGGGAGGTGTCTTGTAGTCCACCAGCAGGATGTAGACAGCAGGGAGGTGTCCTGTAGTCTGGCAGCAGGATGTAGACAGCAGGGAGGTGTCTTGTAGTCCACCAGCAGGATGTAGACAGCAGGGAGGTGTTTTGTAGTCCAGCAGCAGGACGTAGACAGCAGGGTACAGGCAAGCCGGGTCAAACACAGGCGGGCAGATCAGGTACAGAAGGTAAATCCGGGAGAGTAGTCAAAGTCCAAAAGCCGGGATCAGGGCAGGCAGCAAACAGAGTAGTCAGGAACAGTCCAACAGGTATCAGGTAGCAATAAGCAAGTAACAGGGCACAAGGGGTCTTCAGGAACGCTGTAGACCGGACAGCAAGGCAGCAGTGGAACAGTCCTCCTTAAATAGCCTCTTTGGCGCCAAGTGCTGTCACAGGGCGCCGCTATTGGCGCTATTGCGCATGCGCGTACGCACGTTAGCGCTTTTGGCGCTATTGCGCGCGAGCGCCGGATGGCGCTTCTGTGCACAGGCATTCCTCTAAACTTTAGTTTGCTGGGATATTTGCAAGAGGGCTTTTCCTGACAGTGAGTGAGAATGAAGAAAAAATAAACATAAAAATGGAAAACCCTTTAGGTTAAAATATATCAAACCTCAGTGGATATTTTGCAATGGTAATATAACACATTTATATTAGTTTATGAGAGGGTTTTCATTGTGTCATTCCAATTCCTTCCATCAGATGTCGCCCTTGTTAAGGAGATCTCATAGGAGCTCAATAGTTCCATGTGCTTTTACTGAAAGACTCCTATGCACGTGTAGTCACATAGAGACGCCATGAGGTCGGCTGGCTATTCTCTAGAATGTCAATGTAAGTTCTACATTTGTTATAACTGTTTTTGTAAGAAGGAAGGCTGTGATTGTCAGGTCAAATGTAATGGTGAGAACAAAGAATAACCACATCCTATTATCCAGGAAAGTAAGTCAGACAGAATGCTGATCAATATAAGATGGTCATTGTTCTGCATCTTTATGTTTTGGTGTTGTATGATGATCTGTTTGATCCGGATCCTGAGTATTTGTCAGCTTTAGCTTTTTTGGATGATGAGGGTCTCGAGGGAGATGCTTGTGGAGTAGTAGGTGGGGATGATCCTTGTGCTGGAATACGAAATTCCCTGTACCAATCTGGCAAATCAATCAGGGGAATTTGTAGCTGTTCACAAAAATCTGGAAGATCTTCAGGCATTCTTAGATAGTGTTGCCTCCCTGCAAATGTGGCATTCAAGGCAAAAGGGAAACGCCATCGATATGGTATGCCTTTCTCCCTTAGTGCAGTGATCATGGGACGCATGGCTCGTCTGTTTTGCAATGTGATATGTGTGTTCTGAAACAGTGTTACAGCATGTGCTTCAAATAGGATCTTTTCATTGCGTCTAGCCTTGTTCAATATCTCCTCTTTTAATGGGAAATTTTGCAGACAGCAGATTATGTCTCTTGGAGGAGCTGTTTCTGAGGGACGAGGTGCTAGAGCCCTGTGTGCTCGGACAAATTCAATGTTAGTGTCCTTAGGGCGATCGAGCAGATCATTAAAAACTGCTTGCAGTGTTGGTTTAATCTGTGCAGTTTCCACATGTTCTGGTATTCCTCTCACTCTGATGATCTGCCTGCGTCCCCTATTGTCCAAGTCTTCTAAATGCCTGTTAATAAGGATTAGATGTGTAGCATGTGAAGAGACTGTGGATGTCAGTCTCTCCACCGCTCTGTCTCTCTTAGCTTCAGCTCTTTCTGTGTGAGACAGGCGATCTGATAGGGATATAAAGTCTGCTCTTAAGTCAGTTATGGCTGAGGCAAATGAATTTTTAATGTCTGCTGCAAATTTTGTCATTTCTGAGAAGCACAGTGGGTGGTCAGATTGCTCTGTGTCCCTTACCCCATCCTCTGAAGCCGACAGGGAATCCTCACTGTGCAATGCCTCATGCTCCAGCGGTGCCATCTTGGCAGCAGAACGTCCCCTTGTTCTCTGAGATTTTATCCCAAATTTCTCTGGAATGTTGTCTAGTCCTGGGGTGGATTGTGATCTGTGTTGACGGTGGCTTGTATGCACACTGTCTCTTCTGCCCATCGCCGTTTTTATCTGGGCTGAAAGGGGTTTTTGAGTCACGGAGGTGCAGAGCTCATCTAAACTGCTTCCATTCCCCTTGAGCTCCAAGCCACGCCCCCACTGATTTTATGCTCTTGGTCTGCGATGGATATTCCTGATATTTTCTTGTTGGATCTGATGCTCTCAGCTAAGGGTTCCATAAGGAGGTTAAAGATTAGGGGGGAAAGAGGACAGCCTTGTCCCATACCATTAGAGATTTGGAATGGTAATGAGAGGGTGTCTGCTGTATATACTTGAGCCGATGGGACAGAGTACAAGGCCATGATGGCATTGTAAATTTGTCCTTGTATTCCGAATTTGGCCAGTACTGACAAGAGGTAGTCCCAGTTCACCCTATCAAATGCTTTTTCTGTGTCTAAATATAGGAATATGGAAGGTGTGCCTGATTTCTCTACATGGTGGATAGCATTAATCACTTTTCTGGTAGCGTCTGAGGCTTGGCGGCCTTACGTAAATCCCGATTGGTCCTTGTGAATAAGGGTTGGTAAAATGTTAACTAATCTATTGGTACACACGGTTGGATTTTCCGACGGAAAATGTGTGATAGGACCTTGTTGTCGGAAATTCCGACCGTGTGTGGGCTCCATCACACATTTTCCATCGAATTTTCTGACCCACAAAGTTCGAGAGCAGGATATAAAATTTTCAGACAACAAAATCCATTGTCGGAAATTCCGATCGTGTGTACACAAATCCGAGGGACAAAGTGCCACGCATGCTCAGAATAAATAAAGGGATGAAAGCTATTGGCCACTGCCCCGTTTATAGTCCCGACGTACGTGTTTTACGTCACCGCGTTTAGAACGACCAGATTTTCCGACAACTTTGTGTGACCGTGTGTATGCAAGACAAGTTTGAGCCAACATCCGTCGGAAAAAATCCTAGGATTTTGTTGTCGGAATGTCCGAACAAAGTCTGACCGTGTGTACGGGGCATAAGTTTTGCGTAGATTTTTAAATCTTTGGTATGTTGAGCAAGGATATAGTTCAGACATTTTTTAGTGAGGTGGGTTCTTTTCCTGGCTTTGGGAGGGTCACAGTTAATGTACTAAGCATTTCAGTGGGGAAATTCGTATAGGAGGTAGCTGAGTTGTAGGTCCTACTGTACATAGCATAGGAGCTAGGATATGTTGAAATGTTTTATATGGGATTCTCCAGTGAAGCCATCTGGCCCTGGGGATTTGGATTTTGGAAGGTTGTTGATTGCTTGCAGTATTTCAGGGATAGTAAATGGGGCATTTAGAGATGTAAGTTGTTGTGGAGATATAGAGGGAAGGTTAGTATGCTCCAGGAAGGCTAAAATTTCTTCCTGGGATGGTTGATAAGTGTTTTTATTGTCCTTAATATTGTAGAGGTCTTTATAGCATGCATTAAATGTACTGGCAATAGTGTTGGGTTTAAGCAGTTTTTCGTTAGTATGAGGGTGGTATAAAAATGGGATTTTAGCCTTGGTTCTATGGCCTTTGATACGTAAGGACATTACTTTACCCACTTAGTTCCCTGTTGTGTATGTTGTCGCTTTAAATTTGCTATACGCCTTTTAGAATGTTTCAGGGAGTAGAGATCGAAGTTCATGGCGTAGTGAGAAGATTTTGGATTGGAGGAGAGGAGAGGGGTTGGATTTCTTCTCAGCCTCAGAGGCTGCTATGTCAGCTGCAAGTTCATCTAACCTCTGTGACCTTTTTTTCTTTGCTCTAGCTCCCATTTGGATGAATACACCTTGTATAACTGCCTAATGGGAGTTCCATACCACCAGCGGGTCAGATACTGATTCAGAGTTAATTGAGAAGAATTCCTCAAGTTGTTGTGTGAGGGGGGCAGAATAGCAGGGAGTGCGGAGAAGGTAATTATTAACCCTCCATAGGTAGAAATTAGGTTGAGATGATTTAGCAGCTATGGTGATGTTGACAGGGACATGATCTGACCAGGTGGTGGTGTGAATAGTTGAGGCCGATACATTTTTAAGTAACCATTTATCAGCTAGAAAGAGATCAATTCATGAGTAGGTGTTGTGGCATGGCGACAGGTAGGTATAATCACGTTCGCTCGCGTGACAACATCTCCACACATCAAATAAATCATTAGAAGCAATACATTTGTCTAGATGGGATGCATGTCTTTTGGAGGCTACTGTCGAGTCCATGGTGTTATCTGGGACCGAATTGAAGTCTCCACAGATCAGCAGGTGGCCTTGTTGGACTTTTTTTGCTATATGCAGAGTCCTTTTGAGGAAGTGCATCTGGCGTTGGTTCAGGGTGTAGATGGACACCAGGGTATATTGGCCATTATTGATAGTACAAAGTAGAATGATGTAACGCCCTTCTAGATCTGTAATGCAGTTATGAAGTTGAAAGGAAACAGTGTTCCTGATGGCTATTTAAACGCCTCTTTGTTTTTTAACATAGCAGGCTTGGGGAAAATGTCTATGTTGGCACTGGGGAGCTGCATCTTGAACAAAATGTGTCTCTTGGACGCAAAGGATATCGCATTTAAGCGATAGAGCTGATTTCCACGTGGAGGCTCATTTTGCTGGATGGTTCAGGCCCTTCGCATTTAGGGATAGGATGTTGAAGGACATATTAAGGGGTGGTGGAATGCAGCTTGATTATGTGTGACTTACTGTTGGAGTAGATCGGTGGTTGTGTCTTCAGGAATGCTGTTGATGGCCGTGGTTTGTACTTGGATGCTCCCAATTGGGGCTGCAAAAAAGGTAATTCGTCAAGGTGCTAATGAAAGGTATAAACACTAATGCTGCGTACACACGAGCTGATTTTTCAACCGGACTGGTCTGACGTACTGAGTCCGGTGGACAATTCGACCATGTGTGGGCTTCATCGGACCTGCGGCAGACTTTTTCGGTCGAAAATCTGACGGACTTGGAACATGTTTCAAATCTTTACGTCGGAACTCCGCCGGATCCAGTTCTTAACGAAAATTCTGCTGGTCTGTATGCTAGTCCGATGGACGAAAACCGACGCTAGGGCAGCTATTGGCTACTGGCTATCAACTTCCTTATTTCAGTCCGGTCGTACGTCATTACGTATGAATCCATCGGACTTTGGTGTGATCATGTGAAGGCAAGTCTGTTAGTTGGGAAAGTCCGCTGGAAGTCAGCTGAAAGTCCGTCGGATAGTCCATCGGACCAGTCCAGACGAAAAGTCCACTCGTGTGTACGCGGCATTAGTTTTCGGACTAAGATCGCGAGAATGTGGGTGCTAAGAATATTACGACAGAAATAAAAATGAAAACATGAAAAATAAAACTCAAAATATAACAGACAGTCACGTCAGCAGTGTGCAACTCTTGAGAGATGCTGACCGAACTTGGTTGAAAGTTAAAAAAAACTGGATAGTTGAGCGTAAAGCCAGACCACACTTATTGCTGTTGCATAGTAATGGTAGGGCAAGGATCATTTGTGTTTGGTCTTGACATCCCCTCGATTTTGCTCAAAGTGAAAGGAGTTGGTTTTCTCGTGTGCATCAGGCAGGTTGCGTGGGGGTTCTGGGATGATACCCCACGAGTGGAGAAGTTTCATTCCACCTTCAATGGTAGAGATTGTGTGGTGGGTTCCATTGTAATTGGCCAGTATAGTAGCTGGGTGGCGCCACCGGTAGGTTATCTTATGGTTAGTTAGGGCTTTTGTTACCATTTTCAGTTGTCTTCTCATTTGCAAGGTGAATTGTAATAGGTCTGCAAACAATTGGATATCTGAATACGGTACTGGAAGGGTTGATACTTCCCTCGTTTTTGATAAGATTTGTTCTTTGGCCTGATAAAAGTGGATCCTCAGAAGTACATCCCTAGGGACAACTTCTTCCAGGTGGTGTGGTTTAGGTACTCTGTAAAATATGGTCAATAGTGAGCTCTATTGGAGATAATTCGGGCAGCAGTGTGAAAAACATGTCACTAGCATATTTGTGCAACTCTGTGGGCGGGATGGACTCGGGGATGTCGCATATGTTAATATTATTGCGGCGCGAGTGGTCCTCGAGGTCTGCCAGCTTTGCTTTGAACCACAGATTGTCATCTTTTTGTTCTGTATAGGAATCAACTAGGTCATTCACTGTGTCAGTGCATTCCTCCATCTTGGTTTCCATATACTGCACTCTATCTCCCATATGCTTCATCTCCAGTGAAAACTTATGAATCAGGGAAGATAGATTTGTCATGAGGGAGGATTGGAGTGACAGGAGCATGTGCTTCATAGTAGTATCTAGCACAGGCTGCCCTGATGTGGGGAATGTAGCTATTGAGGATTGCAGTGAGGAGATAGTGTTGTCATTGTGCAGGCCTGTACTCACTGTGTCTGTGGCCTGGTGAGAGGGACCCATCCGCATCCTGGATTTTGCAGGGTTCTGGGAGACCGGAGATGGTGGAGAGGAATCGTATGAAGGAGAGGATGCTGATCCACCTCTTAATTCATGTGGATCATCGTCAGGGAGATCCATATATGCAGCGGATGATCATGCTGCGGCTCCAGTGGCGCCATCCTGGAGCCTTTCCTGCACCCGGCCAGGTTGAAAGAAGAAGGCCCACCGACCCCCCCACTCGTGGATCTGGCGCCCCCCTCCACGCGCGTGCAGCTCTGGCAGCAACCCCCCCGCATCCAATAGGATGCAGGGGATTTAGTGGAAGACAGATATATACCCCAGTTGAAGTCCTAGCGGACGAAACGCGTCGAGTTTGATATGCCTGTCTTGCCACGATCGAATTAAGTGCTTACTTTTATTTACCCTGTACCTGGTCTCTATTTTTGTCTTTATGAGCTAGAGTGCTTTTTATTGTAAACTTTTTATTAAAGTTTTTGAAAGCTGATTCACACTATGCGAAGGTCTTCTCTCTAATCCTTCCATTTGAGGGCCTGCATCCACTTCATGAAGATTGGCCATTTGAATAGCGGTACAATCCTATGCCATAAAGTTTGGAAGCTAGTAAGATTGGAGGAGGTCGTTTGGTGAGTTGCTCTTCCCATCTGTTGTGGACACAGTGCTACATCCATCACTTCCTATCCTATCGTAAGCCCGTTTGACTCTCAAGCCGCTGGCTGGGGGAGTCCACCATTTCCGGTAAGGGTATTTTCACCTATCCCTATCCACATCACAAGTTTGATCATCACACCACACAGAAGTCATTCCCGGATTCAGGGGTTTTATACAACAAATTCCGGTGGAAGTCATATTAGCCAAGTCTTTAAATATATGTCATGAAAACTTTCTATGGACTTTTATTTTACCTTTGATTATATTTTTACACCTTAAGTTGTGGTGGCAACACTATTGGCACGAATGCTTTTATTATTTTTTTCAGGTTCTGAGTCGTACATATTGACTCATGGTTTATGCACTATCATGTTTCCTGTTATGGGTAATTAGACATTGAATATAGGAATAGATACATAGATCTTTCCATGAACATATTGTATGTTTGTTCACATATTTTTGAGTCGTACACATTTGATTCTTAGTGTATGTATTATTGGGTTTCTTTTTTTGTATAAGTAGACATCTCACAGATGTGATCATAGAAGTGATCATCGCACCGATACACATATCTTATTATGATAGTATAGATCACATACAGGAGAAGTCCTGTTTCACTAAATAACTTATTGTGCAAAACTTGACCTCCAGATTGCTATTTTGGTGGGTCTTGCCCAATAATGAACAATATTTTTTAGCGCCACACTTTATTTACGTTATTTATTCACAATTTGTCTGATTGTCGCGTTGGCCGCTTCTTACACCTTGGGTTGGCGCATTATTATTTTTGGATATTTTAGGTCATTCACTGTGTCAGTGCATTCCTCCATCTTGGTTTCCATATACTGCACTCTATCTCCCATATGCTTCATCTCCAGTGAAAACTTATGAATCAGGGAAGATAGATTTGTCATGAGGGAGGATTGGAGTGACAGGAGCATGTGCTTCATAGTAGTATCTAGCACAGGCTGCCCTGATGTGGGGAATGTAGCTATTGAGGATTGCAGTGAGGCGATAGTGTTGTCATTGTGCAGGCCTGTACTCACTGTGTCTGTGGCCTGGTGAGAGGGACCCATCCGCATCCTGGATTTTGCAGCGTTCTGGGAGACCGGAGATGGTGGAGAGGAATCGTATGAAGGAAAGGATGCCGATCCACCTCTTAATTCATGTGGATCATCGTCAGGGAGATCCATATATGCAGCGGATGATCATGCTTTGGCTCCGGTGGCGCCATCCTGGATCCTTTCCTGCACCCGGCCGGGTTGAAAGAAGAAGGCCCACCGACCCCCCCACTCGTGGATCTGGCGCCCCCCTCCACGCGCGTGCAGCTCTGGCAGCGACCCCCCCACGCGTGCAGCACTGGCAGCCTTTCCCCCCGCATCCAATAGGGTGGCCTGGCACTTTGGCCAATCAGGAAACAGGTCTGATGTCCTAAAAGCAAAATATATATATATATGTGTTAAATAGTGATCTTAACACATAATCAAAAAGAAATATTCAATATATCAAATATAGAATAAAGTAAAGAGTCCATCAAAAACTCAAAGGTTGATTGTGATGAAATCCTGATGTGAATCTTGATATCAGAAAACGTGAGCAGCAAAATCCCTTCACCATCACTGAAAACAACACACCAATGTGCTCATGGGAATAGGTGTACGCTTACCAGATGGAGTTGACCAATTTAATTAAAAAAAGGTCAAATAGGCTTTAGCAAGATAATGCTTGCTGCAATGGAGAGGAATAAACCAGACTCTTGTCCTCACATCACAGGGTCTCACGCATGGGATATAAAATAGATGGAGAGGAACCGAACATAGTGTAACACCATTTATTTAAAAATACAAGTAAAAACAAAGCATTGCCAAATGGCTACTCACATAGAAGGTGCCATCGCCCGGCACTGAGGCTAAGAAGCGTATCTTTTGGAGTGGGAAAATCAGCTCTGTGTGGAGGGATTCCCGAATGGTCGCGGCATTTAGGTTAATGATTTTGTTTATTCAAAACTTTTTCACTCAAGCAGGCTGGTATTCATCACTTGAATGTATCTGTTGGTTATATTGAACAATTATTAGTCTTTTTGATTTACATAATAATTTTTTTAGCGCTCCCCTACCCCTTTCTTTTTTCACATGTATGCATCAATGATTTCATTCATTTTTGTTTAGGGTGTAGATGCAATATTTATCACTTATTACTTATATTTTGTGGCGCGGAATCACTCACTTATTCACAGGTCTGATGTCCTGCCTCTTGATTGGCGGGGAGGAAAGTTAGTGTGAAAATAGTGAAAATGAATTTGCTATCGTCACACAATTCGGTGGGATCAAGGCGCACTCTCTGCGCCCTGAGCCCACCTTATTTTGAAGCCTATTAGAGCCTCTGGCTCTAATCAGGTGCTTCAAAAAGTAGCACCCCCTCCCACCCCCGCCATAGGAATCCATGCGTCCGGCGTCCTGAATGGGGCCAGGCCTCTGGATGGGGGGGCAGCGCCCGTGCGCCCACAGTGCACGGGCCGCCACTGGTTGTGAATGAACTCACAGTATACATGGACTTTATTTGGTTTATAGTTGTTTTTTTAACCACTTGAGCCCCGGACCATTTGGCTGGCCAAAGACCAGAGCGTTTTTTGCGATTCGACACTGCGTCACTTTAACTGACAATTCCACAGTCGTGCGACGTGTCTCCCAAACAAAATTGATGTCCTTTTTTCCCCACAAATAGAGTTTTCTTTTGGTTGTATTTGATCACCTCTGTGGTTTTTATTTTTTGCGCTATAAACAAAAAAATAGCGACAATTTTGAAAAAAATGCATTGCTTTTTACTTTTTGCTATAATAAATATCCTCAAAAAATATATAATTTTTTTTTTTTTTTTTTAGTTTAGACTGATACGTATTCTTCTACATATTTTTGGTAAAAAAATTGCAATAAGCATTTATTGATTGGTTTGCGCAAAAGTTATAGCGTCTACAAAATAGGGGATAGTTTTATGGCATTTTTATTATTATTTTGTTTTTTATTAGTAATGGCGGTGATCTGCAATTTTTATCGTGACTGCAACATTATGGTGGACAGATCGGACACTTTTGGCGCTATTTTGAAACCATTCACAGTTATACAGCGATCAGTGCAATTAAAAATGCATTGATTACTGTGTAAATGTGACTGGCAGTGAAAGGGTTAACCAAGAGGGAGCGCTGCAGGGGTTAAGTGTGTCTTAGGGAGTGATGCTAACTGTGGGGGGGAGGGGCTACGTGTGACACGACACTGATCACCGCTGATCACAGGGAGCGGTGATCAGTGTCAGTGTCACTAGGCAGAACGGGGAAATGCTTGTTTACATCAGCATTTCCCCGTTCTTCCTCTCCGTGAGACGATTGCTGGTATCCCCGCGGACATTGAGTCCGCGGAACCCGCAATCACACTCACGGAGCTCGCGGCAGGGTCCAGCGCGCACCGCCGGCGGCGCGCACACAACCACACAGCGGCAAATTTAAAGGGAAGTACCTGTACGCCCATTTGCCTGTCCGTGCCATTCTGCCGTTGTATACAGTCAGGTCCATCAATATTGGGACATCGACACAATTCTAATCTTTTTGGCTCTATACACCACCACAATGGATTTGAAATGAAACGAACAAGATGTGCTTTAACTGCAGACTTCCAGCTTTAATTTGAGGGTATTTACATCCAAATCAGGTGAACGGTGTAGGAATTACAACAGTTTGTATATGTGCCTCTCACTTTTTAAGGGACCAAAAGTAATGGGACAGATTAACAATCATCCATCAAACTTTCACTTTTTAATAATTGGTTGCAAATCCTTTGCAGTCAATTACAGCCTGAAGTCTGGAATGCATAGACATCACCAGACGCTGGGTTTCATCCCTGGTGATGCTCTGCCAGGTCTCTACTGCAACTGTCTTCAGTTCCTGCTTGTTCTTGGGGCATTGTCCCTTCAGTTTTGTCTTCAGCAAGTGAAATGCATGCTCAATTGGATTCAGGTCAGGTGATTGACTTGGCCATTGCATAATATTCCACTTCTTTCCCTTAAAAAAACTCTTTGGTTGCTTTCGCAGTATGCTTCGGGTCATTGTCCATCTGCACTATGAAGCGCCGTCCAATGAGTTCTGAAGCATTTTTCTGAATATGAGCAGATATTATTGCCCGAAACACTTCAGAATTCATCCTGCTGCTTTTGTCAGCAGTCACATCATCAATAAATACAAGAGAACCAGTTCCATTGGCAGCCATACATGCCCACGCCATGACACTACCACCACCATGCTTCACTGATAAGGTGGTATGCTTTGGATCATGAGCATTTCCTTTCCTTCTCCATACTCTTCTCTTTCCATCACTCTGGTACAAGCTGATCTTGGTCTCATCTGTCCATAGAATGTTGTTCCAGAACTGTGAAGGCTTTTTTAGATGTTGTTTGGCAAACTCTAATCTGGACTTTCTGTTTTTGAGGCTCACCAATGGTTTACATCTTGTGGTGAACCCTCTGTATTCACTCTGGTGAAGTCTTCTCTTGATTGTTGACTTTGACACACACATACACCTACCTCCTGGGGAGTGTTCTTGAACTGGCAAACTGTTGAAGTTTGTTTTTTCTTCACCAGGAAAAGAATTCTACGGTCATCCACCACAGTTGTTTTCAGTGGTCTTTTGGTGTTGCTGAGCTCACCGGTGCGTTCTTTCTTTTTAAGGATGTTAGAAACAGTTGATTTGGCCACACCTAATGTTTTTGCTATCTCTAATGGGTTTGTTTTGTTTTTTCAGTCTAATGATGGCTTGCTTCACTGATAGTGACAGCTCTTTGGATCTCATATTGAGAGTTGACAGCAACAGATTTCAAATGCAAATAGCACACTTGAAATGAACACTGGACCTTTTATCTGCTCCTTGTAAATGGGATAATGAGGGAATAACACACACCTGGCCATGGAACAGCTGAGCAGCCAATTGTCCCATTACTTTTGGTCCCTTAAAAAGTGGGAGGCACATATACAAACTGTTGTAATTCCTACACCGTTCACCTGATTCGGATGTAAATACCCTCAAATAAAAGCTGAAAGTCTGCAGTTAAAGCACATCTTGTTTGTTTCATTTCAAATCCATTGTGGTGGTGTATAAAGCCAAAAAGATTAGAATTGTGTCGATGTCCCAATATTTATGGACCTGACTGTATGTACATGCGGCGGTCGGCAAGCGGCAAGCCTGGGAATTAGCAGGTTTATCACTTTTTCGTATAACACATTTGGTTTATGGGCATAAGGTAAACACATCACTTTTTATATATATATAATTTCTGTTAACCATTTCCGGACCGCCGCAAGCCGATATACATCCTTACTTTGAGGAGGAATATTGTTGTTATGGTGGCAGCTAGCTGCCATAACCCTGGTATCCTCGTGTTCGGCCAGCGGTCCGCTACAAGATAAATGTGGTCTCTGCGACGGATTTGCTGCAAGATCACTTTTATCAGTGGTGGGAGAGGAACTCCCCCTTCTGCCGCGCTCCGGTGCCCTCCAACCCTTACCGGAGCCGTCGGCAGCGGCGGAGGTGATCGGGCCCTCTCTGTGGCTGGGCATGAAGTCGAGTGAGGGGAAGATGGCCCCCACCCATCTCCATGACATTGCAGGGTGGAAGCAACGTCAAAACATCACTTCCGTCCATAGCTTTTAAAGGGCCATTTTTTTTTAAATAATTTTTTTAACCACTTCAGCCCCAGAAGGATTTACCCCCTTCCTGACCAGAGCACTTTTTATAATTTGGCACTGCGTCGCTTTAACTGCTAATTGCGCGGTCATGCAATGCTGTACCCAAATGAAATTTGCGTCCTTTTCTTCCCACCAATAGAGCTTTCTTTTGATGGTATTTGATCACCTCTGCCATTTTTATTTTTTGCGCTATAAATGGAAAAAGACCGAAAATTTTGAAAAAAAAGATATTTTCTACTTTTTGTTATAAAAAAAATCCAATAAACTCTATTTTAGTCATACATTTAGGCCAAAATGTATTCGGCCACATGTCTTTGGTAAAAAAAATGTCAATAAGTGTATATTTATTGGTTTGCGCAAAAGTTATAGCGCCTACAAACTAGGGTACATTTTCTGGAATTTACACAGCCTTTAATTTATGACTGCCTATGTCATTTCTTGAGGTGCTAAAATGTCAAGGCAGTACAAAACCCCCACAAATGACCCCATTTTGGAAAGTAGACACCCCAAGGAAATAGCTGAGAGGCATATTGAGCCCATTGAATATTAATTTTTTGTCCCAAGTGATTGAATAATGACAAAAAAAAAAAAAATTACAAAAAGCTGAGTCAGTGGAATATTTTATATTTTGACACAAGTTGCGGGAAAGTGACCAATTTTTTTTTTTGCACAAAGTTGTCACTAAATGATATATTGCTTACACAGGCCATGGGCATATGTGGAATTGCACCCCAAAATACATTTAGCTGCTTCTCCTGAGTATGGGGATACCACATGTGTGGGACCTTTTGGGAGCCTAGCCGCGTACGGGGCCCCGAAAACCAGGCACCGCCTTCAGGATTTCTAAGGGCGTAAATTTTTGATTTCACTCCTCACTACCTATCACAGTTTTGAAGGCCATAAAATGCCAAGATGGCACAAACCCCCCCCAAATGACCCCATTTTGGAAAGTAGACACCCCAAGCTATTTGCTGAGAGGCTTATTGAGTCCATGGAATATTTTATATTTTGACACAAGTTGCGGGAAAGTGACAATTTTTTTTTTGTACAAAGTCACTAAATGATATATTGCTCAAACATGCAATGGAAAAGAAATTAATGCGCTACCTAAAAAAAGAAAAAACCAAAGCTGCTACAAACCATGTGACCAAAATGTGAACCAATATTCAATAAATTGTAGCGCTAAAAAACAGGGCATGCCCCTGTTGAAGGTCTTTTGATCGAAATGCGTAGGGAGGTTTTATACCCTGTACACTGCCTTTTTTACATTTGTGATCACTTTTATGTATAGCGGTTTTTTAGTAATAAATTACCCTGATTTACACTATGTGGAGGCATCCCTCTTTTTTTCCATATACTTTCGGGATTTGAGAAACAGCTTCAACTTTGGAACCAGTTTTTGGCTTATTTCCCGTGTATCCAGAGGTGACATCCAGGCCTTACAGAGGCTCCATCTGCCTTCGACCACTTCACTTACCTGCCCGTGGTGGCACACAGCTCGATTGATTCTATGCTAATGGCAGTAGAATCCAACAGTTCCGGTAAGCGTACCCCATCCATTTAAGAGTTTGATGACATCTGAATTGAGATTTGGGAAGCAGAAGGAACTGCTACACTGTTCACATTCATTCACTGTGGATCATCACGTTTTCCCTTGATTATACGTCACTATTGGGACATTAGTTTATGTTTACAGAGACATTCTGTTCATATGACATATGTGTTTTTTAGCGCTACAATTTATTGAATATTCAAACATGCAATGGGCATATGTGGAATTACACCCCAAACTACATTCTGCTGCTTCTCCTGAGTACGGGGATACCACATGTGTGGGACTTTTTGGGAGCCTAGCCATGTACGGGGCCCCGAAACCAAGCACCGCCTTCAGGATTTCTAAGGGCGTAAATTTTTGATTTCACTCCTCACTACCTATCACAGTTTTGAAGGCCATAAAATGCCAAGATGGCACAAAACCCCCCCAAATGACCCCATTTTGGAAAGTAGACACCCCAAGCTATTTGCTGAGAGGCATGTTGAGTCCATGGAATATTTTATATTTTGACACAAGTTGCGGGAAAGTGACCATTTTTTTTTTGCACAAAGTTATCACTAAATGATATATTGCTCACACAGGCCATGGGCATATGTGGAATTGCACCCCAAAATACATTCAGCTGCTTCTCCTAAGTACGGGGATACCACATGTGTGGGACTTTTTGGGAGCCTAGCCGCGCACGGGGCCCCGAAAACCAATCACCGCCTTCAGGATTTGTAAGGGCGTACATTTTTGATTCACTCCTCACTACCTATCACAATTTCGAAGGCCATAAAATGCCAAGATAGCACAAACCCCCCCCCCAAATGACCCAATTTTGGAAAGTAGACACCCCAAGCTATTTGCTGAGAGACATGGTGAGTATTTTGCAGCTCTCATATGTTTTTGAAAATGAAGAAAGACAAGAAAAAAAATTTTTTTTTTCTTTTTTCAATTTTCAAAACTTTGTGACAAAAAGCGAGGTCTGCAAAATACTCACTATACCTCTCAGCAAATAGCTTGGGGTGTCTACTTTCCAAAATGGGGTCATTTGGGGGGGTTTTGTGCCACCTGGGCATTCCATGGCCTCCGAAACTGTGATAGGTGATGAGGATTGAAATAAAAAATTTACGCCCTTAGAAAGCCTGAAGGCAGGGTTTAGGCAGGGTTTAGGCTCCCAAAAAGTCTCACACATGTGGTATCCCCGTACTCAGGAGAAGCAACAGAATGTATTTTGGGGTGTATTTCACATATTCCCTTGGCATGTTTGAGCAATATATCATTTAGTGACAACTTTGTGCAAAAAAAAAAAAAAAATTGTCTTTTTCCCGCAACTTGTGTCACAATATAAAATATTCCATGGACTCTACATGCCTCTCAGCAAATAGCTTGGGGTGTCTACTTTCAAAATGGGGTCATTTGGGGGGGGGGGTTTGAACTGTCCTGGCATTTTATGCACAACATTTAGAAGCTTATGTCACACATCACCCAATCTTCTAACCACTTGAAGACAAAGCCCTTTCTGACACTTTTTGTTTACATGAAAAAAAATTTTTTTTTTGCAAGAAAATTACTTTGAACCCCCAAACATTATATATTTTTTTAAAGCAAATGCCCTACAGATTAAAATGGTGAGTGTTTAATTATTTTTTTTTCACAAAGTATTTGCGCAGCGATTTTTCAAACGCATTTTTTGGGGAAAAAACACACTTTTTTAAATTTTAATGCACTAAAACACACTATATTGCCCAAATGTTTGATGAAATAAAAAAGATGATCTTAGGCCGAGTACATGGATACCAAACATGACATGCTTTAAAATTGTGCACAAACGTGCAGTTTCGACAAACTAAATACATTTTTAAAAGCCTTTAAAAGCCTTTACAGGTTACCAATTTAGATTTACAGAGGAGGTCTACTGCTAAAATTACTGCCCTCGATCTGACGTTCGCGGTGACACCTCACATGCATGGTGCAATTGCTGTTTACATTTGACGCCAGACCAACACTTGTGTTCACCTTTGCGCGAGAGCAGGGGGGACAGGGGTGCTTTTTTTTTCTTTATTATTTTTTTGCTTTTTTATCTTATTTTTAAACTGTTCCTTTCATTTTAATTTTTTTTTAATCATTTTTATTGTTATCTCAGGGAATGTAAATATCCCCTATGATAGCAATAGGTAGTGGCAGGTACTCTTTTTTGAAAAAACTGGGGTCTATTAGACCCTAGATCTCTCCTCTGCCCTCAAAGCATCTGACCACACCAAGATCGGTGTGATAAAATGCTTTCCCAATTTCCCAATGGTGCTGTTTACATCCGGTGAAATCTAAGTCATGAAATGCTCGTAGCTTCTGGTTTCTTAGGCCATAGAGATGATTGGAGCCACTCTGGTCTCTGATCCCCTCTATGGTCAGCTGTCTGAATCACCGGCTGCATTCTCAGGTTCCCTGTTGGGACAGGAGAGCCAGAGAAAAAACATGGAAGACGGTGGGGGGGATTCCCTCCCACTGCTTGTAAAAGCAGTCTAGAGGCTAATTAGCTGCTAGGATTGCTTTTACATGAAAGCCCACTGCTGGCTGAAAAGAATGATACCAAGATGATACCTAAACCTGCAGGCATCATTCTGGTATAACCACTCAAAGTCCAGCAACATACCATTACGTTGCTGGTCCTTGTTGGGCATATACTGTAAACTTAATTTTCATGCAGCCTGTGGGCTGAACGAAAATAAGAGATTGATCGGTGGGTATGCCCACCATTAGAATACCTCCCTTCATCCACCCACTTCTAATCATGGGCATACATGCACCGAATATATATGCTGAAGCATGGGGGCATCCTCCCACAAAAGGCAGGAGCAAATCGCTCCTCCACCCACTGCTGCCCCCACGCTTCGGCATATATGGTGAAGTATGTAACTGTGGTGGTGAAATCACCTCCGACAGCGCTGGAGTCACGGCTTTATATATCGTGGGAGCAAACGCTGTTGCTGTCAAGATAAATAAATCCGCGCTACAACTGAATGGCGTACCTGCTAAGCAAATGATGGTTAACAATAAAACAAAGTAACATTACAGTATAACAGTAAGACTTACCATACCTGCAAAGCAAATACAAAAAAAAATAGCAAAAAATAAAACATTTAACGCAACCTGTGCCTAAAATATATATATGCCGAAGCATGGGGGCATCCTCCCACAAAAGGCAGGAGCAAATCGCTCCTCCACCCACTGCTGCCCCCACGCTTCGGCATATATGTTGAAGTATGTAACTGTGGTGGTGAAATCACCTCCGACAGCGCTGGAGTCACGGCTTTATATATCGTGGGAGCAAACACTGTTGCTGTCAAGATAAATAAATCCGCGCTGCAACTGAATGGCGTACCTGCTAAGCAAATGATGGTTAACAAAAAACAAAGTAACATTACAGTATAACAGTAATACTTACCAAACCTGCAAAGCAAATACAAAAAAAAAAAAACATAGTAAAAAATAAAACATTTAACGCAACCTGTGCCTACCTAAAATATATATATGCCGAAACATGGGGGCATCCTCCCGCAAAAGGCAGGAGCAAATCGCTCCTCCACCCACTGCTGCCCCCATGCTTCGGCATATATGCTGAAGTATGTAACTGTGGTGGTGAAATCACCTCCGATAGCGCTGGAGTCACGGCTTTATGTATCGTGGGAGCAAACGCTGTTGCTGTCAAGATAAATAAATCCGCTCTGCAGCTGAATGGCGTACCTGAAAACAAAAAAATGGTTACCAACAAAACACAGTAAACAGGAAAAGTATAAAAAAATTGCATATCTGAAAAGCAAACATGGTAAAACATAATAACAAAACATTGCAGAAAAGAATACAGTAAAAAAGAGCAGAACAATAGAGAGAGAATAGAGAGAGAGAGAACAATAAAACGACAACTATTTTTTTTTTTTTTTGTGTTTTTATTTATTTATTTATTTTTTTTTTACACTTTTTTTAGTAACTTTAACTTTTGTACCTGGTACCAGGTTTGGGTCTCTCAACATGCGATGGCATCTTGGGAGACCCTGTGAAAGTGTGTCCTAGTCTGTGCAATGCTGTACCCTACGCTAAAACGCAACTAGTGTATGGTAGCATTCAAAACATTCACCAATACATAGACCAGGATTGTCAGGACAGGAGGGACAATAATACCGGGTGTCACGCCTAAATCTGCACTTGCTACAGACACGACATCTTCTTTGGGGGGCTCGTTGGGTAGGGGTACTCTGGAGGACATAAGGAAAATGCCTCTCATGCAGCCGGCTTACTGCATTTGGTTGGGGAAGGTGAGGTGGAGCACCGTCTGGAAACAGAAGGGCTCTGACGATCTCTTCCTGGAATTTAAGGAAGGATCCAGTCTGTCCTGAAGCTCTGTATAGCACATGAGCATTCAGCAAAGCCAATTGAAATAAATAAACAGACACTTTTTTGTACCAGCGTCTGGCTTTACGGGCAACTAGGTACAAAGCCAACAGCTGGTCGTTGAGGTCCACCCCTCCCATATTTTGGTTATATTCGTGGACACAGAGGGTTTTCTCCACAACACCAGTCGCCGTAGTAATTTGGGTCATCGTGTCTGCATGAAGGGAGGTAAGAACGAAAACATTCTTATTGTCCCTCCACTTCATAGCGAGAAAATTATTACACTGCAAGCAGGCTCTCTCCCCCAGCCTAAGACGGGAATCTACAAGCCGCTGGGTAAAGCCCCGGCGATTAGGTCGCACGGTGCCACATGCTTCAATCTGATGATCAAAAAGGTGACTAAAAAGTGGCACGCTCGTGTAATAATTGTCCACGTACAAGTGGTACCCCTTTCCGAATAAGGGTGACACCAAGTCCCACACTATCTTGCCAGCACTTCCTATGTAGTCAGGGCAGTTTGTCGGCTCTACATGACTATCTTTGCCCTCGTAAACCATAAATCTACATGTATAGCCTGTGGCCCTGTCACAGAGCTTATACATCTTGACCCCGTACCTGGCACGCTTGCTTGGAAGGTACTGTTTGAATGACAAGCGGCCAGAAAATTTAATCAGGGACTCATCAACGCAGACAACTTGATAGGGAGTAAACAAGTCTGCAAAACGTTGGTTTAAGTGGTTTACGAGGGGCCGAATTTTGTAGAGCCGATCGTATCCAGGGGCTCCACGAGGACGACAGAGTTCATTGTCATTGAGTGCATGAACCGCAAAATCTGCTCGTATCGTGCCCTGGCCATTGAAGCAGAGAACACGGGCATATGGTAAATTGGGTCAGTGGACCAATATGACCGCAACTCACTCTTTTTATTTATTCCCATGTTGAGGGAAAGGCCCAGAAAGATCTTAAATTTGCAGACCGTAATTGGTCTCCATTCTCTGGCAAGGGAGGACTGGGGATTAGCGGCGATGTGTTGACCAGCGTATAAATTGCTTTGGTCCACAATAGATCTATAGAGATCTTCGGTGAAAAACAGTGAATAAAAATCCAGTGGCGTAAAATCAACTGTTTCCACCTGAATTCCGGGTTGGCCAGTGAATGGGGGAAGTACGGGTGCTGCAGAAGTGGTGGGTACCCAATTCGGTTTGGCGAATGCAGCAGGAAGGGCACTATGGGCACGACGGGCCTGTCTTTGTCTTCTTGGTGGCAGCAGGACATTACTTGTGCTTGCCACCTCACCAGCTTGAACTGCACTTACGGGACTCGCCACGTCACCAAGTGTTACTGCAGTGCTGGATATACGACCAGGGTGTACTAGGCCGCTGGTGCTTGCCAGTTCACCAGAAGGAATAGCGGTGCTAGTACTTCTCTGCTCCATACGAGGGACCTGCAGTTCTTGCACTTCAAGGACAGAAGAAGAAGATTGGGGTCTGGTACGCCTGACCTTAGCAGGGACCACAACTCCGTCGTCAGAGCTATCTGTCATGGAGCCGCTGTCCTCTACAGGATCGTATTCTGAGCCTGAATTTGACAGATGAGTGACTTCCTCTTTACTATCTGTCATGCTCAGAAACGTGTAGGCCTCTTCACTAGTGTACCTTCGATTTGCCATTTTGGGATCTTATTTTAGGGGTACACTAGTGAGACTCACAGGCAAAAAAGCTCCTGACTGTTAGCGACTGATTCAAAACGCTACCAAAAAACTGTTAGCGATTGCAGGGATCAGGCCTGACTCTGCAAACGCTGCAGTTATGTGTGCTTAGTGTTTTGTAAGTGTCAGTGATCGATCGATACTGCACTTGGGTGGGCTGGGCAGGGCTGGGCCGAGGGGCAAAACGCAGGTGCTAGCAGGTATCTGGGCTGATCCCGCTAACACTGCGTTTATGGGAACCCTAAACTGCTGGGGATGCTAGTATAGATCTGATCGGATCAGATATCGATCCGTTCAGATACTATAGCACTAAGGGAGGTGTATGCTGTGTGCGTGGCTGTTAGCAGTACTGGCGCTAACCTGGCGCTGCCTGGGGCGACGCAGACCTTATCTGATCCTAAAAACGTAACTTATATCACCGCCGGCCAATTAGGGGGTTAAACCTTTATAAGGTAATAAACGGCGGGTGCCCTAAAACTATAATAAACTATAAAAAACAAACTAACTAACCAGCATCACCCGTAACACTTATACGGTGATCGCTGGAGAAAGGGTTAACTAGGGGGCAATCAAGGGGTTAAAACCTTTAGTAGGCAGTATATGGGGGTCCCTGTCGCTATAAAACACTGACAGCGAACCTGTATACTTACCTCCCTAACTAGCGTCACCTGTGTCACTAATACAGCGATCAGAAAAACTATCGCTTAGTGACACTGGTGACGGGGGGTGATCAAGGGGTTAACCTTTATTAGGGGGGGTTAGGGGGGTACCCTGGACCTAAAGATGGGTACCCCAGACCTAAAGGGGGTTAACCCTAACTGCCCTAACACTTATAACTGTCTCAAACTGACACCAATGCAAAAAAAAACTGCTATTGATGTCAGTGTGACAGGGGGTACAGGGGGGTGATCGGGGGGGGGGTGATGGGGGGTGAAAAGTGTGCCTAGTGTGTTCTACTGTTAGTGTAGTGTTGGTGTAACTTACATTGATGTCTTCTCTCCTCGGCGCCGGAACGAAAAGACCGACTCGAGGAGAGGTGACATCACTTCCTGTGCCTCTGTTTACATTACAGAGACACAGGAAGGATTTTCATTTGCTGGGAGCGATCGGGAGGGGGGGCCATGAATGGATGGCCTCCCCCTCACCTCTCAAAGCCCGCGAACAAATGCCGACCGCCTCGGGCACCGATACGTGATTCTGCCTGCCTGTGCTATTCTGCCGACGTACATCGTCGTGAGGCGGTCGGCAAGTGGTTAAATGACATTTTATTTTTTTTTAATGCATTTTAGTGTAAATATGAGATCTGAGGTCTCATATTTAAAAGGTCCTGTTTCCATTCCTTGTAATAGGAATAAAAGTGACACAATTTTATTTATTTTTTTAAACGTGCCCCGTCTTGCCGAGCTTGCGTGCAGAAGCAAACACATACGTGGATAGCGCCCGCATATGAAGAAGGTTTTCAAACCACACGTGAGGTATCGCCGTGATCGGTAGAGTGAGAGCAATAATTCTAGCCCTAGACCTCCTCTGTAACTCAAAACATGCAACCTGTAGAATTTTTTAAACATCGCCTATAGAGATTTTTAAGGGTAAAAGTTTCTCACCGATCCACGAGCGGACTCAATGTTGAAGCGTGACATTTTGGTTATCAATTTACTCGGCGTAACATTATCTTTCACAATATAAAAAAAATTGGGCTAACTTTACTGTTGTTTTATTTTTTAATTAAAAAAAGTGTATTCTTTCCAAAAAAAGTGCGCTTGTAAGACCGCTGCACAAATACGGTGTGACAGAAAGTATTGCAACGACCACCATTTTATTCTCTAGGGTGTTAGAAAAAAAATATATCATTTTTTGGGGTTCTATGTAATCTTCTAGCAAAAACAAAACTGTTTTTAACTTGTAAACAACACATCTAAAAAAGAGGCTTGGTCCTTAAGTGGCTAATAGTGTCATACATTTCACTTTTAAAGGGGCAGCTACATCACTTAATTGGATTTATTGGATAAGTGTAAAGGTTTAGTATCATTTTTGTTAGCACCATTATTGTACCTACCAAATTAATTAAACTTGTCTTTAGAGAAATATGGAGGCTACCACTGCTGACCTCTCCTTCAGAAAATGCTGGTAAACTTGACACGCTGACTCATTTACTTTATATCACTGACTAGGAACAAATATCCAGCCAAGAATCTTTGAATTTTTCTAACTTAAAGTACTGAAGAAATAGGGTGAGAATAACAGCCAGACAATTAGCATTTTAAGTAACATATCTGTTCCAATAAAAGGAATTCCCATTTCAGAATTTGTAAAGTTCTCAAAACCTTTTTTTTAATTACTTACTAGGATATATGCATGCAGCATTTACTGCATCAACTTTTATCTTCTATTATCTACCCTTTTTAAATGATTACCTAATTCTTCATTCTGCTTTCAAAATACCTTACTGGACCTGCTATAAATGTTTAGTAATATTACAACTTGTTTTGCTGTTTCAACTCAACCTGTATTTCAGATACTTTCCACAAGATGTCGCCATTTCAACATACAGCTGAATAAAAAAAAACAAAAAAAAAAAAACTTTCCTTTATAACAATGCATTCAATGGTGCATGACTATATTTTATGCATGTTTAGTAATGAACACCTAATCTTTCAAATTGCAATGAGAAGATGTACATATCAGTCTAGCCAAATTAAATATCTGCCCTAGAATAAAAGGAGATTCGAACAGGATCTCTGCAGCAATATACTAAATCTATATAATTCAACAAATGTAATCCTGATGTTTTTCTTTTTCTTTATTTGATGTAATATATGTTATTTATTTTTTACAAAGTCAGGCAAATAGAGATTATAACATTTTGCTTTGTCATTTTCCCTAAAACACAAGGTTTAAAGCCTTCCAAGCATGCCACCAGTGACGCCAATATTTTCCCCATTGATGTAAGAAGCATCTTTAGAGCATAAAAATGAGGCAATCCCTGCGCACTCTTCTGGTTCTCCAGGCCTGAAAAACAAATTAAGAAAACACATAAGACAGATAACCAGTTTAAAGTAATCTGTCACAAAAAAATATACCAGTTTTTAAAATTGACATTTAGTATAATTTTTGGGCTGTGCACAATTTGTAAGGTGCTGACCCCTCTCACTTCACTGCCCTGGAGCTTTGGGGTTCATTTATTGTAATTACAATAACAAGTGGTACTATGGCTGCACTAATTTACAAAAGAATTACCTTTAGTTTGAAGATGACAAAAGTGGAGGTACCTAAAACCAACTCTAATGCCGCGTACACACGAGCAGACTTTTCAACCGGACTGGTCCGACAGTCTATCCGACGGACTTTTGACGAGCATTCGACGGACTTTCTGAACAAACGGATTTGCCTACACACGATCGCACCAAAGTCCGATGGATTAGTACGTGATGACGTATGACCGGACTAAAGTAAGGAAGTTGATAGCCAGTAGCCAATAGCTGCCCTAGCGTCTGTTTTCATCCGTCGGACTAGCATACAGACGAGCTGACTTTTCGATAAGAACTGGGTCCGGCGGAGTTCCGACATAAAGATTTGAAACATGTTCCAAATCTAAAGTCCATCAGATTTTTGACCGAAAAAGTCAGCTGCAGGTCCGATGAAGCCCACACACGGTTGAATTGTCTGCCAGACTCGGTCCGTCGGACCAGTCCGGTCGAAAAGTCCGCTCATGTGTACGCGGCATAACTTGCAGTATAGAGGCAACTCCTAGTGGCCAGTGATGCTGACAGTGGGTGGAACCTGATGGGGAAGCTCAGGTCCTAGTTCTCCATCAGCTCCCCTCTCTCCTTGTGAGTGACAGCTGGCAGTGGGAGTATTCTAAAGCCAATAGCAGACTACCTCTTGATATGGATCCAACTACTGTCTGCTGTCAACCACAAGGGGAGCAGAACTGATGGAAATCTCCTATCTCCAAATCCTAATCAGGCTCCGCCCAACCATCAAAAAACCTCATTGACCACTGCACTGTCTGTATGAAAGCTACAGTGGCAGGGAGGAGCTCAGTTGCTCCAAGGATGAAGTGTTTCTATGGACACTCCGGCATCAGTGCACCTCCACATGTGGTACTTGCCCCAAATTCATGTATCTGCTTCCAAAAGGTACATGTATCTGTCTCTCCATATCATAACGGAATTCCAAAGAGTGTCACAGATACTTTTTATGAATTACTGTGATTGTGTTTTAAATTGTCATAGAAATAAATGCCCCCTAATTGGGACTTTAAATGGACCACCAACTCAACAATTATAAAAAATAAATCTTTAATATAATGAGTTAAAATACAAATACAAAAGACCACATACAGTGCCTTGCAAAAGTATTCGGCCCCCTTGAACTTTTCAACCTTTTGCCACATTTCAGGCTTCAAACATAAAGATATAAAATTTTAATTTTTTGTGAAGAATCACCAACAATTGGGACACAATTGTGAAGTGGAACGAAATCTATTGGATATTTTAAACTTTTTTAGCAATTAAAAAACTGAAAAGTGGTGCGTGCAAAATTATTCGGCCCCTTTACTTTCAGAAAACTCACTCCAGAAGTTCAGCGAGGATCTCTGAATGATCCAATGTTGTCCTAAATGACTGATGGTGATAAATAGAATCCACCTGTGTGTAATCAAGTCTCTGTATAAATGCACCTGCTCTGTGATAGTCTCAGGGTTCTGTTGAAAGCGCAGAGAGCATCATGAAGACCAAGGAACACACCAGGCAGGTCCGTAATACTGTTGTGGAGAAGTTTAAAGCCGGATTTGGATACAAAAAGATTTCCCAAGCTTTAAACATCCCAAGAAGCACTGTGCAAGCGATCATTTTGAAATGGAAGGAGTATCAGACCACTGCAAATCTACCAAGACCTGGCTGTCCCTCTAAACTTTCAGCTCAGACAAGGAGAAGACTGATCAGAGATGCAGCCAAGAGGCCCATGATCACTCTGGATGAACTGCAGAGAACTACAGCTGAGGTGGGAGAGTCTGTCCATAGGACAACAATCAGTCATACACTGCACAAATCTGGCCTTTATGGAAGAGTGGCAAGAAGAAAGCCATTTCTCAAAGATATCCATAAAAAGTCTCGTCTAAAGTTTGCCACAAGCCACCTGGGAGACACACCAAACATGTGGAAGAAGGTGCTCTGGTCCGATGAAACCAAAATCGAACTTTTTGGCCACAGTGCAAAACGATATGTTTGGCGTAAAAGCAACACAGCTCATCACACTCAACACACCATCCCCACTGTCAAACGTGGTGGTGGCAGCATCATGGTTTGGGCCTGCTTTTCTTTAGCAGGGACAGGGAAGATGGTTAAAATTGAGGGGAAGATGGATGCAGCCAAATACAGGACCATTCTGCATGAAAACCTGTTGGAGTCTGCAAAAGACCTGAAACTGGGACAGAGATTTATCTTCCAACAAGACAATGATCCCAAACATACAGCAAAATCTACAAAGGAATGGTTCACAAATAAACGTATCCAGGTGTTAGAATGGCCAAGTCAAAGTCCAGACCTGAATCCAATCGAGAATCTGTGGAAAGAGCTGAAAACTGCTGTTCACAAACGCTCTCCATCCAACCACACTGAGCTCGAGCTGTTTTGCAAGGAAGAATGGGCAAGAATTTCAGTCTCTCGATGTGCAAAACTGATAGAGACATACCCCAAGCGACTTGCAGCTGTAATTGCAGCAAAAGGTGGCTCTACAAAGTATTAACGCAAGGGGGCCGAATAATTTTGCACGCCCCACTTTTCATTTTTTTATTAGTTAAAAAAGTTTCAACAATTCAATAGATTTCGTTCCACTTCACAATTGTGTCCCACTTGTTGGTGATTCTTCACAAACAATAACAATTTTATATCTTTATGTTTGAAGCCTGAAATGTGGCAAAAGGTTGAAAAGTTCAAGGGGGCCGAATACTTTCGCAAGGCACTGTATATGAAAGGATGCACAACATGTGCTACATAAGACAAACCAATGTATAGTAAAAAACGCATGCAATGTGAATGCCCAAATTCCCGACGCGTTTCCGCTATCAGATGGTCCTATACCTTCTTCAGGGGCCAAGGGTTCAGAAAATTTAGTTTTCAAAATACATTCTGAAATTGCAAAAAGACACTGTCAGATATCACATAACAGTCAGAGTATATGTAGACAAATATATCACACATAACCCGTATGGTCAAAAGGATCAATGGTCAAGATACAGGAGGTGATGATCTTCAGATAAAAGATATATATATAAAAAGATATATATATATATAAACATAGGACATCAAAGCATATCGAGGTTAGCAGATATAGGAGCCCAACATACCTGGTGTAAAGATTCAATATTAGAGATACGTATGAGGAGCCAGTGAGTTCATATTGACACTGCACGCTTTGTCATTAGTGGGAATTGTGAGTGATTAGTGTGTTTTCTGGGTGAGTGGCACCCGCAAAGTCTGTATCATAAGAATAAAAAAAAAAAAAAAAAGTATATGAACATGAAAAAAATGAGGAAAAATTCAAAGAATTAAATAAAATCAAATAAAACAGAATAGTAATATAGAATAAAAATAGAATAGAATAAACGGACATAAGCCCCACGCAGGAGAAGATGCACATAGGCACAGTGTCAGAGTATCCAGTGAGACCCTATTGCACACCAAGGGGGGGGGGGGGGGTTTGGGGGTGTAGTGGGGGGGTAGTAGAAAAGTTAGGGATAAAAAAATGAATAAAATATGATCCCTAGTTCAAATCCTTAATTCAAAATCAACAACTGTGAAAAAGAGAGGGAGGGGAGGGGGGGGGGGGGGAACAAGAGAAAACAAGAAGGGTGTCCATAATATGAGAGGGGAATCATCCCTACCTCCTCAAGAGTGTTAAAGTTATGGGCTTCGGTAAGCTGATAACTGGACCGTTCATAAAGTCAGTGTAGTAAGGCTAAATAGCCCAGGGAACAATGTCCCAGTAATCCACCTAAAGTGAAACCTATATATATATAAAGACACAAAATGCAATCAGTTCCAAGTGAGAAAAAAAAAATTGTGATAAAACAAGACGAGGTGTCCCCTATGTACAGAGCTTCTTACCAACCTGACCCTCCTGCGTGCAGTGTCAGATCTCTAGATGCATGCCTGGCAATGGCAACCCACGTTGCTGTTTAAATCAGCCGGTGATTAGACGCCGGCACATGCGCTTAACCGCCTGTAGTGGCGGTGGGTGGAGCAGGTAACCAGGCAGACGTGATTAGCGTCAATACCCCTCCTGAAGTGCATAGACCGAGCAATGTCTATGCACACTTGTGGGTACTCCCCCTGGCACTTGTTGGAAAACTACCAAGGGGTGATTGGCTGTGTGGCGGGGGAGGAGGGGAGGAGGGAGAAGGGGAGGGGAAACGGAGGCTTTGTACAGGCCATTTGGTGTGAATGAACACACAATGTATAAACCTGAATCCGAGTCCCTGTATGTCCAGCCAATGGTGACAAGCAGGAAATAATGTTCTCAGTTGCAAAATTAGAACTGAATATCCATAGGGAGGAGATGAATGAAAAAATGAAATAAGATAGAACAATGAAAAGTGAAAAATAAAAATAAAAGAATGAAAAAGCACAGACACGGAAGACATATCACCCAGAGAACGCACATTTGGTGTTTGGTGCCATCTAGTGGCGATTATTGGGTATCTACATCAAAGTTCTTGTATTATCCTAACAGAATCAGATAATTCAGTAAAGATAAATCAATATTTTTATGCATAAGTCAGTTATTTTCGATATACCTACGTACACATTGTACATAAATCAATTTCTTTAAATGTATCTAACTATATATATATATATCTCATTATATTTACAATATCCATCTCTCCCTGAACTAAATGTGTGCCCATAAAGGATCCTTAGTTCTTTACTGAATTATCTGATTCTGTTAGGGTAATACAAGAACTTTGATGTAGATACCCAATAATCGCCACTAGATGGCACCAAACACCAAATGTGCGTTCTCTGGGTGATATGTCTTCTGTGTCTGTGCTTTTTCATCCTTTTATTTTTCTTTTTCACTTTTCATTGTTCTATCTTATTTCATTTTTTCATTCATCTCCTCCCTATGGATATTCAGTTCTAATTTTGCAACTGAGAACATTATTTCCTGCTTGTCACCACTGGCTGGACATACAGGGACTCGGATAGGGTTGCCACCTTTTCTTCAAGCCAAACCCGAACACTTTTGCGGCGCACGGCAATTTTTTTGTAGTACATGCTATATGATTGTAAAATACCTTGGGTTACCCAAAGAGAGTAGTAATGAGGTGTGCTACAGTGAACAGTGGCTGTGGCCATTGCATTAACAGTGGGGGGGGACTTAAAGGGGCATGGTTAAATAAAACAAAAGCATTAGTGTACCCATAAAATATGATTTGATTAATAAAATAAATGTCAGGTAAAATATGAAAATAGCCTACCTTAAAAGCGGACACGGTCAGCCAGTAGCGCAGTGGTTGGTGTCAGTAGAGCAGTGGATGGTGTCAGTAGAGCAGTGGACGGTGTCAGTAGGGTAGTGGATGGTGTCAGTAGGGCAGAGGACGGTGTCAGTAGGGCAGAGGACGGTGTCAGTAGGGCAGAGGATGGTGTCAGTAGAGCAGAGGACGGTGTCAGTAGGGTAGTGGACGGTGTCAGTAGAGCAGTGGACGGTGTCAGTAGAGCAGTGGACGGTGTCAGTAGAGCAGTGGACGGTGTCAGTAGAGCAGTGGAAGGTGTCAGTAGAGCAGTGGATGGTGTCAGTAGAGCAGTGGATGGTGTCAGTAGAGTAGTGGATGGTGTCAGTAGGGCAGTGGACGGTGTCAGTAGAGCAGAGGACGGTGTCAGTAGAGCAGAGGACGGTGTCAGTAGAGCAGAGGATGGTGTCAGTAGAGCAGTGGATGGTGTCAGTAGAGCAGTGGATGGTGTCAGTAGAGCAGTGGATGGTGTCAGTAGAGCAGTGGATGGTGTCAGTAGAGCAGAGGACGGTGTCAGTAGAGCAGTGGACGGTGTCAGTAGAGCAGTGGACGGTGTCAGTAGAGCAGTGGACGGTGTCAGTAGAGCAGTGGACGGTGTCAGTAGAGCAGTGGACGGTGTCAGTAGAGCAGTGGACGGTGTCAGTAGAGCAGTGGACGGTGTCAGTAGAGCAGTGGATGGTGTCAGTAGAGCAGTGGATGGTGTCAGTAGAGCAGTGGATGGTGTCAGTAGGGCAGTGGACGGTGTCAGTAGAGCAGAGGACGGTGTCAGTAGAGCAGAGGACGGTGTCAGTAGAGCAGAGGACGGTGTCAGTAGAGCAGTGGATGGTGTCAGTAGAGCAGTGGATGGTGTCAGTAGAGCAGTGGATGGTGTCAGTAGAGCAGTGGATGGTGTCAGTAGAGCAGAGGACGGTGTCAGTAGAGCAGAGGACGGTGTCAGTAGAGCAGTGGACGGTGTCAGTAGAGCAGTGGACGGTGTCAGTAGAGCAGTGGATGGTGTCAGTAGAGCAGTGGACGGTGTCAGTAGAGCAGTGGACGGTGTCAGTAGAGCAGTGGACGGTGTCAGTAGAGCAGTGGACGGTGTCAGTAGAGCAGTGGACGGTGTCAGTAGAGCAGTGGACGGTGTCAGTAGAGCAGTGGACGGTGTCAGTAGAGCAGTGGAGGGTGTCAGTAGGGCAGTGGATGGTGTCAGTAGAGCAGTGGATGGTGTCAGTAGAGCAGTGGACGGTGTCAGTAGAGCAGAGGTCGGTGTCAGTAGGGCAGTGGATGGTGTGAGTGGAGCAGTGGACGGTGTCAGTGGGGCAGAGGACGGTGTGAGTAGAGCAGTGGACGGTGTCACCCGGTGAGAACTGTATATATGGATGGTGTATGGGGGGGTGGGGAACAGTATATATGGGGGGGACTGTATATATGGAGAGGACTGTATATATGGAGAGGACTGTATATATGGAGAGGACTGTATATATGGGGGGAGGACTGTATATATGGGGGGAGGACTGTATATATGGGGGGAGGACTGTATATATGGGGAGGACTGTATATATGGATGGTGTATGGGGAGAGGACTGTATATATGGGGACTGTGTATATGGGGGGGACTGTATATATGGATGGTGTATGGGGAGGAGAGAGAGAACTATATGAATGGGTGGTATATGGGAGGGGGCTGGCAGAACTGTATATATAGTGTATGGTGGGGGAGGGGGGTGTATGTATAGTGTATCGTGGGGGAGGGGGGTGTATGTATAGTGTATGGTGGGGGGAGGGGGGTGTATGTATGTATAGTATATGGTGGGGGGAGGGGGGTGTATGTATAGTGTATGGTGGGGGGAGGGGGGGTGTATGTATGTATGTATAGTGTATGGTGGGGGAGGGGGGTGTATGTATAGTGTATGGTGGGGGAGGGGGGTGTATGTATAGTGTATGGTGGGGGAGGGGGGTGTATGTATAGTGTATGGTGGGGGGAGGGGGGGTGTATGTATGTATAGTATATGGTGGGGGGTGTATGTATAGTGTATCGGGGGGAGGGGGGTGTATGTATATATGTATATATAGTGTATGGTGGGGGGAGGGGGGGTGTATGTATGTATAGTATATGGTGGGGGGAGGGGGGTGTATGTATAGTGTATGGTGGGGGAGGGGGTGTATGTATAGTGTATGGTGGGGGGAGGGGGGGGTGTATGTATGTATAGTGTATGGTGGGGGAGGGGGGTGTATGTATAGTGTATGGTGGGGGGAGGGGGGGTGTATGTATGTATAGTATATGGTGGGGGGAGGGGGGTGTATGTATAGTGTATGATGGGGGAGGGGGGGTGTATGTATGTATGTATAGTGTATGGTGGGGGAGGGGGGTGTATGTATAGTGTATCGTGGGGGAGGGGGGTGTATGTATATATGTATATATAGTGTATGGTGGGGGGAGGGGGGGTGTATGTATGTATAGTATATGGTGGGGGGAGGGGGGTGTATGTATAGTGTATGGTGGGGGGTGTGTATAGTGTGGGGAGGGGGGTGTATGTATATATGTATGTATGTATAGTATATGGTGGGGGGAGGGGGGTGTATGTATAGTGTATGGTGGGGGAGGGGGGTGTATTTATAGTGTATCGTGGGGGAGGGGGGTGTATGTATATATATATATATATAGTGTATGGTGGGGGGAGGGGGGGTGTATGTATGTATAGTATATGGTGGGGGGAGGGGGGTGTATGTATAGTGTATGGTGGGGGGAGGCGGGGTGTGTATAGTGTGGGGAGGGGGGTGTATGTATATATGTATGTATGTATAGTGTATGGTGGGGGGGGAGGTGAGAGTACTTTGAAATTCTGACATGGATGGTAAAAACTTACCTTACAAGCTGGGCTCCAGTCCCAGCGTGATCTGTGTACACATTCCAGCAGGGAATGGGGAGGCTCCGCCCACCTCCTTGTCCCTTCTGCTGGCAGCCAGAGGACTGGAGGAGAGCACCCGGCCGGTAACATGGAGGCTCCGCCTCTGCCTCTGTGTCCCGACTCCGTCCTGCACTCAGACAGCTGAGTAGGAGCAGAAATCAAGCAGCGCTAAGGCGGCGCTACGGACCCGAACTCCACGGCCGCACTGATTACACAGCTTCGGCACAGGGAGCCACGGGTCTGAAATGAATAATGTGCCCGGGTCTCAGGCGGGCAGAGACCCGGGCACATGTTTCAAAACCCGTACTGTCCGGGTGAATCCCGGACAGGTGGCAACCCTAGACTCGGATTCACGTTTATACACTGTGTGTTCATTCACACCAAATGGCCTGTACAAAGCCTCAGTTTCCCCTCCCCTTCTCCCCCCTCCCCTCCTCCCCCGCCACACAGCCAATCACGCTCCGGTAGTTTTCCGACAAGTGCCAGGGGGAGTACCCACAAGTGTGCATAGACATTGCTCGGTCTATGCACGTCAGGAGGGGTATTGATGCTAATCACGTCTGCCTGGTTACCTGCTCTGCCCACCGCCACTACAGGCGGTTAAGCGCATGTGCCTGTGTTCTGCCATATACTGACCTCCTATCGGATAGTGTCCGCTCCGTACTGCGCAGGCGCAGCGCTTGCGCAGTACGGAGCAGAAGGAGATGCCGAAAATGTCCGAAGTTGATCAGCTGACCATCAGCTGTACACGGCGCTTCGGCAGTTCTTAGCGATGGCTGTGTAAGAGGGCCCCTCGCGGGCTCGCTTCGCTCGCCACGCTTTGGGCACGGCCTCGCTGCGCTCGGCAACTATTTATTCTAACTCTATGTCCACTTGGATAGTAGGGAATGATCCTGGACATAGGGTGAGAATAAATGCGCAGGCGCCGTGTACAGCTGATGATCAGCTGTTAAACTTCGGAGACTTTCGGCGTCTCGTTTGTCCTCCGTACTGCGCCTGCGCAGTACAGGGAGGACACTATATGATAGGGGACTGTATTTGACAAGACACCGGCATCTAATCACCGGCTGATTTAAACGGCAACGTGGGTTGCCATTGCCAGGCATGCATCTAGAGATCTGACACTGCACGCAGGAGGGACAGGTTGGTAAGAAGCTCTGCACATAGGGGACATCTCCTCCTGTTTTATTACAAATTTTTTTCTCACTTGGAACTGATTGCATTTCGTGTCTTTATATATATATAGGTTTCACTTTAGGTGGATTACTGGGACATTGTTCCCTGGGCTATTTAGCCTTACTACAGTGACTTTATGAACGGTCCAGTTATCAGCTTACCGAAGCCCATAACTTTAACACTCTTGAGGAGGTAGGGATGATTCCCCTCTCATATTATGGACACCCTTCTTGTTTTCTCTTGGTGGCGGGGTCCCTTTTGTTCCCCCCCCCCCCCTCCCCTCCCTCTCTTTTTCACAGTTGTTGATTTTGAATTAAGGATTTGAACTAGGGATCATATTTTATTCTTTTTTTATCCCTGACTTTTCTATTACCCCCCACTACACCCCCAACCCCCCCCCCCCTGGTGTGCAATAGGGTCTCACTGGATACTCTGACACTGCGTCTATGTGCGTCTTCTCCTGCGTGGGGCTTATGTCCGTTTATTCTATTCTATTTTTATTCTATATTACTATTCTGTTTCATTTGATTTTATTTCATTCTTTGAATTTTTCCTAATTTTTTTCATGTTCATATACTTTTTTTTTTTTTATTCTTATGATACAGACTTTGCGGGTGCCACTCACCCAGAAAACACACTAATCACTCACAATTCCCACTAATGACAAAGTGTGCAGTGTCAATATGAACTCACTGGCTCCTCATACGTATCTCTAATATTGAATCTTTACACCAGGTATGTTGGGCTCCTATATCTGCTAACCTCGATATGCTTTGATGTCCTATGTTTATATATATATCTTTTTATATATATATATCTTTTATCTGAAGATCATCACCTCCTGTATCTTGACCATTGATCCTTTTGACCATACGGGTTATGTGTGATATATTTGTCTACATATACTCTGACTGTTATGTGATATCTGACAGTGTCTTTTTGCAATTTTAGAATGTATTTTGAACACTAAATTTTCTGAACCCTTGGCCCCTGAAGGTATAGGATCATCTGATACCGGAAACGCGGCGGGCATTTGGGCATTCACATTGCATGCGTTTTTTACTATACATTGGTTTGTCTTATGTAGCACATGTTGTGCATCCTTTCATATATGTGGTCTTTTGTATTTGTATTTTAACTCATTATATTAAAGATTTATTTTTTATAATTGTTAAGTTGGTGGTCCATTTAAAGTCCCAATTAGGGGGCATTTATTTCTATGTCTATTCAAAGGGATGGGACCACCATACTCTATATGAGATGATGGGAGTCTCTTTCTTATCTGTGTTTTAAATTGTTTTCAATTTGCTGATATGTCATCTCTTTTCTACACACATAAGAAGCGACGAACAGCACACAATATCGCCAAGGTATTTTATGATTTGGTATTGAGTTTGTTGTTTTTAAAATTGATACTCTTTGTGTATGTTCATTTTATATCATCTGAATAATATTAATATATATAAAGCTATAAGGCTGCTTTCACACTGAAGGTGGTTTTCAGACATCTGATGCCTCCCCAGTGCGACTGAAAAGCGCTGCTTAAACAGCGCTAAAGAGCCACTAAAACAAGCGATAATGCGGCGCAGCTACAGTGTGAAGGTAGCCTAAATAATTGTGCTGAAAATAGCGAGTAGCCTTTGTGCTTTTTTTTTTTGTTTGGATAAAAGTAAATGCTTCTGTCAAATGTTTTATTGTTGGCCATTACTAAATTTGGAAGATTTCTCCTTTCTGTCCCTGTGAAAGGAATTTAGGGACATTTGGCACTTGGACGGGAATTATAACCTGACAATGATTTTAAAACTTTCCCATTTTACTGAAGAAAAAGTGTTATATTGCATTTTGCATCCTTTCCTGGAGAGATATCCTATCTTTTCCTATCTCAATAAGAAAATGAAGGAAATCTCCCTATTGGGAGAGAGAACATGCATAAAAAGATGGCTGAGCTTCTAAATATTAAGTTACCTGTTAAAAAAAAGGATTGGAAGGAATAGGACCAGATGTTAGACAATGTATGGGAAAGTACATGAACCATTATGTTTAGTAACTTGTAGAACTTCTGTTCTCGTTAAAACACTTTCTGTGATGCCAGTGATAAAACCTAACCAGTGATTAGGAGACATTTTGACCCCATTCTGCATCTGGTCTTTTTGAGTCACCTGTGCTTAGGATCATTGCCAATTGCATGACTAACCTTTTAAATTCAGTGGGAAACCAAATACTATAATTTTCTTACATAGCGAGAAAGATCAAAGCCATACCTAAACTAACTAGAACATCCAACTCACTGACTGAAATAACTGACAACAATTATCTTATTTTATAGTGTAATTTTGTTACAAGTTCACATTTTTATGTCAATGTCCCTGAATTTGTGTTTGTTAACTAAAGATATGTAATGTGTTATCTATGTTGTAGATAACACATGTAGCGCTACTCCCAAAGGAGCTGCTTAAGTATGATTGGCTCCTTACTCTGCCTATCAACCCCAATAACAGTTTCAATCCCCTCTGGCACACCTGTCAATAGTTTAAGTGCAAAGACCAATGAGAAACACACGTTATGATAAAATACAGAAATTGTCTTTACTGCAATATTTCTGTGGAAAAGAGTATCAAACAGTAACAGTATATATTCAAGTAATCAACTGAAGAGCAAAAACTGAGATTAAGAGCAATACAGCTCAATACTAAATTCAGGCTGCTTTCAGAGGATTCAAAACCTAACAATAACCCCAAAAGCAGAGGCACACTTACATGGCAAATAAATCACAATATGGCAATCTGTATCAAATTGGTTACCTTTACTCAGGTTGGCTCTATGAGTCCAGGCACGAGGAGAGCAGAGGAATGACCTTCTTTGTGTCAGGCCACTCTCTTCTGTCCCCTTACACCACAGGCCCAACTTTAAAACACTTTATTCAAATCAACATGTAATGGCTTAACTTTCTAGATAAACTCTCCCACACACCCACTGCATATACAGAGCCATGAATATGTGTGTGCGGGTCCGTATGGCACTAGTAGCTTCAGTCCTTTAGAACAGATAAAACTTTTATCTGCATTAAATTAGCCTCAGAACCTGTGTAATTAATATGTGTTTGGATTTAAAGGGATGAGGTGGCAACTCTTGATCCCCCTCTCTCAGGCTGGATGTCCCGACTGGCGGCGGAGGTCTAAATCGCACAGTGAGATCACCTGAGAGACAGCATCTCTCCCTTTAGGTCTGATCTCTTCCTCTGCCTCGTGCTGTCTAAATTCTGCTCAGGAAATTAAAATTAAGTCTCTCCTTTCCTGCCCTCAGAGCATGCTGGTCTTAGTAGTTCCTGTCCCTATAAAAGGCTATGGGGCCGTTTGGTGAGGGAATTACATGTCCCAGAATCCATTGCAGCTTATTTCTGCAGCTCAGTACAGTCCCTCTGACTGGCTGCTGTAATTGACTCCTTCTGATTGCCTCCTCTCCTCCTGCCAATAAGAGCACAGGGGAGGAAGCAGAGAGTGGGCGGATGCCTGTGTGAGTGCCGCTCACATTAACAGTCAGTGTTGATGAGGAGAAGGAGGGGGGGGATCTTCCTGCAGGGCTGACAGGTGTGCTCTCCTGGCTGCACAGCCTGTGTACATCCTAGCGGCCAGCTTGGTGGGGTCGCGGGGCATCTGCTACACATATTGTGAAACTGGTTTGTAAAACATGTTCACTAAAAAAGTAAGCTACAGCATGAAAGAATTAATTCAGAACACAGCCTCTTGTATTATAAACAATACATACACTGAAATAACCCCATTCTAAAAAAAAAAGGTTTTATTATGTGTCAGCTGTACTGCGTCCTGGGTCATTTTATACTCGCTGTACAGAGGTTATTATGCTGACTTAACATCCACTGAGGATGCTGAGAACCAAGACGAGGCATATAAAGTTGAAATGCTAAATCAGGAAGATGAAGCGCTTAAAGCGGGGTTCCACACAAATTTTGAACAATATCTGTATGTATTCTCTTCCTTGCCTAGATGCTGACATGCCGTTTAAAAAAATTTAAATCGCCGTAATTACCTTTTATTTTTCTATTCTTCTTTGCACTTCCTGGTTCTCCTCCCATGGGAGTAGGCGTGTTTCTAGCCTCTCCCAGACTTCTGGGAGCTAGTCTCAGGCTTCCCAGGATGCCACTGAGCATGTGCGGGAACAAGCGGTGAATGCTGGGAGCACAGCATTCACCACATCCAGGAAATAAATGCTTGTGGGCTTCAAATGCCCACAATGAAGATGGAAACCGCCTGCAGTGAATAATATAAGTTATTCTTTCCGACGAAATCTGACACAGATGGACATATTACACACAATATGTGAGTATGTAATGCTGAGAAGAAAAGTTTGTGAATGAACTAAAAAAAAAAAAAACGATAGATAGGTGGAACCCCGCTTTAATCAAAAACTACATGTTACCTGTCTGGTTGCACAGTGTGGAAAATGTATGTAAATCACAAGACATGCTACAGACAATTGCAAATCCTTTGGCAGTAAAATAGTAAATATGTGTAAATAAACTGTTTTTAGATATTTACCTCCTTTAAGCCTGAGCTACATACCCAAACACTGTCAGGTTGAAGGGGTTTTATCAGGATGATGCCAGCTACAGGCATCATCCCAGTAACTTTTTTTTAATGTAAAAGTGATTGACTGCATTGACCCTGATGAGTTTTCCTCTACCACTTTTTTGGATGTGTGCTGCCTCCTCTCTGTCTCCCCTGTTGTTGTGGACTACATGCTCCAAGGCTCTAATTTTGGTTTTACATATTTAATACCATTAGGATTCCCTGAGGAAGTCTTTGGTGAAATGAGTAGCGATTCCTACTGGTGATGGTACACTAATCCCTGTGTCTGGCCCAATGACTCTCTATTATCAGATACTTATGTAATGGGCCAACTAGACAGGTCTTACTGTATATCTACACATGATATCAGCCATCCAGCCTATAGGGGAATGTTACATATAATAGATTGCACATGCTTTTTGACACGTCATTTTAATCATGTTCTTTAATAAACTTTGTATACTTTTATAAATTTGACCACTGTTCCTTTTCCTAACTGGGGTTATAGATGGCAACCGTTAAAGTCCAATACCTCTGTTTTTTGCTCTTTTGCGCTTTTTGTGGATGTGGTGCCACAATTATTGTGTTGCATCTCTCGATTTTGCTTAAACAGGCTGTTACCAGCCTGTAAAGGAGCATCGGATCAAACCAATCTTGGTTTGATCTGATGCTTTGAAGGGCAGAGGAGTCTAATAGATCCCAAAGCTATCTGTAAAGAGTACCTGTCACTGCCCATGCTATCACATAGGATGTTGTATATCCCTTGTGATGGCAATAAAGTTTAAAAAAATATAAACACCCAGTGTAAAAAAACACCCCAATCCCCCTGTGCTTGTACTCCAAGGTGAACGCATATGTAGGTCTCGCACTCAAGTGAGATACTGCTGCAAATGTTACAGCGAGAGAAATAATTCTAGCACCAGACTTTCTGTAGAACTCTAAACTGGTAAACTTTAAAGGCTTATAAAGCGTCGCCTATGAGGATTTTTAACCACTTCAGCCCCAGATTTGGCTGCTCAATGACCAGGCCATTTTTTGCGATACGGCACTGCGCCGCTTTAACTGACAATTGCGCAGTCATGTGACGCTGTACCCAAACAAAATTGACGTCCTTTTTTCCCCACAAATAGAGCTTTCTTTTGGTGGTATTTGATCATCTCTGCGGTTTTAATTTTTTGCGCTACAAACAAAAAAAGAGCGACAATTTTGAAAAAACACAGTATTTTGTACTTTTTGCTATAATAAATATCCAAATTTTTTTAAAAAAAAGCTATTTTTTTCTCAGTTTAGGCCGACATGTATTCTTCTACATATTTTTGGTAATAAAAATCACAATAAGCGTATATTGATTGGTTTGTGCAAAAGTTATAGGGTTCTTCTGATATTTATATATATATATCTACAGTATCTCACAAAAGTGAGTACACCACTCATATTTTTGTAACTATTTTATTATATATTTTCATGTGACAACACTGAAGAAATGACACTTTGCTACAATGTAAAGTAGGGAGTATACAGCTTGTATAACAGTGTAAATTTGCTGTTCCCTCAAAACAACTCTACACACAGCCATTAATGTCTAAACCACTAGCAACAGAAGTGAGTACACCCTAAGTGAAAATGTCCAAATTGGGCCCAAAGTGTCAATATTTTGTATGGCCACCATTATTTTCCAGTACTGCCTTAACCCACTTGGTCATGGAGTTCACCAGAGCTTCACATGTTGCCACTGGAGTCCTCTTCTGCTCCTCCATGATGACATCACAGAGCTGGGGGATGTTAGAGACCTTGTGCTCCTCCACCTTCCATTTGAGGATGCTCCACAGGTACTCAATATGGTTTAGGTCTGGAGACATGCTTGGCCAGTCCATCACCTTTACCCTCAGCTTCTATAGCAAGGCAGTGGTCATCTTGGAGGTGTGTTTGGGGTCGTTATCATGTTGGAATACTGCCCTGCGGCCCAGTCTCTGAAGGGAAGGGGTCATTCTCTGCTTCAGTATGTCACAGTACATGTTGGCATTGATGGTTCCCTCAATGAACTGTAGCTCCCCAGTGCTGGCAGCACTCATGCAGCCCCAGATCATGACACTCCCACCACCATGCTTGACTGTAGGCAAGACACACTTGTCTTTGTACTCCTCACTTGGTTCCTGCCACACACGCTTGACACCATCTGAACCAAATAAGTTTATCTTGCTCTCATGAGACCACAGGACATGGTTCCAGTAAACCATGTCCTTAGTCTGCTTGTCTTCAGCAAACTGTTTACAGGCTTTCTTGTGCATCATCTTTAGAAGAGGCTTCCTGCTGGGACAACAGCCATGCAGACCAATTTGATGCAATGAGCGGCGTATGGTCTGAGCACTGACAGGCTGACCCCCCACCCCTTCAACCTCTGCAGCAATCCTGGCAGTAATCCTGGCAGAGGCCTGTTCTGAGTGGAACCTGTCCTGTTAAACCACTATATGATCTTGGGCACAGTGCTGCAGCTCAGTTTCAGGGTCTTGTCAAGCTTCTTATAGCCTGGGCCATCTTTATGTAGAGCATATTTTTTTCAAATCCTCAGAGAGTTCTTTGCCATGAGGTGCCATGATGAACTTCCAATGACCAGTATGAGAGAGTGAGAGGGATAACATCAAATTGAACACACCTGCTTCCCATTCACACCTGAGATCTTGTAACACTAACGAGTCACATGACACCGGGAAGGGAAAATGGCTAATAGGACCCAATTTGGACATTTTCACTTAGGGGTGTTCTCACTTTTGTTGCAAGCGGTTTAAACATTAATGGCTGTGTGATGAGTTATTTTGAGGAGACAGAAAATTTACACTGTTATACAAGCTGTACATTCACTACTTTACATTGTAGCAAAGTGTAATTTCTTCAGTGTTGTCACATGAAAAGATATAATAAAATATTTACAAAAATGTGAGGGGTGTACTCACTTTTGTGAGATACTGTATATACTAAGGATGAGCCAAACACCCCCCGGTTCGGTTCGCACCAGAACATCTGAACAGGCCAAAAAATTCGGCAAAAACACACGAACATTGTTAAAGTCTATGGGACACGAACATGTAAAATCAAAAGTGCTCATTTTAAAGGCTTATATGCAAGTTATTGTCATAAAAAGTATTTTCGGACCTGGATCCTGTCCCAGGGGACATGTATCAATACAAAAAAAGTTTTAAAAATGGCCGTCATCGCGACCACCGGTCACGAGCATTGGCACCCCCGCAGTGCAGCGTGTGCATGTGCATGCGCCTTCTATCCCGCTTAAAGGAGCCAGCATACAGCTACGATGGTTCACGGGATCGTGCCGACCTGCTATAATGACAGCGGCTGGTCGGCAAGTGGTTAAGCACAATTTTAAAGTGTGACATGCTAGATATCTATTTACTCGGTGTAACATGATCTTTTATATTTTACCAGACAATTGGGTATTGTATTGTGTTTTTGTGCATTAAAATTCACGAAAGTGTATTTTTTCCTAAAAGTTTGGGTTTGAACAACTGCTACGTAAATACGGTCTGACATAAAAGATCAACACCTACATTTTTTTTCTATAAGGTCTCCGCTTAAACAAATATATAGTGTTTTGGGGTTCGAAGTAACTTTCTAGCAATAAAAAAATGCTAAATTTACATATATGTGAGAAGTTTCAGATTAGGCCTGGGGCTGAAGTGGTTAAAGAAAAAAAGCAACCTGTTGGTAATAATTTTATCATTTGAGTTTTTGTGGGTGTCATAGATTTAAATTGCTATTATTAGAAAGAGAATTTAAAAACACTATGTAATGCTGGCAGGAAACATTGACAATAATGATATTTCCTCACCAAAGTTATTCTGAAAAGCTGCAAGAATTACAATCTGCATGTAAAGTACATTAAAATTAAGTTGGCCATACTGTGTATGCTTTAACCACTTGACGACCGCCTCACGCCGATGTACGTCGGCAAAGTGGCACGGACAGGCAAAATCACGTACAGTGTACGTGATTTGCCTTCCGCGGGTGGGGGGTCCGATCGGACCCCCCCCCGGTGCCCGAGGCGGTCGTCTTTTGTCCAGCGGCGATCGGTGATGAGGGGGAGACCATCCGTTCGTGGCCCCCCCCTCGCGATCGCCGCCGGCCAATGAGAATCTTCCTTTGCTGCTGTATGCTAAACAGCAGCAAAGGAAATGATGTCATCTCCCCTCGGGTCGGTATTTTCCGTTCCGGCCCGAGGAGAGAAGACATCAATGTGAGTGCACCAACACACACACACACAGTAGAACATGCCAGGCACACAAAACACCCCGATCCCCCCCCCCGATCGCCCCCCGATCCCCCCCCAATCACCCCCCCCCCCTGTCACAAACTGACACCAGCAGTTTTTTTTTTTTTTTTTTTTTTTTTTTTCTGATTACTGCATGGTGTCAGTTTGTGACAGTTACAGTGTTGGGACAGATACTGTTACCCCCCTGTAGGTCTAGGGTACCCCCCTAACCCCCCCTAATAAAGTTTTAACCCCTTGATCACCCCCCCTCACCAGTGTCACTAAGCGATCATTTTTCTGATCGCTGTATTAGTGTCGCTGGTGACGCTAGTTAGTGAGGTAAATATTTAGGTTCGCCGTCAGCGTTTTATAGCGTCAGGGACCCCCCTATACTATCTGATAAATGTTTTAACCCCTTGATTGCCCCCTAGTTAACCCTTTCACCACTGATCACCGTATAACCGTTACGGTTGACGCTGGTTAGTTTGTTTATTTTTTATAGTGTCAGGGCACCCGCCGTTTATTACCGAATAAAGGTTTAGCCCCCCGATCGCCCGGCGGTGATATGCGTCGCCCCAGGCAGCGTCAGATTAGCGCCAGTACCGCTAACACCCACGCACGCAGCATGCGCCTCCCTTAGTGGTATAGTATCTGATCGGATCAATATCTGATCCGATCAGATACTATACTAGCGTCCCCAGCAGTTTAGGGTTCCCAAAAACGCAGTGTTAGCGGGATCAGCCCAGATACCTGCTAGCACCTGCGTTTTGCGCCTCCGCCCAGCCCACCCAAGTGCAGTATCGATCGATCACTGTCACTTACAAAACACTAAACGCATAACTGCAGCGTTCGCAGAGTCAGGCCTGATCCCTGCGATCGCTAACAGTTTTTTTGGTAGCATTTTGGTGAACTGGCAAGCACCAGCCCCAGGCGTCAGGTTAGCGCCAGTACCGCTAACACCCACGCACGCAGCATACGCCTCCCTTAGTGGTATAGTATCTGAACGGATCAATATCTGATCCGATCAGATCTATACTAGCGTCCCCAGCAGTTTAGGGTTCCCAAAAACGCAGTGTTAGCGGAATCAGCCCAGATACCTGCTAGCACCTGCGTTTTGCGCCTCCGCCCGGCCCAGCCCACCCAAGTGCAGTATCGATCGATCACTGACACTTACAAAACACTAAACGCATAACTGCAGCGTTCACAGAGTCATGCCTGATCCCTGCGATCGCTAACAGTTTTTTTGGTAGTATTTTGGTGAACTGGCAAGCACCAGCCCCAGGCAGCGTCAGATTAGCGCCAGTACCGCTAACACCCACGCACGCACCGTACACCACCCTTAGTGGTATAGTATCTGATCGCATCAATATCTGATCCGATCAGATCTATACTAGCGTCACCAGCAGTTTAGGGTTCCCAAAAACGCAGTGTTAGCGGGATCAGCCCAGATACCTGCTAGCACCTGCGTTTTGCCCCTCCGCCCGGCCCAGCCCACCCAAGTGCAGTATCGATCGATCACTGTCACTTACAAAACACTAAAAGCATAACTGCAGCGTTCGCAGAGTCAGGCCTGATCCCTGCGATCGCTAACAGTTTTTTGGTAGCGTTTTGGTGAACTGGCAAGCGCCAGCGGCCTAGTACACCCCGGTCGTAGTCAAACCAGCACTGCAGTAACACGTGGTGACGTGGCGAGTCCCATAAGTGCAGTTCAAGCTGGCGAGATGGCAAGCACAAGTAGTGTCCCGCTGCCACCAGAAAGACAAACACAGGCCCGTCGTGCCCATAATGCCCTTCCTGCTGCATTCGCCAATCCTAATTGGGAACCCACCGCTTCTGCAGCGCCCGTACTTCCCCCATTCACATCCCCAACCAAATGCAGTCGGCTGCATGAGAGGCATTTTTATGTCCTCCCGAGTACCCCTACCCAGCGAACGCCCCCAAAAAGATGTTGTGTCTGCAGCTAGCGCGGATATAGGCGTGACACCCGCTATTATTGTCCCTCCTGTCCTGACAATCCTGGTCTTTGCATTGGTGAATGTTTTGAACGCTACCATTCACTAGTTGAGTATTAGCGTAGGGTACAGCATTGCACAGACTAGGCGCACTTTCACAGGGTCTCCCAAAATGCCATCGCATTTTGAGAGACCCGAACCTGGAACCGGGTACCGTTATAAAAGTTAGTTACAAAAAAAGTGTAAAAAAAAAAAAAATATGAAATAAAAAAAAATAGTTGTTTTATTGTTCTCTCTCTCTCTATTCTCTCTCTCTATTGTTCTGCTCTTTTTTACTGTATTCTATTCTGCAATGTTTTATTGTTATTGTTATTATGTTTTATCATGTTTGTTTTTCAGGTGTGTAATTATTTACACTTTACTGTGCTTTATTGTTAACCATTGTTAACCATTTTTTTGTCTTCAGGTACGCCATTCACGACTTTGAGTGGTTATACCAGAATGATGCCTGCAGGTTTAGGTATCATCTTGGTATCATTCTTTTCAGCCAGCGGTCGGCTTTCATGTAAAAGCAATCCTAGCGGCTAATTAGCCTCTAGACTGCTTTTACAAGCCGTGGGAGGGAATGCCCCCCCCCCCACCGTCTTCCGTGTTTTTCTCTGGCTCTCCTGTCTCAACAGGGAACCTGAGAATGCAGCCGGTGATTCAGCCAGCTGACCATAGAGCTGATCAGAGACCAGAGTGGCTCCAAACATCTCTATGGCCTAAGAAACCGGAAGCTACGAGTATTTCATGACTTAGATTTCGCCGGATGTAAATAGCGCCATTGGGAAATTGGGGAAGCATTTTATCACACCGATCTTGGTGTGGTCAGATGCTTTGAGGGCAGAGGAGAGATCTAGGGTCTAATAGACCACAATTTTTTCAAAAAAGAGTACCTGTCACTACCTATTGCTATCATAGGGGATATTTACATTCCCCGAGATAACAATAAAAATGATTAAAAAAAAAATATGAAAGGAACAGTTTAAAAGTAAGATTAAAAAAGCAAAAAAATAATAAAGAAAAAAAAAAAAAAAAAAAAAACACCCCTGTCGCCCCCTGCTCTCGCGCTAAGGCGAACGCAAGCGGCGGTCTGTCGTCAAACGTAAACAGCAATTGCACCATGCATGTGAGGTATCACCGCGAAGGCCAGATCGAGTGCAGTAATTTTTCCAGTAGACCTCCTCTGTAAATCTAAAGTGGTAACCTGTAAAGGCTTTTGAAGGCTTTTAAACATGTATTTATTTTGTTGCCACTGCACGTTTGTGCGCAATTTTAAAGCATGTCATGTTTGGTATCCATGTACTCGGCCTAAGATCATCTTTTTTATTTCATCAAACATTTGGGCAATATAGCGTGTTTTAGTGCATTAAAATTAAAAAAAGTGTGTTTTTTCCCCAAAAAATGCGTTTGAAAAATCGCTGCGCAATTACTGTGTGAAAAAAAAAAATGAAACACCCACCATTTTAATCTGTAGGGCATTTGCTTTAAAAAAATATATAATGTTTGGGGGTTCAAAGTAATTTTTTTGCAAAAAAAAAAAACTTTTTCATGTAAACAATAAGTGTCAGAAAGGGCTTTGTCTTCAAGTGGTTAGAAGAGTGGGTGATGTGTGACATAAGCTTCTAAATGTTGTGCATAAAATGCCAGGACAGTTCAAAACCCCCCCAAATGACCCCATTTTGGAAAGTAGACACCCCAAGCTATTTGCTGAGAGGCATGTCGAGTCCATGGAATATTTTATATTGCGACACAAGTTGCGGGAAAGAGACAAATTTTTTTTTTTTTTTTTGCACAAAGTTGTCACTAAATGATATATTGCTCAAACATGCCATGGAAATATGTGAAATTACACCCCAAAATACATTCTGCTGCTTCTCCTGAGTACGGGGATACCACATGCGTGAGACTTTTTGGGAGCCTAGCCGCGTACGGGACCCCGAAAACCAAGCACCGCCTTCAGGCTTTCTAAGGGCGTGAATTTTTGATTTCACTCTTCACTGCCTATCACAGTTTCGGAGGCCATGGAATGCCCAGGTGGCACAAAACCCCCCCAAATGACCCCATTTTGGAAAGTAGACACCCCAAGCTATTTGCTGAGAGGTATAGTGAGTATTTTGCAGACCTCACTTTTTGTCACAAAGTTTTGAAAATTGAAAAAAGAAAAAAAAAAATGTTTTTTCTTGTCTTTCTTCATTTTCAAAAACAAATGAGAGCTGCAAAATACTCACCATGCCTTTCAGCAAATAGCTTGGGGTGTCTACTTTCCAAAATGGGGTCATTTGGGGGGGTTTTGTGCCACCTGGGCATTCCATGGCCTCCGAAACTGTGATAGGCAGTAAAGAGTGAAATCAAAAATTTTCACCCTTAGAAATCCTGAAGGCAGTGATTGGTTTTCGGGGTCCAGTACGCGGCTAGGCTCCCAAAAAGTCCCACACATGTGGTATCCCCATACTCAGGAGAAGCAGCTAAATGTATTTTGGGGTGCAATTCCACATATGCCCATGGCCTGTGTGAGCAATATATCATTTAGTGACAACTTTATGAAAAAAAAAAAAAATAAAAAATAAAAGTGTCACTTTCCCGCAACTTGTGTCAAAATATAAAATATTCCATGGACTCAATATGCCTCTCAGCAAATAGCTTGGGGTGTCTACTTTCCAAAATGGGGTCATTTTGGGGGGTTTTGTGCCATCTTGGCATTCCATGGCCTCCGAAACTGTGATAGGCAGTGAAGAGTGAAAGCAAAAATTTACACCCTTAGAAATCCTGAAGGCGGTGATTGGTTTTCGGGGCCCCGTACGCGGCTAGGCTCCCAAAAAGTCCCACACATGTGGTATCCCCATACTCAGGAGAAGCAGCTAAATGTATTTTGGGGTGCAATTCCACATAGGCCCATGGCCTGTGTGAGCAATATATCATTTAGTGACCACTTTTTGTAAATATTTTTTTTTTTTTTTTTTTTTTGTCATTTTTCAATCACTTGGGACAAAAAAAATAAATATTCAATGGGTTCAACATGCCTCTCAGCAATTTCCTTGGGGTGTCTACTTTCCAAAATGGGGTCATTTGGGGGGCTTTTGTACTGCCCTGCCATTTTAGCACCTCAAGAAATGACATAGGCAGTCATAAACTAAAAGCTGTGTAAATTCCAGAAAATGTACCCTAGTTTGTAGACGCTATAACTTTTGCGCAAACCAATAAATATACGCTTATTGACATTTTTTTTACCAAAGACATGTGGCCGAATACATTTTGGCCTAAATGTATGACTAAAATTTAGTTTATTGGATTTTTTTTAGAACAAAAAGTAGAAAATATCATTTTTTTTCAAAATTTTCGGTCTTTTTCCGTTTATAGCGCAAAAAATAAAAACCGCAGAGGTGATCAAATACCATCAAAAGAAAGCTCTATTTGTGGGAAGAAAAGGACGCAAATTTCGTTTGGGTACAGCATTGCATGACCGCGCAATTAGCAGTTAAAGCGACGCAGTGCCAAATTGGAAAAAGACCTCTGGTCCTTAGGCAGCATAAAGGTCCGGGGCTCAAGTGGTTAAATATTCAATTCATTTAAGGAAAATTGTCTCTCTTCAATTTATTTTAAGCTGATTGGCTTACATATGCATGCTAAAAATGTTAATATTTTATGACGAAGGCAAATATTTGTCTTTAATAAATCATCCCTCAACTATGGCAAGAGGCAAAATTATACAGACTAAAGGAACTAATATAAGGCATGGGTTCCCTGAACGTAGAATATCAAAGCATGCAGGCCATGTCATGAAAAAAAGGTACCATATTTCTTGCCCCCAGATTAGGGGAGCTATATCAGCTGAGAAATCTCGTAATTCGAGACTCACAGGATATATGACCTCAAAACATTCACCCTTTTTGGGTCAAACATAGAGTGGGATGTGAGGTATTTCATAATTAATGGTTAATATTATCAAAAGTATTTTTATATTATTGGTTTTTATGTTTTATGACTTTTAATTGCCTCTTGCCGAACAGCTGCCGTCATTATACTGCAGCAGGTCGGCTTGTTCCCGCAAATCGCTGTAGGTCTACATCGGCTCCTTTAAGAGCCTTAGCAGGCGCGCATGCATGCCCGCTGCACAATGGGGGGACGCGATGTACGTGGCCTGCGGCCACGATGTCCGCCAGCCACCCGTGATTGCAGGAAAGAGAGCCAGAATGGGGAACTGTCAATGTAAACAGATAGATCCCCACTCTGATAGGAGAGAGATCTGCTGTTCCTAGTGATTAGGAATAGCGATCTCTCTCCTCCTCCAGTAAGTCCCACCCCCCCACAGTTAGAAGCACCTCCCAAGGATCAAATTTAACCCCTTGATTGCCCCCTAGTGTTAACCCCCTCCTTGTCAGTGACATTTCCACAGTAATCAGTGCATTTTTATAGCACTGATCGCTGTATAAATGTCAATGGTCCCAAAAAAGTGTCAAAAGTGTCTGATCTGTCTGCCGCAATCTCGCTAAAAATCACAGATCGCTGCCATTACTAGTAAAAAAATTAAAAGAAATAAAAATGGCATAAATCTATCCCCTATTTTGGAGAAGCTATAACTTTTCCACAAACCAATCACTATACACTTACACAAGTAGAAGAATATATATTGGCCTAAACTGATGAAAAATATTATTTTTTTTGGATATTTATAATAGCAAAAAGTAAAAAATATTGTTTTTTTTTCAAAATCGTCTCTCTTTTTTTGTTTATATCACAAAAAATAAAAAACCGCAGATGTGATCAAATACCACCGAAAGCTCTATTTGTGGGAAAAAAAGGACGCCAATTTTGTTTGGGTACAGTGTTGCATGACCACGCAATTGTCAGTTAAAGCGACCCAGTGTCGTATCGCAAAAAATGGCCTGGTCATTAAGGGGGAAAAAATCTTCCGGTCTAAGTGGTTAATATAGTTATTTATATTGGGATGTCATTTTTTAATTATACATAAGATGGCGCAATATTAGACAAGTGATTATAAAAGTTCCTAAGGAATTTGCTTTCTGGTGGCTGGAGGGTGTTTGGTTGCCTGGAGGGTGCCCCCTTGCTCCTCCAGTATCCAGAAAACATTTAGTTTTTTCATTTTAACCAATTCAGCCCCGAAGATTTTCCCCCTTAATGACCAGGCCATTTTTTGTGATACGGCACTGCGTCGCTTTAACTGACAATTGCACGGTCGTGGGACGTTGTACCCAAACAAAATTGACACATCGGGTCCCCCCTCATGCAGCGCACATGCGTGCCTGCTATGGCTCTTAAAAGGAGCCAACGTACCAGTACAGCGATTCATGGGAACGAGCTGACCTGCTGCCATATAATGACGGCGGTTGGTCAGCAAGTGGTTAATATATGTTCTGTTTTCATTGGTCCTGACTTGTTTGGCTTCTGGGTGTTGGAGTGCATAGTTTGTTATTACTTATGCCTCTTCCATTTACAGTGTGTGGAAAGCAGTCTGACATCCATTTTATCTGGTATTTATATTTACATGCTGCTGTCCTTTCTTCATGCCCCTGATGACGTTAGCTTGTGACAAAACGCATTGGGGGGGACTTGTGATGTATGACGTCAGCATGCTGGATGCCATGGCCATCTTGTTGGTTAGATACAAGTGCTTTTTTTTATCTGTTATACATGTGAGTTTTTTACTAAACAAAGTATGCATTTTTAAATAATTTACTGCACTATGGGTGATTTTCTGCATATGCTTTTATAAAAAATAGCCTGCTACACCTGCGTTAATATTCCCCACTGATCTTTTGTGAGGATGGTATGTGGAGGCCATGGTAATTCGGTTTAAAGGCACAGCTTTCCCGGCCCCTGTCCATAATCCCTGGAAATTGAGATGTCAGTAAGTTTAATTGTCATGATCGGGGGTCAGGCTCAAAGGCCAGTTGCTAAAGCAGTAGGGGGACTACCACGACCAGTGGGATAGCTACATAGGCAGTCACCCTAGTGGATGACGTGGGCTCACCTGAGGTTTGGAGTCTAAGTACTAACTGGTGTTCAGCAGAGCTCCTGATGGTGGAGATGGATTTTTCTGAATGTAAGTATTAGGTATTAGTATCCAACAGGAGGTGAGCCAGCCGGGGTCCAGTAAAGGATAAGCAGGAAAGGATCAAACAGAAGCATAGTCAGTAAACAAGCCAAGGGTCAGTAATGAGTAGTTGCTGGTTGGGATCAGGTAGAAGCATAGTCGAGGAACAAGCCAAGGGTCGATTGAGAGTGGTATCAAATATGGATGGGAAGACCAAAGCGAGATACTGGCTGAAGAGAGCGCAATAATCTGTCAAACAGAAAGTGTAGAGACATGGTTTAAATCAGGATGTTTATAAGAGGAGCAAAGAGTTCAAGGTTCAAGACAAACAAGGTTCAAGGTAGGATCATCCAAGGAATTTTTCAGGGAACTGTCCAGCATTCCAGGTGACTCAACAAGAAGAGACATTGCCTGACACAGCAGAGGTCCTTGGTTCAAATCCAGTCCCAAATTAATGGTGGAGTAAATGGAAGTCCTTGAGTTTAACAACTATAAAACACTTTGTGGTCACTCTATAATTTGAGGGTCTACCTTGCCTGGTAAACTGATTGGTTTTATCATGGTGGTCACTTTCACACTGAAGCTGATGTTGGGGCTTCTTTTCTACTAGACATTATTTTTTTATTATATAAAAATTATACATACCTGTAAACACCAAAAGGAATCAGTTTTGACTTTAGTTCTGGAGTCTGTTTTATCTGTAAATGTTAAGGAGCTGTTTAGTAAAAGTAATCCTTTCACATGTTGCTTGTAACTATCATTAGATATCATTAAATAAACAACAAAAAGAAGTACAGAAACGCAAATAAATATATACTGTATACAGTATCTCACTAAAGTGAGTACACCCCTCACATTTTTGTAAATATTTTATTATATCTTTTCATGTGACAACACTGAAGAAACGACACATTGCTACAATATAAAGTAGTGAGTGTACAGTGTAAATTTGCTGTTCCCTCAAAATAACTCAACACATACAGCCATTAATGTCTAAACTGCTGGCAACAAAAGTGAGTACACCCCTAAGTGGAAATGTCCAAATTGGGCCCAAAGGGTTTTATTTTCCAGCACTGCCTTAACTCTCTTGGGCATGGAGTTCACCAGAGCTTCACAGATTGCCACTGGAGTCCTCTTCCACTTCTCCATGATGACATCATGGAGCTTGTGGATGTTAGAGACCTTGCGCTCCTCCACCGTCCGTTTGAGGATGCCCCACAGATGCTCAATAGGGTTTAGGTTCCAGTAATCCATGTCCGTAGTCCGATTGTTTTCAGCAAACTGTTTGCGGGCTTTCTTGTGCATCATCTTTAGAAGAGGCTAGCTTTTGGGAAGGCAGCCATGCAGACCAATTTGATGCAGTGTGCGGCGTATGGTCTGATCACTGACAGACTGACCCCCACCCCTTCAACCTCTGTAGCAATGCTGGCAGCACTTATGTTTCCATTTCCTATAGACAACCTCTCGATATGATGCTAAGCACGTGCCCTCAACTTCTTTGGCCTGTTTTGTGCAGAACCTGTCCTGTTAAACCACTGTATGGTCTTGGCCACCATGCTGCAGCTCAGTTTAAGAGTCTTGGCAAACTTCCTATAGCCTAGGCCATCTTTATGTAGAGCAACAATTCTTTTTTTCAGATCCTCAGAGAGTTCATTGCCATGAGGGGCCATGTTGAACTTCCAGTGACCAGTATGAGAGAGTGAGAGCGAGAACACCAAATTTAACACACCTGCTCCCCATTCACACCTGAGACCTTGTAACACTAACGAGTCACATGACACTGGGGAGGGAAAATAACTAATTGGGCACAATTTGGACATTTTCACTTAGGGGTGTACTCACTTTTGTTGCCAGCTCCTCACCACCTGTCAAACACCCTCTGAAAAGTGATATTCCACACATGACTTTTCTGAGTGGCAGCAATGATAGCCACACATTTGTATGGGCCCTTTCAGCTCAACTTCCTCACTCATGGTCCCTCCTAGATCCCTTTAGTTCTATGCATGCCTCAGAGCCCACTTCCTCAACCCTACTTCATCCCACTGACCGTCCTCCTCAGTCTTAGTTTTAAACTCTTCAGTTTGCTGCAGTGTACCCCAACAACTGGTACTATTTCAGTGCATACCACAAACATTACACAGTATGCCATCTTTGCCCTGGGCGCTGGATGACCTTGTCCCGGCACTGCACACACCTACCTGAGTTCTCTTACATCTTGTTGCAGCAACTCATCACTCTGCCAAAGAAAATGGATCATGCAAGGTCCCAAAATGTTGGCCTGTGATACCTGTTACTTTATGGGAATAAGCTCTAACAAGGTGTGCTGAAAAAGGTCCCTATTTTAGAATAATTTTATGGTGGCATCATCCACCAATTCACTACAGCACAGTAGGCTAGGTTTACACTTGTTCAGGTTGGGAATGTGTACATAATTGCACGTGTTCCCAAACTGCATGCAAAGCATACTGCTGTTTAGCAGATGAACAGGGGTGCCATTAATATTTAATTGCACCCCCACAATTTAGAAAACTTGGTGCATTTTCTTGTACACAAAACCACATGGTGCCATAGCACTATGCAGTTCTGTGTGGATGCATTTTTGAAAAAAGGGTCTGGGAATTTTTCCCCACATTTCCCACAGGTACTGTACGTGCAAACACGTGCCACATAGCGGAGCCGGCAGCCAGAGCTGATGGATGTGTGACACCTAAGCTCTGCTACAACGGGCGACATCGAGCGGCTCACAGCGCATTACAACACCCCTAAAACGCATCCATCAACTCCTTAGGACGTGGGGCACACAGCGGCAGCAATGTCCAAATGAAAGGACAGAGAACCACCGAGAAAAATGACGGATTTCTATCCCCGGGATTTCCAAGATGGCGCCGGCGCGGAGAGCCATTCATCAGCCTCCACAGCACAGCCACACGGCCATCCAGTGCCATCCTCGGGTGAGTCAAACGCCAGTGACCATCCGCTGCCATCCTCCCCATTTAGCAGCCCCGCCAAGCAAAAAAGGAGGGTTGGGGAAGAGGATGAGACCCGGGATAACTCAGGGCTGGAGGGAGAAGATATGGAGGAATCCTCTGCTTATACGCAGAAACTAGATGCCTTCCCCACCTCAGGGCAGCCCATATTAGACACCACCATGAAGGAGATGTTACAAACACTAAGAGGGGCCCTCCAGTGCGATATGGCAGCGTTTATGCATACCACCAAACGTGAAGTGGCAGCAGTCTCTACCAGAGTAACATATGTGGAGAAGAAAATGGAAGAATTCACTTTGGCACATAACGAGCTAGTGGATGCACACTTTGAGGTTGAGGAAGAGATCAAAACCATGCGACTTAAAATGGCCGACCTCGAAGACAAGGCCCGCAGGAACAACATCAAATTCAGAGGTGTCCCTGAGTCGGTCAAGCCGGCTGAACTTACAGCTTACCTTCAAAAGCTCATGATAACAGCCCTCCCTGCACTAGGACCTGCGGACTTAACAATTGACAGGGCCCACAGACTTCCGAAGCCATCCTTCCTGCCTGCCCAGATCCCCAGGGATGTTATCGCACGCATCCACTTCTACAAGATCAACTGATGAGGTATGCAAGACAACACCCTGCTCTTCCTGACCCATTTACCGGGATTGCATTGTATGCTGACCTGTCACAAGCGACTCTTACGGCACGACACAACCTGGTACCAATCACCAAAATTCTACGTAACCACAAAGTCATCTATAATTGGGGCTTCCCAGCCAAGCTAATTGTGGATATGCATAACAAATCACATGCGATCACATCACTTGACAAAGGCCTGGAGATCCTCCGCAAATGGAAATTGCTGCCTGAGAATGGTGAACTAGCAGACCCTGACCCTTTACACGGGAGGCACAGCACCCTCAACCGCCAAAGAAGAACCACCCCTCACAAGCCTCCAACCTACTCCTAAAGTACTCGGTACACCAGATACACCCTAATCCTTGTGCCTTCACCCTGCACAGCAAGTGTAATGCTCACAGAACAACCGCCCGTTGTTCGGCTGTTTTCTTTTATTTTTCACTTTTCTTTTTTGACCTTCTACTCTAATACCCCAACTCAAGTTACGAGATGATGTCCGTAACCTGTTCTTCGTGTTTGATGCGATCTATACGTTATAAGATCTCACCAGTTCAAGTTTTTATGGTTCCCGTTACCACAAGTTTCACTGCTCAGCATGAAGTAGAGCTGCGGGGGGCTCCCTGCGCGCTGGACACACCACCTACGTCACCTTCAACGCTCATCTCCACCACCAGATGGCAAAGTTGCACCTTCTACCATCTTCATGAACCTTAAACTGATGACCTTCAATGTGAGAGGCCTGAACAGTCCCTACAAGAGAAGAGCCCTTTGGAAAACTGCCATGGAAGCGAACTGCAACATCCTGTGCGCTCAAGAGACTCACTTTTCTAGCACGAAACCACCAAAATGCACACATCCCAAGTTTCAACAAGTAATCACAGCCAACAACAACACTAAGAAGAATGGAGTCCTAATAGCTATCAGGGACAGGTTAACCTTTTCTCTCCTGCAGGTACATGTGGACCCTCGAGGCCGCTTTATCATCCTGGTGGCTGAAATGGACCATGTCACCTATACCCTGGTAAACCTGTATGCACATACAGTATGTGAGATCTCAAAAATTTATTCGTAAAGTACTCACAATGGCAAACAAAATGCAGAAAGGTAGATTAATTGTCTGTGGCGACTTTAACATGGTTATGAATGCGGAGTGGGACACTTCTTCTGTGGCTCTTAGGCAGAGGCCTTCTCTGGGAGCCCTCTGTCATGAGGAACGGCTTTTTGACCCCTGGCGCTGCCTTAGATCCACGGAAAGAGATTATACGCACTTCTCAGCAGTCCATAACAGCTACTCTAGAATTGATTTTTTCCTTACAGATATGCACACGCTACAGAAGGTCCAAACCGCTGACATCCATAACATCACCTGGTCTGATCACGCTCCGGTGACAATTGAGGTTGTGGATGACAGCAAGTCCACTCAAAAACCACTGTGGCGCAATAACACATTTCCCCTATCGCAGCCCAAAATTAGGGATGAAATAGCAGAAAAAGTGAATGAGTATTTCAACTTTAACGATACTGGGGAATGCTCCCCAATGACAGTATGGTGTGCTCATAAGGCCTTTGCTCGAGGTGTCCTCATTCAGATAGCTTCTAGAGAGAGGAAAAAAAAAATGACCCGTATGTCACAACTCCATGACACTATAGCAGATCTAGAACTGAAACACAAAAACCCCAGTACCAGAACCAACGAGGTTCTTTCCCGGCTAACAACCTGCCGGGAGCAACTGAGGCAGGAACTTAGAGCAGATTACGAAACGTACTTTAAAAAACTAAAACTTACTTACTACTCCCAGAATAACCGCTCGGGAAAATTATTAGCAGCCCAACTAAGGAAAAAACAAGCACGTTCGAACATCGCTCAAATTAGGCATCACATCAACGACACGATATTCCAAAACCCCAAGGACATAGCTAATGTATTTAAAGAATACTACGAATCTCTGTACAATCTAAACAATGACCCCGCAACGCACCATCCCACAAACGCGGAGATAGACGGGTTCCTTAACGGAATTCGCCTACCTTCGGTGGACAAAGCATCCCTCCAAAAACTAAACTCCCCCATTACACACCAAGAAGTAGAAACAGTAATCGCAGCACTACCCATGCATAAATCGCCAGGTGCGGATGGATTTTCCGCCGAGTACTACAAAGCACTCACCCAGACCCTTACCCCTGCACTAGTTAAGGTTTTCAACATAGCGGCTACATCAGGCAGCTTCCCCAGAGAGATGCTACAAGCTGTTATAGTCACAATACCGAAAAATGGCAAGGACACATCACACCCCCAAAACTTTAGACCCATATCCCTCTTAAATTCGGACCTCAAAATCTATGCTAAAATCCTAGCGAATAGATTAAAAGACATCACCCCTTCCCTTATAGGATTGGATCAGGTCGGCTTTGTCAAAAGCAGGCAGGCGCCGGATGGAATTAGACGTATGTTGAACCTCCTGAGCATGGCTGAAACCAAAAAAGTACCTAGCATATTCCTGGCCTTAGATGCGGAAAAGGCCTTCGACAGGGTCCACTGGGGATACCTGTCTAGGACCTTGCACAAATTTGGCATCTCGGGCCTGATCCACTCAGCTATCATGTCTTTATACACGAACCCCACAGCACAAGTCTATACTTCCACGATGCTCTCAGACCCCTTCAGATTATCCAATGGTACCCGGCAGGGCTGCCCACTCTCGCCAATAATTTTCTCCCTAATTATAGAGCCACTAGCAGAATATGTAAGAGGTGACGCTGAGATAGAGGGCATAGACTCTGGTCACGAATCCCTCAAAATAGGACCCTTCGCTGATGACATTATCTTAACATTAACTAATCCGATTAAATCCTTACCTGCCATTAACTCCCTCTTACACAAGTTTGGAAATGTTTCCTACTACAAGGTCAACACTAATAAATGTTTTGCATTAACCATCAACATACCTGAAAAAACTAAGCCCAGACTAAAAGAAATTTTCCCATGCACCTGGGACCCGCCTTCAATAACATATCTGGGTGTGCAGCTGTCCTCCTCCTCCACCAACATCTACTCATGCAATTTCCCTCCACTCTTGCTTAAAGTGGAAGCGGAACTAAACCAAATAAGTAAACTTCCACTTACGTGGCTGGGGAGGATAGCTGCATATCAAATGCAAGTAATGCCTAAGCTGCTCTATGTCTTCAGGACCGTACCAATCCCTATCCCCCAGCAATTCTTTACACACATAGATAAACTACTTAAAAAATTTATATGGGGTGGTAAAAAACCGAGGATCGCATTAGCACAGCTTTACAAACCTAAACACCTAGGCGGAGCTGGCCTCCCCAATGCTCAACTATACTATAAAGCGGCACTAATGGACCAGATGCGCTACTGGTTCTCGTGTCAAACGGACAATAGATGGTCAGATATTGAACGAACAGTGACCCCTGGTCACGATCTACCAGCACTTGCTATAGCCGCTTGCATCCATCACAAACCCAACATTCCCTCATACCCAGCCATACAAGCTACTGTTCATGCATGGTCCTCTCTAGTCAATACTAAGTTCAATGATATTCCAACCTGCACATTAAGAATACCACTAGCAGCATATGAGTACCTCATACCGAACTTCTCAGCCTACAGCTGGAAAAAACAGGGAGTACACTTCTATACTAATGACCTGGATACATTGGATGAACTTGATAAATACAAAATGCTCCAACTAAACCACTACTCACATTCCAATCCGACCCGTACGATCATAATCCCACAGATCCTATGGGAATTCCTGCTCCATAAATCCCCACCTCCTCGCAAAGGCATCTCCTTGTTCTACACATTCGCCTCCCCTACCTATCTACAGGCTAAATTACCTAATATGCATAAGTGGGAGCGGGACCTTCAAAGGGAATATCCTCTGCACCAATGGCACACAGCCATAAAATATAACAGCAAATCTTCCTCTTGCATAGACCACTGGGATAACGCGCAAAAATTACTACATAGGTGGTACCTTACACCTTCTCGACTGAACAAGATGAAACCCTCCGTTTCAGCACTATGCTGGAGAGAGTGCCTATCTATGGGCAATCTTCTTCACATATTTTGGAGCTGTAAGCACATCCAACCGTTCTGGGAAAAAGTCCAATCTCTCATCTACAATGTTACCAATACCCATATCAAACTTGAACCAGCGCTAACGCTGCTGAGCCTGGGTATTGAAGCTTATCCCCCTCTAATGAGGAGAGTAGTAATCCATATACTATTTGCGGCACGTATTTCAATAGCAAAAGAATGGCTTTCGCTAGCACCCCCTAAAATAGAAGAAGTTATCTCTAGAGTAAACGCCCAATACACAATGGAAAGAGCTCTTGCCTACTCTAAAGGGGGATCCCCGAATTTCCATAAACAGTGGGAAATTTGGAGATCCTCAAAACACGCCTCCTCACATTCATGAAATTCTATTACTGATACGCTAACGCACACGAATGCCTCTGGTGCGATGGTATACTAATAGAATCTTTCAACCTGAATAGGTTGGATACTTACCAAAGAGCAACTAATGGTGATGGGTTGGGTGTGTGGGGATAACAATGCACTCTGCACATATGTCAACTATATATCTATGTTTGTGTTTTATAACCCTGAAGTGACAGCACTTGCTACTCACAGTCTAACTTCCCGTGGACCCTTCATAGGACCCACGGCAAGCTACTATACAGGTACCCAGCAATAAGCCTGGTCACAGTGTGAACCCAAAGGGGGTGACGGGCTGTACCTTCTACGGAGGTCAAACATTCAACCCAATTAGTAGCTTGAACACAGGATGTATACTCCTGATTATATCTGTAGCAAGTGTTGTGTATGCATAGTCACCTTGTATAATCCTATAAATGCATATATTGAATGCTCTGTAATGTACAAGTGAAATTCAATAAAAATCTATTGTTTAAAAAAAAAAAAAAAAAAAAAAAACACGTGCCACATAGCCTGCTTGAGTGCGAACCAAGCCATAAGGAGTGTAACGGATACTATACAACTTCTTTGTTCCAGAAATCAACTTTGCTATTGCTTGTCTGGCCATTATGAATGAGCTATTTTCTTCCTCAAAGGTCCATATCAGCAGCCTCTCCCTATTGCAGCAACCTCTGCTACTGCCTGTACTTAGTCCATATGCTGTACTGTATATGCTGCTGCCTGGATAGAAGATGCATAGATGCAGAACTACTAAATAAGGTCTCCCAGGACAGGACAGGACAAACATCTCACTCTTCTGTTTCCCACCAGGCCTCCCTTTGCCTCAGGCCCCATAGTGGCCACATTGGCGATATGGCAGTAGTTACCCTATTAATGCTCTATGATTAAGCCCCAGTAAGAGGTGAAATATGTTAGGGGGAGGATTCTGGGTGGAATGTCTGTGCTTGCGCTGAACAAAAAGTTATTTTTATCCTTTGGAAGAGGTGTGCAAGAGTTTTGCTGAATTGTGTGTGGAAGAAGAAGACCCCAGAGAAATGAGCACCTGTGAGCTGGGAATGGCTTAATCTTTTCTGAGTAACATCCTTTAAACAAACATTAAAGCGATTGTATACCCGCACATCTAAAAAAAAAAAAAAAAAAAAAACCTGCAAGGCAAAGGCATAATGAGCTAATATGCACCACATACTAGCTCATTATGAAACACTTACCTTAGACCGAAGCCCCCATATTGCAGGGAGCTGACATCTTGCCCTCTGCGTTTCTTCCAGGTTCGTGGCTCCGTTGCGGTGAGTGGCCGGAGCCGCGATGATGTCACTCCCGCGCATGTGCGCGGGAGGCTTCTTCTTGGCAAGATGCTGCAGGACCTTCAGCCAGGCATTCAGAGCGCATGCACCGGTGAAGTCAGCGGCTGCATGTAAAGGGAATATCTCCTAAACCATACAGGTTTAGGAGATATTAATTTTACCTACAGTTAAGCCTTATTATAGGCTTACCTGTAGGTAAAAATGACAAATTAGGATATACAACCACTTTAATTGCTCTTTCCCTGTTAACCCAAATTGGTTTATCCAATGTATAAATTATAACATTATTACTATGAAATATTTTGGACTTACCACATTGCTGAAACTGGTATTGATTAAACCCAGTACCAGGCTATTTACTCTGATGTTCATGAAACGCAAAGCTTGTGCCAACATATTGGTTAATCCAAGTAACGTTGTCTTAGTTATTGAATATGGACCAATATACTAAAAAATAAATAATACATATTCTTTATCAATATTTATTTCTGAATTTATTTATATACGGAGAGAGACAGAGAAGGAGAGTCTACACATTGTAACTAATTACAGTGTTTGTCTTTCAGACCTTAAAACTTTTAGCCCTCTTTCACAAAGGGTTAATTAGGCTTTCCACAGATAACGGAAAATTTATTATCAAATACTTACTGTAATTTTTCTTTTCTGATGGACTCCATGGCAGTCTTCTTGTGGGTTAACCCCACCTCCTCTCCAATGCTATAGGACCCCATTCCCATAAAATTGAGCTTACAGCCAGAGACTGCATTCCGTAACTAGCCAACTCTTCACCAATGGGTGGAAACTCCGTCTGCCATGGAGTCCATCAGGAAAGGAAAATTACGGTAAGTATTTGATAATAAATTTTCTGTTTTCCTGACAGACTCCATGGCAGTCTGCGTGTGGGAAATAACTAGCCAAACCACACGTGTGGGTATGCTGATCAAAAAGAAATTTAATTTGCCCCGTCAACCGACAGGATTCTTAAACCAAAGTTCACAGAAGATAGAGAAGCAGGTTCTATGCAATAATGTGACATAAAGGTAATAATGGAGGCCCACAAGGCCACTTTGCAGATGAAATCTGGAGCCACATGCCGGGTTGCTGCCCACAAAGCCGCCATATCCCTGGTGGAATGTGCTGTCACCGCCTCTGGAGGAGCCAAGCCCTTAGCCCTATAACCTGCTGGATGGATTGGACGATCCAGGCCGCGATCGTTCTGGTTGAAGCTCGCTTTCCTTTGTTATTCCCGGAGTGCAGGATGAAAAGATAGTCAGAACGTCTAAAGGAGGAAGTAACTTGCAGGTATTCCTTCAGTATTTCCGCTACATCCAGAGGGTGAGCTTCAGTGGACCCTGGGGCCCTGAATGTAGGTAGGAAAATTTCTTGGTTCTCATGGAACACTGAAGTAACTTTTGGGTTTATATCGAGCATAGGGATGAGGACAACCCGGTCCGGGAAGAAAGTCAGGAATGGTTCTTCATGACCCAAGGACCCGAACTCAGAATCCCTTTTGGTTGAAGTGATGGCCACTTGGAAGGCGACTTTTGCAGAAAGGTCTTTGATAGAAAGTGGAGAGGATCCCGCGGTACTGAGTCCAGTCAGTGAGTCGAGAACAAGGGGAAGATCCCATTTTGGGAATCTTGGCCCTCTTTGGGGCCCGAGTCTTGCCACCCCATGGAAGAACTGCCGGATTAGAGGGTGAATGGCCCATGATGTTCCGGAGAAGGCCGACAGGGCTGAGACTTGGACTCTGAGAGAGCTGATGGACAGAGACAGATCTATGCCGGATTGAAGGAAGCCAAGGATATCTGGGGATTCCTGGATCTCTGAACGATCTACCCATAGAGGATGAGAATTCAACAAACTTGGCACATATTCTCCCATAGACCTTATTTGTGCTTGCCTTTCTCGAAACATATGAGTGTGGAAATCATTCTTGAGGTGCACACGAGAGTTTCCAGCCTCTCCTACTCAAGAACCAGACCATCAGTCTCAGTAACGCCGGGCAAGGGTGCAGGACTGCCCCACGAGAAAGAAGGTCCGGTCTGAGAGGAAGAGGAACTGGGTCATGGAAGCTGAGCAGGGTCAGGAGGGGAAACCGTGGCCTGTTACCTCCATCTCGACCGCTTCCGCTTGGAGCCTCCACAAAAACCTGAGGATGATCGGGAACGGGGGAAAGGCATATGCCCTGTTGAAGCTCCTCCGATCTGTCAGGGCATCTATTCCAAAGACCTGGCTGCAACTGCCCCAAGTGTAATACTTCCTGATCTTGAAGTTGCAGGGGGATGCAAACAGATCTACTTCGGGATCGACTCCCAAGGACAGGATCCCCTCGAACGTCTCCACATGAAGGCACCACTCGTTGTTGTCTGTGTGCGAGACAGGAAGTCCACTTGGATGTTTTGGACTCCAGCGATGAAGACTGCTGAGATATTGGCCAGGTTTTTCTGAGCCCAGGACATGATGGGCTTGACTTCTTGGTGAAAGGTGGAGCTCCGGGTGCCCCCTTGCCTCTTCACATAGGAGACCGCTGTGGTGTTGTCCATTCTCAGTAAAACTGATTCCCCTTTCAGGAGATGAGTGAAGGTTTGAAGGGCGCACCAGGCTGCCCATAGTTCCAGGATGTTTGAGCCCGGGTTGTGAAGGCGGGCATCCCACCTGCTTCGTGAAAGTTCTTTTTTTTTTTTTTATTTAGTCTTTTTTAAGAAAATGCACAAAAAAAATTCTATACATCTTAAAATCTTTCATACATCTTCTTATTTCTAATCCCCCTCCCCCCTCTCCCAGTCCTGATCTGTTATCCTCGTTTCCTTTTCTAATTCTGTCCATTTCACTCGTGCCCTGCACATATTTCTCTGACATTTTGAAAACACTCTATTTCTCCCAGGTTGCTCTATGACTTTCCACCCGTCCCTGCTCTCCGCTGCATAGGTACTCCATGTTACAGATATGGTCTACTCTTTGAAGCCACTCTTTTATACTTGGTTTCCTTATATACACAACCATTTTTTTGGAATGAGTCCTTTTGCTGCATTGAGCAGGAACGGGACCAAAGTTTTCTTATATTGTTTTCTTTTTTTATTTGTCCCATGAGACAAGCAATTCCAGGGGTTTTGTGGGATCTTCTCCCCTGTTATCACCTTAATATATTCTAAAATTTCCTACCAGTAGTCTTTTATCTTTGGGCACTCCCACCATATGTGTATTGTTATTCCTGTTTGTTTACAGTTCCTCCAAAACTGAGAGGACTTGTTTGGCTGGAATGTGTTAATTCTCTCTGGTGTCAAATGCCAACGCACCATATACTTATAATTTGCCTCAATCGTATTTATGTCAGATGCATAATTGTGTACTGCTCCTATCATTTGTGTTTCATCTAATTTTATGCCCAAATCTTGTTCCCATTTTTCTATGAAGGGTAGAGTCCCATGTCCTTCTAATTCTGTTAGTATTTCATTAATTTGAGATATTTCATGTTTTAGAGGCGTTTTTATATTACAGAGCTTTTCGATTGGAGTTAACGCTTTCTCATCTCTGATTGGTTGAGGGATTGTGCTTACTAAATGTTTTATTTGCAAATATTCCCAATCGTTAACCTGGTGCCACCCGTGAGTCATTATTAAACCCTGCCTTGTCCTAATTTTACCTTGCATAATAATGTCCTTTAATTGTGCGGTTCCCATTTGATTTCTCAACCGTGTCCCATTTCCTGGGGTAAAAAAATTTGTGCCCGTTAATGAAATTAGAGGAGAATTATATTTCCATTTTTCTTTTCGATATAATGTGTCCCATACTTTAAATACAATTTTAGTTAACTCTACTGTGTGTTCTCAGTTTCGGTGGAATCCAAATGTTTTTTTGAAGTTGTGTCGTGTTTGTGTCTTCCATTCTCACCCATCTCTTTTTAGTGTTTGCCCATTCTATTAGTCTTGCCAAAATAATTGCCTTATGATACCTTTTTACATCAAACTGTGCCAACCCTCCATTTTTTTTCCTAGTTTAAAGAATATTATTTACTCTGGCTTTTTTATTTTGCCATATGAATTTCAGGATTATTGTTTTTATTACTTTGAAAAAACTTTGTGGTATTTCTATCGGGAGTATTTGAAATGTATATATTATTTTTGGTAAAATCACAATTTTTAGTATATTTATCCTCCCTATCCATGAGATTGGTCTCCTCGATATATATTTTTTATCTCTGTTTTAACTTTGTTAAGTAGTGGAATATAATTGGCGTGTTATATCCTCTCTAGGGTAGGTGTTATTTTAATTCCTAAATATGTTAACTCTTCTCTCTCCCAAGTAAAAGGGAATTCCTGTTGTAGTGCTTTTTCCTCTTTTTTTTATCTACTCCTAAATTTAATATTACTGTTTTTATGGGATTGATCTTAAAATTCGTAAGCTTTTCTTAAGCTTTCATATTCTTTCAGTTCTTTTATTAGGCTGGGTAATGACAGCCTTGGTTTGGCCATATTCAGGAGTATGTCGTCTGCATATGCTGCCAACTTATGTTCTTCTCCCACCTTAACCCCTCCTATAGCCACATTATTCAGTATTTTTGTTAGTAATGGTTCTAATGCAATTACATACAGGAGTGGCGAGAGCGGGCATCCTTGCCTTGTCCTATTGAACATCTCAAAGGCAGACGACATATTCCCATTGACCATGACCCTGGCTGTAGGATGTTTATATAGATTATTAATCCATCTCATAATTCTTGGTTCCAACCCTATACTCCAGAGTGCATCCATCATAAATCCCCAATCTACTCGATCAAATGCTTTTTCAGCATCGATCGAAATGAGGAGCATTGGGGATTTACTCTCCTTATCCTTATTCATTATTAACATAGTTCTTATACTATTGGCCCTACCCTCCCTTCCTGGTACAAAGCCAGCTTGATCTACATTTATCAAATCTGGCATAAAGTTTTTTTAGTCTTGATGCCAGAATCTTTGCATATAGCTTTGTGTCTACATTTAACAACACTATAGGGCGATAAATAGAACAGATGGTTCTATCTTTTCCTACTTTTGGTATTATTGAAATATTGGCAAGAAGAGATTCTTTTCCTTTTTCTTCATTTTCTCCTATTTTGTTAAAATAATTACATAATACTGGGACTAAATGTTCTTTAAATCTTTTATAATATTTAATCCTAAACCCATCTGGGCCTGGGCTTTTTCCCCCTGGTGTTTCCTTTAGGGCTTTATAGATTTCGTCTTGGGTAATTAGTTCATTTAATAACTCTGCACTTTCTGTTGTTATTTTTTGGTAGATTAACTTCCGCTGTATTTTAGATTTTCTACTCTCCTCCTCCTGTCGTGTCTCTTTATTTCTGATTGCATATAATGCACTATAGTATGTTTTGAAAGCCTCTGAGATATCAGTTGTTTTGTATTTCACTTTGCCTTTCTCATTTTTTATCTTTTCTATACAATTTAAGTTTTCTTAGATATTTTTGCTAGGTATTTCCCAGGCTTGTTCCCCCACATGTATCTTTCATTTGCAACATTTTTAAATACTTTTCTAGTTTATTGTTCCATCATGTCCCTTAACCGACCCCTTTTTATAACAATCTTCTGATGTGTTTCTATTTCTAATTGTGTTTTATATTTTTGTTCAAACTCATAGTTTTTTTTATTGCATTTTTCATTTTTATTTCTCTTTCTTTAGGGGACATGTATCAGTGCAAAAAAAAAGTTTTTTTGGGAGCAGTGATTTTAATGATGCTTAAAGTAAAAAAAAAAGTGAAATATTCCTTTAAATATCGTACCTGGGGGGTGTCTATAGTATGCCTGTAAAGTGGCGCATGTTTCCCATGCTTAGAACAGTCCCTGCACAAAATGACATTTTTAAAGGAATAAAAGTCATTTAAAACTGCTTGCGGCTTCAATGTAATGTCGGGTCCTGGCAATATGGATGAAAATCAGTGAGACAAACGGCATGGGTACCCCCCAGTCCATTACCAGGCCCTTTGGGTCTTGTATGGATATTAAGGGGAACCCCGCACCCAAATGAAAAAAAAGGAAAGGCGTGGGGCCACCAGGCCCTATATACTCTAAACAGCAGTATACAGGCGGTGCAAACAAGACAGGGACTGTAGGTTTGTTGTTAAGTAGAATCTGTTTGTAATTTTGAACTGGTACATTTTTAACGTGTTTAGCTCCAGCCAAAAAAATCTATTTTAACCTTTTTGGAAAACATAGGGAAGGGTTATCACCCCTGTGACATTTGTTTTGCTGTCTGTGCTCCTCTTCAGAAAATTTCACCTCACTTTCTGTCCCAATGACAAATGTTTTTAGAAAATTTGGGGTTTTTAGTGAAACAAGGATTGGTGATAAAGCATCAGTGGAAAGGAGAAACGTTTTCCCATATTAACTCTTACAGGAGAGAATTTCATCTCACTTCCTGTTGTCTGCTTCCGTTTGCAAGTAGTAGTCATTTGTAAGTTGGATGTTTGAAAGTAGGGGCCTGCCCTATATACTCTGCAGAAATTTGGGCCTTAGGTGTTGGTGTTGCCACAACACTGTAAGCCCTCACAGGGCCCTGCTGTGAAATTTTAGATCAAGAATTGTAATTACATGCCCCTGTTAAACAGAGGCAGAAAAATTGGGCCTTTGGTGATGGTGGTGGTGCTGGTGCCACAACACTGTAAGTCCTCACAGTTACTCTTGGTGGGCGCTGGAACGGGCCCTGCTGTGAAATATTAGATCAAGAATTGTAATTACATGCACCTGTTGAACGGGGGCAGAAAAATTGGGCTTTTGTTGGAGGTGGTGCTGGTGCCACAACACTGTAATGCCCCGTACACACGGTTGGATTTTCCGACGGAAAATGTGTGATAGGACCTTGTTGTCGGAAATTCCGACCGTGTGTAGGCTCCATCACACATTTTCCATCGGATTTTCGGACACACAAAGTTTGAGAGCAGGATATAAAATTTTCCGACAACAAAATCCGTTGTCGAAAATTTCGATCGTGTGTACACAAATCCAACGCACAAAGTGCCACGCATGCTCAGAATAAATAAAGAGATGAAAGCTATTGGCCACTGCCCCATTTATAGTCCCGACGTATGTTTTTTACGTCACCACGTTCACAATGATCGGATTTTCCGACAACTTTGTGTGACCGTGTGTATGCAAGACAAGTTTGAGCCAACATCTGTCGGAAAAAATCCATGGATTTTGTTGTCGGAATGTCCGAACAAAGTCCGACCGTGTGTACAGGGCATAAGTCCTCACAGTTACTCTTGGTGGGCGCAGAAACGGGCCCTGCTTTGAAATATTAGATCAAGAATTGTAATTACATGCACCTGTTGAACAGGGGCAGAAAAATTGGGCCTTTGGTGGTGGTGGTGCTGGTGCCAGAACACTGTAAGTCCTCACAGTTACTCTTGGTGGGCGCTGGAACAGGCCCTGCTGTTAAATATTAGATCAAGAATTGTAATTAAATGTCCATGTTGAACAGGGGCAGAAAAATTGGACCTTAGGCACTAGGGATGAGCCGAACACCCCCCTGTTCGGTTCGCACCAGAACATGCGAACAGGAAAAAAGTTTGTTCGAACACGCGAACACCGTTAAAGTCTATGGGACACGAACATGAATAATCAAAAGTGCTAATTTTAAAGGCTTATATGCAAGTTATTGTCATAAAAAGTGTTTGGGGACCTGGGTCCTGCCCCAGGGGACATGGATCAATGCAAAAAAAAGTTTTAAAAACGGCCGTTTTTTCAGGAGCAGTGATTTTATTAATGCTTAAAGTCAAACAATAAAAGTGTAATATCCCTTTAAATTTCGTAGCTGGGGGGTGTCTATAGTATGCCTGTAAAGGGGCACATGTTTCCTGTGTTTAGAACAGTCTGACAGCAAAATTACATTTTGAAGGAAAAAACACATTTAAAACTACCCGCGGCTATTGCATTGCCGACAATACACATAGAAGTTCATTGATAAAAACGGCATGGGAATTCCCCACAGGGCATCCCCGAACCAAAATGAAAAAAAACAAATGACGTGGGGGTCCCCCTAAATTCCATACCAGGCCCTTCAGGTCTGATATGGATATTAAGGGGAACCCCGGCCAAAATTAAAAAAAAAATGACGTGGGGTTCCCCCTAAATTCCATACCAGACCCTTCAGGTCTGGTATGGATTTTAAGGGGAACCCCGCGCCAAAAAAAAAAAAAAAAACGGCGTGGGGTCCCCCCAAAAATCCATACCAGACCCTTATCTGAGCACGCAACCTGGCAGGCTGCAGGAAAAGAGGGGGGACGATAGTGCGGCCCCCCCCCCTCCTGAACCGTACCAGGCCACATGCCCTCAACATTGGGAGGGTGCTTTGGGGTAGCCCCCCAAAACACCTTGTCCCCATGTTGATGAGGACAAGGGCCTCATCCCCACAACCCTGGCCGGTGGTTGTGGGGGTCTGCGGGCGGGGGGCTTATCGGAATCTGGAAGCCCCCTTTAACAAGGGGACCCCCAGATCCCGGCCCCCCCCTGTGTGAAATGGTAAGGGGGTACTTACCCCTACCATTTCACTAAAAAACTGTCAAAAATGTTAAAAATGACAAGAGACAGTTTTTGACAATTCCTTCATCTTCTTCTGGTTCTTCTGGCTCTTCTGGTTCTTCCTCCGGCGTTCTCGTCCAGCATCTCCTCTGCGGCGTCTTCTATCTTCTTCTCCTCGGGCCGCTCCGCACCCATGGCATGGGGAGGAGGCTCCCGCTCTTCTCTTCATCTTCTTCTTCATCTCTTCTTCCTTCTTCTATTCTTCTCTTCTTCATTTTCTTCTCCGGGCCGCTCCGCATCCATGCTGTGGCATGGAGGGAGGCTCCCACTGTGTGACGGCGTCTCTTCGTCTGACGGTTCTTAAATAACAGGGGGCGGGGCCACCCGGTGACCCCGCCCCCCTCTGACGCACGGGACATGACGGGACTTCCCTGTGGCATTCCCCGTGACGTCACAGGGAAGTCCCGTCAAGTCACTGTGCGTCAGAGGGGGGCGTGGTCACCGGGTGGCCCCGCCCCCTGTTATTTAAGAACCGTCAGACGAAGAGACGCCGTCACACAGCGGGAGCCTCCCTCCATGCCACAGCATGGATGCGGAGCGGCCTGGAGAAGAAAATGAAGAAGAGAAGAAGAGAAGAAGGAAGAAGGAAGAAGAGATGAAGAAGAAAATGAAGAGAAGAGCGGGAGCCTGCCCCCCATGCCATGGGTGCGGAGCGGCCCGAGGAGAAGAAGATAGAAGACGCCGTAGAGGAGATGCTGGACGAGAACGCCGGAGGAAGAACCAGAAGAGCCAGAAGAACCAGAAGAAGATGAAGGAAGATAGAAGAAGCATTTAAATAAAGGAATTGTCAAAAACTGTCTCTTGTCATTTTTAACATTTTTGACAGTTTTTTTGTGAAATGGTAGGGGTAAGTACCCCCTTACCATTTCACACAGGTGGGGGGCCGGGATCTGGGGGTCCCCTTGTTAAAGGGGGCTTCCAGATTCCGATAAGCCCCCCGCCCGCAGACCCCCACAACCACCGGCCAGGGTTGTGGGGATGAGGCCCTTGTCCTCATCAACATGGGGACAAGGTGTTTTGGGGGGCTACCCCAAAGCACCCTCCCAATGTTGAGGGCATGTGGCCTGGTACGGTTCAGGAGGGGGGGCGCACTCCCGCCCCCCCCTCTTTTCCTGCGGCCTGCCAGGTTGCGTGCTCGGATAAGGGTCTGGTATGGATTTTTGGGGGGACCCCACGCCGTTTTTTTTTTTTTTTTTGGCGCGGGGTTCCCCTTAAAATCCATACCAGACCTGAAGGGTCTGGTATGGAATTTAGGGGGAACCCCACGTCATTTTTTTTTAAATTTTGGCCGGGGTTCCCCTTAATATCCATATCAGACCTGAAGGGCCTGGTATGGAATTTAGGGGGACCCCCACGTCATTTGTTTTTTTTAATTTTGGTTCGGGGATGCCCTGTGGGGAATTCCCATGCCGTTTTTATCAATGAACTTCTATGTGTATTGTCGGCAATGCAATAGCCGCGGGTAGTTTTAAATGTGTTTTTTCCTTCAAAATGTCATTTTGCTGTCAGACTGTTCTAAACACAGGAAACATGCGCCCCTTTACAGGCATACTATAGACACCCCCCAGCTATGAAATTTAAAGGGATATTACACTTTTATTGTTTGACTTTAAGCATTATTAAAATCACTGCTCCTGAAAAAACGGCCGTTTTTAAAACTTTTTTTTGCATTGATCCATGTCCCCTGGGGCAGGACCCAGGTCCCCAAACACTTTTTATGACAATAACTTGCATATAAGCCTTTAAAATTAGCACTTTTGATTTCTCCCATAGACTTTTAAAGAGTGTTCCGCGGCATTCGAATTTGCCGCAAACACCCCAAATTGTTCGCTATTCGGCGAACTTGCGAACAGCCAATGTTTGAGTCGAACGTGAGTTCGACTCGAACTCGAAGCTCATCCCTATTAGGCACTGGTGCTGGTGAAACAACACTGCAACCCCTCACAGATACTCTAGTTGGAGCGCAGGAACAAGCCCTGCTGCAAAGTATTGCAGCAAAAATTTTAATTACACGCCCCTGTTAAACAGGGGCTGAAAAATTGGGCCTTAACCACTGGTGGCAGCACCCAGAACCAAAAATGTTCTTACAAGCTATCAGCATGATCATTGAGGAGGAAGAGGATGATCACTCAGCATAACAGGATAGTGACTCAGCATCAGCATAGGCAGTCTTGAAGGGATCTGACATTTAAAAAAAAATGATTCGGTTACTTTAGCATCAGGTGCTTGGTAGCTGGTGGTGATCCAAGACTGATTCATTTTTATGAAGGTCAGTCGATCAACCAAGTCAGTGGACGGACGCACCCTGTGATCGGTTACAAAGCCTCCAGCAGCACTGAATGTGCGTTCCGAAAGAACGCTGGATGCAGGACAGGCCAGTAGCTCAATTGCATACTGTGCAAGCTCTGGCCAGTGATCCATCCTCAAGAACCAATAACCCAGAGGATTTTCGGTGGGAAAGGTGTCCAAGTCACATCTTGCCCCTAGGTATTCTTGCACCATGTAAAACAGACGCTGGCGATGGTTGCTGGAACCGATCATACCTTGGGGCTGTGGACTAAAAAATTGTCTAAACGCATCGGTCAGACGGCCACCTTCTCCACCGCTCCTTCTTTGACTGACCGAAGCCTCAGCAACACGTTGTCCAGGAACAGGAGTTTGTAACATCCCAGTCTCTGGGAACGCGTTGCACAGACCTTTCTGCAAGGCCTCCCGAAGATGTTTCATCCTCTGCTCCCTCTGCGACGGCAAGATAAGGTCTGCAACCTTACCCTTGTAACGTGGATCAAGGAGGGTTGCCAGCCAGTATTGATCCCTCTCCTTTATACCACGAATATGAGGATCCTTCCACAGGCTTTGCAGGATCAGAGAGGCCATGCAGCGTAGGTTTGCTGAGGCATTCGGTCCGGAGTCCTCTGGGTCACTAAGGATGACATGATCCGCAGCCACCTCCTCCCAGCCACGTACAAGTCCATGGGTTTCTTGGGACTGTAAATGATCCCATAAAGCTGCTGATGCTGAGTGCCAGGCTCCACCTCCATGCTGACACAATCCTCCTCCTCCTCGTCCTCTTCCTGTGTGATCGGCGGGCACGCAGGAACACTGTCTGGATAAAGGGGGCCTTGAGAGCTAAGGAAGTCCTCCTCTTCCTGCCTCTGTTCTGACTCAAGTGCCCTGTCCATTATATCATGCAGCGTGTGCTCCAACAAGTGGACAAGGGGGACGGTGTCACTGATGCATGCACTGTCACTGCTCACCATCCTTGTGGCCTCCTCAAATGGTGACAGGACAGTGCATGCATCCCTGATCATGGCCCACTGGCGTGGGGAAAAAAACAATCTCCCCTGTCCTGGTGCCATAGTCACACAGGTACTCATTGATGGCCCTCTGCTGTGTGTGCAGCTGCTGCAGCATGGCCAACATTGAGTTTCACCTGGTAGGCATGTCACAGATTAGGCGTTTCTTGGGCAGGTTAAATTATTTTCATAGGTCTGCCAGCCGAGCACTGGCATTTTATGACCGGCGGAAATGCACACATACTTTCTTGGCCTGCCACAGGACATCCTGTAAGCCCGGGTACCTGCCCAAGAACCGCTGCCCCACCAAGTTAAGGACATGAGCCAAACAGGGCACATGGATCAGTTGTCCCGGTCGGAGGGCGGAGAGGAGGTTGGTGCCATTGTCGCAAACCACCATTCCTGCCTTAAGTTGGCGTGGCGTCAACCATCTCTGAACCTGCCCCTGGAGAGCTGACAGAATCTCTGCCCCAGTGTTGCTCCTGTCCCCCAAGCACACCAGCTCAAACACCGCATGGCATCTTTTGGCCTGCGTGCTCGCATAGCCCCTTGAACGCCTACGGAGCACCGATGGTTCCGAGGGCAAAGCACAGAAAGAGGCCATGGAGGAAAAAGAAGAGGAGGGAGTGGAGGAGAGAGGTGTGCCAGAATCACCAGTACTGGCATTTTGGAGGCGTGGTGGTGGAACAACCTCCAATACTACTGCACCTTGTCCTGCATCCTTCCCAGCTGCCAGCAGAGTCACCCAATGCGTCGTGAAACTTATAGGTAACGTCTCTGTCCATGCTTGCTGGACCATGAGTCAGTGGTAATATGCACCTTACCGTTGACCGCCCTGTCCAGCAAGGCCAAGACATTGCCTTCCACATGCTGGTAGAGAGCCGGAATCGCCTTCTGTGAGAAAAAGTGGCGTTTGGGAAAACTCCCACTGAAGAACCGCACATTCCACAAACTCAGGGAAGGGGGCAGAGTCTACCAACTGAAAAGGTAGCAGTTGAAGTGCTAGCAATTTTGCCAAGCTAGCATTCAACCGCTGGGCATGTGGATGGCTGGGAGCGAAGTTCTTTCTGCAGTGCAGCAGCTGGGGCAGGGAAATTTGCCTGGGGTACAATCTGACGTTGGTGTACCGATAGTAGATTGCCCACAAGTACGTGGCTGTGATACACCTAATTCTACACCTTCATTCCTCTCAGTGCAGGTCTCAGAGAGGACTGAAGGTATAGTGGGGTTGGAGATCCCAGCTGATGAGGAGCAAGGAGAGGTCCTCTTTGTTCTTTGGTGTGGGTCTTTAAGATACGCTTGCCAACGAAACTGCATGGCAGGTCAACATATGTCTGGTCAAGCATGTGGTGCTCAAGCGGGAGATATTTTGGCCACGCGAGATACGCTTGAGACATATGTTGCAAATAGCAGCGGTGGGATCTGATGCACTCGTCTCAAAAAAGGCCCACACCAAAGAACCTTTGAAATAACCCACAGAGACAGCAGCGCCCTGCACATGCGGAGCTTTGGGGTGTGATGCAGTCAGTGTGCTACCCTTAGGCTGGCCCCTGGAGGGCATCCTACCTCGTTGGTGATGTGCCTCCTCCTCCTCTCTCCTATCAGGCACCCACGTGGAGTCAGTGACCTCATCATCCCCTCCCTCCTCATCACTGGAGCAAACCTGGCAGTATGCTGCAGCAGGGGGAGCATGACTGCCAGATTGCTGTCCTTCTTGGGCACCCCCTTTGTCCGTGCTCACGTTACTGCCTTCATCTAGCTCAGTATCATCATCAGAGCCTTCTAAATGCTGGGCATCCTCCTGGAACATGTACACAACACTGTGGTCAAACAGTTCGAGGGACTCATCAGGATGACATGGTGGGGCTAGGGAAGGAGTCACTGATGCCATTGAGCCGAGGGAAGAGGCCGCGTTGGCAGCTGCTTTGCCAGACAAAGTACCCTAAGCATGGGTGAGACAGGATGAGGAGGATGAGGACGACTTGGTCATCCACTCGACCAAGTCTTCCGCATGTTGCGGCTCAACACGGCCAGCTGCTGAAAAAAAGGCCAAGTGTGTCCCATGGCCACATGCTGATGAGGATGCACCGTCTCCACGACCAGCACTGTTGCCTCTAGACACAGAGCCTGCTTGCCCTCTTTTATTGGCTTGTGACTGTCTGCCTCTCCTTGTTGGCCTTCCAGACATACTAATGGCCTGTAGCTGCACTAAGCTGGGATATATATATATATATATATATATATATATATATATATATATATATATATATATATATATATATATATATATATATATGTACTGATACTGCAGCTAGCAAAATGAACTGCCTGCCTGTAGTATGAGAACACCACCAACCTTCTACAGGTAGCTTTAGCTGAACACTGTGCAGAGCTCGCAAAAAAATAACTTGTAGCTTATTTAGCTGCCTGCGGTAGTGATAGGATCAGGAAAACACCACCAACCTTCTACAGGTAGCTTTAGCTGAACACTGTGCAGTGCTCGCACTACACTAACTTGTAGTTTTAGCTGAACACTGTGAGGAGGACGCACTACACTAACTTGTAGTTTTAGCTGAACACTGTGCAGAGGTCGCACTACGCTAACTTGTAGTTTTAGCTCAACACTGTTCAGAGGACGCACTACACTAACTTGTAGCTTTAGCTGAACACTGTGCAGAGGTTGCACTACACTAGGGATGAGCCGAACACCCCCCGGTTCGGTTCGCACCAGAACCTGCGAACGGACCGAAAGTTCGCACGAACGTTAGAACCCCATTGACGTCTATGGGACTCGAACGTTCAAAATCAAAAGTGCTCATTTTAAAGGCTAATTTGCATGGTATTGTCCTAAAAAGGGTTTGGGGACCTGGGTCCTACCCCAGGGGACATGTATCAATGCAAAAAAAACTTTTAAAAACGGACGTTTTTTCGGGAGCAGTGATTTTAATGATACTTAAAGTAAAAAAAAAAAAAAGTGAAATATTTCTTTAAATATCGTACCTGGGGGGTGTCTATAGTATGCCTGTAAAGTGGTGCGTGTTTCCCGTGTTTAGAACAGTCCCTGCACCAAATGTCATTTTTTAAGGAAAAAATCTCATTTAAAACTGCTTGCGGGTTTAATGTAATGTCCGGTCCTGGCAATATGGATGAAAATCAGTGAGACAAACACCATGGGTATCCCCCAGTCCATTACCAGGCCTTTTAGGTCTTGTATGGATATTAAGGGGAACCCCGCACCCAAATTAAAATAAGGAAAGGTGTGGGGCCACCAGGCCCTATATACTCTGAACAGCAGTATACAGGCGGTACAAACAAGACAGGGACTGTAGGTTTGTTGTTAAGTAGAATCTGTTTGTCATTTTGAACGGGTACATTTTTAACGTGTTTAGCTCCAGCCAAAAAATATTTTTTTAAGCTTTTTGGAAAACATAGGGAAGGGTTATCACCCCTGTGACATTTGTTTTGCTGTCTTTCCTCCTCTTTAGAAGATTTCACCTCACTTTTTGTCCCAATGACAAATGCTTTTTGAGAATTTGTTTTTTTTTTGTGGAACAAGGATTGGAAAGCATCAGTGGAAAGGAGAATTGTTTTTCCCATATTAACTCTTACAGGAGAGAATTTCCCTTCCTAGGGGTAGATTTCATCTCACTTCCTGTTGTCTCCTTCCGTTTGCAAGTAGGAGTCGTTTGTAAGTTAGATGTTTGAAAGTAGGGGCCTGCCCTATATACTCAGCAGAAATTTGGGCCTTAGGTGTTGTTGTGGCCACAACACTGTAAGCCCTCACAGGGCCCTGCTGTGAAATATTTGATCAAGAATTGTAATTACATGCCCCTGTTGAACAGGGGCAGAAAAATTGGGCCTTTGGTGGTGGTGGTGGTGGTGCTGGTGCCACAACACCGCAACCCCTCACAGACACTCTAATTGGAACGCAGGAACGAGCCCTGCTGCAAAGTATTGCATCAAAAATTGTAATTACACGCCCCTGTTAAACAGGGGCAGAAAAATTGGGCCTTAGGCACTGGTGCTGGTGCCACAACACTGCAACCCCTCACAGACACTCTAGTTGGAAGGCAGGAACGAGCCCTGCTGCAAAGTATTGCATCAAAAATTGTAATTACATGCCCCTGTTAAACAGGGGCAGAAAAAATGGGCCTTAGGCACTGGTGCTGGTGCCACAACACTGCAACCCCTCACAGACACTCTAGTTGGAACGCAGGAACGAGCCCTGCTGCAAAGTATTGCATCAAAAATTGTAATTACACGACCCTGTTAAACAGGGGCTGAAAAATTGTGCCTTAGGCACTGGTGGTGGCGCCCAGAACCAAAAATGTTCTTACAAGCTATCAGTGTGATGATTGAGGAGGAAGAGGATAATTACTCAGGGATAGTCACTCAGCATCAGCATAGGCAGTCTTTGAAGGGACCTGAGATTTAAAAAAAAAATATTCGGTTACATCAGCATCAGGTGCTTGGTAGCTGGTGGTGATCCAAGACTGATTCATTTTTATGAAGGTCAGTCGATCAACCGAGTCGGTGGACAGACGCACCCTGTGTTCGGTTACCACGCCTCCAGCAGCACTGAATGTGCGTTCCGAAAGAACGCTGGATGCAGGACAGGCCAGTAGCTCAATTGCATACTGTGCAAGCTCTGGCCAGTGATCCATCCTCAAGACCCAGTAAACCAGAGGATTTTCGATGGGAAAGGTGTCCAAGTCTGATCTTGCCCCTAGGTATTCCTGCACCATGTAAAACAGACGCTGGCGATGGTTGCTGGAACCGATCATACCTTGGGGCTGCGGACCAAAAAATTGTCTGAACGCACCGGTCAGACGGCCACCTTCTCCACCGCTCCTTCTTTGACTGACCGAAGCCTCAGCAACATGTTGTCCAGAAACAGGAGTTTGTAACCTCCCAGTCTCTGGGAACGCGTTGCACAGACCTTTCTGCAAGGCCTCCCGAAGATGTTTCATCCTCTGCTCCCTCTGCGATGGCAAGATAAGGTCCGCAACCTTACCCTTGTAACGTGGATCAAGGAGGGTTGCCAGCCAGTATTGGTCCTTCTCCTTGATACCACGAATACGAGGATCCTTACGCAGGCTTTGCAGGATCAGGGAGGCCATGCAGCGTAGGTTTGCTGAGGCATTCGGTCCGGAGTCCTCTGGGTCACTAAGGACGACATGGTCCGCAGCCACCTCCTCCCAGCCACATACAAGTCCATGTGTTTCTTGGGACTGATCCCTTAAAGACTGCTGCTGATGCTTAGTGCCAGGCTCCACCTCCATACTGACACAATCTTCCTCCTCCTCCTCCTCCTCCTCCTCGTCCTCTCCCTGTGTGATCGGCGGGCACGCAGGAACACTGCCTGGATAAAGGGGGCCTTGAGAGCTAAGGAAGTCCTCCTCTTCCTGCATCTTTTCTGCCTCAAGTGCCCTGTCCATTATTCCACGCAGCGTGTGCTCCAACAGGTGGACAAGGGGGACAGTGTCACTGATGCATGCACTGTCACTGCTCACCATCCTCGTGGCCTCCTCAAATGGTGACAGGACAGTGCATGCATCCCTGATTATGGCCCACTGGCGTGAGGAAAAAAAACCAAGCTCCCCCGACCCTGTCCTGGTGCCATAGTCGCACAGGTACTCATTGATGGCCCTCTGCTGCGTTTGCAGCCGCTGCAGCATGGCCAACGTTGAGTTCCACCTGGTGGGCATGTCACAGATTAGGCGGTTCTTGGGCAGGTTAAACTCCTTTTGGAGGTCCGTCAGCCGAGCACTGGCATTATATGACCGGCGGAAATGCACACAGACTTTCCTGGCCTGCCTCAGGACATCCTGTAAGCCCGGGTACCTGCCCAAGAACCGCTGCACCACCAAGTTAAGGACGTGAGCCAAACAGGGCACATGGGTCATTTGTCCCTGTCGGAGGGCAGAGAGGAGGTTGGTGCCATTGTCGCAAACCACAATTCCTGCCTTAAGTTGGCGTGGCGTCAACCACCTCTGAACCTGCCCCTGCAGAGCTGACAGAACCTCTGCCCCAGTGTGGCTCCTGTCCCCTAAGCACACCAGCTCAAGCACCGCATGGCATCTTTTGGCCTGCGTACTTGCGTAGCCCCTTGAATGACTACGGAGCACCGCTGGTTCCGAGGACAAAGCACAGGAAGAGGCCATGGAGGAAGAAGAAGAGGAGAGGGTGGAGGAGAGAGGTGTGTCACAATCATTAGCATTTTGGAGGCGTGCTGGCGGAACAACCTCCAACACTACTGCACCTTGTCCTGCATCCTTCCCAGCTGCCAGCAGAGTCACCCAATGCGCCGTGAAACTTAGGTAACGTCCCTGTCCATGCCTGCTGGACCATGAGTCAGCGGTAATATGCACCTTACCGCTGACCGCCCTGTCCAGCGAGGCATGGACATTGCCTTCCACATGCCGGTAGAGAGCCGGAATCGCCTTTCGTGAGAAAAAGTGGCATTTGGGTACCTGCCACTGAGGAACCGCACATTCCACAAACTCACGGAAGGGGGCAGAGTCTACCAACTGAAAAGGCAGCAGTTGAAGTGCTAGCAATTTAGCCAAGCTGGCATTTAACCGCTGGGCATGTGGATGGCTGGGAGCGAACTTCTTTTGGCGGTGCAGCAGTTGGGGCAGGGAAATTTGCCTGGTACAATCTGACGTCGGTGTACCAAAAGCAGATTGCCCACAAGTACTTGGCTGTGACACACCTAATTCTACACCTTCATTCCTCTCAGTGCAGGTCTCAGAGAGGACTGAAGGTCTAGTGGGGTTGGAAATCTCAGCTGATGAGGAGCAAGGAGAGGCCCTCTTTGTTCTTTGGTGTGGCTCTTTTAGATACGCTTGCCAACGAACTGCATGGCAGGTCAACATATGTCTGGTCATGCATGTGGTACCCAAGTGGGAGATGTTTTGGCCACGCGAGATACGCTTGAGACATATGTTGCAAATAGCAGCGGTGCGATCTGATGCACTCGTCTCAAAAAAGGCCCACACCAAAGAACTTTTTCAATAACGTGCAAAGACTGCAGCGCCCTGCACATGTGGAGCTTTGGGGTGTGATGCAGTCAATGTGTTGCCCTTAGGCTGGCCCCTGGAGGGCATCCTGCCTCGTTGGTGATGTGCTGTCTCCTCCTCCTCCTCCTCCTCTCTCCTATCAGGCACCCACGTTGAGTCAGTGACCTCATCATCCCCTCCCTCCTCATCACTGGAGCAAACCTGGCAGTATGCTGCAGCAGGGGGAGCATGACTGCCAGATTGCTGTCCTTCTTGGGCACCCCCTCTGTCCGTGCTCATGTTACTGCCTTTATCGAGCTCAGTATCATCATCAGAGCCTTCCAAACGCTGGGCATCCTCCTGGAGCATGTACCCAACACTGTGGTCAAACAGTTCGAGGGACTCCTCAGGAGGACATGGTGGGGCTAGGGAAGGAGTCACTGATGACATTGAGCCGAGGGAAGAGGCCGCTGCTTTGCCAGACAAAGTACCCTGGGCATGGGTGAGAGAGGATGAGGAGGATGAGGACAGCTTGGTCATCCACTCGACCAAGTCTTCCGCATGTTGCGGCTCAACACGGCCAGCTGCCGAAAAAAAGGCCAAGCGTGTCCCATGGCCACGTGCTGATGAGGATGCACCGTCTCCACGACCAGCACTAGACACAGAGCCTGCTTGCCCTCTCTTATTGGCTTGTGACTGTCTGCCTCTCCTTCTTGGCCTTCCAGACATACTAATGGCCTGTAGCTGCACTAAGCTGGGATATATATATATATATGTACTGATACTGCAGCTAGCAAAATCAACTGCCTGCCTGTAGTATGAGAACACCACCAACCTTCTACAGGTAGCTTTAGCTGAACACTATGAGGTGGACGCACCCCACTAACTTGTAGGTTTAGCTGAACACTGTGAGCAGGACGCACTGCACTAACTGTAAATAGTCTAGCTGCCTGACTGTGGTACTAATAGGATCAAAAGAACACCAGCAATTTTCTTCAGGTAGCTGTATTTACTGTAACAAGACAAGCCTGCCTGTCAGTAAGAAGATAACAGGAACGGATCTAGCTGAACACTGTGAGCAGGACGCACCCCACTAGCTTGTAGGTTTAGCTGAACACTGTGAGGTTGACGCACCCCACTAACTTGTAGGTTTAGCTGAACACTGTGAGCAGGACGCACCCCACTAACTTGTAGGTTTAGCAGAACACTGTGAGCAGGACGCACTGCACTAACTGTAAATAGTCTAGCTGCCTGACTGTGGTACTAATAGGATCAAAAGAACACTAGCAATTTTCTTCAGGTAGCTGTATTTACTGTAACAAGGCAAGCCTGCCTGTCAGTAAGAAGATAACAGGAACGGATCTAGCTGAACACTGTGAGCAGGACGCACCCCACTAGCTTGTAGGTTTAGCTGAACACTGTGAGGTGGACGCACCCCACTAACTTGTAGGTTTAGCTGAACACTGTGAGCAGGACGCACCCCACTAACTTGTAGGTTTAGCAGAACACTGTGAGCAGGACGCACTGCACTAACTGTAAATAGTCTAGCTGCCTGACTGTGGTACTAATAGGATCAAAAGAACACCAGCAATTTTGTTCAGGTAGCTTTATATACTGTAACAAGACAAGCCTGCCTGTCAGTAAGAAGATAACAGGAACGGATCTAGCTGAACACGGTGAGCAGGAAGCACTGCACTAACTGTAAATAGTCTAGCTGCCTGACTGTGGTACTAATAGGATCAAAAGAACACCAGCAATTTTCTTCAGGTAGCTTTATATACTGTAACAAGACAAGCCTGCCTGTCATTAAGAAAATAACAGGAACAGATCTAGCTGAACACTGTAAGCAGGACGCACTGCACTAACTGTAAATAGTCTAGCTGCCTGACTGTGGTACTAATAGGATCAAAAGAACACCAGTAATTTTCTTCAGGTAGCTGTAAATACTGTAACAAGACAAGCCTGCCTGTCAGTAAGAAGATAACAGGAACGGATCTAGCTGAACACTGTGAGCAGGACGCACTGCACTAACTGTAAATAGTCTAGCTGCCTGACTGTGGTACTAATAGGATCAAAAGAACACCAATAATTTTCTTCAGGTAGCTGTAAATACTGTAACAAGACAAGCCTGCCTGTCAGTAGGAAGATAACAGGAACGGATCTAGCTAAACTGAATACAGTGTATATATATATATATATATATATATATATATATATATATATATATATATATATATATATGCAACACCTGGGATGAATATATATACACAATACACTGTAAGTGCAGCTAACTCACTGACTGTCCTGCCTAATCTATCTAACTTAAATCAAATGACACTGTCTCTCTGTCCATCTCTTTCAACGCCGGAACACACACTACACAGGGCCGCCGTGCAGGCGGCCTTATATAGTGTGGGGCGTGTACTAAATCCCCTGAGCCATAATTGGCCAAAGTCTCCTTGGCTTTGGCCAATTACGGCTCTCTGTTCAGACGGCGCTGTGATTGGCCAAGCATGCGGGTCATAGTGCATGCTTGGCCAATCATCAGCCAGCAATGCACTGCGATGCCGTTCGCGCCAAATACGTGTGGCGCGTCATGGCCCATCTCGTTCGCAATTCGGCGAACGGGCGAACAGAAGATGTTCGAGTCGAACATGGGTTCAACTCGAACACGAAGCTCATCCCTACTCAGGAACAAGAAGCGACCATCTGGGTCGACTTTCCTTTCTTCCAAAATAAAACTGATGTTTTTTGCTTTTCCTATGGCGACTCCTTTTGCTCTTTTATTTGGAGAGTCTCCATAGAACCAAGTTGGGATCGCCCGTGAATATAGTTTAATATTTTAATCCAGTGCTATATGCATCTCCTGTAGGAAGATTATCTTAGTGGAATACCTTTCCAGCTCTCTTAGCACTATGTGCCTTTCTTGTGGGGATTTTAGCCCTCTTAGGTTGTATGTGATAAACTTAACTTCAGTCATAATTTGTTTTGTCTTCCCTTATTCCCCTTTCTTGATTCAGTAAACAGTTAAGGACATACAGATCCCCCCCTCTCCCCCCTCCCCTTCTCTCACCCCCTCCCCCCCCCCCCATTGGGGCCTGAAGTGGAGTTCTGTATGGTGCTGTCAAACTCACCTCCCTTACTTCTAGAGAGGTGATTCCAGAGCACGCCAAGAGTCCGGGTCTCTAAACCTCCATTACTTGTCTTTAGTCTTTTTAGCCACTTCCCGATCCCTCCACTTAAGACCTCCCCCTCCCTCCTCCTTCTCCCCTCCCCCTGCCCTTAATATCTCGTGAAGAAGGGAAAAAAAAGTTCAGCAGAAAGTTTTCTTTTCCTTTCTCTTTGAGTCAGTATTAATTAATCTGTCCTTATGTGGTATTTCCCTGTCTTGGCCTTCTTTCCAAACAGTCTTCTGGTGTTGGAATCTCCAGTTTTTTACAAAATTTAGAGGTCTCTTCGATAAATCTCAGTCTGGCTGTACGGCCATTTTTCCTGAAATCAAGCATGAGGGGAAGCCCCAATTATATTGGATATATTCAGAATGTATAATACGCTAATATTAACCTCCCAATATAACACGGTGTGATCTCTTAATGATTGATCAGTGAATCATGTGCAAAATATTCAAATGGAGCCTATTATAACATAACATCCTTCACCATAACAAAATCCTATAACTAAATAACATGTGATAATAAATTATTGAACACAATTAAAAAGAGAAAAAATAAAGATGAGAAATATTAATGTAATGAATCACAGTGCACAGGTATCTCAATAGAACAGCATACTGCTGTGAAAAAAATATAACGTCTTTGGTGATTTTATGAAAAATGAGTAATCCCCAGTGATAGCTGGCTTGCTCATATATTCAGCTGCTCATTAGCATGGACTGGCTCCTGGCTTTCAAAGAACTTCCGCAGTAAGAAACAACAAAAAAAGATAGACCATTGCGCAGGCAGTGTGATATGTAAACCCTATATATTAAGGATAAAGATTCACTCACACTTTTCAGCAGAATAAATCGCATATGGTAAGGTCAGTTGCATACAGCTAACAGCTGGGATCTCCTCACACGCCAACAGTGTACACACAGCACTGCTCGTCACTGGCTCCTCCCGACCGGTTTCATCACTAGACACGTGACTTTTTCAAAGGTGACCATGTGACGACCTTGCTTAGTATTTATAGTGTGCATGCCGGTTGCCATAGTGACCAGGGAGTGTAATGCATCATCATGCCGCTATATGCATTCTGCACTACATTCAAACAACATAATATCCATACAAAGTAACAATTTAATACATATAGATATATCATTTTTACAATAAAACATATATTTAAAAACATAAATTGCAACTCTACCTTAAGACCCATTTAAATACATGAAGTAAGCAGATATAACCTAGGAACTCCCTCCAGTGGTGAACCAATGGAATTACATCTCTACATAATCATCCTCTAATGAGCTAAGGGTAAATAGATGTGTATGAGATAGAAAGATGCTAGAAAGACGCTAAAAAAATCGCTAACAATATTTTTCGACAAAATTATTTAAAAAAATATATAATAAAATTATTAAAAATATTTAAAAATATTAGAACTTGTTTTGGAGGAGCAGATGTCAAGAGATGTATTAAAAATCTGAAATAAAACAATTTATATCAAAATCTATATTTAAGCCAAAAGGCGCAAGAGTACCCATTTCAAAAATCCATTTTGATTTGTTTTTACTTAATTCTCTCACTTTATTATTACCCCGCCAGTGCGGTTTATATTTTTCAATGGCCCAAAATTTCAATAACGCAGGGTCTTTGTCATGATATAGAGCAAAATGGCATGACACACTGTGTTTTGGAAAACCTTTCAATATTCTGTATGTGCTCCCGAACGCGTTTCCACATAGGGTGTTTCGTTCTTCCCACATACTGTAGGGAGCACAGACATTGTAATACATACACCACCCCCTCAGTTCTACATGACACAAAATCTTTGATTTCAAAATCTTTGTTTTTACTGGTAGATGTGAAATTGATGCATTTTTGACCATTTTGCTTTGTATTTCTACAAGCATAGCTTCTTTTACATGGAAAGAAACCCTTTCCTTGAAAAAATGTGAATCCCTGTGAGATTTTTGGAGGGTCCAAAACATTTTTCGCTATTAAATCCCTTAAAGTTGGTGCCTTTCTATGAACAAATTTTGGTTTCTCTGGTAAAATACTACGTAATTGGTGATCCGCTAAAAGTAGTGACCAATGCTTTTTAAATATATGCTCGATTTGCCTATGCTGAATATTATAATCCAGAATCATAGGAATCTCTAGGTACTGTGTGGTTTTCTTTTGTTTTGTCTCTAATTACCATATTTATCGGCGTATAACACGCACCTTTTCCCCTTAAAATCAGGGGAAAGTCGTGGGTGCGTGTTATACGCCGATCCCCGCTATCGCTATGTGAATGTCGGCGATTGCCGCCGACATTTACATAGTGAATAGTTTTAAATATGGCGCCGCAGAGTTCAGAGGGACTCGGCGGTGCTGAACGAGCGCCGCCGAAATCACAGAGCCGAGATACACATAGTCGAGTGTATTCGGCTCTTTCCGGCGCTGCTCACAGTCACGCCCAGTCCCGCCATTGGACCTGTGTTATGTCCATCATAGGGCGGGACTGGGCGGGACTGTAAGCGGCGCCGGAAAGAGCCGAATACACTCGACTAAGTGTATCTCGGCGGCGTTCGTTCAGTTCCGCCGGCGCCGAGTCCCTCCGAACTCCGCGCGCCATATTTAAAACTACTAGCATGTGTATGTTGGTGGCGGCGGCAGGCGGTAGGCGGTAGGCATGCACTGGGGACAAGGCTGCACTGGGGACAAGGCTGCACTGACAAGGCTGCACTGGGGACAAGGCTGCACTGGGGACAAGGCTGCACTGACAAGACTGCACTGACAAGGCTGCACTGGGGCAAAGCTGCACTGACAAGGCTGCACTGGCACTGAAAAGGCTGCAGATGAAAACTGATGAGGCTGCATTGATGGGCATTTTAATGTAAGTTTCTTTTCCTTAAACTTCCCTCCTAAAAGTTTTTTTCCTTAAAATTCTCTCCTAAACTTGGGGTGAGTGTTATACGCCGGCGCGTGTTATACGCCGATAAATACGGTAATTCTTCCCTTGAGAGCTTTCGATACCTCCTTGATTTTATCTTCTATAAAATCATTATTATACCCCTTTTGAACAAATCTCCTTCCAATAATATTAGCTTGTTCCAAAAAAGTGCTTTTATCAGTGCAATTTCTTCTTAAACGTATTAGTTGCCCCTTTGGAATGTTAATCAGCCAGGGATCAAAGTGACAGCTGTCCACAAGGATATAACTATTCCTCTCGACTGGTTTAAAAAAAGTTTGTTAGGAATCCATTCTTAGTTAATTGTATATCCAGATCCAGGAAATGTATAGATGTATTACTGATTTCATAGGTAAGCTTGATATTTTTTTGATTGTCATTCAGTTTTTCCAAAAATTCCATTAGAGTATTTTCATCCCCATTCCATAATATTATACAATCATCTATAAATCTTCGATACATTATCAATTGTGGGGGGGGGTATTTGAGTGCACCGAATATTCCTCCCATTCGGCCATAAAAAATATTCGCCACGCTTGGGGCAAAAATGCCAAACATCTTAAAATAAATCTTTTCTGTTTAGAAATGATATTACTATATCTATCCATGGCCCATCTTGAGGCTTGTATGGCCTCCTGATGGCCTATGCTTGTATACAAAGATAAAACGTCTGCTGTGGCTAACAAATATTTTTGATCTGGCCTGATTTCAATGTTATTCAATTCCTGAATCAAGTGCTTGGTGTCCCTTAGATAAGCTGGTGTTGATGGGACTAATGGTTGCAAAAAATTGTCCACATATTCCCCTAATCTTGCATTTATGGAATGTATACCATTTATTATTGGCCGTCCCGGCGGATTCTTCTGATCCTTATGGAGCTTTGGTATTGTGTAAATAATAGGCACCTTGCATGAATCTGGCAGGAGATATTGTTCCTCCTTTTTGGTTAATATATTCTTTTTGCTTCCTTTTAGTATCAACTCCTGTAATTCAATTTTATATTCTCTACTGGGATGTCCTCTCAGTTTTATATACGTATTATGATCATTCAGTTGTCCTTGAAGTTCATTGTTGTAGTATTCTTTTGATAAAACCACAATTGCACCTCCTTTATCGGCCGGTCTCACTACCACATTGTTATTATCTTCCAATTCTTTGATTCCTTTTCTAATAACTTGCGGATCTTTCATTCTTTTAATTTTAAGTTTATCTACCTCTTGTGTCACCATTTTGTTAAAAACTTCTATATGTTGGTTGTTATGAACAGGGGGGTTGAATAAGGATTTGTTTCTTAAGTTGCTATGGAGAATTCTTCCAGGTGTATCAATCCTACCTCCATTTTCTACATTATATATATGTGTAATTCAGTTCTACTTAGATCAATTCCACTTAGATTGTATATGCCTTCACCCACTACTCTCTTTTTCTTTTGGACCTTGAATCCTCCTCGGCATTCCCTCCTGCATTTGGGCTTCTCACATGCGTTATTACGTCCTGCCGAGGCGGTCCAAAAAAGATGTTGATGGGTCATTTTCTCTAGAGTCTCTTAATGCTTCATAGCGATTTTGGGTTCGAATAGGGCTATTCCTAGATCCATATTGGTACTGATCATGATGTCCCTTGTTGACAGTGGTATTGGGGTTGCTCTCTTGCTTCCCTCCTGTCCTGATTGTAATAATTGGAATATCCTGAATGACCATATTCTGGATCTCCCTGATAACCATGTCCTTGGTATCCATAGCTCTGATACATCATATTGTTGGTATCTGATTGGCCATAACCTCGGGGGCCTGAATTATCATAATGATTATTAGGGTGATTCCCGGGGTTTTTGATTTTTACTATTATTTTTCCAATATGGCCTTTTTGGGCGATTTCACCCATGGTTTAGGATTGTTCTTGTTTTGCCACCATGGTTTAGGAGTCCTTGGCCTATTGGTTTCATATTGTTTAGGTGGCCCATTTGGTAGCCCATTATTATTATCCCTATACTGCCTATCTGGGGATTTATACCTTTGATTGCGATTTGGAGACCGGATTCGTACCTCTCTTTCCAGAGAGGAGGCTATGGATCCAGTATTACCTTTTTTTAAATTTAATTGCCATTTATAAGATTGTTCTAATTTGTAATCATTTGTATCTCTCAGGTATTTTCTTTCTTAGAGGATGATTATGTAGAGATGTAATTCCATTGGTTCACCACTGGAGGGAGTTCCTATGTTATATCTGCTTACTTCATGTATTTATATGGGTCTTAAGGTAGAGTTGCAATTTATGTTTTTAAATATTTGTTTTATTGTAAAAATTATGTATCTATATGTATTAAATTGTTACTTTGTATGGATATTATGTTGTTTGAATGTAGTGCAGAACGCATATAGCGGCATGATGATGCATTACACTCCCTGGTCACTATGGCAACCGGCATGCACACTATAAATACTAAGCAAGGTCGTCACATGGTCACCTTTGAAAAAGTCACGTGTCTAGTGATGAAACCGGTCGGGAGGAGCCAGTGACGAGCAGTGCTGTGTGTACACTGTTGGCGTGTGAGGAGATCCCAGCTGTTAGCTGTATGCAACTGACCTTACCATATGTGATTTATTCTGCTGAAAAGTGTGAGTGAATCTTTACCCTTAATATATAGGGATTACATATCACACTGCCTGCGCAATGGTCTTTCTTTTTTTGTTGTTTTATACTGCAGAAGTTCTTTGAAAGCCAGGAGCCAGTCCATGCTAATGAGCAGCTGAATATATGAGCAAGCCAGCTATCACTGGGGATTACTCATTTTTCATGAAATCACCAAAGACGTTATATTTTTTCACAGCAGTATGCTGTTCTATTGAGATACCTGTGCACTGTGGTTCATTAGATTAATATTTCTCATCTTTATTTTTCTCTTTTTAATTGTGTTCAATAATTTATTATCACATGTTATTTAGTTATAGGATTTTGTTATGGTGAAGGATGTTATGTTATTTATAAAAGGCTCCATTTGAAAATTTTGCACATGATTTACTGATCAATCATTAAGAGATCACACCGTGTTATATTGGGAGGTTAATATTAGCGCATTATACATTCTGAATATATACAACACTTTTTGTGTGAAATTAGTTCACATACACAATAATTGCAGCTATATTATTTGGTCATCTTCCAGTATTTGTCACTTATTTATTTATTTACTAGTTCATATCAGCGCTTTAGTACACTTTTTTCTTTATTGTTTTCCCCAATTATATTGGACTTCATGTTCCTGTAGGATTGCCAATAAAGGCTTTAACGTTCTCCTTCTTTTAAAGGTTTCTTGTGACAGATCTTGAAACATTTGAATACTATTTCCTTCAAACTTAATTGGCGACTTTCCCCTCAGGTTTCTCCAAAGTTGTTTTTTTACTTCCCAATTTTCAAATCGCACTATTATGTCTCTTGGGTTTTTTGGGTCTTCTTAATCTATGTGCTCTCTCAATTTTTATTGGGTTTGTTATTTCTTTATCCATCAGTGGGTTGCAGATCTTCCTTATTATTTCTGTTAAGTCTTCATACTGAGAGGAGTCTGGAACACCGCGTATCCTTAAGTTCTTTCTTCTGTCCCTATTCTCTTGATCCTCTAATTTATAAGCTTGTTCTTGTTGCACTCTTTTATAATGGATTCAATTTCTCCTTCTAATTTTCCTATGGTAATACTGTTGATTTGCGTTTTTTTTCTACTTCTTCGACTTGTTCAAGGATATGGCCAAGGTTTTTATGTATTCTCTCCATTTCAGCTTTTAGCGATTTTTCCAAGGCCGCAAACATGGATTCCATTTCCATTTTTGTTGGTAAAGGGACTTTATTTTGGTGTTCCTTTTCTCCCCTTGGCTCACGCTCTGTGTCGCTCTCTGTATCTGATTCTTGTTCTATTCTGGATTCTGATAGTGTATCAGTCTCTATAACTGTTTTATTTTGAGCCTTGTTCTTTTCCTTCTTCTTCTCCTTACCCTCCTGCTGCCCGCCCTTAGTAGTATGCTGTTTTTCCATTAATTGCTTCTCTGCAATTCCTCCTTGAGTGACAAATTTATTCATTGGGCCCGGGCTAGGTGTCAGGCTTAAACAGGGTGATTTAGGGGTCAATCCTCCTCTTGCTGCCTTACCCCTCATGTTTTTCCCCAATTATTTATCCTCTTCCACGCTTTTAAATCATTGACCTTGATTTCTTATCCCTTAAGTTATAAAGGTATGCACTCTCAACTAGTATACATTAGTGGGGTGGTGAGTTTTTCATTTTACTCTATTTGCATAGTTATGTGTACGTAAATGCTTAAGTAAATAGGTAGGGGTCCCTTCAGCTCTTATCCTTTTCCTCTCTAGGAGTTTTTGACCTTTATTCCTCTGCTGAGTCCAGTCATATACTGTCTATGTATATTTTAGGGGTAGACAGTCTATGTATATTTTTAGGGGTATTTCGCGTGATCCCGTGAAATCCAGGTTTTTATCAATTTATCAGTTTATCAGTTTATGACAACAGTTATCCCCACCGTCTATTTAGAATTCATAATAGTGTCTCTTTATTTAGTAGGTCTAAAATGCTATGATGGCAAAAATTTTCTTTCATGAAACACATATATTGTGGACGCAATTTTTTATTTTTGCAGTACTTACCACCCGCATACGTTGTTGATTCAGTTCAAATGTCCAGTTCAGTCTCTTTGGCTTTCTATAACTGTAGGTTATGTTACCTTTAAGGATACTTGTTTTCCTCGATTTTCCTGCTTTCCTGTTTTCTCAGACAACAAGGCCGTGGAGTAGTGGAAGAGTAGCCGCCTCAGTATCCCCGTCTCCTCTTCCCTCCGGGCAGATGCCGGGGGTCCACTCAGCTCTCCCCATGAGCTCAGGGCTCCCCCTGATGATCAGGGCTCTTAGGAATCCTCCTCTCCTGATGATATTTCCTCCGCCGCTGCTCCGTCGCTACTTGGCTGCCCAGCAGGATAATGTTTGGAGGAGGTGGGAGGTCCGTCTCTCTCGGGAGGTCCGTCTCTCTCGGTGTGTCAGTCACACACTGTTCCCGTACCTATGCCCCTATACAAGGGGGTAATCGGCCGGTATGCTGGTGTGCTGATGGGGGGGAGAGTTCCAGCTGGAATCCACTCACGGTCTGGTCTCCTCTCCCGCTACTGGGAAAAGGACCCCGCAACTCAGACGCTCCTACAAGCAAGCTACTACCCCAATTGGCGTGGCCGGGACGGATTCGATCCGATACAGCGGAAGGGAATGGTGCGAGGTGGGAGGCTAATTAGGTGGATCAGGTGGGTCGGGCGGACATGTTTTGTCCATGGATCTGGGTAAGAGACCAGGTTCTCCCACTACGTGCTCTGGTTCAAAACATGTGCCATTGCTAGACTCCTCCCTCTGTGCACTGCGCCTTGTGCAAGTTCTGACCTGAAAAGGGCTCCTCATCCAGCACCGCTGGCATCGGTCGTGACCATGACCCATGAGATGGGGCAATGGAATGGCACGTGAGCAGATTTCTGCACTGAAGCCACCAGAAGAGGCTGTTCCTCATCACTTAGGTTATGTGAATGGATTGATTGCTGTCCCCTGAGTTTCATTGCTGGAGAAACCCTGGCTGGAAAGGGCGTAACCTCCACAGAGACCATTTGACCATGGGGGTCGTAGAGACCATTGTGCCAATAATTTATAGGCACTGTAAAGGCCCTCAGGCATGAGGAACGTAAAGGGTACAAAGAAGGCTAAGGATAAATCCAAGGGAAAAACCAAGCTTCACTTACCACCAGCCCACAAACAACCAAATAACCTGTCTATCAGTATGTGTTAAAAGCAGGGGTTTAGTCTGCACACATTTGCAAATGCATGCGTAAGCCACAGAGCCTCGTCAAGTCACCCTGGTATCTGTGGACTACAGATACCAGGGTGCCTTGACGAGGCTCTGTGGCTTAGGTTATTTGGTTAACTGCGGGCTGGTGGTAAGTTAAGCTTGGTTGTTCCCTTGGATTTATCATTGGTCTTCTTTGTACCTGTTGCTAGCCTTCCAATGCTTCTTACTACGATAGCCAGCTATAGATGGGAGCAAGTGGCATCTTTTTTGTATCAGTGAGGAGCTCAAAGCCTGTGATATTCTCTCTCGTATGATTGGGGTCTTCTCCACTGGGAGAGAGATGGTACTTTCCACCATGTCGAACTGGGCCCCTAGGTATATCAGGCACTGAACTGGTTCCAGGTGGCTTTTCTCCAGGTTTAGGAGCCAACCGAATTTGAGCAGTGTGGTGATAACCTGCTCCCTGTGGATCAGCAGCTGCTCCTTGTCCTGGGATAGTAGCAGGAGGTCGTCGAAATAGTGGTACAACCGTAACCCTTTTGTTCTGATGAGGGCCACCACGGCCAGAAGAACTTTCGAAAAGACTCGGGGTAAGGTTGTCAGCCCGAAAGGGAGGCAGGTGAACTGTAGATGTTCTTTCCCGACCCCAAGCCGGAGGTATTTGCGGAATCTTCTGCTACAGACACATGGAAATAGGCATCTTTTAAGTCAATTGATATTAGCCAATCACCTGGCTGCATGGCTTGTTGGATGGTAAACAGAATCTCTATTTTGAATCTTTCGTATTTTATAAACTTGCTTAGGTAAGTTAGGTTTAGGTTAGGTCTAACGGTGGCAAGAACCGTTTTCCTTTTGCACTAAGAAGAGAGGGGAGTATACCTCCTGGAACTCTTTGCCTTTTGGGACAGGCACCACGGCTCCCTGTGCTATCAGCAAATACACGTAGGACAGTAACACCTGCTTTATTTCTTCTGATCGTGGTAGCAGGGTAGAAATAAATCTAAACCCAGACATGCCGGAAGAGAAGCAGACGCGCTCCCACCCGACCCACCTGGGCGGGCCCAATCTCAAAACGACCTATGTCCACTGACCCCCCAGGCTTTTAGCGAGCGTTTGGAAGGATGTTTGGCCTCTATTCCAATTCCTTCTGAAATCCCAGCCGGGCCTATAAGAGCGTGCTTCTCTTGAATGCTCCGTACTGTGTCTTCTCCGCCGGGGCCTCTTCTGGCTGAGCAGACACCTATCCTGGGGCAAGATGCCTGACTTCCCACCTGTGGCCCCGGTTATGGCACTATCCAGCCTTTTAGTAAACAATGAGGGCCCTTCAAAAGGGATCCTACACCAGGCCTGCTTGGCCAGGCCTGATGCTGGATCAGCAAGCCAAGGGCACAATCATAGGGCCCACTTAGCCGCGACCGAGGATAGCATAGTCCGGGCTAACAGGCGGATCAGTTCGATAGAAGCCTCCCCAAGAAAGGCCGCTTCCAGTTCCTTGACTGCTGAGCCCCTGGCTAGTTCTTCTGAAACACCCTTGAGCACGGAGTCCACATTTTCTGTCCAGGCTTCCATAGCCTTGGACATGGCCGTGAGGGCCAAGGCGGGTTTGCAAGCCATACTGGCTAGCCTGTAAATTCTCTTGAGGTCTTTGTCTATTCTCCTCTTTAGCCCGTCCTTGAAGGATACAGCATCCTCTAGGGGAAGAGTGACATGTTTGGCCAGTCGCATCAGTGCTGCATCTACGAGGGGAGCGTTACCAGATGTTTCACTTCCTCTGCCTTGAGGGAGTATAATCTGGAGATTTTACTTGACATAGAAGTCTTCTTATCTACCTTGCCCCACTCCTCATCAATGATATCTTTCAATTCTGAAAGGAGCGGGAAATTCCTTCCCCAGGTGTTTAAAGAACTTCCTTTGCTTAGCCGGGGGAGTGGAAGGATCTTCCCACTTAAGGGCCTCTTTGACCGCTTTAATTAGTGGAGAAACAAGAGCGAAGTCAAAGCTTCTGACAAATTTATCTCCCTCCAACTCACTGTCTGAAGACCCGGCAGATGCGTCATAAGGCTGGGATGGGCAAGGATCCTCCTGGGCCTCGTCAGCCAGGGAGCCAGATAGAGTGGTGGACCGGCTCCGTGTGCGGGTTGTATCCCACTCCTGTGATCAGAGCGGCTGTCATGGTGGTAGGTGCGGTGTCTGGAGGAGGAATGGGAACATCTCCTCTGCTGGTGGGTCCTGGACGGAAAGTCACGTCTGGACCTGGATGATGAGTGGTGATGTTGCGGCCTGGCAAGTCTCTGTCATCTTGGACCCCGATTTGTCGGTCTGACATGGAGGGGCTGGAAGAAAAAGGAAAAGAGGAAATGCGAAGTCTGGTGTTGATGCATTTTTTTCTAATCGTGAACAATCTTGGCCCCTCACCCTCATCTGCACGTACCTTGTGCGCGAGGGCTGGCACCACTGAGGCGGTGACAGGTCCATGGCACCTTGGATGGGACGTCAATCCAAAAAAGAAGGAATCACATAGCCTTAGGGCAGCACTCAGATAACTTAGGATAAGCCAGGGAGAAAAGCAACAACAGAAACATTTTTTTTTTCCCTTTGACTTTCTCTTTAGGAAGGTCACTCGGTAATGAGGTCCTAGGCTGAGGCTTACCTTGTACTGTGTGATCCTGGGCTTGGGGAAGCTGCCGCTCACTGCTCACAGGGGTTCCCAAACTGACAGGGGCAGATGGCTTTTTAAAATCCCCCATCCGAATTATGTCACCGCCTCCCCCCTCCTCATGCCTGCGCTGTAGAGCATGGCCGAATGGTGCCTGTGTGGCCGCCGGGCGCTCTGCCGAGCTGCGCATGTGCGAACCAAGCCTCGGTGTCACCGAGGTCTCGTGCATGCGCAGACGCTCGGAAGTATGTGGCGTCCTGGAATGCAGGGCGCCATGAGAGGCCGAAAGGCTAGCCAAGGGAGAGAGACAAAAGAGTGACATAAAAAAGCATAAACGGCTGCCATGTAGGATAACGATGCCAGACCTTACCAGCCAGTTGCACTTGCTAGACGTCCATCCTGGGCATACGCAGGCAGCCTCCCCTTCACCACTGGGGTATCCTGTGCCTGAAAGCCACTCGCCCGCCCATGTCTGGACCCTGGGCTTGCACCGCATAATTGGTACAGTATCTCACAAAAGTGAGTATACCCCTCACATTTTTGTAAATATTTTATTATATCTTTTCATGTGACAACACTGAAGAAATTACACTTTGCTACAATGTAAAGTAGTGAGTGTACAGCTTGTATAACAGTGTCGATTTGCTGTCTATTCTAAATAATTCAACACACAGCCATTGATGTCTAATGTCCAAATTGGGCCCAAAGTGTCAATATTTTGTTTGACCACCATTATTTTCCAGCACTGCCTTAACCCTCTTGGGCATGCAGTTCACCAGAGCTTCACAGGTTAAGTCTTCCAATCCTCCATGACGACATCATGGAGCTGGTGGATGTTAGAGACCTTGCACTCCTCCACCTTCCGTTTGAGCATGCCCCACAGATGCTCAATAGGGTTTAGGTCTGGAGACATGCTTGGCCAGTCCATCACCTTTATCCTCAGATTCTTTAGCAAGGCAGTGGTCGTCTTGGAGGTGTGTTTGGAGTCATTATCATGTTGGAATACTGCCTTGCTGCCCAGTCTCTGAAGGGAGGAGACCATGCTCTGCTTCAGTATGTCACAGTACATGTTGGTATTCATGGTTACCTCAATGAACTGTAGCTCCCTAGTGCCGGCAGCACTTATGCAGCCCCAGACCATAATACTCACCACCATGCTTGACTGTAGGCAAGACACACTTGTCCTTGTACCTGGTTGCTGCCACACACGCTTGACAATCTGAACCAAATAAGTTTATCTTGGTCACATCAGACCACAGGACATGGTTACAGTAATCCATGTCCATAGTCTGCTTTTCTTCAGCAAACTGTTTGCGGTCTTTCTTCTACATGATCTTTAGAAGACCTTCTGGGATGACAGGCATGCAGACCAATTTGATGCAGTGTGCGGCGTATGGTCCGAGCACTGACAGGCTGACCCCCCACCCTTTCAACCTCTGCAGCAATGCTGGCAGCACTCATACGTCTATTTCCCAAAGACAACCTCTGGATATGACGCTGAGCACATGCACTCAACTTCTTTGGTCAACCATGGTGAGGCCTGTTCTGAGTGGAACCTGTCCTGTTAAACTGCTGTATGGTCTTGGTCACCGTGCTGCAGATCAGTTTCAGGGTCTTGGCAATTTTCTTATAGTCTAGGTCATCTTTAAGTAGAGCAACAATTCTTTTTTTTCAGATCCTTAGAGAGTTCCTTGGCATAAGGTAACATGTTGAACTTCCAGTGACCAGTATGAGAGAGTGAGAGCGATAACACTAAATTTAACACACCTGCTCCCCATTCACTCCTGAGACCTTGTAACACTAACGAGTCACATGACACCGGGGGGGTGGCTAATTGGGCCCAATTTGGACATTTTCACTTAGGGGTGTACTCACTTTTGTTGCCAGCAGTTTAGACATTAATGGCTGTGTGTTGAGTTATTTTGAGAGAACAGCAAATTTACACTGTTATATAAGCTGTACACTAACTACTTTACATCATAGCAAAGTGTTGTTTCTTCAGTGTTATCACATGAAAAGATATAATAAAATATTTACAAAAGTGTGAGGGGTGTACTCACTTTTGTGAAATACTGTATGCCGGACTCAGGAGTCATCCCAACTGGATGCCTTACGAGCAAATGTGAGTGCACACAATGTAGGTCCATAGAGGGGGACAAAAAAGGAACACAGTCTCTGGCTGTGAGCTCAAATTTGTGGGAATGGTGTCCTATAGTATTGGAGAGGAGGTGGGGTTAACCCACATGTAGACTGCCATGGACTCTATCAGGAAAATTATTTTTTGTTTTAATTGCAAATTATACATTTTTTACCATTCAGTCTGAATGAACACTGTAACTGTTTTATTTTGTTATTGCTTGTCAGTAGTGATGAGTGAACCAACCAAAGTTTGATTTGCTGCAAGTTCGGGGAACAATGGATGATCCACATACTCTGAACATAGCCCCATTGAAATCTATGAAAGCCGAATCTTGTTATTTTTTTGACCTTTTTAAGGTCAATTTTACACCTTCGAAAAAAACATACAAGGAGCGTGGCACTGCAATGGGGAACACGTACCAATGGAAATCTAGATCGAGAAGACACCAAATAATTTTCAACCAGAGGTCTAAGCAGATGACAGGCTAGAGAGTTGTCCATGTTCAAGCTGATGTCAAGGCAGGGGGCAGGCAAGAGTGCAACCAATGTCCAGGCAAATGATCGAAGCAGGCGGCAAGCAAGAGAGCAGTCTATGTCCAGGCAAAAGGTCAAAGCAGGTGTCATGTTCGGCAGCAGCCAAGGGAGAAGTAAGGGTAATGTGGGTCAACAACAGTTAGGCAAACCCACAGGTAAGTATAAGCCTAAGTTCACATTGGTCCGATTTGGCATGCGATCTGACATGTCAAATTGCATGCCAAATCGGCGGCTATTGCCGGCTAGCACCATCCGAATCTGTGCAATGCCGACTTTGCGGCGCCTCACCAATTTCCAAAAGTAGTTCCTGTACTACTTTTGGCAACTTCTGGTGTGATTTCAATAGACATCAGTGCAGGAACCTGCACAGGTGTCTGTCAAATCATCCTTGAAGTCGGACTGCATTGCCGGGTTGAAATCGTGTGAGATCAGCTGAACTTGCACGATTTCTAACCCGCAGCAATGTGAAGCTGGGCTTATAGCTCCTTGTGACAAGAACCTTGAGAGAAGACACAGCACCAGCCATTTCAGAAGCTGCTGCTTAAATCCCCTTTCTAGTTATAGGATATGCCCAGTGTTATTTCAGGGAAATCTGAAAGTTCTGACAGGGATTCTGTGATTATTATTCAAAGTCCTGGCAGTGATTATGCAGGTCCTGTTGGAAGCCCTGGCAGGAGTTCTGAAAGTCTTAACAGGAATTCTGCAATTCCTGGGAGGCGTTTTGAGAGTAGTAGTTTTAGAAGTCATGGCAGAGATTCTGAGAATATAGTAACACATTTTATAAAATTCCCCTGTGGAGTTGATTTAATAGAGGGAAATAGACTGTTCACTTGCAAGGGAAGTTGCACTTTGCAAGAGGATTTCCCTCAGAGCTTAGCAAATAAAGTAGAAGTGATATCAAACTCTATTTAAAAAAAAAATAAAATCTATTCAAGTATGCATTCTTAATTCTTAGAGAACTGCAAGACTCGGGCAATTATCTGTTTAACTGTTTACAGGTTGGACTTTACTTTAAACTTTGGTCATTGGACTAATGGTAGTAGGTTGCATGCAAGTGCAATGAAGGTAAAAAACCTTCAGCCTTTACAGCCACTTTAAAGGAAAACAAATGCAACTCTTAAGCCACTTTGTCAACTTAAAAAAATTGTTTTAGAAAAGGAATGCAACATGTTTGTTATATATTTAATTTAAATAGTGGAACTTTATTTAGAAAATTAAGTCCTGCTAGATCACTTCAGGCTGGCTGTTTTTGCAGGTATAGCTTTTTATGTAAAACATAAAAATACGTTCTTGTACTGTTTAAGATCCAGTAATACACTGTCTAAGGCTCAGTTCACAAATATGGGAGTCAAATAAGTTTTGAACTGCATCTAATTCACATAACATGTGAACCAGACCGGCTTTCAATGGAGCCAGTTCACATATATGCGGGCTGGTTGCAGTGGGAATTAAAAAAGGGTCCTGTGCGTTTTTTCAGTTTGGTTCAGGTGCGATGTAAGTGTCAAATTCACACCTGAGTCACACCTGAACCGCTGAATGGAAACTGCACTGGACTCTGCACACAAACCAGACCCGCATATGTGAACCCAGCCTGACCCTGCTCTGCACATGCTCAGTTGCTCTCCATTTTTGGCATTGTGCTGAAAATCAGAGCCACTAGACAACGATCTGCTGGCAGCCTAAAAATGCACTGCTATTTAGGAGCTCTGGGCTTTAGTAAAATGGTACAACCATTGCCAGAGTTGTCAAGAAGAGGCTCTTCTCCCCATCAACATGGGGACAAGGTGCTTTGGAGTGGGGGACAACCCCCCACTCAAAGCACCCCCCGTGTTGATGGCACGTGGCCTGGTATGGTTCAGGAGGGGGGGCATTCGCTTGTCCCCCCCTTCCTGGCCTGCCGGGCTGCTGCTCTGATAAGAGACTGGAATGGATTTTACGGGGAACATATGCCCTTTTTAAAAAAAAAAAATTGGTATGGGATTCCCCTTAAAATCATACCAGACCTGAAGGGTCATTCCATTTTTTTGTAATTTTTTTTTTTATTGCCGGAAATAGTATTGTGTTTCCGGCAACTTAAATGTCATTCTATTAATTTATTTTCTCTGTATAAATGTCAGTTTTGCTGCAGTAGGTTATATCCATGGTACAGATGCGCCACTTTACAGGCAGACTAAGGGGACCACCTAGGCACTAAAATTTAAATTAATTTTTGATTTTTATTGTTTAACTTTAAGCATCATTAAAATCGCTGCTCCTGAAAAAACCTTAATCTCATATTTTTTTAACCACTTGCCGCTTGCCATATAGCAATATCACATCAGCAAAGTGGTTCTGTTATCCTGACCAGACGTCATATGACGTGTCAGTTTGACACACCGCAACTCCGATCTCGATAAAGAGTCTCCAATCACAGCTGATCATGATGTAAACAGGAAGGGATGTGTATCGGCTTTTCCTCAAACACATCTGACAGACGCAAGTAGAGGAGAGCCAATCGGCTGCTCTCCTGACAGGGGGGTCTGCGCTGATTGATTATCAGTGCAGCCCCCCAAGGATGCCCACCCAGGACCACCAGGGATGCCACCAGGGATGGCCATCACTGATGACCACCAGGTATGCCACCCATGGCCACCAGCAATGCCAATGTGTGCCCACATATGATGCCAATGTGTGCCCACATATGATGGCAATCAGTGCCTATCAGCAATACCTGGCAGTGCCTCCATAGCAGTGATGCCCATCAGTGCCATCTAACAGTGTCCATCAGTGCCACTCATCAGTGTCCATCAGTGCCACCTATCAGCGCCCATCCATGCCCACCAGTGCCCACCTATCAGTGTCGCCTATCAGTGCCCATTAGTGCCACTCATAAGTACCCATCAGTGCAACCTTTCAGTGCCAATCAGTGCTGCCTATGAGTGCCCATCAGTGTCACCTATCAGTGCCCATCAGTTCCGCCTATTAGTGCCCATCAGTTCCGCCTATTAGTGCCCATCAGTGTCTCATATCAGTGCCCATCATCAGTGCCCATCAGTGCCGCCTCATCAGTGCCACCTCATCGGTGCAGCCTTATCAGTGAATGAGAAAACGTACTTATTTACAACATTTTATAACAGAAACGAAGAAAAACCCTTTTTTTTCAAAAATTTCTGCCTTTTTTTATTTGTTTAGCAAAAAATAAAAACCCCAGAGGTGATAGAATACCACCAAAAGAAAGCTCTATTTGTGGGAACAAAATGATAAAAATGTTGTTTGGGTACAGTGTAGCGTGACCGCGCAATTGTCATTTAAACAGTGACAGAGATGAAAGCTGAAAATTGGCTTGGGCAGGAAGGGGGGAAGTGTCTGGTATTGAAGTGGTTAAAAAAGTTTTGCATTGATACATATCCCCAGGGCAGTACCTGGACCTCCATACCCCTTTTTATGGCCAATAACTTGCATATAAGCCTTCAAAATAAGGACTTTTGATTTTTCAAGTTCGGGTCCCATAGACTAATAGGGTTCACCGTTCAGGCCAGAACTTTTTCTCTGTTTGGGAGTTCTGCTGTGAACCGAACCAGGGGGGTGTTCCGCATATTTCTAATTATTAATATGGAATGTATGTACCTTGCTAAAGAACATTATTTTTTTATCAAGTTATTATGGGTAAAGTTCTGCTTTAAAGTTGATCATTCAGTCCTATACAAGAAATAAATCCTATTTTTGTTTCCGTTTTCTTTGAACGTGCACTCTCTTGCATATGTTTTGGTATACAAAGTTATAAATCATTCCCTTCTAAGTACAATTACTGTGAAATGCATTACATTTGTAGCATATTGGTTAATTAACTTACTGGATGAGGTATGTAGCCAGAAATAGAAGAGCAGATTATTATTGATCCACGCCTAATTTAAATAAAACAGAGTATTATGTGCAACGCCACATACAAATGTATGATCTCTAAGAAATATTTGCAATTGGTTAAAAAAAAGTTACTCATATCACAAAAGAATTAAAAATGGCAGACCAAGCAATCCTGCACTGAATAAAATATAACAAGCTAATTTCTTTTAAACAGATTATTTGGAAAAATATAGTTAATGTTATAAAGGGAGAGGATATTACTGGAAACTTATAATGATCATATGATAATCCATTGTATTTAATAGTTACTATGTATACATTTTAGTAATGAACTAAATATGTGAACCACTGGTTTTCATGTGGAATTGTTAAAGAAAAGATAGAAAAAATATTACCCTTGTTTCTGGATGTGAGGTACAACAAGTTTTATCAAAAAGAAAGTTGATATTACATTGACATGGAAAACCTAGTAAATGATACAGAGAAATTATCAGTACATTTTTTATGAATTATGTTTAAATTCAGCAATCTTTACCAATACTAATTATTTCTATAGCCCCAATATTAAAGTAGAAATCCACAATTGGATGGTCTAGAACCTAGCTTAAAAGGCACGTAAACCCAACATTTCATATTCCTGAGATTTGTCTTTTGTACCATGTACTTGTATGAAAAGGTATCATGTTCTCTTTGTATTGCTTCCTTTGTGCGAAATCTCTAGTGTGCCTGCCAGTCCCTTCGCTTTCCTATCAAAAACTGACTACATTAGGCATGAGAGCACAGAATGGTTACATCTTGAGCTGGTATGTGAACTCGGTGGGGTCTCCTCTAATGATCAGACTTCTGATGCCCTGCAGATGTAGCAGTTAGAGGTTTGGCGACAAACCATTTTACACTGCAGGTGTGCTAAGAAAGATCATCTTTTATTTATTTATGTAAAACCTTTATCCCATTAGGATCAAAACTGTTGCTGTAACTTATAAAACATTAGCTGGAGTTTGGGTTCAATTTGTTTAATGTATCTAATTCTGCTAGCACATTTAAGACTACCTTGCCCCTAGATTACCAATGCTGTTGTCCAAAGGTGTCTCTGTTGCTCCTTTGTCTAGTGTGAAGGCACTCTAATATAGGAGGTGTGTTACTGGCCACATTACCAGGTGAAAACAGAGAGAAAAGAACCTTAAAACAAAATAAAACTAATGAATAAAAAAAAGAAAACGAATGCAGCCACCACATCTAACGACTGGTAAGAAATATATAACATTTGCGGGTTCCCACATCGCATCTGAATCACCGGCGGTTCACACTGCCTTCTGCAAACTGCTCTGGGTGTCAATACAAAGTTAATGACACCCCCCAGATCGTGAAATGGTGAAGCAATTGGAACACCCATGCGATCCAATTCCAGTACGGACCAAACAAAATAACATTTTGCACCATTTTGGTCCGAATGCGATGCAAATTCAGCCATACAATCTGTATGGCTGAATTTGCATTGCACAGACATCGCATGTGATCTGCACAGCAATGCAGTGCGAATCACATGCAATGTCTGACATTGCTCCTTTTTAACAAATGAAACCACCAAGCTCCTCATTCACTCCCTTGTTATCTTTCGCCTTGACTATTGCATTTCCCTTCTCATTAGCCTGCCTCTCCATACGCTATCCCCTCTTCAGTCTATCATGAATGCTGCTGCCAGACTTACCCACCTTACCAACCGCTCAGCGTCTGCCAACCCTTTCCTCCAATCCCTACACTGGCTCCCAATAACCCAGCAAATTAAATTCAAAATACTAACCACAACATACAAAGCCATTGACAACTCTGCCCCGAGCTACATCACCAATCTTGTCTCCAAATATCACCCAAATCGTTCCCTCCGCTCTTCTCAAAACCTCTTACTCTCATGCTCTCTCATCTCCTCCTCCCATGCTCATCTCCAGGATTTCTCCAGAGCCTCTCCCATCCTCTGGAACTCGCTACCTCCACCTTCCGGCTATCCCCTACTCTTACTACCTTGAGGCGATCCCTGAAAACTCATCTCTTCAGGAAAGCCTATAACGTCTCCAACTAATCTTCTACCACTTCCATCAGCTCATTCACGACAGTTACAGCCTTTTGTACCACCTGCCTCATCCTATTAGATTGTAAGCTCTTCTGAGCAGGGCCCTCTTAATCCTCTTCTATTTTATTGTATAACTGTATTGTTCTCCTTTTTATATTGTAAAGTGCTGCGTAAACTGTGGGCGCTATATAAATCCTGTATAACAATAATAATCGCTATAGTGTGAACCCAGCTTTAATACTCACTATCAGTTTTACTTTAGACATCATTATGTCAGCCCTTTCTAAATAGGTGGGTAGATCTGTTCTGGGTGTATGCATACAGCCCTAGCTGCTATCCATCTTCTTCGCCTCCCCTCTCTCTCTTCAGAACACAACAGAAAACAGTGTTATGCTTCGTACACACGGTTTGATTGTTGGACGACCGAGCATATGATTTTTGTCAAAAGCGTGTGTACAGGATTTTGTCTAGCATACTAACTATCCGCAAATTGTCGTTTTACAAACACAAACGTAGTGACATACTATGAGAGTATAAAGAGGAAGTTCATTTCTCAAGCGCCACCCTTTGGGCCCCTTCTGCTAATTTCGTGTTAGTAGAAGTTTGGTGAGCGTTGATTCGCAATTTTCAGATCGCACATAACTACATCAGTATCGCCAGCAAAGCAGCTACATTATTATCCCATTAAAAAAGATGAGAATGTGCGCGGAATTTCAACATTTCATCAGCTGCCGCGTCATGAATGTTAATCCTAGATTACAAATGGTAGTTTACATGTCCAAACTCTTCCAGCTCGTTCCATAAATCCGAGCATGCGTGTTTGTACTTTCGACTTTTGTGTGACGGATTTCTGTACTGACCATCCGAAAATCAGATGTTTAGTTCACGTCCGACAAAAATTTTATATCTTGCACATCCAGCTTTCGTCAGATGAAAAAGTCAAATCGGCTGTCGAAAGCACCATACCAACATCCTGAAAATCTGCAGACAGCTCGTCTTCAGACTTTTCCCTTCTGATTTTCGTATTGTGTGTACAAGGCCTTATGCCCTGTACACGCGATAGGATTTTCCGACAACAAAACCGTGGATTTTTTTCCAAAGGATGTTGGCTCAAACTTGTCTTGCATACATACGGTCACATAAATGTTGTCGGAAATTCGGAACGTCAAGAACGTGGTGACGTACAACACGTACGACGAGCCAAGAAAAATGAAGTTCAATAGCCAGTGCGGCTCTTCTGCTTGATTCAGAGCATGCGTTGACTTTTGTGCATCGGAATTGTGTACACACGCTCAGAATTTTTTGTTGTCTGAAAATTTGAGAACCTGCTCTCAAGCATTTGTTGGCGGAAATTCTGACAACAGATGTTCCATGGAGCATACACATGGTCGGACTTTCCGACAACAAGCTCACATCCAACATTTATTTTCGGAAAATGCTATCGTGTGTACGAGAGAACTTTCAACCATTTTAAAGGCCTCAATCCTTTCTTCAGCTGTAAAACATTTTTGGAGACAGTACCCTAGTATCATGACTAGGGATGAGCCGAACACCCCCCTGTTCGGTTCGCACCAGAACTTGCGAACAGGCAAAAAATTTGTTCGAACACCGTTAAAGTCTATGGGACTCGAACATGAATAATCAAAAGTGCTAATTTTAAAGGCTTATATGCAAGTTATTGTCATAAAAAGTGTTTGGGGACCTGGGTCCTGCCCCAGGGGACATGGATCAATGCAAAAAAAAGTTTTAAAAACGGCCCTTTTTTCGGGAGCAGTGATTTTAATAATGCTTAAAGTGAAACAATAAAAGTGTAATATCCCTTTAAATTTCGTAGCTGGGGGTGTCTATAGTATGCCTGTAAAGGGGTGCATGTTTCCCGTGTTTAGAACAGTCTGACAGCAAAATGACATTTCTAAGGAAAAAAAGTCATTTAAAACTACTCGCGGTTATTAATGAATTGCCGGTCTGACAATACACATAAAAGTTCATTGATAAAAAAACGGCATGGAAATTCCCCACAGGGTAACCCCGAACCAATTTTTTTTTAAAAAATGACGTGGGGGTCCCCCTAAATTCCATACCAGGCCCTTCAGATCTGGTATGGATATTAAGGGGAACCCCGGCCAAATTTTTTTTAAAAAAATGGCGTGGGGTCCCCCTAAAAATCTATACCAGACCCTTATCTGAGCACACAACCTGGCAGGCCGCAGGAAAAGAGGGGGGATGAGAGAGTGCCCCCCCTCCTGAACCGTACCAGGCCACATGCCCTCAACATTGGGAGGGTGCTTTGGGGTAGGGCCTCATCCCCACAACCCTTGCCCGGTGGTTGTGGGGGTCTGCGGGTGGGGGGCTTATCTGAATCTGGAAGCCCCCTTTAACAAGGGGGCCCCCAGATCCCAGCCCTCCCCCTGTGTGAAATGGTAAGGGGGTCCAAAAGTACCCCTACCATTTCACAAAAAAACTGTCAAAAATGTTAAAAATTACAAGAGACAGTTTTTGACAATTCCTTTATTTAAATGCTTCTTCTTTCTTCTATCTTCTATCTTCTTTCTTCTATCTTCCTTTGGTTTCTTCCTCCATCTTCTTCTGGTTCTTCTGGTTCTTCCTCCGGTGTTCTTGTCCGGCATCTTCCTCCGCGGCGTCTTCTTATCTTCTACTCCTCGGGCCACTCCGCATCCATGATGGCATAGAGGGAGGCTCCCGCTGTGTGACGCTTCTCTCTTCATCTTCTTCTCTTCATCTTCTTTTCGGGCTGCTCCGCATCCATGATGGCATAGAGGGAGGCTCCCGCTGTGTGATGCTTCTCCTCTTCTGACGGTTCTTAACAGGGGGCGGGGTCACCGGGTGGCCTCTGACACACAGGGACTTGACGAGGACTTCCCTGTGGCATTCCCCGTGACGTCAGAAGGCGCGGAATTACGTAACGGGTGACCCCGCCCCCCTCTGACGTCACAGGGCATGCCACAGGGAAGTCTCCGTCAAGTATTTAAGAACCGTCAGAAGAGGAGAAACGTCACACAGCGGGAGCCTCCCTCCATGCCATCATGGATGCGGAGCGGCCCGAAAAGAAGATGAAGAGAAAAAGATAAAGAGTAAAAGATGAAGAGTAAAAGATGAAGAGAGAAGCGTCACACAGTGGGAGCCTCCCATCATGGATGTGGAGCGGCCCAAGGAGAAGAAGATAAGAAGACGCCGCGGAGGAAGATGATGGACGAGAACACCGGAGGAAGAACCAGAAGAACCAGAAGAAGAAACTGAAGGAAGATAGAAGATAGAAGAAAGAAGAAGCATTTAAATAAAGGAATTGTCAAAAACTGTCTCTTGTCATTTTTAACATTTTTGACAGTTTTTTTGTGAAATGGTAGGTACCCCCTTACCATTTCACACAGGGGGAGGGCCGGGATCTGGGGGTCCCCTTGTTAAAGGGGGGCTTCCAGATTCCGATAAGCCCCCCGCCCGCAGACCCCCACAATCACCGGGCAAGGGTTGTGGGGATGAGGCCCTTGTCCCCATCAACATGGGGACAAGGTGTTTTGGGGGGCTACCTCAAAGCACCCTTCCAATGTTGAGGGCATGTGGCCTGGTATGGTTAAGGAGGGGGGGCACTCTCTCGTCCCCCCCTCTTTTCCTACCGCCTTCCAGGTTGCGTACTCGGATAAGGGTCTGGTATGGATTTTTGGGGGGACCCCACGCCATTTTTTTTTTATTTTGGCCGGGGTTCCCCTTAATATCCATACCAGACCTAAGAGGCCTGGTATGGAATTTAAGGGACCCCCACGTCATTTTTTTTTTAAATTTTGGTTCGGGGTTCCCCTGTGGGGAATTCCCATGCCGTTTTTATCAATGAACTTTTATGTGTATTGTCGGACCGGCAATTAATTAATAGCCGCGAGTAGTTTTAAATGACTTTTTTTCCTTTGAAATGTCATTTTGCTGTCAGACTGTTCTAAACATGGGAAACATGCACCCCTTTACAGGCATACTATAGACACCCCCCAGGTACGAAATTTAAAGGAATATTACACTTTTATTGTTTCACTTTAAGCATTATTAAAATCACTGCTCCCGAAAAAATGGCTGTTTTTAAAACTTTTTTTTGCATTGATCCATGTCCCCTGGGGCAGGACCCAGGTCCCCAAACACTTTTTATGACAATACCATGCATATAAGCCTTTAAAATTAGCACTTTTGATTTCTCCCATAGATTTTTAAAGGGTGTTCCGCGGCATTCGAATTTGCTTCAGTTATCTCTGACCCTCTGCTGCCCCTCTCAGATGCATACCTCAGCTTTGCTGGACTGGGATAAAAATTTTGCCCTGGACTTCATCCAGACTGGCCCACTTTAATTTTACAAACATGCACATAAACAGTATATAAACTATACGGAATTGCGCAAAAAAACATAACTAGAAACATTCCACTGTAAGTATAAACTGATTCTTTTTTTTTAAAAACTCTTTATTTCGAGAAAAAGATGCATTCTGCCATTACAGACGCCTTTAGAATGACATGTGTAAGTTACAATGGCAGGTGTCATAAATAACTCACTCACCTCTTTTATTATTTCACGTATTCTCCTCTGTATTTTTCTCCTCCTTCTCACATCACTGCATCAAGTGGGAGGGCTAACGTCATGCAGGAACATTGCTACAGCCTCATTGGCTGGAATTTCAGAAACCAGCATTGCTGCACAGCCATTGGCTGCCTTTCAGCAATGCAGCAGCGCTGAGGCTGAGTCGGGTTGCACACTATGAAGTGAGGTGATGGACAGTGCAGATGACAGGTCTCTCCCATACCAGCCGGCTGGACAAACCCACCCCCCCAACCCCCAAGGCCACCCAAGCCCCCCCCTCATCACTGGCCATTAGCCGTTCTACTTTATTTCTCATATAGGCCGTACAGCAGTGCTCAAATTAATGGCTGCAGGAGCTGCAGCAATTACTTTGACAGGCTATCACCAGGGGCATTGCTAGGTCTACAAAAGATCTGGGGCTAGAGCCCATAGCAACAAAGTAAGGAAAGTCCTATGCTTGGGCGAGCATACACATATATATAATGTGTGTGTGTGTGTGTGTGTGTGTGTGTATATATATCAGTGGCTATAAATGGTCTACACAACCCTGTTAAAATGTCAGGTTTTTGTGATGTAAAAAAATGAGACAAGGATAAAGCATTTCAGAGCTTTTTCTACCTTTTAATGTGACCTATGAACTGCACAACTCAATTGAAAAACTGAAATCCTTTAGGATTGGGAAGAAAATATAATGCCGCGTACACACGGTCCTACTTTTCGTCTACAAAAGTCCAACGGACGCTGATGGACTAAAGCTGGCTGGTAATCCGATCGTGTGTGGGCTTCTCCGGACTTTCAACTGACTTTTTTAGCCTCAAATCCGACGTACTTTAGATTTGAAACATGTTTTAAAACTTTACTTCGTAACTACGACGGACCCCGAAATCCGCTCGTCTGTGTGCTAGTCCGACGGACAAAAAGCCACGCTAGGGCACCTATTGGCTACTGGCTATGAACTTCCTTATTTTAGTCCGGTGTACGTCATCACGTACGAATCCGTTAGACTTTTGTGTGGTCGTGTGTAGGCAAGTCCGTTCGTTAGAAAGTAGGCCGCAAGTCCGCCGCAAGTCCACCGAAAGTCTGCCGGAAGTCTGTCGGACAGGCTGTCCGACTTTTGTAGACGAAAAGTACGACCGTGTGTACGCGGCATAAAAAAAAAAAATAATGTTGTTGCATAAGTGTGCACACTCTTTTTAACATAACTGGGGGTGTAGCTGTGTTCAGAATTAAGCACATTCACACATTCAAACTCATGTTAAATAGGAGTCAGTACACACCTGCCATCATTTAAAGTGCCTCTGATTAACCCCAAATAAAGTTCAGCTCTTCTAGTAAGTCTTTCCTGACATTTCCTTGATCGCTTCCTACAGCAAAAGCCATGGTGTGCAGAGAGCTTCCAAAGCATCAAAGGGATCTCATTATTAAAAGGTATCAGTCAGGAGAAGGGTACAAAAGAATTTCCAAGGCATTAGATATACCATGGAATACAGTGAAGACAGTCATCATCAAGTGGAGAAAATATGACACAACAGTGACATTACTAGGGATGAGCTTGATGTTCGGGTTGAACATAATTTCGACTTCACGGAACTGCGAACATTATGGGGCGTTCGCGGAAAATTTTAGTGCCGTGGAATGCCCCATAATGCACTGCGAGATCACAGTGCATTGCTGAATGCTGATTGGCCAAAGCATGCTTTGGCCAATCACAGTGCGCTCTGCTGAGAGAGCCATAATTGGCCAAAGGCAGGGTGCCTTTGGCCAATCATGGCTCAGGGGGACTAAGTCCACGTCCCACACTATATAAGGCTGCTTACACGGCAGCCGTGTGTAGTGTTGGTGTTGTGGACAGAGAGATAGCTTGAGTTAGATTAACCACTTCAGCCCCGGAAGGATTTACCCCCTTCCTGACCAGAGCACTTTTTACAATTCGGCACTGCGTCGCTTTAACTGCTAATTGCGCGGTCATGCAATGGTGTACCCAAACGGAATTTGCGTCCTTTTCTTCCCACAAATAGAGCTTTCTTTTGATGGTATTTGATCACCTCTGCCGTTTTTATTTTTTGCGCTATACACGGAAAAAGACCGAAAATTTTGAAAAAAAATGATATTTTCTACTTTTTGTTCTAAAAAAAATCCAATAAACTCAATTTTAGTCATACATTTAGGCCAAAATGTATTCGGCCACATGTCTTTGGTAAAAAAAATGTCAATAAGTGTATATTTATTGGTTTGCGCAAAAGTTATAGCGTCTACAAACTAGGGTACATTTTCTGGAATTTACACAGCCTTTAATTTATGACTGCCTATGTCGTTTCTTGAGGTGCTAAAATGGCAGGGCAGTACAAAACCCCCACAAATGACCCCATTTTGGAAAGTAGACACCCCAAGGAATTTGCTGAGAGGCATGTTGAGCCCATTGAATATTCATTTTTTTTGTCCCAAGTGATTGAATAATGACAAAAAAAAAAAAAAAAAAAAAAAATTACAAAAAGTTGTCACTAAATGATATATTGCTCACACAGGCCATGGGCATATGTGGAATTGCACCCCAAAATACATTTAGCTGCTTCTCCTGAGTACGGGGATACCACATGTGTGGGACTTTTTGGGAGCCTAGCCGCGTACGGGGCCCCGAAAACCAATCACTGCCTTCAGGATTTCTAAGGGCGTACATTTTTGATTTTACTCCTCACTACCTATCACAGTTTTGAAGGCCATAAAATGCCCAGATGACATAAAACCCCCCCAAATGACCCCATTTTGGAAAGTAGACACCCCAAGCTATTTGCTTTGAGGCATGTTGAGTCCATGGAATGTTTTATATTTTGACACAAGTTGCGGGAAAGTGACAAATTTTTTTTTTTTTTTTTTGCACAAAGTTGTCACTAAATGATATATTGCTCACACAGGCCATGGGCATATGTGGAATTGCACCCCAAAATACATTTAGCTGCTTCTCCTGAGTATGGGGATACCACATGTGTGGGACTTTTTGGGAGCCTAGCCGCGTACGGGACCCCGAAAACCAATCACTGCCTTCAGGAATTCTAAGGGCGTACATTTTTGATTTTACTCCTCACTGCCTATCACAGTTTCGGAGGCCATGGAATGCCCAGGTGGCACAAACCCCGCCCAAATGACCCCATTTTGGAAAGTAGACACCCCAAGCTATTTGCTGAGAGGCATGGTGAGTATTTTGCAGCTCTCATTTGTTTTTGAAAATAAAGAAAGACGAGAAAAAAAAAATTTTTTTTTCTTTTTTCAATTTTCAAAACTTTGTGACAAAAAGTGAGGTCTGCAAAATACTCACTATACCTCTCATCAAATAGCTTGGGGTGTCTACTTTCCAAAATGGGGTCATTTGGGGGTTTTTTTTGCCACCTGGGCATTCCATGGCCTCCGAAACTGTGATAGGCAGTGAAGAGTGAAATCAAAAATTTACGGCCTTAGAAAGCCTGAAGGCGGTGCTTGGTTTTCGGGGTCCCGTACGCGGCTAGGCTCCCAAAAAGTCTCACACATGTGGTATCCCCGTACTCAGGAGAAGCAACAGAATGTATTTTGGGGTGTAATTTCACATATTCCCATGGCATGTTTGAGCAATATATCATTTAGTGACAACTTTGCGCAAAAAAAATAAAAAAAATAAAAAATTGTCTCTTTCCCGCAACTTGTGTCACAATATAAATTATTCCATGGACTCGACATGACTCTCAGCAAATAGCTTGGGGTGTCTACTTTCCAAAATGGGGTCATTTGGGGGGGGTTTGAACTGTCCTGGCATTTTATGCACAACATCTAGAAGCTTATGTCACACATCACCCACTCTTCTAACCACTTGAAGACAAAGCCCTTTCTGACACTTATTGTTTACATAAAAAAATAATTTTTTTTTGCAAGAAAATTACTTTGAACCCCCAAACATTATATATTTTTTTTAAAGCAAATGCCCTACAGATTAAAATGGTGGGTGTTTCATTTTTTTTTTTCACACAGTATTTGCGCAGCGATTTTTCAAACGCATTTTTTGGGGAAAAAACACACTTTTTTAAATTTTAATGCACTAAAACACACTATATTGCCCAAATGTTTGATGAAATAAAAAAGATGATCTTAGGCCGAGTACATGGATACCAAACATGACATGCTTTAAAATTGCGCACAAACGTGCAGTGGCGACAAACTAAATACATTTTTAAAAGCCTTTAAAAGCCTTTACAGGTTACCACTTTAGATTTACAGAGGAGGTCTACTGCTAAACTTACTGCCCTCGATCTGACCTTCGCGGCGATACCTCACATGCATGGTGCAATTGCTGTTTACATTTGACGCCAGACCGACGCTTGCGTTCGCCTTAGCGCGAGAGCAGGGGGGACAGGGGTGCTTTTTTTTTTTTTTTTTTTTTTCTTTTTTCTTTATTATTATTATTTTTTTATCTTATTTTTAAACTGTTCCTTTCATTTTTTTTTTAAATCATTTTTATTGTTATCTCAGGGAATGTAAATATCCCCTATCATAGCAATAGGTAGTGACAGGTACTCTTTTTTGCAAAAATTGGGGTCTATTAGACCCTAGATTTCTCCTCTGCCCTCAAAGCATCTGACCACACCAAGATCGGTGTGATAAAATGCTTTCCCAATTTCCCAATGGCGCTGTTTACATCCGGCGAAATCTAAGTCATAAAATGCTCGTAGCTTCCGGTTTCTTAGGCCATAGAGATGTTTGGAGCCACTCTGGTCTCTGATCAGCTCTATGGTCAGCTGGCTGAATCACCGGCTGCATTTTCAGGTTCCCTGTTGAGACAGGAGAGCCAGAGAAAAACACGGAAGACGTTGGGGGGGGGCATTCCCTCCCACTGCTTGTAAAAGCAGTCTAGAGGCTAATTAGCTGCTAGGATTGCTTTTACATGAAAGTCGACCGCTGGCTGAAAAGAATGATACCAAGATGATACCTAAACCTGCAGGCATCATTCTGGTATAACCATTCAAAGTCGTGAATGGCGTACCTGAAGACAAAAAAATGGTTAACAATAAAGCACAGTAAACGGTAAAGTATAAAAAATTGCATACCTGAAAAACAAACATGATAAAACATAATAACAATAAAACATTGCAGAATAGATTACAGTAAAAAAGAGCAGAACAATAGAGAGAGAGAATAGAGAGAGAAAGAACAATAAAACGACAACTATTTTTTTTTTATTTTATATTTTTGTATGTGTTTTTTTTTTTTTTTTTTTTGTAACTAACTTTTATAACTGTACCCGGTTCCAGGTTCGGGTCTCTCAAAATGCGATGGCATCTTGGGAGACCCTGTGAAAGTGTGCCTAGTCTGTGGAATGCTGTACCCTACGCTAATAGTCAACTAGTGCATGGTAGCGTTCAAAATATTCACCAATGCAAAGACCAGGATTGTCAGGACAGGAGGGACAATAATAGCGGGTGTCACGCCTATATCCGCGCTTGCTGCAGACACAACATCTTTTTTGGGGGGGTTCGTTGGGTAGGGGTACTCGGGAGGACATAAAGAAAATGCCTCTCATGCAGCCGACTGCATTTGGTTGGGGATGTGAATGGGGGAAGTACGGGCGCTGCAGAAGCGGTGGGTTCCCAATTAGGATTGGCGAATGCAGCAGGAAGGGCACTATGGGCACGACGGGCCTGTGTTTGTCTTTTTGGTGGCAGCGGGACACTACTTGTGCTTGCCACCTCACCAGCTTGAACTGCACTTATGGGACTCGCCACGTCACCAAGTGTTACTGCAGTGCTGGTTTGACTACGACCGGGGTGTACTAGGCCGCTGGCGCTTGCCAGTTCACCAAAACGCTAGCAAAAAATCTGTTAGCGATCGCAGGGATCAGGCCTGACTCTGCGAACGCTGCAGTTATGCGTTTAGTGTTCTGTAAGTGACAGTGATCGATCGATACTGCACTTGGGTGGGCTGGGCTGGGCCGGGCGGAGGGGCAAAACGCAGGTGCTAGCAGGTATCTGGGCTGATCCCGCTAACACTGCGTTTGTGGGAACCCTAAACTGCTGGGGACGCCAGTATAGATCTGATCGGATCAGATATTGATCCGTTCAGATACTATACCACTAAGGGAGGCGTATGCTGCGTGCGTGGGTGTTAGCGGTACTGGCGCTAATCTGACGCTGCCTGGGGCTGGTGCTTGCCAGTTCACCAAAACGCTACCAAAAAAACTGTTAGCGATCGCAGGGATCAGGCCTGACTCTGCGAACGCTGCAGTTATGCGTTTAGTGTTTTGTAAGTGACAGTGATCGATTGATACTGCACTTGGGTGGGCTGGGCCGGGCGGACGGGAAAAACGCAGGTGCTAGCAGGTATCTGGGCTGATCCCGCTAACACTGCGTGTTTGGGAACCCTAAACTGCTGGGGACACTAGTATAGATCTGATCGGATCAGATATTGATCCGTTCAGATACTATACCACTAAGGGAGGTGTACGGTGCGTGCGTGGGTGTTAGCGCTACTGGCGCTAACCTGACGCTGCCTGGGGCTGGTGCTTGCCAGTTCACCAAAACGCTACCAAAAAAACTGTTAGCGATCGCAGGGATCAGGCCTGACTATGCGAACGCTGCAGTTAAGTGCTTAGTGTTTTGTAAGTGACAGTGATCGATCGATACTGCACTTGGGTGGGCTGGGCTGGGCCGGGCGGAGGGGCAAAACGCAGGTGCTAGCAGGTATCTGGGCTGATCCCGCTAACACTGCGTTTTCGGGAACCCTAAACTGCTGGGGACGCTAGTATAGATCTGATTGGATCAGATATTGATCCGTACAGATACTATACCACTAAGGGAGGCGTATGCTGCGTGCGTGGGTGTTAGCGGTACTGGCGCTAATCTGACGCTGCCTGGGGCGACGCATATCACCGCCGGGCGATCAGGGGGCTAAACCTTTATTCGGTAATAAACGGCGGGTGCCCTGACACTATAAAAAATGAACGAACTAACCAGCGTCACCCGTAACAGTTATACGGTGATCAGTGGTGAAAGGGTTAACTAGGGGGCAATCAAGGGGTTAAAACATTTATTAGGTAGTATATGGGGGTCCCTGTCGCTATAAAACGCTGACGGTGAACCTAAATATTTATGTCCCTAACTAGCGTCACCAGCGACACTAATACAGCGATCAGAAAAATGATCGCTTAGCAACACTGGTGACAGGGGGTGATCAAGGGGTTAAAACTTTATTAGGGGGGGTTAGGAGGGTACCCTAGACCTAAAGGGGGCCTAACATTCACTGCCCTAACACACTAACTGTCACAAACTGACACCAATACAGTAATCAAAAAAAAAAAAAAAAAAAAAACCTGCTTTGTGTCAGTTTGTGACAGGGGGGGGGGGGTGATTGGGGGGGGATCGGGGGGCGATCGGGGGGGGGATCGGGGTGTAATGTGTGCCTGGCATGTTCTACTGTGTGTGTGTGTGTTGTGCACTCACATTACATGTCTTCTCTCCTCGGCCCGGAACGGAAAATACCGAGCCGAGGAGAGATGACATCATTTCCTCTGCCTCTGTGTACAATACAGAGGCAGGGAAATGATCCCATTGGCTGGGAGCGATCACGAGGGGGGGGGCCACGAATGGATGGCCTCCCCCTCACCACCGATCGCCGGGGGACATTTGCCGACCGTCGCAGGCACCGGGGGGGGTCCGATCGGACCCCCCACCCGCGGGCAGGCAGGGACGTACAGGTAAGCCCTTATGCCTGCCCGTGCCGTTTTGTCGACATACATCTGTGTGCGGCGGTCGGCAAATGGTTAAGCAAGCAGGTTATTCAGTTAGTGGCAGTGTATTTGATATATATATATATATATATCTATATATATATATATAGATATATATATAGACATTGGGGGATGTCTAGCACAGTGAGAGATGTGTTTTAAGTGAGTTCACAGCCAACAGGAACTAAGGTTTAAAGGACATGGTAGCCCACTTTTATTGAAAGTAACAAAAAGATGAAAGTTCACACGCGCGTTTGGTTTCCCACACAGGGGTTCTTCACCCAAAACAACTGAAAAATGCCAATCCACCTGGCTCTTAAGGCTTGCTCAGCCTTGGGCACAGTTCCTTGCTGCACAGGCCCATTCCTGGCCTCTAGGAGGGGGCTCTTCTGACACTCCAGGCTTCCACACTCCTCCAAGACTCACGGTCCCCTCTGGTCCCCAAGACTCTCTTTTCCAGTTGTCTCAGCTATGGTCTCCCTGACTCTCTCAGCTGGCCCAACTCTCTCAGTCCACTGACCTGGAACCTCTCCCACATGGAGTACCATCTCAAGGATGTTGCCTGGGTTCTTAAACGGTAGCACACCTCCTTCCTGTCTGCAGCAACTGCTCCAACACCAACTCCTTTCCCACACACACTGAGCTATGCTCAGCTCTGCCTTATAATGGGTGTGTGCACCTGGACACAAACACAACCTGCAGAGCTTCTGGAAAACCTGGACACATGACTGAAGACTCCCTTCCTCCCAATGCTCTTTGAAGTCTTCAAGTTTCCAGCCCCAATCCAGACTTACAAAATCCAGAGAAAACTTAAAGCATAGTTTTCTCTGCTCACCAATCTTTTGCTGAAACTTCTCAAATTACTTCTTTTACACAAATTTTCACAGGGGCTCTCACTCTCACACTATATACAAAGACAATTCCATAGCTCAACTCACCAACCAGTCTGCTGACCAACCAAATTAGCCTGTCTAACCGTCTGTTAAAAGCAGGGGTTTAGTTAGCACACATTTGCAAACGCATGTGAAAGCTGCAAGGCCTCGTCAAGGCACCCTGTATTACTTGCAGTCCTAACACTACTAAATTTATAAGTGTCTCCACAGTGGAAGCACATGCATTGAATGGATAGGTGTGAGACAGGTGAGCCTGGAGGCGGCCCTAGCCCCCTTAAAGGGACAGGAGCACACTGGACACCCAGCAAGAGCACAACAACCAACCAAATTAGCCTGTCTGCTTTTAACAGACGGTTAGACAGGCTAATTTGGTTGGTCAGCAGACTGGTTGGTGAGTTGAGCTATGGAATTGTCTTTGTCTTACATGTATATGCCCTCCATGTGCTCCTTACTGTGAAGGCCAGTTATGGGTGTGGGCGGTGGCCAGTGTTTTGTTACTGTTCGTAAATGTGGGTCGGGGACACACTGGACACCTTTGCTGCCATTGTGCTCTTGCTGGGTGTCCAGTGTGCTCCTGTCCCTTTAAGGGGGCTAGGGCCGCCTCCAGGCTCACCTGTCTCACACCTATCCATTCAATGCATGTGCTTCCACTGTGGAGACACTTATAAATTTAGTAGTGTTAGGACTGCAAGTAATACAGGGTGTCTTGACGAGGCCTTGCAGCTTTCACATGCGTTTGCAAATGTGTGCTAACTAAACCCCTGCTTTTAACAGATGGTTAGACAGGCTAATTTGGCTGGTCAGCAGACTGGTTGGTGAGTTGAGCTATGGAATTGTCTTTGTCTTACATGTATATGCCCTCCATGTGCTCCTTACTGTGAAGGCCAGTTATGGGTGTGGGCGGTGGCCAGTGTTTTGTTACTGTTCGTAAATGTGGGTCGGGGACACACTGGACACCTTTGCTGCCATTGTGCTCTTGCTGGGTGTCCAGTGTGCTCCTGTCCCTTTAAGGGGGCTAGGGCCGCCTCGAGGCTCACCTGTCTCACACCTATCCATTCAATGCATGTGCTTCCACTGTGGAGACACTTATAAATTTAGTAGTGTTAGGACTGCAAGTAATACAGGGTGCCTTGACGAGGCCTTGCAGCTTTCACATGCGTTTGCAAATGTGTGCTAACTAAACCCCTGCTTTTAACAGACGGTTAGACAGGCTAATTTGGTTGGTCAGCAGACTGGTTGGTGAGTTGAGCTATGGAATTGTCTTTGTCTTACATGTATATGCCCTCCATGTGCTCCTTACTGTGAAGGCCAGTTATGGGTGTGGGCGGTGGCCAGTGTTTTGTCTCACACTATATACAGTCAGTCTAGTGTATATATACAGTGGGGAACGGAAAGTATTCAGACCCCCTCAAATTTTTCACTCTTGTTATATTGCAGCCATTTGCTAAAATCATTTAAGTTCATTTTTTTCCTCATTAATGTACACACAGCACCTCATATTGACAGAAAAACACAGCATTGTTGACATTTGTTGCAGATTTATTAAAAAAGAAAAACTAAAATATCACATAGTCCTAAGTATTCAGACCCTTTGCTGTGACACTCATATATTTAACTCAGGTGCTGTCCATTTCTTCTGATCATCCTTGAGATGGTTCTACACCTTCATTTGAGTCCAGCTGTGTTTGATTATACTGTTTGGACTTGATTAGGAAAGCCACACACCTGTCTGTATAAGACCTTACAGCTCATAGTGCATGTCAGAGCAAATGAGAATCATGAGGTCAAAGGAACTGCCTGAAGAGCTCAGAGACAGAATTGTGGCAAGGCACAGATCTGGCCAAGGGTACAAAAAACCTTCTGCTGCACTTAAGGTTCCTAAGAGCACAGTGGCCTCCATGATCCTTAAATGGAAGATTTTTGGGAAGACCAGAACCCTTTCTAGAGCTGGCGGTCCGGCCAAGCGGAGCTATCGGGGGAGAAGAGCCTTGGTAAAAGAAGAACCCAAAGATCACTGTGGCTGAGCTCCAGAGATGCAGTCGGGAGATGGGAGAAAGTTGTAGAAAGTCAATCATCACTGCAGCCCTCCACCAGTCGGGGCTTTATGGCAGAGTGGCCCGATGGAAGCCTTTAATCAGTGCAAGACACATGAAAGCCCACATGGAGTTTGCTGAGAAACACCTGAAGGACTCCAAGATGGTAAGAAATAAGATTCTCTGGTCTGATGAGACCAAGATAGAACTTTTTGGCCTTAATTCTAAGCGGTATGTGTGGAGAAAACCAGGCACTGCTCATCACCTGTCCAATACAGTCCCAACAGTGAAGCATGGTGGTAGCAGTATCATGCTGTGGGGGTGTTTTTCAGCTGCAGGGACAGGACGACTGGTTGCAATCGAGGGAAAGATGCGGCCAAGTACAGAGATATCCTGGACGAAAACCTTCTCCAGAGTGCTCAGGACTTCAGACTGGGCCGAAGGTTTCCCTTCCATCAAGACAATGACCCTAAGCACACAGCTAAAATAACAAAGGAGTGGCTTCACAACAACTCCGTGACTGTTCTTGAATGGCCCAGCCAGAGCTCTGACTTAAAACCAATTGAGCATCTCTGGAGAGACCTAAAAATGGCTGTCCACCAATGTTTACCATCCAACCTGACAGAACTGGAGAGGATCTGCAAGGAGGAATGGCAGAGGATCCGCAAATCCAGGTGTGAAAAACTTGTTGCATCTTTCCCAAAAAGACTCATGGCTGTATTAAATCAAAAGGGTGCTTCTACTAAATACTGAGCAAAAGGTCTGAAGACTTAGGACCATGTGATATTTCTGTTTTTCTTTTTTAACCACTTGAGCCCCGGACCATTATGCTGCCTAAGGACCAGAGGTCTTTTTCCAATTTGGCACTGCGTCGCTTTAACTGCTAATTGCGCGGTCATGCAATGCTGTACCCAAACGAAATTTGCGTCCTTTTCTTCCCACAAATAGAGCTTTCTTTTGATGGTATTTGATCACCTCTGCGGTTTTTATTTTTTGCGCTATAAATGGAAAAAGACCGAAAATTTTGAAAAAAAATGATATTTTCTACTTTTTGTTATAAAAAAAATCCAATAAACTCAATTTTAGTCATACATTTAGGCCAAAATGTATTCGGCCACATGTTTTTGGTAAAAAAAATGTCAATAAGCGTATATTTATTGGTTTGCGCAAAAGTTATAGCGTCTACAAACTAGGGTACATTTTCTGTAATTTACACAGCTTTTAGTTTATGACTGCCTATGTCATTTCTTGAGGTGCTAAAATGGCAGGGCAGTACAAAACCCCCCCAAATGACCCCATTGTGGAAAGTAGACACCCCAAGGAAATTGCTGAGAGGCATGTTGAACCCATTGAATATTTATTTTTTTTGTCCCAAGTGATTGAATAATGACAAAAAAAAAAAAAAATATTTACAAAAAGTTGTCACTAAATGATATATTGCTCACACAGGCCATGGGCCTATGTGGAATTGCACCCCAAAATACATTCTGCTGCTTCTCCTGAATATGGGGATACCACATGTGTGGGACTTTTTGGGAGCCTAGCCGCGTACGGGGCCCCGAAATCCAATCACCGCCTTCAGGATTTCTAAGGGCGTAAATTTATGATTTCACTCTTTACTGCCTATCACAGTTTCGGAGGCCATGGAATGCCCAGGTGGCACAAAACCCCCCCAAATGACCCCATTTTGGAAAGTAGACACCCCAAGCTATTTCCAGAGAGGCATATTGAGTCCATGGAATATTTTATATTTTGACACAAGTTGCGGGAAAGTGACACTTTTTTTTTTTTTTTTGCACAAAGTTGTCACTAAATGATATATTGCTCACACAGGCCATGGGCATATGTGGAATTGCACCCCAAAATACATTTAGCTACTTCTCCTGAGTACGGGGATACCACATGTGTGGGGCTTTTTGGGAGCCTAGCCGTGTACGGGACCCCGAAAACCAATCACCGCCTTCAGGATTTCTAAGGGTGAAAATTTTTGATTTCACTCTTCACTGCCTATCACAGTTTCGGAGGCCATGGAATGCCCAGGTGGCACAAAACCCCCCCAAATGACCCCATTTTGGAAAGTAGACACCCCAAGCTATTTGCTGAGAGGCATGGTGAGTATTTTGCAGCTCTCATTTGTTTTTGAAAATGAAGAAAGACAAGAAAAAACTTTTTTTTTTTTCTTTTTTCAATTTTCAAAATTTTGTGACAAAAAGTGAGGTCTGCAAAATACTCACTATACCTCTCATCAAATAGCTTGGGGTGTCTACTTTCCAAAATGGGGTCATTTGGGGGGGCTTTGTGCCACCTGGTCATTCCATGGTCTCCGAAACTGTGATAAGCAGTCAAGAGAGAAATCAAAAATTCACGCCCTTAGAAAGCCTGAAGGCGGTGTTTGGTTTTCGGGGTTCCGTACGCGGCTAGGCTCCCAAAAAGTCTCACACGTGGTATCCCCGTACTCAGGAGAAGCAGCAGAATGTATTTTGGGGTATAATTTCACATATTCCCATAGCATGTTTGAGCAATATATCATTTAGTGACAATTTTGTGCAAAGAAAAAAAAAAATTGTCTCTTTCCCGCAACTTGTGTCGCAATATAAAATATTCCATGGACTCGACGTGCCTCTCAGCAAATAGCTTGGGGTGTCTACTTTCCAAAATGGGGTCATTTGGGGGGGGTTTGAACTGTCCTGGCATTTTATGCACAACATTTAGAAGCTTATGTCACACATCACCCACTCTTCTAACCACTTGAAGACAAAGCCCTTTCTGACACTTATTGTTTACATGAAAAAGTTTTTTTTTTTTGCAAGAAAATTACTTTGAACCCCCAAACATTATATATTTTTTTTAAAGCAAATGCCCTACAGATTAAAATGGTGGGTGTTTCATTTTTTTTTTTCACACAGTATTTGCGCAGCGATTTTTCAAACGCATTTTTTGGGGAAAAAACACACTTTTTTAAATTTTAATGCACTAAAACACACTATATTGCCCAAATGTTTGATGAAATAAAAAAGATGATCTTAGGCCGAGTACATGGATACCAAACATGACATGCTTTACAATTGCGCACAAACGTGCAGTGGCAACAAAATAAATACATTTTTAAAAGCCTTTAAAAGCCTTTACAGGTTACCACTTTAGATTTACAGAGGAGGTCTACTGCAAAAATTACTGCCCTCGATCTAACCTTCGCGGTGATAGCTCACATGCATGGTGCAATTGCTGTTTACGTTTGACGACAGACCGCCGCTTGCGTTCGCCTTAGTGCGAGAGCAGGGGGCGACGGGTGCTTTTTTTTTTTTTTTTTTTTTTCTTTATTTTTTTTTGCTTTTTTATCTTATTTTTAAACTGTTCCTTTCATTTTTATTTTTTTTTTAATCATTTTTATTGTTATCTCGGGGAATGTAAATATCCCCTATGATAGCAATAGGTAGTGACAGGTACTCTTTTTTGAAAAAATTGGGGTCTATTAGACCCTAGATCTCTCCTCTGCCCTCAAAGCATCTGACCACACCAAGATCGGTGTGATAAAATGCTTCCCCAATTTCCCAATGGCGCTATTTACATCCAGCGAAATCTAAGTAATAAAATGCTCGTAGCTTCCGGTTTCTTAGGCCATAGAGATGTTTGGAGCCACTCTGGTCTCTGATCAGCTCTATGGTCAGCTGGCTGAATCACCGGCTGCATTTTCAGGTTCCCTGTTGAGACAGGAGAGCCAGAGAAAAACACGGAAGACGGTGGGGGGGGGGGCATTCCCTCCCACGGCTTGTAAAAGCAGTCTAGAGGCTAATTAGCCGCTAGGATTGCTTTTACATGAAAGCCGACCGCTGGCTGAAAAGAATGATACCAAGATGATACCTAAACCTGCAGGCATCATTCTGGTATAACCACTCAAAGTTGTGAATGGCGTACCTGAAGACAAAAAAATGGTTAACAATAAAGCACAGTAAACGGTAAAGTATAAAAAATTGCATACCTGAAAAGCAAACATGATAAAACATAATAACAATAAAACATTGCAGAATAGAATACAGTAAAAAAGAGCAGAACAATAGAGAGAATAGAGAGAGAGAGAACAATAAAACGACAACTATTTTTTTTTATTTTTTATATATATATATATATATATATATATATATATATATATATATATTTTTTTACACTTTTTTTGTAACTAACTTTTATAACTGTAACCGGTTCCAGGTTCGGGTCTCTCAAAATGCGATGGCATCTTGGGAGACCCTGTGAAAGTGTGCCTAGTCTGTGCAATGCTGTACCCTACGCTAATACTCAACTAGTGCATGGTAGCGTTCAAAACATTCACCAATGCAAAGACCAGGATTGTCAGGACAGGAGGGACAATAATAGCGGGTGTCACGCCTATATCCGCGCTAGCTGCAGACACAATATCTTTTTTGGGGGCGTTCGCTGGGTAGGGGTACTCGGGAGGACATAAAGAAAATGCCTCTCATGCAGCCGACTGCATTTGGTTGGGGATGTGAATGGGGGAAGTACGGGCGCTGCAGAAGCGGTGGGTTCCCAATTAGGATTGGCGAATGCAGTAGGAAGGGCACTATGGGCACGACGGGCCTGTGTTTGTCTTTTTGGTGGCAGCGGGACACTACTTGTGCTTGCCACCTCACCAGCTTGAACTGCACTTATGGGACTCGCCACGTCACCAAGTGTTACTGCAGTGCTGGTTTGACTACGACCGGGGTGTACTAGGCCGCTGGCGCTTGCCAGTTCACCAAAACGCTACCAAAAAATCTGTTGGCGATCGCAGGGATCAGGCCTGACTCTGCGAACGCTGCAGTTATGCGTTTTAGTCTTTTGTAAGTGACAGTGATCGATCGATACTGCACTTGGGTGGGCTGGGCTGGGCCGGGCGGAGGGGCAAAACGCAGGTGCTAGCAGGTATCTGGGCTGATCCCACTAACACTGCGTTTGTGAGAACCCTAAACTGCTGGGGATGCTAGTATAGATCTGATCAGATATTGATCCGTTCAGATACTATACCACTAAGGGTGGTGTACAGTGCGTGCGTGGGTGTTAGCGGTACTGGCGCTAACCTGGCGCTGCCTGGGGCTGGTGCTTGCCAGTTCACCAAAATACTACCAAAAAAACTGTTAGCGATCGCAGGGATCAGGCCTGACTCTGCGAATGCTGCAGTTATGCATTTAGTGTTTTGTAAGTGTCAGTGATCGATCGATACTGCACTTGGGTGGGCTGGGCCGGGCGGAGGGGCAAAACGCAGATGCTAGCAGGTATCTGGGCTGATCCCGCTAACACTGCGTTTTTGGGAACCCTAAACTGCTGGGGACGCTAGTATAGATCTGATCGGATCAGATATTGATGCGTTCAGATACTATACCACTAAGGGAGGTGTATGCTGCGTGCGTGGGTGTTAGCGGTACTGGCGCTAATCTGACGCTGCCTGGGGCGATGCATATCACCGCCGGGCGATCAGGGGGCTAAACCTTTATTCGGTAATAAACGGCGGGTGCCCTGACACTATAAAAAATAAACAAACTAACCAGCGTCAACCGTAACGGTTATACGGTGATCAGTGGTGAAAGGGTTAACTAGGGGGCAATCAAGGGGTTAAAACATTTATTCGGTAGTATATGGGGGTCCCTGACGCTATAAAACGCTGACGGCGAACCTAAATATTTATGTCCCTAACTAGCGTCACCAGCGACACTAATACAGCGATCAGAAAAATGGTCGCTTAGTGACACTGGTGACAGGGGGTGATCAAGGGGTTAAAACTTTATTAGGGGGGTTAGGGGGGTACCCTAGACCTAAAGGGGGGTAACAGTATCTGTCTCAACACTGTAACTGTCACAAACTGACACTATGCAGTAATCAGAAAAAAAAAAAAAAAAACTGCTGGTGTCAGTTTGTGACAGGGGGGGGGGGGGTGATTGGGGGGGGATCGGGGGGCGATCGGGGGGGGGGGATCGGGGTGTTTTGTGTGCCTGGCATGTTCTACTGTGTGTGTGTGTGTGTGTGTTGGTGCACTCACATTGATGTCTTCTCTCCTCGGGCCGGAACGGAAATTACCGAGCCGAGGAGAGATGACATCATTTCCTTTGCTGCTGTTTAGCATACAGCAGCAAAGGAATGATTCGATTGGCCGGCGGCGATCGCGAGGGGGGGGCCACGAACGGATGGTCTCCCCCTCACCACCGATCGCCGCTGGACAAACGACGACCGCCTCGGGCACCGGGGGGGGTCCGATCGGACCCCCCACCCGCGGAAGGCAAATCACGTACACTGTACGTGATTTTGCCTGTCCGTGCCACTTTGCCGACGTACATCGGCGTGAGGCGGTCGTCAAGTGGTTAAGGAATCTGCAACAAATGTCAATTCTGTGTTCTTCTGTCAATATGGGGTGCTGTGTGTAAATTAATGAAGAAAAAAAATGAACTTAAAGCGGAGTTCCACACAAAAATGGAACTTCCGCTTTTTGGAACCCTCCCCCCCCCGGTGTCACATTCAGGGGGAGGGGGGTGCAGATACCTGTCTAAGACAGGTATTTGCACCCACTTCCGGCATAGACTTCCATGAGAGTCTACGCCACTTCCCGTCCCTCCGCGCTGTCTCCTGGGAATCACACAGCTCCCAGGAGAGAGCGGGGACCACTTGGGATGCGCAGCGTGACTCGCGCATGTGCAGTAGGGAACCGGGAAGTGAAGCCGCAACGCTTCACTTCCTGATTCCCTCACCTAGGATGGCGGCGGCAGCTGTCGAGAACCGAGCGGGTTCTCGGCGTCCCCTGCCGACATCGCTGGACCCTGGGCCAGGTAAGTGGCCATGTATTAAAAGTCAGCAGCTGCAATATTTGTAGCTGCTGGCTTTTAATATATATATTTTTTTGGCGGTGTGGGTGGACCCCCGCTTTAAATGGTTTTAGCAAATGGCTTCAATATAACAAAGAGTGAAAAATTTAAGGGGGTCTGAATACTTTGCGTCCCATATCTATATCTATATCTATATCTATATCTATATCTATATCTATATCTATATCTATATCTATATCTATATATATATAGTCTTGTGTATCTATCTATCTATCTGTCTCTGTCTGTCTGTCCCCATTTTGGAAAGTAGACACCCCAAGCTATTTGCTGAGAGGCATGGTGAGTATTTTGCAGCTCTCATTTGTTTTTGAAAATAAAGAAAGACAAGAAATTTTTTTTTTTCTTTTTTCAATTTTCAAAACTTTGTGACAAAAAGTGAGGTCTGCAAAATACTCACTATACCGCTCAGCAAATAGCTTGGGGTGTCTACTTTCCAAAATGGGGTCATTTGGGGGGGGGGGTGCCACCTGGGCATTCCATGGCCTCCGAAACTGTGATAGGCAGTGAAGAGTGAAATCAAAAATTTACGCCCTTAGAAAGCCTGAAGGCGGTGCTTGGTTTTCGGGGTCCCGTGCACGGCTAGGCTCCCAAAAAGTCCCACACATGTGGTATCCCCATACTCAGGAGAAGCAACAGAATGTATTTTGGGGTGTAATTTCACATATTCCCATGGCATGTTTGAGCAATATATCATTTAGTGACAACTTTGTGCAAAAAAAAAAAAAAAATTGTCTCTTTCCCGCAACTTGTGTCACAATATAAAATATTCCATGGACTCAACATGCCTCTCAGCAAATAGCTTGGGGTGTCTACTTTCCAAAATGGGGTCATTTGGGGGGGTTTGAACTGTCCTGGCATTTTATGCACAACATTTAGAAGCTTATGTCACACATCACCCACTCTTCTAACCACTTGAAGACAAAGCCCTTTCTGACACTTTTTGATTACATGACAAAATTATTTTTTTTTTTGCAAGAAAATTACTTTGAACCCCCACACATTATATATTTTTTTGAAGCAAATGCCCTACAGATTAAAATGGTGGGTGTTTCATTTTTTTTTCACACAGTATTTGCGCAGCGATTTTTCAAACAAATTTTTTGGGGAAAAAACACACTTTTTTAAATTTTAATGCACTAAAACACACTATATTGCCCAAATGTTTGAAGAAATAAAAAAGATGATCTTAGGCTGAGTACATGGATACCAAACATGACATGCTTTAAAATTGCGCACAAACGTGCAGTGGCGACAAACTAAATACATTTTAAAAGCCTTTACAGGTTACCACTTTAGATTTACAGAGGAGGTCTACTGCTAAAATTACTGCCCTCGATCTGACCTTCGCGGTGATATCTCACATGCATGGTGCAATTGCTGTTTACATTTGACGCCAGACCGACGCTTGCGTTCGCCTTAGCGCGAGAGCAGGGGGGACAGGGGTGCTTTTTTTTTTCTTTATTATTTTTTTGCTTTTATCTTATTTTTAAACTGTTCCTTTAATTTTTTTTTTTTTTAAATCATTTTTATTGTTATCTCAAGGAATGTAAATATCCCCTATGATATCAATAGGTAGTGACAGGTACTCTTTTTTTGAAAAAAAATGGGGTCTATTAGACCCTAGATTTCTCCTCTGCCCTCAAAGCATCTGACCACACCAAGATCGGTGTGATAAAATGCTTTCCCAATGGCGCTGTTTACATCCGGCGAAATCTAAGTCATAAAATGCTCGTAGCTTCCGGTTTCTTAGGCCATAGAGATGTTTGGAGCCACTCTGGTCTCTGATCAGCTCTATGGTCAGCTGGCTGAATCACCGGCTGCATTCTCAGGTTCCCTGTTGAGACAGGAGAGCCAGAGAAAAACACGGAAGACGGTGGCGGGGGGCATTCCCTCCCACTGCTTGTAAAAGCAGTCTAGAGGCTAATTAGCCGCTAGGATTGCTTTTACATGAAAGCCGACTGCTGGCTGAAAAGAATGATACCAAGATGATACCTAAACCTGCAGGCATCATTCTGGTATAACCACTCAAATTCGTGAATGGCGTACCTGAAGACAAAAAAATGGTTAACAATAAAGAACAGTAAACGGTAAAGTATAAAAAAATTTTTACACTTTTTTTTTTGTAACTGTAACTTTTATAACTGTAACCGGTTCCAGGTTCGGGTCTCTCAAAATGCGATGGCATCTTGGGAGATCCTGTGAAAGTGTGCCTAGTCTGTGGAATGCTGTACCCTACGCTAATACTCAACTAGTGAATGGTAGCGTTCAAAACATTCACCAATGCAAAGACCAGGATTGTCAGGACAGGAGGGACAATAATAGCGGGTGTCACGCCTATATCCGCGCTTGCTGCAGACACAACATCTTTTTTGGGAGGGTTCGCTGGGTAGGGGTACTCGGGAGGACATAAAGAAAATGATTCTCATGCAGCCGACTGCATTTGGTTGGGGATGTGAATGGGGGAAGTACGAGCGCTGCAGAAGCGGTGGGTTCCCAATTAGGATTGCTGAATGCAGCAGGAAGGGCATTATGGGCACGACGGGCCTGTGTTTGTCTTTTTGGTGGCAGCGGGACACTACTTGTGCTTGCCACCTCACCAGCTTGAACTGCACTTATGGGACTCGCCACGTCACCAAGTGTTACTGCAGTGCTGGTTTGACTATGACCGGGGTGTACTAGGCCACTAGTGCTTGCCAGTTCACCAAAACGCTACCAAAAAAACTGTTAGCGATCGCAGGGATCAGACCTGACTCTGCGAACGCTGCGGTTATGCGTTTAGTGTTTTGTAAGTGACAGTGATCGATCGATACTGCACTTGGGTGGGCTGGGCTGGGCCGGGCGGAGGGGCAAAACGCAGGTGCTAGCAGGTATCTGGGCTGATCGAGCTAACACTGCGTTTTTGGGAACCCTAAACTGCTGGGGACGCCAGTATACATCTGATCGGATCAGATATTGATCCGTTCAGATACTATACCACTAAGGGAGGTGTACGGTGCGTGCGTGGGTGTTAGCGGTACTGCCGTTAATCTGACGCTGCCTGGGGCTGGTGCTTGCCAGTTCACCAAAACGCTACCAAAAAAACTGTTAGCGATCGCAGGGATCAGACATGACTCTGCGAACGCTGCAGTTATGCGTTTAGTGTTTTGTAAGTGTCAGTGATCGATCAATACTGCACTTGGGTGGGCTGGGCTGGGCCGGGCGGAGGGGCAAAACGCAGGTGCTAGCAGGTATCTGGGCTGATCGAGCTAACACTGCGTTTTTGGGAACCCTAAACTGCTGGGGACGCCAGTATAGATCTGATCGGATCAGATATTGATCCGTTCAGATACTATACCACTAAGGGAGGTGTACGGTGCGTGCGTGGGTGTTAGCGGTACTGGCGCTAATCTGACGCTGCCTGGGGCTAGTGCTTGCCAGTTCACGAAAAGGCTACCAAGAAAACTGTTAGCGATCGCAGGGATCAGGCCTGACTCTGCGAACGCTGCAGTTATGCATTTAGTGTTTTGTAAGTGACAGTGATCGATCGATACTGCACTTGGGTGGGCTGGGCTGGGCCGGGTAGAGGGGCAAAACGCAGGTGCTAGCAGGTATCTGGGCTGATCCCGCTAACACTGCGTTTTTGGGAACCCTAAACTGCTGGGGACGCCAGTATAGATCTGATCGGATCAGATATTGATACGTTCAGATACTATACCACTAAGGGAGGTGTACGGTGCGTGCGTGGGTGTTAGCGGTACTGGCGCTAATCTGACGCTGCCTGGGGCGACGCATATCACCGCCGGGCGATCAGGGGGCTAAACCTTTATTCGGTAATAAACGGCGGGTGCCCTGACACTATAAAAAATAAACGAACTAACCAGCGTCACCCGTAACGGTTATACGGTGATCAGTGGTGAAAGGGTTAACTAGGGGGCAATCAAGGGGTTAAAACATTTATTAGATAGTATATGGGGGTCCCTGTTGCTATAAAACGCTGACGGCGAACCTAAATATTTACCTTCCTAACTAGCATCACCAGTGACACTAATACAGCTATCAGAAAAATGATCGCTTAGTGACACTGGCGACAGGGGGTGATCAAGGGGTTAAAACTTTATTAGGAGGGGTTAGGGGGGTATCCTAGACCTACAGGGGGCTAATACTAACTGCCCTACCACAGTAACTGTCACAAACTGACACCATGCAGTAATCAGAAAAAAAAAAAAAACACTGCTTGGTGTCAGTGTGACAGGGGGGGAGGGTGATTGGGGGGTGATCGGGGGGCGATCAGGGGGGGGATCGGGGGTGTTATGTGTGCCTGGCATGTTCTACTGTGTGTGTGTGTGTGTGTGTTCACTCACTGTGAAGTCTTCTCTACTCGGCGCCGGAACGGAAACTGCCGAGCCGAGGAGAGATGACATCACATCCTCTGCCTGTGTGTACTATACACAGGCAGGGGATGTTTCTCATTGGCTGGGAGCGATCGCGAGGGGGGGGCACGATCCGATGGCCTCCCCCTTGCCTCTCAACGCTCCTAGCCAAAAGCCGACCGCCGCTGGCACCGGGGGGGTCCGATCGGACCCCCCGCCCGCGGGAAGGCAATCACGTACTAGGTACGTGATTTTGCCTGCCCGTGCCATTCTGCTCACGTATATATGCGTGAGGCGGTCAGCAAGTGGTTAATTATTCCTTTAAATATCATGCCTGGGGGGTGTCCTTAGTATGCATGTAAAGTAGTGCATCTTTCCCATGTTTATAACAGTGCCACAGCAAAATTACATTTCTAAAGGAAAAAAATGTAATTTAAAACTGCTTGAGGCTGTAATGTATTGTCAGATCCCGGCAATATAGATAAAAACACCAAAAATACAAAAAAAAATGGTGTGGATTTCACCCCCAAAATCCATACCAGTCCCTTCAGGTCTAGTATGGATATTAAGGGGAACCCCGCACCCAAATTTTAAAAAAAAATCCCGCTATGTACTCTGAACAGCAGTATATATACTATACGGCCCGCCCTATATATTCTGCAGAAAGTTGGTCCTTAGGTGTTGGTGGTACCAGAACACTGTAAGCCCTCGCAGTTACTCTTGTTTGGCGCAGGAACAGGCCTTGCTGTGAAATAATATATCAAGAATTGTAATTACATGCCCCCGTTAAACAGGGGCAGAAAAATTGGGCCTTGGGTGGTGGTGGTGCCACAACACTGTAACCCCTCACAGATACACTTGTTTGGCACAGGAACAGGCCCTGCTGTGAAATAATATATCAAAAATTGTAATTACATGCCCCTGTTAAAAGGGCAGAAAAATCGGGCCTTGGGTGGTGGTGGTGGTGCCCTAAACCAAAAATATTGTTGGAAGCTAGCATCATCAAGATTGAGGTGGAATAGGATAGTCAGCATAGGCAGTCTTCACGGGATCGCAAATTCAATCGGTTACATCAGCATCAGGTGCTTGATAGCTGCTAATCCAAGACTGATTCATTTTTATGAATGTGAGCCTATCAACGGAGTCTGTGGACAGGCGCACTCTTTGATCCGTTACAAACCCTCCAGCAGCACTGAATGTGCGATCAGAAAGCATGCTGGATGCAGGACAGGCCAGTAGCTCAATTGCATATTGAGCAAGTTCTGGCCAGTGGTCCATCCTCAAGACCCAGTAACCCAGTTGATGCTCTGTTGGAAAGGTCTCCAAGTCTGTTCTTGCCCCTAAATATTCCTGCATCATGTAATTCAGAGTCTGGCGATGGTTGCTTGAACTGATCAGACCTTGGCGCTGAGGACTGAAAAATAGTTTAATGGCATCGGTCAGCCAGCCACCTTCTCCACCGCTCTTCTTCTGGCTGAATGAAGCCTCAGCAACACGTTGTCCAGTACCAGGAAAATGTAACCTCCCAGGGTCTGGAAATGCGTTGAACAAAGCTTTCTTCAAGGATTCATGAAGATGTTTCATGATGTTGCAGGAGGAGTTCTGCAACCTTACCCTTGTAACATGGATCAAGAAGGGTTGCCAGCCAGTAATGATCCCTCTCCTAGATAATACAAATCCTAGGATCATTTCACAGGCTTTGCAGAATCAGGAAGGTTATGCAGCTTAAGTTTGCAGAGGCATTCGATTCTGAGTCCTCTGGGTCACTAAGGATCACATGATCCGTAACTACCTCCTCCTAGCCACGTACAACTCCTTGGGGTTCTGGGGACTGAAAACCATCCCTTGAAGACTGCTGCTGAGTGTTATCCTCTACATCCATGCTGACACAATCCTTCTCCTCCTCCTCTTCTTCCTGTGTGTTTGGCGGCCCGCAGGAATGCTATGGGCCTTGAGAGGAAAGGAAGTCCTTCTCTTCCTCCCGCTGTTCTGCCTCAAGTGCCCTGTCCATGATTCCAAGAAGCATGTGCTCCAGCAGGAAGACTAGAGAGATAGTGCTCACCATCCTTGTAGCCTCCTCAAATGGTGACAGGACAGTGCATGCATCCTTGATCAGTAGCCAAGCTCCCCTGCGCCTGTCCTGGTGCCATACTCACACAGGTACTCATTGTTGGCCCTCTGTTGTGTGTGCAGCTGCTGCAGCATTGCCAACATTGAGTTTCACCTGGTGGGCATGTCACAAATGAGGCGGTTGGTGGGCAGGTTGCATTCCCTTTGAATGTCAGCCAGCCGAGCACTGGCATTGTATGACCGGCGGAAATGACCACAGACTTTTATGGCCTGCCTCAGGAGATCCTGTAAGCCTGCGTACCTGCTCAATAACCACTGCACCACAAAATTCAGGGTGTGTGCCAAACATGGAACATGGGTCAAGTGTCCCTGTCGGAGGACGGAGAGAAGGTTGGTGTCATTGTTGCATGCAACTATTCCTGGCTGAAGCTGGTGTGGCGTCAACCACATTTGAGCCTGCCCCTGCAGAGCTGACAGAATCTCTGCCCCAGAGTGACTCCTGTCCCCTAGGCAGACCAACTCAAGCACCGCATCGCATCTTTTAGCCTGACTGCTTGCGTAGCCTCTTGAACGCTTATGGAGCACCGCTGGTTCAGAGGACAAATCTGCAGAAGAGGCCATAGAGGAAGAAGAAGAGGAGTGGGTGGAGGAGAGAGCTGTGGCAGAACTACCACTAGCATTTTGGAGGCGTGGTGGTGGAACAAGCTCAAACAACACTGAACCCTGTCCTGCATCCTTCCCAGCTGCCAGCAGAGTTACTGTGCACCGTGAAGGAAAAGTAACGTCCCTGCCCATGCCTGCTGGACCATAAGTCAGCGGTAATATGAACCTTACTGCTGACCGCCCTGTCCAATGAGGCCAAAACATTGCCTTCCACATGCCGGTAGAGAGCCGGAATGGCCTTCCTTGAAAAGAAATCGTGTTTTGGAACCTGCCACTGAGGTACGGCACATTCCACAAATTCACGAAAGGGGGCAGAGTCTACCAGCTGAAAAGGCAGCAGTTGCAGTGCTAGCAATTTGGCCAAGCTAGCCCCCTAGAGGACATCCTGCCTCATTGGAGTTGTGCCGCCTCCTCCTCCTTCTCCTTCTCCTCCTCTCTTCTCTCAGGCACCCAAGTATAGTCAGTGACCTCATCATCCCCTCCCTCCTCATCACTGGAGCAAACTTGGCAGTATGCTGCAGCTGGGGGAAAATGACTGCCAGTTTCTTGTCCTTCTGTGTCAGCCCCTCTCTCTAGTCTCACATTACTCCCTTCCTCAACCTGGGAGCCTTTAAACCGCTGCTCGTCCTCCAGCAGCATGTACCCGACACTGTGGTTGAATAATTCTGGGGACTCCTCTGTGCATGATGGTGGGACTACGGAAGGAGTGACTGTGGACAAGGAGCCGGTGGAATAGGCAGCTTTGGCAGCTGCGTTGGAAGGCAAACTACTCTGAGCCTGGGTGACAGAGGATGAGGAGGACGGCTTTGCTATCCACTCCACCAACTCTGTATTGTGTAATGTGTACATCACCTAAAGTGTAGTAGAACCTGTACACACCGTATTAGATACTGTGTACACCTCCTGCACTTTATTAGAAACTGCATTCCTGCTGCACTCTATTGTGTACTATGTACACCACCAGAAGTGTAGTAGAAACTGTACACACTGTATTAGATACTGTGTACACCGCCTGCACTGTATTACAAACTGTACTACAGCTGCACTGTATTGTGTACTGTGTACACCATCAGAAGTGTAGTAGAAACTGTACACACTGTATTAGATACTTTGTACACCACCAGAAAAGTAGTAGAAACTGTACACACTGTATTAGATACTGTGTAGACCATCTGAAGTATATTAGAAACAGTACATCCCAGAATTATTCCCCCAAATTGTTCAACCACAGTGTTGGGTACATGCTGCTAGAGGATGTGCAGTGATTTAAAGGCTCCGATGTTGGTTCCCAGGTTGAGGAAGGGAGTAACGTGAGCCTAGAGAGAGGGGGTGCCACAGAAGGACAAGAAACTGGCAGTCATGATCCCCCAGCGGCAGCATACTGCCAAGTTTGCTCCAGTGACAGGGAGGGAGGGAATGATGAGGTCACTGACTGTACTTGGGTGCCTGAGAGAAGAGAGGAGGAGGCACAACTCCAACAAGGCAGGATGTCCTCTAGGGGGCAGCTTAAGGGCAGCCATCCTGTTGCATCACACCGCAGAGCTCCGCAGGTGCAGGGTGCTGCTGACTCCCCACTGACTTTAGACTTCCTTGGTGTGGGCCTTTTTCGACACGTGTGCAGCAGATCGCACTGTTGCTGTTTGCAACCTGTGTCTGAAGTGGATCAAGTGTGACCAGAGCAGCAGCCGCTTGGGCAGGGCACCACATGCTTGACCAGACATATGACTACATGCCATGCAGTCCGTTGGCATCAGCACTTGAACGACCTACATCAAAGAAAAAGGCGGACTTCTCCTTGCTTCTTATCTGGGATCTCCAACCCTAATATACCTCCAGTCCTCTCAAAAACCTGCACTGAGAGGACTGAAGGTATAGCAATAGGTGTCCCAAGTACTTTCAGACAATCTGCTAGCAGTACACCACCAACTGATTTTAGCAGGCAAATTTCCCTACCCCAGTTGCTAAAGCATAAAAGAAATTTGGTCCAAGTCATCCACATGCTCAGCGTATAAATGCTAGCTTGGCCAAATTGCTAGCACTGCAACTGCTGCCTTTTCAGCTGGTAGACTCTGTCGCCTTTCGTGAATTTGTGGAATGTGCTGTACCTCAGTGGCAGGTTCCAAAACGCCATTTCTTTTCACAGAAGGCCATTCCGTCTCTCTACCGGCATGTGGAAGGCAATGTTTTAGCCTCATTGGACAGGGTGGTCAGCAGTAAGGTTTCATATTACCGCTGACTCATGGTCCAGCAGGCATGGGCAGGGATGTTACCTTTCCTTCACGGCGCACTGGGTAACTCTGCTGGCAGCTGGGAAGGATGCAGGACAGGGTTCAGTGTTGTTTGAGCTTGTTCTGCCACCACGCCTCCAAAATGCTAGTGGTGATTCTGCCACAACTCTCTCCTTCACCCCCTCCTCTTCTTCTTCCTCTATGGCTTCTTCTGCAGATTTGTCCTCTGAGCCAGTGGTGATCTGTAAGCATTCAAGGGGCTAGGCAAGCAGTCAGGCTAAAAGATGCCATGTGGTGCTTGAGTTGGTCTGCCTAGGGGACAGGAGCCACACTGGGGCAGAGGCTCTGTCAGCTCTGCAGGGGCAGGCTCAGATGTGGTTGACACCACGCCAGCTTCAGCTAGGAATGGTTGTATGTGACAATGGCACCAACCTTCTCTCCCCCTCCGACAGGGACACTTGACCCATGTTCCATGTTTGGCACAAGTCCTAAATTTGGTGGTGCAATGGTTCTTGAGCAGGTACCCAGGCAGGCAAGGAAAGTCTGTGGTCATTTCTGCCAGTCATACAATGCCAGTGCTCGGCTGGCTGACATTCAAAGGGAATGCAACCTGCCCACCAACCGCCTCATTTGTGACATGCCCACCAGGTGGAACCCAATGTTGGCAATGCTGCAGCAGCTGCACACACAGCAGAGCACCATCAATGAGTACCTGTGCGAGTATCGCACCAGGACAGGGTCAGGGGAGCTTGGCTTCTTTTCACCACGCCAGTGGCTACTGATCAAGGATGCATGCACTGTCCTGTTATCATTTGAGGAGGCCACAAAGATGGTGAGCAGTGACAATGCATGCATCAGTGACCCTATCCCTCTAGTCTTCCTGCTGGAGCACATGCTTAGTGGACAAGGCACTTGAGGCAGAACAGCGGGAGGAAGAGGAGGACTTCCTTTCCTCTCGAGGCCCCCTTTATCCAGATAGCATCCCTGCAGGCCCGCCAAACACACAGGAAGAAGAGGAGGAGGAGGATTGTGTCAGCATAGATATGGAGGATAACACTCAGCAGCAATCTTCAAGGGATGGTTTTCAGTCCCCAGAAACTCAAGGAGTTGTTCATGGCTGGGAGGAGGTAGTTACGGATCATGTGATCCTTAGTGACCCAGAGGACTCAGAATTGAATGCCTCTGCAAACTTACGCTGCATGGCCTCCCTGGTTCTGTAAAGCTTGAGAAAGGACCCTAGGATGCATGGTACCAAGGAGAGGGATCATTACTGGCTGGCAACTCTTCTTGATCCACGTTACAAGGGTAAGGTTGCAGAACTCATCCTGTCTTCGCAGAGGGAGCAGAGGATGAAACATCTTCAGGAGGCCTTGAAGAAAGTTTTGTGCAATGCATTTCAAGACCCTGGGAGGTTAAAATTCCCTGGTGTTGCTGAGGCTTCGTTCAGTCAGAGGAAGAGCTATGGAGAAGGTGGCCGGCTGAGCGATGCCTTTAAACATTTTTTCAGTCCTCAGCGCCAAGATCTGATTGGTTCAAGTAACCATCACCAGCGTCTGCATTACATGATGCAGGAATATCTAGGGGCAAGAACAGACTTTGAGACCTTTCCAACAGAGCATCCACTGGGTTACTGGATCTTGAGGATGGACCACTGGCCAGAACTTGCTCAATATGCAATTGAGCTACTGGCCTGTCCTGCATCCAGCATTTCTTGATTCATAAAAATGAATCAGTCTTGGATCAGCAGATATCAAGCACCTGAGGCTGATGAAAATGATTGAATTTGCTATGGATGTGGGATGCATTAAAGACTGCCTATGCTGATTATCCTATTCCTCCTCAATCTTGATGATGCTAGCTTCCAACAATATTATTTGGTTTAGGGCACCACCACCACCACCCAAGGCCCAATTTTTCTGCAACTGTTTAACAGGGGCAAGTAATTACAAATTTTGATCTAATATTTCACAGCAGGGCCCGTTCCTGCGCCCAACAAGAGTATCTGTGCGAGGTTACAGTGTTGTGGCACCACAACCCAAGGCCCTGTTTTTCTGCCCCTGTTCAAAACGGGGCATGTAATTACAATTTTTGATCTAATATTTCAACGCAGGGCCGTTCCTGCGACCAACAGAAGTAACTGTGGGGGCTTACAGTGTTGTGGCACCACCACCAACAAAAGCCCAATTTTTCTACCCCCGTTCAACAGGTGCATGTAATTACAATTCTTTATATAATATTTCACAGCAGGGCCCGTTCCTGCGCCGAACAAGAGTAACTGTAAGGGCTTACAGTGTTCTGGCACCACCAAAACCAAAGGCCTAATTTTTCTTTCCCTGTTTAACAGGGGCATTTAATTACAATTCTTGACATAATATTTCACAGCGGGGCCTATTCCTGCGCAGAACAAGAGTAACTGTGAGGGCTTACAGTGTTCTGGTACCACCAGCACCTAAGGCCCAATTTTCTGCAGAGTATATAGGGCAGGCTGTATAGTATATACACCGCTGTTCAGAGTATTTAGTGCCTGGGGGCCTGGGGGACCCCCACAGCATTTTTAAAAAAATCTGGGTGCTGGGTTCCCCTTAATATCCATACCAGACCTGAAGGGCCTGGTTTGGATTATGGGGGTGACATCCACATCTTTTTTTGGTATTTTTGGTATTTTTTATCGATATTGCCTTGATCCGACAATACATTACAGCTGCGAGCAGTTTTAAATGACATTTTTCCTTTGGAAATTTAATTTTGCCGTGGCACTGTTAAAAATGTGGGAAAGATGTGCTACCTTACAGGCATACTAAGGACACCCCCCAGGCATGATAATTAAGGAATATTTTGATTTTATTGTTTCACTTTAAGCATTATTAAAATCACTGCTCTTGAAAAAATGGTTGTTTTTAAAAAAGAAATTGCATTGATACATGTCCCCTGGGGTAGGATCCGGGTCCCCATACACTTTTTTTGTCAATAACTTGCACATAAGCTTTTAAAATTAGCACTTTTGATTTTTTACATTCATGTCCCAGATTTTAACAGTGTTCGCGTATTTGAACAAATTTTTTTTTGCCTGTTCGCATGTTCTGCTGCGAACTGAACCGGATGGATGTCCCTCCAAAATTGATGAAAAAATTGAAAAAAAAATAAGAAACAAAAATAGAAAACTAGTCAGGCTGCCAAGAGCCCTACAGCAACATTAAGGGAGCTGCAGGAATATCTGGCAAGTACTTGGTGTGTGGTACATGTTACAACAATCTCCTGTATTCTTCATATGTCTGGGCTATGGGGTAGAATGGCAAGACAGAAGCCTTTTCTCATGAAGAAAAGCATCCACGCCTGGCTAAATATTGTGAAAACACATCTGAAGTCTCCCAAAAGCATTTTGGAAAATGTGTTATGGTCTGATGAAACCAAGGTTGAAATTTTTGACCATAATTCCAAAAGATGTTTTTGGCTCAAAAACAACACTGCACATCATCAAATGAACACCATACCCACAGTGAAGCATGGTGGTGGCAGCATCATGTTGTGTGGCTGTTTTTTTTCAGCTGGAACAAGGGCCTTAGTCAAGATAGAGGGAATTATAAACAGTTCCAAATACCAGTCAATATTGGTACAAAACCTTCAGGCTTCTGCTAGAAAGCTGAACATAAAGAGGAACTTCATCTTCCAGCATGACAACGACCCAAAGAATACATCCAAATCAACAAAAGAAATGGCTTCACCAGAAGAAGATTAAAGTTTTGAAATGACCCAGCCAGAGCCCAGACCTGAATCCAATTGAAAATCTGTGGGGTGATCTGAAAAGGGATGTGCACAGGAGATGCCCTCGCAATCTGACAGATTTGGAGTTTTTTTTTTTGCAAAGAAGAGTGGGCAAATATTGCCAAGTCAAGATGTGCCATGCTGATAGACTCATACCCAAAAAGACTGAGTGCTGTAATAAAATCAAAAGGTGCTTCAGAAAAGTATTAGTTTAACCACCTCAATACAGGGCACTTTCACCCCCTTCCTGCCCAAGCCATTTTTCAGTTTTCAGCGCTGCCGCATTTTGAATGACAATTGCGCGGTCATGTTACACTGCACCCTAATGAAATTTTTATCATTTTTTCCCCACAAATAGAGCTTTCTTTTGGTGGTATTTGATCACCTCTGCGGTTTTTACTTTTTGCGCTATAAACAAAAGAATAGGGACAATTTTGAAAAAACACAATATTTTTTACTTTTTGCTATAATAAATATCCATTTTTTTTTTAACAAATTTTTTACTCAGTTTAGGCCATTATGTATTCTTCTACATATTTTTGGTAAAAAAAAATTGCGATAAGCGTATATTAATTGGTTTACGCAAAAGTTATAGCGTCTACAAAATAGGGGATAGATTTATAGCATTTTTATTATTTATTTATTTATTTTTTACTAGTAATGGCAGCGATCTGCGATTTTTATTGTGACTGCGATATTGCGGCGGACACATCGGACACTTTTGACACATTTTTGGGACCATTCACATTTATACAGCGATCAATGCTATAAAATTGCATTGATTACTGTGTAAATGTGACTGGCAGGGAAGGGGTTAACACTAGGGGGCGATCGAGGGGTTAATGTATGACCTAAGGAGGTGATTCTAACTGTGGGGGGAGGGAACTGACTGGGGGAGGTGACCGATCGGTGTCCCTATGTACAAGGGACACACCATCGGTCTCCTCTCCTCTCTGACAGGACGTGGATCTGTGTTTACATGCACAGATCCACAGTCCTGTTCTGTTACCCGGCAATCGCGGGTGCTCCGGCGGACATCGCGGCCTGCCGGGCACGCGCACCGGGTCCCGAACTACGCAGCGGGCACGCGCGCGCGCCCCCTAGTGGCTCGGGAGGGCGAGGACGTCATATGACGCCCGCCCAGAACAACAGAAGCCTCGTCCAGCCGTCATATGACGGTGGGCGGTGGCTTAGTGGTTAAGGATGTGCACACTTATGCAACCATATTATTTAATTTTTTTATTTTTACTATCCTCCACCTGAAAGATTTCAGTTTGTTTTTATACTGAGTTGAATAAATTATAGGTCACATTAAATGTGGAAGAAGTTTTTTTTACATCACAGAAAACTGACATTTTAACAGGGGTGTGTGGACTTTTTAAATCCACTGTGTGTATATGTAGGAAGGCCAGTATGGTGGCCTGAATTTATGGGAGGAGCCTGGGGGGTATTTAAGCAGCCCGCTCACCTGTGGTGCTTGTCGGTTTCCTGTGCGCGATATACGTCACTAGGCCGACTATTCGAATACCAGCGCCTGCAAGTTCTTGTCTCGCAAGTTCCCGCATTCGCAATTTCCGTACTCGAGAGTTTCGAAGTCCGTGTTACCGATTCACAGTTCGTACCACGCGTCTGGCTTGGCTGTCGCAGGTAAGGTCCCGTTGGACTTTCGTTTTCACGCATTGTTAGATATCATGTCACTAAACCGTGATATCAAACTTACGAATCACTCGCAATTTCACAAACATAACCGCAATGCATACCACTCACACTATCGTTATGTTACCATTTCTCGTTATCTGAAAAAACCACCGCGACGCAGACGGCGCTTAATTTCAGGCATGTCTAAATTGTTACCATACGTCAGTAGACAACCGCAGCGATTCGCAAGTCTTATCGAACCATGTCAGTTCGATACCAATCATTTCTCATTTCTGTACATTTCAAATACATTTCTAAACATTTCAAACCATTTCGAATCATTTCTCATTTCAGTCACGTACCGCGCTCCGATTCGAATCCTGACGCATCTAAAGATGCACCGATTCGCTCCGGTGTGCCCCAGTAGTTACGGCCTCATTTCAGTACATGCTCCAGAGTCACGTCATTATCAGTCGCTTTCGACTCACCGATTCGTACCTCTGTCATGGCTATCATTTCACTGCCACGTATAACGCCCTGACACGAATCCAGCCGCATAGAAATGCACCGATTCGACTCGGCGTGCCCCAGGTATTTGCCACATTTCAGTACATGCTCCAGAGTCCGATTCGCAGTCAGTCGCTACAGCGGCATGATCGAATCACACCTCTGTCATGGCAACAAATGTTACACCTGCACTTACCGCGCTCTGCTTCGAATCCAGTCGCATCCTCGATGCACCGATTCATTATGGCGTGCCCCAGGGCTCGGCCTCATTTCTGAAACATGCTCCAGAGTCCGGATCATAGCTAGTCGCAGATATCGGGCGCATCTCTGTCATGGGAACTGCTACCATTCATTTCACTCCCACAGGGCATTACCGTTTCGAAACCAGTCGCATCCGAGATGCACCGATTCGTCACAGAATGCCTCAGTTGTTTCGGCCGTATCCATACCTATACTAGAGCTCGGTTCGTTGCCAGTCGCAAATACGGCACAACCAATTCGAGCCTCGGTCAAGGTAAAAGACATTTCTCTCATTTTGTTTCATACTGCGCTCCGATTCAAATCCAGATGCACCAAACATGCACCGATTCGTCCCGGTGTGCACCAATGTTTTTCAGTTGCCTCATTTCAGTACATGCTCCAGAGCCCGGTTCACGGTCGGCGCAGTCACGGCACGACCGAGCCGGACCTCTGTCATGGCAAGAGATTTCACTCATTTCATAATCAAGGCAAACATTTCAAATCATTTCATTGTCACGAGATTGCAAGCATCATACATTGCTTCAAGTTAGCCAGCAAACCCTTCACGAATTATCACCTTTCATTTTCCTCCAGGTCAGTCAAAGTTCAGTAGGTCCACCCTGCACCAGGTTGGACGATATCCTCCCAGGTAAAAAAAAAAAAAGGGAGAAAATAAGTCGGGTAAGTATGACTCAGGGAAACAAAGCAAAAACTTGAAATTCATGTCACCCCCAATAGGTTACAGTCAACCAAAAAACACGAGCTCAAAGACAGGACATCTTCACCAGATCAACCATGTCCCAGGCCGGAAGCAAAGATTTCACGGCCCCTCTGTCACCTTCTCCGGTCTCAGAGAGCGGCAGCATGCAGTCCCTCAGGGGATGGACTATCCCCAAATTGACGGCAGAGCTAAGATGCAGAGGCGTGCCCTTCCCCACCACAGCGAGGAAAGGCGAGCTGTTCAAGCTCCTCTTCCCCCCACCAGCAGCAGGACCCAGTACCCAGCAGGCATCCCTCCAGTCGATATCCTCAGCGATCTCACAACTTCACACGATGGTGTCGTCCCTGTCTACCTCGGTCACAGATGTACAAACCAGGGTGGCACTCCTGGAGGCTCAGCCGGCCGCGGCTATCCCCGACCCAACCGCAACCCAAGCTTTAACACCCCTTCCTGCAGGTACCACAGGCTGGAGCCCCATTGTCTACCCCTCCCATTTGGTTCCTACGAGCATCAGGAAGGACATTTTGGACGGCAGGGACGTCAACCTGGCCTCTTTCCTGATTTCTGTGCACGATCTGGCAGAAAATAAGGCCTATACCTGGGGTGACATATCGGTGGTCCTTAAAGCCAAAGACCCCAGACTGAACCGGAAATTATCTGTCCCAGAGTTCACCTTGGCCTTTGGCATGCTGAGAGACGTCCTATGCTCAGGCGCTCCCAGTAAAAGGGAAGAGTTGGACATGTACCTCCATACGGTAGTAGACCTGGGCTACAAGTATGGAGGATTTTCTTTTTACGACTACCACCGTTCCTTTTCCGCAAAGGCGGCAGCCAGACTCACACAGTTCCAAACGACAGCAAATTGGAGACTCATGGACACAGAGCTGTTCTGCCGCCATTTTGCCGGCTTACGCTCACCCCTGTGTGCGATTTGCCAGTCCTCCACTCACACTGCCACCTGGTGCGCCAATGCGACAATCAGACGTCCCTTCGAATTTCCCTCTACCTCCGGTGCACTTCAGGGTCAGTCGATCCCTGAACAAACGCCTCAGGTGGACAAATTCGGACGTCCAGTCCGAACCGTGGGAGGGGCAGCCATCTGCAATAATTACAATTATGGGTCCTGCAACTTCAGTCAGTGCCGCCTACTCCACATCTGCACCTTATGCCAAAGAGCGCACCCAAGAAACTTGTGCAAAGTCAAACAACAGAAGAGGGCATGACTAAGCCGGATTAACGTCATGTGGCTAGGACTCTACCTCACCTCACACCCCACCCCCTCCCTGGCCACCTACCTTATCCAGGGGTTCACAGTAGCATTTCACACCGGCCTCATTTCATTACCCCACAGTACTTACGAATGTGGGAATCTTCGTTCAGCGGCCATTGACGAACAAGCCATAGATCGGCTCTTACAGGCAGAAGTAGACCGAGAGTTCGTTATAGGCCCCTTCACTCAGCCCCCTTTCAGCACTTGGAGAGTCAGCCCTATTGGGCTTGTCAAGGGCAAATTCACAAATAAATTACGTTTGGTGTATGATCTGTCTGCGCCTCATTTTTCCCACATTCCCAGTCTCAATTCTATGATCCCCTCCGAAGAATTCTCCCTAAAATATTCCTCCGTGGACATGGCAATTCAAGCAGTCATCAAAGCAGGTACAGGTGCCTGGCTCTCCAAAGCCGACATCTCAGATGCCTTCAAGCTCCTGCCTATCCACTCATCCCTTTGGTGCTGGCATGGCATCAAGTGGAAGGAGGCATACTATTTTGCCACAAAACTGACGTTTGGTTCGAAGAGTAGCCCTTGGCTCTTCGACACATTCGCTCAGTCCCTCGCTTGGATACTCTTACACAAGGCTCAGTGCCAACAAGTCATCCACTATCTGGATGACTTACCACTAATAGAACCACCCAGCAGGCCCCCAAGGAGACCTCGACAAACTCAGAGTGGTATTCGGAAATCTCAATGTTCCCATCGCCGAGCACAAAGTCGACGGCCCAGCACACAACATTACCTTTCTCGGGATCAACTTAGACACCTGCACCATGCAGGCCAGTCTCCCCCTCGACAAACTAACCCGCATTAGGGCGGTCCTTCACAAATTCACCCACACCAAGGGGTGTACCAAAAAGCAGTTGCAATCTCTCCTGGGAATGCTTAATTTCGCCATGCAAATTATTCCACAAGGCCGCACCTTCGTGTCACGTCTGCTGAGATTCCTGTCTGAAACACAAGACCCCGATCAGATCCTAAATCTAGACTCCGCAGCAATAGCAGACCTATGTGGGAGGAATTCCTGTCCGCCTGGAATGGCATATCCCTATTTATACCTATGGTTTCGGCCCTTTCACCCCAGGTGGTGACAGATGCTGCAGCTTCCACAGGCTTCGCGGCAATTTTTGGCCACCAATGGTTTTCAGGACCCTGGCCTCAACAGATACTGTTGATACCCGGCTTTACCCGAACATCCGCCCTCTTCAAACTCTATCCCATAGTGGCAGCTGCACAGCTCTGGGGTCACCATTGGACAGGGCAAACGGTGGTCTTCACCACCGACAATCAGGCCACGGCAGACATTATCAATAAAGGCAGGTCCAAGTCCCTAGCAGTCATGTCCTTCCTGCGCAGATTGGTACAACTGTCTTTACAGCATCAGTTTAACATCCACTGTTCATTTATTCCAGGCAGATACAATTTAGCTGCTGATGCACTGTCACGTTTTAATTACACCTTCTTTTTTCAAACAGGTTCCCGGATCCGATCCAGTGTCGGCCCCTATCCCTGTCTGGTCACAGCGGACCCTGGACTAGTTCAACATTTACAAGGAGCAATGCAGCTCATCAATCACTCACTCTCCCATAACACACTCAAAGCCTACCAGACAGCTTGGAAGGCGTTCAATAAATTCCTGACACCCTGCTGCAAAGGACCAACAGATGTCAAACAGGTACTGGCCTTCATTTCATACTGCCACACTCAGCTGGCCTTATCTTACAATACCATTCGGCTATACCTAGCCGGCATACAACATTTCTTGACTCTTGAAGACCCCGCAAAGTCCTCACTGTTCTCATTACACGCTATACGAGCCATCCTAAGGGGCATTCAGAAACACCAACCAGTGATCAGCACCAAGCGCTTACCCATTACGGGGCCCATCTTCAGGGATATGTCGACCATCCTGGCTACTTCTCCATTCGGTCTTCTCCCCAGCACGGTCCTACAAGCAGCCATATATTTGGCTTACTACGGGTTCTTGCGACCTGGCGAGTTCACCTGTAACAACCCCGCAGACCAAGTACTATGCAGACGGCACCTGGTTCGCTACCAAGACCATTTCGTCCTTCACCTCGAGGTTTCCAAAACCCAACAAACAGGCTCTGGAGTGGACATTCACCTTTACAAAACTAATAACAGCTGGTGTCCAGTCACCGTACTCAACCGTCTCCTGTCACTCCTGCCTGAACAACCGGACACCAGTCCTCTTCTACCATTCCCAGTTAAACCCTTAAGCGCCTGTCAGTTTGTGAAACACATAAGGATACTTCTCCGCATTCTTCACCTTAACCCTAGTCAGTACTCCGGACACTCCTTTCGTATCGGAGCAGCCTCCGCAGCATCCCGCCACGGGGTCCCAGACCACGTCATCAAAAGACTAGGCAGGTGGAAATCAGCCTGCTTCGCCCGGTAAATCCCCAATCCTCAAGTAGAGATGGCACAGGCATTTTCCAAATTGGCTTAATGAATAACTGAAAACCAATAAAATATTATACCCCTACCTGAATGTTTTTGCCCCCTTATTTTGGCATACCGGCCATTAGACCAAGGCACACTTTCAGGTCCATTTCATATGGTAAGTCCACACTTCCAGGTCTATTTCCGATGGTAAGTCTTATGTTAACTATAAATGTTATCTATGTCCATATCGGACATAGGGCTCCAACCATAAGTAGGAAGGCCAGTATGGTGGTCTGAATTTATGGGAGGAGCCCGGGGGTATTTAAGCAGCCCGCTCACCTGTGGTGCTTGTCGGTTTCCTGTGCGCGATACCCACCCTCCCATCCCCATTTCACAGCATTTCTCAACTATTTATTTCTCTTTACAGAATAATCATTTCTTAAACCAGTGTATGCCCCCTTATTTTGGCATACCGGCCATTAGACCAAGGCATACTTTCAGGTCCATTTGATATGGTAAGTCCACACTTCCAGGTCTATTTCCGATGGTAAGTCTTATGTTAACTTTAAATGTTATCTATGTCCATATTGGACATAGGGCTCCAACCATAAATATAAATATATATATATATATATATATATATATATATATATATATATAACATGATATATTATATACAGTGGGGACGGAAAGTATTCAGACCCCTTTAATTTTTCACTCTTTGTTATATTGCAGCCATTTGCTAAAATCAGATTTATTAGAAAAGAAAAACTGAAATATTACATGGTCTTAAGTATTCAGACCCTTTTCTCAGTATTTAATAGAAGCACCCTTTTGATCTAATACAGCCATAAGTCTTTTTGGGAAAGATGCAACAAGTTTTTTACACCTGGATTTGGGGATCCTCTGCCATTCCTCCTTGCAGATCCTCTCCAGTTCTGTCAGGTTGGATGGTAAACGTTGGTGGTAAACGTTGGTGGACAGCCATTTTTAGGTCTCTGCAGAGATGCTCAATTGGGTTTAAGTCAGGGCTTTGGCTGGGTCATTCAAGAACAGTCACAGAGTTGTTGTGAAGCCACTCCTCTGTTATTTTAGCTGTGTGCTTAGGGTCATTGTCTTGTTGGAAGGTAAACCTTCGGCCCAGTCTGAGGTCCTGAGCACTCTGGAGAAGGTTTTTGTCAAGGATATCCCTGTACTTGGCCGCATTCATCTTTCCCTCAATTGCAACCAGTCGTCCTGTCCCTGCAGCTAAAAAACACCCCCACAGCATGATGCTGCCATCACCATGCTTCACTGTTGGGACTGTATTGGACAGGTGATGAGCAGTGCCTGGTTTTCTCCACACATACCACGTAGAATTAAGTCCAAAAAGTTCTATCTTGGTCTCATCAGACCAAAGAATCTTATTTCTCACCATCTTGGAGTCCTTCATGTGTTTTTTTGCAAACTCCATGCAGGCTTTCATGTGTCTTGCACTGAGGAGAGGCTTCCATGGGGCCACTCCCATCTCCCGACTGCATCTCTGGAGCTCAGCCACAGTGATCCTTGGGTTCTTCTTTACCTCTCTCACCAAGGCTCTTCTCCTCCAATAGCTCAGTTTGGCCGGACAGCCAGCTCTAGGAAGGGTTCTGGTCGTCCCAAACGTCTTCCATTTAAGGATTATGGAGGCCACTGTGCTCTTAGGAACCTTAAGTGCAGCAGAATTTTTTTTGTAACCTTGGCCAGACCTGTGCCTTGCCACAATTCTCTCTGAGCTCTTCAGGCAGTACCTTTTGACCTCATGATTCTCATTGGCTCTGACATGCACTGTGAGCTGTAAGGTCTTATATAGACAGGTGTGTGGCTTTCCTAATCAAGTCTAGGGATGAGCGTCGAGTTTGAGACAAACTCATGTTGGACTCGAACATCGGCTTTTCGCCAGTTCGCCGAACAGCGAACAATTTGGGGTGTTCGCGGCAAATTCGAATGCCGCGGAACACCCTTTAAAAGTCTATGGGAGAAATCAAAAGTGCTAATTTTAAAGGCTTATATTCATGGTATTGTCATAAATAGTGTTTGGGGACCTGGGTACTGCCCCAGGGGACATGGATCAATGCAAAAAAAAGTTTTAAAAACTGCAGTTTTTTCGGGAGCAGTGATTTTAATAATACTTAAAGTGAAACAATAAAAGTGTAATATCCCTTTAAATTTCATACCTGGGGGGTGTCTATAGTATGCCTGTAAAGGGGCGCATGTTTCCCGTGTTTAGAACAGTCTGACAGCAAAATGACATTTCAAAGGAAAAAAAGTCATTTAAAAGTACTCGCGGCTATTAATGAATTGCCGGTCCGACAATACACATAAAAGTTCATTGATAAAAACGGCATGGGAATTCCCCACAGGGGAACCCTGAACCAAAATTAAAAAAAAAAAAATGATGTGGGGGTCCCCCTAAATTCCATACCAGGCCCTTGAGGTCTGGTATGGATATTAAGGGGAACCCCGGCCAAAATAATAAAAAAAATGGTGTGGGGTCCCCCCAAAAATCAATACCAGACCCTTATCCGAGCACGCAACCTGGCAGGCCGCAGAAAAAGAGGGGGGGGACAAGAGAGTGCCCCCTCTCCTGAACCATACCAGGCCACATGCCCTCAACATTGGGAGGGTGCTTTGGGGTAGCCCCCCAAAACACCTTGTCCCCATGTTGATGGGGACAAGAGCCTCATACCCACAACCCTTGGCCGGTGGTTGTGGGGGTCTGCGGGTGGGGGGCTTATCGGAATCTGGAAGCCCCCTTTAACAAGGGGACCCCCAGATCCCGGCCCTCCCCCCTGTGTGAAATGGTACCATTTCACTAAAAAAGTGTCAAAAATGTTAAAAATGACAAGAGACAGTTTTTGACAATCCCTTTATTTAAATGCTTCTTCTTTCTTCTATCTTCTATCTTCTTTCTTCTATCTTCTATCTTTCTTCGGTTTCTTCCTCCATCTTCTTCTTCTTCTGGTTCTTCTTCTTCTTCTGGTTCTTCCTCCGGTGTTCTCATCCGGCATCGGCCTCCGCGGCGTCTTCTTCCCTTCTTCTCCTCGGGCCGCTCCGCATCCATGATGGTATGGAGGGAGGCTCCCGCTGTGTGACGCTTCTCCTCTTCTGACGGTTCTTAAATAATGGGGGGCGGAGCCACCCGGTGACCCCGCCCCCTCTGACATCACGGGAAAGGCCACAGGGAAGTCCCATCAAGTCCCCATGCGTCAGAGGGGGGCGGGGTCACCGGGTGGCCCCCCCGTTATTTAAGAACCGTCAGAAGAGGAGAAGCGTCACACAGCGGGAGCCTCCCTCCATACCATCATGGATGCGGAGTGGCCCGAGGAGAAGAAGGGAAGAAGATGCCGACGCCGCGGAAGAAGATGCCGGATGAGAACACCGAAGGAAGATAGAAGATAGAAGAAAGAAGAAAGAAGATAGAAGAAAGAAGAAGCATTTAAATAAAGCATTTTAAATGTCTCTTGTCATTTTTAAAATTTTTGACAGTTTTTTTGTGAAATGGTAGGTACCCCCTTACCATTTCACACAGGGGGGAGGGCCGGGATCTGGGGGTCCCCTTGTTAAAGGGGGCTTCCAGATTCCGATTAGCCCCCCGCCCGCAGACCCCCACAACCACCGGCCAAGGGTTGTGGGGATGAGGCCCTTGTCCTCATCAACATGGGGACAAGGTGTTTTGGGGGGCTACCCCAAAGCACTCTTCCAATGTTGAGGGCATGTGGCCTGGTACGGTTCAGAAGGGGGGGCTCTCTCGTCCCCCCCTCTTTTCCTGCGGCCTGCCAGGTTGCATGCTCGGATAAGGGTCTGGTATGGATTTTTAGGGGGGCCCCACGCCATTTTTTTTTTTTAATTTTGGCCGGGGTTCCCCTTAATATCCATACCAGACCTAAGGAGCCTGGTATGGAATATAGGGGGACCCCATGTCATTTTTTTTAAAACTTTGGTTCAGGGTTCCCCTGTGGGGAATTCCCATGTCGTTTTTATCAATGAACTTTTATGTGTATTGTCGGATTGGCAATTCATTAAGTCGTTTTAAATGACTTTTTTTCCTTTTGAAATGTCATTTTGCTGTCAGACTGTTCTAAAAACGGGAAACATGCGTCCCTTTACAGGCATACTATAGACACCCCCCAGGTACGAAATTTAAAGGGATATTACACTTTTATTGTTTTACTTTAAGCATTATTAAAATCACTGCTCCTGAAAAAACTGCCGTTTTAAAACTTTTTTTTGCATTGATCCATGTCTCCTGGGGCAAGACCCAGGTCCCCAAACACTTTTTATGACAATAACTTGCATATAAGCCTTTAAAATTAGCACTTTTGATTATTCATGTTCGTGTCCAATAGACTTTAACGGTGTTCGCGTGTTCGAACAAATTTTTTGCCTGTTCGCAAGTTCTGGTGCGAACCGAACAGGGGGGTGTTCGGCTCATCCCTAATCAAGTCCAATCAGTATAATCAAACACAGCTGGATTCAAATGAAGGTGTAGAACCATCTCAAGGATGATCAGAAGAAATGGATAGCATCTGAGTTAAATATATGAGTGTCACAGCAAAGGGTCTGAATACTTAGGACCATGTGATATTTCAGTTTTTCTTTTTTATTAAATCTGCAAAAATGTCAACAATTCTGTGTTTTTTCTGTCAATATGGGGTGCTGTGTGTACATTAATGAGGAAAAAATGAACTTAAATGATTTTAGCAAATGGCTGCAATATAACAAAGAGTGAAAATTTTAAGGGGGTCTGAATACTTTGCGTCCCCACTGTATATTATCAATACATCAGGGTCCCCCAGAGAGCCCCCCTCACATCAGAGTCCCCAGAGAACCTCACTCTTACATCAGGGTCCCCAGAGAGCCCCCCCTTTTATCAGAGTCCCCAGAGAGCCCCAGCCTTGCATCACGGTCACCGGAAAGCCTCCCTCTTACATCAGGGTCCCCAGAGAGCCTCCCCGTTACATCAGAGTCCCCAGAGAACCTCACCCTTACATCAGGGTCCCCAGAGAGCCTCCCAGGCTCTCTCTGCTGCCTGCAGCTGCACAGTGAGGGTGGAACAGTGGTGATGCAGGGTGATGATGGCATCTCTCTGTTCTTTTGCCCACCTGGCTCTCCTGTGCTGCCTGCCTTCTCTCTGGCTCTCCCGTGCGGCCCACTGAGGAAACTCCCGGTAGTCCCAATGGCCAGTACATGCCTGGCTCCTAGTGGCCAAGGAGTTGAGGCCACTATCACAGTTGTGTGCCTGCTTGTACACGAATGTAGTTCTGCAAGGCACACCCATGTTACACCCTCTGTGACTTAGTGATGCCCTGTGGATCCCTCCTCCTGGCTTCCAGATAGTGGATCTTTTTCTACTGGAATACAATTATATCACTGGGGATTTATATAAGCTTATATCAGCCCAAGAACAAGGAAAATAAGTATAGTAGGGCCACCTGTACATGGGAAAAGGAAAATTTGGGTGCAAAGAAATGAGTAGCCTGCAGTTCAGCTTAACATCCAAGCTAGAGAAGTTTCTAAAATTAAAATGGCTGTTAGAAGGCCAAATTGGATGTGATACTAGAAATACATTCAAACTAAAACATGTATGAACGACTCTTCATTATAGCATTATAGCTCCAGTCCTTTTTCTTGCCACTCACCTTTTTCCAAATTTCCTCAGTAGTTTCAAAAATTGGACCAAAGAAAGGATTCACAGCAGCATTACAGATAAGGATGTCAATTTTCCCATAAAGCTCAAGTGTCTTAAATAAAAAGGGTTATTATCTTGTAAAACATTCTGTTCACTAATAATGAGCAAACTGGTTTGTAGAAGTTTCATACACATAAAAAATCTCCTAAACCCCAACATAGCACTTGTAATTTTTTTTAGTTTGTTTTTAAATGCAAGTTTGCAAGATTTTGATAAAGCTGGGAACTTCCATGGGGGACTTGTACCAATGCAACAACAACAAAATACCGTATTTATCAGCGTATAACACGCGCCGGCGTAAACAACCGCAAGTTTAGGAGGGAATTTTAAGGAAAAAACTTTCAGGAGTAAAGTTTAAGGAAGAAAAACTTACATTAAAATGCCCATCAATGCAGCGTTATCGGTGTCCATCTGCAGCCTTGTCAGTGTCAGTGCAGCCTTGCTCCAGTGTCTATTGCAGCCTTGTCAGTGCAGCTTTGCCCCAGTGCAGAATTGTCAGTGCAGCCTTGCCCCAGTGTCCATTGCAGCCTTGTCAGTGCAGCTTTGCCCCAGTGCAGCCATGTCAGTGCAGCCATGTCAGTGCAGCCTTGTCAGTGCAGCCATGTCAGTGCAGCCATGTCAGTGCAGCCTTGCCCCAGTGCAGCTTTGCCCCAGTGCAGCTTTGCCCCAGTGCAGCCTTGCCCCAGTGCAGCTTTGCCCCAGTGCAGCATTGCCCCAGTGCAGCCTTGCCCCAGTGCAGCCTTGTGTGATCGCCGCGATCCCTGGCGACATACACAGCCGTGTGTAAATTCAAATATGGCGCCGAGACTGCAGGGACTCGGCGGAGCCGAGATGCACATACCCGAGAGTCCTCGGCTTTTCTCGGCGCCGCTTACAGTCCCGCCCTATGATGGACATCACACAGGTCCAATGGCGGGACTGGGCGGGACTGTAAGCGGCGCCGAGAAAAGCCGAGGACTCTCGGGTATGTGTATCTCGGCTCCACTGAGTCCCTGCAGTCTCGGCGCCATATTTGAACTTACACACGGCTGTGTATGTCGGCGGCAATCGCTGCGATCGTTCAGATCACTCAAAATTGTCGGGTATCTGCCTATAACACGCACCCACGATTTTCCCCTGATTTTCAGGGGAAAAAAGTGCGTGTTATATGCCGATAAATACGGTATATCAATAAATATATTATTTTCCGATTATCATTCAATAGAGAGAATATTAAAAATACACAAATCCTTTAAACATGTTTGGGGGGTTGCTTTAAACCTGAGCGTGAAGTTTTGCATCAGTACAATGCACTCCTAAAAGTACCATTAAAAAAACAAAACACTACTGCCATTAAATGACAGATCCACAGTCTGCTTTTGTTTGTAAATAAAGTGGCTTAGGATCACAAGTAGCTTCATTGACTATGGTAATGACTATGTAGGAGCTTTGGGTTCGGAATGAAGCTCAGTTCAACCCGAATGCAGCCTATGTGCAGTTCAGCAAAAAGGTGATTAAATTGACCAAATTTGGCCAATTCACCTGCCTGCTCTAAACTCCGGTTGATGCAGCCAGAAGTCTGTCATTTAGCAGCACTATCACTACTGCCTCTAAATGATAGATACCCACCAGCTTCAGTTTCAAATTGTAATATCACTAAGGCATTCAGGTTTCCCAATGCTATTGTGTCACAGTTCTGGTGGGTTTTTGGTCAACACTCATCATTACTGATGTTGTAGCTACATTGGGGAGGAAATATATTGGGGGAGGGATGGTTGCACGCTTACTCAATGCCTGGAAAAAGGTATTTTTTCAATTTTTAAGAGGAACCCCTCACAAATATTTTTAACCTTAACATTGGAAGGGTACCTTGTAAAGAGGAGTGGTAAAGCTTCTGCTCTTGCATGGTCCCTTTCACTATATTGATGGGGGCAAAAGCTTCATACACACATCCTACCCCCCAAAAGATGTGAATTATCAGAATCTGAAAGCCCCCCTTAAAAGAAGGGACCCCTAGATATGTTCCCACACATGTGAAAGAGTACATAATACTTTAATAGTAAATAAAACATAGGCACCGTTAAAAACTTCCTTTACTAAAAAGAAAATCATGCCCTCCAATAAAAGAAATGCCCCACAATATAAATCCAATGTCAATCATTTCATCCAGCAAAGTGGATCCAGAGTCAACCATAATGGCAATGCCTGAAGACCTGCCACCACAACAACACACTGCTATGACAAATCTGTAGAGCCTCTACTTCTGCTGCAGATGACAAGTCCCTGTTGCTGCTGAAATGTAAACAACAGCTCCATGAAATCTTGGTCAACGATCAAAAATGATTCTGACCATATTTGGTCAATTACTTCACCCCAGGTTCCTCCCAAGTTGTTTACAATGTGAAATAATCTAGTGGGAAGAAGCCCCTTACTAACACCACAAATAAATTACAGACTTCCATCTGCATCAGCCAGAGGTTCAGGCAGGTGGGAGAACTGACCAAATCTGGCCAGATTGTTCACCTTTTTCACAAATTGCGAACAGGCTGGGTTTGGGTCAAGCTCATGTTTAAGCCAAATTCAAAGATCATTCCTATATTTCACACTAAAAACATTAGTGAATAATTTGTGGGTGTGGGAAGATATTTATAGAATTTGCAGTTATCATTTGTTATTGCATGTAGATATTGCAATATCTACGCAATGCAAAAAATATAATATTGCCATAAATAATAGGCTTCTTATATACATTGGAAAAAAAATGTACATTTTGGAATACAAGTGAATTATGAAAATGTTTTATATAGTGTTACAAATGTAGATTTTCTGAGATGCTTTCTTACAATTAACTGTATTAAACCACATTGCATATATTTTTTTTATTTCTGATGACATCCTATACTCAAACACAGGTTTATGCAACACAGAACATGTGACTCCTTTAGTAAATGACTCCTTATTCATTTTTTCCACCTGGCATTTCTCTTACCATTGCCACTAGTTTATGCCGATCTTTTTCATTGCCCACATGACACTGAATTCCAGAAATGCTGAGTCCTTCTTCTTTCAGCTGCTGGACAGCTTTATCCACATTATCTGTCTTACGACTACATAAAAGCACGTGAGCCCCATCTTGTGCCAAACGTCTTGCTATAGCAAAGCCAATCCTAAATGTGAATAAATAAGGATAGTGAAGGTGATCTTGCAGGTGAATTCACCACACATGTACCAGGAATGTTCACCTGCAGTGAAGGATTAGTGAATGTCATATTCTTTGTTTTATGAATATGACTCTAAAGTGTATATAAAAGCTCATACAAAAGTAAACTAATACCTTCATTCAGGTTATTATTAAATGTTAAAGTAATTGTAAACCCACAGTTTTTTTAACAAACATGTCATACTTACCTGCTCTGTGCAATGGCTATGCACAGAGCAGCCCTGATCCTCCTCTTCTCTGGTTCAACACTGGCACCCGTTTCCTCCCCCCTGCAAGCTGCTTGCTATGGGGACATTTGTGTGGGCTTGCTCAAGAGCTGCTTTCTGTGTGTTCATTGACAAACCTTGCGCTGCTTGGCCCTGCCCTTCGACTTCCTCTTCACTGGCTGTAATTGACAGCAGCAGGAGCCAATGGCTTTCACTGCTGTCTCCGAGCCAATGAGGTGACAGAGAGTAGAGAGAGCTACTGCTCTTGTGCACAGCACTGGATCAAGATCAGGCTCAGGTAAGTATAGGAGGGGCGTGGGGGGAGCTGATACAGAGAATGCAATAAGGTAAAAAATATCCAACTACTTTAAAGCCCAACTCCAGGCTGCTTTTGAATGTAACAATGCAGTGGGATTCCCAACACGGATACAAAATACTTACCTGATTTCCCACTCCCCTAGCAGCTGGCACTTTCCTATACAATCTGACGTTGTGGGTTTGTGGGTGGGCCCTCTTCTGCCTTTCTTATAATGTAGGACTTCACTGCATTGTATGTGATGACATCAGAGAGCTGTGACTTGCCAAGCAGAAAAGTTAAGCAGCTTCCGGGGGACTGCTCACTCTTGTAATAATAACTAACTGTTACACAATGGGTTTATGTGAAATCTCCATTAACAGCTGTAAATAATATTGCAATTAGAAATATATTTCAGTTAGAAGGAAATATATTTAAAGTATTGACTATTGTGTTGGTGTTACAGTAATTAGTTCAACTTCAAAGCTTGGCCTTTTGTTTTCCCTGATAACATCTCACCTGGGTAATAAACAACAGCCTTCTTTGACTCATCCAATCAGGCTGTGCCCAATATACATTTACTAGGTACAGTGACCAATTAGGGAGAATTATATTAACCACAGTATAGAAAGGGGGGGGGGGGGGGGGGATATAATGCTTTGTGACCAAGCTAACTCTCTTTGGTGTGGGGACAGAGAGCAGTCACCATGGGCCGACCTGAAGTTAACAGGTAATCTAACACTATACTTGCATCTTATATTGTATGGTAAATATGGTGGTTGTGGGTAATTTGTAAATATCATCTAAGGCAGCGGACCTATGCTGTACGTTGTGTTGTAAATACAGTCTGGTGTGTAATTTGTATATATTATGTAACCCTATCAATAAATGTGTATTGCGCATGGAACTACCTCTTTTGTGTAAGATCTCTCAGATCTAGATATGTATATGTCCATACTACTACAATGATTGAGGTGTATGCACATAATCACAGAAACTAGGCAAAATAACTGAATGGATATTTTTAGAATTTCTTTAACATACCCATATGTTGACCCAGTCACAATGGCCACTTTGTCTTGCAAGGGTTTTTTATTTTTTTCATTTGCATTTGATTTGTTCAGGAAGTTTTCTGGAGACATCTTCTAATAGCTGTTACAAAATATCTGTAAAAAAAAAAACAACCCAGTAACTGCACGTCAAACTAGCAAAAAAATAAATAAAAAATTTGCTTTAGTTTTAGCGGCGCTTTACCATTGTTTTAGAGGGGCTTTTCGGCTGATAGCGGGGCGCTTTTAACCCCCGCTAGCAGCCAAATAAAGGGTTAGTAGCACCCACAAAGCACCGCAAAGCACCGCTGCCATGGCACTTTGTCGACACCGCTCCTAAAGCGCCTTAAAGATGCTGCTTGCAGGACTTTTTTTAACACCCTGCAATCGCACTGCTCTAGTGTAAAAGCCCTTGGGCTTTTACACTGGAGTGACAGGAGAGGCGCTTTACAGGCGCTTTGCAGGTGAAAGTAGTGTGAAAGTAGCCTGATTGTTATAATATGCATTATGCATAATATAAATTATGTGCAATTAGATGGTTCATGTTTGGTATTAGGGAGAAAAAAATATTTTGCAATAAAAGTTTTATGTTGTTTAGACATTCTGCATGATATAAGCTTTGTTCAGGAGACCCACCTTAATTAGACAGGATTGCCTCCAAGCACTACTCTAAAATACACCTAGCCTCCAATAACCAGAAAAAAGACAAGAGTAGCCATCTTCTTTAAGACAAGTTTACTTTTCCAGTTAAAAAACTCCTGCATTGATCCCATGGGCCCCTATATTAAAATTAGGAGTACATGGAAAGACACCTGTAGGCAGGTGCAGTCTTTTTTCTCCACTGAAGGTGGTGCTTTTCTGCAGCAGCAATGCAGGTGGAGGGGGACGTTGAGAGGAACCTAGTTCTTCTATGATCCCCTTCGTCACAGAGAGGCAGCATCCAATTGGATCAATCCATTAAATGTGACTTTGGTGGCTATCTTGGGTCAGGCAGAGTCTATTTAAGACCATGGATCCCAAATTTAGCATGCATTTCACGTGTGGCTAGAGTAGGGACAGGCCACCCGTCTGTCAGGGACAGTGCTTAGCATCAGAGAGAGGTTCCAGATGAGTAGGGAAAGTGCAGGGACACGCATATATATATATTTTTTATGGGTGGTCACATGCGTGGAGACACACTGGGGCTGGATAGTATGACTCTATTCTATCTGGCCCTTTTATGGAAGTGGAGTTGAGGCGGTGGAAGCATTGGGATCATCTTATTCCCTTCCTTCTTTCCCCTTTGATAATATTTTAATATAGCGATGGCCCCAGCCTGTTATCTTTATGTAGTTCCCCAAATTATTACTATCACCCAATATCACTATCAGGTCAGTAACAGGGACCATCGCTAGCTAGGGCCATAGATGCTTTAACCATATGTGTGTATACAAAAACATTATGCCTTCTTGTACTTACATCCAATGTTCATTAGTCCTCTGGATCATTCATAGGTTGTACTTGATGGACTTGTGTCTTTTTTCAACCTCACCTACTATGTAACTATGTAACTATGGTATTCAATATTTCATCATCCCCTTCATTATCTACATCCCACCTTTCAAAATTTTCTACCCTGCATTCTTTCCATTATTTTTTAGTACATATCTCCAGCATATATAAATATCTCCTTTCCATTTGGTCTCCAGTGTGCTTATATATACAGTGGGGACAGAAAGTATTCAGACCCCCTTAAATTTTTCACTCTTTGTTATATTGCAGCCATTTGCTAAAATCATTTAAGTTCATTTTTTTCCACACAGCACCCCATATTGACAGAAAAACACAGAATTGTTGACATTTGCTGCAGATTTATTAAAAAAGAAAGACTGAAATATCACATGGTCCTAAGTATTCAGACCCTTTGCTCAGTATTAAGTAGAAGCACCCTTTTGATCTAATACAGCCATGAGTCTTTTTGGGAAAGATGCAACAAGTTTTTCACACCTTGATTTGGGGATCCTCTGCCATTCCTCCTTGCAGATCCTCTCCAGTTCTGTCAGGTTGGATGGTAAACGTTGGTGGACAGCCATTTTTAGGTCTCTCCAGAGATGCTCAATTGGGTTTAAGTCGGGGCTCTGGCTGGGCCATTCAAGAACAGTCACTGAGTTGTTGTGAAGCCACTCTTTCTTATTTTAGCTGTGTGCTTAGGGTCATTGTCTTGTTGAAAGGTAAACCTTCGGCCCAGTCTGAGGTCCTGAGCACTCTGTAGAAGGTTTTCGTCTAGGATATCCCTGTACTTGGCCGTGTTCATCTTTCCCTTGATTGAAACTAGTCGTCCTGTCCCTGCAGCTGAAAAACACCCCCACAGCATGATGCTGCCACCACCATGCTTCACTGTTGGGACTGTATTGGACAGATGATGAGCAGTGCCTGGTTTTCTCCACACATACCACTTAGAATTAAGGCCAAAAAGTTCTATCTTGGTCTCATCAGACCAGAGAATCTTATTTCTCACCATCTTGGAGTCCTTCGGGTGTTTTTTTAGCAAACTCCATGTGGGCTTTCATGTGTCTTGCACTGAGGAGAGGCTTCCGTCGGGCCACTCTGCCATAAAGCCCCGACTGGTGGAGGGCTGCAGTGATAGTTGACTTTCTACAACTTTCTCCCATCTCCCGACTGCATCTCTGAAGCTCAGCCACAGAGATCTTTGGGTTCTTCTTTACCTCTCTCACCAAGGCTCTTCTCCAGGATAACTCAGTTTGGCCGGACGGCCATCTCTAGGAAGGGTTCTGGTCATCCCAAACATCTTCCATTTAAGAATTATGGAGGCCACTGTGCTCTTAGGAACCTTAAGTGCAGCAGAAATTTTTTTGTAACCTTGGCCAGATCTGTGCCTTGCCACAATTCTGTCTATGAGCTCTTCAGGCAGTTCCTTTGACCTCATGATTCTCATTTGCTCTGACATGCACTGTGAGCTGTAAGGTCTTATATAGACAGGTGTGTGACTTTCCTAATCAAGTCCAATCCGTATAATAAAACACAGCTGGACTCAAATGAAGGTGTAGAACCATGTCAAGGATGATCAGAAGAAATGGACAGCACCTGAGTTAAATATATGAGTGTCACAGCAAAGAGTCTGAATACTTAGGACCATGTGATATTTCAGTTTTATTTTTTAATAAATCTGCAAAAATGTCAACAATTCTGTGTTTTTCTGTCAATATGGGGTGCTGTGTGTACATTAATGAGGAAACAAAATGAACTTAAATGATTTTAGCAAATGGCTGCAATATAACAAAGAATGAAAAATGTAAGGGGGTCTGAATACTTTCCGTCCCCACTGTATATATATATATATTTAACAGGACCCTTAAGGTCTTGTATACATTGATACGGCGATATGTAAGTACATGCTACTAATTATAAGTTGTTGTTTATTAATATGTCATATATATATATATATATATATATATATATATATATATATATATATATATATATATATATATACTGTATATAAATACACAGTATATTTATGCATTACCTGGCTACCTCCATTATATTTTTTTATAATTTTTTTATAAACCTAGTTATTGTCTTTTACAATAATAGGTTTAATTACATTTTTTTTAATTTTGCCTTTATTCGTTTATTTAACAGGACCCTTAAGGTCTTGTATACATTGATACGGCGATATGTAAGTACATGCTACTAATTATAAGTTGTTGTTTATTAATATGTCAAGCTCATTATTAGTAGTGAGCTGTTTTCGGGTTGATTTGGTGTTTTTGTTTGCCGCCACGCAGGAGGAGTTGTTGTCTTCCGGCTGGGCTGTCCACATAAGCCCATCGTGACATGGTTGCCACACAGGCTTATGGAGGAGCATGCATGTTCCGAACTAGCGCCATGCCTCCTGCCAAGACTTCCAGTGTTTGATACCATAGTTGTCATCCCAGTGTATCCATGCCAGCCGGGGAGCTCTGCAAGCCTTCGGCACGGCCAAGGCTGAGAGGGATCACCTGAGTCATCTTACACAGCGGGACCAGATCTGTGTAGGCAAGCGAGGCTGCCTGCTTGACATACTTTACACAAGTTTTACCTATGTGAGTTACCAATTATGTGATTAAAAGGTGTTTGATTTTACCTACTACACCCAGATGGTGCTGCTTGTTTCTCTTCTTTGGTCTCTGCCTATCAGGGCTCACAAGAAACTTCAAGGGTTCATAGCAATGGAAGAACCCTTCAAAGACTCAGTGATGCCAGGGAGGTAAATAAAAGGGAAGGTGCTGGTGCAGCTCAACCTGGGGCTATCCTCGATTTCACTCCCCAACCATGCCACTATAGCAGACCCCTGCCTGGTAATCTGTCACTGTATCTTGGAGGCCCAGCCAGGGGTGGAAGCCATTTATGCCCCACTACAGGCAGCCATAGCCTCATTGGATGAGTCACAATATAAACTACTGCTGGAACAGCTTGCCGATCTCTTCCAGGACTATCCTCTACCCCAGCAGTGGCTGCTTCATCAACTGCTACCTATTGCTACCTATTGGTCTTTGCCACCAGCTACCCATTTCATAGCCATTTTCAGGACGCTGAACCCATCTGGAAATGGTAATACCACATTCCCCCAGTCTTGGGCCAGAAGTGGGGTGATTGGGAAAAAGTCATAGCCCATGGGCTGCCCCCATAATCCTGGTGTAAAAGAAGGATAGAAGCCTGTGATTTTGTGTGGACTACTGCAAACTAAATGTCTGTACCCACTGGGATGCCTAACCGTTACCCTGGGTGTAAGAGTCACTCATGGCACTTGGACAAGCCAAGTATTTCTCCACTCTTGACTTGGCAAGAAGCTATTGGCAAGTCCCAGCAAAAAACCAAGACCGTGAAAAGACTTCCTTTATCACATCCCTGGGACTGTTCAAGTTTAACTGCATGACCTTTGGGCTGTGTAATGCCATCAGTACATTCCAGCGCTTAGTAAAGAGATGCCCAGGAGACTTCAACTTTGAGACTATGTTAGTCTACTTGGACAATATGATCATTTTCCCCAAAACCTTTGAAGACCATACCAAACACCTGGACCGGGTGTTCACCTGTCTATGGGCTGAAGCTCAAGCCCAGTAAGTGCCGCTTAATGAGACACAGGATCCAGTACTTGGGGCACATTGTGGAAGCTGGGGGATCTCTCCAGACCTGGCCAAAGTCCAGGCTGTACAGGATTGGCACCCCCCAAAGACTGTCACTGAGTTATGCTCCTTCCTGTGGCTGGTGGGATACCCCAAGTTCGCATAAATCTCTGCCAACCCAAAAGAAAGGCGGACTATCACCCTCCATTAACTCCCAATGGCAAGGCCCCCAACAACATGTCTTTGAAACTCTCAAACAAAAGCTGACTTTGGCACCTTTGCTGTCACGTACCTGGTAGGTGGAGCCCGGAATGCAGGGAACGGCCTCTCGTATACCTCCGACTCGGGAACCCCTGGTAGTGATGACAGGGGCTCGGGAGTGCGAAGGGGCACAAGTGCCTGACTGGAAGGCTGGAGCAGAGAGCTGAATCGGGTAGTCAGCTGGGAGGTGTCCTGTAGTCTGGCAGCAGGATGTAGACAGCAGGGAGGTGCCTTGTAGTCCACCAGCAGGATGTAGACAGCAGGGAGGTGTCTTGTAGTCCACCAGCAGGATGTAGACAGCAGGGAGGTGTTTTGTAGTCCAGCAGCAGGACGTAGACAGCAGGGTACAGGCAAGCCGGGTCAAACACAGGCGGGCAGATCAGGTACAGAAGGTAAATCCGGGAGAGTAGTCAAAGTCCAAAAGCCGGGATCAGGGCAGGCAGCAAACAGAGTAGTCAGGAACAGTCCAACAGGTATCAGGTAGCAATATGCAAGTAACAGGGCACAAGGGGTCTTCAGGAACGCTGTAGACCGGACAGCAAGGCAGCAGTGGAACAGTCCTCCTTAAATAGCCTCTTTGGCGCCAAGTGCTGTCACAGGGCGCCGCTATTGGCGCTATTGCACATGCGTGTACGCACGGTCGCGCTATTGGCGCTATTTCGCATGCGCGTACGCACGTTAGCGCTTTTGGCGCTATTGCGCGCACGCGAGTGCCGGATGGCGCTTCTGTGCACAGACATTCCTCTAAACTTTAGTTTGCTGGGATATTTGCAAGAGGGCTTTTCCTGACATTTGCTAACCAAGTGGATTACTCAAAGCCGTTCCATATGTATATGGGTGGGAGCTTACAGGGCTTGGGAGCTGACTTGGCCTAGGTGCAGGACGGATACGAGCGAGTGATTTCCTACACAAGTCGTAGTCTGCGGCCCACCGAGAAAAATCTCCATAACTACAGCTCCTTCAAATTGGAGTTGCTGGTCCCAGTTTGGGCCATCACTGAGAAGTTTTCAGAGTACCTCACAGTGGCAGATATAGAGGTCTTTATAGACAATAAGTCCCTTGCTTACCTGGAAACAGCTAAACTGGGGGTGTTGGAGCTAAGGTGGATTGCCCGACTGGCAAGGCTTAAGTATAAGATCCACTATAAGCCAGGAAGACTTAACAGGCTCTGTCTTGCTATCTGGTGGAACACCCAGGGGAGGATTTAGACTCTAGCCAGGAGGAGAAGGTTGAAGTAGCCCTGTGTTGACAGTGTGGACAATTAAAATAAATTAAATTTAGAAGCCTTCAATATTTCCTCTGCTCTGTACCGAGGGTTTCACATTTTATATATTTTGCATACCAGGCATGACATGCATTCTCTTAATGTCTATGCCCATCAAAGTAATAAAAAGTTATATTTCCATCATTAAAATGTAGTGGTGTAGTTTTTTTTTTATACTATGTACTATTTTGAAGAGTGCTTTACTGCCTCTCACTAGGATTTCAAATCTATATGCTCTCTATAATGTTGTACCTTTCAAATCTGACTAGAAAAAAATATTTATTTATATAGTTAAACTATCCATATTATATGAAAATTACTAGGATCTGCTAGTACTGTCTCTTCAAACTACTAATTCCTATCAAACCTCTACAGTGTATAAATCTAAGATACATCACCGTTGTCCTCTTTCAAAATCCCCACTATTTCCGTCTGATCCCTTACTAAACTCTTCCTTTATTAAAAGCATTAGCTCCAGATTCAGATCCATAGAAAGCATCTTTTAAACTAAACCCCATCAAAGCTCTAAATAAATATTACATGCACGTGAATTTTATGTGCACAAAAGTTGTATGTAAATTTTTTGTGCACAAGATATCCTGCAGCTACCCCATGATCACAAGCCCAAGACCATATATCTGATAATAGACCTAAAACAAAAAGAAAGGGGAGCATAAAACTTCGAGCAATGAAACACTTTTATCAAATAAATGCAGAGCAAACAAATACATGATCTTCTGTGTGACATAGGGAAGATTAGACTTACATGCAGCTGAAACAGAACTCCCACTGTGCTCTGTGTCCTAAGGACAGTGTGGCTGTGCTGGACTGACTCCTTCACATGCAGCACTTCACAGGATCTTTCACAGTTAATAGCTAGTTCAATCACCTGATAACAAATCTGTGGGAAAAAATAAAGGAGAGGGATCAGTAAATAATCACAAGGCACATCCTAACATTTGATCTAATCATATGAGGTGCTACATTTGTTGGCATTTTCTGTTTTAAATAAACACAATCGTGCTCATGAGCACATGTAACTTGGCGCTCAACAATATAGGCTGCACAAACTAGAGTACAAGCCCCAAAACGTATACCATCAAGTGGTGGTTAAAAGATGTTGAAATTATACTAAACTCTTAGGGAACTGTGACAGAAACCATTTGACACAAAGTGGGCCATGGATATCAGTCATGAAAGCATGAGAAAAGGATGTAATCCCCAGCTCCTGGTAACAACAGACCTTGGGGTGATCTGATTTGACATACAAGAGAAAAGAGTTAAAACACTTTTTTTCTAGCAAACATAAATCCACACTTACATTTAAAACTTGGTGTGACAGCTTAGCAGTGGAAGGGTGAACATACAGCAGCTTACCAGGATCACCCGCTAGTCACTGAGCCAGATGCATGGAGCCAGACCCCCCCAAAAGGAGATTACTGCAACAGCCTCCTTCACAAAGACAGCAAGCAAACACCAGAGAATGTGGGTGGGCACTATGCATTTCAAGGGCCCTGTCCCCTTTGTCAAGTCTGCAACAGAAGATTACGAGCTGGTTTTTAGGTCAGCGGGGAGTGAATGTTGGAGCTGCAATGGACAGGGACAGTTATGCCCCGTACACATGATCGGACATTGTTAAGACATTCCGACAACAAAATCCATGGATTTTTTCCGACGGATGTTGGCTCAAACTTGTCTTGCATACACATGGTCACACAAATCTTGTCGGAAATTCTGAACGTCAAGAATGCGGTGACGTACAACACGTATGACGAGCCAAGAAAAATGAAGTTCAATAGCCAGTGCGGCTCTTCTGCTTGATTCTGAGTAGGGATGAGCCGAACACCCCCCCGGTTCGGTTCGCACCAGAACCTGTGAACGGACCGAAAATTCCCACGAACGTTAGAACCCCATTGACGTCTATGGGACTCGAACGTTCGAAATCAAAAGTGCTCATTTTAAAGGCTAATTTACATGGTATTGTCCTAAAAAGGGTTTGGGGACCCGGGTCCTACCCCAGGGGACATGTATCAATGCAAAAAAAACTTTTAAAAACGGCCGTTTTTTCGGGAGCAGTGATTTTAATGATGCTTAAGGTAAAAAAAAAAGTGAAATATTCCTTTAAATATTGTACCTGGGGGGTGTCTATAGTATGCCTGTAAAGTGGCGCATGTTTCCCGTGTTTAGAACAGTCCCTGCACCAAATGTAATTTTTAAAGGAAAAAATCTCATTTAAAACTGCTTGCGGGTTTAATGTAATGTCGGGTCCTGGCAATATGGATGAAAATCAGTGAGACAAACGGCATGGGTACCCCCCAGTCCATTACCAGGCCCTTTGGGTCTTGTATGGATATTAAGGGGAACCCCAAGGATTGGAAAGCATCAGTGGAAAGGAGAAATGTTTTTCCCATATTAACTCTTACAGGAGAGAATTTCCCTTCCTAGGGGTAGATTTCATCTCACTTCCTGTTGTCTCCTTCCGTTTGCAAGTAGGAGTCGTTTGTAAGTTAGATGTTTGAAAGTAGGGGCCTGCCCTATATACTCAGCAGAAATTTGGGCCTTAGGTGTTGTTGTGGCCACAACACTGTAAGCCCTCACAGGGCCCTGCTGTGAAATATTAGATCAAGAATTGTAATTACATGCCCCTGTTGAACAGGGGCTGAAAAATTAGGCCTTAGGCACTGGTGCTGGTGCCCCAACACTGCAACCCCTCACAGACACTCTAGTCGGAACGCAGGAACGAGCCCTGCTGCAAAGTATTGCATCAAAAATTGTAATTGGGCCTTAGGCACTGGTGCTGGTGCCACAACACTGCAACCCCTCACAGATACTCTAGTTGGAATGCTGAAATGAGCCCTGCTGCAAAGTATTGCATCAAAAATTGTAATTACACGCCCCTGTTAAACAAGGGCTGAAAAATTTGGGCCTTAGGCACTGGTGCCACAACACTGCAACCCCTCAAAGATACTCTAGTTGTAACGCAGAAACGAGCCCTGCTGCAAAGTATTGCATCAAAAATTGTAATTACACGCCCCTGTTAAACAGGGGCTGAAAAATTGTGCCTTAGGCACTGGTGGTGGCGCCCAGAACCAAAAATGTTCTTACAAGCTATCAGCATGATGATTGAGGAGGAAGAGGATAATTTCTCAGGGATAGTCACTCAGTATCAGTATAGGCAGTCTTTGAAGGGATCTGAGATTTCCAAAAAAATTATTCGGTTACATCAGCATCAGGTGCTTGGTAGCTGGTGGTGATCCAAGACTGATTCATTTTTATGAAGGTCAGTCGATCGACCGAGTTGGTGGACAGACGCACCCTGTGATCGGTTACAAAGCCTCCAGCAGCACTGAATGTGCGTTCCGAAAGAACGCTGGGTGCAGGACAGGCCAGTAGCTCAATTGCATACTGTGCAAGCTCTGGCCAGTGATCCATCCTTAAGACCCAGTAACCCAGAGGATTTTCGGTGGGAAAGGTGTCCAAGTCAGATCTTGCCCCTAGGTATTCCTGCACTATGTAAAACAGAAGCTGGCGATGGTTGCTGGAACCGATCTTACTTTGGGGCTGCGGACCAAAAAATTGTCTGAACGCATCGGTCAGACGGCCACCTTCTCCACCGCTCCTTCTTTGACTGACCAAAGCCTCAGAAACACGTTGTCCAGAAACAGGAGTTTGTAAGCTCCCAGTCTCTGGGAACGCATTGCACAGACCTTTCTGCAAGGCCTCCCGAAGATGTTTCATCCTCTGCTCCCTCTGCGATGGCAAGATAAGGTCTGCAACCTTACCCTTGTAATGTGTATCAAGGAGGGTTGCCAGCCAGTATTGGTCCTTCTCCTTCATACCACGAATACGAGGATCCTTACGCAGGCTTTGCAGGATCAGGGAGGCCATGCAGCGTAGGTTTGCTGAGGCATTCGGTCCGGAGTCCTCTGGGTCACTAAGGACGACATGGTCAGCAGCCACCTCCTCCCAGCCACGTACAAGTCCATGTGTTTCTTGGGACTGATCCCTTAAAGACTGCTGCTGATGCTGAGTGCCAGGCTCCACCTCCATACTGACACAATCTTCCTCCTCCTCCTCCTCCTCCTCCTCCTCTTCCTGTGTGATCGGCGGGCACACAGGAACACTGTCTGGATAAAGGGGGCCTTGAGAGCTAAGGAAGTCCTCCTCTTCCTGCCTCTGTTCTGCCTCAAGTGCCCTGTCCATTATTCCACGCAGCGTGTGCTCCAACAGGTGGACAAGGGGGACAGTGTCACTGATGCATGCACTGTCACTGCTCACCATCCTTGTGGCCTCCTCAAATGGTGACAGGACAGTGCATGCATCCCTGATCATGGCCCACTGGCGTGGGGAAAAAAAAACAAGCTCCCCTGACCCTGTCCTGGTGCCATAGTCGCACAGGTACTCATTGATGGCCCTCTTCTGCGTGTGCAGCCGCTGCAGCATGGCCAAGGTTGAGTTCCACCTGGTGGGCATGTCACAGATTAGGCGGTTCTTGGGCAGGTTAAACTCCTTTTGGAGGTCCGTCAGCCGAGCACTGGCATTATATGACCGGTGGAAATGCACACAGACTTTCCTGGCCTGCCTCAGGACATCCTGTAAGCCCGAGTACCTGCCCAAGAACCGCTGCACCACCAAGTTAAGACGTGAGCCAAACAGGGCACATGGGTCATTTGTCCCTGTCGGAGGGCAGAGAGGAGGTTGGTGCCATTGTCGCAAACCACCATTCCTGCCTTAAGTTGGCGTGGCGTCAACCACCTCTGAACCTGCCCCTGCAGAGCTGACAGAACCTCTGCCCCAGTGTGACTCCTGTCCCCCAAGCACACCAGCTCAAGCACCGCATGGCATCTTTTGGCCTGCGTACTTGCGTAGCCCCTTGAACGGCTACGGAGCACTGCTGGTTCCGAGGACAAAGCACAGGAAGAGGCCATGGAGGAAGAAGAAGAGGAGAGGGTGGAGGAGAGAGGTGTGTCACAATCATTAGCATTTTGGAGGCATGGTGGCGGAACAACCTCCAACACTACTGCACCTTGTCCTGCATCCTTCCCAGCTGCCAGCAGAGTCACCCAATGCGCCGTGAAACTTAGGTAATGTCCCTGTCCATGCCTGCTGGACCATGAGTCAGCGGTAATATGCACCTTACCGCTGACCGCCTTGTCCAGCGAGGCATGGACATTGCCTTCCACATGCCGGTAGAGAGCCGGAATCGCCTTCCGTGAGAAAAAGTGGCGTTTGGGTACCTGCCACTGAGGAACCGCACATTCCACAAACTCACGGAAGGGGGCAGAGTCTACCAACTGAAAAGGCAGCAGTTGAAGTGCTAGCAATTTTGCCAAGCTAGCATTCACCCGCTGGGCATGTGGATGGCTGGGAGCAAACTTCTTTCGGCGGTGCAGCAGCTGGGGCAGGGAAATTTGCCTGGTACAATCTGACGTCGGTGTACCAAAAGCAGATTGCCCACAAGTACTTGGCTGTGACACACCTAATTCTACACCTTCATTCCTCTCAGTGCAGGTCTCAGAGAGGACTGATGGTCTAGTGGGGTTGGAAATCTCAGCTGATGAGGAGCAAGGAGAGGTCCTCTTTGTTCTTTGGTGTGGGTCTTTTAGATACGCTTGCCAATGAACTGCATGGCAGGTCAACATATGTCTGGTCAAGCATGTGGTACCCAAGCGGGAGATGTTTTGGCCACGCGAGATACGCTTGAGACATATGTTGCAAATAGCAGCAGTGCGATCTGATGCACTCATCTCAAAAAAGGCCCACACCAAAGAACTTTTTGAATAACGCGCAGAGACTGCAGCGCCCTGCACATGTGGAGCTTTGGGGTGTGATGCAGTCAATGTGCTGCCCTTAGGCTGGCCCCTGGAGGGCATCCTGCCTCGTTGGTGATGTGCCGCCCCCTCCTCCTTCTCCTCCTCCTCTCTCCTATCAGGCACCCACGTTGAGTCAGTGACCTCATCATCCCCTCCCTCCTCATCACTGGAGCAAACCTGGCAGTATGCTACAGCAGGGGGAGCATGACTGCCAGATTGCTGTCCTTCTTGGGCACCCCCTCTGTCCGTGCTCATGTTACTGCCTTCATCGAGCTAGTATCATCATCAGAACTTTCCAAACGCTGCGCATCCTCCAGGAGCATGTACCCAACACTGTGGTCAAACAGTTCGAGGGACTCCTCAGGAGGACATGGTGGGGCTAGGGAAGGATTCACTGATGACATTGAGCCGAGGGAAGAGGTCGCTGCTTTGCCAGACAAAGTACCCTGGGCATGGGTGAGCGAGGATGAGGAGGATGAGGAGAGCTTGGTCATCCACTCGACCAAGTCTTCCGCATGTTGCGGCTCAACACGGCCAGCTGCCGAAAAAAAGGCCAAGCGTGTCCCACGGCCACGTGCTGATGAGAATGCACCGTCTCCACGACCAGCACTAGACACAGAGCCTGCTTGCCCTCTCTTATTGGCTTGTGACTGTCTGCCTCTCCTTCTTGGCCTTCCAGACATACTAATGGCCTGTAGCTGCACTAAGCTGGGATATATATATATATATATATATATATATATATATATATATATATATGTACTGATACTGCAGCTAGCAAAATCAACTGCCTGCCTGCAGTATGAGAACACCACCAACCTTCTACAGGTAGCTTTAGCTGAACACTGTGAGGTGGACGCACCCCACTAACTTGTAGGTTTAGCTGAACACTGTGAGCAGGACGCACCCCACTAACTTGTAGGTTTAGCAGAACACTGTGAGCAGGACGCACTGCACTAACTGTAAATAGTCTAGCTGCCTGACTGTGGTACTAATAGGATCAAAAGAACACCAGTAATTTTCTTCAGGTAGCTGTAAATACTGTTACAAGACAAGCCTGCCTGTCAGTAAGACGATAACAGGAACGGATCTAGCTGAACACTGTGAGCAGGACGCACTGCACTAACTTTAAATAGTCTAGCTGCCTGGCTGTGGTACTAATAGGATCAAAAGAACACCAGTAATTTTCTTCAGGTAGCTGTAAATACTGTTACAAGACAAGCCTGCCTGTCAGTAGGAAGATAACAGGAACGGATCTAGCTGAACACTGTGAGCAGGACGCACTGCACTAACTTTAAATAGTCTAGCTGCCTGACTGTGGTACTAATAGGATCAAAAGAACACCAGTAATTTTCTTCAGGTAGCTGTAAATACTGTTACAAGACAAGCCTGCCTGTCAGTAGGAAGATAACAGGAACGGATATAGCTGAACACTGTGAGCAGGACGCACTGCACTAACTTTAAATAGTCTAGCTGTCTGACTGTGGTACTAATAGCATCAAAAGAACACCAGTAATTTTCTTCAGGTAGCTGTAAATACTGTTACAAGACAAGCCTGCCTGTCAGTAGGCAGATAACAGGAACGGATCTAGCTGAACACTGTGAGCAGGGCGCACTGCACTAACTTTAAATAGTCTAGCTGCCTGACTGTGGTACTAATAGGATCAAAAGAACACCAGTAATTTTCTTCAGGTAGCTGTAAATACTGTTACAAGACAAGCCTGCCTGTCAGTAGGAAGATAACAGGAACAGATCTAGCTAAACTGAATACAGTGCATATATATATATATATGCAACACCTGGGATGCATATATATACACAATACACTGTAAGTGCAGCTAACTGACTGACTGTTCTGCCTAATCTATCGAATTCAAATCAAATGTCACTGTCTGTCTCTCTCTCTCTCTCTCTCTCTCTCAATGAATGCCGGAACACACACTACACAGGGCCGCCGTGCAGGCGGCCTTATATAGTGTGGGGCGTGTACTAAATCCCCTGAGCCATAATTGGCCAAAGCCTCCTTGGCTTTGGCCAATTACGGCTCTCTGTTCAGGCGGCGCTGTGATTGGCCAAGCATGCGGGTCATAGTGCATGCTTGGCCAATCATCAGCAAGCAATGCACTGCGATGCCGCAGTGAATTATGGGCCGTGACGCGCCACACGAATTTGGCGCGAACGGCCCATATCGTTCGCAATTCGGCGAACGACCGAACAGCCGATGTTCGAGTCGAACATGGGTTCGACTCGAACACGAAGCTCATCCCTAATCCTGATAGAGCACTCCGCCCAGCCCATCTCGGCTGGCATCCACATGCAGTTCATAGGGATTGGTAGGATCCGCATAAGCTAACACTGGAGAAGTTGTAAGACTCTTCTTAAATAGACTGAATGTCTTTTCACATTCTTGGGTCCACGGATCCATGATAGATTCCTTTTTCTTCCGGGGCCCTTCTTTTTGTCTCCCAGGTTTCTCCGAATCCACATCGGCCTCTTCCTGATTCTTCAGTAGTTCTGTAAGTGGGTGGGCTATCTTTGCAAACCCCTCCACAAACCTCCGGTAGTAGGAGCAGAATCCTAGGAATGACCTGAGCTCAGTCACATTCGTGGGCCTTGGCCAAGAGGTAACAGCTTCCAATTTCTCAGGGTCAGTTGCTATCCCTTCTTCAGACACAATGTGCCCCAGACAGTTCACTGAAGATTGGTAGAATTGACACTTCTCCATTGAAAGTTTTAAACCCTCTTCATGTAGCCTCTTTAGAACTTTTTCCAGTTGCTCTTCATGCTCTTCAATAGTTCGGCCAAACACAATGATATCGTCTAAGTATACTAGGACCTCAATCAAATTCATGTCGCCTACCGTCTTCTCCATGAGCCGCTGGAAAGTTGCTGGGGCCCCAGACAGACCTTGTGGCATCCGGTTGAATTCATAGAACCCCACGGGGATGATGAAAGCAGTCTTCTCCTTATCCTCAGGACTCATGGGGATCTGATAATAGCTACTCTTCAGATCTAACACACTGAACCACTTCGCCCCTGACAGGCTCTGTAGGGCATCTTCTATACGGGGGGTAGTGTATTGATCAGGAATGGTCCATCCGTTCAGAGTCCTGTAGTCGATACATAGCCGGAGTGACCCATTTTTCTTCCTCACCACCACTATCGGAGAGGCGTAAGGACTCCTGGACTCCTTGATAATCCCAGTCCTCTTCAGCTCAGCCAGCTGTTCTCGGAGGTCTTCAAGGTCTCCCAGGGGGATTCTCCTGACCCTTTCCCGAAAAGGTTTGTCTTCCTCCAAACGGATCTTGTGCTCTGCACTCTTGGCATACCCCACATCAAACTCGCTTTTAGAGAAAACTTCCTTCCATCTCATGAGCTGGGCTTTGGCCCTCTCCATCCATGCAGGCGTAAGGGAGGTGTTTTTCGGGTAAAAATTCTCTATGGGAATCTCCTCTTCTGGCCCCTTCTTCACATCTCTTGGCGAAACCGGGGTTGCTTGATTCGCCTGCCCAAGTAGCATTCTTGCTGGTATCTTCACAGGCAAGGCTGTTGTGTTCCGAACACTGACTGAGACTCTCCCCCTGCTTCCCTTAAGCGCCTTAGTAGATAACACTTTTGGGAGTATCTCCAGACCCACATCTTCTTCCCGAGTGTCCGTCTCCAAGACAATGAAAGGACCAGGTTGTCTCCAACTCAACTTGACAGAGGCTCTCATGCATACCACTTCACCCGGTTTTAGCAGATCTTCATTTCAGTCCAAACGCCAAGCTTTTCCTACCCCTTCTGGTGGGGCCTTTTGTTCGTGTACTATGTTCTTGTACACTTGGGTTAGCATGGGATGCATCTTCATGGACGGGGCACTTTCCTTCTGTACAAGCGGTATCAGGAGTCTTCTGACCAGATCAGTATTCGTTCCGATGATAAGGGAACTTTTATGAGCCTCAGGGGTCGGGGACACACAATCGCCAGGATGTCAAAAGTCTCTGCCTTCCCAGCCACACTTGGGTCAAAGGTGAGTTTCATAGGGATATATCCCTCATAAGGAAAGTTCTGGGTACCTAGACCCCATATCTCCAATTCTTCCAACTTTTGCAGGGGCAGATGCTGGAGATGCTTCATGTAGAAATCTTTGTATAATAAGGTCACTTGAGCTCCCATTAAGTTGCGGGGAAATTCACCTGGGGTTTTCGGCTTTTTCTGCCTAATAGAAGGTATCTTGACTCTCCGCTTCCATGGACGTTCACTCAACTTCATTCCTCCCTTTACTCTCAGAACTTTGGGAACTTGGGTTTCGTTGGAGTTGACGACAGTTACAGGGCGCCCAGCTGACTCCTTCACTGGGGCCCTTTGAAGTTTTCCGCCGGCTTTTGGTGTTGTACTGCTGCCCTTGGACTTGGGCACACATTTCCGAAATGCCCAACTCCTCCACAGTTGAAACAAAGTAAAGATCTGCTTCTGAAGGTGGAATTTGATACTTTCTTCAATTTTTCTGTTCCTTCATTGGGCGGATTTGGGGGTCTCGTGGTCAGTAAAGCCATCATTTCCATCAACTGAGCTACCTGAGTCTTAAGAAGCTCAATCTGGGGATCATCCTCTATCACATTCACTGTTCGGACTCCAACAGTGTGTTTTGGTTCTTGAAGGTGCTCCATCTTCCGTTTCCAGAATAGCTTCTTCCTCCCACACAATCCGGATTAGATCTGGGTACTTTAATATACCTCCATCTTGGCGAGTCCTTAACTGGAGGGTAATGGGGTCCAAAGACTGGGCACCCCTTAAGACCTGTTTGGCTCAAATTTCATCCACCTTACAAGTCCCTTCTTCAGTAATATCTGATGAATGACCTTGTCCAGCCGTCTCATATAGTCCGACAACTTCTCTCCAGCTTCCTGATAGGTGTGTTCTAATTGGTAAATTAGGTCAGAGACCTTTTCGGTACGTCCAAACACATCTTGCAGGATATCTAAGTAATCTTGGGCTACACAGTCCTGTTTGCTGAGCTTTAGATTTCTAATGGCCTCGGAAGCAGGCCCTTTGAGACTCTCAGCAATCCGCTGTTTCTTTTGTGTTTCAGGGATGTCCCACTCATCCAGCACCTGTGTGGTCTGTTTCAACCATTCTTCAAAGGTGTCTTCTCCTTTGGACACAGACCGTTGACCCGAGAAAATGCCCAGTTTTCGGTACCCAGTCCCTGAATATGTTGGGTTCCCTTGTTGACATTGGGACACCAAATTTCCCAGGGCTGTGATGAGTTCTGGCCCAATTGCTGCCAGCACTGACTGTAATGGAACCTTGATTACTGTGGGACTCATTTGGGAGAGGGTGGCAGAATTCTCCCCTTCTTCCCTTGGGTGAGTCAGGTGGAATTTGGTCTTGTCAGCGAGTTCAATACTTGCACCGATGAAATTTTCCGGAACTCCCTTCCGCCATTCCAATAATGCATAGATGCGGAACGCCTCATGATCAGGCCTTACTGCGACCACTTTGGCTCTTTGTCCTGGGGATAGTGTACCTGCCTTGGTTGATGTGTTCCTTCTCCCAGATATTTCCCCAGAGTTCCATGGCCACGCTCGCTTCTGAGCGGACGCCTTCCGCCTCGCACCTTTGTGCCACAGTGGGGCGATGCATTTTAGGGTTCTTAAGAGGGTGTTTGGCTTTAGAGTGACAGTGATCCCGGACGAGCCCCCACATGTAGCAATAACTCTCGCTGGAGCTGCTGGTTTAAGCGGGTCTGTTACCTTCACTCTGCTTCCCCCTGTTTCACCCCCTGTTTCACCGGTCTAGGGTTCCGTTGAGTTTACCTCTGGACGATACACGCACCAACACTGGAGCACGTTTTCAATGCTTTATTAAACACTTGACTTAGGAAATAGCAGGAAAGAGACGAAAGGGAAACTGCAGAAGAAACTCAAACATCTTCCTTTAGGATTCTTTTAACAAATGTTTGGGTAGAATTCAGATATTGTATGGAATGTGCTCCCCTCGTGGGACACACTCCTTGCTTGTCTGGATAGGCCTCTCTCACCAGCCTAGCAGCCAGCACGCAGCACGAATCAAAGTATCTGCCGCAGACTTGCTTGGGAATAAAATCCGTACGATCCTCTGCCACAGGATGTATCAGATTTTCTGTAATGAATGTCAGTCACAGTGCCTGAACCTTTAAGCCAACCCGGCAACACTATGCTGTATAGTTACTTTTGGATACGTCCTCCAACCGAGTCACCAGGCCCCTCTATAGACCAGCACGCTGCGTGATCCCTCCAAGAGGGGTCCTCCCCTGGGATCTTCTCAGTTGTCTAGCTTTGCCACACAGGACTGACAGCTCAGGACCATTCCTCGGCCATGGTGGTAGGCCCCAGACAAGCCTCTGGACCCACCCCTGTGCCGTAGTATTGTGGGCCTCCGGAATGGTCGACCACGAGGTAGCTCCTTAACGCATACCTGTCGGCCAGGAGGGCCAGCAGGTGGCCTATCAAATAGTTTTTTGAAATTATCTATGCTCCCTGCTAAAATGACTGCTTGTGGAAGGGAATTCCACATTCTTACCGCTCTTACCATAAAGAACCCTCTACGCAGTTTCTGGTTAAATCGTTTTTCCTCTAATTGTAGTGAATAGCCATGAGGCTTTTAAATGCCCTTTCGCAGAAAAGTTTTATCCCTATTGCGAGGTCACCAGTAGGGATGGGCGAATGGTTCAGCCTGAGCATAGGTTCGGGCCGAACTTTCATTGTTCGGACGTTTGGCTAATAGCCGAACAAATGATCGAACGATCCGTTTGTTCGGCTATTAGCCAAACGTCCGAACAATGAAAGTTCGGCCCGAACTTATGCTCAGGCTGAACCATTCACCCATCCCTACTGGTGACCTCGCAATAGGGATAAAACTTTTCTGCGAAAGGGCATTTAAAAAGCCTCATGGCTATTCACTACAATTAGAGGAAAAACGATTTAACCAAAAACTGCTTCAGCCAATCAGGGCTTGCAATGCACTGTTCAACGCCACAATGCATTGTGGTCTGTTCGGGGGGCCAAACAAACAGAGCACTGTCAAAGTCATGATTGGACACTGTCATCATGACTTTATCCAATCATGGCTCATTCCCACCCCACAGTATAAAAGTATTCTTTTAATGGCAGTCATTTTCAGTGTGATTTTGGTGTGGAGAGAGATAGAACAGGGCTCTGTTCAGTGCTATTAGTTAGTGTGCTATACTGTGCTATTTTGCTTCAATTGTCAGTGTAGAATATTAGTTTAGTGTCAGTCTAGGGATAGTGTGAGTGTAGTGAGGAGGACCATCATTCAGCTTTTCATAGTGTGCAGCTAGAGTAGGGATAGCTCAGATAGTTTCAGTGTAGTGTAGTGAGACCGTGTCAGTAATCTTGACATTAGTATATAGCTAGAGTAGGGACAGTTCAGATAGCCTCAGTGTAGTGACGGTTGAACACCGTCTATTTGATTGCGTTATTGCCAGTTTAATGCCATATCGTATTGCGTGCGTTACTGCCAGTTTAACGCTATATAGTTTTGCGTGCGTTACTGCCAGTTTAACGCCATATCGTATTGCATGCGTTACTGCCAGTTTAACGCCATATAGTTTTGCGTGCGTTAGAGCCTGTTTAACGGCGTATAGTTTTGCGTGCGTTACTGCCAGTTTAAGTGTGAGTACTCAAATTAAAGTGCACCAAACGCCTCTTTACATTGATTAAAGTGCATCTAAATACAGATTTCAAATTCTCTATTACATTTGCTTATAAGCACCGCCCCCTCCCTCCCAATAATGTCTGGGAGAACAACAAGGAGAGGCAGACGTTCCCTTGGCACTGTAAGGGGGCCAGCAACAAATGTGTCCACAGGCAAAGGTGGATATGGTGGTCAGTCCTCAGGCGGGGCATCATTTCCTCTCTTTAGTGAGTTTGCCCGTGCTATCCAGCCACAGCATGCAGAGGAGGTGGTGGACTGGCTTACTAAACCTTCCTCATCCTCCTCATCCTCTGTCACACAAGCAGAGACAAGTGTGCAGTCCCCTTTAGTTGCCAGAGTGGATAAACCTGCCTCCTTGTCCACATCTATTCCTGCCATAGCCCTAACATCAGTCATTGAGGAGTCAGCTGAGTTATTTGACCACAGCGTCAGCCACTTGCTCCTTGACAATGCCCAGCCATTACTGGATTCAGTTGCTGGTTCTGAGGTTGAGGATGACAGGAACATGAGCCTAGAGAGAGGGAGGAACACTGGTAGATAAATTGGCATTCATGTTCCCCAAGCCGCAGCGTATTGCCAAGTTATCTCCAGTGGTAATGATGAAGATGGAGGAGATGGAGATGATGATGATGAGGTCACTGATGCGACTTGGGTGCCAGATAGAGCAGAAGAGGAAACTGAAGGTGAGGCGGCACAACCCCAAGGAGGTCGGCATCAAGAAAGAGTAGAGAGCAGCCACCCTATTCCATCACATTCTGCAGCTGTTATCTCCAGGCCCACTCCCCACAGCTCAGCTGTCTGGGCCTTTTTCAGCACATCTGCAGCAGATCGCACTGTTGCTACCTGCAAACTGTGTCACAGGAACATCAAATGTGGCAAAAACACCAACCATTTGGGTACCACATGCCTAAAAAGGCATTTAACGTCCAACCACTCAGCCTGTTGGCAAGAGCACCTAAAAGCCACACAAAAGGGGCACAAATCTGTCCCTCCTCCCCCTCCTTACCCATTTCAGTCTGCCCCTGCGATACCTAGTCATTACCTTTCAGCAGCCTCCACTGACAGGGATGATGGTATAGCACAGGATGTCCAAGGTCCTAGCAGCTCATCTACCAGCAGCACACCATCAGCTCTAGACTGTAGCCAGCAAATTTCTCTGCCCCAGCGGAAAAAAATACAGTCTCTGCCACCCACATGCCCAGCGCCTGAATGCAAGCTTGTCAAAGCTGTTGGCTCTCCAACTTATGCCTTTCAGCCTGCTGGATTCTGCCCCCTTCCGTGAATTCGCACAATGTGCTGTACCACAATGGCAGGTTCCCAGTCGATACTACTTTTCAAGTAAGGCCGTTCTATCTCTCTTCACATGGAAGGGAATGTTCTGGTATCATTGGGCATGGCAGTCAGCTTTAAAATCCACCCTACTGCTGACACGTGGTCTAGCAAGCATGGGCAGGGATGATATATTTCATTCACAGCACACTGGGTAGCTCTGCTTGCAACTCAAAAGGATGCAGGACAGGGCTTAGTGCTGAAGCTTGTTGTGCCCCCACGTCTCCATACAGCAGGTGGTGATGATGCCAGACCTGTGAGCTCTACCCCCTCCTCCTCCTCTTCCTTTTCCTCTGCCACCTCCATGCACTCCTCTGCAGAATTGTCCTATGAACATCAGGTACCCCCTAAGCGTTCAAAGGGCTTTTCCCAGAGTCAGGCTTAAAGGTGCAATGCAATGCTTCAGCTAATGTGTTTAGGGGACAGGAACCACACCGGAGCAGAGATTCTTGCAGCTCTGTAAGGACAGGCCCAGAGGTGGTTCACACCATGCCAGTAGGAGCCAGGAATGATAGTGTCCGATAATGGCTCAAACCTCCTGTCCGCCCTCAGACAGGGAAGGTTGACACATGTGCAATGCCTAGCACCACCAAAAACACCACCACATGCACCACCAAAAACAATTTGGTGGTGCAGCGTTGTCTAAGTACATACCCAGGGTTGCAAGATGTACTAAAGCAGGCCAGAAGAGTCTGTAGCCATTTCAGGCGGTCATACACAGCCAGTGCTCGGTTGGCTGAAATTCAGCGGGAATTCCACCTGCCCAAAAACTGCCTGATTTGTGACACGCCCACCAGGTGGAACTCAACTTTGGGAATGCTGCAGCGGCTATACATGCAGCAGAAGGCTGTCAACGAGTACTTGTGTCAGTACGGTGTGACGTCAGGCTCAGGCCACCTTGGCTTTTTTTCCCCACGCCAATAGCTGATCATTAAGGATGCATGCACTGTATTGTCACCATTTGAGGAGGCCACAAGGATGGTGAGCAGTGAGAGTGCATGCATTAGTGACACAATCTCTGTTGTGTTCCTGCTGGAGTAGACTCTGCGTGGCATTATGGACAGGGCACTGGAGGCAGAGCAGCAGGAGGAAGAGGAGGACTTCCTTTCCTCTCAACGCCCACTTTATGCAGACACCATCATTCCTATGTCACAGAACACACAGGAGGAGAGAGGGGAGGGGGATGAGGAGGAGGATTCTGGCACTTTCATAGGCTTTGAAGAAGAGGAAGACATGCGTCAATCTGTAAGCGATGGCTTTCCAACCCCAGAACCCTTGGGAGTAGTACGTGGCTGGGAGGAAGAAGTTCTAGATGCTGTCATCCCGAGTAACCCCAAGGAGTCTGCTTCTCAAGCCTCTGCAAATTTGAGGCGCATGGGCAACCTCATGCTTCAAAGCCTGTGAAAGGACTCAAGAATACGTTGCATAAAGGAGAAGGATGATTACTGGTTGGCAACCCTCCTTGACCACCGTTATAAGGGGAAGGTCTCTGAACTTATCCCGTCCCCACAGAGAGTGCAGAGGATAAAATCTCTTGAGGACACATTAAATAGGATTTTATTGAACATTTTTCCTGACTCTAGTAGGTTACAGTGTGGTTGAAAACGTTGTTTTGAGTCTTCCGTTGGTCAAGAAAGGAGCGTTGGAGAAGTAAGGCATTTCAGAGTTTTTTTTAGTCCTCGCCGTCCAGGGCTGTCAGCTTCCACATCCCATCGGCAGTGTCTGCATCACATGGTGGACGATTACCTCGGGGCCAAAACAGAGACGGTGAACTTTCCAGCTGACGATCCACAGGCTTACTCGGTCATGAGAATAGACCACTGGCCAGAACTTGCCCAGTATGCTATTGAGTTGTTGGGCTGCCCTGCATCCAGTGTGCTTCCAGAACGGGCATTCAGTGCTGCAGGAAGTTTCATTACTGATCATAGAACGCGTCTGTCCACAAACTCTCTGGACCGTTTGACTTTTATAAAAATGAATCAGTCCCGGATTACCAGCTATGAAGCCCCTGATGCCGATGTCACTGATTAAGTCTTTTTGGGATGTGGAATCTCTGCAGGACTTCGAGGCTGCCTAGCTTTGAGGGTGTTCAATCATTTCATCTGGAAGAATGTTTTTGGTATAGGTTTCATGGGCACAATTAACACCCAAAGACCAATTTTTCTGCACCTGTCTGACATTGCAATTTTTTACAGCAAGGCAAATTCTTGCTTACATCAAGAGTACCTCTATAGGGTTACGGTGGGAAGGCACCACAGACACCCAAAGACACCCAAAGACCAATTTTTCTGCACCCGTTATTTCTATCCAAAGTCAAAGTGACACCAGAATGTATCCAAAAAATCTCTAATCTTGTTCCCAGTGCACTACATTGTGGCCTCATCATACACACTGGCTCCCCAGCTGTTGCTGAGCAAAATAAAGGCAAGCTTGCAGGGAAAATGTCATTTTTTTGCCTTTATAAATGCAATTATTGCTGCAGCAGATTCTAGACATGGTACAGATCTGCCACTTTACAGGTAGACTAAGGGGACCCCTAGGCACTATATTGGAAGGAATTTTTCATTTTTATGCTTCCACTTTAAAAATCAAAAAAATCAATGCTCATTTAAAAATGACGTTTTTCACAAACTTTTTTTTCTATTGATACATGTCCCCGAGGCCGCAGGACCTTGACCCCTAAAACCATTGTATGCCCAATGACTTGCATATAAGCATTCAAAATGGGTACTTTTGATTTTTGACATTGGGGTCCCATTGAGTTTAATGGGGTTCGTTATTTGGGTCCGAACTTTCGCGGCGTTCCAAAGTTCTGGTGCGAACTGAACAAGGGTCCGTTCAGCCCGTCCCTAGTCTGAACAACCCATCAAATTATCAACCTACAAACCACTTGAAAGGAAATTCTTGCTTTCATCAAGAGTACCTCTATAGGGTTACGTTGGGAAGGCACCACCAACACCCAAAGACCAATTTTTCTGCATCTGTTTGACAGGTGCATATCATTGCAATTTTTTACAGCAAGGCAAATTCTTGCTTTCATCAAGAGTACCTCTATAGAGTTACTTTGGGAAGGCACCACAAACACCCAAAGATCAATTTTTCTGCATCTGTTTGATAGGTGCATATCATTGCAATTTTTTACAGCAAGGCAAATTTTTGCTTGCATCAAGAGTACCTCTATAGGGTTACGGTGGGAAGGCACCACCAGCATCCAAAGACCAATTTTTCTGCACCTGTTTGACAGGTGCATATCATTGCAATTACAGCAAGGCAAATTCTTGCTTTCATCAAGAGTACCTCTATAGGGTTATGGTTGGAAGGCACACCAATACCCAAAGACCAATTTTTCTGCACCTGTTTGACAGGTGCATTTTATTGCAATTTTTTACAGCAAGGCAAATTCTTGCTTGCATCAAGAGTACCTCTATAGGGTTACGGTGGGAAGGCACCACCAACACCAAAGACCAATTTTTCTGCACCTGTTTGACAGGTGCATATCATTGCAATTACAGCAAGGCAAATTCTTGCTTTCATCAAGAGTACCTCTATAGGCTTACGGTGGGAAGGCGCCACCAACACCCAAAGACCAATTTTTCTGCACCTGTTTGACAGGTGCATATCATTGCAATTTTTTACAGCAAGGCAAATTCTTGCTTACATCAAGAGTACCTCTATAGGGTTACCTTGGGAAGGCACCACCGACACCAAAAGACCAATTTTTCTGCCCCTGTTTGACAGGTGCATATCATTGCAATTTTTTACAGCAAGGCAAATTCTTGCTTTCATCAAGATTATCTCTATAGGGTTACAGTGGAAAGGCGCTACTGACACCTAAAGACCAATTTTAACGCACCCGTTACTTCTATCCAAAGTCAAAGTGACACCAGAATGTATCCAAAAAATCTCTAATCTTGTTCCCAGTGCACTACATTGTGGCCTCATCATACACACTGGCTCCCCAGCTGTTGCTGAGCAAAATAACATTGACGGGTGCATATCATTGCAATTACAGCAAGGCAAATTCTTGCTTTCATCAAGAGTACCTCTATAGGGTTACGGTGGGAAGGCGCCACCGACACCCAAAGACCAATTTTTCTGCACCTGTTTGACAGGTGCATATCATTGCAATTTTTTACAGCAAGGCAAATTCTTGCTTACATCAAGAGTACCTCTATAGGGTTACCTTGGGAAGGCACCACCGACACCAAAAGACCAATTTTTCTGCCCCTGTTTGACAGGTGCATATCATTGCAATTTTTTACAGCAAGGCAAATTCTTGCTTTCATCAAGATTATCTCTATAGGGTTACAGTGGGAAGGCGCTACTGACACCCAAAGACCAATTTTTCTGCACCCGTTACTTCTATCCAAAGTCAAAGTGACACCAGAATGTATCCAAAAAATCTCTAATCTTGTTCCCAGTGCACTACATTGTGGCCTCATCATACACACTGGCTCCCCAGCTGTTGCTGAGCAAAATAAAGGCAGCTTGGCTTTATAAATTCAATTATTGCTGCAGCAGATTCTAGACACTTTACAGTTAGACTAAGGGGACCCCCCTGGCACTATATTGGAAGAAATTTTTCATTTTTTCACTTTCAAAACCAAATAATCACTGCTCATTTAAAAATTACGTTTTTCACAAACTTTTTTTTTTAGTGATCCATGCCCCCCAGGGCAGGACCCGGACCCCTATAATCATTGTATGCCTAATTACTTGATTTAAGCCTTCGAAATGGGCACTTTTGATATTTGACATTCGGGTCCCATTGACTTTAATGGGGTTCGCTATTCGGGTCCGAGCATTTGCGGTGTTCGGAAGTTCTGGTCCGAACCGAACAGGGGTCTGTTCGGCCCATCCCTAGTCACCAGTATGGTATTTGTACATTGAAATCATATCCCCTCTCAAGCGTCTCTTCTCGAGAGAGAATAAGTTCAGTGCTTGTAATCTTTCCTCATAACTAAGGTCCTCCAGTCCCTTTATTAGCTTTGTTGCCCTTCTCTGTACTCTCTCCATTTCCAGACGACGACACACGCCAGACCAGAGTCTTGTAGAGTGGCAGAATTATCATTTTATTGGGGGCGTGGTCTGCCAGCATCAGGAATGAATGCTTAGACACTGAGCTCGTCAGCCAAGGGAGAGCACCGGAGTGACAAGGGCCCAAACCATGGTACAATCCACGGCCATCCTACCTCTCCACAACCCGCTCATCATCCCCAGCCATGTCACTGAAGCGGTTGACCGAGCACTACCCACAGAAGCTGACGGCCTTCTTCAAACCGCCAGACAAGTTCAGTCAAAGCCAAAATGGCGCCGGCCCGGACGATCTCCCAGAAAATCCGGACCCCACAGGCACACCCGACCCCTACACCCACAAAACGGGAGAAAACCCCATTACTGGCAGCCCAGCGAAAGCCCGCATGCGGATGGAGCCTGCGCCGCCGCCGTCACCAGCACAAATAGAGGCCCAGACTTTCAGCCACTTCCAGGTAAACCAGGACCTACAATCCTCTATGGCCTCTTTCCCCACCGCAGGACAGCCCGTTAAAGGAGATGCTCCTATCACTCCAATCCTGCTTAATGACAGACCTCTCATCCCTCTTTACCAGAATAAACACAGACCTACATAATATGGATGGAAGAGTAGCTCACTTAGAAAACAGCATGGAAGAATGCACCACTACTGTAAATGATCTCATTGACACTGAAGTGAAAGATGAACAAACCTGGGTCAGGGCCAAGCTGGCTGATTTGGAACATCGTTCCAGGAGGAACAATATCATAATTAGAGTAGTTTCTGAGTCCATCTTACCGATAGATCTCCCTAAATATGCCAAGGAACTTATGCACATGATCCTCCCAGACGCATCACCCAGGGATCTACTTGTGGATTGGATCCACAGAATAGCCAAACCCTCACATCTCGCAGCTTCAGTCCCTAGAGATGTCCTAATGAGGGTGCACTTCTTCCATATAAAAGAAAAGCTCCTCACCACAGCCAGAAACAGTCCTGCGTTTCCTGCTCCATACGAAGGAATTCTACTGTTCCCTGACCTCTCTAAATAAACCTTGCAAATGAGGAGACAGCTCAACCTGATCACTAAAGGTCTACACAACCACAAAATCCTCTATAAATGGCGCTATCCAGAAACTCTGCTAGTAACAAGAAACGGAGCTTCCCACGTCATCCAATCTCTCCACAAGGGCATGCAACTGCTTCACGCCTGGGGAATCATCCTGGACCCACCGCAAGACACCAATCCATTGTTGGAACGAAGACAGCCACATCCTTCCCGTCGCACCCATGGTCACCATGATACCTGAATGAATCATCTAATCCTCATCACATGGGCCCTATGATCTACGTATTATTGACTCTCCCTGGCTAATCAGCCTTTTGAATCGTTACCTTGGTTGAGTTTTACTTTATTAACCCCCGTATTGGCTTTGTTGAAATTTATTTTCACTATACCACATACCGTTCCTAGTGGTGGTATATCCACCCTGTTACAGTTCTATACCAGTTCCAATCTTTCTAGTGCTCAGTTTTACTTGATAACATTCTTTCTTTTCAGCTACCAATTGCTTGTCTAGAGTGAACTTTGCCCTTACCGATTCATCAGAGTATACACCGACCTCCGGTTAGGAGAATTCACCAGCCTACTCCTAACTGTAAGTGTATCTATCTCTACAATTACTCACTCAGCGAGGACAATGCCATTTACAGTGCTGTCCCTAAATGCAAATGGACTCAATCACCCAAGAGACATTCACTATAGAAAACATCTGTAGATCTAAAATGCGATATACTCTGTGTACAAGAGACACATTTTAAATCTACAGCTCCACCTATGTGTACAAACAAACATTTTCCTCATGTCTTATCAGCACCCTACACCTGCAAGAACAGAGGGGTGCTGATAGCAGTCAGAAATTCTGTATCATTTCAGCTAAAACAGAGCGTTTCCGACCCTGAAGTCTTATTCTTGTATGTACTATTAATAATATTGACTATAAGTTGATAAATCTCTATGCCCCAAATATCAAACAAATCTGCTTCCTTCGTGACCTGATGAACATCCTACAGCCATTAAAACAAGGTCATGTAATCATATGTGGGGATTACAATCTAGTCCCGGAAATACAACTAGACTCCACTTCAGCGAAGAAACGCAGGGAGTCCCCTCTAAAAAATTTCATAAGAACACATGATTTGTTTGATGTTTGGTGGTGTTTCCATGGAGAGGAGAGGGACTACACATACTTCTCTCCCCTTCACCGGACATATTCCCACATAGACCTGTTCCTTACAGATAAATGGTTGCTCCAAAACATCGGCGCAGCTGTCATCATCCACACCACGACTTGGTCGGACCACGCGCCTATCACCATCTCTATATCCGATTCTCCTCAACAGAAAAATACATTTATCTGGAGAGCAAATAATTATATCCTACAACATCCGCAATACTCTCCTGAAATAAAAAAACATATCAAGGAATATTTTGAACTCAACGCAGACTCAGTGTCCGAACCAGGTGTGGTGTGGAATGCACACAAAGCATATACACGGGGCATACTACTAAAATTCAGTTCCCATTACAAAAAGCATAGGTCTAAGCGCATTGACACCCTTACAGCACAAATAGCCAAGTTGGAAAGCCTAAACAAGGCCAACCCTCACTCCTCACATTCAGCACAACTCTTGTCTCTTAGACAAGAACTCAGACTACACCTTCTCCACTCCTTTGAACATGTACAGAGAAAACTAAAAGCCACTTCGTACTCCACGTCTAATAAAGCAGGTAAAGCTCTTGCCCAACGCATCAAAGGTAGGAGAACTAAAAATAAAATTGATCACATATACACTCACCAAACGAAAAAAAAACGTAGAAATCCCCAAGAGATAGCTGATGCTTTCAGTGCTTATTATAGTGACTTATACAATCTTCAACGCGACCCAAATACGCACCTACCCTCTACCAATGACATTCCACACTTCCTCCAACTAATTAAACTTCCCTCGTTATCATCAGAACATTTATCATGACTAAACGACCCTTTTACAGACCAAGAGATCATAGCAGCCATAAAATCCCTCCCCCCACATAAAGCACCAGGCCCTGATGGTCTCACAGGGGAGTACTTTCAGGAATTTGCCCACCTATTAGCACCTCATTTAACTAAATTTTTTAATGAAGCAGCATCTTCATCACGATTCCCAAAAGAATCCCTACAAGCGCTGATCATCACCCTCCCCAAACCAGGAAAAGAACCTACGGCCCCCCAAAACTTTCGCCCGATTTGCTCTTAAATCTAGACCTCAAAATCTATGCAAAAATGATAGCCACACATCTATTACACGTTATGCCCACACTAATCCATAAAGATCAATCCGGTTTCACAACAGGTAGACAAGCGTCAGACGCCACTAGAAGACTGATCAATATCATCCACCACGCCGAAAGCACAGGAACGCCTTCTCTGCTCCTTTCACTGGACGCAGAGAAAGCATTCGACAGAATCCACTGGAATTACCTTCAACAGGTCCTTCCAATAATTTGGGTTCAATGGATTAATTCTGGACGCCGTGCTTGCACTTTACAATACTCCCTCAGCCCAAGCATGCGCAGCAGATATGTTATCCCGATCATTCGCAATAACCAATGGTACTAGACAAGGGTGCCCACTATCCCCACTATTTTTTAATCTGCTCATGGAACCCCTTGCGGAACACATCATGCAAAACCCAAAAATAGTAGGATTCAACATAGGCCAAGCATCACACAAGATCAGCTTATTCGCGGATGATGTCATCCTTATGCTAACCAACCCAACATCTTCCCTCATTGAGGTACAAAAAACTCTCGAATGGTTTAGTAAAATCTTATACTATAAGGTTAATGCTACAAAATCCTATGTCCTTGACCTAGGTCTAGACGCCACTGCCAGAAATCTACTTCAATCACAAACACCATTTACATGGGCAGACACGGATATAACGTATCTAGGGGTACAACTAATGAAAACAACAAAAAATATTTTTAACCACTTGCCGAACGCAGATATACTGCGGCAGAATGGCACGGGCAGGCAGAATCACGTACCCATACGTGATCTGCCTCCCGATCGGACCCCCCCCCCCGGTGCCAGCGGCGGTCGGCTTGTGACTGGGAGCGTTGAGAGGCGAGGGGGAGACCATCCGATCATGCCCCCCCCCCTCGCGATCGCTCCCAGCCAATGGGAATCCTCCCCTGCCTGTGTGTAGTTTCACACAGGCAGAGGATGTGATGTCATCTCACCTCGGCTCGGCAGTTTCCATTCCGAGGAGAGAAGACAGGTGAGTGCACAAAACACTACACACACACAGTAGAACATGCCAGGCATACTTTACACCCCCGACCCCCCCCCGATCGCCCCCCGATCCCCCCCCAATCACCCCCCCTGTCACAAACTGACACCAAGCAGTATTTTTTTTTTCTGATTACTGCTAGGTGTCAGTTTGTGACAGTTAGAAGTGGTAGGGCAGTGAGTGTTAGCCCCCTGTAGGTCTAGGGTACCCCCCTAACCCCCCCTAATAAAGTTTTAACCCCTTGATCACCCCCGTCTCCAGTGTCACTAAGCGATCATTTTTCTGATCGCTGTATTAGTGTCGCTGGTGACGTTAGTTAGGGACGTAAATATTTAGGTTCACCGTCAGCGTTTTATAGCGTCAGGGACCCCCATATACTATCTAATAAATGTTTTAACCCCTTGATTGCCCCCTAGTTAACCCTTTCACCCCTGATCACCGTATAACCGTTGCGGGTGACGCTGGTTAGTTCGTTTATTTTGTATAGTGTCAGGGCACCCGCCGTTTATTACCGAATAAAGGTTTAGCCCCCTGATCGCCCGGCGGTGATATGCGTCGCCCCAGGCAGCGTCAGATTAGCGCCAGTACCGCTAACACCCACGCACGCAGCAAACGCCTCCCTTAGTGGTATAGTATCTGAACGGATCAATATCTGATCCGATCAGATCTATACTAGCGTCCCCAGCAGTTTAGGGTTCCCAAAAACGCAGTGTTAGCGGGATCAGCCCAGATACCCGCTAGCACCTGCGTTTTTCCCCTCCGCCCGGCCCAGCCCACCCAAGTGCAGTATCGATCGATCACTGTCACTTACAAAACACTAAACGCATAACTGCAGCGTTCACAGAGTCAGGCCTGATCCCTGCGATTGCTAACAGTTTTTTTGGTAGCGTTTTGGTGAACTGGCAAGCACCTGCCCCAGGCAGCGTCAGGTTAGCGCCAGTACCGCTAACACCCACGCATGCACCGTACACCTCCCTTAGTGGTATAGTATCTGAACGGATCAATATCTGATCCGATCAGATCTATACTGGCGTCCCCAGCAGTTTATGGTTCCCAAACACGCAGTGTTAGCGGGATCAGCCCAGATACCTGCTAGCACCTGCGTTTTGCCCCTCTGCCCGGCCCAGCCAAGCCCACCCAAGTGCAGTATCAATCAATCACTGTCACTTACAGAACACTAAACGCATAACTGCAGCGTTCGCAGAGTCAGGCCTGATCCCTGCGATCGCTAACAGTTTTTTTGGTAGCGTTTTGGTGAACTGGCAAGCACCTGCCCCAGGCAGCGTCAGGTTAGCGCCAGTACCGCTAACACCCACGCACGCACCGTACACCTCCCTTAGTGGTATAGTATCTGAACGGATCAATATCTGATCCGATCAGATCTATACTAGCGTCCCCAGCAGTTTAGGGTTCCCACAAACGCAGTGTTAGCGGGATCAGCCCAGATACCTGCTAGCACCTGCGTTTTGCCCCTCCGCCTGGCCCAGCCCGGCCCACCCAAGTGCAGTATCGATCGATCACTGTCACTTACAAAACACTAAATGCATAACTGCAGCATTCGCAGAGTCAGGCCTGATCCCTGCGATCGCTAACAGTTTTTTTTGTAGCGTTTTGGTGAACTGGCAAGCACCAGCGGCCTAGTACACCCCGGTCGTAGTCAAACCCGTACTGCAGTAACACTTGGTGATACGGCGAGTCCCATAAGTGCAGTTCAAGCTGGTGAGGTGGCAAGCACAAGTAGTGTCCCGCTGCCACCAAAAAGACAAACACAGGCCCATCGTGCCCATAGTGCCCTTCCTGCTGCATTCGTCAATCCTAATTGGGAACCCACCACTTCTGCAGCGCCCGTACTTCCCCCATTCACGTCCCCAACCAAATGCAGTCAGCTGCATGAGAGGCATTTTCTTTATGTCCTCCCGAGTACCCTCACCCAATGAACCCCCCCAAAAAAGATGTTGTGTCTGCAGCAAGCGCGGATATAGGCGTGACACCCGCTATTATTGTCCCTCCTGTCCTGACAATCCTGGTCTTTGCATTGGTGAATGTTTTGAACGCTACCATGCACTAGTTGAGTATTACAGTAGGGTACAGCATTCCACAGACTACACTTTCACAGGGTCTCCCAAGATGCCATCGCATTTTGAGAGACCCGAACCTGGAACCGGTTACAGTTATAAAAGTTACAGTTACAAAAAAAAGTGTAAAAAAAAAACTAACACACAAACAAAAATATAAAATAAAAAAAAAATAGTTGTCGTTTTATTGTTCTCTCTCTCTCTCTCTCTATTCTCTCTATTGTTCTGCTCTTTTTTACTGTATTCTATTCTGCAATGTTTTATTGTTATTATGTTTTATCATGTTTGTTTTTCAGGTATGCAATTTTTTATACTTTACCGTTTACTGTGCTTTATTGTTAACCATTTTTTTGTCTTCAGGTACGCCATTCACGACTTTGAATGGTTATACCAGAATGATGCCTGCAGGTTTAGGTATCATCTTGGTATCAGTCTTTTCAGCCAGCGGTCGGCTTTCATGTAAAAGCAATCCTAGCGGCTAATTAGCCTCTAGACTGCTTTTACAAGCAGTGGGAGGGAATGCCCCCCCCCCAACGTCTTCCGTGTTTTTCTCTGGCTCTCCTGTCTCAACAGGGAACCTGAAAATGCAGCCGGTGATTCAGCCAGCTGACCATAGAGCTGATCAGAGACCAGAGTGGCTCCAAACATCTCTATGGCCTAAGAAACCGGAAGCTACGAGCATTTTATGACTTAGATTTCGCCGGATGTAAACAGCGCCATTGGGAAATTGGGAAAGCATTTTATCACACCGATCTTGGTGTAGTCAGATGCTTTGAGGGCAGAGGAGAAATCTAGGGTCTAATAGACCCCAATTTTTTCAAAAAAGAGTACCTGTCACTACCTATTGCTATGATAGGGGATATTTACATTCCCTGAGATAACAATAAAAATGATTTAAAAAAAAATGAAAGGAACAGTTTAAAAATAAGATAAAAAAAAATAATAATAAAGAAAAAAAAAAAAAAAAAGCACCCCTGCCCCCCCTGCTCTCGCGCTAAGGCGAACGCAAGCGTCGGTCTGGCGTCAAATGTAAAAAGCAATTGCACCATGCATGTGAGGTATCACCGCGAAGGTCAGATCGAGGGCAGTAATTTTAGCAGTAGACCTCCTCTGTAAATCTAAAGTGGTAACCTGTAAAGGCTTTTAAAAGCTTTTAAAAATGTATTTAGTTTGTCGCCACTGCACGTTTGTGCGCAATTTTAAAGAATGTCATATTTGGTATCCATGTACTCGGCCTAAGATCATCTTATTTGTTTCATCAAACATTTGGGCAATATAATGTGTTTTAGTGCATTAAAATTTAAAAAAGTGTGTTTTTTCCCCAAAAAATGCGTTTGAAAAATTGCTGCGCAAATACTGTGTGAAAAAAAAAAAAATGAAACACCCACCATTTTAATCTGTAGGGCATTTGCTTTAAAAAAATATATAATGTTTGGGGGTTCAAAGTAATTTTCTTGCAAAAAAAAAAATATTTTTTTATGTAATCAAAAAGTGTCAGAAAGGGCTTTGTCTTCAAGTGGTTAGAAGAGTGGGTGATGTGTGATATAAGCTTCTAGATGTTGTGCATAAAATGCCAGGACAGTTCAAAACCCCCCAAATGACCCCATTTTGGAAAGTAGACACCCCAAGCTATTTGCTGAGAGGCATGTCGAGTCCATGAAATATTTTATATTGTGACACAAGTTGCGGGAAAGAGACAATTTTTTTTTATTTATTTATTTTTTTGCGCAAAGTTGTCACTAAATGATATATTGCTCAAACATGCCATGGGAATATGTGAAATTACACCCCAAAATACATTCTGTTGCTTCTCCTGAGTACGGGGATACCACATGTGTGAGACTTTTTGGGAGCCTAGCCGCGTACGGGACCCCGAAAACCAAGCACCGCCTTCAGGCTTTCTAAGGCCGTAAATTTTTGATTTCACTCTTCACTGCCTATCACAGTTTCGGAGGCCATGGAATGCCCAGGTGGCAAAAAAAAAACCCAAATGACCCCATTTTGGAAAGTAGACACCCCAAGCTATTTGCTGAGAGGTATAGTGAGTATTTTGCAGACCTTACTTTTTGTCACAAAGTTTTAAAAATTGAAAAAAGAAAAAAAAATTTTTTTTTTCTCGTCTTTCTTTATTTTCAAAAACAAATGAGAGCTGCAAAATACTCACCATGCCTCTCAGCAAATAGCTTGGGGTGTCTACTTTCCAAAATGGGGTCATTTGGGTTTTTTTTTGCCACCTGGGCATTCCATGGCCTCCGAAACTGTGATAGGCAGTGAAGAGTGAAATCAAAAATTTACACCCTTAGAAATCCTGAAGGCGGTGATTGGTTTTCGGGGCCCCGTACGCGGCTAGGCTCCCAAAAAGTCGCACACATGTGGTATCCCCGTACTCAGGAGAAGTAGCTAAATGTATTTTTGGGTGCAATTTCACATATGCCCATGGCCTGTGTAAGCAATATATCATTTAGTGACAACTTTGTGCAAAAAAAAAAATGTGTCACTTTCCTGCAACTTGCGTCAAAATATAAAACATTCCATGGACTCAACATGCCTCAAAGCAAATAGCTTGGGGTGTCTATTTTCCAAAATGGGGTCATTTGGGGGGGGTTTTATGCCATCTGGGCATTTTATGGCTCTCAAAACTGTGATAGGTAGTGAGGAGTAAAATAAAAAATGTACGCCCTTAGAAATCCTGAAGGCAGTGATTGGTTTTCGGGGCCCCGTACGCGGCTAGGCTCCCAAAAAGTCCCACATATGAGGTATCCACATACTCAGGAGAAGCAGCTAAATGTATTTTGGGGTGCAATTCCACATATGCCCATGGCCTGTGTGAGCAATATATCATTTAGTGACAACTTTTTGTATTTTTTTTTTTGTCATTATTCAATCACTTGGGACAAAAAAAATGAATATTCAATGGGCTCAACATGCCTCTCAGCAATTTCCTTGGGGTGTCTACTTTCCAAAATGGGGTCATTTGTGGGGGTTTTGTACTGCTCTGCCATTTTAGCACCTCAAGAAACTACATAGGCAGTCATAAATTAAAGGCTGTGTAAATTCCAAAAAATGTACCCTAGTTTGTAGGCGCTATAACTTTTGCGCAAACCAATAAATATACACTTATTGACATTTTTTTTACCAAAGACATGTGGCCGAATACATTTTGGCCTAAATGTATGACTAAAATTGAGTTTATTGGATTTTTTTTAGAACAAAAAGTAGAAAATATCTTTCGGTCTTTTTCCGTGTATAGCGCAAAAAATAAAAATGGCAGATGTGATCAAATAACATCAAAAGAAAGCTCTATTTGTGGGAAGAAAAGGACACAAATTTCGTTTTGGTACAGCATTGCATGACCGCGCAATTAGCAGTTAAAGCGACGCAGTGCCAAATTGTAAAAAGTGCTCTGGTCAGGAAGGGGGTAAATCCTTCCGGGGCTGAAGTGGTTAAATATAACTTCAAACCATTTCTCATCAAACTCCGAAAAGATGTACAACAATTAGCTAAACATGAACTGACTTGGTCGGGTAGACTAGCAGCTTTCAAAATGATACACCTACCCCAATTGCTATACCTGTTTAGAACGATTCCTATCCCTATCCAAGCATACTACTTCCAATCCCTCCAAACAATACTCAACAAATTACTATGGAAAGGTAAAAAACCCAGAATTGCTAAAATTACACTCACCAAACATAAATATGCAGGGGGAACCGGATCTATCGATTTCGAAGATTACTATAGAGCTTCCATTCTGACCCAATTACAGGACTGGTTCCGTCCGCACCCCCAAACTCTGTGGGGACAATTGGAAGCAACATCACTTAAATATAACAACTTACGTAGCTGGCTCTTAGGTATTCCACTTGGCTCTCCCATATCTCAGGCACTATGTCCCACGACACGAGCCTCGGCTCTAGCGTGGAAAAAACTAATAAACTCACATCAGAATCAACCAAATACTGTCACACCACCTCTCCCTTTAAACATTCTACAACACTGCACTATAGACCTGTCACTGAAACACTGGATATCAAATGGCCTACATTACATGCAAGATCTATTTCATGAACACAACCTGTTATCTTTTCCGCAAATTCAACAAAAATGTAATATTCCTCACGCGGAACTCTTCACCTACACTCGAGTTAAACATTGCATCTCTCAGCTCACTACAACACAATACAAACTCCCTCAGCACTTGTGGACATACCTGACTAACCCCACTCCACAAATGAAAGCTATCTCCCTTTTTTATAACGCCTTTCACCAAAAAAAAAGTTTTATCAAAGCAAAACCCCACCTCCATTGGGACGCAGACTTAGACCACACTTTCAATGAAACCCAATGGCGGACAGCCTTAAGATCTATCTATCTATCTATCTATCTATCTATCTATCTATCTATCTATCTATCTATCTATCTATCTATCTATCTATCTATCTATCTATCTATCTATCTATCTAGCCACTCATAGCTCCGCGCTTTGGGAACTCACACAAAAAATATCATTAAGGTGGTATTTAACACCCACTAAACTAGCGTCTTTCAACAACAAAACTTCAAATCTCTGTTGGAGATGCCAAGCGGAAAAAGGTGATTTGATCCACATCCTTTGGTCGTGCTCCCACATACAAAACTACTGGAGAACGATCTTTAACATTATATCAGACATAACACTCAGCCATGTACCTCCCACTCCTGCACTGGCATTGCTTAACCTAACAATCGACAATATCCCCTCGCCACAAAGGAAAGTTACAACCAATATCCTTTTGGCAGCCAGACTGAGTCTAACCAGACTCTGGAAAACTGACCAAATACCCACTGTAGAAAATACTTTAGACATGGTTAATCTACATTACAACTACGAAATGATATTCACCTCAACTAAAGGACTGGTGGGGAAAACACAAACAGGGTGGCTTCCCTGGACCCGGTGGTCCCGAGCAGCAACATTCATATAAACCAAATACTCTGCTGATGAATCTGTCTATAAAAGAAACACATACTCTAGACCCTTTAGTTGAACTGAAACCATTGTTTATTTTCATGATGCAACGTTCTAATTCATACTTGGAAAAACACACATGTAAACATATGTTGTTAAGACATTTGATTTGAGAAAATTGGAATGTAACTATATATTCTTTGCTTGTAAAATTTTGAAACCCAATAAAAACTATTGATGAATAAAAAAAAAAATAATAATAATAATTATCATTTTATATCTGGAGTTAATTCCCTTTTTAATGCATGTAAATATTCTATTGGCTTTGCTTGCAGCAGCCTGTCATCTACTAAGACCCCCAGGTCCTTTCCATCCTAGATTACCCCAGAGGTTCTCCCCTTAGTGAGTAGATTGCATTCATGTTTTTGCCACCTAAATACATTATTTTAAATTTTTATACATTAAACCTCATTTGCCATGTAGTTGCCCACCCCATTAATTTGTTCAGATCTTCTTGCAAGATTTCCACATCCTGCAGAGATGCTATTGCCCTGCTTAGCTTAGTATCGTCCGTAAATACTGAGATTGAGATGTTTATCCCATCCTCCAGATCATTTATGAATAAAGTAAATAGGATTAATCCCAGGACAGAACCCTGAGGGACCCCACTTTCCACATTGGACCATTCTGAGTACTCCCCATTTATCACTAACCTCTGAACCCTTGTAGCCAGTTTTAAATCCAGGTACTCACCCTTTGGTCCATGCCAACAGACCTTAGCTTGTACAGTAAATGTTTGTGGGGAACTGTATCAAATGCCTTTGCAAAATCCAGATACACTACATCTATGGGCCTTCCTTCATCTAGATGGCAGCTCACCTCCTCATAGAAGGTTAATAGATTGGTTTGGCAAGAATGATTCTTCATGAAACCTTGCTGATTACTGCTAATGATACCGTTTTCATTGCTAAAACCATGTATATAGTCCCTTATCATCCCTTCCAAGAGCTTGTATACTATTGATGTTAGGCTAACTGGTCTGTTTTATATATATATATATATATATATATATATATATATATATATATATATTTGCATACTGTCAACAGGTCAAGTTCAGTGTCAAATTGTAGTGATCATGTACATGGATAGCTGCGCTGATATCATTGTATATCAGCACAGCCGGCTATTGTCTCTGATCACCGCCACACAGCAGTATAATGTCACCAGACCAGTGCTGCCAGTCAGTGTCCTTAATTGCTATTGCACTAGTCACAGTGGTGCACCGGACTTTTTTGCCATCAGAATATATTGAGCCTGCAATGCAGATCAAGTGGGAAAACTCATACAGGACATGTGTACAGAAGTTGATCAGTATATCAGTATATTGACTTCTATACAACCACAGTGTCAATACATGGATTGAAATTTAGGGGATCCCTGGTGAACGGGTTGAATTTTAATCTGACTTAAGTCAGCAGCAGTGTTCCTAATTGCTGCCACACTAGTCTTCAGTGTCACCAGAATAGTGTAAGCCAGTAGTGATGCTGACCATGATCACACCAAAGCAGTGTTGCATCTGCCTGCCAACTGTACTGACTCTGGCCTGTTTATTGATTACATTTATGTCTGCTGCCTGGACCAATTCTTTGCCTGTTTACTGAACATGCCTCTGCCTGCCACCTGAACTGCCCCATCTGCACATGAGACTGACTATTTTCCTTCAAGACACTAGTCGCAGCCATCCCCTGCAGACAACTGCACTCCTGAAGCCACGGGAATACATTTGTTCTTACTTTCTTCAGCCCCCTGTACTTTCTGACCACTGAGCATGGCATTCCTGAAAGCAGCCATGTACCACTGGGCTTGGCTTGCTTGACATATAGGAACAGGAAATGCTATACGTAAAGATACACTAAGCTATATTCCCTAACCACTTGTACAGAGGTGACCATAATACATTGGTTTTCACACAATTAGTTGACTGTGTGATACTCAAGATGCAATGTCTGGCGCATAATTAGTTCAGACACTGAACAAGTCTTAAATATGTGGTATTCCCATATTCAGGAGAAGTAGAATGTATTTTGGGTTGTAATTTTAAGTATATCCATGCTGTGTGTGAAAAATATCTTAATAAATTGAAAACTGCGTAAAATAAATTACTTGAATTTTCTTTCTGTATTTTCCAAAAACTTGTTGCAAAAAAATTAAGTCTTCAAAAGATTCATCATGCCTCTTTAAAATACCTTGGGTTGTTTGTTTTCCAAAATGTGGTCATTGTGTGGGTGTTTTCACTGTCCTGGTGCTCCAGGGTCTCCAAAAAAACATGATAGGTAGTCAAGAAATTAAATGCATAATTTATACCGCTTGAAAATCTGAAGGTTCTCCTGAAATTTTGGGCTTCTCTATGTAGTTAGGCTGTGAAAAAGTCTCACACATGTGGTAACATCACTCTTGGAAGGAATATAAAAATGTGTTTTGGTGTGTAATTTTAAGTGTGCTTATGATGTGTGTTAGAAATATCTTATTAATTAACAACTTTGTGCAAAAAAAAATTCCTTGTTATTCTAGATTTTCCAAAAACTTGTGGCAAAAAAAAAGAAAGTCTTCAAAAGACTCACCATGCTTCTTAAAAATACCTTGGTGTGTTTGCGGGTATTTCCACTGTCCTTAGCTCCAGGCCCTCCAAAAATATGATAGGCAGTCAGAAAATTAGATGCGTAATTTATGCTCCTAGAAAACCTAAAGCTGCTACTTAGATTCTGGGCCTTAATATGTGGGTAGATTGTGAGAAAAGTTTCACGCATTTGTTATTACAACACTTGGAAGTAGTAGAAGAATGCGTTTAAGGGTGTCATTGTATGTCTATGATGTGTGTAAGAAATATCATACAAAGTGATAACTTTGTATAAAAAATAAATTTTAATTTTCATTCCTGCATTTTCCAAAGGCTTGTGCAAAAAGTGAAATTTTTAAAACACTTACTATTCCTTTCAGAAAATACCTTGGAGTGTTTACTTTCCACAATGTGGTCATTTTGCGGGTGTTTACACTGTCCTGATTCTCCAGGGCCTCCAAAATTTTGATAGGTCATCAGGAAATCTGACTCCAAAGCTGCTCCTTGGATTTTGAGCCCCTCTTTGCATCCAGGCTGTAAAAAAGTCTCACAAATGTGGTGTGCCCATAGGGAGGAGTAACAGAATGTGTTTTGTGGTGTAATTGTAAGTATGCCTATGCAATGTTTGAAAAATAACTTTTTATTTAATTTCTTTATTTTCCAAAATATTGTGACAAAAAAGAATTAAAACTTCAAAAAACTTCAAAAAACCCATGCCTAAATACTTTGGACTGTCTACTTTCCAATAATGGTCATGCCTTTGATGTAGAACATTATTTACAGTAACACCAATTAGTAAAGATAGGAGTGGTATAATAGAGAAACACACTCAATGGTTTAAATATATTCCCATCTAGCTAAAGTATATTCCTAATTACAATATTATTTATATATATTAATGGAGATTTCAGATAAACCCTCATACTGCAACATACTGTTGGACTGAAGTTAAAATTTACTATACAAGTGGTTATATTGATTGCCATTTGTATACTACCTGTGTCCTCATGGGGGAGTTCCCCCCACTTCCTGTCCTGGTGATGCCTGTACAAACCCTGGCATACACGATGGACATGACTTGGACAGGAAGTGAGAGGATCTGATTAATTGTATTATTGCCCTGGCATACAAGATGGACATGACTTGGACAGGAAGTGAGAGGAACTGATGTCTTACAAAACAAGTACAGCTGAATATTACTAATTACTGTTAGTGTATCCCAAAGAAGATACAGACAGCAACTCAACAAAAAGTCCTACTCCACTCTCATTGAGTTGTTTTCTCAATTCCTGTGCTAGATAGACAGAGACAGGTAGTGAAGTAAAATTGAAAGGGAACAAACTTTAATAAAGACCAGACAGGGATTCCAACCTTTCCCAACTGTAACCTCTCCCACACTGTTTTGGCGGGAGCTGGGTTTTGTTTTTCAAATTGTTGTATGGTGCTCTAAGGATCTTTTTCCAGTTAATACAGTATTGTGACCCAAGTTCTGTATTTTCTTAAATTTTTATAAACATTTATTTGAAGGAAGTTGCTTTTTTTATTTTCTAATCGTTGAACTCTGAATTATTTATACACATCATTTTGTAAAGATAAGTATATTTGTTGAAAAGTGTGTAGAAAAATGTGGGACGCCGCTCACCCAGCCTGGTGCATATAAGTGTAGGTAATCAGCTCAGCCAGTGCCGCTCTTCTGGCCATGTGCCCTGGTGCATTTTGCCCCGCCCACCAGGGCTTAGTCATAGACTGTCATGGCTGGGCTCAGCCCTTCCTTCTCTGAGCTGGCCGCTCAGCTGCCAGCTCCTATCTTTCCACAGTTTCTCAGCTGTTGTTGATATCCTGCTCGGCAGTCCTGCCTACTTAAGCCTTCCAGTCCAGAGGAGCTCTGCCTTCACCTTAGTCAAGATCACAGAGATGCTCTCCTGCATTCCTGTTAAAAGACTTGCTTGGCTGACATCCCTTCGGACTCCAGATCCTGCTTGCTGTTTTACAACACTCATCTCCGGCTCCCTGACGTTTGGCTTGTCTGACTATCCGTTCCGGTTCCTGAACTCTGTTGTAGTTTATGTTTTGACTACGTTTGTTTTATTTACTGTTATTATTAAACAAGTGTGATTCTGTCTCGGTCTGATTTTATGGTTTCTGACATAGACTCTATGCAGCCTCCCACACTTAATACACACATGTCAACACTTTTGGATGAGTGAAACGATGTCAGCAGCCCGATCCTGAGCTCCAGGGGCAGCACATTATACCTCAGGTCTGGAGGAGCACTAAAAGGATTCTAAGACTGCAATAGGTATGTTTGTTGCTACATAAAGAAAAGCCTTTATGCACCAAATGGACAGAATTAATTGAGAGGAAGTCTAATGACAGCAGTGTTGTTCATAGTAGGTGGAAAAAACCCCTGGGGAGTCGTGACACAGAAAATACAACAACCTCTTATCTCCTAGAAGCCCTTAGAAAAGGGTGTAAGGGGGCGTGGCCTGGACGGGAACCGAGATGGCTGCTTAAACGAGAAGCTCCCACACTCGGAGGATGACAAACGCCTTATTTGGGGCTCCAAATTCACTCACCCATGATGGGAAAGCCCAACAGAAGCACCTCAACACCCCGTGCACAAAAAGATCCAGGCACACAGATCAGCGGTAACATCCCAGAGATATTCCGGACCAGACAAACGGCGCACCTCGAGGCATCACAGGCCGCGCAGGCCTCACGCGCTATACAGGCCTCATCCCCGGACTCAATTAGAAGCAGCACGGATCTGATTATGGACGAAGACGGTCCTGGAGCTCCGCTGCCAAGCTTACTTGACCTACAAAGAGACCTCCAGAGGGTGGCCCTAGACATCAAACATACCATGATGTCGGCGATTTCAGATCTCAAGGCGGACATTCACTCAATGAACGATTGAATCGCAGCAGTGGAGGAGAACGCCCGTACACAGGCGACCGCTATCAGGCAAGTACAGAAAACGTATGATGCACATCTGCCACACTTATTTGAGCTCCATAGACAAGTGGAGGACCTGGACAATAGGGGACGCAGGCACAACGTGAGAGTGAGGGGGGTTCCGGAGGGAATTGACCAGGCCGCACTACAACACACAGTATGCTCCATCTTTAATGATTTATTGGGCCGACCAGCAGACTCCCCCGTAGAAATGGAACGCATACACCGCGCATTAAGACTCCCTCCCCGCGATAATGAACCACCCAGGGACATTGTCTGTTGTATTGTCAACTTCCCCTTGAAAGAGGAGATTCTTAAAAAAGCAAGAGATAGAGGCCGCATATTACTCAATGGCACTGAAGTGAAATTGTTTCAGGACTTATCTCAAATCACTTCTACAAAACAGACGTACCCTGCGCCCCCTGCTGGAAGTTCTTCGCTCGCACAACATCCAGTATAGATGGAAATTCCCGTTCTGCCTGTCGGCATCCACTAGGGGTCGCACAGCCTTTCTTAGAACCCCGGAAGATCTACCCGCCTTTTGCGAACAAATGGACATTCCTCAGATGGACATACCTGAGTGGCATGCTTTCTACTTCCCTATGGATCCATGGAAGCCAGTCTCATACGATTCATCTCCCAAGGCCCAAAGACATCGCTCCAGACGCCGCAGACTGGACCCTACTTCACCTGGAGATCGTCAGTCCCGCTGTGACCTTCCAGCACGCAGTCCAGGCCTGGCAGGCACTCCTCGTCGGAACCACTAGAAGACACCGCCTTCATTTGTACTGACCATACTGTTTTTACACAGTGAATCTAACTTTTCCCCCCTTCTAGCGCACTTCCTATCCCCCTCCCCTGGTTACCCTTTTGTTTTATTTCTTCTTATGTTTTTATCCTCCTCTCCGTTTAGCTGAAGGAGCAACACCAGTCTCTTCAATGACTAACACTGTCAACTCTTCGCTTAGATAAGAGACGCATACACATAATCCTGACAGACACTCCACCACCTCATCTGGACTTGTGAGTAACGCCTCAGTCAGAGGTGGCCGATCTGTTATCCTTTTCAGTCGCAGCCCTAACACTAATGCCAGGTCTACACTTACCTTGATTATAACATCTGCTATCCAAATGGGCTGTTTTCTCTTGCTTAAAGCAAAGGGAATTATTTCTATTTCTTTTCTTAGTTATGTTACGTATGTTTTGTTTGCCTTAAATGGTTAAGACTGTTCGTGTAAGACAAATAGTGGGAGCCTGGATCCTTAAACCCCTTACTCTTGCCTAACATGGGGTAGGGGAGTCCTATACTCGCCAGACCTGCAGTTAATTCTCCCTTCCGATGATATTTCATACCTCATCCATGCCCTATGAACCTATATTAAGCGCTCTGCAACCCTACGGGACCACTAGCTGGAAGGAAGTGATGCCAACCCATCCCATTGACAGCAAACCCTTACCAATACGTGCACCCCTTTAAGTTAAGGTTTGCATCACCTAAGCTTCTTATTACACTTGACGCGGAGATCCAGACTCCCACACTAGCAGGTACGCCCCCATGTTAAGGGGAACAGAAAATTCAAATGTAAAGGAATACTGAACAAACTTAACTACAGTATGACACAGAAGTTTATGAGTAGCAGTTTATTCTCCCTTCCCTAATGATTAAGCCCCCCAAGAGGTCAGGCTATCATAGATGGTTGTTCTTGTTTACTTTCTACATGTCTATTATGTTTTGTGAGGGGAGTTTTTCCTTTTTTTCCCCCTCCCCCTTTTTTTTTTTTTTATGTTTTACTGTGCAGAAACATAGATAAACCTCAGGGATCCTGGGATACTATTATTATTACCAGAAATAATACATAAGGTACCGCAACTTATACTATTCACGGGACGGAACTAACAGTCATATGGTCCCTGATCACCCACACATAAACTCCCATAATGCAGTCTAATGCACACATCTACAAGCCCCCAGCCACTATTATTCAGCACGTCTCGTCCTCCATAGTGCTGCAGCACTCATTCCTACCACAGCTCGCTTACCCCACACAGCTGTCCGTATGGACTAGAGCTACTAATCCGGACATCTACCCCATAGGTGGATAGGCAAGCCTACGCCCACCTCCGGTACACCCTATTTACGTACTCATTTTAGTTTTGAGGTACGTCCCCTTACTCCCCAGACTTTAAATTTACCTAATTTGATTTTCCTTCACCTTTTCTCTTACCCCCTTCCCCCTCCCCCTCCCCCTCCCGCTCCCTCTATTTTCTACCCTCCCACCCCCTTTGTGCCCTATTATCTCTATTGGGTCTAACCCCTCCTGCCCATTCTGCTCTTTCTCTACCTCCCATCTACTCTATGGGACGGGGGCCGCCCCTCCCTCCTTCCCTCCAGCCTTCATTTGCCCATTGATCCACCTTACACCACGTGTGCAGGACACGACACTAGCTAGCTCAACTTAGCACCCTTTGAACTTATAGACACCCACAATGTCCAGGAGAGCTGCAATCTCTACACAACAACTCTCTCTCAAATGCCTATCACTAAATGTAAAAGGTTTAAATATCCCAGAAAAAAGGTCACAAGTATTATCAGCACTGACTAAACACAAAGCCCACTTCCTCCTGCTACAGGAAACGCACTTCTGCGCAAAACATATCCCCAAACTGTCGAATCATTTATATGCACACATTTATATGCACTCCACTCTACGAATCCAACATCAAAAACGAAAGGAGTTTCTATCCTTATCTCCAAACACGCTGACTTTCAATTGAAAGACTCCCTGATTGACCAAGAGGGTAGATACATTTTTATCAAAGGCACTTACGCATCAAAACCAATCACAATTGCTAATGTGTACTGTCCAAATGACCACCAAGTAACTTTCTTCAGACGAATTTGTGACCTCCTCTCCACATTTCAAGAGGGTATATTACTTCTTGGTGGTGATTTCAATGTCCCACTAAATCCAAATCTAGATTCCTCCACGGGAGCTTCTGCGCTCCCCTATCGGGCACTACGACAAATTAAACTCCAATTACAGAACTTGACACTCCACGACTCCTGGCGCACCATGCACCCGACTGACAAAGATTATACATTCTTCTCCTCCCCACACCAAAAATACTCGAGAATTGACTACATATTTTTATCCCAAACAGACTTAACACTTCTCTCCCACGCCACAATAGAACCTATGTTCCTATCAGACCATCACCCCATCACGATCACTCTAATGTTCCCAGACTACAGTACCAGAACCAAGACATGGAGACTTAACCCATCCCTCCTTAAAGACCCTGACGTAGTAAGACAAATAAACACCCGACTTCAACAATACTTTCAAGAAAATTCTTCCCCAGAGACAACCCCGGTCACGCTCTGGGAAGCTCACAAATGTGTCATAAGGGGGAAACTCATAGCCCTGGCAACAAAAGAGAAGAAAATCAGACAGGCCCATATTGCATCCCTCATCGAAACTATTAATAGACTCGAAAAAACACACAAGCAATCCACATCCCACTCCACACTACAGGACCTCCTTCACGCTAGAACCACTCTACTGGAGGAACTAGGAAAACGCACGAGGCGTCAATATGTTCTCAGACAAAAAGTGTTCTACGAACACAGCAACAAAAGTGGGAGATTGCTTGCACGCACTATACAAGCGGCCAAGACCTCTTCCATAATTCATCACCTTCGTACCGAGGGGGGTGCGGTGCTCTCTAAAAACGAGGACATTGCGGCCCATTTCGAAAGCTTTTACTCTAAACTATATAATCTGCCATCCCATAACACAGACTCACCCAACACCTCACCTCGCCAATCTCAAATTCATGACTTCCTAACCCAATACTGCCCTAAACCGATAACCCCACAACAGGCCGCTACCCTGGAAGGTCACATGACCACAGAGGAGTTGGGTTTGGCAATAAAACAAATGAAAGTAGGCAAGAGCCCAGGCCCAGATGGCCTACCACTAATTTATTACAAAAGCTTCCTAGAAACGCTCTCACCGCAAATGCTCAATGCCTTCAATTCCCTGTCGGTCCCTTCCACCTCACCAGGCAATCTGCTTGAAGCCCATATAGCAGTCATACCAAAAGCAGATAAGGATCCATCCCTGGCATCCAATTACAGACCCATCTCATTACTCAATGTGGATATTAAACTATATGCAAAAATGCTAGCAAATAGGTTATTGCCCCTGATTCCTGGCCTGATCTCAGCAGATCAGGTGGGTTTTGTCCCGGGAAGGGAGGCCAGAGAGAACACCATCCGCACCTTAAACATACACCACTGGCTTACCTCCTCGGGAACAAAGGGATTCCTGCTGTCTCTCGATGCCGAGAAGGCGTTTGACAGGGTGGCTTGGGATTATATGCGGGCAGTGCTGAAGGGCATTGGTTTACCACCACACATGTGTAACTACATCAACGCTCTATATGACAATCCCTCGGCAAAAGTAAAAGCAAACGGCCTCCTGTCAAGCGCCTTCCCAATAGCCAATGGTACCCGCCAGGGATGTCCTTTGTCCCCTCTCATTTTTATCTTATCTTTGGAACCCCTTTTAAATAGACTGCGTGCGAACATGGACATTCAAGGAATAACTATAAATCGGAGGGAATTTAAGGTGGCAGCTTTCGCAGACGATATTCTGCTAACACTCCAATCACCTCACATCACCCTACCTAACTTATTGAAAGACATCAACCATTTTGGGGTCTTATCGAATCTTAAGATAAACTATCCTAAATCACACGCTCTGAACATATCCCTTCCCCCACAGGTGGTCACTCACTGCCAAGACTCCTTTCCCTTCCAGTGGAAAAGCACCGCCATTACTTACCTAGGCATCCAAATTACCAAACAACTTACAGACCTATATGACCAGAATTTCCTTCATGCCCTCTCGAAAACTCAGACGGATCTAAAGGAGTGGGCCACACTCAACGTTTCATGGTTCGGACGCTCGGCTCTGATCAAAATGATTATCCTCCCTCGCCTCTTATATTTAATGCAGACCATCCCAATACATTTACCCCCTGCATTATTTTGTTCCTATAAAAAGGCATGTACGACCTTTATCTGGAAGGGCAGCCCTCCAAGAATCAAATACTCTCGATTGACCTGTAGCAAGACCAAAGGTGGGATTGCACTTCCAGATCTCTACAAATATTACTTGGCCTGCCATTTAACCAGAGTAGTGGACTGGTGTACTACCAGATCAGGGAAACCCTGGGTGACTCTGGAAAACTCCTTTGCACCTGGCCATTTACACGACCTCCCCTGGATCTCATCCAAACACTGGACACAACCAATCAAGAAACACCCTCTCATCTAGCCGTCACTACTCGCCCTTACCTCTGCCATGACAACCTCTCAATTATCTTCACGACCAGGGCCTTTGACCTCCCTGAGGGGAAATCCAGATTTCCCCCCGGGGACGTCAAACACATTCTTAAAACAAGAATGGCCACATGAAGAAGTCCAAGCTCACCATTTCTTCCACGCAGACCGGCTACGATCATATGATAATCTCAAATCCTTATCCCTTACAAAAAACTTTCCTTTTTGGACTTATAGACAGCTGACGCACTTTCTCTCTTCTGCTACCTCCAATAACACATGGACGAGAAAACTAACCCCACTTGAAACATTATGCACCCAGAATACGTCTCAAAGACACCTTATATCCACCATCTATTCTCTCCTCCAAGCAACGCCACACCACTCTCAAACCAAATCTCTTCACTCATCCTGGAACAAAGATCTACACTTAGACCTCACTGAGGAAGATTGGGAAACCATCCATACTCATACCCACAAAGGCTCACTAAATGTTGCCATCCAAGAGAATGGGTACAAAATACTTACCAAATGGTACAGAACACCATCTCGCATACATAAATTCTCGCCCTCAATCCCAAATACATGCTGGAGGTGTAATAATGACGTGCGCTCTATGATCCACATATGGTGGGAATGCCCGATCCTTCGGGTTTTTTGGAGGGAGGTCCACGACATAATACAAAGAGTCACTACATACACCCTGGATTTCGTACCAGCACAATATCTCCTCCATCATACAACCTTACCTAAAAGATCTTACCACAGATCGCTGGCCATGCATATGGTAAATGCAGCCAGACTATGCATTCCTGTCAAATGGCGCTCAACCAGTCCCCCGACAATCAGAGAATGGTTGACAAAGATTGCTAAGATAGAGGAGATGGAGGAACTGATCTATATCTCACAAGACCGCATACAAAAATTCACCAATGTATGGGCCTGCTGGTCACATTTCAAAACCACTAATTGTTATAAGTCGTACTTCCCAATCTGATATTCTCCCTCTCTTGAGAGACGAGAAGATCCTCAGAAACCCCTAAACACGGGATGGGCTGGCCGGGGAGGGGGGGCGGCCCCTCTACCCCCTATCCTATCCCCCCTTTCTTACCCTAACACCGTATCTATATCCTTCCCCTATTCTCTTCCTCTTTTTCCCTCTCCTCCCTCTGTTCTTCCCTATCCTCACAGTTTCCCCTTCTAAACCTTTACATTACTCCCACCTCACCCAACGTATATTCCCCTCTTACCCATACCCTTACGTAACCTTTCCGCTATATCAGACTGTGACAATACGACACAGTCTAGGACCTAATAGAGACAAACCTTCCCGCTTTAGTTCCACACAAGTCTCATACCCCCAGTTACTATGTGACTGATTCAGGTGTACTTGGACCACGCAAAGTACTCATGATTCCTATAAGACTTGTATACAGATAATGTCTCGTAGTAAAGTATTTAGCGGGTTCTCCTTTTATGCACTCTTATTTTCCTATCATATGTCTGTATTCCCCATGACGTATGTGACAGCAATACTTTTTGTATCATTATTGTATAAAATGTCATGGAGCACCTGTCAAAATCTGTTCAACTGCCTATACATGTAATTATGATAACTTCTCAATAAAATCTTTTTTGTGGAAAAAAAAAAAAAGAAAAGGGTGTAAATGTCATGCATAGGTATTATCCCAGTATTTACCAACAGTCTTCAATTACCAGACTTTAGCGGAGTCACAGTTTGACAAGCATACAAATTTATTATACCTATGAGTCCCATAGGAAAAACATAAGAATGGTCTAAAAAGATTTCTAAAAGAAGCTAAAACAGGAACCAGGTCCACCAAACAGGTGGAATAGCAACCAGTGGCTACTTGTAGGCAAGTAGGCTGAATCAGCCACTGGTTGCTTTTTCATCTGTTTGGTGGACCTGGTTCCTGTTTTAGCCTTTTTAGCAATCTTTTTAGACTGTTCTTATGTTTTTCCTATGGCACTCATAGGTATAATAAATTTGTTTGCTTGTCAAACTGTGACTCCGCTGAAGTCTGGTAATTGAAGACTGTAGGTAAAAACTGAGATAATACCTAGTCCATGACATTTGCAGCCTGTTTCTAAGCACTTCAAGAAGATAATAGATTGTTGCATGTTTGTTGATGCAGTAGTCTCATATTTAATGCCTACACTAGGGATGGGCAGAAAACAACCACCTGTTCAGTTCGCACCAGAACTTTTGAACATCGCGAAAGTTCGGAAACAAATAACGAACCCCATTGAAGTCTACGAACGTGATAAATCAAAAGTGCCCATTTTGAAGGCTTATTTCAAGTAAATGGGCATACAATGGTTATGGTGGTCTGGATACTGCCCTGGGGGACATGTATCAATAGAAAAAAAGTTTGTAAAAAAACGTAATTTCTAAATTAGCAGTGATTTATTGATGCTTAAAGTGAAAGCATAAAAATGAAAAATGCCTTTCATTATAGTGCCTTGTATAATAAGGCCACAATGTAGTGCACCGGGATCAAGATTAGAGATTTTTTGGATAAATTCTGGTGTCTCTACCACAGACTTTGAATAGAAGTAACAGGTGCTGAAAAATTAGTCTTTGGGTGTTGGTGGCGCCTTCATACTGTAACCCTATAGAGGTACTCTTGATGAAAGTAAGAATATGTCTTGCTGTCAAAAATTGCAATGATATGCACCTGTCAAACAGGTGTGGAAAAATTGGTCTTTGGGAGTTAATTGTGCCCATGAAACCTGCACCAAAAACATTCTTCCAGATGAAATCAACACCCACAACACTAGGCAGCCTAGAAGTCCTGCAGAGATTCCACATCCCAAAAACACTTAATCGGTGACATCGGCATCAGGGACTTCATACAGTAGCTGCTAGTAACCCAGAGAAAAGAAAGATGTAGCCACACACCACCATAAATCCAATGCTGATTTATTGCATAACTTGTACAAAAACTGCCCACAGGACACAGGACACAGCCAGGAGGTGACGTGTTTCACACTTAACTTCTGCTTCTTCAAAACCTGAGGTTAAGTGTGAAATGTGTCACCTCATGGCTGTGCCCTGTGTCCTGGTGGCAGTCTTTGAACAAGTTATGCAATAAATCAGCATTGGCTTTATGGGGGTGTGCGGCTACATCTTTCTTTTCTCTGTATCCACAGTGGCGTGCCAGAGCTAGCACCCAGCCTAATCAATCCAACTTTATTCCTATCACCTTGAGCAGCATTACTATTCTTGAATTTTCTGGTAATAAAGGACTGATTCATTTTGATAAAAGTCAGACGGTCCAAGGAGTCTGTGGACAGAAGCGTTCTATGATCAGTAACAAAACCTCCAGCAGCACTGAATGTCTGGTCGCAAAGCACGCTGGATGCAGGGCAGCCCAGCAGCTCAATAGCATACTGGGCAAGTTCTGGCCAGTGGTCTATTCTCATGACCCAGTCAACCAGTGGATCATCAACTGGAAAGCTTCACATCTCTGTTTTCGCCCCCTACAAAATAGTCCACCATGTGATGCAGACGCTGCCGATGGGATGTGGAAGCTGACTGCCCTGGGTGACGAGGACTAAAAAAATTCAGAAATGCATCACTTAGGCGGCTGCCTTCTCCACCGCTCCTCTCTTGACCAACAGAAGCCTCAAAACTAAGTTTTCCACGACACTGTAACCTACCAGAAAAAGTCAGAAGTCAGAAAAAGTATTCAATAAACTCCTCTTTAGGGTATCCTCAAGAGATTTTATCTTCTGCACTCTCTGTGGGGATGGGATGAGTTCTGAGACTTTCCCCTTATAACGGTGGTCAAGGAGGGTTGCCAACCAATAGTGATTCTTTTCCTTTACACCACGTATTCTTGGGTCCTTTCGCAGGTTGTGAAGCATGAGGGAGCCCATCCACTGCAACTTTGCGAGGCATGAGAAGCAGACTCCTTGGGGTCACTGAAGATTAAAGTATCTTGAACTGTCTCCTCCCAGCCACGTACTACTCCCAAGGGTTCTGGGGGGGGGGAACCATCTCTTACTGTTTGACGTATGTCTTCCTCTGCTTCAATGCTTCTGAAACTGCCAGAATCCACCTCCTCCTTTCTCTCCTCTTGTGTGTTCTGTGGCAGAGGAACAATGGTGTCTGCATAAAGTGGGCCTTGAGAGGAAAGGAAGTCTTCCTCTTCGTCCCGCTGCTCTGCCTCAAGTGGCCTGTCCATAATTCCATGCAGAGTCTGCTCCAGCAGGAACACAACAGAGATTGTGTTACTGATGCATGCATTGTTACGGCTCACAGAAAAAAAGGAGAATCAGCGCCAAAGGAATTAGTGGATGATTGTGGATTCCAATTGTGAATGCTGCGGCTCAGTCCTAGTGCCTCACTATTAGATAGTCTAAAAAAACAAAAAAACAGCACAAATCTATAGAAATTCCACAATTACATACAGAAATTCTGGACTCTAATAATGATGGACTCCTTGTAATTAGTGCATATACCAACGCCTTCCTTCAAATACTATACCGATACTACATATGCATATGTATCTTCATTACCACTAGAGACAACTTGGCAATGCGCTGCGGCTGAGGGAACATGAAAGCCAATTTGCGTACCAGTGTTCTCCCCCCTCTGTAGGCTCATGTTCCTGCCTTCCTCAACCTCACAATCAACATCTGAATCGAGTAATGACTGTGCATTGTTGAGGAGCAAGTGGATTACGCTGTGTTCAAATAACTCTGCTGACTCCTCTATTCCTGATGCTGGGGCTATGGCAGGAATAGCTGTGGACAAGGAGGCAGGTTTAGCCACTCTGGCAGCTGCAGGGGACTGTGCACTAGTCTCTGTTTGAGTGACAGAGGATGAGGAGGATGAGGATGGTTTAGTAAGCCAGTCCACCACCTCCTCTGCATGCTGTAGCTGGATATCACGGGCAACATCACTAAACAGAGGAAATTATGCCCTGTCTGAGAACTGGCGGCGTCCACCTTTGCCTGTGGACACATGCGCTGCTGGATTACAGTGCCATGGGAACATCTGCCTCTCCTTGCTGTCCTCCCATACATGATGGGGGGGGGGGTGCTTATAAACAAAATTTAATAAAGATGTGTAAATGTGTATGTGGATGCACTTTAATCAATGTAAAGTGGTGTTTGGTGCACTTTAATTTGAGTATTCACTACATAGACACACTCCACGGATGCACTATAATATACTGTGTCAAACGTGCAGTAACGCACAAAACTATATGGAGCTAAACTTGCAGTAACACAATGAACTATATGAAGTTAAACTTGCAGTAACGCAATGAAATATATGGCGTTAAACTTGCAGTAAAGCACAGAACTATATGGCGTTAAACTTGCAGTAATGCAACTGAAATATACTGCGTTAAGCGTGCAGTAACACCCAGAAATGTACTGCACTAAACGGAAGGTAATGCTCTGAAATATATGGCATTAAACTTGCAGTAATGCACTGAACTGTACAGAGTTAAACTTGCAGTAACACAACTGAAATATCCTGCGTTAAGCGTGTACTAATGCACAGTATTGTACTGCGTTAAATGGCATGTAACGCACTGAAATATACAAAAGTTTAATATGAAATATTAAACTTGCAGTAACGCAATAAAATATACTGTGTTAAACGGTCACTACATTCACACTGACTGAACTATCCCTTCATTCACACTAATGTAAAGATAAATGATGGTCGCATTACACTCAAACTGACTGAACTATCCCTACATTCACACTAATGTAAAGATGAATGGTCGCACTACACTCACACTGAACTATTCCTAGATGCACACTAAACTGATATTCTACACTGACAAAAGAATCAGATTATCACACTATAGCACACTAATTGTCTAATAGCACTGAACAGAGCCCTGTTTTATCTCTCTCTGCACCGCTATCACACTACAAATGGCCACTATGGAAAGAATACTTTTATAGTATGGGGCAGGATTAAGAGCAATGAGCCATGATTGGATACAGTCATCATGGTAGCATCCAGTCATGGCTCTGACAGTGTTCTGTGCCTTGATTGGGTGAAGCTTTCATTGCTTCAGCCAATCAGGGCTTTCAATGCACTGTGCGGCGGCGCAGTGCATTGTGGTCGTTCGGTGGGCCAAACAAATGGTCGAACGTCCCGATAATTCGGTTGTTCAGAGAGCGGCCGGACAGCCAAAGTTTGGCCCAAACTCATGCTGGGGTTGAACCGTTCCCCCATCCCTAGCCTACACCTTGACCCATGCCATGTAAGATTCAATATAGATTTTGGTTTTAAAAACGTAGCCCTTTGTGTTCAGACACTAAATGGTAAGATAATATGCTGAAGCCCTTCATAAATTAGTCAAAATATAAAGTACACTTTTATGGGACTTATATATATGCACTTATATTGTTATTATTATTATTATTAATTATTATTTTTGTTTTGTTTTTACTGAGAAGAAGTGCTTGGGACCATGTATTTGTGTATCATTCTCTGCAGAGGACATTTGTGAAATGATGCTTTTTAATTTGTTCTTCAGCTCCCATGAGAATATGGTGAACTTGTAGAGCAGATGGAGATAAGCAGCTCTAGCGTAGCCAGCCTCTGTAGAAAAGAATGGTGAATTGGAGTTCCTGTTCTTTCAGGAGAGGAGGGAAGATGAGGTTAGAATCTAATTTTTTCAGAGCTTTCACAGGAAAATCTGTAGTTGTGGCAAGAAAAGGACTAAACTGGAAGTAGCGGGAAAGCACCTTTTACTAAAAGTTAAAAAAAATTGCAAATAGATTAAACAATAAAAACCTTTAGTATCAATTAAGCCTTCATAATTATTCTTATACCTTTCATGTGCTCGGGAATGTTTCATGTGTGCAGAGTATTAAACAAATTAAAAGGTGGGGAGCGGTGAGCAACTCATAGAAAGAGGAAAAAAAGGCTGAATGGCCGCACTCCAATGCAATCTCTTTTATTGGTAAAATAACCATAAACCATACAGCAAACAGAAGTGAACCACAAGGTTAAACTGACGTGTTTCACACCTACATCTGGTGCTTAATCATAGCTTGAAATGTTGGACACACATGCAAGTATATATACTGTATACATACAAGTAAATCAATAGGGCGCTGACAATGACCAATTAGTCACTTCGTTGATTAAAGACTATCATGTGTGTCCGTTCAGATGTTGTCAAAAAATAAAACAATCAATTTAGAGCCAATTGGCTCTTTAACCATAGATAAAATGAAACATTTAATCAAAACATAACATAAACAAGTTCATGGCGTATACGTGGATATAGATTGATCTATAAATATTGTTACATAAACATCTAAAAAACTGCTTGCTATCAGTGGCTCACCCACTGATATATAAAAAATCAATAGGCACACAAATAAGCTCAACCAGCAAAACGGGAAAGACAATGCAGAAAAGCGTGTAACCACACACTAAATGATTAATAAAAAAATATATAATATATTTAGTCCCTGATAACAAAGAGTATGTACATAACTCTTACTGGCTTTTAGAAAAAAGAAAACATATACATATAAAGAAGCTGTATAAAAATCATGATGAATATCCTAATCCAAAAATGCATTAGTTCTTATGGCTATAAATGGACAGGTTGTCAACCAAACGACAGCTGGCATCATATATCCATACCCACTAAATAAACATCTACAGTTATGTGAAAAAGTACTTGCCCCCTTTCTGATTTTTTTTTTAATTGCATATTTGATCAACTTTAAATTACTCAGATCATCAAATTTTTATCATTACACAAAGATAACCCGAGTAAATACAAAATGCAGTTTTTAAATGATGGTTTCATTTAATAAGGCAAAAAAGCTGTCCAAACCTGCCTGGCTTTATGTGAAAAAGTAATTGCACCTAAACCTAATAACTGGTTTTGCCACCCTTGGTGGCAACAACTGCAATCAGTCATCTGAGATAACTGGCAATGGGTCTTTCACATTGCTGTGGAGCAATTTTGGGCCACTCTTCTTTGCAGAATTGTTTTAATTTAGCCACATTGGAGGGTTTTCCAGCATGAGCGGCCTGTGTAAGGTCATGATACAGCATCTCAATTGGATTTAAGTCTGGGCTTTGACTAGGCCACTCCAAAACCTAAATTTAGCTTTGTTTGAACCATTTGGAGGTGGCTGCTGTGTTTCGGGTCATTGTCCTGCTGCATAGCCCAAGTGCATGTGAGTTTCAGGTCATGAACTGATGGCCGGACATTCTCCTTTAGGATTTTATGGTAGAGCTCAGAATTCATGGTTCCATCAATTATGGTAAGTCGTCCTGGTCCTGAAGCTGCAAAGCAGCCCCAGACCATCACGCTACCACCACCATGTCTGACTGTTGGTATGATGTTCTTGTTATGAAATGCTGTATTAGTTTATGCCAGATGTAACAGGACGCACACCTTCCAAAAAGTAAAATTTTTGTCTCATCAGTCCACAGAATATTTGCCTAAAAGTCTTGGGGATAATCAAGATGTTTTTTGGTAAATGTGAGATGAGCCTTTGTGTTCTTTTTGGTCAGCAGTGGCTTTGGCCTTGGAACTCTCCCATGGATGCCATCTTTGCCCAGTCTCTTTCCTTTTATTGAATCATGAACACTGATCTTACCTGAGGCAAGTGAGGCCTGCAGTTCTTTAGATGTTGTTCTGGGTTCTTTTTTGACTGCCTGGATGAGACGTCTTCATGCTCTTGGAGTAATTTTTGTAGGCCGGCCACTCCTGGGAAGGTTTACCTCTGTTCCAAGTTATCTCCATTTGTGGATAATGGCTCTCCCAGTGGTTCAGTGGCATTCCAAAGCCTTAGAAATGGCTTTGAAACCCTTCCTAGACCGATACATGTACATTACTTTGTTTCTAATCTGCTCTTGAATTTTTTTAGTTTCATTCAAGTGGACTGGCAGTAATCAGGCCTGGGTGTGGCAAGTGAAATTTAACTCTGCTTTCCAAAAAATTGTGGTTAATCACAGTTCATTGATGATTTAGCATGGGAGGGGGCAATTACTTTTTCACAGAGGGCCAGGCAGGTTTGAACTGCTTTTTTCATTTAATAAATTAAATAATAATTTAAAAACTGCATCTTGGATTTACTCGTGTTATCTTTGTGTAATATTAAAATTTGCTTGATGATCTGAATCATTTAAGTAGAAATATGCAAAAAATAAATAAATCAGGAAGGGGCAAACACTTTTTCACACAACTGTACATATAGCTTAACCACTTCAATACCAGGCACTTAGACACCTTCCCGCCCAGCCCAATTTTCACCTTTTAGCGCTGTTGCAATTTGAATGACAATTGCGTGGTCATGCTACACTGTACCCAAACAATTTTTTTATCATTTTGTTCCCACAAATAGAGCTTTCTTTTGGTGGTATTTGATCACCTCTGCGGTTTTTATTTTTTGCGCAACAAATAAAAAAAGACCGAAAATTTCGAAAAAAAACAAGTTTTTCTTTGTTTCTGTTAAATTTTTTTGTAAATAAGTACGCTTTCTCCTTCAATAATGGGCACTGATATAGCTGCACTGATGGGCACTGATACGGCGGCACTGATGGGCACCGATGAGGTGGCACCAATGAGGTGGCACTGATGAGGTGGCACTAACGGGCACTGATGATGGGCACTGATAGGCGGCACTGATGGGCACTGATAGGTGGCACTGATGGGCACTGATAGGTGGCACTGGTATGCGGCACTGATGGGCACTCATAGGTGGCACCGATGGGCACACATAGGCGGCACTGATGGGCACTCGTAGGTGGCATTGATTGGCATATATGGGTGGCACTGATGGGTACTTATGTGTGGCACTGATGTGTGGCACTGATGGGCACTGATAGGTGGGCACTGATGGGCACAGATGGGCACTGACAGGTGGCACCGATGGGCATTGACAGGTGGCACAGATGGGCAATGACAGGTGGCACTGATATAGCATTGCTGGGCAGATCTGGGCATTGCTGGGCAGATCTTTGGCATAATAGTGCCAATCAGTGCCCATTTGTGGGCACTGATTGGCACAGATTGGGCACATGTGGATGGCCATGGGGTACATACCTGGCCATCCACGTTGCCCCTTCCCTGGTGGTCCTAGTGGCATCCCTGGTAGTCCAGTGGGGTGATCTGCGGGGGGGTTGCGCTGATAAACAATCAGCGCAGACCCCCCCTGCCAGGAGAGCCGCCGATCGGCTCTCCTCTACTTGCGTCTGTCAGACGCGAGTGAGGAAGAGCCGATCAGCGGCTCTTCCTATTGACAGCGTGATCAGCCGTGATTGCACACGGCTGATCACGTGGTAAAGAGCCTCCGCCGGAGGCTTTTTACCAAGATCAGTGTAGCGGTGTGTCAAACTGACACACCGCTCCACCGATCGCCGCGATGCGCGCCCCCGGGGGCGCGCTGCGGCATGTTATCCTGAAGGACGTCATATGACGCCCAGTCAGGATAACACAACCACTTCCCGGACGTCAATCCGCTATAGGGCGGGCAGGAAGTGGTTAAAGGATAGTATTAACCCATAGGTAATTATCATAAACATATTATCCCGATAAGTAGAAACGGAAAAGGTATTATAAAATATAGATACATATGTGCAACTACACATTAGCCGACATATACAGTATATATATATATATATATATATATATATATATATATATATATATATATATATATATATACAGTTGTGTGAAAAAGTATTTGCCCCCTTCCTGATTTTTTTATTTTTTTGCATATTTCTCACACTTAAATGATTCAGATCATCAAATGGATTTTAATATTACACAAAGATAACCCGAGTAAATCCAAGATGCAGTTTTTAAATTATTATTTCATTTATTAAGGGAAAAAAGCTGTTCAAACCTGCCTGACCCTATGTGAAAAAGTAATTGCCCCCTCCCATGCTGAATCATGAATGAACTGTGATTAACTACAATTTTTTGGAAAGCTGAGTTAAATTTCACTTGCCACACCCAGGCCCGATTACTGCCAGATCTGTTGAATTAAGAAATCACATAAATAGAAGCTGACTGACAAAGTGAAGCACGCTAACAGATCACAAAAGCCACACATTATGCCACAATCTAAAAAAATTCAAGAACAGATTAGAAACAAAGTAATGTACATGTATCGGTCTATGAAGGGTTTCAAAACAATTTCTAAGGCTTTGGAACTCCAGTGAACCATGGGGAGAGCCATTATCCACAAATGGAGATAACTTGGAACAGTGATGAACCTTCCTAGGATAGGCTGGCCTACAAAAATTATTCCAAGAGCGTGACAACGACTCATCCAGGAGGTCATAAAAGAACCCAGAACAACATCTAAAGAACTGCAGGCCTCAGGGGGGCGTGTCCGGATGTACAGCTGGAAAGACGTGCAAGTGCTGGGCTCCTCATTCCCAGCACTAATCCAACTCCATCCGCTGATGTTTCTCGCTTTGCTGAAGCTACAGTTTACATTCACCTGCTTCTGAGCCCCTTCTGTTCCGATTCCTGTGCATTCTGTGGACTTTGACCGGCCAGAACCACTCCTGGGCCGCAATCACTTCCATGCCGCCGGGGCCCTCCGCCATCTTGGGGCCTACGGTCCTCCCGGCAGTTCCTGAGGCCTGTGCCCGCGATCCGTGGAACTGACAGACATCCACCGCCCGCCTGGCAGCCGATCCACATTAGGGGGGCACACAGAGTCCCCCGACAGCCAGCACTGAGATCCTGAGGCCTTCCGTTTTGTGGCGGCCTGCGTTCTCGATTGCAGTTAATCTCCCAAGTCACAGTGAGTACCGCTATCCACATATCCCTCCACACCTGAGCCATCCGGAGGTGTCTGATCATTTGAGACTCTGTTGTTGCCCTTAACAGACGATCTCTGGGGTCTAAAACGACAGAGTCCACTCATCCGGCTGCCATCCCCTAGGAAAGTCTGCGGCTTCGGCCTACTTTTGGAGGTCGGCAGCCATCTTGCTCCTCCAAAGCCACCCAGTCTCACACACCTCCACTGCTTTTTGCTGCAAAGCTCACTTCTTATCCTCATAACTGGATATACCATCTGGACTATCCTTGATTCCTACAACAATTACACAGGTCCCAAATACCTGCCAGCCCCGCAACACATTTTCTACTGCACCATTCCCAAATCTTAAAGGTACAGCTCGCCTTTGGGAGTCACGCAGCAGAGTCTGTATCTCTCTTCTCAAACTATCAGTGGGGGACAGTGGGGCTCTGAACGGGTGGATCTAATGGTCCAAATGAAACACACTACTACCTTTAAGAAGGATGCTGATTAGATAATACCTAGGGCCCCTGTTTGCTCACCAAGACCTCCGTGCAGCAGCTCTAGCTATCTATAGTGTCGTTGGTGAGCCTGCATGCTTGATCACTAAATCCTCTGCATATCTCATGGGCAAAGTTGGCCAACAACAACGATACTATAAACCACAGATTGGACCACGAGAGGAACCAAACATGGAGCATTATGTTACCAGACCACAACCTACCTCTTCTAACCACTCCGCAAATTCTTTTGCCCTGCTGGATCCCTCCCTGGATTCGGAAGATGCTACAAACTCCTCTTTAGCTAACTCTCAGAACCATGCATCCACTCTTTCACCCTCAAACATGTCTCTCACCCCTGACATTCTGGACTCCAAACTGCAGCTTTCACTTCAACAGATTACGTCCAATGTTTCGGCTGAGGTAAGCAAATTAGCTGCCGAATTGAGAGGGGGTAAATAACCCAAATTGGAGATCGTACAGACACTCTGGAAAGCAAATTCGACAAAATGATAAACTACATGCAAGCGATTGAGGAGGAAAATCATACCTTACGCATTTCTGTTTCTCAACTTCAACTACAGCAAGAAGACTTGGATAACAGAGAAAGAAGACAAAACCTATGATTCAGAGGGATTCCAGAGACAGTGGGTGATTCTGAGCTCCGATCCTACCTTCTGGGCCGCTTTAACAATCTGACTCCCTCAGTTGTGGACATAGATTGGTGCTTAGACAGGGCCCATAGATCCCTGGGCCCAAAACTTCCGGCCGGAGCTAGACCCAGAGATGTTGTGGTACGGTTTCATTACTTTGAAAGTAAAGAGGCACTAACTTTAGCAACACGCAATAAATCCCAAATTATGTACAAGGGTGCTAAACTACAGATCTTCAGCAACCTTTCTCCCATTACTCTCACTAAACGGAGGAACTTATGCCCCCTTACTTCACATCTGCAACAACACAAGATCCCATACTACTGGGGTTTTCCTTTCCGTCTAGCTGTATCCAAGGATGGAGCCCAATACTCTCTACGTGAATTACAAGAAGCTGAGGCCTTCCTGAAAAATCTGGGCCTTCCCCTTCTCCTGGAAGAAGACATGAACCTTCCTGCCACACAAGCCCGTTTACCTCCAACTACACCTACTCGCATCTGGACCCCTGCCTGGGGCAAATCTAAGAAGCACCTCTCCACTCCTCAACACCTGCGATCTTCTAAACAACATCCTTGAACATTCCTCTGAACGCCCATTTTTGGTCCTATTCTGCACTTCTTTTTGCATTTCCGTTTCCTCAAAATTTTTTTTTTGGACGAAACGATGTTGCTGTTTTGGTTCTTTCAGTTTTTTTAATCTGCCCCGCCTTTTTTCCGGGGTAGAACCTTTCTCATCCCATGAGATGCATTCACTAGAGGTTTTGATGTTTTGAGTGACAAACATGCCTGTTTTACTTGTTAACCTTGTCTTTTTTTTCCTAAAGAGGAGTTCCACTCAGGGGGTCCAGTAAAAAAAAAAAAAAAATAAAAGTCAGTAGCTACAAATACTGCAGCTGCTGACTTTTAATTGGACACTTACCTGTCCCTGGGGCCAGCGATGCGGGGGATCGAAGCCCCGCTCATCTCCCCCTCCGTTCAGCGGCGCCGGCATTGCAACTGTGGGCGCCGGGCTGTGGCTTCACAGCCTGGCACCCACTGCGCATGCCCGAGCGGCGCCGCGCGCCGTGATTGGCCGCTCAGTCACCTGGGACCTGTAATGGGTCCCAGATGATTGACAGGAGGGAGGGAGCAGAGCGGAGCCCTTCCTGTGCCGAGGGGGAAGTGATGTCACCAGCCCAGGCACTGGAAGGGGCAGACTATGAGGGACCCCCTAGCAACAGGCATTTAGAGGTAAGTTAAAAAAAAAAATATCCAAATGTTTTTTTGGGGTTTTTTTTAGGATTTTTCATGTATTTTTGTTTTTTTGGGTGGAACCCCACTTAAGGACCTACAGGTTTTCCTTCTTTCCTTCAATGTCCTTTTTGTCCTTTTTTTGTTTTTTTCGCTACCAAGTGCACAAGGTGAGCAGCGGACCCTTCTCGTCTCCTCAAGTAGAGATGGAAGTCCTTTCACGTCCCTACCAGGCCCTGGTTTATACCCAGGGCTTCCTGAGAGACTGTTTTCTCTCAGGCTTGCAGAGTTTTGAACTCTTTTTTCCTTTTTTTCATTTGGTTTTTCTTTTTTACTTTTCTTACTTTTGTCTAATGCTGTGTTTCACGGATTGAGACTCTATGGTCATTATCACCTCACTTTAAAGGAGTTTCAATTCAGGGTTTGTATTTCAATAGTCAGAGGTGGAAAAATGTTTGCTATTATCAATACCCGTAAACTGCAATGCATATACTTTTATTTTCTTAGTACTTCTATGCCTATATTACTAGATGTTTTTACACTGGCCTTCCTAAATAGACCACAACCATGGCTCTAAAAATTATGTCCTACAATGTGAAGTGACTGGGGTCCATTAGTAAGCGCTGGATGGCCCTGAAAGATTTCAGGGCCTCAGGCGCAGACGTGGTGATGATCCAAGAGACGCACTTTCGAGCAAGCGGATCATTAAAATTTGCCTCAAGGTTTTTTCTCCACATCATTTCTTGCCTCTGATTCCACGGGCAAGGCAGGAGTGGCAATCTTGATCAGAAAAGAATGCCTTGTTAAGGTTCGGAGGTCTCATGTGGACCCTCATGGGAGATTTCTTATCCTAGAATGTGAATACATGTCTACCTCTTTTACCTTGGTTAATGTATACGCTCCAAACATGGGCCAGATTGATTTCCTCAATTAAACATTTTGATACTCCCCAATATCGCTCACAACCTTTTATGATAGTTGGTGGGGACTTGAATCTGGTCATGTCACCCACTAGGGACAGACAAACACTTTTTAGTACTACCCCATCTAAAAGAGTATCGTCCCAAGCCAATGCCTTCCGTAAATGTATTAGATCATGCAGACTCTTCGACTCATGGAGGATATAACATCCCTCTGCTAAACAATTTATGTTTTATTCACCAGCTCATAAAATGTACTCCCACCTTGATCATGTAGTCGAATCAGATATTTCTCCCATTACATGGTCGGACCATGCGCCCATTATGTTAGACCTTATGCTATCCCAGACCTATACCAAATCCTGTCATTGGCCCTTTAACTGCTTCCCGACCGGCGCACGCCGATATACGTCGGCAGAATGGCACGGCTGGGCAAATGGGCGTACAGGTACGTCCATTTGAATTTCCCGCCGTGTCATTGCGTGCGCGCCGCCGCCGGCGCGTGCACGCCAGCCGGAAGCTCCATGAGTCGGGTCGTGGGTCCCGCGGACTTGATCGCCACGGGGATACCCGCGATCGTCTCACGGAGAGCAGGAACGGGGAGATGCTGATGTAAACAGCATCTCCCCGTTCTGCCTAGTGACAGTGTCACTCGATCTCTGCTCCCTGTCATCGGACAGGGAGCAGAGACACACACTGACACACACAGCCCAACCCCCCTACAGTTAGAAACACCTCCCTAGTACTAATTTAACCCCTCCCCGCCCCTAGTGGTTAACCCCTTCACTGCCAGTGTCATTTACACAGGAATCAATGCATTTTTATAGCACTGATTGCTGTATAAATGACAATGGTCCCAAAAATGTGTCAAAAATGTCCGATGTGTCCGCCATAATGTCACAGTCACAATAAAAATCGCTGATCGCCACCAAAACTAGTAAAAAAAAATTATTAATAAAAATGCCATAAAACTATCCCCTATTTTGTAAACGCTATAACTTTTGCGCATACCAGTCAATAAATGCTTATTGTGATTTTTTTTTACCAAAAATATGTAGAAGAATACGTATCGGCCTAAACTGAGGAAAAAAAATGTTTTTTTATATATTTTTGGGGGATATTTATTATAGCAAAAAGTAAAAAATAATGTGTTTTTTTTTACAAAATGGTTGCTCTTATTTTATTTATAGCGCAAAAAATAAAAATCGCAGAGGTGATCAAATACCACCAAAAGAAAGCTCTATTTATGGGAAAAAAAGGACGTCAATTTTGTTTGAGAGCCACGTCGCACGACCGCGCAATTGTCCATTAAATCGACGCAGTGCCGAATCACAAAAAGTGCTCTGGTCAGGAAGGGGGTAAATTCTTCCGGGGCTGAAGTGGTTAATGATCACCTTCTGCAGCCTGACGTTTCCCACTCTACCCTAGCAAATAGCTTGAAAGAGTATTTTTTACTCAACTCTGGATCGGTGTCTCAGGTTTCTACACTGTGGGAGGCACACAAGGCTGTATTCCGAGGTGCGTGTATAGCTGAGGGCTCTCGACTGAAGAGAGATAGAAATAGTCTATTACAGTCCTTAATGTCCGCCCTAGTAACTGCTGAGCGGAGGCTTTTGGGTGGTCCCACAGTGCTGAAACTACGTAAAGTCATTCATCTTAGAGAACAAATCAAATCAACAAAACTTGACAAAACAGCTAGGTCCATGCTGTGGACGAAGCAAAAGTTTTATGAATACTCCAATAAGCCCCACAGGATGTTAGTTAATAAGTTGTGCCCTCGTCCGTTCAACTCCTTGCCTGAATTTCTTCTAAAGTCAGACAGATCTAGAACACACTGCCCTCGTGAGATGTCTAAAAATTTTTGGCAACTTTTACAACAAACTGTATAATTGCCTGACTCCGGAGAATCATTTTGAATTTACACAAGAAAATTTTGAGTCCTTTTTCTCCAATATAAAGCTTCCGAAACTATCTACAATGGATTTAGAGAGTTTAAACGTGGCAGTATCAGCTGAAGAACTCTTTGCTATAATTAAAAATCTCCCATTACACAAATCCCCCGGCCCAGATGGATTGCCCTACTCCTACTACAAATCTTTTTTTGACATTCTATCTCCTCATATGCTAGCTTTATATGATTCCCTCCTCGAGGGTACTCCTCCACATCCACAGTTCTCCCGTTCATTTATTTTGGTTATCTCTAAGCCTGGAAAGGACCCCTCTGTCCCAGATAACTACAGACCCATAGCCCTCCTAAATTCAGACTACAAGATATTTACTAAAATTCTTGCTTCCCAACTTTCCGCGCTCATTCCCAAACTGATACACAGGGACCAAGTGGGTTTCGTCCTTGGTAGACACGTGGGCGATAACACCCGGCGTACAATAGACCTAATAGACCTCTTGGATAGAACCTCCCGTTCGGCATTGATTCTGAGTCTAGACGCGCAGAAAGCTTTTGACAAGCTAAGTTGGCCCTACATGTTTGCCACCTTAAAAATGTATGGTCCTTTTTTAAAAGCTTTAGAGGCCTTATATTCAACTGGTTAAGATGCACAGTACAAACCATGCAAAGATAAATAAAACTAATCACTGAAAAGGCCACATATATATGATGAATAGATTAATGTCCACAGTCAATATCAATAAACATAAATAACATACCCAAACGTGATAATGTGCATAAGTGAATAGTGTACACAATCTGTATTGTTATAATGAAAAAAACGTCCATAAATGATGAGATGATGAATCTATACACAATGGAACGCCCAAAAAAATCTTGTAAACGGTGAAATAATATGCACTTGTGAAGGAACCACCACCGGATATAGGAAAGGCTTACTGGATGGTTTGAACACACAAAGGCATACGCACTGTGTGTCAAACAAGCTTGCTTTTACATCAAATGGACCCTTGGATGGTACCGTCAAGGTGATATATACAAATGTCAGCCGGACAAAATCTTGGAAAATGTAATGTCAGGGATGGACCCAAGCTCAAAATTCCACGGGCAAATGCAGAGTACCAAAGAGGAAACAGAAATGGACCATAGCGTAATTCCATTAAAAAAAAACACATTTATTTAAAATACGAAACCACTCACATGGATATGTATAAAACAGCGCTGGTAAAAATCACAAAAGGCAGCAGTGGGGTTTGTGATTTTTACCAGCGCTGTTTTATACATATCCATGTGAGTAGTTTTGTATTTTAAATAAATGTTTTTTTTTTAATAAAATTTTTTTTAATAAAATTTGGGAAACTTGGGACCTTTTGGAATTTGGGACCCCCACGCTCCCAAACACGCCCTAATCTTACTTTATTTTTACACTCCCTGTGTATATGGCCTGAACTGATCTTAAGGTTTTAGGCTCTTCCCATACTATGCTTATTGCGTACCTTGATTGCGAATTGATCCAATACACACATGTGCCTTGTTTCTGTGAACACTTTCTTATAACTTATACTTGTTACTTTTCATTTTGCTTTCCTTTTTTCTTTTTTTTTTTTTTTTTTTTATGATTGTTTATAGTGCACTTATATTGATAGTGTAATGTACATTTTGTTACAATTTTGTACTTGTTCTTTGATATCCCAATAAAAATACAATAAAAAAAATAAAAAAAAGAACTGCAGGCCTCACTTGCCTCAGGTAAGATCAGTGTTCATGATTCAACAATAAGAAGGAGACTGGGCAAAAATGGCATCCATGGGAGAGTTCCAAGGCCAAAGCCACTGCTGACCAAAAAGAGTACAAAGGCTCATCTTTATCAAAAACATCTTGATTATCCCCAAGACTTTTAAGCAAATATTCTGTGGACTGATGAGACAAAAATTTAACTTTTGGAAGGTGTGCCTCCCATTATATCTGGCATAAAACAATACAACATTTCATAACAAGAACATCATACCAACAGTCAGACATGGTGGTGGTAGCGTGATGATCTGGGGCTGCTTTGCAGCTTCAGGACCAGGATGACTTACCATAATTGATGGAACCATGAATTCTGAGCTCTACCAGAAAATCCTAAAGGAGAATGTCCGGCCATCAGTTTGTGACCTCAAGCTCAAGTGCACTTGGGTTATGCAGCAGGACAATGATCCGAAACACAACAGCAAGTCCACCTCCAAATGGTTCAAACAAAGCAAAATTTAGGTTCTGTAGTGGCCCAGTCAAAGTCCGGACTTAAATCCAATTGAGTTGCTGTATCATGACCTTACACAGGCCGTTCATGCCTTGAAAACTCTCCAATGTGGCTGAATTAAAACAATTCTGCAAAGAAGAGTGGGCCAAAATTGCTCCACAGCAATGTGAAAGACTCATTGCCAGTTATCGCAAATGCTTGATTGCAGTTGTTGCCGCCAAGGGGGGCACAACCAGTTATTAGGTTTAGGGGGCAATTACTTTTTCACATAAAGCCAGGCAGGTTTGGACAGCCTTTTTGCCTTAATAAATGAAACCCTCATTTAAAAAACTGCATTTTGTATTCACTCAGTTATCTTTGTGTAATAATAAAATTTGTTTGATGATCATTTAAGTGTGACAAATATGCAAAAATATAAAAAATCAGAAAGGGAGCAAATACTATTTCACACAACTGTATATATATGTATATATATATATATATATATATATATATATAGACCCCAAAGAACAGAACAACTGCGTTCACTAGATTCTACTTAATAGGTTAAGAGACATATAGAAATCAACACTTGGCATCTAAATAGATAGTGCCAGCTATAGCTATAGTGGAACAGAAAATGTCATTGAGGAGTAGTCAACATAATGGCAGTGACCGTACACCCGCCAGGTAAACAACATGGAAAACTATGGAAAAAAAAAACAATAAAGTTGTCTATAATCATAATAAAAAATCCCCGTCCTAAGGATGAATAATAAAAAAAAGGCCAGTAACTATCAGATTCTGGTTGATGGACTATGTATTTTTAGTGGATAACCCCCATTACTAGGGATGAGCCGAACACCCCCCGGTTCGGTTCGCACCAGAACCCGCGAACGGACCGAAAGTTCGCACGAACGTTAGAACCCCATTGACGTCTATGGGACTCGAACGTTCGAAATCAAAAGTGCTCATTTTAAAGGCTAATTTGCATGGTATTGTCCTAAAAAGGGTTTGGGGACCCGGGTCCTACCCCAGGGGACATGTATCAATGCAAAAAAAACTTTTAAAAACGGCCGTTTTTTCGGGAGCAGTGATTTTAATGATGCTTAAAGTAAAAAAAAAAAAAGTGAAATATTCCTTTAAATATCGTACCTGGGGGGTGTCTATAGTATTCCAGTAAAGTGACGCGTGTTTCCCGTGTTTAGAACAGTCCCTGCACCAAATGTCATTTTTAAAGGAAAAAATCTCATTTAAAACTGCTTGCGGGTTTAATGTAATGTCGGGTCATGGCAATATGGATGAAAATCAGTGAGACAAACAGCATGGGTACCCCCCAGTCCATTACCAGGCCCTTTGGGTCTTGTATGGATATTAAGGGGAACCCCGCACCCAAATTAAAATAAGGAAAGGTGTGGGGCCACCAGGTCCTATATACTCTGAACAGCAGTATACAGGCGGTGCAAACAAGACAGGGACTGTAGGTTTGTTGTTAAGTAGAATCTCTTTGTAATTTTGAACGGGTACATTTTTAACGTGTTTAGCTCCAGCCAAAAAATCTTTTTTAAGCTTTTTGGAAAACATAGGGAAGGGTTATCACCCCTGTGACATTTGTTTTGCTGTCTTTCCTCCTCTTCAGAAGATTTCACCTCACTTTTTTGTCCCAATGAAAAATGTTTTTTGAAAATTTGGGTTTTTTTGTGGAACAAGGATTGGAAATCATCAGTGGAAAGGAGAAATTGTTTTCCCATATTAACTTAGGAGAGAATTTCCCTTCCTAGGGGTAGATTTCATCTCACTTCCTGTTGTCTCCTTCCGTTTGCAAGTAGGAGTCGTTTGTAAGTTAGATGTTTGAAAGTAGGGTCCTGCCCTATATACTCAGCAGAAATTTGGGCCTTAGGTGTTGCTGTGGCCACAACACTGTAAGCCCTCACAGGGCCCTGCTGTGAAATATTAGATCAAGAATTGTAATTACATGCCCCTGTTGAACAGGAGCTGAAAAATTAGGCCTTAGGCACTGGTGCTGGTGCCACAACACTGCAACCCCTCACAGACACTCTAGTTGGAACGCAGGAACGAGCCCTGCTGCAAAGTATTGCATCAAAAATTGTAATTACACGCCCCTGTGAGACAGGGGCAGAAAAATTGGGCCTTAGGCACTGGTGCTGGTGCCACAACACTGCAACCCCTCACAGACACTCTAGTTGGAATGCAGGAACGAGCCCTGCTGCAAAGTATTGCATCAAAAATTGTAATTACACGCCCCTGTTAGACAGGGGCAGAAAAATTGGGCCTTAGGCACTGGTGCTGGTGCCACAACACTGTAACCCCTCACAGACACTCTAGTTGGAATGCAGGAACGAGCCCTGCTGCAAAGTATTGCATCAAAAATTGTAATTACACGCCCCTGTTAGACAGGGGCAGAAAAATTGGGCCTTAGGCACTGGTGCTGGTGCCACAACACTGCAACCCCTCACAGACACTCTAGTTGGAATGCAGGAACGAGCCCTGCTGCAAAGTATTACATCAAAAATTGTAATTACACACCCCTGTTAAACATGGGCTGAAAAATTGTGCCTTAGGCACTGGTGGTGGCGCCCAGAACCAAAAATGTTCTTACAAGCTATCAGCGTGATGATTGAGGAGGAAGAGGATAATTACTCAGGGATAGTCACTCAGCATCAGCATAGGCAGTCTTTGAAGGGATCTGAGATTTCAAAAAAAATTATTCGGTTACATCAGCATCAGGTGCTTGGTAGCTGGTGGTGATCCAAGACTGATTCATTTTTATGAAGGTCAGCCGATCGACCGAGTCGGTGGACAGACGCACCCTGTGATCGGTTACCACGCCTCCAACAGCACTAAATGTGCGTTCCGAAAGAACGCTGGATGCAGGACAGGCCAGTAGCTCAATTGCATACTGTGCAAGCTCTGGCCAGTGATCCATCCTCAAGACCCAGTAACCCAGAGGATTTTCGGTGGGAAAGGTGTCCAAGTCTGATCTTGCCCCTAGGTATTCCTGCACCATGTAAAACAGACGCTGGCGATGGTTGCTGGAACCGATCATACCTTGGGGCTGCGGACCAAAAAATTGTCTGAACGCATCGGTCAGACGGCCACCTTCTCCACCGCTCCTTCTTTGACTGACCGAAGCCTCAGCAACACGGCATTCGGTCCGGAGTCCTCTGGGTCACTAAGGACGACAACGTCCGCAGCCACCTCCTCCCAGCCACGTACAAGTCCATGTGTTCCTTGGGACTGATCCCTTAAAGACTGCTGCTGATGCTGAGTGCCAGGCTCCACCTCCATACTGACACAATCTTCCTCCTCCTCCTCCTCCTCCTCTTCCTGTGTGATCGGCGGGCACGCAGGAACACTGTCTGGATAAAGGGGGCCTTGAGAGCTAAGGAAGTCCTCCTCTTCCTGCCTCTGTTCTGCCTCAAGTGCCCTGTCCATTATTCCACGCAGCGTGTGCTCCAACAGGTGGACAAGGGGGACAGTGTCACTGATGCATGCACTGTCAGTGCTCACCATCCTCGTGGCCTCCTCGAATGGTGACAGGACAGTACATGCATCCCTGATCATGGCCCACTGGCGTGGGGAAAAAAAACCAAGCTCTCCTGACCCTGTCCTGGTGCCATAGTCGCACAGGTACTCATTGATGGCCCTCTGCTGCGTGTGCAGCCGCTGCAGCATGGCCAACGTTGAGTTCCACCTGGTGGGCATGTCACAGATTAGGCGGTTCTTGGGCAGGTTAAACTCCTTTTGGAGGTCCGTCAGCCGAGCACTGGCATTATATGACCGGCGGAAATGCACACAGACTTTCCTGGCCTGCCTCAGGACATCCTGTAAGCCCGGGTACCTGCCCAAGAACCGCTGCACCACCAAGTTAAGGACGTGAGCCAAACAGGGCACATGGGTCATTTGTCCCTGTCGGAGGGCAGAGAGGAGGTTGGTGCCATTGTCGCAAACCACCATTCCTGCCTTAAGTTGGCGTGGCGTTAACCACCTCTGAACCTGCCCCTGCAGAGCTGACAGAACCTCTGCCCCAGTGTGGCTCCTGTCCCCCAAGCACACCAGCTCAAGCACCGCATGGCATCTTTTGGCCTGCGTACTTGCGTAGCCCCTTGAACGCCTACGGAGCACCGCTGGTTCCGAGGAAGAGGCCATGGAGGAAGAAGAAGAGGAGGGGGTGGAGGAGAGAGGTGTGTCACAATCAGCATTTTGGAGGCGTGGTGGCGGAACAACCTCCAACACTACTGCACCTTGTCCTGCATCCTTCCCAGCCGCCAGCAGAGTCACCCAATGCGCTGTGAAACTTAGGTAACGTCCCTGTCCATGCCTGCTGGACCATGAGTCAGCGGTAATATGCACCTTACCGCTGACCGCCCTGTCCAGCGAGGCATGGACATTGCCTTCCACATGCCGGTAGAGAGCCGGAATCGCCTTCCGTGAGAAAAAGTGGCGTTTGGGTACCTGCCACTGAGGAACCGCACATTCCACAAACTCACGGAAGGGGGCAGAGTCTACCAACTGAAAAGGCAGCAGTTGAAGTGCTAGCAATTTTGCCAAGCTAGCATTCAACCGCTGGGCATGTGGATGGCTGGGAGCAAACTTCTTTCGGCGGTGCAGCAGCTGGGGCAGGGAAATTTGCCTGGTACAATCTGACGTCGGTGTACCGAAAGCAGATTGCCCACAAGTACTTGGCTGTGACACACCTAATTCTACACCTTCATTCCTCTCACTGCAGGTCTCAGAGAGGACTGGAGGTCTAGTGGAGTTGGAAATCTCAGCTGATGAGGAGCAAGGAGAGATCCTCTTTGTTCTTTGGTGTGGGTCTTTTAGATACGCTTGCCAACGAACTGCATGGCAGGTCAACATATGTCTGGTCAAGCATGTGGTACCCAAGCGGGAGATGTTTTGGCCACGCGAGATACGCTTGAGACATATGTTGCAAATAGCAGCGGTGCTATCTGATGCACTCGTCTCAAAAAAGGCCCACACCAAAGAACTTTTTGAATAACGCGCAGAGACTGCAGCGCCCTGCACATGTGGAGCTTTGGGGTGTGATGAAGTCAATGTGCTGCCCTTAGGCTGGCCCCTGGAGGGCATCCTGCCTCGTTGGTGATGTGCCGCCTCCTCCTCCTCCTCCTCCTCCTCTCTCCTATCAGGCACCCACGTTGAGTCAGTGACCTCATCATCCCCTCCCTCCTCATCACTGGAGCAAACCTGGCAGTATGCTGCAGCAGGGGGAGCATGACTGCCAGATTGCTGTCCTTCTTGGGCACCCCCTCTGTCCGTGCTCATGTTACTGCCTTCATCGAGCTCAGTATCATCATCAGAGCCTTCCAAACGCTGGGCATCCTCCTGGAGCATGTACCCGACACTGTGGTCAAACAGTTCGAGGGAATCCTCAGGAGGACATGGTGGAGCTAGGGAAGGAGTCACTGATGACATTGAGCTGAGGGAAGAGGCCGCTGCTTTGCCAGACAAAGCACCCTGGGCATGGGTGAGAGAGGATGAGGAGGATGAGGACGGCTTGGTCATCCACTCGACCAAGTCTTCCACATGTTGCGGCTCAACACGGCCAGCTGCCGAAAAAAAGGCCAAGCGTGTCCCATGGCCACGTGCTGATGAGGATGCACCGTCTCCACGACCAGCACTAGACACAGAGCCTGCTTGCCCTCTCTTATTGGCTTGTGACTGTCTGCCTCTCCTTCTTGGCCTTCCAGACATACTAATGGCCTGTAGCTGCACTAAGCTGGGATAGAACACCAGTAATTTTCTTCAGGTAGCTTTATATACTGTAACCAGACAAGCCTGCCTGTCAGTAGGAAGATAACAGGAACGGATCTAGCTGAACACTGTGAGCAGGACGCACTGTACTAAATGTAAATAGTCTAGCTGCCTGACCGTGGTACTAATAGGATCAAATAGAACATCTGTAATTTTCTTCAGGTATCTTTATATACTGTAACCAGACAAGCCTGCCTGTCAGTAGGAAGATAACAGGAACGGATCTAGCTGAACACTGTGAGCAGGACGCACTGTACTAAATGTAAATAGTCTTAGTGCCTGACCGTGGTACTAATAGGATCAAATAGAACACCTGTAATTTTCTTCAGGTAGCTTTATATACTGTAACCAGACAAGCCTGCCTGTCAGTAGGAAGATAACAGGAACGGATCTAGCTGAACACTGTGAGCAGGACGCACTGTACTAAATGTAAATAGTCTAGCTGCCTGACCGTGGTACTAATAGGATCAAATAGAACACCTGTAATTTTCTTCAGGTAGCTTTATATACTGTAACCAGACAAGCCTGCCTGTCAGTAGGAAGATAACAGGAACGGATCTAGCTGAACACTGTGAGCAGGACGCACTGTACTAAATGTAAATAGTCTAGCTGCCTGACCGTGGTACTAATAGGATCAAATAGAACACCTGTAATTTTCTTCAGGTAGCTTTATATACTGTAACCAGACAAGCCTGCCTGTCAGTAGGAAGATAACAGGAACGGATCTAGCTGAACACTGTGAGCAGGACGCACTGCACTAAATGTAAATAGTCTAGAAGATAACAGGAACGGATCTAGCTGAACACTGTGAGCAGGACGCACTGCACTAAATGTAAATAGTCTAGAAGATAACAGGAACGGATCTAGCTGAACACTGTGAGCAGGACGCACTGCACTAAATGTAAATAGTCTAGAAGATAACAGGAACGGATCTAGCTGAACACTGTGAGCAGGACGCACTGCACTAAATGTAAAATAGTCTAGAAGATAACAGGAACGGATCTAGCTGAACACTGTGAGCAGGACGCACTGCACTAAATGTAAATAGTCTAGAAGATAACAGGAACGGATCTAGCTAAACTGAATACAGTGTATATATATATATATGCAACACCTGGGATGCATATATATACACAATACACTGTAAGTGCAGCTAACTGACTGACTGTTCTGCCTAATCTATCTAACTCAAATCAAATGACACTGTCTCTCTCTCTCTCTATCTCTCAGCACACAGGAACACACACTACACAGGGCCGCCGTGCAGGCGGCCTTATATAGTGTGGGGCGTGTACTAAATCCCCTGAGCCATAATTGGCCAAAGCCACCCTGGCTTTGGCCAATTACAGCTCTCTCTACTGACGGCGCTGTGATTGGCCAAGCATGCGGGTCATAGTGCATGCTTGGCCAATCATCAGCCAGCAATGCACTACGAATTTGGCGCGAACGGCCCATATCGTTCGCAATTCGGCGAACGACCGAACAGCCGATGTTCGAGTCGAACATGGGTTCGACTCGAACACGAAGCTCATCCCTACCCATTACTCATAAAAGTATGTAACATCCCATTCAAAGTTCAGGATGAACGTCTTTCTGGTATTAAAGGTAAAGATTCAGAAAACTTCTTTCTTACATAATATTCTAAACTTATCGCCACCTCTTTTGGGTATAAATATTTTCTCTACCCCTTGTATGCGTAAACTAGTCACATCTTTGTTGTGACACTCATTCCAATGTTTAGCCACATTGGTCGAGTGGTTTTTCTGAATGTCATAAAGATGATCGTGTAAACGATCTCTCAGTCTACGGATCATACGGCCCACATACTGTATAGAACATGATTCACACGTAATAATTTATACCAAATACTTGGTGTTAACTATTGATAAATGACAACATTTTTATGATCTTTGTTAGTAACCATAGAGTGAATTGTATCCCCTCTTTTAATATGAGGCAAACATGGACATCCTACACCCCCACAATGGAAAAAAAACCTTTAAACAGTGTTAATGCTGTATTTTACTAGTATATAAACTCGGGGACAGAGTTCTACCCAAAGTTGGGGCCCTACGAGAAACCGTTTTAATGAATAGAATTTGTGCATACACAGAGTCATTGAATAGAATGGGAAGATACTTCCTAATGGTGCACTCAACATTGCCAAACTTCGCACCAAAAGGGGTGGAGAATGACGGAACTCCGATAAGCGGCAATTTCCCTTTATTATTATTCTTATTTTTATTGTCACCAAGCAAAACACCCCTTGTAGTGTCGTTGGCAATATTGATTGCCCTATCTAAACGGATTCAGAATATCCTCTATTTTTGAAACGCTGTTTCATACTACAATATTCTGACTGAAATACAGAGTCCTCATTATGTCTTAGAAATTTCTCTACCAGTATACCTTTGATGGTATGTTTAGGATGACCAGAATCTGCTCTCAATAAAGTGTTACAAGCTAGTGGTTTTCTATATAGCTTGGACACTATCGTCTCACCTTCGCCTACCAAAGTGACATCCAGGAAGTCTATAGACTAAGTTCACACTGCTTGCCGATGCGGCTCATGGCAGGGGTCCTGTGCGTTCTGGTTCACTGTTTCAGGTCTGATTTCAGCCTGAATTTTGGGCTGAATTTGGACCTGAAATGGACCAAAAGATGCACAGGGCCCCTGTGCAAATTCGCACCGGAGCCGCAGTGGAGATATGTGTACCGGCTCCATAGAGAGCAGCAGGGCAGGACTTAGGGTCACGGGGGCCCCTAGGCTTGAGTCACTTTCGGGCCCTACCTTCTATACGTTACTTTAAACCTTTAGTTTTCTTTTAAGCGCGCCACTCTGATACCGTTTGTCCGCCATTACATCACTGTCTAATGCAGAAAGGTTTTCAACGGCAGTAAACGAGGCACTACTTAACTGCTAATAACCAATCAGCAAACCTCAAGATAAGAGTTTAAGGAATTTTAAGGAAAAAACTATTTAGTGTTAGTTCACACCAGACGCAGTTCCGTGCGCTTTTTTTCTGCACTCAAAATGCATGCGCAGTGTTTTCCATGTATTCCAATGGCTCTAGTTCACACCATGCAGTCAGTTTCCGGTCAGTTTCCGGTGCAGAAACTGACTGGAAACTGACTGCATCGTGTGAACGTGGAATACATGGAAAACACTGTACATGCATTTTGTGCAGAAAAAAAACGCACAGAACTGAACGGAACTGCGTCTGGTGTGAACTAGCACTTAAGGAAAAAAACTTACATTTAAATGCTTATCAATGCAGCCTTGCACAGCGTCCATCTGCAGTTTTGTCAGTGTCATTTGCAACCTTGCAGCCTTGTCAATGTCCATCTGCAGCCTTGTCCGTGTCATTTGCAGCTTTCCAGCCTCCATCTGCAGCCTTGTCAATGTCCATCTGCAGCCTTGTTCATGTCATTTGCAGCCTTGCCAACTGAGATACACAGAGCCGGTCCTGTGTATCTCGGCTCCTGTCGGCTTTTCTCGGCTCCTCTCGTAGTCCCACCCTATAATGGACATAACACAGGTCCAATGGTGGGACTGGGCGTGACTGTGAGCGGAACCGAGCGCCTCCGCTGGAGCTAGCCGAGTGTACTCAGCTAGCTCCGCTCACAGTCACGCCCAGTCCCTGTGTTATTTCCATCATAGGGCGGGACTAGGCGTGACTGTGAACGGAACTAGCCGAGTATAGCCGAAGTACACTCGGTTGGGGCCCGCGGGGCCCCCTATTGGGCGGGGCCCATGGGCTTGAGCCCACTCGAGCCCTATGGTAAGTCCGGCCCTGGAAAACAGGTCACAATCTCCTGCTATTGCGAACTGGATGCGGTTCCCACATCCAATTCGCAATAGTGTGAACCCAGCCTGAGACTCCATGTTGCCTGTAAAACGTGGATTAAGGTCATTATCGTTAAGGTATATGAGCCAATCGTCTTTACTTCCCATTTTTTTATTGCAAATAAAGTGCAGATCATCAATGAAGCAACAACATTCTTTTATAATTGGATGATAGGGACAACTAGCCCCAAAAATGTGAGTCTTCTCCCACCAAACCAATGTAAAGATTGGCCAGAGAGGGTGAGAGCTTAGCACCCATAGAGGCTCTGCATTTTTGGAGGTAGAAGTCCCCATTGAATAAAAAGTAATTTTGAGTTAGCAAAAATTCTAATCTTAGCAAGATAAACCCCTGATGAATTAAATATGATAAGCTTTAAGTCCTAAGGAATGGGGGATAGAAGAATATAGGCTAGCAACATCGCAGGTAATCCACACTGACTTTTGATTCTATGTGTGACTCTGAATGGCGATCAACAGCTGCTTTGTGTCTCTGAGGAACCCAGGTAACTTAGAGACAAGAGTTTGCAGCTGGTGATCAACCCACTGACTCAATAGTTCATTCACAGACCTGATTCCTGCTATAATGGGTTTACCTACCACTGGGTTTAATCCTTTATGGACTTTTTGTAAATGATGGAATATGGGGATGATGGGCGTGTTGGGAATGAACACCGCTCTACTTAGCAACATATATAAATCTTTCTTGAAAATGGGCGTAATATCACCTCTAATGCCCCATACACAGGATCAGAAATTCCATCAGAAAAAACTTGGATGGTTTTTCCGACGGAATTCTGCTCAAGCTTGCCTTGCAGACACATGGTCACACAACTTTTGACCGTCAAGAACGCGGTGACGTACAAAACTACGACAACCTGAGAAAATGAAGTTCAGTGCTTCCGAGCATGCATTGAATTGTTTCCGAGAATGCGTGATTTTTTGCGTGTTCGAATTGCATACAGACGAGCGCATTTTCGGATAGGAACTTTTTCTGACCGAAAAATAGAGAACCTGCTCTCAATCTTTTGCTGGCTGGAATTCAGCAAAAGTCCGATGGAGCATACACACGATCGGAATTACTGACCAAAAGCTCACATCCAACTTTTGCTGGCAGAATTTCTGATCGTGTGTATGGGGCAATAGTTTCAAGTATGTATTGACATCTGAGAGCTAGTTAATAGCTTCAGTTTTATAATCTCCAGAATCCTGTACTACAACTGCTGCACTCTTGATAACAATACTGTTATCCTTGCTTAAGATTTCAAGTGCTTCTCTTTCAGGAGCCGGGAGATTGTTATACATGGGAAAACTTGAGCATTTACGAGCTAGGTGAGTGAGATCCCTCTCCACCATTTTTTGGAAACTGTCCATATCCTTACCCCGAGAGTTCACAGGATAAAAATTTGGAGCTTAACTGGAATGGAATAGCTGTATGCTCACCTTGGAACTCTGGGGGGACAGGATCAGATTCCAGTTCAAGATCCCCAAGATCAAATAGAGCACAAAGCTCCATAAACTTAAGTGGCGAGGAATGTGACTCACCTGCTCGTAATGCTTCATTCCGATTACCTTCATCTGAAACCACCTCATTGTTAAAATAGTGCTTTTTAAGGGTTAAAGATCTCACAAATTTATTGACATCCAGGATCATACTGAACATATCAAAATGTTGACTAGGACAAAAATGTAAACCTTTTCATATTAAGGATATGTTATGATCACTTAATGATCGTTGCAATACATTTATGACATTTAATGCTGTTTCTGGGGCCGACCCCATAGCTGGTAACGGCCATCGCTTCCCTCGTTTATGCCGCTTTCCTCCTCTCCTCGTTTTCTTGTGCCCTCTTTCTTCTTTTTGTTGGACCCCTGAAGATTTTTGTGTAAAGCCTGGGTATTGGCTGTGCCACCCCTCCAATAGATCAATTGTGTCATTAAGCTGATCAGTTTCAGTGTCCGAAAAATGGACACACATGATAGTCTTTAATTATCTGAGTGACTGATTGATCATTGTCAACGCCCTATTGATTTACTTGTATGTATATATACAGTATATACTTGCACGTGTGTCCAACATTTCAAGCTATAATTAAGCACCAGATGTAGGCATGAAACGCGTCAGCTTATCCTTGTAGTTCCCCTCTGTTTGCTGTATGGTTTATGGTTATTTTACCAAAAAAAAGGATTGCATTGGAGTGCGGCCATCCAGACTTTTTTGCTCTTCCTATGTTCCTGTTTGTAGCAGGGCCTGCACCCATCCACGTGTAGAGGCAGTGGAGCAGCAGGGCAGGTGATGTAGTCCTGGGGCGGTGCCATCATACGTTTAGGTTAGCAACTCATCTTCTCTGCTCCGTGACCGCTCCGAGATCCTGTGCTTGATCTTGCTCAGCCATCACTTTTCTGCCAACCAGCACATCTGCCACCAGTGCTTGGGACTCCTGTGATCCTATTAGAGTTAGTGAAGCACGCAATGCAAATGAATGGTAACGCAAGGATGTGACGCGCATTGCTGCACGATTTTGAAAAGCGTGGCATGGTGTGCATCTTCTTGTGGGTTGTCATACTTTTGGAAATGCACAGATGTAAATAAATGGTAACATAAGCACACCATGTGTTTTCTTGTGTTTTGCCATGTGTTTGGAAATGCGCAGATGTGAATGAATGGTTACACAAATGCGACTCGCGTTTTCAAAATGCATAGCAAAGCATGTGTTTTCTTTGCTGGTTGCTGTGCAGTTGGAAATGTGTACAACACAGCCTAAATAGTAACACTGACGTGACACACATCCCTGCATGTTTTTGAAACGCATGGCAAAGCGTGTGTTTTTTTTATTGCAAGTTGCCATGCGCTCAGAATCGCGCAGATGAAATCTAATTGTAAAGCAAGTGAGCTGCACGTTGCAACGTGTTTTCTAAATGCTCACCAAAGTGTGTGTTTTCTTGTGAGTTGCCATGCATTTGGAAACGTGTAGATGCGAATGAATTGTAAGTGTTATGCGCGTTGTTGTGCGTTTTGAAAATGTGTGACAAAGTGCGGGTTGCCGTGCATGCATTGCAATGTGTTTTTGAAACACAAAGCATGCATTATTTATTGTAGGTTGCCATGCATTTGTAAACAGGCAGATGTGAACAAAGGGTAATGCAAAAGTGATGCACATTGCCACTTGTTTTCGAAACACATGGCAGAGCATGGGTTGTCATGCATTCAGAAATGCGCAAATGAGAACGCAGCCCAAATGGTAATGAAAGTGCAATGTGTATTGCTGCGCATTTTAGAAACGTACAGCAAAGCATGTGTTTTCTGTGTGGGTTGCCATGCATTCAGAAACATGCAGATGCAAACCCAGGCAAAATGGCACTGTGAGAGCAACGTGTGTTTGGTGGGCATTGACATGCATTTTCTGTGCGGGTTGCATGAGCAAGCATGCATGAGTGCCCTCTTAGCAAGCGGTGGTGGGGAGAAGGATAGAGATTGCTCTCTGCAAAACCATTACACAGAGCAGGTAAGTATAACATGTTTGTTTTCTGTTTTTTTACAATGCCTTTGGAATCATTTTATTTTCTGACTAAAGTTCCACTTCCTGCTTGTTCCCTATTCACTGCAAAGATGAATGGCGTGTGGGTGGTGATAACACAATTCCATTCCTCTCCTTTCACTACCCACATGAAGGCCCAGAAACATCCACAGTAACCCTCAGACCCATCCACATCAACTCCCCTGAAACTACAGAGGCTCAAAGGATCATGGGACATGTAGTATCAGGACTAGAAAAGAAAGGAAACAGGAAGTCAGGTAACTTTGTAATTCAGCGCAGAAGGAGGAGTGACATCACAGACACAGAAACCTGCTGTATACAGCTAAAGCAGGTAAGTAACATAAACTGACACTACAGTTGTGATTCATTTACATACACAATGCATCTGTTGTTTTGGGGAGGAAAACCTGGAGTTATTCTTTAATTCTACCCTCTGGGGCACTATATCGGGGGTGATTAAGCAATTTCACTCTGATAGGGCTTGGAAGGTTCAGACTTTTGAAAAGACAGTATCAGATGCTGATCTTAACTATGTTAAAAATTTCTCCTCTGATAACTACCATGTGTAGAGGGAACACTCTCATTAGCTTGACCCATTGTTGGTCAAAAAAAAAAAACAAGCTACATTATCAGAGGCAACATTTGTTTAAATTTGTAGATAAGAATAGTAAAATTTCAGACTATTTTGCGAAAAACAGAATTCTCTTCGGCCTCTCTTCCCTGTATATGTATGTGAGAAGACATGTGCACTGCTGAAAAATTTGTTAGTTTTCGTTTCATTTGGTTTTTTTTTTGTTTTTTTGGGTCATTCATTATGATCGCTATTCGTAAATTCGAAAATTTGTAAATTCCAAAATTCCAAAATTTGACAATTCAAAAATCTGAAAATAAGAAAGAAAATCCGAAAACTTGAAAGATTAATAACTAACTAATAATAACTAACTATTAAAATTATAGGTATTGGAATTTCCTTTCAAATTTGGCTATTAGTGAACATAACAAATACAAATTTATCCGAAATAATGAATGCTGCATCAAATGGAACGGAACAAATGAATAATAAATAATAATAATAAAAAGTTTTTATTATTTTTATTTATTATTATTAATTTGTTACGTACAATTCGTTTAGATGTGGCATTCGTTATTTCGGATAATTCGTAACTTTGGATAAATTTGTATATATCATTTTGTATTTGCTTCATTGGCTGTTTTACAAACCTGAAAATCACGTGTACAGCCTCTCATAATAGGATAAAAGTGTCTTTAGACATCAAGTGCTTGACTCTACTGAATGGCCCTATTTGTTTGCGGTCCTTGAGCAGCTGGGCTTTGGTCCGAATTTATTGCATGGGTTAAAGTGGTTCTAAAGCCTCAAGGTTTTTCACCTTAACGCACATATAGTACATTGGTGGTTCTTTCCCAATCTAAATAATGCTTCTGTAACAATGCAGACAGCCCCATGAAATCCTTTAAGGTACTGATTTCTTTTGGTGGTATTTAATAACCACTGGGTTTTTAATTTTTTGCGACATAAGTGAAAAAAGATAGGAAAATGTTGAAAAAAAAAAACACTTTTTTTTAGTTTCTATGATAACATTTTGCAAATAAATAATAATAATAATTTTTGTTCATGAATTTGGGCCAACATTTATATTGCTACATATCTTTGGTAAAAATAACCCAAATAAGTGTATATTATTTGGTCTATGTGAAAGTTATAGAGTCTACAAGCTATAGTGCTAATCATTAAAAATTGATTACACCTGATGTACTGACGGCCTCATTTCTTGAGGCCCTGAAATGTCAGGAAAGTACAAATACCCCCCAAATGACCCCTTTTTGAAAAGTAGACAGTCCAAGGCATTTAGTAAGAGGCATGGCGAGTTTTCTGAAGTTGTAATTTTTTCCCACAATTCTTGGGAAATTTAAGAAATGATTTATTTATTTATTTTTACACACAATTGTCATAATAACAAGTTATTTCTCTCACACAGCATATGTATACTTCCAGTTGTACCCCAAAATACATTCTGCTACTCCTCCCAAGTACGGCAATAACACATACAGTATCTCACAAAAGTGAGTACACCTCTCACATTTTTGTAAATATTTTATTATATATTTTTATGTGACAACACTGAAGAAATTACACTTTGCTACAATGTAAAGTAGTGAGTGTACAGCTTGTATAACAGTGTTAATTTGCTGTCAGCTCAAAATAACTCAACACACAGCCATTAAAGTGTAAACCGCTGGCAATAAAAGTGAGTACACCCCTAAGTGAAATGTCCAAATTGGGCCCAATTATCCATTCCATCCGTATCCTGGAAATTCAACATGGAATCTCATGGCAAGGAACTCTGAAAAAAAGAATTGTTGCTCTACATAAAGATGGCCTAGGCTATAAGAAGATTGCCAAGACCCTGAAACTGAGTTGCAGCACAGTGGCCAAGACCATACAGTGGTTTAACAGAACAGGTTCCACTCAGAACAGACCTCGCCAAAGAAGTTGAGTGCACATGCTCAGCGTCATATACTGAGGTTGTCTTTGGGAAATAGACATATGAGTGATGCCAGCATTGCTGCAGAGGTTGAAGGGGTGGGGGGTCAGCCTGTCAGTGCTCAGACCATACGCCACACACTGCATCAAATTGGTCTGCATGGCTGTCGTCCCAGAAGGAAGCCTCTTCTAAAGATGATGCACAAGAAATCCCGCAAACAGTTTGCTGAAGACAAGCAGACTAAGGACATGAATTACTGTAACCATGTCCTGTGGTCTGATAAGACTAAAATAAACTTATTTGGTTCAGATGGTGTCAAGCATGTTTGGCAACAACCAGGTGAGGAGTACAAAGACAAGTGTGTCTTGCCTACAGTCAAGCATGGTGGTGGAGGTGTCATGGTCTGGGGCTGCATGGGTGCTGTTGGAGACTGGGCCGCAGGGTAGTATTCCAACATGATAATGACCCCAAACACACTTTCAAGGCGACCACTGGCTTGCTAAAGAAGTTTTGTTGTCAGCGGTTTAGACATTAGTGGCTGTTAGGGATGAGCTTCGTGTTCGAGTCGAACCCATGTTCGACTCGAACATCGTCTGTTCGATCGTTCGCCGAATTGCGAACGATATGGGCCATTCATGCCAAATTCGTGTGGCGCGTCACGGCCCATAATTCACTGTGGCGCAGTGCATTGCTGGCTGATGATTGGCCAAGCATGCACTATGACCCGCATGCTTGGCCAATCACAGCGCTGTCAGTAGAGAGAGCTGTAATTGGCCAAAGCCAGGGTGGCTTTGGCCAATTATGGCTCAGGGGGTTTAGAACATGTCCCACACTATATAAGGCTGTCTGCACGGCGGCCCTGTGTAGTGTGTTCCGGCGTGCTTAGAGAGAGAGAGAGACAGTGTCATTTCATTTGAGTTAGCTAGATTAGGCAGGACAGTCAGTGAGCTAGCAGCACTTACACTGTATTGTGTATATATATGCATTCCAGGTGTTGTGTGTGTATATATATATATATATATATATATATATATATATATATATATATATATATATATATATATATATATATATATATATATATATATATATATATATATATATACACACATATACACTGTATTCAGTTTAGTTAGATCCGTTCCTGTTATCTTCCAACTGACAGGCAGGCTTGTCTTATTAAAGTATTTACGGCTACCTTAAGAAAATTGCTGGTGTTCTTTTGATCCTATTAGTACCACAGTCAGGCAGCTAGGCTATTTACAGTTAGTGTAGTGCGTCCTCCTCACAGTGTTCAGTTAAAGCTACAAGTTAGTTTAGTGTGACCTCTGCACAGTGTTCAGCTAAAGCTACAAGTTAGGGTAGTGCGTCCTCCTCACAGTGTTCAGTCAAAGCTACAAGTTAGTTTAGTGTGACCTCTGCACAGTGTTCAGCAAAAGCTACAAGTTAGGGTAGTGCGTCCTCCTCACAGTGTTCAGCTAAAGCTACAAGTTAGTGTAGTGCGTCCTCCTCACAGTGTTCAGTTAAATCTACAAGTTAGTGTAGTGCGACCTCTGCACAGTGTTCAGCTAAAGCTACAAGTTAGTGTAGTGCGTCCTCCTCACAGTGTTCAGCTAAAACTACAAGTTAGTGTAGTGCGAGCTCTGCACAGTGTTCAGCTAAAGCTACCTGTAGAAGGTTGGTGGTGTTTTCCTGATCCTATCACTACCGCAGGCAGCTAAATAAGCTACAAGTTAGTGTAGTGCGTCCTCCTCACAGTGTTCAGCTAAAACTACAAGTTAGTGTAGTGTAACCTCTGCACAGTGTTCAGCTAAAGCTACACGTTAGTGTATTGCGTCCTCCTCACAGTGTTCAGCTAAAGCTACAAGTTAGTTTAGTGTGACCTCTGCACAGGGTTCAGCTAAAGCTACAAGTTAGGGTAGTGCGTCCTCCTCACAGTGTTCAGCTAAAGCTACAAGTTAGTTTAGTGTGACCTCTGCACAGTGTTCAGCTAAAGCTACCTGTAGAAGGTTGGTGTTGTTTTCCTGATCCTATCACTACCACAGGCAGCTAAATAATCTACAAGTTAGTTTTTTGCTAGCTCTGCACAGTGTTCACCTAAAGCTACCTGTAGAAGGTTGGTGGTGTTTTCCTGATCCTATCACTACCACAGGCAGCTAAATAAGCTACAAGTTCGTTTTTTGCAAGCTCTGCACAGTGTTCAGCTAAAACTACAAGTTAGTGTAGTGCGAGCTCTGCATAGTGTTCAGCTAAAGCTACCTGTAGAAGGTTGGTGGTGTTTTCCTGATCCTATCACTACCGCAGGCAGCTAAATAAGCTATAAGTTAGTGTAGTGCGTCCTCTGAACAGTGTTCAGCTAAAACTACAAGTTAGTGTACTGCGACCACTGCACAGTGTTCAGCTAAAGCTACAAGTTAGTGTAATGCGTCCTCTGAACAGTGTTCAGCTAAAGTTACAAGTTAGTGTAGTGCGTCCTCTGAACAGTGTTCAGCTAAAACTACAAGTTAGTGTAGTGCGACCTCTGCACAGTGTTCAGCTAAAGCTATAGGCTAGTGTAGTGCGTCCTCCTCACAGTATTCAGCTAGAACTACAAGTTAGTGTAGTGCGACCTTTGCACAGTGTTCAGCTAAAACTACAAGTTAGTGTATTGTGTCCTCCTTACAGTGTTCAGCTAAAGCTACAAGTTAGTTTAGTGTGACCTCTGCACAGTGTTCAGCTAAAGCTACAAGTTAGGGTAGTGGGTCCTCCTCACAGTGTTCAGCTAAAGCTACAAGTTAGTGTAGTGCGTCCTCCTCACAGTGTTCAGCTAAAACTACAAGTTAGTGTAGTGCGAGCTCTGCACAGTGTTCAGCTAAAGCTACCTGTAGAAGGTTGGTAGGATCCTATCACTACCACAGGCAGCTAAATAAGCTACAAATTAGTTTTTGCGAGCTCTGCACAGTGTTTAGCTAAAACTACAAGTTAGTGTAGTGCGAGCTCTGCACAGTGTTCAGCTAAAGCTACTTGTAGAAGGTTGGTGGTGTTTTCCTGATCCTATCACTACCGCAGGCAGCTAAATAAGCTACAAGTTATTTTTTTGCGAGCTCTGCACAGTGTTCAGCTAAAACTACAAGTTAGTGTAGTGCGAGCTCTGCACAGTGTTCAGCTAAAACTACAAGTTAGTGTAGTGCGACCTCTGCACAATGTTCAGCTAAAGCTACAAGTTAGTGTAGTGCGTCCTCCTCACAGTGTTCAGCTAAAACTACAAGTTAGTGTAGTGCGACCCTTGCACAGTGTTCAACTAAAGCTACAAGTTAGTGTACTGCGTCCTCCTCACAGTGTTCAGCTAAAGCTACAAGTTAGTTTAGTGTGACTTCTGCACAGTGTTCAGCTAAAGCTACAAGTTAGGGTAGTGCGTCCTCCTCTCAGTGTTCAGCTAAAGCTACAAGTTAGTGTAGTGCATCCTCCTCACAGTGTTCAGCTAAAACTACAAGTTAGTGTAGTGCGAGCTCTGCACAGTGTTCAGCTAAAACTACAAGTTAGTGTAGTGCGACCTCTGCACAATGTTCAGCTAAAGCTACAAGTTAGTGTAGTGCGTCCTCCTCACAGTGTTCAGCTAAAACTACAAGTTAGTGTAGTGCGACCTTTGCACAGTGTTCAACTAAAGCTACAAGTTAGTGTACTGCGTCCTCCTCACAGTGTTCAGCTAAAGCTACAAGTTAGTTTAGTGTGACCTCTGCACAGTGTTCAGCTAAAGCTACAAGTTAGGGTAGTGCGTCCTCCTCTCAGTGTTCAGCTAAAGCTACAAGTTAGTGTAGTGCATCCTCCTCACAGTGTTCAGCTAAAACTACAAGTTAGTGTAGTGCGAGCTCTGCACAGTGTTCAGCTAAAGCTACCTGTAGAAGGTTGGTGGTGTTTTCCTAATCCTATCACTACCGCAGGCAGCTAAATAAGCTACAATTTAGTTTTTTGTGAGATCTGCACACAAGGTTGGTGGTGTTCTCATACAACAGGCAGGCAGTTGATTTTGCTAGCTGCAGTATCAGTATATATGTATATATGTATATACGTCACATCTTAGTGCAGCTATAGGCCATTAGTATGTCTGGAAGGCCACAAGGAAAGACAGACAGTCACAAGCCAATAAAAGAGGACAAGCAGGCTCTGTGTCTAGAGGCAACAGTGCTGGTCGTGGAGACGGTGCATCCTCATCAGCACGTGGCCGTGGGACACGCTTGGCCTTTTTTTCGGCAGCTGGCCGCGTTGAGCCGCAACATGCGGAAGACTTGGTCGAGTGGATGACCAAGCCGTCCTCATCCTCCTCATCCTCTCTCACCCATGCTCAGGGTACTAACGCGGCCTCTTCCCTTGGCTCAATGGCATCAGTGACTCCTTCCCTAGCCCCACCATGTCCTCCTGAGGAGTCCCTCGAACTGTTTGACCACAGTGTTGGGTACATGCTCCAGGAGGATGCCCAGCGTTTAGAAGGCTTTGATGATGATACTGAGCTAGATGAAGTCAGTAATGTTAGCACGGACAGAGGGGGTGCCCAAGAAGGACAGCAATCTGGCAGTCATGCTCCCCCTGATGCAGCATACTGCCAGGTTTGCTCCAGTGATGAGGAGGGAGGGGATGATGAGGTCACTGACTCAACAGGGGTGACTGATAGGAGAGAGGAGGAGGAGGGGGAGGAGGAGGCACATCACCAATGAGGCAGGATGCCCCCCAGGGGCCAGCCTAAGGGCAGCACACTGACTGCATCCCACCCCAAAGCTCCACATGTGCAGGGCGCTGCTGTCTCTGCGTATTATTCCAAAAGTTCTTTGGTGTGGGCCTTTTTTGAGATGAGTGCATCAGATCGCACCGCTGCTATTTGCAACATATGTCTCAAGCGTATCTCGCGTGGCCAAAGCATCTCCCGCTTGGGCACCACATGCTTGACCAGACATATGTTGACCTGCCATGCAGTTCGTTGGCAAGCATATCTAAAAGACCCACAACAAAGAACAAAGAGGACCTCTCCTTGCTCCTCATCAGCTGAGATCTCCAACCCCACTATACCTTCAGTCCTCTTTGAGACCTACACTGAGAGGAATGAAGGTGTAGAATTAGGTGTGTCACAGCCAAGTACTTGTGGGCAATCTGCTTTCGGTACACCGACGTCAGATTGTACCAGGCAAATTTCCCTGCCCCAGGTGCTGCACCGCCGAAAGAAGTTCGTTACCAGTCAGCCACATGCCCAGCGGTTGAATGCTAGCTTGGCAAAATTGCTAGCACTTCAACTGCTGCCTTTTCAGTTGGTAGACTCTGCCCACTTCCGTGAGTTTGTGGAATGTGCGGTTCCTCAGTGGCAGGTACCCAAACCCCAATTTTTTTCACGGAAGGCGATTCCGTCTCTCTACCGGCATGTGGAAGGCAATTTCCATGCCTCGCTGGACAGGGCGGTCAGTGGTAGGATGCATATTACCGCTGACTCATGGTCCAGCAGGCATGGACAGGGATGTTACCTAAGTTTCACGGTGCATTGGGTGACTCTGCTGGCAGCTGGGAAGGATTCCGGCATGTGGAAGGCAATGTCCATGCCTCGCTGGACAGGGCGGTCAGCGGTAAGGTACATATTACCGCTGACTCATGGTCCAGCAGGCATGGACAGGGACGTTACCTAAGTTTCACGGCGCATTGGGTGACTCTGCTGGCAGCTGGGAAGGATGCAGGACAAGGTGCAGTAGTGTTGGAGGTTGTTCCGCCAACACACCTCAAAATGCCACTACTAATGATTGTGACACACCTCTCTCCTCCACCCCCTCCTCTTCTTCTTCCTCCATGGCCTCTTCCTGTGCTTTGTCCTCGGAACCAGCGGTGCTCCGTAGCCGTTCAAGGGGCTACGCAAGTATGCAGGCCAAAAGATGCCATGCGATGCTTGAGCTGGTGTGCTTGGGGGACAGGAGCCACACTGGGGCAGAGGTTCTGTCAGCTCTGCAGGGGCAGGTTCAGAGGTGGTTGATGCCACGCCAACTTAAGGCAGGAATGGCGGTTTGCGACAATGGCACCAACCTCCTCTCTGCCCTCCGACAGGGACAAATGACCCATGTGCCCTGTTTGGCTCACGTCCTTAACTTGGTGGTGCAGCGGTTCTTGGGCAGGTACCCGGGCTTACAGGATGTCCTGAGGCAGGCCAGGAAAGTCTGTGTGCATTTCCGCCGGTCATATAATGCCAGTGCTCGGCTGGCAGACCTCCAAAAGGAGTTTAACCTGCCCAGGAACCGCCTAATCTGTGACATGCCCACCAGGTGGAACTCAACGTTGGCCATGCTGCAGCGGCTGCACACACAGCAGAGGGCCATCAATGAGTACCTGTGCGACTATGGCACCAGGACAGGGTCAGGGGAGCTTGGTTTTTTTCCCCACGCCAGTGGGCCATGATCAGGGATGCATTCACTGTCCTGTCACCATTTGAGGAGGCTACGAGGATGGTGAGCAGTGACAGTGCATGCATCAGTGACACTGTCCCCCTTGTCCACCTGTTGGAGCACACTCTGCGTGGAATAATGGACAGGGCACTTGAGGCAGAACAAAGGCAGGAAGAGGAGGACTTCCTTAGCTCTCAAGGCCCCCTTTATCCAGACAGTGTTCCTGCGTGCCCGCCGATCACACAGGAAGAGGAGGAGGAGGAGGATTGTGTCAGTATGGAGGTGGAGCCTGGCACTCAGCATCAGCAGCAGTCTTTAAGGGATCAGTCCCAAGAAACACATGGACTTGTACGTGGCTGGGAGGAGGTGGCTGCGGACCATGTCATCCTTAGTTACCCAGAGGACTCCGGACCGAATGCCTCAGCAAACCTACGCTGCATGGCCTTCCTGATCCTGCAAAGCCTGCGTAAGGATCCTCGTATTTGTGGTATCAAGGAGAAGGACCAATACTGGCTGGCAACCCTCCTTCATCCACGTTACAAGGGAAAGGTTGTGGACCTTATCTTGCCATCGCAGAGGGAGCAGAGGATGAAACATCTTCGGGAGGCCTTGCAGAAAGGTCTGTGCAACGCGTTCCCAGAGACTGGGAGGTTACAAACTCCTGTTTCTGGACAACGTGTTGCTGAGGGTTAGGTCAGTCAAACAAGGAGCGGTGGAGAAGGTGGCCGTCTGATCGATGCGTTCAGACAATTTTTTAGTCCGCAGCCCCAAGGTATGATCGGTTCCAGCAACCATCACCAGTGTCTGTTTTACATGGTGCAGAAATACCTAGAGGCAAGATCTGACTTGGACACCTTTCCCACCGAAAATCCTCTGGGTTACTGGGTCTTGAGGATGGATCACTGGCCAGAGCTTGCACAGTATGCAATTGAGCTACTGGCCTGTCCTGCATCCAGCGTTCTTTCGGAACGCACAATCACAGGGTGCGTCTGTCCACCGACTCGGTCGATCGTCTGACCTTCATAAAAATGAATCAGTCTTGGATCACCACCAGCTACCAAGCACCTGATGCTGATGTAACCGAATAATTTTTTTTTAAATCTCAGATCCCTTCAAAGACTGCCTATGCTGATGCTGAGTGACTATACTGAGTAATTATCTTCTTCCTCCTCAATGATCACGCTGATAGCTTGTAAGAACATTTTTGGTTCTGGGCGCCGCCACCAGTGCCTTAGGCCCAATTTTTAAGCCCCTGTTTAACAGGGGCGTGTAATTATAATTTTTAAAGCAATACTTTGCAGCAGGGCTCGTTCCTGTGTTCCAACTAGAGTATCTGTGAGGGGTTGCAGTGTTGTGGCACCAGCACCAGTGCCTAAGGCCCAATTTTTGAGCCCCTGTTTAACAGGGGCGTGTAATTACAATTTTTGATGCAATACTTTGCAACAGGGCTCGTTCCTGCATTCCAACTAGAGTATCTATGAGGGGTTGCAGTGTTGTGGCACCAGCACCAGTGCCTAAGGCCCAATTTTTCAGCCCCTGTTCAACAGGGGCATGTAATTACAATTCTTGATCTAATATTTCACAGCAGGGCCCTGTGAGGGCTTACAGTGTTGTGGCCACAACAACACCTAAGGCCCAAATTTCTGCTGAGTATATAGGGCAGGCCCCTACTTTCAAAGATCCAACTTACAAACGACTCTTACTTGCAAACGGAAGGAGACAACAGGAAGTGAGATGAAATCTACCCCTAGGAAGGGTAATTCTCTCCTGTAAGAGTTAATATGGGAAAAACATTTCTCCTTTCCACTGATGCTTTATCACCAATCCTTGTTTCACAAAAAAAACAAATTTTCAAAAAACATTTGTCATTGGGACAAAAAATGAGGTGAAATCTTCTGAAGAGGAGCACAGACAGCAAAACAAATGTCACAGGGGTGATAACCCTTCCCTATGTTTTCCAAAAAGCTTAAAATAGATTTTTTGGCTGGAGCTAAACACATTAAAAAAGTACCAGTTCAAAATTACAAACAGATTCTACTTAACAACAAACCTACAGTCCCTGTCTTGTTTGCACTGTACTGCACTGCACTGCCTGTATACTGCTGTTCAGAGTACAGAGCCTGTATACTGCTGTTTCCTTTTTTAATTTGGGTGCGGGGTTCCCCTTAATATCCATACAAGACCCAAAGGGCCTGGTAATGGACTGGGGGGTACCCATGCCATTTGTCTCATTGATTTTCATCCATATTGCCAGGACCCGACATTACATTAAAGCCGCAAGCAGTTTTAAATGACTTTTTTTCCTTTAAAAATTACATTTTGTGCAGGGACTGTTCTAAGCACGGGAAACACGCGCCACTTTACAGGCATACTATAGACACCCCCCAGGTACGATATTTAAAGGAATTTTCACTTTTTTTTTACTTTAAGCATCATTAAAATCACTGCTCCTGAAAAAACGGCTGTTTTTAAAAGGTTTTTTTGCATTGATACATGTCCCCTGGGGCAGGACCCGGGTCCCCAAACCCTTTTTAGAACAATACCATGCAAATTAACCTTTAAAATGAGCACTTTTGATTTTGAACGTTCAAGTCCCATAGACGTCAATGGGGTTCTAACGTTCGTGCAAATTTTCCGTCCGTTCGCAGGTTCTGGTGCGAACCGAACCGGGGGGTGTTCGGCTCATCCCTAGTGGCTGTGTGTTGAAGTATTTTGAGGGGACAGCAAATTGACATTGTTATACAAGCTGTACACTCACAACTTTACGTTGTAGCAAAGTGTCATTTCTTCAGTGTTTTTACATGAAAAGATATAATAAAATATTTACAAGAATGTGAGGGGTGTTCATACTGTACATTTTTCACAGCCTGGCCACATAGAAAGGCCCAACATGCAGGGAGCACCATTAGGTGTTCTAGGAGCATAAATTACACAGCTAATTTCCTAAAGACCTATCACATTTTTGAAGGCCCTGGAGCACCAGGACAATGGAATTACCCACAAAATGACCCCATTTTGGAAAGCAAACACCCCAATGTATATTTTATCAGGCATTATGAGTCTTTTAAACGGTACATTTTTTCCAAGTCTTCGAAAAATGTGGGAAGAAAATTAAAACGTAATTTTTTTACACAAAGTGGTAAATTTATAAGATATTTCTAACACATAGCATGTATATAGCAAAAAAAAATTCTGCTACCCCAAAAAACATTCTGCTGCTCCTCCTGAGTAGGGATGAGCTTCGAGTTCGAGTCAAACTCATGTTCGACTCGAACATTGGCTGTTCGCAAGTTCGCCGAACAGCGAACAATTTGGGTGTTCGCGGCAAATTCAAATGCCGCGGAACACCCTTTAAAAGTCTATGGGAGAAATCAAAAGTGCTAATTTTAAAGGCTTATATGCAAGTTATTGTCATAAAAAGTGTTTGGGGACCTGGGTCCTGCCCCAGGGGACATGGATCAATGCAAAAAAAAGTTTTAAAAACGGACGTTTTTTCAGGAGCAGTGATTTTAATAATGCTTAAAGTCAAACAATAAAAGTGTAATATCCCTTTAAATTTCGTAGCTGGGGGGTGTCTATAGTATGCCTGTAAAGGGGCGCATGTTTCCTGTGTTTAGAACAGTCTGACAGGAAAATTACATTTTGAAGGAAAAAAACACATTTAAAACTACCCGCGGCTATTGCATTGCCGACAATACACATAGAAGTTCATTGATAAAAACGGCATGGGAATTCCCCACAGGGCAACCCCGAACCAAAATAAAAAAAAAAAATGATGTGGGAGTCCCCCTAAATTCCATACAAGGCCCTTCAGGTCTGGTATGGATTTTAAGGGGAACCCCGCGCCAAAAAAAAAAAACGGCGTGGGGTTCCCCCAAGAATCCATACCAGACCCTTATCTGAGCACGCAACCTGGCAGGCTGCAGGAAAAGAGGGGGGGGCGGGAGTGCAGCCCCCCTCCTGAACCGTACCAGGCCACATGCCCTCAACATTGGGAGGGTGCTTTGGGGTAGCCCCCCAAAACACCTTGTCCCCATGTTGATGAGGACAAGGGCCTTTAACAAGGGGACCCCCAGATCCCTCCCCCCCCCCTGTGTGAAATGGTAAGGGGGTACTTACCCCTACCATTTCACTAAAAAACTGTCAAAAATGTTAAAAATGACAAGAGACAGTTTTTGACAATTCCTTTATTTAAATGCTTCTTCTATCTTCCTTCATCTTCTTCTGGTTCTTCTGGCTCTTCTGGTTCTTCCTCCAGCGTTCTCGTCCAGCATCTCCTCTGCGGCGTCTTCTATCTTCTTCTACTCGGGCCGCTCCGCACCCATGGCATGGGGGGGGCTCCCGCTCTTCTCTTCATCCTCTTCTTCATCTCTTCTTCCTTCTTCTCTTCTCCATTTTCTTCTCTGGGCCACTCCGCATCCATGCTGTGGCATGGAGGGAGGCTCCCGCTGTGTGACAGCGTCTCTTCGTCTGACGGTTCTTAAATAACAGGGGGCGGGGCCACCCGGTGACCCCGCCCCCCTCTGACGCACATTGACTTGACGGGACTTCCCTGTGACGTCACGGGGAATGCCACAGGGAAGTCCCGTCATGTCCCGTGCGTCAGAGGGGGAGGGGTCACCGGGTGGCCCCGCCCCCTGTTATTTAAGAACCGTCAGACGAAGAGACGCCGTCACACAGCGGGAGCCTCCCTCCATGCCACAGCATGGATGCGGAGCGGCCCGGAGAAGAAAATGAAGAAGAGAAGAAGAGAAGAAGGAAGAAGAGATGAAGAAGAAGATGAAGAGAAGAGCGGGAGCCTCCCCCCATGCCATGGGTGCGGAGCGGCCTGAGGAGAAGAAGATAGAAGACGCCGCAGAGGAGATGCTGGACGAGAACGCCGGAGGAAGAGCCAGAAGAGCCAGAAGAACCAGAAGAAGATGAAGGAAGATAGAAGAAGCCTTTAAATAAAGGAATTGTCAAAAACTGTCTCTTGTCATTTTTAACATTTTTGACAGTTTTTTAGTGAAATGGTAGGGGTAAGTACCCCCTTACAATTTCACACAGGGGGGGCGGGATCTGGGGGTCCCCTTGTTAAAGGGGGCTTCCAGATTCCGATAAGCCCCCCGCCCGCAGACCCTCACAACCACCGGCCAGGGTTGTGGGGATGAGGCCCTTGTCCTCATCAACATGGGGACAAGGTGTTTTGGGGGGCTACCCCAAAGCACCCTCCCAATGTTGAGGGCAAGTGGCCTGGTACGGTTCAGGAGGGGGGGGGGCGCACTATCGTCCCCCCCTCTTTTTCTGCGGCCTGCCAGGTTGCGTGCTTGGATAAGGGTCTGGTATGGAATTTAGGGGGAACCCCACGTCATTTTTTTTTAAAATTTTGGCCGGGGTTCCCCTTAATATCCATACCAGACCCTTCTATGTGGGTCTGGTATGGATATTAAGGGGAACACTTCTATGTGTATTGTCGGCAATGCAATAGCCGCGGGTAGTTTTAAATGTGTTTTTTCCTTCAAAATGTCATTTTGCTGTCAGACTATTCTAAACACAGGAAACATGCGCCCCTTTACAGGCATACTATAGACACCCCCCAGCTACGAAATTTAAAGGGATATTACACTTTTATTGTTTGACTTTAAGCATTATTAAAATCACTGCTCCTGAAAAAACGGCCATTTTTAAAACTTTTTTTGCATTGATCCATGTCCCCTGGGGCAGGACCCAGGTCCCCAAACACTTTTTATGACAATAACTTGCATATAAGCCTTTAAAATTAGCACTTTTTATTATTCATGTTCGTGTCCCATAGACTTTAACAGTGTTCGCGTGTTCGAACAAACTTTTTTCCTGTTCGCATGTTCTGGTGCGAACCGAACAGGGGGGTGTTCGGCTCATCCCTACTCCTGAGTATGGTCATACACCATGTGTGAGACTTTTACACAGCCTGGCCACAAAGAGAGGTCCAACATTGAAGTAGTACCTTCAGGCATTCTAGGAGCATAAATTACACAACTAATTTCATTCCTACCTATTACACTTTTGAAGGTCCTGAAGCAGGTCTTGAACGACTACGGAGCACCGCTGGTTCCGAGGAAGAGGCCATGGAGGAAGAAGAAGAGGAGGGGGTGGAGGAGAGAGGTGTGTCACAATCATTAGCATTTTGGAGGTGTGGTGGCGGAACAACCCCCAACACTACTGCACCTTGTCCTGCATCCTTCCCAGCTGCCAGCAGAGTCACCCAATGCGCCGTGAAACTTAGGTAACGTCCCTGTCCATGCCTGCTGGACCATGAGTCAGTGGTAATATGCACCTTACCGCTGACTGCCCTGTCCAGCGAGGCATGGATATTGCCTTCCACATGCCGGTAGAGAGCCGGAATCGCCTTCCGTGAGAAAAAGTGGCATTTGGGTACCTGCCACTGAGGAACCGCATATTCCACAAACTCACGGAAGGGGGCAGAGTCTACCAACTGAAAAGGCAGCAGTTGAAGTGCTAGCAATTTTGCCAAGCTAGCATTCAACCGCTGGGCATGTGGATGGCTGGGAGCAAACTTCTTTCGGCGGTGCAGCAGCTGGGGCAGGGAAATTTGCCTGGTACAATCTGACGTCGGTGTACCGAAAGCAGATTGCCCACAAGTACTTGGCTGTGACACACCTAATTCTACACCTTCATTCCTCTCACTGCAGGTCTCAGAGAGGACTGGAGGTCTAGTGGGGTTGGAAATCTCAGCTGATGAGGAGCAAGGAGAGATCCTCTTTGTTCTTTGGTGTGGGTCTTTTAGATACGCTTGCCAACGAACTGCATGGCAGGTCAACATATGTCTGGTCAAGCATGTGGTACCCAAGCGGGAGATGTTTTGGCCACGTGAGATACGCTTGAGACATATGTTGCAAATAGCAGCGGTGCGATCTGATGCACTCGTCTCAAAAAAGGCCCACACCAAAGAACTTTTTGAATAACGCGCAGAGACTGCAGCGCCCTGCACATGTGGAGCTTTGGGGTGTGATGCAGTCAATGTGCTGCCCTTAGGCTGGCCCCTGGAGGGCATCCTGCCTCGTTGGTGATGTGCCGCCTCCTCCTCCTCTCTCCTATCAGGCACCCACGTTGAGTCAGTGACCTCATCATCCCCTCCCTCCTCATCACTGGAGCAAACCTGGCAGTATGCTGCAGCAGGGGGAGCATGACTGCCAGATTGCGGTCCTTCTTGGGCACCCCCTCTGTCCGTGCTCATGTTACTGCCTTCATCGAGCTCAGTATCATTATCAGAGCCTTCCAAACGCTGGGCATCCTCCTGGAGCATGTACCCAACACTGTGGTCAAACAGTTCGAGGGACTCCTCAGGAGGACATGGTGGAGCTAGGGAAGGAGTCACTGATGACATTGAGCCGAGGGAAGAGGCCGCTGCTTTGCCAGACAAAGCACCCTGGGCATGGGTGAGAGAGGATGAGGAGAATGAGGATGGCTTGGTCACCCACTCGACCAAGTCTTCCGCATGTTGCGGCTCAACACGGCCAGCTGCCGAAAAAAAGGCCAAGCGTGTCCCATGGCCACGTGCTGATGAGGATGCACCGTCTCCACGACCAGCACTAGACACAGAGCCTGCTTGCCCTCTCTTATTGGCTTGTGACTGTCTGCCTCTCCTTCTTGGCCTTCCAGACATACTAATGGCCTGTAGCTGCACTAAGCTGGGATATATATATATATATATATATATGTACTGATACTGCAGCTAGCAAAATCAACTGCTTGCCTGTAGTATGAGAACACCACCAACCTTCTAGAGGTAGCTTTAGCTGAACACTGTGAGGTGGACGCACCCCACTAACTTGTAGGTTTAGGTGAACACTGTGAGCAGGACGCACTGCACTAACTGTAAATAGTCTAGCTGCCTGACCGTGGTACTAATAGGATCAAAAGAACACCAGTAATTTTCTTCAGGTAGCTTTATATACTGTAACAAGACAAGCCTGCCTGTCAGTAGGAAGATAACAGGAACGGATCTAGCTGAACACTGTGAGCAGGACGCACTGTACTAAATGTAAGTAGTCTAGCTGCCTGACCGTGGTACTAATAGGATCAAAAGAACACCAGTAATTTTCTTTAGGTAGCTGTTAATACTGTAACAAGACAAGCCTGCCTGTCAGTAGGAAGATAACAGGAACGGATCTAGCTGAACACTGTGAGCAAGACGCACTGTACTAAATGTAAATAGTCTAGCTGCCTGACCGTGGTACTAATAGGATCAAAAGAACACCAGTAATTTTCTTTAGGTAGCTTTATATACTGTAACAAGACAAGCCTGCCTGTCAGTAGGAAGATAACAGGAACGGATCTAGCTGAACACTGTAAGCAGGACGCACTGTACTAAATGTAAATAGTCTAGCTGCCTGACCGTGGTACTAATAGGATCAAAAGAACACCAGTAATTTTCTTTAGGTAGCTGTTAATACTGTAACAAGACAAGCCTGCCTGTCAGTAGGAAGATAACAGGAACGGATCTAGCTGAACACTGTGAGCAGGACGCACTGTACTATATGTAAATAGTCTAGCTGCCTGACCGTGGTACTAATAGGATCAAAAGAACACCAGTAATTTTCTTTAGGTAGCTGTTAATACTGTAACAAGACAAGCCTGCCTGTCAGTAGGAAGATAACAGGAACGGATCTAGCTGAACACTGTGAGCAGGACGCACTGCACTAAATGTAAATAGTCTAGAAGATAACAGGAACGGATCTAGCTAAACTGAATACAGTGTATATATATATATATATATATACATATATACAACACCTGGGATGCATATATATACACAATACACTGTAAGTGCAGCTAACTGACTGACTGTTCTGCCTAATCTATCTAACTCAAATCAAATGACACTGTCTCTCTGTCTATCTCTTTCAACGCCGGAACACACACTACACAGGGCCGCCGTGCAGGCGGCCTAATATAGTGTGGGGCGTGTACTAAATCCCCTGAGCCATAATTGGCCAAAGCCTCCTTGGCTTTGGCCAATTAAGGCTCTCTGTTCAGGCGGCGCTGTGATTGGCCAAGCATGCGGGTCATAGTGCATGCTTGGCCAATCATCAGCAAGCAATGCACTGCGATGCCGCAGTGAATTATGGGCCGTGACACGCCACACGAATTTGGCGCGAACGGCCCATATCGTTCGCAATTCGGCGAACGACCGAACAGCCGATGTTCAAGTCGAACATGGGTTCGACTCGAACACGAAGCTCATCCCTAATCGCTAGAAGACGACCATTACGGTCCCCTTGTTCAAAGAACATTTGTTTATTCCGATGTAGATCTAATCTGGTGATCTCAGTAAGATGGAGATGTAGCTTACGTTTTGCAGCATTCAGGAGGTCAAAATGGATATTAGTAGGGTCAGTAGTATAAATATCAGACTGACGTTGCACAGCTTGCTGTAGCGCTGTTGCAACGGCTGCCTGTTCCCTGCGAATCCCAGAAATAGAGGAGATATATTGTCCCCTGGAAAAGGCCTTGAAGGCGTCCCATATCATTGCAACAGAGGAGGATCCCTCATTAAACTCCCAATATTCCGCCAGTCGTGGTGTGATATTGGTCGTCAGGTCTACATGAGAAAGCCAGTGGGTCCCCAAGCGCCATAGGGCTGCTGTTCTATAGGATGGGGCATGAATTTTAAGAAGTAATGGCGAATCATCTGAGAGTCCGCTGGGTAGATATGATACATCTAATACATCAGACAGCATAGTCGGATTAGCAAAGGCGAGGTCAATACGAGAAGAGGTTTTATATGTGGCAGAAAAATAAGAGTAAGCTCTAGTCTCAGGATGTTTCCACCTCCAGACCTTAGTTACGCCCATTACTTGAGCCCAGGTAAGTAAATCTGTAGAAAATTGTTTTGGGGGAACAGGTCTGTCCAGGTCAGGGGCCATAATAGCATTGAAATCACCCATCAACAACAGTTTTGCCGGATAATACGAAATTACTTTCTCCAAGATTAAGTATAGGGTGGACGAAGAAAAAGGAGGGGGAATATACACCCCTACTACTATATATCGCGTACCCCACACCGTAAATACTATTATTACATATTTGCCTTGGGGATCAGTATAGACCTGTTCTATTATACATGGAAGAGATTTACTGATTAATATCGATACTCCTCTTGCATATGTAGAATAAGAAGAATGAAAGGCTTGCTGAATCCATGGCTTTTTTAGTGCCAAACACTTGCTGCCCCTGAGATGCGTCTCCTTTAAAAGCACCATATGTGGAGAATGTAATTTAAGGTATCTAAAAAGTATCGCCCTCTTAAACTTAGAATTAAGTCCCCGAACATTCCAGGATAATATTCTGAAAACGGAGACATCACGTGTCGTCATTATACGTCAAATTATAAATGAAAGAAGGAGAAGTAGAAAGCAAATTTAATCTAGGTGTACACCCTAATGTACATCTCAGGGGTAGCACCAATCCAGGGAGTCTATACCTGGTAATAGCATAACCAATGCATAACCAATCATTCCAAACAAAAACATATACACATACAACACCAATAAACAATACCCAAGATGACAAAAGGGTATCTATCCTGCCCTCATCTGGTAGCCAGATCAGGCTTTTACCCAAAAAAACAAAAAAGGAAACCCTAAAAAATGTAGTTAGCAACAGTTTGTTAGTAACCGCTTGGTGCTGTAGCGCAGCACCTAGGTAGGGGAAATCTGGTTCAGAAATCGGGGGGAAAAAAATAAACAAATAAATAAAAAAATAAATAAAACAGAGAAAAGAAAACAAACAGCTCCGAGCATCAATTGAAGCAGCTTTCCCAATACCTATGGGGTAAAAAAAAGGTGATTGCTTGTCGGCCATGGCCAACACTAAAAAAGGGTCTAGGAAAGGAGGGGGGGGGGAAGAGGGAAAGGAGGGAGGGGAGGGGAATTATTTATTACCTATTGCCATTGATTTCAGCTAGTCCCTCAAAAAAAAAAGAGAAAACGGAAGGGGGGCTTCTATACTGAAACAGACACAAGCCGACCTAGAATGCAAGATAATATGATATAATAATAATGGGAATTGATACAATTGATACAAATTTAATACAAGGGAAAGACAAAATTGTGCATCATCTTTAGAAGAGGCTTCCTTCTGGGACGACAAGCATGCAGACCAATTTGATGCAGTGTGAGGTATATGGTCTGAGCACTGGCAGACTGACCCTCCCACCCCTTCAACCTCTGCAGCAATGCTGGCAGCACTCATACATCTATTTCCCAAAGACAACCTCTGGATATGACGCTGAGCATGTGCACTCTTCTTATTTGGTCGACCATGCCGAGGCCTGTTCTGAATGGAACCTGTCCTGTTAGACTGCTGTATGGTCTTGGCCACCGTACTGCAGCTCGGTTTCAGGGTCTTGGCAATCTTGTTATAGGCTAGGCAATCTTTATGTAGAGCAACAATTCTTTTTTTTAAGATCCTCAGAGAGTTCTTTGCCATGAGGTGCCATGTTGAACTTCCAGTGACCAGTATGAGAGAGTGAGAGCGATAACACCAAATTTAACACACCTGCTCCCCATTCACACCTGAGACCTTGTAACACTAACGAGTCACATGACACCGGGGACAGAAAATGGCTAATTGGGCCCAATTTGGACATTTTCACGTAGGGGTGTAATCACCTTTGTTGCCAACGGTTTAGACATTAATGGCCGTGTGTTGAGTTATTTTGAGGGGACAGCAAATTTTTCACTGTTATACAAGCTGTACACTCACTACTTTATGTTGTAGCAAAGTGTAATTTCTTCTGTGTTGTCACATGAAAAGATATAATAAAATATTCAAAAAATGTGAGGGGTGTACTCACTTTTGTGAGATACTGTATATTTGAGGCATGGACTGCAGATAGCTACTCAGGTACTCTGATGGGCTGCAGATAGATACTTGGGTACTCTGATGGACTGGTGACAGGTACATGTGTACTCTAATGGGCTGGTGACAGGTACTTGTGTACTCTGATGGGCTGGTGACAGGTACTCTGATGGGCTGGTGACAGGTACTCGGGTACTCTGATTGGTTCTTGACAGGTACTCGGGTAATCTGATGGGCTGGTGACAGGTACTCAGGTACTTTGATGGGCTGGTGGTAGGTACCCCGGTACTCTGATGGGCTGGTGACAGGTACTCGGGTAATCTGATGGGCTGCAGATAGATACTTGGGTACTCTGATGGGCTGGTGACATGTACTTGTGTACTCTGATGGGCTGGTGACAGGTACTCTGATGGGCTGGTGACAGGTACTCGGGTAATCTGATGGGCTGGTGACAGGTACTCGGGTATTCTGATGGGCTGGTGACAGGTACTCGGGTATTCTGATGGGCTTGTGACAGGAACTCAGGTACTCTGATGGGCTGGTGACAGGTACTCGGGTACTCTGATGGGCTGGTGACAGAAACTTAGGTATTCTGATGGGCTGGTGACAGGTACTCGGTTACTCTGATTGGCTCTTGACAGGTACTCGGGTAATCTGATGGGCTGGTGATAGGTACTCGAGTACTCTGATGGGCTGGTGATAGGTACTCGAGTACTCTGATGGGCTGGTGACAGGTACTCAGGTACTCTGATAGACTGGTGGCAGGTACCCAGGTACTCTGATGGGCTGGTGACAGGTACTCTGGTAATCTGATTGGCTGCAGATAGTTACTCAGGTACTCTGATGGGCTGGTGACAGGTACTCGGGTACTCTGATGAGCTGCAGATAGATACTTGGGTACTCTGATGGGCTGCAGATAGATACTTGGGTACTCTGATGGGCTGCAGATAGATACTTGGGTACTCTGATGGGCTGGTGACAGGTACTCTGATGGGCTGGTGACAAGTACTCGGGTACTCTAATGGGCTGGTGACAGATACTCGGGTACTCTGATGGGCCAGTGACAGGTACTCGGGTACTCTGATTGGCTCTTGACAGGTACTCGGGTACTTTGATGGGCTGGTGGTAGGTACCCAGGTACTCTGATGGGCTGGTGACAGGTACTCGGGTAATCTGATGGGCTGCAGATAGATACTTGGGTACTCTGATGGGCTGGTGACATGTACTTGTGTACTCTGATGGGCTGGTGTCAGGTACTCTGATGGGCTGGTGACAAGTACTCGGGTACTCTGATGGGCTGGGGACAGGTACTTGGGTACTCTAATGGGCTGGTGACAAGTACTTGGGTACTCTGATGGGCTGGTGACAGGTACTCGGGTACTCTGATGGGCTGGTGACAGGAACTCAGGTACTCTGATGGGCTGGTGACAGGTACTTGTGTACTCTGATGGGCTGGTGACAGGTACTTGTGTACTCTGATGGGCTGGTGACAGGTACTCTGATGGGCTGGTGACAGGTACTCGGCACTCTAATGGGCTGGTGACAGGTACTCGGGTACTCTGATTGGTTCTTGACAGGCACTCGGGTAATCTGATGGGCTGGTGACAGGTACTCAGGTACTTTGATGGGCTGGTGGTAGGTACCCCGGTACTCTGATGGGCTGGTGACAGGTACTCAGGTAATCTGATGGGCTGCAGATAGACACTTGGGTACTCTGATGGGCTGGTGACATGTACTTGTGTACTCTGATGGGCTGGTGACAGGTACTCTGATGGCTGGTGACAAGTACTCGGGTACTCTGATGGGCTGGTGACAGGTACTCGGGTACTTTGATGGGCTGGTGACAGGTACTCGGGTATTCTGATGGGCTCATGACAGGAACTCAGGTACTCTGATGGGCTGGTGACAGGTACTCGGGTACTCTGATGGGCTGGTGACAGGTACTCGGGTAATCTGATGGGCTGCAGATAGATACTTGGGTACTCTGATGGGCTGGTGACATGTACTTGTGTACTCTGATGGGCTGGTGACAGGTACTCTGATGGCTGGTGACAAGTACTCGGGTACTCTGATGGGCTGGTGACAGGTACTCGGGTACTTTGATGGGCTGGTGACAGGTACTCGGGTATTCTGATGGGCTGGTGACAGGAACTCAGGTACTCTGATGGGCTGGTGACAGGTATTCGGGTACTCTGATGGGCTGGTGACAGAAACTCAGGTATTCTTATAGGCTGGTGACAGGTACTCGGGTACTCTGATTGGCTCTTGACAGGTACTCGGGTAATCTGATGGGCTGGTGATAGGTACTCGAGTACTCTGATGGGCTGGTGACAGGTACTCAGGTACTCTGATAGGCTGGTGGCAGGTACCCAGGTACTCTGGTAATCTGATTGGCTGCAGATAGTTACTCAGGTACTCTGATGGGCTGGAGACAGGTACTCGGGTACTCTGATGGGCTGGTGACAGGAACTCAGGTACTCTGATGGACTGGTGGCAGGTACTCGGGTACTCTGATTGGCTCTTGACAGGTACTCGGGTAATCTGATGGGCTGGTGACAGGTACTCGAGTACTCTGATGGGCTGGTGACAGGTACTCAGGTACTCTGATGGGCTGGTGGCAGGTACCCAGGTACTCTGATGGGCTGGTGACAGGTACTCTGGTAATCTGATTGGCTGCAGATAGTTACTCAGGTACTCTGATGGGCTGGAGACAGGTACTCGGGTACTCTGATGGGCTGCAGATAGATACTTGGGTACTCTGATGGGCTGCAGATAGATACTTGGGTACTCTGATGGGCTGGTGACAGGTACTCTGATGGGCTGGTGACAGGTACTTGGGTACTATAATGGGCTGGTGACAGGTACTCGGGTACTCTGATGGGCTGGTGACAGATACTCGGATGGGCTGGAGACAGGTACTCGGGTACTCTGATGGGCTGCAGATAGGTACTTGGGTACTCTGATGGGCTGGTGACAGGTACTTGGGTACTCTGATGGGCTGGTGACAGGTATGCGGGTACTCTGATGGGCTAGTGACAGGTATGCGGGTACTCTGATGGGCTAGTGACAGGTACTCGGATAATCTGATGGGCTTGTTACAGGTACTCGGGTAGTCTGATGGGCTGGTGACAGGTACCCGTGTACTCTGATGGGCTGGTGACAGGTACTTTGATGGGCTGGTGACAGGTCCTCTTTATTACTGGGGGGCAATCAGTGTGTGCTGGTGTGCACTGTGAGCAGTAACCACAATCTCCTAACAGCTTGTTAGCGGTTTGTTTACATTCTGTGACCGGCTGTGATTGGACACAGCCAGTCACGTGGTAAAGAGACAATTTCATTGGCTCTTTACCGTGATCGTGATGGGCTGTATCAGGGTGACAAGCCTCATCCCTGATCGCCGTTCTGTGCACCCCTAGAGGTCCGCACAAGTGCCGTTCATGAGGACAGTGCATGTGACCGGCAGTAATTGGACACAGCCGGTCACGTGTTAAAGAGCCAATTTTTTTGGCTCTTTACACTGATCTGGGATGGGCTGTGTCACAAGGGACATGCCTCATCCCCAATCGCCGTGCTGCGGGGGCCCACAGGAGCGGTGAGAATGGGAGGACGTCATATGATGCCCGCCCAGGATGGGGGAGTGTTCCTGCCAGCGTCATTTTACTATGGCCTGGTATGGAAGTGGTTAAGTTGTCCTATAAGATTTTTCATATGTGTAACCAAAAGGTGAAAGGTCCTTCCCTTGCCAACTCCCCTAATGCCTCATTGTGCCATGCTCCACAGCTGGAGGACCTCTATAAACTCCCAGGTGTTAGCTTCTGGGAGAGATATGACAGTACGTATGCCCATCAACTGTATAGTAGTGGTGTAATTAAATTATTTTTGTCCCAGCAGTTGGAATTTGGAGTTCCAGACAATTTTATGTTTTCTTATGTGCAGCTGCCCGATGCAGTCGCTGCACAGTTTGGGTTGAAAGAGGTTTCCTTGCAGCCTGTTTTTAAATGAAGATGACCACTTCCAGTGAATTTCCTAGATACTATTTGATTTTACTTTATTCCTCTCACTCAAGGATGGAAAGGATTTGGAGGGAATGGCAAACTGATATTTCTTCACTCACTGAAGAAGCCTGGGCATTTGTTGTGACCCAACTTCCCATGGTCATCTTGGCTAGCGATAAATTGATCCAGCAAAAACACTTACATAGAATCTATTATACTCCTAGTATGCAATTTAAAATGGGGAAAATTGACTTTCCAGAATGCCCACAATGCAAAGATTCGTAATTCATCACTGAATATCACTTTCATCCAGTCATCCACAGTCCATGATTGCTTCTCTTTCGCCTACTGTAACCTTGTATGTTTTCTGTTTAGAATCTGCATTGGGCAGGGTGATGATGCTGGAACTTTTGTTTGGTGGCGTTCTAATGAAATGTATGAAGATGACTGCCTGAAGAAAACATGCAAATTTCCACAGTCATTGATGATATGGGGTTACATGTAGGGTAAAGGTACAGGGCTGAGGACAGTCATTAAATCTTCAATAAATGCACAAGTTTATATTGAGGATTTGGACACTTTTCTTATTCCATCAATTAAAGGATGTTTGGTGATGATGTTATCATTTTTCAGGATGTAATCTGATGCAGATGTTTGTTTTAGAACTGCAAAGTACATGGTGATTCCATAATATTTTCCTCAGAATTGAGTGATTCCGTGTTTTTTCCTCTGCTTAATCTGCAAAAACAGTTGCAACTGACTACAGTTTTATTTCTTTTTTTTCTTCTGTTAACTGTTTCTTAAAGCCAGAAGGTTGGAATGTTAAATGAAAATAGCTTTGAGGCATGTCTGTAATTTATTCTGCAATGTCTCATGCTAAAATGTCTGCTATTGCAGGCAACCAAATTCCAAAATTCAAGAAAATATGGAATCCATGGATAAAGACTCATTTACCCCCAAATTTCAATGATTCAGTACTTCAGCCATGGCAATTGATTATTTAACTGATTACCTGATTACTTAACAAAACCGTGTAACCACATTTTTATTCATACATGGAATAAATACGCAGAACCATGCTCTGGTACCTGGACCGACCTTGTGAACTTACTCTGTATCTATTCTTTCTTCTCCTTCCTTTTCTCTTACTTCTCTTTTTTTTAATCTCATTTTATGTTATGGTACAATATTTGTTCATCCACATCTGCTCTATATTAATACATACTAGACCGATATATGTACTACCGTATATATGATATATATGTACTATGTACGTTTTTTAAGATATCTTTTGTTAGATATTTATAGTTACAACTTTCATACTTATCAGATAAAGTAACAACATTAATTAATTAAATGTATGTGATGAAGTTTAATGCAAACAATAACACACTATGTTACTTATATATATATATATAATTTGTTTTATTGTTTAACAAAGAGCTTATGTTTACACATCCTTGTACATGTAACCAATGGACTTTCATTTTATTGTGCAATCAATAAACCTTTTTGACAAGAAAAAAAAAGAAAGAAAATAGCTTTGAGGCATGTCTGTAATTTGTTTTTTTTACACAATTAAACAATTGATTGAACCAAGAGTGGTGATTCCATACTTTTTTGCCAGGGGTTGTTCATGTGCTGTACCTACTTGTATTAATGTATTGAGATGTGTATTGTTAAAATATTAATTGATGTACATCATTGTGCCTTATTATCATGCCTGTATGCTGTATGCTTGGAAAAATTCATTACATTTGACTTTAAAAAAACAAAAAAAACAAAAACTAATTAAAAGGTGCACTTTTATGGTACCTACAAAAATGAGTCAATTTATTCAAATAAAACATATTTAAATAGAGATAAATAGAGCAACATTGCACAGTAGCTTTCTTTTGGAATGAGGAGGGTCCATCAATAATTAGAAACAGTATTTTTTGTATATCATGCCTACATGCAAAATACTGGCAATTGAGGGGTTAATGTGTTTTTTTAATTTTTAAAAACATTTTTTTTTTTAGTTTAGTTTAGTTTAGTTTAGCAAAATCAGAAATAAAAGAACAATACACAATAATGATACATACAATGGATGTGATGGCAATGGAAGCTAAGACATTCTACCAACCCACTAAGAAAAAAGGAAGCATGCAACATCATATTAAATGTACATTGGTGGCTGGAGGAACTTACATAAATGATTCTTCTGTGTGTATATTTTGACTCTAGCAGTTCATATTAAATTGTTGGCATCTATGGTTACATTTTCTTGTAATCATGAGCCTGTGTTAGTAAATTGTACCAATTTACTAACACAGGCCCATGATTACAAGAAAATGGTTTATATATTTACATAGTTACATAGTAGGTAAGGTTGAAAAAAGACACAAGTCCATCAAGTCCATTCTATGTGTGTGATTTTATGTCAGTATTACATTGTATATCCCTGTATGTTGTGGTCGTTCAGGTGCTTATCTGAGTTTCTTTAACCTCCCTGGCAGTATGATTATTTCAGATTTTAGGTGCTGAAAGCGGTACAATTATTTTGCATGGAAATTTAGTGTTTTATATTGTAGGCCTGTAATTCTTAACAATAACACACTTAAATCTGTTCAAACAAGAGTCTAGTAGATATCCCGGGTATGATGAAGTTTGATATAATAATAATGATAAAATAAATTTCCCCACGATTCACTATCGCTCAATTCTGCAAGTGTTCTAATTTACTATCGCTGTTTTCTAGCTGGTCTAAAGCCACTTTTGACGTAAAGGGACACTTTTTGGTTGCTATGGACAATCTCCAGTTTCCAGGCAGAAAGAACAGTGTATATATAACATAAAACTGCATGCAGGGCATGGGCAAAAGCACTGGGGACAAAAGGGATGTGAAATAATTTCATACAGTTCTGTAAGATTACAATACTGTATGTTTTATGGTTTGTACATTTTTTGGAATTTGCCACCAGGCTCCGTCCCCGTGCATTGCAATGCTCGCAGGGAATGGAGCCTGGCACTAGGAGGCTTCGGAGGAGACAGAGCCTGCAGACACAGCGGGGGACATCGCAGGATCCTGAGGACAAGGTAAGTAACGCTGCACCAGGATCCTGCAATGTAATCCCAACTGTGGCTCGGGGTTACCCCTAATGGGACTGAAATTTAACCCCGAGCCACACTCGGGAAAACCGTCAGGGAGGCTACACTATCGATGCTCCCCTCTCAAGTGTCTCTTTTCCAGAGAAAATAAGTTCAGTGCTCGTAACCTTTCTTCATAACTAATATCCTCAAGTCCTTTTATTAGTTTTGTTGCCCTCTCGGTACTCGCTCCATTTCCAGCACATCCTTCATGAGGACTGGTGCCCAGAACTGGAAAGCATACATCAGGTGTGGCCAGACCAGAGTCGTGTAGAGTGGGAGTATTACCTCTATATCTCTGGAGTTAATCCCCTTTTTAATACATGCCAATATTCTGTTTGCTTTGTCAGCAGCAGCTTGGCATTGCATGTCATTGCTGAGCCTAACATCTACTAGGACCCCCAGGTCCTTTTCCATCCTTGATTCCCCCAGTGGTTCTCCCCCCAGTGAGTAGATTGCATTCATATTTTCCACATCCTGCTGAGAAGTTATTGCCCTGCTTAGCTTAGTATCGTCCGCAAATACAGTGATTGAGCTGTTCACCCCATCCTCCAGGTCGTTTATGAATAAATTAAATAGGATTGGTCCCAGGACAGAACCCTGGGGGGCCCCACTTTCCACCCCTGACCATTCCAAGTACTCCCCATTTATCACTACCCTCTGAACTCACCCTTGTAGCCAGTTTTCAATCCATGTACTTGCCCTATGGTGCATGCCAACTGAACTTACTTTGTACAGTAAATGGTAATGGGGAACTGTGTCAAATGCTTTTTCAAAATCCAGATACACCACGTCTACGGGCCTTCCTTTATCTAGATGGAAGCTCACCTAGAAGGTTAATAGATTGGTTTGGCAAGAACCATTCTTCATGAATTCATCCTGATTACTGCTAATGAAACCGTTTTCATTACTAAAATCTTACAAGGCATCAATAATTAATTATATTTCACTTACACTTGTCTTAATTGAGTATAATGCATTTCTTACTTCTTTGTTTCTCAAGCTGTAAATTATTGGGTTGAGAAGGGGAGTTACCACTGCATAGAACACTGATATATATTTGTCAAATTCAAATACCTGGCCTTTTGGTGATCTCACATATATCAATATAACAGATCCATAATAAATAACTACCACTGTAATATGAGCCACACAAGTAGAAAAGGCTTTACTCTTTCCAGATGAAGATGCTATGCCTAAAACAGTCAATATAATCTGCACATATGAAATAATAGTAAACAGCAAGCAACCAAAAACAATGAGCCAAACCATAATAAAGAAATAGGTCTTTAGTTTAGAAGTGTCTGTGCAGGACCTGCTCAGTAAGGGTATCACATCACAAAAGAAATGATCAATCTGGTTTGAGCCACAAAATGGTAAACCGTAAAACCAATAAATAGGTAAAACTGAGCCTAAAAGACTGCATAACCAACACCCCACAGCTAACTGACAACAGAGTACAGGGTTCATGATTGTTGAATATCTTAATGGATTGCAAATGGCTAGATATCTATCGTATGCCATGACTGCAAGAAAGTAATTTTCGATAGCTCCAAGCACAAAAAAGAAGTAACACTGGACAATACAACCAATAACTGATATTCTTTGTGTTGAATAAAGAAAATCCTCTAACATCTTTGGAAGTGTGACTGATATATACCAGATTTCTAGGAAAGATAAGTTGCACAAAAAAAAGTACATTGGTTTTTTCAACCGTGGGTGTGTCCAGACCAGTGTGATAATCATAACATTTCCTAATATTGTCACTAGATACACAAGTAGAAAAAAAATAAACATGAATAGCCAACACCCATGAAAAACTGGAAACCCAATAAGTAAAAATTCTGTTATTCTTGATTCATTAAATCTTAACATGTCAGGTGTTGTCTGGGTTTTATATCTTAAATCACCATAGAAAGATTACTAAAATGTTTGTTGAATTATGAGAGTGTTGTGGTGTTTTGTCTAGCAAGGTGAAAACACTAGCATTCAAATTTGTGAGACTTGTCAAAGGAGTGGTGAAAACTTCTTTACAGTTGTTTAGAGGAAATGGTTCACATTTATAACCTTACCAATGCAGACCCTTGACAATAGCTGTCATTAGGGATGCACATAGTCAGGCGGTGGTTGCAATTTACTGATGCTATTAATAAAATTGTGTTGTACATTGATTTAACCATAATAAATAACACATGTGTCAATGATGCAGATGAAATTTCCTGAATTAAGAGAATCTGATTAAGGTAGAGAAAGCAATGAAAAATTTGCTTCCTCAGCAATTTTGGGTGTGGACCCTAAAATTTACTATTTACCGCATTTTCCTAAAAAAAAACCCCGGTCTTATATTAATTTTGGCAACAAAAGACCGAGTAGGGCTTATTTTCAGGGTAGGGCTTGTCATGTGCTGTCTTCTCTCCCCATCTCCCTCCCTACCTGTCAGGAATCCCCAGTAAAAAGTGGGTGTAAAATCCTAAAAATGCACTGTATTAAATCATGTTAACTGTGTATGTTTATGTAATCTATTTGTGATGAATACCTTCTTATAGTGTAGCACTTTGGTTTAGGTTTACTGAGAAGAAGTGCTCAGGCCATGCATTTGTGGATAATTCTCTGCAGAGGACATTGTTGAAATAATCTGCTACTGAGCTCTCATTAGAGTAAGGTGAATGTGAAGAGCAGATGGAAATAAGCCGCTTGGAGAGTAGCCAGCCCCTATAGGAGAGAATCGTGAATTGCAGTTCCTGTTCTCCCAGGAGAGGAAGGAAGATGGCACTAGAGGTAGTGATGGCAGGAAAAGGGTTAAACTGGAAGTAATGGGAAATCGCTTTTTACTGAAAGTTATAGGTTCTATACAAAATCAGTATTATGTGATATAGTACAGGATATAAGTTATAATATGCACAGACTTGCAAAACAGTAAAAATAATAATTATTATTATACATGATTTATATAGCGCCAACAGTTTACGCAGCGCTTTACAATGTAGAGGGGGGAGAGCACAATTACAGTACAGTTCAATACAGAAGGGACAGGTGGGCCTTGCTCGTAGAACTTACATTCTAAAGGGAGGTGGTGGTGGTAGAAAAGGTAATAGATGCAGGGATGATTTGATCGGTTGGCTCGGGGACAGTTAGGTGGGTGTGGGATAGGCTTCCCTGAATAAGTGAGTTTTCAGGGATTTCCTAAAGGTGGACAGGTTAGGGGCTGATTGGATATACCGGGGCAGGGAGTTCTAGAGGATGGGAAAGGCTCTGGAGAAGTCCTGAAGGCGAGCATGAGAGGAGGCAACAACAGAGCTAGAGAGCAGGAGGTCCTGGGAGAAGTGGAGGGGACGATTTGGGCAATATCTGCAGATGAGGTTGGTGATGTAGCTGGAGGCGATGTTGTGGATGGCCTTGTATGTTGTGGTTAGCATTTTGAATTTTATACGGTGGGGTAGGGGAAGCCAGTGAAGGGATTGGCAGAGATGGGCAGCATTGATAAAAATCACTGATAGAGTTAAAATAAAATTAAGGTTTCAGAATTATTCTTATGTGCTTGGTAATGCCTCATGTGTGCAAAGTATTAAACATTTGCTTAAAGCAGTAGTAAACCGCGGCAGTTCAAAAAAAAAAAAAAGAAACACCTGTAAGGCAATTGCATAATGTGCTAGTATGCATCCTTAGAACAAAGCCCTTCCTTAGAAGCAGCGTGCTGTCACCGCTGAAAGGGCTGACATTTTCACTTTGTCTTTCTTCCGGGTTCGTGGGTGGCGTGAGTGGCCGGAGCCGCAATGACATTGTGCGTGGGAGCCCTCGGTTACAGCACGAAGCACTGAAGGTCTGTGTCAAGAAAGTACTTACCGAGGCCGAGATGCCGAGAGTGGTTCACCTTTGCAACTAAGCACAGTCTGCCCCCTGGAGGTGGTACAGGAGGTGAATGGCACAAAGAGACACAGGCTACCCAATGGACCGTAGAGGACTTGCGTGGAGGTCCTTGAAGGGAGGAGCTGCTGTGCAGGAACTGGTAACAGGAGTTCTTAACTGGAAGAGAACAAACAGAAAGTCCAGAGCCAGGCTGAGGGTCAAACACCAGAGTCAGCAAGGCAAGTTCAGGTTACAGGCAGGAGGTCAAGGCAAGGAGACAGGAGACAAATCCGGGTCACAGCCAGAGGGGCAAACACAGGAGATCGTTAGAGAATCGTTTAAACAAGCCGAGGTCAGGTCCAGGAGAAGAGTAGAGTAGTCAGGTAGCACAACAGGTAAACAGGTACAGGAGACAAGATCAAGTTTTCAAAACAGGAAGCTGAAGACGAACCAGCAATTTGTCTGAGTACCAGAGCCCTTTATATAGGCCAGCTGAAAGGATCACGTTGGGCGTGCGCCAGCGTGCATGCGCGTGCGCCGAAGCGCCGGGCCACAAATGCGCATGCGCCGGAGCGCCATTCTGTCAAGCATGCGCGCAGGAACACGGCCAAAGCGTCTTTAGGAATTATTCCCCTGACAGTGCCCCCCCCCGAGCGGTAGCCTCTGGACACCCAAACTAGACATTAACTCCGGATGTTCTTGATGAAAGGCCTGGACCAGATGTGGGGCATGTACATTTTTGGAAGGTTCCCAGGAATTATCTTCAGGGGGATACCCCTTCCAATAATCAAGTACTGGAGTTGTCTTCCCTTTTTCCTGCAACTTAAGATTTCTTCCACTTCAAATTCACTTTCCCCGTCTATCATGACTGGTGGAGGAGGTGGTTCTTCCCTGTCAGGAAAAGGACTGGGAACAACAGGCTTCAGGAGAGATGCATGGAATACTGGATGCACTTTATAAGAATTAGGTAAGACTAGTTTAAAGGCCACAGGATTGACCACCCTCTTGATTTTGAAGGGACCTATGAACTTTGGTCCTAGTTTCCGTGAGGGAATTGGCAACCTGAGATTAATGGCTGACAGCCAAACTTTTTCGCCTACCTTAAAGGCTGGATTCTCCTTCCTTCCCTTGTTATAATGTTTTTGGTAATCCTCCTGGGCTTTCTACATGGCTTCCTGGATTCTCCGGAAGTTCAGCTAGATGGAAGCTACTCGGTCTTGTACGGCAGGGACAGACAACTGAGGAACCAAATCTGTAAGGAAAGAGGGATGGAAACCATAGTTAGACCAAAAAGGTGTTCGATTGGTGGCAGTATGGATGGAATTATTATACGCAAACTCGGCATAGGGCAGTAGAATTGACCAGTCATCTTGGGAGTCAGAACAAAAACATCGGAGATACTGTTCCAGGGTTTGATTCATTCTCTCCGTCTGGCCATTGCTTTGGGGATGATATGCAGAGGAGAGACAGACCTTTATTTCCAGAGATTTACATAATTTCCTCTAAAACTTAGAAGTGAATTGGACACCTCTGTCCGAGGTGATGCTCACAGGTACACCATGTACCCTAATAATTTATTTAAAGAACACATTGGCTGTAGCAGAAGCAGAGGGAGTACCCACCATGGGCAGGAAGTGTGCCATCTTTGAAATCCGGTGAACGATAACAAGAATGGTGGTGAACCCCCCCCCCGAAGGAGGTAGGTCCACGATAAAATCCATGGAGATTTCTGCCCATGGCTGTTCAGGAATGGACAAAGGTTTTAGTAGACCCCAAGATTTATTATTTGAACCCTTACTGCGTTGGCATGGAATGCAGGAGGCAACATAATTCTTACAGTCCTGTCTCCAAGCCGGCCACCAAAAAGAGCGAGAAATTAATTCAATAGTCTTTTGTGTCCCGAAGTGGCCTGCCAGTTTATGGTCATGGAAGGTTCTTAAAGCTAGAGGCCTTGACTCCAGCGGGACAAAAATGTTTCCGTGGGACCAGAGTAAGTCATCATGTTTCTCCAAAGAGGATATGTCAGGATCAAAACATTGACTGGATGCTGATTTAATGGAAGTTATTAAGTCAGCTTGAATGACCAAAAAAAATTTTGTGGAGACAAGATGGTACTGGGTTCAGTTACCTGAGAGGTTTCGTGGAACATCGGGGAGAGTGCGTCCACTTTTCCATTCTTTGAACCGGGTCTGTAAGAAATATGGAAATTAAGTCTGGAGAAGAAGAGGGCCCATCGGGCCTGTCTGGGTTTTAAACGTTTTGCTGTCCTGAGATACGTGTGTGTGTGTGCACGTTGGTCAGCGAGTACCTGTGTATTGTCTTGTTGAGTACCTGTGTATTTTCTTGTTGAGTATTAGTGTCAGGAAGCTAGTTGTTAGGTAATTTAGACAGGGTATAATCCCCAATCCTCATTAAATTAGTAGGTACGATGCCCAGAGGGTGTGGAGAAGCGACTCGGTGTACATCTTGCGGCATGTATGCATTCCTTGATCATCCGATCGAGGGCAAATAGTGCTGTGCAAAATGTAAGCACATTGTTTCCCTGGAAGCCCAGGTTCTGAATCTGGGGAAGCAACTGTCAGCACTGAGAAGTCCCTCCATACTAAAGGAGAGCCAGGAACGTACATGGCAGGTGCCAGCAGGGGCCAGCACAGAGACGGGTGGAGAGAAAGGGGTGCAGACACTAGGAAAGAGTAGATGGGTGACAGCCAGGAAGGGTAGAGGGGGAAGTGCCTGGGAGGCCGATCCAGGGCTGGAGCATCCCAGTAAGTACGCTCCATTGAGTGACATTGGTGAAACCAGTCAGGGACTAGCATTGCTGGAGCTGAGGGACTCTCCTAGCTGCCAGCGGAAGAACTCCTCCAGTGAGAGTGGGGGGAAGCAAAGGGAAAGGAAAAACAGATTCTGGTGGTAGGGGACTCAATTCTTAGAAGGACAGAAAGGGCAATCTGTAACAAAGACCTGAAGCACCGAACTGTGTGTTGTCTACCGGGTGCTCGGGTTTGACATATCACAGATCTGATGGACAGATTACTGGGAGGGGCTGGGGAAGACCCGGCTGTCATGGTGCACGTTGGCACCAATGACAAAGTCAGAGGCAGATGGAGTGTCCTAAAGAACGATTTTAGGAACTTGGGAGCTAAATTGAGGAAAAGGACCTCCAAGGTAGTATTCTCAGGAATATTACCGGTACATCGAGCCACTCCAGAACGGCAGAGGGAGATTAGGGAAGTAAACAAGTGGCTGAAGAGCTGGATTAGTAAGGAGGATTTTGGGATCCTGGAGGACTGGGACGATTTCTCAGTCGATCACCAGTACTAGGGATGAGCTTCGTGTTCGAGTCGAACCCATGTTCGACTCGAACATCGGCTGTTCGGTCATTCGCCGAATTGCGAACGATATGGGCCGTTCGCGCCAAATTCGTGTGGCGCGTCACGGCCCATAATTCACTGCGGCATCGCAGTGCATTGCTGGCTGATGATTGGCCAAGCATGCACTATGACCCGCATGCTTGGCCAATCACAGCGCCGCCTGAACAGAGAGTCGTAATTGGCCAAAGCCAAGGAGGCTTTGGCCAATTATGGCTCAGGGGATTTAGTACACGCCCAACACTATATAAGGCCACCTGCACGGCGGCCCTGTGCAGTGTGCCGGTGTGCTGAGAGATAGAGAGAGAGAGAGAGAGACAGTGTCATTTCATTTGAGTTAGCTAGATTAGGCAGGACAGTCAGTCAGTTAGCTGCACTTACAGTGTATTGTGTATATATATGCATCCCAGGTGTTGCATATATATAAATATACACTGTATTCAGTTTAGCTAGATCCGTTCCTGTTATCTTCCTACTGACAGGCAGGCTTGTCTTGTAACAGTATTTACAGCTACCTGAAGAAAATTACTGGTGTTCTTTTGATCCTATTAGTACCACAGTCAGGCAGCTAGACTATTTAAAGTTAGTGCAGTGCGTCCTGCTCACAGTGTTCTGCTAAACCTACAAGTTAGTGGGGTGCGTCCTGCTCACAGTGTTCAGCTAAACCTACAAGTTAGTGGGGTGCGTCCACCTCACAGTGTTCTCATACTGCAGGCAGGCAGTTGATTTTGCTAGCTGCAGTATCAGTACATATATATATATATATATATCCCAGCTTAGTGCAGCTACAGGCCATTAGTATGTCTGGAAGGCCAAGAAGGAGAGGCAGACAGTCACAAGCCAATAAGAGAGGGCAAGCAGGCTCTGTGTCTAGTGCTGGTCGTGGAGACGGTGCATTCTCATCAGCACGTGGCCGTGGGACACGCTTGGCCTTTTTTTCGGCAGCTGGCCGTGTTGAGCCGCAACATGCGGAAGACTTGGTCGAGTGGATGACCAAGCCCTCCTCATCCTCCTCATCCTTGCTCACCCATGCCCAGGGTACTTTGTCTGGCAAAGCAGCGACCTCTTCCCTCGGCTCAATGTCATCAGTGAATCCTTCCCTAGCCCCACCATGTCCTCCTGAGGAGTCCCTCGAACTGTTTGACCACAGTGTTGGGTACATGCTCCTGGAGGATGCCCAGCGTTTGGAAAGTTCTGATGATGATACTAGCTCGATGAAGGCAGTAACATGAGCACGGACAGAGGGGGTGCCCAAGAAGGACAGCAATCTGGCAGTCATGCTCCCCCTGCTGTAGCATACTGCCAGGTTTGCTCCAGTGATGAGGAGGGAGGGGATGATGAGGTCACTGACTCAACGTGGGTGCCTGATAGGAGAGAGGAGGAGGAGGAGAAGGAGGAGGAGGCGGCACATCACCAACGAGGCAGGATGCCCTCCAGGGGCCAGCCTAAGGGCAGCACATTGACTGCATCACACCCCAAAGCTCCACATGTGCAGGGCGCTGCAGTCTCTGCGCGTTATTCAAAAAGTTCTTTGGTGTGGGCCTTTTTTGAGACGAGTGCATCAGATCGCACCGCTGCTATTTGCAACATATGTCTCAAGCGTATCTCACGTGGCCAAAACATCTCCCGCTTGGGTACCACATGCTTGACCAGACATATGTTGACCTGCCATGCAGTTCGTTGGCAAGCGTATCTAAAAGACCCACACCAAAGAACAAAGAGGACCTCTCCTTGCTCCTCATCAGCTGAGAGTTCCAACCCCACTAGACCTTCAGTCCTCTCTGTGACCTGCACTGAGAGGAATGAAGGTGTAGAATTAGGTGTGCCACAGCCAAGTACTTGTGGGCAATCTGCTTTTGGTACACCGACGTCAGATTGTACCAGGCAAATTTCCCTGCCCCAGGTGCTGCACCACCGAAAGAAGTTCGTTACCAGTCAGCCACATGCCCAGCGGTTGAATGCTAGCTTGGCAAAATTGCTAGCACTTCAACTGCTGCCTTTTCAGTTGGTAGACTCTGCCCCCTTCCGTGAGTTTGTGGAATGTGCGGTTCCTCAGTGGCAGGTACCCAAACGCCACTTTTTCTCACTGAAGGCGATTCCGGCTCTCTACCGGCATGTGGAAGGCAATGTCCATGCCTCGCTGGACAGGGCGGTCAGCGGTAAGGTGCATATTACCGCTGACTCATGGTCCAGCAGGCATGGACAGGGACGCTACCTAAGTTTCACGGCGCATTGGGTGACTCTGCTGGCAGCTGGGAAGGATGCAGGACAAGGTGCAGTAGTGTTGAAGGTTGTTCCGCAACCACGCCTCCAAAATGCTAATGATTGTGACACACCTCTCTCCTCCACCCCCTCCTCTTCTTCTTCCTCCATGGCCTCTTCCTGTGCTTTGTCCTCGGAACCAGCGGCGCTCCGTAGTCGTTCAAGGGGCTACGCAAGTACGCAGGCCAAAATATGGCATGCGGTGCTTGAGCTGGTGTGCTTGGGGGACAGGAGCCACACTGGGGCAGAGGTTCTGTCAGCTCTGCAGGGGCAGGTTCAGAGGTGGTTGACGCCACGCCAACTTAAGGCAGGAATGGTGGTTTGCGACAATGGCACCAACCTCCTCTCTGCCCTCCGACAGGGACAAATGACCCATGTGCCCTGTTTGGCTCACGTCCTTAACTTGGTGGTGCAGCGGTTCTTGGGCAGGTACCCGGGCTTACAGGATGTCCTGAGGCAGGCAGGAAAGTCTGTGTGCATTTCCGCCGGTCATATAATGCCAGTGCTCGGCTGACGGACCTCCAAAAGGAGTTTAACCTGCCCAAGAATCGCCTAATCTGTGACATGCCCACCAGGTGGAACTCAACGTTGGCCATGTTGCAGCGGCTGCACACGCAGCAGAGGGCCATCAATGAGTACCTGTGCGACTATGGCACCAGGACAGGGTCAGGGGAGCTTGGTTTTTTTCCCCACGCCAGTGGACCATGATCAGGGATGCATGCACTGTCCTGTCACCATTTGAGGAGGCCACGAGGATGGTGAGCAGTGACAGTGCATGCATCAGTGACACTGTCCCCCTTGTCCACCTGTTGGAGCACACGCTGCGTGGAATAATGGACAGGGCACTTGAGGCAGAACAGAGGCAGGAAGGAGGACTTCCTTAGCTCTCAAGGCCCCCTTTATCCAGACAGTGTTCCTGCGTGCCCGCCGATCACACAGGAAGAGGACGAGGAGGAGGAGGAAGATTGTGTCAGTATGGAGGTGGAGCCTGGCACTCAGCATCAGCAGCAGTCTTTAAGGGATCAGTCCCAAGAAACACATGGACTTGTACGTGGCTGGGAGGAGGTGGCTGCGGACCATGTCGTCCTTAGTGACCCAGAGGACTCCGGACCGAATGCCTCAGCAAACCTACGCTGCATGGCCTCCCTGATCCTGCAAAGCCTGCGTAAGGATCCTCGTATTCGTGGGATCAAGGAGAAGGACCAATACTGGCTGGCAACCCTCCTTGAGCCACGTTACAAGGGTAAGGTTGCGGACCTTATCTTGCCATCGCAGAGGGAGCAGAGGATGAAACATCTTTGGGAGGCCTTGCAGAAAGGTCTGTGCAATGCGTTCCCAGAGACTGGGAGGTTACAAACTCCTGTTTCTGGACAACGTGTTGCTGAGGCTTCGGTCAGTCAAAGAAGGAGCGGTGGAGAAGGTGGCCATCTGACCGATGCGTTCAGACAATTTTTTGGTCCGCAGCCCCAAGGTATGATCTGTTCCAGCAACCATCGCCAGCGTCTGTTTTACATGGTGCAGGAATAGCTAGGGGCAAGATCAGATTTGGACACCTTTACCACCGAAAATCCTCTGGGTTACTGGGTCTTGAGGATGGATAACTGGCCAGAGCTTGCACAGTATGCAATTGAGCTACTGGCCTGTCCTGCATCCAGCGTTCTTTCGGAACGCACATTCAGTGCTGCTGGAGGCGTGGTAACAGATCACAGGGTGCGTCTGTCCACCGACTCGGTCGATCGACTGACCTTCATAAAAATGAATCAGTCTTGGATCACCACCAGCTACCAAGCACCCGATGCTGATGTAACCGAATAATTTTTTTTGAAATCTCAGATCCCTTCAAAGACTGCCTATGCTGATGCTGAGTGACTATGCCTGAGTAATTATCCTCTTCCTCCTCTATGATCACGCTGATAGCTTGTAAGAACATTTTTGGTTCTGGGCGCCACCACCAGTGCCTAAGGCACAATTTTTCAGCCCCTGTTTAACAGGGGCGTGTAATTACAATTTTTGATGCAATACTTTGCAGCAGGGCTCGTTCCTGCGTTCCAACTAGAGTGTCTGTGAGGGGTTGCAGTGTTGTGGCACCAGCACCAGTGCCTAAGGCCTAATTTTTCAGCTCCTGTTCAACAGAGGCATGTAATTACAATTCTTGATCTAATATTTCACAGCAGGGCCCATTTCTGCACCCACTAACAGCGAGTGAGGACTTACAGTGTTGTGGCACCAGCACCACCACCACCACCACCACCACCAAAGGCCCAATTTTTCTGCCCTTGTTCAACAGGGGCATGTAATTACAATTCTTGATCTAATATTTCACAGCAGGGCCCATTTCTGCACCCACCAAGATCGAGTGAGGACTTACAGTGTTGTGGCACCAGCACCACCACCACCACCACCAAAGACCCAGTTTTTCTGCCCCTGTTTCAACAGGGGCATGTAATTACAATTCTTGATCTAATATTTCACAGCAGGGCCCTGTGAGGGCTTACAGTGTTGTGGCCACAACAACACCTAAGGCCCAAATTTCTGCTGAGTATATAGGGCAGGCCCCTACTTTCAAACATCTAACTTACAAACGACTCCTACTTGCAAACAGAAGGAGACAACAGGAAGTGAGATGAAATCTACCCCTAGGAAGGGAAATTCTCTCCTGTAAGAGTTAATATGGGAAAAACATTTCTCCTTTCCACTGTTGCTTTCCAATCCTTGTTCCACAAAAAAACCCAAATTTTCAAAAAACATTTGTCATTGGGACAAAAGTGAGGTGAAATCTTCTGAAGAGGAGGAAAGACAGCAAAACAAATGTCACAGGGGTGATAACCCTTCCCTATGTTTTCCAAAAAGATTTTTTGGCTGGAGCTAAACACGTTAAAAATGTACCCGTTCAAAATTACAAAGAGATTCTACTTAACAACAAACCTACAGTCCCTGTCTTGTTTGCACCGCCTGTATACTGCTGTTCAGAGTATATAGGGCCTGGTGGCCCCACACCTTTCCTTATTTTAATTTGTGTGCGGGGTTCCCCTTAATATCCATACAAGACCCAAAGGGCCTGGTAATTGACTGGGGGGTGCCCATTGTGTTTGTCTCACTGATTTTCATCCATATTGCCAGGACCCGACATTACATTAAACCCGCAAGCAGTTTTAAATGAGATTTTTTCCTTTAAAAATGACATTTGGTGCAGGGACTGTTCTAAACACAGGAAACACGTGCCACTTTACAGGCATACTATAGACACCCCCCAGGTACGATATTTAAAGGAATATTTCACTTTTTTTTTTTTACTTTAAGCATCATTAAAATCACTGCTCCCGAAAAAACATCCGTTTTTAAAAGTTTTTTTTTGCATTGATACATGTCCCCTGGGGTAGGACCCGGGTCCCTAAACCCTTTTTAGGACAATACCATGCAAATTAGCCTTTAAAATGAGCACTTTTGATTTCGAACGTTTGAGTCCCATAGACATCAATGGGGTTCTAACGTTCGTGCGAATTTTCGGTCCGTTCGCAGGTTCTGGTGTGAACCGAACCGGGGGGTGTTCGGCTCATCCCTAACCAGTACTATAGAAGTGACAGACTGCACCTAAAAGAGGATGGTGCAGATCAGCTGGGAGTAAAGATGGCCAAAAAGTTAGAGGGGTTTTTAAACTAGGCGACGGGGGGAGGGCCTAGAGGTAAAGATATTCAACGTGAAACATATTCCAGAGGGTAGTATTGGGGGCATTAGTGGTAGGTTGACTAAAGCACATAAACCCAAGGTAAGCATAGTAACAAGTCCTAGTTGCAGTCTCGGAACACCCAATAAGAGGATAGTATGTGACAGGTCTAAATTATGTGGCATGTTTACCAATGCCAGGAGCCTGGTGGACAAGATGGGTGAACTAGAAATACTGTTGTTCAAGGAGGATTTGGATTTTGTGGGAATTTCAGAGACCTGGTTCAACAGCTCTCATGATTGGCTGCCAACCATTCAAGGATATACCCTTTATCGCAGGGATAGAAAGGGTAAAAAAGGGGGAGGGGTAGGCCTATATATCAAGAATAATGTACAAGTGAATGTAAGAGATGACATCACAAAGGGAGCTAGGGAGGAGGTGGAATCCTTATGGGTAGAGCTTCAAAGGGATGAAGCTAAAGGGAAAATATTACTGGGAGTATGCTATAGGCCCCCTAACTTGAGGGAGGAGGGGGAGACGTATCTCCTGTCACAAGTTGGATTAGCGGCAAGGATGGGAAGTGTTATCATAATGGGGGATTTTAATTATCCAGACACTGGGGGGAGGGAACCACGCATTCGTCTAAGGCTCGCCAGTTCCTAAATATCTTGCAGGACAATTTCATGGTTCAGATGGTAGACACACCAACTAGAAATAAAGCGTTACTGGATCAACTGATTACCAAGAATACAGACCTGATCACGGATGTGGAAATATGGGGCAATTTAGGAAACAGCGATCACAGGTCAATTGTCTTCAGTATAAATCACACAAATAGGAAACATAAGGGGAATACAAAGACACTGAATTTTAAAAGAGCCAACTTCCCTAAACTACGAACCTTGTTAGAAGGCATGAATTGGGATAAAATCTTAGGAACAAAGAACAGTTTACTTTAAGAGCATATTAAATAAGTGCATTAGCCAATGCATCCCATTGGGTAATAAATTTAAAAGAGCAACAAAAGTTCTGGATGGTTTAACTCCAATGTAAAAATGCATATAAAAGCAAAGTTGAAGGCCTATAAAAAATACAAGGGTGAGGGATTATCAGCATTCAGATTTATTAAAGAATGCAGCAAGAAATGTAAGGGTGCAATTAGGGTGGCTAAGATAGAACACCTAATACACATAGCAGAGGAGAACAATAAAATCCCAAGAAATTTTTTAACCACTTCAGCCCCGGAAGATTTGGCTGATGAATGACCAGGCCATGTTTTGCGATTTGGCACTGTGTCGCTTTAACTGACGATTGCGCGGTCGTGCAACGCTGTACCCAAACAAAATTGACGTCCTTTTTTTCCCACAAATAGAGCTTTCTTTTGGGTTGTATTTGATCATCTCTGTGATTTTAATTTTTTGCACTATAGTCAAAAAAAGAGTGCCAATTTTGAAAAAAACACAATATTTTGTACTTTTTGCTATAATAAATATCCCCATTTTTTTCTTTTAAAAGCAATTTTTTTCTCAGTTTAGGCTGATATGTATTCTTCTACATATTTTTGGTAATAAAAATTGCAATAAGCGTATATTGATTGGTTTGCACAAAAGTTATAGCGTCTACAAAATAGGGGATAGATTTATAGCATTATTATTATTATTATTATTAATATTATTATTATTTTACCAGTAATGGTGGTGATCTGCAATTTTTATCATGACTGCGACATTATGGCGGGCACATCGGACAATTCTGCCACATTTTTGGTACCATTGGCATTTATACAGCGATCAGTGTTATAAAAATGCATTGAATACTGTAAAAATGTCACTGGCAGTGAAGGGGTTAACACTAGGGGGCGATCAAGGGGTTAATTTTGTTCCCTGCTACGTGTTCTAACTGAAGGAGGGATGGGACTTGCTAGGGGAAGAGATATATATTGGTGTTCATACTTTGTATGAACACACAATTAGTCTCTTCTCCCCTTAGAGAACCGGTGAACTCTGTGTTTAACCAGGATCTCTGTGTTTACACACAGAGATCACGGTTTTCGCCGTGTCATGAGTGATCGCGGGAGCCCGGCAGTCATCACGACCGCCGGGCACTCGCATCGGCTCCGGGGGTGAGCAGCAGCACCAGTGGCTGCAATAAGAAGCAACGTAACATGATTCACGCAGCCGTGCCATGTTGCCGCAAACCATATTGGCCCCATAAAGAATGAGGAAGGACATCTGGTTACAAAGGATGGGGAGATGGCAAAGATATTGAATATATTCTTCTCTTCAGTCTTCACGAGGGAATTGGGGGGGCTTCAGTAACCAAAACTGCAGTGTTTATCCTTATGACACATCACAGGAAGCACCTCCATGGTTAACAGAGGACAGAATTAAAATTAGACGTGGGAAACTTAACATTAATAAATCGTCAGGACCAGATGGCTTGCATCCGCGGGTACTTAGGGAATTCAGTCAAGTAATTGCCAGACCATTGTTCCTAATGTTTACTGACAGTCTACTGACTGGAATGGTACCAGGTGATTGGAGAAAAGCCAATGTAGCACCAATATTTAAAAAGGGCCCAAAATACATCCCTGGGAATTACAGACCAGTTAGCCTAACATCCATAGTATGTAAGCTCTTGGAGGGGATGATAAGGGACTATATACAAGATTTTAGTAATGAGAACAGTATCATTATCAGTAATCAGTGTGGATTCATGAAGAATCATTCTTGCCAAACCAATCTATTAACCTTCTATGAGGAGGTGAGTTGCCATCTAGATAAAGGAAGGCCCATAGACGTGGTGTATCTGGATTTTGCAAAAGCATTTGACACAGTTCCCCATAAACGTTTACTGTACAAAATAAGGTCCGTTGGCATGGACCATAGGGTGAGTACATGGATTGAAAACTGGCTACAAGGGCGAGTTCAAAGGGTGGTGATAAATGGGGAGTACTCAGAATGGTCAGAGGTGGGTAGTGGGGTCCCCCAGGGTTCTGTGCTGGGACCAATCCTATTTATTTTGTTCATAAATGACCTGGAAGATGGGGTAAACAGTTCAATCTCTGTATTTGCGGACCATACTAAGCTAAGCAGGGCAATAACTTCTCCGCAGGATGTGGAAACCTTGCAAAATGATATGAACAAATTATTGGGGTGGGCAACTACATGGCAACTGAGATTTAATGTAGAAAAATGTAAAATAATACATTTGGATAGCAAAAATATGAATACAATCTATACGCTGGAGGGAGAACCTCTGGCGGAATCTAGGATGGAAAAGGACCTGGGGGTCCTAGTAGATGATAGACTCAGCAATGGCATGCAATGCCAAGCTGCTGCTAACAAAGCAAAGAGAATATTGGCATGCATTAAAAAGGGGATCAACTCCAGAGATAAAACGATAATTCTCCCGCTCTACAAGACTCCGGCCGCACCTAGAGCATGCTGTCCAGTTCTGGCCACCAGTCCTCAGGAAGGATGTACTGGAAATGGAGCGAGTACAAAGAAGGGCAACTAAGCTAATAAAGGGTCTGGAGGATATTAGTTATGAGGAAAGGTTGCGAGCACTGAACTTATTCTCTCTGGAGAAGAGATGCTTGAGAGGGGATATGATTTCAATTTAGTGGAAAAGTTTCCCCAGGGGGCTTTTAAGCAGCAAAATATTTCTGAAACAATGTTTAGTAACCATGTTTAGTGAAAATATTATTTAATTCAGACATAGAATGCATTACATAGATACAATCAATATCACATAAAATTTCCAGTAGTCGACACAAGCAACAACAAAGGACCATCTCCCATGGCAATCAATTCATTAAAAAAGTTCTAATTGAACAGTTACATTGTATCAATACTATCCATATGAATCCCCATGAATGCCTCAATGCATTTCGACCCTTTTTCCTTTTTCTAGTCTTCTTCAGGGGGGTTTTAAATTCTAAAGAGATACATCAAAAAATTCCATTAGGATGTTCTACAATATACAAAACATGATAGATCATTTCGTGATATTTTGAAAGTTTTGAAAGTACATCTATATACATATGGCGAAGTACTTACCATTTAGGAATAGGAAAGTGGGCTTGTGTTGCATAGTTTGAGATAATAAAAACCGTTGTGTGCGGTGGTCCCAAAATGTTTGCTCATTCCCTCTGTCACCTCTGGGTGCGTCCATAGTCCACGGGGCTTGCAAGGAGCCACGCATTCGGACCCAGTAGGGAAGGTGTAGGGCGAGGCACCTGTAATTTGATATTTGTAAAAATTAGTATGTAGTCAGCTGGTGTCAAATTACAGGTGCCTCGCCTTACACCTTCCCCACTGGGTCCAAATGCGTGGCTCCTTGCAAGCCCCGTGGACTATGGACGCGCCCAGAGGTGACAGAGGGAATGAGAAAACATTGTGGGACCACCGCACGCAACGGTTTTTATTATCTCAAACTATGCGACACAAGCCCACTTTCCTATTCTTAAATGGTAAGTACTTCGCCATATGTATTGAGATGTACTTTCAAAACTTTCAAAATATCACAAAATGATCTATCATGTTTTGTATATTGTAGAAAATCCTAATGGATTTTTTTGATGTATCTCTTTAGAATTTAAAACCCCACTGAAGAAGACCAGAAAAGGAAAAAGGGTTGAAATGCATTGGGGTATTCATGGGGATTCATATGGATAGTATTGGTACAATGTAACTGTTCAATTAGAACTTTTTTTGTTGCTTGTGTCGACTACTGGAAATTTTATGTGATATTGATTGTATCTATGTAATGCATTCTATGTCTGAATTAAATAATATTTTCACTAAACATGGTTACTAAACATTGTTTCAGAAATATTTTGCTGCTTAAAAGCCCCCTGGGGAAACTTTTCCACTAATTTTGCAATGCTTTTTGGGGTGTGCAGCTATGTCAACTCTTGTGTTACTTCACTTTGATGATTTCAATTTATAAATACCGTACTGGTTACCCCACAATAGGGATAAAACTTTATCACGGAAGGGAGTTTAACAAGACATGTGGCCACTCATTAAAATTAGAAGAAAAGAGGTTTAACCTTAAACTACGTAGAGGGTTCTTTACTGTAAGAGCAGCAATGTTGTGGAATTCCCTTCCACAGGTGGTGGTCTCAGCGGGGAGCATCGATAGATTCAAAAAACTATTAGATAAGCACCTGAATGACCGCAACATACAGGGATATACAATGTAATACTGACATATAATCACACACATAGGTTGGACTTGATGGACTTGTGTCTTTTTCAACCTCACCTACTATGTAACTATGTATCTGTGTAACTTGCATTGATAGATTAGATCAGAGATCGTTTGGTAATTGAGGGTGCTAAGGCTGATTTCCAGAACCTAGTGATATGGAGTTTCGCTGCAAATAACAGATGTATAATAATATTCCTGGAATTGGAAGGGAATTGTTCCAAGCCTAGATGAAGTAACGCTAATTGGGGGTTGGGGCGGATTGGCTTGCCCAAGATCTCAGAGATCAGTATAAAGATTTTATTCCAAAATAATTTAATTGATTTGCAAGACCACATGATGTGAATTGAGGAGCCAGCAGTGAGAAGGGTGAGTAGGGCATATTTTAGAAAGTCTGGTAGGGGTTAGAACCCCCTTGGTTTTAATGTGAACTGTTAGACAAGGTCAATTTGGTTTTATTGCAGGCTGGCTGGTAATTGAGCTGGGAATTTTTATTTGTATTTTTTGGGCATGTGTCGCCCTTCCATGTGCTTCTTGCTGCAAAGGCCAGTTATAGGTTGGGGTGGTTGCCATTTTTTTGTGGTGTTCAGAGGTGACACTTGTGTGAACTATGTATGCGTTCAAATTTCCGCATGAGCACAGGGGGATAGGGTAACTTTACATATTTTGGATTATTTATTTTACTTTTTTACACTGTCTCTTTAATTTTTTTATCAACTTTATTGCTATCACAAGGGATGAACAGCATTCCTTGTGATAGCATGGCAGTGACAGTTACTCTTTACTGAGAGGTCTAAGGTCTATTAGACTGCAGATCTCTCCTCTGCCCTCAAAACTACCTGAACAAACTGAGATTCATTTAATCAGATGCTTCACTAACCGGTAATGGTTTGTAAACAAGTAAACTGAAACCGTAGGTGACAAAAATCCTCATCGCTTCTTCTTCATTCGTCACAGTGGAGGGTATTAAGTCAGACTTCACTATTGAATTTGTTACTCTGAGGTTGAAGATGTCTACTTGATGGATGTTGTTGTGATTTCTGAACTAATGAAGTAAGGCTCACCTGTCACAACATCTGTCACAATAGTTAATAGGCAGATTGACCCATAATACATTAAACAATAATACTGTATGTATCCTTATATAAGACAGTTCTTCTATATCATTTTACCCCTATTTACCACCCCCCTTCAGTAAATATAAAAAAAAGGAGCATAAATATATGAAATAATAATAAAATATTAATATAATAACAATAATATTAATAAAATATAAAAAGAATTTTAAAAAATTTTACCTGATCAGGCAGACCAAGTTATTGCCATTCTTAAGGCACCATCATCTAAGATTAGCTTATGTTTGGATACGAGTTGGAACTGTATCCAAATGCACAACGTCTTGAAAAATTGTTCTCCGGGGGCGCATGCGCGGAGTCTAGTGGAGCAGACATGAATAGCTAGAGCTCCACACCACTGAGGAGAGAAGAAAAGGACAAAGCGGAGACTGCAAGCTCAAAAGGTATCCATTTAAACCTCTTTGCCCCTGGGAACAAACTGTGAAAGTTTGGGCAGGAAAAATGGTACTGGGAGGAAGCCGTGGCAGAAATAAAAATCACCTCACAAAGAGCTCACAGGCGCTCACCGCAACTAAAGCGGCGGCAATCACCTCACCATATACAGCATCAGTGCGCTCTCACAGACAGAAAATGTCACAGCAAGACTCTCCATTTGAGTCAGATACAGAGCAAATCCTCTCACAAAATTCTCCACAAGCCTCCTCAGCATCCCCAGTAATATTATTACAATTTGAAAAGATGCTCCATAAGGCTTTAAAACAAATTTCAGACTAGACATGTGCACACTGAAATATTTCGTTTCGGAATTTCGTTTTCGTCCGAAAAATAAATGTATTTAGTTACTCCCGAAATTCGTTTTTATTTATTTTGTTTTTCGTTAAAAATTGCATTCGTCCGAAAATCCAAATTAAGGTCGAATCTGTCATTGAAGGCTTTTGGTGTCTGTCGAATGTTCAAAGAAGATTCGACGGAGCAGCTAAACTGTACAACGCCGTATAGTTTACCTGCTCCGTCAAATCTTCTTAGAACTTTTAACAGACACCATAAGCCAAAGTACGTGTGTACTTAGTTCTAGCTATTTTACTGCTCCTCCTCTTTGGTTACAATCAGCCAATAACATTCATCATCATCATTATTTTTGTTTATCTTGTCTCCCCTACATCGAATCTTTTCTCCCCTACGTCAAATCTTTTCTCCCCTACGTCAAATCTTTTCTCCCCTACGTCGAATCTTTCTCCCCTACGTCGAATCTTTCTCCCCTACGTTGAATCTTTTCTCTCTACTACGTCGAATCTTTTCTCCCCTACGTCGAATCTTTCTCCCCTACGTCGAATCTTTTCTCTCTATGTCAAATCTTTTCTCTCTATGTAGAATAATCTTGGACTAATAGAGTTAAGGTTAGGCACATTCGACCACAGGTTTGATGGACAGATTGTTATTGTCATCATCATGTCGAATCTCCTATCTATATCGAACTGTTGTAGCAACGAAAACGAAAATAAAGCATTTGTTTATGTCGGATCTTTCGTTTTTCGGATTCTGCACTTTCGTTATCGTTTGTTAAAACGATAACGAAAATACCCAAAATTCGGACGAAAATGCATTCGGACGAAAACGAATGCACATGTCTACTTCAGACCAAGTAACAAACAGCCTAACCAAAGAAATAAGAGAGCTGGGCAACCGTACCGCAGCCTTAGAAATAAAGATGGATGAAATTGAAATTACAACCCAAGAAAATATAACAGAATTGGAACATTTAAAAGAAGAGAATTTAATACTTCAAACTAAGCTCGAAGATTACGAAAATAGAGCCAGACGTTCAAACTTGCGCATAAGGGGAATACCTGAAACTGTGACAGACTTGCAATCTACTATTACTGCTCTATTACAAGGATTAAAACCAGATATCCCTATTGAACGTTTAGAACTGGACAGAGTACATAGAGCCCTCACAGCCAAAAAGAAAGATGGACCCCCACGTGATATAATCACAAAATTCCATTACTACAGAACAAAAGAACAAATATTAATTGCTGCAAGAGAAAAAAAGGAACTTAATTTTCAAGGACAATATTATCAAATTTTTGCTGACCTATCCCAACTTACTATTACTAAAAGAAGCTCCATGAAACCCCAACTAATGGAACTGCAACGCCACAACATTGTGTATCAATGGGGTTTCCCCTTTTCAGTCAGATTTACTTACCAAGGTACAATTTACAGAAGCAGAACAGCAGATGAACTACAACAAACCCTTTTAAAATTAAATCTGACAGAACCCACAAGCAGCAACTCTCCTACACGCAGAAGAATGGCGTCATCTTCACCTTCAGGCAGTACCCAAAAAATTTCAGATCAAAATGGGAATCATCATTCTCACAAAAGAGGCCATTATGCCACATCATCCATGGACCAAGAAGATTCAATGGACTGACATCCTAATTCCTAGTATCTCTTCATTTTATTAAATTAAGAGATGGTTCTCTATAAAAAAAAAACTGTATTTATAACTGAATGTAACTGCATTCTGACAGTCACACACTGTGTGGGATCATGTTACATTCAAGTTATATTTCTTATTACTTCTGATTCCTATAGCTTTAGAATATATAAGTGAAATAAGGAAATTCTTGTTCAGGTATATATTTTCTGGTAATAACAATAGATATATTACTTTATAGGACAAATATGAACACTAATCCAGAAGTAATGGAAGCTTTTTCTTTCTTTCCTCAAAACAAATATATTACTACTTAACTAGTTCCTAGAACTATGTTTTGTTTATTCTAATCTGTTTCAATACAACCTCAAATCTATGAGTTAACATATTTAAACAGTTACATATGATTAAAATATGTAATTGTTTACTCTAATAGAGTTAAAATCCCAAAATAATTCAAACTATCTTCATCAATACCAAAGTTATTAACAGTACCGTTCTAACTGAATTATTTAGCCTAGGGCAATACTAACCATATACAACCACCCTGGAATAAATAATTCTAACAAAAACTATATTCTGCACTCCAATTATTGAGTCATCATTTTGATGTTTTTTGACATAGCACTTCTCTCCTGTAAGCGGAAGATCCATGTACCCCATTGGCCCTCCTCATTCTCCCAACCATATTATGTGGGAGTGTGATGAAGGCACCTACTCCCCTGAGAGAGATATTTATTCTCTTTCACGGGTAAATTGTAATTACTTGCAAAAAATAATTTATACAATGTATCATCTAATCTTATATGTTTTTTGTTTACTCTTTACTCCAGAATTCACTGGATTCTTTTCTATCTTTTTATCTCTTCAGTCCACACAGGTTGATCTGCGCAGTCAGCTTTGCATAACAAAAAGTAAGTCAAAACTATTTGATCTGATACCATGGCACCACTGAATATACTATCCCTGAATGTTCAGGGAATAAATGTTCCTCAAAAAAGGACCAAAGCCTTCCGTACTTTCCATAACAAGAAGGCTCACATAGTGTGCCTCCAAGAAACACATTTCACCAAAGATTCTACACCAAAATATGTATCCCCTTTTTATCCACAAATTTTCACGGCTTCAGCCTGTACCAAACAAAGGGGAACTCTAATTGCATTTCACCGATCCACACCATTCACCTTATCATCAGAAATTAAAGACCCAGAAGGTAGATACCTGATACTCATGGGTTATATAATGGATACAGCAATCACGGTGATTTCCTACTACGCTCCTAATAAACAACCTACACCATTCCTCTCACATATATTACAAGTGATTAATACACACAAAATGGGAACAGTGATAATGTGCGGGGATTCGAGCCAGGTCCTCCTCCCATTTCTAGATAAATCACCTTTTACACCATCCAAAATAACCTCTAAATTACCTTTTTCCCAACTTCTTTACAAATACAATCTGGTAGATTCGTGGAGAGAATGTAACCCAATAAAAAAGAAATTCACTTATTTCTCGCACCCCCATCAAACCTTTACCAGAATAGATCATATTTTTCTAACAATAGGAATGATACCAGAAATTATTGCATCAGATATAATTCTGATTCCTTGGTCCGACCATAATGCAGTATTCACTACTATAGCCTCAGCCATACCAAAAGCGCATGACCCAACTTGGTACCTCCCGGACATAATGCTCAAACCCCCAATACATCAGATGGCCATTGAACAAGCTTTAAAGGAATACATATCAATTAATAATACAACAGACATTTCCCCGATAACACTGTGGGAAGCTCATAAACCTGTCTTGCATGGTGTCATACAAAGACAAATGGCACTATTTAAACGGGAACGCAAAAATTTAGCAAAAAAACTAGAACTAAATTTTAATGCTGCCTACATAGCATTCCAAGATAATCCATCTCAGAGTACAAAATCTCATCTGGAAAAAACTAGATTGGAATACGATCTATTTCTCACAGAGTCAGTAGATAAATCTCTCAAGCGCTCCAAACACAATTTCTACATGAATACAAACAAACCAGGCACATATTTGGCTCGGGCATTAAATTCAACTAACAAATCTTTCAAACCTATACGTTAGAAATTATCAAAAGATGTTTATACTTGTAATCCAGTTAAAATAGTCCATAAATTTCACTCACATCTCGCAACTTTATACAAGACAAACAATGAATTTAGTCCTACAGAGGCTGAATCCTTTTTCTCAAAAATTACCTTACCGGAGTTCTCTCTGAAACAAAAAAACAGTTTGTACGAGCCTATCACTGTAGATGAAGTTGCTAACGCCATAAAAGATCTAAAACTTAACAAAAGACCAGGCCCAGACGGCTACTTGGCCTTATATTATAAAATATTCTCAGAAATACTCTCTCCCATTCTCACTGAAACTTTTAACAAACTTCTAGAAGGACATTCTTTTCGGCAAGAAACACTAATGGCAATTGTTTGTATGATCCCAAAACCCCTTTCTGATGATACATCCTGCGTGAATTATCGGCCTATCTCTCTGTTAAACCTTGATATTAAATTATTAGCAAAAATAATAGCAAAACGCCTCAATAGTATAATAGGAAAATTAATACATAGAGATCAAGTAGGCTTCATGCCAAATAGACAGGCAGGCGATAATATACGTAGGGCAGTGTTATTGGCACATATTGCTAAAAAACGGAAAATCCCTTTATGTTTTCTATCTCTCGATGTTAAGAGAGCATTTGACACAGTATCCTGGCAATATATGCAATATTCATTACAAAAATGGGGTTTTGGACCCCACTTTTTAACATGGATTAAAGCACTATATAATAAACCCAAAGCCTATATAAAATATGCTGGATACAAATCTGATGCCTTTAATATCGAAAGAGGTACCCGACAGGGTTGCCCACTATCTCCCTTATTATTTGCCCTTATACTCGAACCCATGGCCCAATACATCAGAACAAACCAAACTATAACTGGCATTGAAGTAGGAGGTATTACACACAAAATATGTATATTTGCAGATGATATATTACTTTTTCTATCATCACCACAGGTTTCTGGTCCTAACTTAATGCCAGCTCTTGATGGATTTGCAGCCCTATCCGGCCTTATGATTAATCCTAAGAAATGCCTAGTGCTCAATATTTTGCTCACAAACATGGAACTGATCCCGGCTAGGGCTGCACTCCCATTCACATGGGCAGAAAAATCAATCCCATATCTTGGAATTCATTTAACAGCATCTCATTCTGACTTATTCTCAACCAATTATCCTCCTGTATTAATACAGATCACAAATCTATTAAAACAATGGTCGCAACTTCCTTTAACCTGGATAGGGAAGATTAATGCAATCAAAATGACTATTCTACCCAAATTACTTTATCTATTCAGAGTCCTCCCTATTCCAATTCCTTCCTATTTTTTGAGAATAGTACAAAAAAGAGCAACTTTGTTTATATGGGGCTCTTCTAAACCACGTATACCTATACACACACTACATCTTCCCAAAAATAAAGGAGGACTGGGATACCCTAATTTTACTAACTACTACAGAGCAGCACATTTGGCCAGTCTCTCCAAATACCATGCAAAACAGGAAATCCCATTATGGGTATTTATAGAGGCTCCAGAAAATGACCCTCTATTAATATCAAACGTGCTATGGCTTGATCCTAAAGACCGCTCTAAAATTCATAATCCCATAACTAAACACTTTTTATCTCTCTGGGATAAACTAAAAACCAATTATCAATTACAATCTCCACACAATCCTCTCCTTTCTTTTATCAGAAATCCGGCCTTTTATCCGGCATGGATCTACCCAAATTCCTTTAAAGCTTGGACAACATCAGGTATACAGACAATAAATGACTTCATAGCATCCAAATCATTCCTTTCATTTCCATCGCTTAGAGAAAAATATGATCTACCAAACTCTGAGATATTTAGATATCTCCAAATCAAAAATTTCTATACACCATTCCTAAATGTGGATATACCATTGTCCCAATTATCCATTTTTGAATCAATCTGTGCAAAAGATCCATTCGCTAAAGGAACAATTTCATCACTCTCTAATCAATTCTATGGAGTCATAAATCTTAATAAACCTTCTTACGTTCAGAGGTGGGAGGAGGACCTGGGACGAACTTTAGAAGACACGGACTGGTCTAATATATGGCTCATATCTAAGTCATCTTCACCCAATATCTTAGCACTGGAGACAAATTATAAAGTACTAACTCGCTGGTACCTTGTACCCGCCAGAGTGGCTAAATATTCACCTAATACCTCAGCTCTTTGTTTTCGAGGGTGTCCAGACATAGGCACACATTTACACATATGGTGGACGTGCCCAGTAATCCAAACCTTCTGGAAGGAAATCTTCGTGATTGCATCTAAAATATTTAAAAGAATAATACAACCAGATCCATGTATAACTTTACTTAATCTAAAACCGGAATGGTTAACATTTTCTCAATTCAAACTTATGATCCAACTAATAACGGCTGCAAAACAAACAGTGGCCAAGGCATGGAAATCTCCTACATTGGTACTAGCAGAAACAATTCACAGAATGAATAATACAATGTCCCATGCTAAGATGGTAGCTATTGATCAAAATCAAATTCCAAAATTTGAAAAACCTTGGCATCCTTGGATAAAACAACAGTTCCTGTCAAATTTCAATGACTCTGTCCTTTTGCCATGGTAGCAGATTAAATGACTTATAGAGACATCCATTCTAAGGCTTCAGAGAGAACTAAAAAGAATAATAAGCTGACGAGCGGAACAACCTTGTGGACCATATCTCTGTCTTTCTACCCTTTTTCTTCTTTCCCTTTCCTTTTCTCCACCTTACAATTAAAGCTCATTATCAGAATTTATTAGACCTATATACATTCTACCTGTAAATAATATGTTTAGTAGGTATAAATTATTTAAATACCTACAAAAGAAACTAATGAAATAATATATACCTTTATTTTAGGTTTAGGTGAACCCCATGTTTAATATTTGAAATTTCATGATACTTACCTATACAAACCCTACTGTAAAACAATGAGCTTACTTTATAGATCCTTGTAAACTTACTTCATGTATCTTTATATTATTGTATACTCAATAAACTTCTTTTGACAAGGAAAAATTGTTCTCCTTGATACCTTAACTCCTTCACACCGACCATATGCAAATATGCAGCCTCACTGGACTGGGCTTATTTCCGTGGGGCCGCATATTTGCATATCTCCCTTGGTGCTGAGAGAGTGCCAGCACTGAGACTGGGGTCTCAACGAAAGCCCCGGGCCCCGTTCTAATGATCAGACCCGGAAACTTCCAATTCGGGGTCACATGATTGCTGTGATAGCCTCTGCGATAGCTCCTGATTGGCTATCACAGTGATCATAGTAGTTGTGATGATATGTACAGTTTTACTTACACATGTCAATGTTGCAAAATTGGGCTTTACGCATTAAGATTTGTTTTACCCTTAGGTGAGAAGGGGTTAACCACTTCAATACTGGACACTGCATTCCTGCCTAGGCCAATTTTCAGATTTCAGTGCTGTCACACTTTGAATGAAAATTACTCAGTCATGCAACACTGCACTGTGAATTTTTTATAATTATTTTGATACAGATGGAGCTTACTTTTGGTTGTATTTAACTCGCTTTAACTGACAAGTGCGGCACTGCACCCAAACAAAATTGATGTCCTTTTTCCCCACAGATAGAGCTTTCTTTTGGTGGTATTTGATCATCTCTGAGTTTTTTATTTTTTGCGCTATAAACAAAAAAGAGTGACAATTTTGAAAATAACACAATATTTTTTTTTTGTTTCAAAATGTTTTATTAAGTTTTTTCAGTTTACAAAAATAAGTAATACTTCTTGTCATACAGTGCGATACAGTTTTTCAGGATTCTTTATACAAAAAAAATAAAGTGTGACAAGATAGTGCTTATTACATTGTGAAGCTTAAACCGTGAGATGTCTATGTAGGAAGAAGAAAAAGAAAATAAAAAAAACGGTAGAAGATCAGGATGCTATCCTGCATCTCCGGTCACCCCAGTTGGGTTCAGACTGTGTCCGGAGAAGAGGAAAGACATCCCCTAATCTGCATACTTTCTAGTCCTTTTTTTATTATGGGATATGCAAATAGAGAATCAATATCCCAATTTTAGTTAGACATCTCTTTGGAAATATGATTAGAAGTGTATGAAATGGGGGAGGGGAGAGAAAAAGATAGGGTGTAGAAAAGGGGGGAAAGGGCGGAAGGTGGAAGGGCCTATCTATGATAAGGGAGGGGGGGGGAGGAGAGGATGGGATGATGGGATGATGATGTGTTCTAGATCCTCTCCGGCCTCTGTCCTTTGATTTGATAATGTATTTTGAAAGATTTTTAAGGTGATGAACCTTTCATTATAGGTATTATTTTGGATAGTAGCCGAGCTGTTTTGGAGAATTGAGTGTAAGAGTGGGGTTATAGGTTCTATATTGCATTGTGTGGGCTGTGTATATTATTTCGAAGGGTTAATAAGTGTATTATAGTCCGGAGACGATTGGAAGTGGAGCCAGCAACTCCATTTTTGGGTAAATTTAGTAGGGTTTTCCTGAGCTATATGAATTAATTCTTCCATTTCTGATATTTTGCGGATTCTAGCGAACCATTCTCTTACAGTGGGTGTATTTGGAGAGTTCCAGTGTATAGGTATGCATTGTTTCGCTGCATTTACCATGTGCATTGCTAATGACTTGTGGTAAGTTTTATGGGGTAGTGGGGATATATGAAGTAGGAACTGGGCCGGGGACAGTTCAAGATCATATGTTGTGATTTGTGAAATTATTCTATGTATCTCCTTCCAGAATGTTTGTATCAAGGGACAAGACCACCATATATGGAGTAGAGTGCCCTCTTCTAGTTGACATCTCCAACATTTCGCTGGTGTAGCAGGGTAAATTTTGTTTAGTAGGGAGGGGGTACGGTACCACCGAGAAAAAATTTTGAATCCATTTTCTTGTGTGGTCACGTTTCTCGTTCCTTTATGTATGTTGAGAAGAGCTTGTTCCCATTGTGTTTCTGAGGGTGAAATAGATAGGTCTTTTTCCCATTTTTGGCAGGCAATATTCTGGTTAGTCTGCATGTTAGTGAAGAGTAGATTGTGAGTTGTGGAAATGAGGTGGGGCTGTGCGTTATTTTGGTTACATAAAATCTCAAAGGGGGTAAGTGGTCTTGAGCAAGTAGTTTGTTTGTCCTTTGATTGTAGAAAATGTGCAATTAGAATGTATGTCCAGGGGGAAATTGGCGGTTTTCCTGTCTGAGTTGAGATTTGAGAGGGAGTGAGAATTTTCCCTTGATGGAAGAATTGATGTGCCTTTATGTTATTTTGTGGAAAGTTTTCGGATAGGAAGTGTTTATGCATTCCCGGAGGGAAATCTGGGTTAAGTTTCACAGGGGTTAGTGGACCCGGTATAGAGGATATCTTCGTTTGGTAGCTAACTTTCTGGAAGCATTTAAGAGTAGGTCCTATTAAAGGGTGTGAGAGTAAAGTCACAGGTATGTGTTGTGGGTTTAACCATGGTAGAGAGGGTAGTGGTAGTGTTGTGAGGGAAGCTTCCAAAGTAACCCAGTCCTTGTGGCTTGAATGGGTATTCCAATCTACTATTCTAGTCAGATGGATGGCATTATAGTAGTTTAGAATGTTCGGAAGCCCTATGCCTCCTAAGTGTTTTGGTTTGGTGAGTTGTTGAAAGCTGATTCTGGGTTTCTGAGATCCCCATAGGAATCTGGAGCTTGCTGATTGATATGTTTTGAAGAATGTTTGGGGGATTAAGATGGGAATTGTCTGGAGGATATATAGTAATCTCGGTAGGGCATTCATTTTTAGTATTGCGGCTCTACCGAACCACGAGAAAGATGGGTTGTTCCAGTTCTTAAAGTCTGCAGTGAGCTTGTTTAGTATGGGTACGTAGTTCTTGATGTACAGGTCAGAGAGTTTAGAGGGAAGTTGTATTCCTAGGTAGGTTATCGAATCTTTTTCCCAGTGGAAGGGGAAGTTTTTCTTGCATTGGTCTACTAGCTGATGGGAGAGGGAGATATTGAGAGCGAAGGATTTTGTAAAATTTATTTTAAGATTGGATAGCTCTTGAAATTGTTTGAATTCGGATAATAGGACTGGCAAGGTTATCAGGGGCTGTGATAAAAACATTAATACATCATCCGCAAAGGCAGCATATTTGTATTCCTTATGGGGGGTGGTAATGCCATGAATGTCTGGATTTAGTTTCAGTTTTCGAAGGAATGGTTCAAGGGTGAGAACAAATAGAATAGGGGAAAGGGGACATCCCTGTCTTGTCCCATTACGTATATGGAAGGCATCCGACAGAGTGTTGTTGACCCTTACTCTAGCCATAGGGTTCGAGTACAGGGACTGGATCAGTCCCGAGAAATAAGGACCAATTCCTATGGCTCGTAACACTGCTGTCATATAGTCCCAGGCCACTCTGTCGAATGCCTTCTCTGCGTCTAATGAAAGGAAAAAGCCTCTCTGGTTGGTATGGGTGATGATGTGATGTAGATTGATCGCTTTGATTGTGTTGTCTCTGGCTTCTCTACCTATTACAAAACCTGCTTGATCTGTTGATACTAGGGTTGGTAGAAGGGGAGTTAGTCTATTTGCTAATATTTTAGAGAATATTTTAACGTCTACGTTTAGTAACGAGATTGGTCTGTAATTTCCTGTATTCGTGGGGTCTTTACCTTCTTTGGGGATGACTGCAATATGGGCCTCTAACATTTCTTTGGGAAGTGGGTTGGAGGGGGAGAGTGTGTTAAACGCGTTAAGAAAGGGTTTTCTAAGTGTTTCTGTGAATGTCTTGTAGTAGATTGCTGATATGCCGTCTGGGCCTGGACTCTTGCCTGGTTTCAGCTGTTTAATAGCTTGTTCCCATTCTGTTGTGGAAATTGGAGATTCTAAAGATGTTGAAATTTCTGCTGAAATTTTGTCTGGAGAGAATTGTGTTAAGAAGGTTTTTATTTCGTTATGTCTGTTGGGCAGGTGTGTTGATGTAGAGTTTGTTGTGTTTAGGGAGTATAGGGAGGAGTAGTAGTTTTCGAACTCTTTCGCTATGTCATGGTTTTTTGTAATTACAGTTCCTGATTGTGAACATAGTCTGTGTACTGTATTGTTGGTTCTTTTTGTGCGGAGGGACTGAGCAAGTAAGCGGCTACATTTGTTTCCAAACTCGTAGAAGAGTTTCTGGGATAGTGCAAATTTTTTCTTTAGTTTGAGACCTAGCTCTTCTTGTATTTGTGTGCGTGTTTCTATTAAATCTAGGTGGGTTTTCTGGGCTAGGTTCTTTTTATGAGAAGCTTCTAGAAGTTTGAGTTTGGAAAAGAGGTCAGACAGTGTCTTCTTCTTTTCCTTCTTTATTGCTGTTGTCATGGAGATCAGTTTTCCTCTAATTACACATTTGTGTGCCGCCCATTGTGTCATTTTGGTGGTGTCTGGAGTGTCATTTTCTTTAAAGTGGTTTATTAGACATGTGTGAATTTCCGTTTCTTTTATTTTATCTGTCAGGATAGATGGATCTAGTCTCCAAATGGGAGTGTAAGTGGTCTTTTCTGGAAAGCTAAGAGTAAGTGAAATGGGGTGGTGGTCTGAGAATGTCATTGGTTCAATAGAGGTAGTTTTCAGTTTAGGTAGGTCCTGTTGTGTGAGAAAGAAATAATCTAAGCGTGAGTATTTATTGTGTGGGGTGGAAAAAAAGGTATAATCTTTCCCTTTTGGATGGAGGGTGCGCCAAGTGTCATGAAGTTGTAACTCTTGGAGGCTTCTTCTAATTTGTTTAATCGCTTTGTAGGGCAAGTGAGATGTGCCTGATGAGGTGTCTAGTAGAGGATCGAGAGGGACATTGAGGTCGCCTCCTAGGATCAGCATTCCTGTTTGGAAAGTAGTTAGGAGTTGGGAAATTTTCCGGAAAAAAGGTATCTGGGCTGAATTAGGGCTATAAATATTTGCCAGTGTGATTGGGGTGTTTCTAAAGGTGCCTTTAAGAAATATGTATCTGCCCTGGTCATCTATTAGGGAGTCTGTTATTTTTATTGGGACATTTTTGGATAGAAGTATGGAGACCCCTTTGGATTTCGAGATCGGAGAGGTGGCGTGGAAACTTTGCGGAAAGAAGTGGTTAGAAAGTTTGGGGATGGCGTTGGTACGAAAGTGGGTCTCCTGAAGGTATATTATGTCTGCCTTCATTACTCTCATGTCGGTCAGTACTTGGGAGCGTTTTTCTGGTGTGTTGAGCCCTTTTGCGTTTAGTGAAAGAAGTTTCAAAGATATATCGGATGTTTTGGACTTTGGCAGTGTCATTATGGTAGGGGATGTGTAGTTGTGGGTTGATGAAAAAGTCTCTTGGAGTGTGAAGCCGGAGAGGATCAAGAAGAGAAAGAGAGGAAAGAAAAGAAGGAAAGAGAGGAAAGAAGGGAAAGAAAAGAAAGGAAAAAAAGAGAAAGAAAAAGGGGGAGGGATGGGTAGAGAGGGGGGGGGGGGAGGAAGATGAGAGGAGTATGAGAGATAGGGATAGGAAGTGTGTAGGGGGATCAGTAGCCGGAAGTGGAGGTGTAATAACACGTCCACTAGAGGTGTAAGGGGGTGAACCGGCCGGTGTCAGCGGTCGTATCAGGGACCGCTGTGGGGAGAAGTGGTAGGCGTCGTTCAACTAGTAAAACAAGGTGAACGTCTCCACGAGGTCTGTGGACTAATAATTTTAGGTGCATCTTGTTAATGATCAGGGGACCAGGTGGAACTAATAAATGAGAATAAGGATAAGAGTAAGAGTAAATAATTACTTTTTATCGCTGGTCCTCTGAATTTCCAGTAAATGATTAATTCGTTCATATATGGGACATGGTCGAGGTTTCGGGGGGTTTCATAAAGGGGGAGATCTATCCGGGGATTAATGCGGTGCGTTCTGAGCAGGGAGAGGGAAAATAGGCATAACGAGACATGGATGATCAGATCTGTTTTGATGCTAGATGCTTAGAAAAGTGTGTTAAACCTTAAAGAAAGAAAGCAATTCCATCCTGTAGGAATTGTATCTTTGATAGTATAAGAATTCGTGAATTTAAGACTTTAAGACCACCATGCATAACAGAATAGAACCTGGTGTGAACATTAAACTGTAACCATATCAACTTTTTAAGTCAGATCAGAACAACTGTGGCATTACTGAGGTAGAAAATACTACAGAGAGGGACCTTTTATTCTTTCTCTGTATTGTCTGAGAGGGATGTGTAAAGGATTAGGCCCATCTGAATGGAGTAATTTCCAAAATAATGATTACATCTGTATGTTATAGATAACAACCCTCCTATAGGAGAGGTGTTTAAGTAAGAATCTTTGTCATTACCTTGAATAGGTAGTGTTCTCTAGATTCGAGAAGAAGTGGAGCCATTACCTTTGCGCAGCCCTCTCTTAGTACACCCTAAACGGGCCTCAGCGTATCCATTAGATATTACCTAGTAAGTATTACCTGTAAAACCAAACAATAAAAAGAGGAGAAATGAATCCAAAAAACAGCAAACTTTAGTTATCTTAAACCTCTATTATGCGATCAATTTCTATTGGTGAGGGAGGAGGGGTGAGGAGTGACAAGGAGGGGGTATGAGGAAGGTATGTGGGAAGGGGAGGGGGGGCATGGGAAGGGAGGGGGGGGGATAGGAGAAAGGGGAGAGAGGGTGATATCGAGGATCATGCATAACTGGATTCAGTGAGGAGGAAATGTTCATTGACTGCTTTCCTGTTGTCTTCTGGACGTAGGGCTTCAGACCATAGCTTCTGTATGTGTTTGGCGTATGGTTTGGTGGCTTGTCTTGTTGCAAATCATGTTTCTTGAGAAAGATTTGCGTGGTTGCAGTTCTGTGTGTTGAGTGAAATTCTGAAGGGCTTAAGGTACTGGTATTCTTTTTCTGGTTAAGGAAACAGTTGCTGATTTTCCGAAGTGCAGCTTAGTGCTGTGAGAACGGTAGTCAGTGAAATTTCGGTTGTTGTTTCCACTAGGTATAAGTAGAAAGCTGCGTCTTATCCGGTGGAGGAAGGTGGAGAGAGGTGTGTAGAATAATAAACTAGCACGAACAACAAGTCTCAGGTTAGTGAGGGGTGTCCTTGGTAACAGCAACAAAAGAGAGAAAAAAAAAAGATATAAAAAACAGGAAAAAGAAACTGTGGTGTAGCGGGAGTGTGCTTCAACTGACTTCCTGGTTAAGTTAGACGTGCCCTGCGGTGGACTGGTGACGCCGTTGGGCTGCCATTCCTGGGTGTTTCTGAGGGTCTCGCATTAGAACGAGAATGAAATTGGTGTGGGCGGCGGCGGCCTAGAGTGAAGTTGCCCGCTTCATCTATTCCTTCCATGGATGATGCTTTATTCAGGGGAGGCAGTCGAAAGTCACTATACCAATCTGGGACATCAACAAAAGGGATGTCTAAGGTACTGAAAAAGTGATCTAGATCTTCTGGGACTCTGAGATTCGCTGTGCGACCCTGATGAGTCGCAGACAGACAGAATGGGAACTTCCAGCGATATAGTATTGATCTGGTTCTTAGTGCTTCTAACAACGGTTTTAGTTCCCTTCTACGTTGGAGTGTTATATTAGAAAGATCTTGATATATTTTAATTTCAGCGCCTTGAAATAGAATTTGGTTGCGTCCTCTGGCTTTGCGGAGGATTTCTTCTTTCAGGGGGAACTCAGAGAGACAGCAGACTATGTCTCTAGGAGGGTCTGTGTCTCTTCCTTTTGGGCGTAAAGCTCTGTGGATGCGTTCAAGTGAAACCTGAGTCCCAGGAGGCCTTTCTAGGAGATTATTAAAAATGTCTGTTACTGTTTGTGAGAGGAGATTGGAGTCTATGGTTTCAGGGACACCTCTCAGTCTTAAATTGCATCTTCTCCCCCTATTGTCAAGGTCTTCCATGTGGCGGTTAATCTCCCTGAGGTGAATGGCATGCGATTCTGTGACCTGTTGTACTTGGCAGAGAGATACATCATGGCGGGCCTGTGTGGATTCTATGTCATCCACTCTCACTGCTATGGCTTGCATACCAGCTTTCAGATCTGAGATGGCTGCCTGTAGTGTGCTTTTAATGTCATCTGCAACACTGCGTAGGTCGTCTATGGTGAGAGCAGGAGCGGGAGCGGTCATTAGGGGACCTTGTGAGGTGTCTGTGGCGGCCGCCATGTAAGCTCCGGTGCGGTGTGGGCTGCTGCTGGGGGAACGGGAATTGCGAGTGTGGGAGGATTGTGAGGCCTGCCCTCTTTCCCTAGGCCTGGAGCGGAAGATCTCAGGGATCTGGGCACTTAACTGAGTCCTCGGAGAGCGGGATCGGGTCGTTGACATACTCCTTGATGTCCTCACCAAGTCCCGGTAGCTTTGTGGAGTGAGAAGCGTTGTTTAGCTGTGAGAAGCTAATGAAGAAGGACCTCGTGGAGCGGGAGCTCTTGTCTCACACGTCCATCTTGGAACGGCTCCAGGCCACGCCCATAACACAATATTTTGTACTTTTTGCTGTAATAAATATCCCCATTTTTAAAAAAATATATAATTTTTTTCTCAGTTTTGGCCGATATGTATTCTCCTACATATTTTTGGTAATAAAAATCACAATAAGCGTATATTGATTGGTTTGTGGAAAAGTTATAGCGTCTACAAAATAAGGGATAGATTTATAGAGTTTTTATTATTATTTTTTTTTATTAGTAATGGCAGCAATCTGTGTTTTTTATCGTGACTGCGATAAAAAACCACAGATCGCTGTGTATAACACAAAAAAACAAAAAAAAAACTTTTTGTGTTATAAAAATGTGTAAATGAAAAATCTTTCTTTAAAAATGTAGGGGTGCACATGTATTCTGATAAATTTCTTTGGTAAAAATTACTCAAATGAGTATATATCATTTACTCTGTATGAAAATTATAGTCTACAAGCTATGGTATATACTGTATATTTGAAAGTTGATCAATACTGATTTACTGATGGTCTCATTTCCTGAGGTCTTAAAATGCCACGACAGTAAAAATACCCCCAAAATAATCACTTTTTGGAGAGTAGACAGGTAGAAGGTGTTTAGTAAAAGGCATACTGAGGTATTTTGAAATTGTCATTTTTGTCACTTTTTGGGAATTAAGAAATTAAATTTAAAAAAAAGTGCCCTTTTTTACATACTGTCATCAGAGCAGTACAGTGTCACTATATTGACACTGTACTGCTCTTCGGAGGTGATCACAATTTTTTTATGCTATGATTGCTTATTACAATGACGATCACTATATAAGCAATCATTTTTACACTGTTAAACTGTGAATGGCATCCATTCATGTGCAATCACTAATAAATGTTAGTATTTTCTTCTAAGGGAGGAACTTAAAGCGGAGTTCCACCCTAAAGTGGAACTTCCGCTCATCGGATTCCTCCCCCCCTCCGGTGTCACAATTGGCACCTTTCAGGGGGGAGGGGGGTGCAGATACCTGTATAATACAGGTATCTGCACCCACTTCCGGGTACAGCTAGCCGCAGCTAGCCGCAGACTCCCCGCCCACCCCCGTTGTGTTGTGGGAAATACACAGTTCCCACAACACAACGGGGACCAGTGAAGACGCGCAGCGCGACTCGCGCATGCGCAGTAGGGAACCGGGCAGTGAAGCGGCAACGCTTCGCTTCCTGATTCCCTCAGTGTGAATGGCGGCAGCAGCACCCGAGGATCGAGGGACGGCTCGGTCTCGGGTGCCGACATCGCTGGACCCCGGGACAGGTAAGTGTCCTTATTTTAAAAGTCAGCAGCTGCAGTATTTGCAGCTGCTGACATCTAATTTTTTTTTTTTTGGTGAAACACCACTTTAAGGTGGTTTTAAACTCTGTTACAATACTTTTACCTGCAGGTAAGCCTAGAGTAAGGCTGTGTCAGAAACCATGAATCAGACTGAGACAGAAGTACAGTTAAATCACACTTGTTTAATAATAATAAAAAAAGGTAAACAGAGTAAACATAGTCAAAACATAGCCAGAGTTCAGGAACTGGAACGGATAGTCAGACAAGCCAAAACATCAGGGAGCCAGAGAGGAGTGTAGTAGAACAGCAAGCAGGATGTGGAGCCAGAAGGAATGTCAGCCAAACAAGTCTTCAACAGGAACACAGGAGAGCGTCTCTAGAGATGTGGCCAAGGCGAAGGTAGAGATCATCTGGACTGGACGGCTTAAGTAGGCAGGACTGACGAGCAGGATATCATCAACAGGTGAGTCACTGTGGAGAGATAGGAGCTGGCAATTAGCCGACAGCTGAGCGGCCAGCTTTGAGAAGGAAGGGCTGAGCCCAGCTCTGACAACCTGTAGGTACTGTGAATATCTCCTAAACTTAACAGTTTAGGAGATATACAGAGTGCATGCAGCCAACGACATCATTGGCGCATGTGTCTGAAGGTCCAGCTTACAATGCTGGACCTTCAAATGCTGTGCTGGAAATGGCGACATCTGCGCACATGTGCGGGAGTGATGTAATCGTGCCTCCAGCCACTCAAAACGCTGGAGCCTGCGAACCCAGAAGAAACACCAGGGGGAAGATGCCACCCATCACATTGGTGAGTGGGCGCCGCTGGGAGGGCTTCATTCTAAGGCATACTAGCAGATTATGTCGATGCCTTACAGGGTTTTTTTTTTATCCTTCAAAGGTTTACAACAGCTTTAAGTGTAAGAGAAATGTAACTCAAAATGATTTAAAAATTGTTGCAAGCTGAACACTTAAGCCTCGTACACACAATCGGATTTTCCGATAGGAAATGTGTGATGACAGGCTGTTGGTGGAAAATCCGACCGTTTGTACGCTCCATCTAACAATTGTTGTCAGATTTTCCGCGGACAATTGTTGGATGGCAGGTTTTAAAATTTTCCGCAGACAAATGTCTGTTGTCGGATTTTCCAAGCATGTGTACACAAGTCCGTTGGACAAAAGTCCAAAGTACAAACACGCATGCTCAGAAGCAAGGACGAGCCAGAAGCAGTCGGTCTTGTAAACTAGCATTTATAATGGAGAAATAACATACGTGATGTGGCAAATTCTGAAATCTCGAAATGCAGCGCACATTCTCTTCTTCTTTAATGGGATAATAATGAAGCTGCTTTGCTGGTGATACTGATAGAGTTATTGCAAACAAATTTTCAAAAGCTTTTTTTTTCTAGTGATATCAAGAATAATATTATTATGCTTGTTATTTATTTATTTTTTGGTGCAAGTTACCACAACACCATTATCCCATAGGTTTTAAGATCAAAGCTACAACTATGTTGGTCCTTGTTAACCACTTCAGCCCCGGAAGGATTTACCCCCTTCCTGACCAGAGCACTTTTTACAATTTGGCACTGCATCACTTTAACTGCTAATTGCGCAGTCATGCAATGCTGTACCCAAACGAAATTTGCGCCTTTTTCTTCCCACAAATAGAGCTTTCATTTGGTGGTATTTGATCACCTCTGCGGTTTTTATTTTTTGCGCTACAAACGGAAAAAGACCGAAAATTTTGAAAAAAAATTATATTTTCTACTTTTTGTTATAAAAAAATACAATAAACTCAATTTTAATCATACATTTAGGCCAAAATGTATTCGGCTACATGTCTTTGGTAAAAAAAAAGTCAATAAGCGTATATTTATTGGTTTGCTCAAAAGTTATAGCGTCTACAAACTAGGGTACATTTTCTGGAATTTACACTACCTATGTCATTGCTTGAGGTGCTAAAATGGCAGGGCAGTACAAAACCCCTCCAAATGACCCCATTTTGGAAAGTAGACACCCCAAGGAAATTGCTGAGAGACATGTTGAGCCCATTGAATATAATTTTTTTTTGTCCCAAGTAATTGAATAATGACAAAAAAAAATTTACAAAAAGTTGTCACTAAATGATATATTGCTCACACAGGCCATGGGCATATGTGGAAGTGCACCCCAAAATACATTTAGCTGCTTCTCCTGAGTATGGGGATACCACATGTGTGGGACTTTTTGGGAGCCTAGCCGCGTACGGGGCCCCGAAACCAAGCACCGCCTTCAGGATTTCTAAGGGCGTACATTTTTGATTACACTCCTCACTACCTATCACAGTTTTGAAGGCCATAAAATGCCCAGATGGCACAAAACCCCCCCAAACGACCCCATTTTGCAAAGTAGACACCCCAAGCTATTTGCTGAGAGGCATGTTGAGTCCGTGGAATATTTTATATTTTGACACAAGTTGCGGGAAAGTGACACTTTTTTTTTTCACAAAAAAAAGTCTCACACATGTGGTATCCCCGTAATCAGGAGAAAGAACAGAATGTATTTTGGGGTGTAATTTCACATATTCCCATGGCATGTTTGAGCAATATATCATTTAGTGACAACTTTCTGCAAAAAAAAAAAAAATTGTATTTTTCCCGCAACTTGTGTCACAATATAAAATATTCCATGGACTCGACATGCCTCTCAGCAAATAGCTTGGGGTGTCTACTTTCCAAAATGGGGGGTTTAAACTGTCCTGGCATTTTATGCACAACATTTAGAAGCTTATGTCACACATCACCCACTCTTCTAACCACTTGAAGACAAAGCCCTTTCTGACACTTTTTGTTTACATGAAAAAATTATTTTTTTTTGCAAGAAAATTACTTTGAACCCCCAAACATTATATATTTTTTTAAAGCAAATGCCCTACAGATTAAAATGGTGGGTGTTTCATTTTTTTTTCACACACTATTTGCCCAGCGATTTTTCAAACGCATTTTTTTGGGAAAAAAACACTTTTTTAAATTTTAATGCACTAAAACACACTATATTGCCCAAATGTTTGATGAAATAAAAAAGATGATCTTAGGCCGAGTACATGGATACCAAACATGACATGCTTTAAAATTGCGCATAAACGTGCAGTGGCGACAAACTAAATACATTTTTAAAAGCCTTTAAAAGCCTTTACAGGTTAACACTTTAGATTTACAGAGGAGGTCTACTTGCCTGATACTGTGTTAACTCAATAACCGTCTGCCCATTGATTACTCTTTACTAAATCTAGCTCTATATCCCTTTGTAGGTTTTAACATATCTTTCTTAGATCTTTATTGAATGTACACGTGTGGTGCTAATCTGCGCTGTCTGCCTTTTTTCAAACTCCTGCGGGTCATTTTTATGACTTGATACATTGATACTTAGTAAGTACTTAATTTTTCTGTCCCCTTCTTTTTCTTTCCCCCTCTCTCTCTCCCTCCCTCTCTGGTCCCCTTTGGGTCTTTTTCCACTCTCCCTCTCTTTTTTCCCTCTTTTTCTTTCTCTCCTTGTTTTTCCCCCCCTCTTTCTCTTCTTTTTCCCTCTTCACCTCTCTTCTTCCCGGCTTCGTTTTTTCCTTTTTTCCCCCTGCTTTTCTCTTCTTTCTCTCCCCTTTGTTCTATTTCTTTCCTTTTCCCACTTCTAATATATGGTCCACTTTTGGACTTAAAGCTCTCTACTTTGACATCCCTTGGAGATACAGCTTAATGCTATGTTTTGTACGTCCCCGTGGTGACTTTTCACTGCCCCCTTTGGCTTCCTATTCTTCGCCGCATTTGTCTAGCCAGCACTAGTTCCTTTCTCTAACTGTACGATTACATTTTTTGTAGCGTTCCATATGTATGGTTTTTATGGTGTTGTATTTTAATCATTTGTTATGTACTTTGTTAGTCACAACACAGTGTTCGCTCCTGAAGAAGCGTGAAGACACGCGCAACTAGTTGAGCACTTATGCAATACGAATCTATTATTCCTTGATCTGCTATTCAACCATCGCCTCGGACCTGTTGCTACTCTGGATGGTTATCCCCATGTCTGAGCTGTGATGTATATAGATGGTTTTGTATAGCAATTGATCTACTCAAAATCTCGTTGTATTTTTGTGATTTGTGGTTTTTAACCAATATTCTATGTATATGTTTTTTTCAATAAATTATCTTTTGATATAAATACTTGGTGTTACTGTGCCTACAAAGTCCAAAGTCCCCCTGTTTTTTCTTTTGTCAATATAGTTTTAGGACGTGGCACGCTTATACCTAAATATGTATCCACAGTACCACTCTGTGTTATGATACTTTCTTCTGTTGTAGCCAACAACTGGTTGTTGAGGTCCACCCCTCCCATGTTAAGGTTATATTCGTAGACACAGAGGGGTTTCTCCACAACACCAGTCGCCGTAGGAATTTGGACCGTCGTGTCTGCATGAAGGGAGGTAAGAACGAAAACATTCTTATTATCCCTCCACTTCATAGTGAGCAAGTTATTACACTTGAAGCAGGCTCTCTTCCCCAGTCTAAGACGGGAATCTACAAGCTGCTGGGGAAAGCCCTGGCGATTAGGTCGCACATTGCCACATGCTCCAATCTGTTGATCAAAAAGGTGACTAAATAGTGGCACGCTTGTGTAATAATTGTCCATGTGCAAGTGGTACCGAATAAGGGTGACACCAAGTCCCACACAATCTTGCCAGCACTTCCTATGTAGTCAGAGCAGTTTGTCAGCTCTACGTAACTATCTTTGCCCTCGTAAACCATAAAACTACATGTATAGCCTGTGGCCCTGTCACAGAGCTTATACATCTTGACCCCGTATCTGGCACGCTTGCTGGGAAGGTACTGTTTGAATGACAAGCGGCCAGAAAACGTAATCAGAGACTCATCAATGCAGACAACTTGATGGGGAGTAAACAAGTCTGCAAAACATTGGTTGAAGTGGTTTATGAGGGGCCGAATTTGTAGAGCCGATCGTATCCAAGGTCTCCACGAGGACGACAGAGTTCATTGTTGTTGAAGTGCATGAACCGCAAAATCTGCTTGTATCGTGCCCTGGTCATGGAGGCAGAGAACAAGGGCATATGGTGAATTGGGTCAGTGGACCAATATGACCGCAACTCACTCTTTTTAGTTATGCGCATTTTGAGGGAAAGGCCCAGAAAGATCTTAAATTTGGAAACCGTAATTGGTTTGCAATCTCTGGCAAGGGAGGACTGGGAATAGTGGCGATGTGTTGACCAGCGTACAAATTGCTTTGGTCCACAATAGATCTATAGAGATCTTCGTTGAAAAACAGTGAATAAAAATCAAGTGACGTAAAATCAACTGTTTCCACCTGAATGCCAGGTTGGCCAGTGAATGGGGGAAGTACGGGTGCTGCAGAAGTGGTGGGTTCCCAATTAGGATTGGCGAATACAGCAGGAAGGGCACTATGGGCACGACGGGCCTGTGTTCATCTTCTTGGTGGCAGCGGGACACTACTTGTGCTTGCCACCTCACCAGCTTGAACTGCACTTATGGGATTCACCACGTCACCAAGTGTTACTGCAGTGCTGGATGTACGACCAGGGTGTACTAAGTCGCTGGTGCTTGCCAGTTCACCAGAAGGAATAGCGACGCTAGTACTGCTCTGCTCCATACGAGGGACCTGCGATTCTTGCACCTCAACAACAGCAGAAGAATATCGGGGTCTGGTACGCCTGACCTTGGCAGGGACCACAACTCCGTCGTCAGAGCTATCTGTCATGGAGCCGCTGTCCTCTACAGGATCGTATTCTGAGCCTGAATCTGACAGATGCATGACTTCCTCTTCACTATCTGTCATGCTCAGAAACGTGTAGGCCTCTTCACTAGTGTACCTTTGATTTGCCATTTTGGGCTCTAAATTTAGTGGTACACTAGTGAGACTCACAGGCAAAAAAGCTCCTGACTGTTAGCGACTGTATCAAAACGCTACCAACAAAAACTGTTAGCGATCACAGGGATCAGGTCTGACTCTGCGAATGCTGCAGTTATGTGTGGTTAGTGTTTTGTAAGTGACAGTGATCGATCAATACTGCACTTGGGTGGGCTGGGCAGGGCTGGGCCAAGGGGCAAAATGCAGGTGCTAGCGGGTATCTGGGCTGATCCCGCTAACACTGCATTTTTGGGAACCCTAAACTGCTGGGGACGCTAGTATAGATCTGATCAGATCAGATATTGATCTGTTCAGATACTATACCACTAAGGAGGTGTATGCTGCGTGCGTGGGTGTTAGCGGTACTGGCGCTAACCTGATGCTGCCTGGGGCGACGCAGACCTTATCTGACCCTAAAACTTAACTTATATCACCGTCGGGCGATCAGGCGGTTAAACCTTTATTAGGTAATAAATGGCGGGTGCCCTGAAACTATAAAAAATAAACTAACTAACCAGCCTCACCCGTAACACTTATACGGTGATCACTGGTGAAAGGGTTAACTAGGGGGAAATCAGGGGGTTAAAACCTTTATTAGGTAGTATATGGGGGTCCCTGACACTATAAAAAGCTGACGTCGAACCTATATACTTACCTCCCTAACTAGCGTCACCTGTGACACTAATACAGCAATCAGAAAAACGATCGCTTAGTGACACTGGCGATGGGGGAGTGATCAAGGGGTTAACCTTTATTAGGGGGGGTTAGGGGGGTATCCTAGACCTAAAGGGGGCTAACCCTAACTGCCCTACCACTTATAACTGTCACAAACTGACACCAATGCAATAATCAGAAAAAAAAAATTGCTATTGGTGTCACTGTGACAGGGGGTACAGAGGGTGATGGGGGGTGAAATGTGTGCCTAGAGTGTTCTACTGTTAGTGTAGTGTTTGGTGCACTTACTTGACGTCTTCTCTCCTCGGCGCCAGAACGAAAAGACCGGCTCGAGGAGAGATGACATCACTTCCTCTGCCGCTGTTTACATTACAGCAGCAGAGGAAGATTGTCATTGGCTGGGAGCGATCGCAAGGGGGTGGCCACGAATGGATGGCCTCCCCCTCACCTCTGATCGCTCGGGGACAGATGCCGACTGCCTCGGGCACCAGGGGGGTCCGATTGGACCCCCCGCCTGCGGGAGGCAAGTAACATACCCATACGTTACTTTGCCTGCCTTTGCCTGCCCGTGCCATTCTGCCGCAGTATATCTGATCGCTCGGGGACAGATGCCGTATGCCTCGGGCACCAGGGGGGTCTGAGTGGACCCCCCGCCTGCGGGAGGCAAGTAACATACCCATATGTTACTTTGCCTGCCCGTGCCATTCTGCCGCAGTATATCTGCGTGAGGCGGTCGGCAAGTGGTTAATTTTACATTGTATTTTTTTAAATGTAACTGCCTACTCCCAAACTGTCATTTGAAGTACAACACATAGCCAAGTATTATGTATTATTCTCCACAATTTTTTTATTGTGCATTAAAAAAAGAAAACAAATAAAATTAAATATGCTATCTACCAACAGAAGTTAACCAAAAAGTGCATTCTATGCATTCGAAAATATAGAAAATATAACAAATCAAATCATTATTATTCAACCAAAAAAAAAAATAAAAGCCTCATGCATGTGTCCTGTTTCTTAATATAGGGGGTCAACAATGCCAAGAGTTGGTGAAAGCAGAGGTCCGTCATCTGGAGATAATTTTGAAAATCATCTGGATTATTCTCCTGGAGCTCCCGCAGCAAAGGCATATGACATAATTGGTCACGATTAATAAAACAGACAATTTTTGGTCCAAGAACTCCTCCTCCTCCTGTTCCTGGACTGGACTTGGGTCAAAGCAATAACTCCAAGGCCAATATTAAATTACACATTATCTCCTCCGATTCTGCAACATGTCTTGTTGACGGCCGTTCAGAAACAAACTGAAAAGCACAAAATGAAAAGCCCGAATCATCACTCACCAAACTACTACTAACATGAAATTAGCAGAAGGAGCCCAAAGGGTGGTGCTATAGAGCTGAAAAACCACGTAGTACGTCAGTACGTTCATGTTTGTTGGCCGGCAATTCCTTGCCGTTTGTATGCAAGACAAAATCCAGGCACACGCCTTCGGACAAAAGTCTGAGATTTTGTCTGCAGAAAATCTGATCGTGTGTATGAGGCTTTGGTGATCTCACAACACCAAACAATCATTTATACCTTCATAGTACAGCACAACAATTGTTTAGTACATGCTCTTTCAAATAAACAAATATTATAGTGTAATTTTCTCCAATTGTAATAGTTGCACAAAAAATTCTAAAAACAATAATAATAATTCTTTTCACTCATATATAAGTGTCCATCTAAATCTCATCCTCCACCAACAGTGTTCAGTGATAAATCCTTTCTCTTGTGTTGCATGTGCTCCCAATACCAGGTGAAAAACCTTCTCAGGTACATCATCAAATACCACTCCTGGGGAGAAATGCTTTCTTTCCTCTTGAGTCTCGGTTATCTTTCACCCTTGTATTCACATTCAACAACCGGACCATAGGATACAAAGAAGCAGATACATAGTGCTTTCCCATTAAACTATTTATTAACCACTTGACCTCCAGAAGCTTTTACCCCCTTCCTGACTAGGGATGAGCCCGATGTTCGAGTCGAACATAAGTTCGACTCGAATATCGGGTGTTCGCCTGTTTGCCGAATAGCGAACAATTTGGGGTGTTTGCAGGAAATTCGAAAGCCACGGAACACCCTTTAAAAGTCTATGGGAGAAATCAAAAGTGCTAATTTTAAAGGCTTATATGCATGGTATTGTCATAAAAAGTGTTTGGGGACCTGGGTCCTGCCCTTTAAAAGTCTATGGGAGAAATCAAAAGTGCTAATTTTAAAGGCTTATATGCATGGTATTGTCATAAAAAGTGTTTGGGGACCTGGGTCCTGCCCCAGGGGACATGTATCAATGCAAAAAAAAGTTTTCAAAATGGCTGTTTTTTCGGGAGCAGTGATTTTAATAATGCTTAAAGTGAAACAATAAAAGTGAAATATTCCTTTAAATTTTGTACCTGGGGGTGTCTATAGTATGCCTGTAAAGTGACAAATGTTTCCCGTGTTTAGAACAGTCCCTGCACAAAATGACATTTCTAAAGGAAAAAAAGTCATTTAAAAGTACTCGCTGCTATAATGTTGGGTCACACGGGGACTTCCCTATGGGTTATGTAAACGGGTGGCCCCGCCCCCCTCTGATGCCAGGGGAAGCCATTGGGAAGTCCCCATGCGTCAAAGGGGGGCGAGGTCACCCGGGTACATCACTGTGTGGCCCCGCCCTCAGTTATGAAAGAACTGTCACCTGCGAGGACGCATCATACGACGAGTGCCTCCCATGGAGGCAGGTCGGTCGCGGCTTTGTTTTTTTTTTCTTTTTCGGTCCGCCGGTGGAGCGAGAGAAGAAGACTTCATGGGACATTTTTATATTTTTATTTTTTAATAAAGGACTTGTCCCAAGTTGTGTCTTGTCTTTCGTACCATTTTGACACGTTTTTTGTGAAATGGTAGGGGTACATTTGTACCCTGTTACCATTTCACACAGGGGGGAGGCCGGGATCTGGGGGTCCCCTTGTTAAAGGGGGCTTCCAGATTCTGATAAGCCCCCGCCCGCAGACCCCCACAACCACCGGGCAAGGGTTGTGGGGATGAGGCCCTTGTCTTCATCAACATGGGGACAAGGTGCTTTGGGGGGCTACCCCAAAGCACCCTCCCCATGTTAAGGGCATGTGGCCTGGTACGGTTCAGGAGGGAGGGCACTCTCTCATTCCCCCCTCTTTTCCTGTGGCCTGCCAGGTTGCGTACTCGGATAAGGGTCTTGTATGGATTTTTGGGGGGACCCCCACACCATTTTTTTTCATTTTGGTGCGGAGTTCCCCTTAAAATTCGAGGGGGACCCCTACACCATTTAAAAAAAAAAATTGGCGCAGGGTTCCCCTTAATATCCATACCAGACCTGAAGGGCCTGGTATGGAATTTGGGGGGACCCCCACGCAATTTTTTTTAAATTTGTTTTGGGGTTCCCATGCTGTTTTTTCCAATGACTTTTATCTGTATTGCCGGACCCGACAATTCAAATTAATTAAATTACTTTTTTTCCTTTAGAAATGTCATTTTGTGCAGGGATTGTTCTAAACATGGGAAACATGCGCCACTTTACAGGCATACCCTCCAGGTACGAAATTTAAAAGAATATTTCACTTTTATTGTTTCACTTTAAGCATTATTTAAATCACTGCTCCCGAAAAAACGTTAGTTTTTAAAACTTTTTTTGCATTGATACATGTCCCCTGGGACAGGACCCAGGTCCCCAAACACTTTTTATGACAATAACTTGCATATTAACCCTTAAAATTAGCACTTTTGATTTTTCACGTTCGTGTGCCATAGACTTTAACGGTGTTCACGTGTTCAAACAAATTTATTTCCTGTTTGCATGTTCTGCTGCAAACCGAACCGGGGGGTGTTCGGCTCATCCCTATTCCTGACCAGAGCACTCTTTGCAATTTGGCACTGCACTGCTTTAACTGGTAATTGCGAGGTCATGCAAAATGAATTTCGGGAGTAATTAAATAAATACAATTTTCGGACAAAACCGAAATTCCGAAACAAAATATTTCAGAGTGCACATGTCTACTACCTATCACAGTTTTGGAGGCCCTGAAATTTCAAGCTAGCACGAAACCTCCCAAAATGACCCCTTTTCGGAAAGTAGATAGCCCAAGGTATTTGCAAAGAGGTGAGTATTTTACAGATCTCTTTTGTCACAAAGTTTTGAGAATTGAAAAAAGAAAAGAAAAATTTATTTTCCTTTTCTTTCTTCATTTTTCAAAAAACCGTGGCAACAAATGAGATCTGCAAAGTACTCACCATGGCCCCGCCTATATAAGAAATGTCAAAGCGCAGAGTGGACATACAATGGGAGGCCTCCCAGAAGGCCAAGCGTTTTTATTTTTTCTATTTTTCGGGCTTGGCGGGCGTCGTGATTGATGATTGATTTACATTGAGGAACACTGTTTTTTTTTATTTTTTTAATAAAGAACTTGTTTAAAAATGTTTCTTGTGGTTATTACTTTTTGATACTTTTTTGGTGAAGGGGTGGGTGGTACGATGTACCCGATACCTATTCACATAGGGGGGCAGGATCCGGGGGCTTCCTGATTCCCATAAACCCCCCACCCACAGACCCTGACAACCACAACAAGGTGCTTAGGTGCGGGGGGCAGAGGCCCCCTGCCCAAAGCACCCACCCCCCATGTTGAGGGCATGTGGCCTGCTATGGTTCAAGAGGGGGTGGCGCTCATTCATCCCCTACCCTTTCCTGACCTGGGGGGACCCCATGCCCCAGGCCAAAGGGCCTGGTATGGACTATTGACCAGGGGGGGGGTGCCGGCAATTGTAAAAGTCATTTTAGATGGGATTTGACTCGTTTTCGCTGTAGCATGTTTTATGCATGCTACAGATGGTCCACTTTACAGACCATTAAGGGGACCCCCCAGGCACTATATTTAAAGGAATTTTTCATTTTTACTGTTGCACTTTAAGCATAATTAACCACTTGCCACCCAGGCCAATTCTGACATTTCTCTACTACATATAAAAATCATATTTTTTTGCTAGAAAATTACATAGAACCCCCAAATATTATATTTTTTTTAGCATAGACCCTAGACAATACAATGGCGGTCGTTGCAACTTTTTATCCCACACTGTATTTGCGCAGCAAATTTTGAAATGCGTTCTTTGTTTCATGCTTAAAAAAAAACAGTAGAGTTAGCCCAATTTTTTTGCATAATGTGAAAGATGAAGTTACGCTGAGTAAATGGATACCTAACATGTCATGCATCAAAATTGCACACGCTTGTGGAATGGCGCCAAACTTCAGGATCTAAAAATCCCCATAGGCGACGCTTTAACATTTTTTACTGGTTACATGTTTTGAGCTACAGAGGAGGTCTAGGGCTAGAATTATTGCTCTCACTCTAACGTTCAAGCAAAAAAAATAAATAATAAAATAAAATCACTGGTCCTGAAAAAAACAATCGTTAACATTTTTTTAAATTATTGATACATGTCCCCCAGGGCAGTACCCAAACCCCCATACCCCTTTTATAGCCAATTACTTGCCTTCAAAATGGGCACTTTTGATTTTTCCAGTTCGGCTCCAATAGACTTTAATGGGGTTCGCCGTTCAGGTTAGAACATTTCCTCCGTTACGGAGTTCTGCTGTGAACCGAACAGGGAGGTGTTCGGCCCGTACCTATTGTTATTTTGATAACTTGTGATGTTTGTGGACAATTCCAAAACATATTCAGGAAGATTTCTCTGGCTTTACCATATGTCAAACACCTGTCTGAAGTGCCAGGAAAGCAATGGGAAAGGAAAGAGAGCATCCTGTACCACTGGAATTTATAATTAATTTCATGGTATCTGTTGGCAATGGAGGCTCGTTGACCAAAGGAAAAGGTAGTCTTTATGACACTTTCCCACTTCTTTAAGAATAAGTCCAGTGTTCATTAATAAGCTGCCAGAAATAATTGTTAGGACATGGAAAGAGTTCCCCGTAAAGGGCCTGTGTGTATATAGATCGCCTGAAAAGGGGTGAGGGACTATATGAAAGTTACTAATTGCTGAAGCAATTGAAGGACATGGGTAAGCTGACTATGTTTCTAGAAAGCAAGGCCCCATTCAGAAATTAGGGTGTCGGGTGTCGACCAGCTGGTAGAAGTAATAAAGTGACATGCTCTAAATCATTTGTATTTTAATCGCAATTTGAAAACCTGTTTGGGGGGAAATGTGGGTGATTGTTGATAGTAAATATTGGGGAGGGGAGAAGGTGAGGTAGTCCACTTGTGAGTGATGTAAAGGAAGGTACAAAGTGTGTGTCTATGATGATTACAAAGATCTGTAAATGCTAATTCTCCAGTCCAGGGAGAATCACATGGGGAAACTTGCCGAGTTATGTTCAGTGACAACCCAGAGTTTAGTGTCCTGGTGTCAGTACCAATCAGTGATCCAGATTAAGTTAGTGATTGCATAATAGAAGAGTGAATCCAGTAGAAGTATGTCTCCTCTAGTCCTCTAGACTTGGAGAGGAATAGGACATCCTTCTTAACATGTGAGGAATCGCTAGGCCACATAAAATTAATGAAAAATACAAGGAAATTACAAAGAAATGTTTTTGTTTTTTTATTGAAATAAGACATGTTTATATTTATTACCAAATAATAAAAAACAACCCAGCACATAACAATGATAAACCTGTAAAGGTGATCAAGAATTGTTATAATAGTCCTTGGTGAAGGTATATGTTGTTAATGACAACTATGATGCAGGTAAATGTTCAGGTGCCAGCCATCCCCAGAGCGTATCCTGAAACTCTGTGAGAAATTGGAAGAAGGGGGAAAGGAGGGAGGTGCACCTAAATGTAGTATTAAAACATGGTTTAATGCACAAATATTCAATCTGCCTTCCCATGCTCTGTCTCCGTATGAAATCTCCCTACTAAATAAACGTTTGACGTTTGCTCCTACCACTTATCCCAATTCCTTTTTGCTCTTTAAAGATCTTAATAAATTAATTTGTGACCTTACTGTCAAAAGATTCTACCACATTAAATCCCTAAACATAGAACCTTCACCTGAAGTACCCATTAGTTCCCCCCCCCCCTAGAATTATCTTTGGAGGACACTGACCTTCCCGTCCTCACTGACCTAGAAGAACTTTACCTGGAAAGCCATTTTGATGATCTAGAATGGTTGTCTCAACAGTGCCCCACTTCTCCACCCATACAGCACAGCAATCTGAGGCCCAAGTCAAATTTCAATCCTGTCCATAAAAAAGGACCATACATACAAACATTTTACCAAGTGGTATATTCAGATTTAAAAAAAATGTGTCAATCTCAGTCCCAAACAACATTGCACCTTACTTACTGAGCAAAAGGCATTAGATGATTTAGTCAACAATAAAAACATTATCATAAAATCTGTGCACAAAGGAGGAGGAATAGTGATTCAGGATAAACAAACATACATTTCAGAGGCTACAAGACTTTTATCAGATTCCAACACCTATATGAAACTTTCCAAAGACCCCCTCCCCACCTTTTCTCTGGAGGTTGCGTCCTTATCAAACGCAGTGTTTTCGGAGGGCATTATCTCTAAAACTGAATTATCCTTTCTGAAAAGGAGTTTCTTTTAAAACACTATATTTTTATCACCTGCCCATAGTCCATAAAGATAAAGAAAATCCACCAGGAAGTCCCATAGTGGCCTCCATAGAGAGTGTCATGAGTGGGTTTTCTTTGTACAGTGACAAATTCATTCAACCTTTAGCTCAAAACTTACCCTTGTATATTAAAGATGGTACACACCCCCTGGACATGTTGCAACCATATGTATGGGAACCCACATACAGATGGCTTTTTGTAAGGCCTCTCATCCCTGTATACTTCAATACCTCATGAAGTAGGACTTGGGGCTTTGGAATTCTTTCTAGCCACAGACCCTATGGTAAATCACAAACAGGCTCTGTTTATACTAGAGGCTACTACTTTCTATTTGAAACACAATTGCTTCGAGTTTGACGGGGGAATTTTATTTACAATCTAATGGCACAGCTATGGGGCAAATTTTGCCCCCAGCTATGCCAATTTAGCCATGGGCCTCTGGGAGCTACACCATGTCACTGACAACAACCCCTTTGCCTTCCAAATAATATATTATGGTCATTACATTGACGCTATAATAATCATTTGGGATGGTTCCATAGATGGTGTAGAAGAGTCTCTTTCACATTGCAATACCAACTCATTAGGGATCTCTTTCACCCATGTCACCTATCCAGAAAAACTAGCCCTTTTGGACTCAGAGCTCTATTATGATGGTGAAACTATACATGCTCTAAATTACGTGAAACCAACAGCCGGCAACTCTTTTCTCCATTATAAAAGTTGTCACCATCTAAAATGGATCAATAATATCACTAAAAGTCAATTCCAGAAAATTTGAAACAACTGTACTAGGGATATTGACTTTGATATACAGGGCGAGCTCCTCAGCACTAAATTTCTTCAGAAAGGATACCCGTCCTCCTTAGTGTCCATTGCCTTTAAACAATACGAAAATCCCCCTTCCCTGGATAGGGCCAGCAATAATCAATCCCAACCCATGCGTTTTACAGCACAGTTTCATGCGAAATACAAAAATATGGAGAGCACCTTGTCCAAACATTGGTCAATATTACTTGAGGACCCCTTTCTAAGGGATGTCATTACACATAAAACTAAAGTATCATACCGTAAGGCCAAAAATATCAAAGGGAAAATTGCACCAAGCAAGATGAAATATTCCCAACCCACTCACAGTAACTATATTCCCTTGATCCCGCTGGTGGGCATGTTTCAGTGCCGCAAAAAACTATGCCTGGACTGTCAGTTTGTGGAGCAAAGTCAAAAGTGCTTCACAGCTAAAGGCAAGACCTATGCAATCTATGGCCTTCTGGTAAGGAGTAACCCCTTCAATACCTGGTGGTGGACCCTTCCTCGTTGTCACTGATCTTCATTGCTTACCACTTGGATTTTTTTATGTCTATTTTTATTTTTATTTTCTGTTGGTGATTTGGACGTTTTACAACACTTCATTGATGGTTTATTTTTTGGACTGTTTATAACACTCAATTGAGGTTTTAATTTATGGACTTTTTCTTCACTGCTAAAAGTTCTGCACATTGATTTACAATTTTCATATGAATTTTTTTCTTCACTGCCAATTATTCATTGTGTTCCACTAGCATTAGCGCAACCTCTTATTTTCTTCATATAATTTGTCTGCCCCTCTTTCCATCCCTCCCTTTCTTCCCTCCCTTCTTCCCCCTTCTCCCCCTCCCTTTCTCCCCATTTTCCTTTAGTGCCAGATATCCTTATATGGGTAGTATGACCCACACATATATACCTATATGTGTATATATTTTATGACTAAATTTCTTAGCGATTTGTTTAATAATTTTTTTAGTCATGTTTTTATCCATCATTATTATACATATGTCCGCATTCATTTATGTCCATTCATCTGCAATAATTTATTGTTAAAATTATGTTTTAACATGTTTTTATCTTCTTCCTTGTCTGCTGGTCCTTATAGTTCTATGGCCGGGGTCAGGCATTGAGCATCTATTTAAACTGCCATCGTTTGTAATGTGTTAGGCCAGTAGAAGGAGCTGTGTGTGCTGAGCGCGTAGCCTAGTTCCAGTCCTCCTTTCCTGTCAAGGCCCACCCATGTGGTGATGTCATTTCCTTCTGTGCAGTCCACTCCAGGCAGCTTGGATCCTCTGCACTTCGTGTTTGGTTTCAGCGCTCCAAATCAGCCTTCTTACACCATCTGGATGCCGGAAAAATACCCGCTAACAGGCACCCCTCAAGGAGGACACTTTTATCACAGATATGATAACAATATCTTCTATCTTGTAAGTGCGTTACCTTTGTGCATTAAACCATGTTTTAATACTACATGAGGATGCGCCTCCCTCCTTTCCTCCTTCTTATATTTATTACCACCTCTTATGTTTCCTGTTTTCTAGATTTGTATTGTAAATAATGTATTTCTTACTTCTTTGTTTCTCAAGCTGTAAATTATTGGGTTGAGAAGGGGAGTTACCACTGCATAGAACACTGATATATATTTGTCAAATTCAAATACTTGGCCTTTTGGTGATCTCACATATATCAATATAACAGAGCCATAATAAATAACCACTACTGTAAGATGAGACACACAAGTAGAAAAGGCTTTACTCTTTCCAGATGAAGATGCTATGCTTAAAACAGTCAATATAATTTGCACATATGATAGAATAGTAAACAGCAAGCAACTAAAAATAATAATCCAAACAATAATGAAGAAATAGATCTTTAACATGGAAGTGTCTGTACAGGACCTGTTCAGTAAGGGAACCACATCACAAAAGAAATGATCAATCAGGTTTAGGCCACAAAATGATAAATTGCATAACCAATAAAGAGGCAAAAGTAAGCCGAAAACACTGCATAACCAACATCCTACAGCTAGCTGACAACAAAATGTCGGATTCATGATTGTTGAATATCTTAATGGGTTACAAATGGCTAAATACCTATCATATGCCATGACTGCAAGAAAGTAATTTTCAATATCTCCAAGCAAGAAAAAAAAGTAACACTGGGCAATACAACCAATAACTGATATTCTTTGTCTTGTAAAAAGAAAGTCATTTAGCATCTTAGGAAGTGTGACAGATGTATACCAGATTTCCAGGAAGGATAAGTTGCACAGAAAAAAATACATTGGCGTTTTCAGCTGTGGGTATGTCCATACCAATGTGATAATAACAACATTTCCCAATACTGTTGCTAGATATATAATTAGAAAGAAAAGAAATGTGAATATTTGAAGTTTGTGGATGACTGAAAATCCAACTAGCAAAAATTCTGTTACTTTTGAATCATTAAACAAAGGCATGTCTTACAATGTTTTTTGATGAAACCACAGTAGAAAGAATGTGAAGATGTTTTTTAAAACAGGAGCTATTTGATCTTGCAAAGGGAAAATACTTGATTTAAAATGTATGCTATATAAATCTTGGTGTAAGAGAAGGTGAAACTGCTGTACAGTCACCTAAAGGTAACGGTTCATTTTTATGGATTGCAAGCCTTGACTCATGATAATTGCTCCTCAAACACTTTTTATGACAATAACTTGCATATAAGCCTTTAAAATTAGCACTTTTGATTTCTCCCATAGACTTTTAAAGGGTGTTCGAATTTGCCGCGAACACCCCAAATTGTTCGCTGTTCACTTGCGAACAGCCAATGTTCGAGTCGAACATGAGTTCGACTCGAACTCGAAGCTCATCCCTAGTTCAGACCTTAGCGAGCACAAGAATTACTTTACTATCTGCCGCCTGCACTGACCCTTCCCTGTTTCTGGATAACGATACTGTCTGCAACCCTTGCCTGTTAATGTATAACAATACTGTCTGGATCATGGTACTGCCTGCTTCCAGCTTCTTTTTGTTACTCAGCCTTCACTGTCAGCTGCCTGCAGCCTTCCCAGCTCTCACTGTCTACCACCGAATGGTCTCTGGCACACTTCTTTAGCTTGTCGCTTGGTATCTGAGAGACATCAGCACTACACAGTATGTGACCTCTTCTTTACCTTGCATAGTTTTCTGACAATCTTAAGACAAAACCTTTTCTGTTAGTTTTGGCTAGAGTAGTCACTTTTTCTTTTGGCGATACAACAGGAATTAAAATAAAGTCTTTTAATTGTTCGGTGAAATCCCTTATTCCCATTTTGTAATTCCCCTCAGCTCAGTTCCTGCTTGGCAACTGTTACAATTTTAAACTCTAATGCCGTGTACACACAGCCGGACTTTCCGACGTAAAATGTGCGATCGGAGCTTGTTGTCGGAAATTCCGACCGTGTTTAGGCTCCATCGGACCGTTTCCATCGGAATTTCCGTTGCACAAAGTTTGAGATCTGGTTCTCAAATTTTCCGACAACAAAATCCGTTCGCGTAAATTCCGATCGTGTGTACACAATTCCGATGCACAAAGTGCCACGCATGCTCAGAATCAAGCAGAAGAGCTGCACTGGCTATTGAACTTCATTTTTCTCGTCGTAAGTGTTGTACGTCACCGCGTTCTTAACGTTCAGAATTTTCTACAAGATTTGTGTGACCGTGTGTATGCAAGACAAGTTTGAGCCAACATCCGTCGAAAAAAATCCATGGATTTTGTTTTCGGAATGTCCGATCAATGTCCGATCGTGTGTACGGGCATTATAATTTTCTGTCCTGTGACAATGGTCACAAGAACAAACAGGGAAGATGATTGGACAGAAGGCGGAACATATATAATCAAATTAACTTATATAAAAGATATAACACTGGACACAGTTTTTTTATTGTGGATTCAATTGGCCGTGGCCCTTTATTAGGCCTCATGCACACTGGACAATAAAATAACGTTATAAAAATGCCAGTAGCTTTGCAGTGAGTTTTTCAATGTATTTGCAATAGCTTTTTTTTGCATTTTTAGCGTTTTTCCTCGTTAGCGTTTTTGTGTTTTTTTGTTTTTTTCAATGGATCAAAATCGTCCTTAAACTCTGGTGAGTCGCGTTTATCAGCGTTTTTTTTAAGTTAGAGCATTTTTACAGCTGAAAACAGCTGGAAAACTACTCTCAGAGCACACAAGCCCCAGCCAAAAACCACTGATAACCGCCTATAGACACATGGGATAACATGATGGGGAGTTTATTGACTGTAGAAAAAACATCTGAAGCCAAAAACAGCTGCTGTAAAAACGTCTAAAAATGTCCAGTTTGCATGAGGCCTTATAGGTATTAAAATTTTACTAACAGCATAAAATGTAATACTGATTTTTAAAAATTATACCAACAGTATATTTAGCTCAGCTATTACAAGCTCAAGCTAATAAACATTACAACTCAAAGTTCCATTTCACAAAAAATGGACAAAGCCTCATAACACAAGCCATGACATGTGATAGAGGGCAAGATGTGCTTTCTTCCTCAATCCCCACCAGCTGCTTCAATTAATGACACATTTTCTTTCTTTTATAGGTACTGACTCATGCCAGGACCGTTGGAAACCACTTTTAACCAATCACAGGTAAGTACAACTGTCATTTAAATAAATTGAATTTTTTTTTATTTGTCTGCCACTGTCCCATATGTGCATGGTGGGGACATTTTGCTCTACCTTCCGCTTTCAATCCACTCCGCAGGGACATAGACAGCAAAAAGAAAAAAACCCCTCAGCGAGCATCTAACCCTTTCCACTTTATTCAATACTTAAAAAAATTCCTATAACTACTCCTTAATAGGGATGAGCCAACCTGACAATATATCTGCTTGTGAGTAGGGATGAACTGATGGTTTAGTCCAAACGCATGCTTTTGCTATTCAGGCATTTAGACGAATTTCCAAACTTTTGAATGTGCTACAGAAAAAAAAGTAACATTTACAAAGAGAAAGAATGATACAGTTTAAATTGCCAGCAAATTACATTTTATTGCCAGCTTCTTCACAAAAAAAGTACACAGAACACTCCCAAGATCACCCAAATATTTTGAGGGATCTGTGCCTTTTTTAAATAGCAATCAGAAGAGTAATGTGATTTGTTAGCAATCTAAAACCATGTCAGTGCTAAAAAAAAATCACTGCTCCCCAGGCCAAATTTTTTTTTTGCACTGGCACATGTTTCCAAGGGAAGTGCATACACACATTGATACTTTTTGATAGCCCTTTGTCTATTAGCTCAAAAAATATTCATTTTTGATTTAACAGTGTCATGGTTATGCAATAGAGTTTGTCGATCAGCATACCTGTCTCCATGTGTTCATCTCTAGAGACCAGCTGACCCTCACCTGACTGCTTTTGTAACCTCTCCTCTAGCACGGCCCCACCCCAGGCCCTATCAGGGAACCCTATATTAACCTGTGCACTGCAAGCCAGCAGTGCTGATTCCATTGTGTGTTAGCCTCTGTGTGTAATTGCTGTGTTTCCTACGTCTGATTCCTGTTAACGACTTTGGCCTGTTCTTAACTATTCCTGTCTGCTCGTGACCCTGACCTTTGGCGTGTTCCCGACCATCCCTGTTTGCCTGTGACCCTGAACCTTGGCGTGTACTCTGTTGTCCTTGTCTGCTTGTGGCCCCGACCTTGGCTTGTCCCTTACTTTCCTTGTTGTTCCAACCTGCTGCCTCCTTCCTCTTCTCCTGTAGTCTACCGTGAGCGTGAGCTGTGAGACCCTGGGGGCCGCGACCTGGAGCCAGACTGCAGCTCAGTCCATCCTTACCATTAAAGGCTCTGGTGAACACCTGCTGGCTCTTAGACTCCGCGCCCTGGGGAATCTATGCTCTAGCTCCCAGTGGGATCTGTGTCAGTGATCCAGTAGACCTGCTTCCTGAACCTCCCAGGGTTCAATCTGCAGCAGTCGGCCGTAGGGTCCACTACCTTGCGGTGCACTCCTGATCCCAACGGGGTGCATCTGTCACCTGGATACAGGTGACCTGACAGACAGCTTTGGCTCTCATTGATTTCAAAGGGAATCTAGTTCAGAATTTGAACTACTTTGAAGCTCAGTGAATACTACCCAAACCAAAAACAAGGCAGTTTGGCTCATCCCTACCATTTTTGGGTTAATCTTAATCCTTGAGAGCTGCTAGAACTTTTGATTCCAGCCTTCAGAACAGTCCACCCTTTCTGGTAAAATCAAAGCAGTTATCTGTGGGAAGTAGACATGTGCACTGCCAAAAAACTTGTTTGTTTTTGTTTCATTTGTTTTTTTATTAAATTTTTTCATTTTTCAGGCCATTCCTTATGATTGAAATTAGTTAGAAATAAGTAAATTCAAAAAATTAGAAAATTTGGAAATTCAGAAATCCGAAAATTCAAAAATTTGAAATAATAACTAACTATCTGACTAATAATAACTAACTATTAAATTATAGGTATTGGAATTTCCTTTCAAATTTGGCTATTAGTGAACATAACGAATACAAATTTATACGAAGTTACGAATTACCCGAATAAACGAATGGAACGTAATGAATTAATAATAATAAATAATAGCAAATATAATAAAAGTGTACACTGTGCTAAATTGAAAGAAAATATGGTGCGGAGCAGCTACTTACAAGGTGACAACAACCAAAGAAACATGTGAAAATAAAATAAAAAGTAGCGCATAAATGGTGCCAAAAGTCTTCAATCAAGAAAACAACTGAAAAAAACAAATGTCCACAAATAATAAACATAACAGTGAAAAAACTTGTAAGTCTCTCAATATAGGTGAATAAAATCCTGTCGGTGAGTGGGAAACAAATGACATGGAATGTCCCACTGAAAACCATGCGTGGATGCAGGGAGACAGAAGTTAAAACGCAGGTGAATCAACAAATCATCCCCAAGTTGTATCTCTCAACAACATGCGACTTGGTAAAGGTGGTGTGTAAGAAACTCTTACCAGATATGATGGACTCCCTTGTCAGCGACAGGGAGTCACTCGAGCGGGTTGCCTCTCAGGGCCAGTGAACAGACATCACAGCTCTGCGAACCTTCTGGGTCAAACTCTGCGCGGATCTCCCGGGGTCGCCAGGTGGGTCCTCCCAAAGGATGGCCAAGGTGCGGATCAGAGGGAACAATGCGTCACGTACAAAGGCTGGAGTGAAGGCTGGTTGAATCTCTCAGTAAGTATGTGGAGAAAAAATAAACAAGCTCCACATAGTGTAGATGAGCAAAAATAGGATTTTTATTGCTAAAAACGCCAGGTAACAATAAAATGTGATCACAGAGTATAAAATCGAAAATGGGCAACAAGGAGGATGCTGGAAGCGCCCGAAGCTTTTCGATCAATGGATCGTCTACTGGGGCATGCAGCATCCCCTCCAAGTTGCCTAATATTTATAAAAAACATTCCAAAAGAGCAAATTGTGTGTGCTGTCAAACAACCTTCCCCATTGGATGAATGGGGTCACATGATCACACCTGGGTGGACCTGACAGGTGTGAAACATCATGCATTAGTATACATAGTGTGTGATTAACCTGTTGTATGTCACCAAACAGACCTCACATAGAAAAATAATTGAATAATACAACCTCAGACTGTTCAAAAATGAAATAAACAGGGAACGGAATATGACCTGTTATATATCACCAAAAAGACCTTACATAGATAAATAGTAGCATGATATCACATCAGAATGTTCAAACATTTTGTAATGAAGTGGAATGAACAAGAAACGGACTTTTATGCACAATACTCCCATTGCTGACACTTCTGTGTCAGCTCTAAAGCAACAGGGAGTCAGTGCCAATCAGGGACTATGTTTCAGGGGGCGGGCGGAGCCAACCACCAATCGCTGTGAAGACAGGAAGTCACTGGCGGCGCCGCCCAACCTCCATGAGACAGACATGAGGAAGTGACGTCGGAGCGCAGAACCAGCTCCACGTCCATCCCCTGTCATGTGATACCTCTCTCTGGAAGTCAGGGAGAGGAAGAGGGAGGGGGGACGAGCGTCAGATAGAACGTTCCCAACGCCGGTGCCCAGGCTCCTCCCCCGTGTCTCCGGAAGTAACAAAAAACGTGAATAGCAGCCAGAAATCCCACCTCAATGATGGAAAACTGGCAAAAAGTTACCTAAGAAATGGGGAAGGGGACGCACCACTCAACAGACGGCAAGGCACAAGGGCAAGGGCCATGCAGTTGAGTAGCGCGCCTGAAAGGAAGGGTAGTGCTCGGCTGACTTCTAACCGTTGAAAATCGAGGGACCAAAAACCAGCACTAAATACATCAATGCTGGCGAGAGCCCCCAAAGTGTAATAATAATCCCTTCCTATCAAAACAACACACAAGATGAATGAATAAAATGCAATGTCTTCTAAAAACATGATATAAAATGGGTTCATGAACATTGCATGTACAAAGTAAGAGCCATCCTCATAATGTTAACCGTGCACAAGCCAGTGTGAAAAGCCAACATGCGGAAGGTGTAGCTCACCTCTGAATATAATGTAAGCGCACCCCCAAAAAATTGCGCCAACACAGGGGAAAATAGAATAATGTGGAAATAAACATAGGTGGTAGTATTAAAGGGGAGCACCTGAAAATATATGCAGATGTGATGAAATGAATACAAAAAAGGGGGTGTTAGGATGAATTGATAAACGAGTTGAGGTCCCACTCCACGTTCATCCCAAACGGGAAGAAGGACCTCAACTCATGAATCCAGTATGTCTCGAGACCTGAAACCCCACGCAGACGAGACTCACCCCTCCAGTGCGGGACAAACTTGTCAATAACCTGGAACAGAGTGCCTGTGGGATCCCTGTCATGGTGTTCCAGGTAGTGACGTGGCACAGTGTGCTTGTCCCTACCTTTTTTGATTGCAGCCACGTGTTCATTAACACGAACAGAAAAAGTTCTGATCGTGCGACCCACATATTGTTTGTGGCAAGGACAGGTTATCAGATAAACGATGTATTGTGAGGAACACGTGGTGAAATGCTTCATGGAGTAGGTGCGGGAAGTGACAGTGGACTTAAAAGTGACACTCTTGCGTCTTCCCCCAATATTATGTAGGCAGACCTGGCACTTACGACAGGGGTAGTAACCTTTACACTCCTGAAAGAATGACACTTTTTTGGGGGGGTCTATTATATTTGGGGCGATCTGTCCCTGAATGGACCTAGTGCCTTTAAAGACTACCGAGGCCTGCTTGGGTAAAACAGGACCAAGTAGTCTATCGTTCTGTAATATTCCCCAATGTTTTTTAATAATATGTTTAATCTGTTTAGATTGAATAGAATGGGTGGTAAAAAAGGATAGCTTAGCATTAAATGTAGTGTTGTCTTTAGAGCGTTCTATAAGTGTAGCCTGCCTTTCAGTGAGTAGTGCTCTATTGATTTCGCTGTCTAGCAGGTGAGGGTCGTAACCCTTATCCAGGAATCTGCTTCTGAGGACTTGAGATTGGGATAAAAAATCTGAAGTCTGGGTACAGTTGCGCCTCAATCTTAAAAACTGGCTGCGGGGGACTGACCGAAGCCATTCTTCGCGATGGCAGCTGTCGATCGGAATGTACCCATTCCGATCTGTGGGTTTGAAGTAGGTACGGAACTCTAGGTGTTGGTGCACAATTGAAATTTCCAGATCGAGGAAATGCACCTTGGTTGTGCTGGCTTCAAAACTCAACGAAATCCCCCTGTCGTTGGCGTTGAGAGTATTCATGAAGCCCTCGAGTGATGGCCGATCTCCTTCCCAAAGGAGGAGGATGTCGTCTAAGTACCTGGCCCAAAGAACCAATTCGGGTCTCCGGGCAGCATAGACGACATCCTCCTCCCACTGGGCCATGAAGAGGTTAGTGAGACTGGGGGCAAATTTGGCCCCCATGGCCACGCCCCTCTGTTGTAAAAAGAATTTGTCCTGAAACCAGAAATAATTATGCCTGGTTGCAAATTTTAACAGCTGCATAATGAAGTTTCGTTGTAGTGTGGGGAGTCTTCCATCTCTGGAGAGATGGTTTTCGACTGCTTCAAAACCCAGATGGTGTGGTATGCACGTATATAACGCTGCAACGTCAGCTGTAACCAGGAAAGTATCTTTCTTAATTACAACAGACTCCAATAGTTTAATTGTGTCTCGGGTGTCCTTCAGATAGGAGGGGGTGGCCTGGACAAGTGGTTGTAAGTAGAAGTCCACGTATTTGCCAATCCTCGCCGTAACCGAATCTATCCCGCTGACAATGGGTCGGCCGGGAGGATTGGTTGGGTTCTTATGAACCTTGGGAAGATAGTATATGGCGGGAATACGTGGTACTTGGGGGACCAAAAAGCATTTTTCCTTTTTGTTGAGAATTCCCAAGGAAAAGCCTTCCTCTACCAATTCAACCAAAGCTTTTTTGAAGGAAATTGTGGGATCCCTAGGGATGCCCTGATAAGTATCAGAGTCCCCTAAAATCCTATTCATCTCTTGAAGATAATCAGCTTTATCAAGAACAACGATGCCTCCGCCCTTATCCGCCGGGCGGATGACCAGGTTCTTATTTTCACACAGTGATTTTAAACCCGTCTTGATGTCAGGTTTGACATAAAAGCGTTTCTGACATTTAGCCAGTCTATCCAGGTCCTCCAAGACCAAATTCTTGAAGACCTGGATAGAAGGGGCCAAGGTGCCAGGGGGATTGAATAGGGACGAGTTGGACAATCCCGAATGGATTACCTGAGGCTGCAAACACGTTCCCTCGGTAAAAGGTACGGTTCTATTGTGAGTAGATGTCACCGCTGGGGTGGTGACTGGAACATTGGTGTGGTGTATAGGGGGAGTGATTTTGGTGAGAAAATGCCTCTGTACACTCAACTTCCGGGTGAATTTAAGAACATCAATGAATGTTGCAAAGTGGTTAAGTGGTTTGGGGGGTACAAATTTGAGTCCTCTGTCCAGGACTGATTTCTCAGCTTCTGTTAGTACAGCAGAACTCAAATTGAAAATACCCATTCCTCTTACACTCTTTTCCTTTTGGCGTTGGACCCTCCTCCCCCCTCTGGTCCCTCTTTTCTGTCTAAATTTCCTGGATGGTGGTCTGTGGTCCTCTGAAAACCCTGAGGATGGTGGGGGCCTGGCCTACTTTGATTGTAAATGTAAGGGGAACGATGGTAATAATCATCCTCTCTTTCATAATGAGATTATGTACCTCCGTATCTCTCATAGGGGACATTGTCCCTAAGAGGGCTGAATCTGTTGTTCACACGAAACGAAGAGTGATAGCTATGATCAAAACTCCGCCGTGGTGGGGTGTGATAATTACGGGGGTCTACATAATTAGAAGGGGGAACCCGCAAGTTAACCTTATTGTGAGGCTCTACCTCTTGTCCTCGGGGCGCCCCTCCCACCCCGGCCTCCCGGCGGGGGGGGACCCCCGGGTGGTCTGGGTGGTCCTTGTTCTGCACTTCTTTTGGGAGGTGGGGGTTCTCTTGATTCTGGTTTGTATGCGGGTTGGTATATCAGAGTTCGGTTTGAATTGGTAGTTGTTGCCATGGTGGTCTCCATAGAAGGAGGATCACCGTTGGCAACCGGGAGAGAATTGAGCTTTCAATAATAAATAATACTTATAAAAAGTTTTTATTATTATGTATTATTATTCATTTGTTACATTCCATTCGGTTAGATGCGGCATTCTTTATTTCATGTAATTCGTAACTTCAGATAAATTTGTATTAATTACGTTCACTAACAGCCAAAATTGAAAGGAAATTCCAATATCTATAAATTAATAGTTAGTAACAGTTATTATTAGTTAGTTAGTTATTATTTCAGATTTTCAAATTTTCGGGTTTTCTCATCTTTGGATTTTCATTCTTATTTTCGGATTTTCATTCTTTTGAATTTTCAAGTTTTTCGTTTTTTCGAATTTTTGAATCTTTGATTTTCTTAATTTTCCATCTTAGAAATTTAGAATTTTCGAATTTTCGAATTTCGGAAAAATTTGTGAAATGGGTTTTTGTTAATTTGAATATTTCCAAATTAACAAATTTGTCGAATTTCATCGAAAAACTAATTTGGAACGAAATGAATTGCACATGTCTAGTGAGAAGGGCTCAATGTTCTTCTGTGAATGATCGAGCATCCAAACAAACCAGCAACAATAGCAACAGCACTTCTGCTAATGCTGGCATGCAGTGTCAGTTTCTGTAATAGTGTCAGGAGGAGAGGCACTGCCACAAACTGTGATTTCAGCATCCTCTCTATGTGATAAGGTGGAAATATCATGATTTCTGCTGGTTATGAGGACAAATGTGAAACCTGGCAATTATGCATACTAATTGTCCTCTACCTGGCATATGACAGACCTGTGTGTTGCCCCATTTGCTCCTCCAGTATAAAGTGCCATCTCCCTAACTCCACCACCTCATTCCAATCTATCTAGTAGGTTATCTCCATCCAGCCCCACCCTCCTTACTCCTCCTGTTTGATGATGTTAGAGGGGGATGAGCATAGGCAGGTATGGAGGAATACATTGGAAATGCACAGGCTGATTGTGAATTGAAGTGTAACCCCCCTCACCGCCATCTTTTGCTTGCACCTGCCCCCTTGCGTACACCTGCCCCCCTGCTAGTGGCAGGCTCAGTCTTGGCTGCAGCTCAAAGGACAGGGTTGTGACTGCAAATGGAATTTAATTTTTAATACATGCAATGAGGGGCCCCCTCCTCTTTGAGACTTATTAGAGATATACCACCTATTATGTGACTTCTTGACTTAGAAGACTACACAGTGCTTACCATCTTGCCACACTGCCCCCCATTTCCCTTTTCCAGCTTGACTGCTCTAGGTTGCTGCTCTAGTGTGTGCTCTTTGAGAATACTTGGGAATATCTTTTGCCATTAGTTATATTAAATTCCTCAGACACCTTTCCATTTATTTATACTCTACTGGTAGGTTTCATGTGGATGAGGGTCCCGTTAGTCCGGTTGAATGCCTTTTTAAAATGCCTTTTCCACATCTAGGGATAGGATCAGAGAATGCATCTGCCCCAAATTAGCACAGCAAATCAAATCTATTAGGCATCTGGGGCCTGTCACCACTACAAAACCAACATGGTCAAGATCTATAAGCAGGATCCATAAAAACAGGAAGGACATTTAGGAGTAAATGAGCATACATTTTGCATATATGTTGCATTTATTTTAATATCTGAGTGCAATAATGAGATCAGACTATAGCTTCCTATGTTAGTTGTGCATTTCTACAAAATAGGTGCACTGTCACTTTAAGGTGCTGTACATAACAACAGATATTTTACTGTTGCTGATGTGACATTTGTGCATTTGTGAGTTGTGCACTGAGCACAGGGAATCTTGTTTTTTTAATTAGTTGTGTCTTTGACTGGCCTAGATGATTACCACTGCTTGTAACAATTCCTTTAGGGAAGAGCCCTTCTGCATAGCACTACTGAAAATGTTGTTAGCTGGGAAGGTATTAGTGAAGAGTATGATTTATAATAATAATCATATGGTAAGCCCATTATTCATGGCGACTTATGTGAGGGTAGAGTTTGCATTATGTGAAATTTCTGTTGTTGAAAAAGGACAAAATAAATCAGCTAGTTCATCTTGAGCTAAATTCATTAATTGGATGGACCATAAAGATTTTGGATGTCATCCAGTGTGAGCTAAGGGGTCTGAGGTTCTTGTTTTAAACTGCTGGTAAACCCTAAACATTTTTTACCTTAAAGTGGAAGTTTAGGCAAAAACTAACTCTAATCCTAACTATAATCCTACTCTATGCCACATTCTAATGCCATGTACACTTGAGCGGAATTTCCGTCGGAAAAAACTTGGATGGTTTTACGGACGGAATTCCTCTCAAGCTTGTCTTGCATACACATGATACACCAAATTCCGACCGTCAAAAACGCGGTGACGTACAACACGTACGACGGGACTAGAAAACGGAAGTTCAATAGCCAGTGCGCCACCCTTTGGGCTCCTTCTGCTAATCTCGTGTTTATCTCGTGTTAGTAGAAGTTTGGTGAGAGACAATTTGCGCTTTTCAGACTCGTGCTTTTCAGTCCATTACTGCTCTTCAGTTTGTACTTGTGGGTTTGTATCTGGTTTTTAGTGCGTGTAGTCAGTTTGTATCTGTTAGTTCGTTCTGACCAGCCGACCATTTCGAAGCCATGTTGCAGGTACGTACTCATCGCAGAGTTTGTGCTATGAGGGGGCTTGGTGTTGGGGTTCTTGCTTTGACCCAAGCCCAGTCCATGAACAGGGTGGGGAGGAGTTCATGGACCAAGAATTGGTTGCTCCAGCGTGAACAATTCTCTCACACGCCTTTGCTGCGTGAGATCCAGGAGAAAAACCCTGATGATTTCAGGAATTTTCTCCGGATGACGGACCCCGTTTTTCACCATCTGTTGGCTTTGCTGTCCCCTTATATTACGAAGCAGGACACCTGCATGCGGAAAGCCATCATTCTGGAGCAGAGGCTAGTCGCCATGTTGCAGTACTTGGCAATGGGGAGAAGTCTACAGGACCTCAAGTCCTCTACAGGCATCTCCCCCCAGGCTCTGGGGATCATTATTTCAGAGACCTGTTCTGCCATCATACAGGTCCTGCAGAAGGACTATATCAGGGTAAGTTTTCTCCTTTAACATCACATTCTTTGTATTTAATAGACATGTGCATTCGTTTTCGTCTGAATACATTTTCGTCCGAATTTTGGGTATTTTTGTTATCTTTTTTTTTTTTTTTTTTTTATTGAGGTTTGCATAGTATAAACAGGTACAGCTCAGTAATATCAAAGCAGGTTAGCTCATATACATACAAATAAATGCATATGTCTTAGTATAGATAAGGTGGTAACAAAACGAAACTTTCTTGTATGCAAAAAAATAAAGGGAGAGAAAGAAAAAAAAAGAAAAAAGAAATTAAATAAATAAAAATGGGGGGGAGGGGGATCTGCCAAGCGGATTATTTTTTCTTAAAGAATAATAGCTGACCAACATATTACACATTATGATGGGTGTATATGCCATTACAACCTCAGGAGTGGAAGCATAGTATAAACAACAATGTCTTATAATGATGCATTATGTTCAAACAGTAACAATGTAGGCTGTGTGAGTAACCAGTGTCAGAGATATGGGGGACATGGAAGTCAAGGAGCTGTGATGACTTTGGAAGCTGGGGGGGTCCGTCTGAGTAGGATTTTTAATTTTAAGGTTGCCCAGAGAGTTTGAGATATCTCTTTTCAGGTACCAGTCAGTGTATCAGAATGGGCGGATGACATCTTGTAGAGCTGTCTGGGTTAATGTGGCTTCTATATATTTACGCCACCTCATGAAGAAGCGCGAAGTAGAGCGAAAGTTCAGTGAAATGGTGTCGAGCCATTCCATGTAAAAAAGTAACATCATAGCTTTTTTTACTTCGGGTAGGGCAGGTGGAGTCCTTAAAATCCAGTGTTTCATTATCGTTCTGCGGGCTACTAGAAGGAGTAGATGTGCCCATTGGGGAATATTCGTAGGTCCTCTGGTTGTAGGAGGAGATGTTTGGGGCGTGTATCCAAATAGGCATAATAGTTGATCCTTTGGGATATGTGCTTTACTGATTTTGCCAATGTGGTCCAAGACAGAATTCCAAAATGTAGTTATGGCTGTGCAGTCCCAAAGACGGTGCAATAAGGTGGGGCATGGTTCTGAGCACCAGGGGCATTTCATTTGACTTGGATTGTCTTTGGTGAAGTAGAACGGGTAGTATGCTCTGTGTATGATCTTGAATTGGGTTTCCCGCCACGTTTCAGATATCGTAAGTTTGCGGACTTGTCTGTATCCTTCAAGTATTTTTTCTGACAGTTCATCATCTCCTAAGATAACAGACCATTTATGAAACAGTTTGAGGTGGTATTTTGCAGATTGATGTTGGATGAGGTAGGAGTAGAGATTGGTGATGGAATAGTCATTTTGCTGTAATACTGTGTCTATGAAGGATTTCTGGAAGGGATCAGATTTGGGCCCATAGCAAGACTTTAAATAATTGATTAATTGGAAGTAGAAGAATATATGTTTTGATGGTAAGGAAAATTTGCTTGCCAGTGATCGGAAAGGTTTGAAGTGTCCCGAGGTGCCTTGGTATATGGAGACTACTTTTGTGAGGCCATTGGAACCCCATTGGTCAAACGCTTTGTGCATCGTGGATGGGAGAAACATAGGGTTTCCTTGAATGGGTAAATGTCTTGAAATATTTGAGGGAAGCCCCAGTAATTTTTGTACTTCTCTCCAGGCAACAATAGTATCTCTGATAAGTGTATTTGACTTGAGGTGAGGTGGTAGAGTGTTGAGATCAGAATGGAGGATAGCTGATAGCGTGTGAGGTGAGGTCATTGCACCTTCAAGAGAAGTATTGCAATATTTCGACTTTCCGTTCAGCCAATCTAAACCTTGTCTAAGCAAACAAGAAAGATTATAAAAACGTAAATTGGGTAGACCCGCCCCACCCTCGGACTTCGGGAGACATAATTTTTTAGCTCAATACGTGTTTTTTTGCGAGACCAAATAAAAGTAATTAATGCTTTATGTATTTTCTGTACATCTGAGTGTTTTAATAATAAAGGTATGGTCTGCATTGGGTAGAGCAATCGCGCAAACGACACCATTTTGAATAAGTGGCATCTCCCAAAGAGCGAGAGGGGGAGGGCCGCCCAAGCTTCCAACTCCTGCAAAATCTTAGTTATAAAAAGGTGGGTAGTTAAGTACATAGAGAGAAGAGGGTTCACGTCCTATGTGTATGCCTAGATAAGTGATATATCGGGTTGCCACTGTGAATGGTGATAGATGTTTCCACTTAGTTGATAATCGTGGGTGTAGTGGTAAGATTTCGCTTTTGTCAAAGTTTATTCGAAAACCCGAGCTCAGTTGAAATGCCGCAAAGAGTTCTCGCAGTTTGTCAAAGTCTGAAAGAGGGTTAGTGGAGAACAACAGTATGTCGTCTGCGAATAAAGCGGATCTGAGAACTTGGTCTCCTATTGCGATCCCGCTGACTCCATCTTGTGCGTTGAGTAGTCTGGATAGTGGTTCTAAGGCTAAGTTAAAAAGCAAGGGGGAAAGTGGGCAGCCCTGTCTCGTTCCCTTAGTCAGAGGGATCGAGGCAGACACAAAGTCAGGAGTGACAAGTCATGCTGTCGGAGATGCATACATTTGTTGAAGGAAACTCAAGATAGGACCTGTGAAGCCGAATTGTTGTAGTACTCGAAACAGCCAGGACAAACTAACGTTGTCGAAAGCTTTCTCGGCATCTAGTGATATAATAGCGACATCTTGATCTGGGTGTGTTGTAGCGTAGTGTAACGCCATTAGTACTTTTCGTATATTTAAAGTGGCTGATTGACCCGAAACAAATCCCAATTGGGCTGGGTGTAGCAATGAAGGGAGAAGATGTGCTAAGCGTGTCGCAACGATTTTAGAGAGGATTTTGACATCTACGTTATTAGGGATATTGGGCGATAGGAACCTGGCAGTTGGGGGTCTTTTCCTTTTTTAGCTATCAGTTTGATGTGGGCTTGTGTCCCTGTAGGAAGATATGGTCCCCCATCCCACATGGCTGCATATACGTGTTTTAGGGTGTCTGGGATGAAGTCGTTAGTCATTTTATAAAATTCAGTCGTGTATCCGTCAGGACCTGGAGCTTTATTAGATGACATAGTTTTGATCGTTCGCCGGATATCGTCGGTTGTGATAGGTGCATTAAGTGCCTCTAGTTGTGCAGTTTGAAGTCTGGGTAGACGTACTTTGGACAGGAGAGCTTCCGTAGTGGCTGGATCAGTTTGGTCAGCAGCATATAAATCTGTGTAGTATTTTGTGATTATATTGCTGATTTCATCAGTAGATGTAATTAGGGATCCATCCTCATTTCTCAAAGTAGAGATGCGGGTGGGTCGTCTCATTCCTGCACACAGTTTAGCCAGTAGCTTGCCAGCTTTTTTGCCATACCTGTGAAAATGTAATTTAGAGTATGCCATCTTAGCCGCCTCCTGTTGTTCCGCCCAAAGATCAAACGTGCACTTAGCTTGTCTCCATGTTCGGATATTATCGGGTGTACGATTTAAAGTTAAGCACTCATGGGCTGTACGTAGCGCTTCACTAGCTTGTCGGTATTGTTGTTTAGAGTGTTTTTTGAATTGTGTGGTATAGGAAATGATCGTCCCTCTTAGGAAGGCTTTGCCAGCTTCCCAGAAGAGATTGGGTTCGGTAATATGAGCTCCATTGTTGGAGACATAGTCGTTCCATGCTGTGTTTAGCGTGTGTTGAAAATCTTGGTTGTCCATCAAGTAAGATGGAAAATGCCATATGGGCGAGGGAGATGAAGGTGCGACCTGTGTCATGTGTATAGATATAGGGCTATGATCTGATATCCTAGCATCTAAAATCTCTGATTCGCATAAGGTGTTGATTAGTGCAGGGGAGGCAAAGAAGTAATTGATGCGTGAAAAGGAGTTGTGTGGGGGTGAGAAGAAAGTGTATTCCCTATCTGTCGGGTGGTACAGACGCCAAGTATCAACATATTGCATGGAAGTAACAGCTTGTGCCAGTAGAGTAGAGTCGGGTGTTTGCGATGTGGGAGTATGTGTTCGGTGGGTTGAATCTCTTGTGCGGTCTGCTAGCGTGGACCTGACCGAATTGAAATCCCCGCCTACTAAGTGTAGTGTTTCAGGAGCGAATAGTATCCATTGCACCATGTCTTGGAAGAAAGAGGTGTCTGGCGAGTTAGGAGCATAGATGTTAGTGATAGCCACTTGTTTGTTGTCTAATGTCATGTGTAGGGTCATTTTGCGGCCTGATGAGTCAATCCTAACGTCCCTTAATGTGTGTTTTAAATTTTTATGTATTAATATAGCCACACCCACTTTGCGGCCAAGAGCAGGCGATCCATATACTGTACCCACCCACAATTTACGTAAGCGGGTTAGATCATCTGCAGACAGGTGTGTTTCCTGTAGTAGGGCCACATCCGTCCGAAGACGCTTCAGATGTCTAAGAATAGCCATCCGCTTACATGGAGAGTGGAGTCCCTTGACATTCCATGAAGTAAACTTTAAGTGGTTCTCACCAGTTGAAGAGGCCATGTCTGATGTTGAGGAGTATATTGGGTTAAGGGTATGGAATAAGGTCCCCAATCAGACAATGCATCTGCAATCTGAAGGTCACCAAAGTTTCCTGAGGTTATAAGCATTGAACAGGTGAATACATTCGATAAGTAAACATAGCTATAGATAATAGAAAAGAACAGCTTGGCAGAAGGTAAATGGGAAAAACCTTTAACATGTATTATGGGCTTCACTTTTTTCCACATGAGGTTCAATTACTTATCATGGCTCCCATCAATCTCCCATTCCACTCTTGGCTGCAGGTGTTAAGCCAGAGGGAGGGGGGTAAAAGGGCATGGGGGAGGAGATGTGAGTAAATTGGAGGTCATAAGGACTGAGGTTTTACATGGAGCGTATCAAGTCCTCACCTAGGAGGGCGGCGTCCTTGAAGGATTATTTTTTGTAAAGTAGAACTAGAAATAAGGGGAATCAGAGGAGCGGATCTGCAGCTGAAGCCTCAGTGGTGGTTAAACAGCTTAACCCGTAAACAATGCGAGTTTTACAAGGTAATATCTCTATGGTTAACCAAACAAATATTGAGCAAACAAAACCGTGCCCAAGTATAGCAGGATGTTGCAATATTAGCTGCGGCTATTCATTTAGGCATATAGGGTATAAAAGTTCTAGAAACAACGTAAGGAAAGAGGAAAGGGAGCATGTGGGGGGAGTAATACTACCCGTCTCCCAGATAGGCGGAGCAACATCTGGCCCTTGTAGGTCATCAGCGGTGTCCTGAACGATCCTCTTTCTGTGTAGCACGAAGACGCTTGTATGGGGGTTTGGTTGGACTACGTTGGGGCTTAGCAGATGAAGATGGAGAGGTCCCCGATGTTACAGCATAGTCCTCTGTAGAGTTGATATGTTCCATTTCCTTGCCCAGGGTAGAGATAAATTTTTCCGCTTCGTCAGGCATGGAGAAAGTGAGTTGTTCCCCATCATGCGTTTGAACTCGAAGGGTTGCCGGGTAGGCCAAGGAGAATCTGAGCTGATTGTTGTATAGAATGGAGCATATTGGAGAAAATGCCTTGCGCTTATTCATGACCTCAATGGAGTAATCCGCGAACAATAGCAGTTTTGCGCCATCTACTGTTAGTGAGCGGGAGCGACTAAACTTTTGCATAATGGCATTCTTATCTGCATAGTTCAAATATTTGACAATAACATGTCAGGGTTTTATGCGGGTTTCCGTGTATTGCCCAATGCGATGCACTCTTTCTATTATGCATGGTATGCGGAGGCCCAGTTGTTCGGGAATGATCTTTGCACATATGTTTGTTAGTTGTTGAGTAGTGATTGATTCAGAAAGTCCTATTATCCTTAGATTGTTTCGTCTCGAAGGATTTTCGAGATCATCGAGTTTATCCCAGATCTCTCTGTGTGCAATGCTCATACGTGCTACTGCAGCAGATGTAGCAGCAGCTTCATCTTCCAAAGAGGAGATCCGTTCCTCTGTGAGTGAAATCCTTTGTGCTTGTGCCTGCACTTCTACATGTAGCAGCTCCAGCCCTCTGCTCACTGCTGTGTCTACTGTGGCAGCTAGAATAGGTCCCAGCAGCGCTACAACTGCCTGGGCTATGCCTTCAGGTGAAGCAGGGTCAGCTGCTATTGTTACTGGGGCTGAGGGATGTAATGAGGACGGCTGTGTAGGCAGTGGAGGCGGCTGCAGCTGTTCTGCTGAAGAAATCACGGCCGCCATTTTAGCTGCGCCTGTCTCTGTCCCTCCTTCCTGTGTCAGTGAGGCGGACGCCGCTCGGGCATACGATCGCTCCACAAAGCGATCCATGTGTGTCTCCTCTGTGTGGCAGTGTAAGGGGGGGTCTCCCCGAGGCTGTCGCTGGGCTTTTAAGGCCGTTTTTATGGAAAGTGTAGCGGGAGCTGAGGGTTCCTACCTCCTCCTCATGTGGCGCCGGAACCGGAAGTCATTTTGTTATCGTTTTAATAAACGATAACGAACATGCAGAATCCGAAAACCGAAAGATCCGACTAGGGATGAGCCGAACACCCCCCCCGGTTCGGTTCGCACCAGAACCTGCGAACGGACCGAAAATTCGGAAAAACGTTAGAACCCCATTGACGTCTATGGAACTCGAACCTTCGAAATCAAAAGTGCTCATTTTAAAGGCTAATTTGCATGGTATTGTCCTAAAAAGGGTTTGGGGACCCGGGTCCTACCCCAGGGGACATGTATCAATGCAAAAAAAACTTTTAAAAAACGGCCGTTTTTTCGGGAGCAGTGATTTTAATGATGCTTAAAGTAAAAAAAAGTGAAATATTCCTTTAAATATCGTACCTGGGGTGTGTCTATAGTATGCCTGTAAAGTGGCGCGTGTTTCCCGTGTTTAGAACAGTCCCTGCACCATATGTCATTTTTAATCTCATTTAAAACTGCTTGCGGGTTTAATGTAATGTCGGGTCCTGGCAATATGGATAAAAATCAGTGAGAAAAAATGGCCTGGGTACCCCCCAGTCCATTACCAGGCCCTTTGGGTCTTGTATGGATATTAAGGGGAACAACGCACCCAAATTAAAAAAAGGAAAGGTGTGGGGCCACCAGGCCCTATATACTCTGAACAGCAGTATACAGGCGGTGCAAACAAGACAGGGACTGTAGGTTTGTTGTTAAGTAGAATCTGTTTGTAATTTTGAACTGGTACATTTTTAACGTGTTTAGCTCCAGCCAAAAAATATTTTTTAAGCTTTTTGGAAAACATAGGGAAGGGTTATCACTGCAACCCCTCACAGACACTCTAGTTGGAACGCAGGAACGAGCCCTACTGCAAAGTATTGCATCAAAAATTTTAATTACACGCCCCTTAAACAGGGGCTGAAAAATTGGGCCTTAGGCACTGGTGCTGGTGCCACAACACTGGAAGTCCTCACTCGCTCTTGGTGGGTGCAGAAATGGGCCCTGCTGTGAAATATTAGATCAAGAATTGTAATTACATGCCCCTGTTGAACAGGGGCTGAAAAATTAGGCCTTAGGCACTGGTGCTGGTGCCACAACACTGCAACCCCTCACAGACACTCTAGTTGTAACTCAGAAACGAGCCCTGCTGCAAAGTATTGCATCAAGAATTGTAATTACACGCCCCTGTTAAACAGGGGCTGAAAAATTGTGCCTTAGGCACTGGTGGTGGCGCCCAGAACCAAAAATGTTCTTACAAGCTATCAGCATGATCATTGAGGAGGAAGAGGATAATTACTCAGGGATAGTCACTCAGCATCAGCATAGGCAGTCTTTGAAGGGATCTGAGATTTCAAAAAAAATTATTCGGTTACATCAGCATCAGGTGCTTGGTAGCTGGTGGTGATCCAAGACTGATTCATTTTTATGAAGGTCAGTCGATCGACCGAGTCGGTGGACAGACGCACCCTGTGATCGGTTACAAAGCCTCCAGCAGCACTGAATGTGCGTTCCGAAAGAACGCTGGATGCAGTACAGGCCAGTAGCTCAATTGCATACTGTGCAAGCTCTGGCCAGTGATCCATCCTCAAGACCCAGTAAAGCAGAGGATTTTCGGTGGGAAAGGTGTCCAAGTCAGATCTTGCCCCTAGGTATTCCTGCACCATGTAAAACAGACGCTGGCGATGGTTGCTGGGATCGATCATACCTTGGGGCTGCGGACCAAAAAATTATCTGAACGCATCGGTCAGACGGCCACCTTCTCCACCACTCCTTCTTTGACTGACCGAAGCCTCAGCAACACGTTGTCCAGAAACAGGAGTTTGTAACCTCCCAGTCTCTGGGAACGCGTTGCACAGACCTTTCTGCAAGGCCTCCTGAAGATGTTTCATCCTCTGCTCCCTCTGCGATGGCAAGATAAGGTCCGCAAACTTACCCTTGTAACGTGGATCAAGGAGGGTTGCCAGCCAGTATTGGTCCTTCTCCTTGATACCACGAATACGAGGATCCTTACGCAGGCTTTGCAGGATCAGGGAGGCCATGCAGCGTAGGTTTGCTGAGGCATTCGGTCCGGAGTCCTCTGGGTCACTAAGGACGACATGGTCCGCAGCCATCTCCTCCCAGCCACGTACAAGTCCATGTGTTTCTTGGGACTGATCCCTTAAAGACTGCTGCTGATGCTGAGTGCCAGGCTCCACCTCCATACTGACACAATCTTCCTCCTCCTCGTCCTCTTCCTGTGTGATCGGCGGGCACGCAGGAACACTGTCTGGATAAAGGGGGCCTTGAGAGCTAAGGAAGTCCTCCTCTTCCTGCCTCTGTTCTGCCTCAAGTGCCCTTTCCATTATTCCACGCAGGGTGTACTCCAACAGGTGGACAAGGGGGACAGTGTCACTGATGCATGCACTGTCACTGCTCACCATCCTCGTGGCCTCCTCAAATGGTGACAGGACAGTGCATGCATCCCTGATCATGGCCCACTGGCGTGGGGAAAAAAAAAAGCTCCCCTGACCCTGTCCTGGTGCCATAGCCGCACAGGTACTCATTGATGGCCCTCTGCTGCGTGTGCAGCCGCTGCAGCATGGCCAACGTTGAGTTCCACCTGGTGGGCATGTCACAGATTAGGCGGTTCTTGGGCAGGTTAAACTCCTTTTGGAGGTCCGCCAGCCGAGCACTGGCATTATATGACCGGCGGAAATGCACACAGACTTTCCTGGCCTGCCTCAGGACATCCTGTAAGCCCGGGTACCTGCCCAAGAACCGCTGCACCACCAAGTTAAGGACGTGAGCCAAACAGGGCACATGGGTCATTTGTCCCTGTCGGATGGCAGAGAGGAGGTTGGTGCCATTGTCAAAAACCACCATTCCTGCCTTAAGTTGGCGTGGCGTCAACCACCTCTGAACCTGCCCCTGCAGAGCTGACAGAATCTCTGCCCCAGTGTGGCTCCTGTCCCCCAAGCACACCAGCTCAAGCACCGCATGGCATATTTTGGCCTGCGTACTTGCGTAGCCCCTTGAACGGCCACGGAGCACCGCTGGTTCCGAGGACAAAGCACAGGAAGAGGCCATGGAGGAAGAAGAAGAGGAGGGGGTGGAGGAGAGAGGTGTGTCACAATCATTAGCATTTTGGAGGCGTGGTGGTGGAACAACCTCCAACACTACTGCACCTTGTCCTGCATCCTTCCCAGCTGCCAGCAGAGTCACCCAATGCGCCGTGAAACTTAGGTAACATCCCTGTCCATGCCTGCTGGACCATGAGTCAGCAGTAATATGCACCTTACCACTGACCGCCCTGTCCAGCGAGGCATGGACATTGCCTTCCACATGCCGGTAGAGAGCCAGAATCGCCTTCCGTGAGAAAAAGTGGCGTTTGGGTACCTGCCACTGAGGAACCGCACATTCCACAAACTCACGGAAGGGGGCAGAGTCTACCAACTGAAAAGGCAGCAGTTGAAGTGCTAGCAATCTTGCCAAGCTAGCATTCAACCGCTGGGCATGTGGATGGCTGGGAGAAAACTTCTTTCGGCGGTGCAGCAGCTGGGGCAGGGAAATTTGCCTGGTACAATCTGACGTCGGTGTACCAAAAGCAGATTGCCCACAAGTACTTGGCTGTGACACACCTAATTCTACACCTTCATTCCTCTCAGTGCAGGTCTCAGAGAGGCCTGAAGGTATAGTGGGGTTGGAGATCTCAGCTGATGAGGAGCAAGGAGAGGTCCTCTTTGTTCTTTGGTGTGGGTCTTTTAGATTCGCTTGCCAACGAACTGCATGGCAGGTCAACATATGTCTGGTCAAGCATGTGGTACCCAAGTGGGAGATGTTTTGGCCACGCGAGATACGCTTGAGACATATGTTGCAAATAGCAGCGGTGCGATCTGATGCACTCGTCTCAAAAAAGGCCCACACCAAAGAACTTTTTGAATAACGCGCAGAGACTGCAGCGCCCTGCACATGTGGAGCTTTGGGGTGTGATGCAGTCAATGTGCTGCCCTTAGGCTGGCCCCTGGAGGGCATCCTGCCTTGTTGGTAATGTGCCGCCTCCTCCTTCTCCTCTCTCCTATCAGGCACCCACGTTGAGTCAGTGACCTCATCATCCTCTCCCTCCTCATCACTGGAGCAAACCTGGCAGTATGCTGCAGCAGGGGGAGCATGATTGCCAGATTGCTGTCCTTCTTGGGCACCCCCCCTGTCCGTGCTCATGTTACTGCCTTCATCGAGCTCAGTATCATCATCAGAGCATTCCAAACGCTGGGCATCCTCCTAGAGCATGTACCCAACACTGTGGTCAAACAGTTCGAAGGACTCCTCAGGAGGACATGGTGGGGCTAGGGAAGGAGTCACTGATAACATTGAGCCGAGGGAAGAGGCCGCTGCTTTGCCAGACAAAGTACCCTGGGCATGTGTGAGAGAGGATGAGGAGGATGAGGATGGCTTGGTCATCCACTCAACCAAGTCTTCCGCATGTTGCGGCTCAACACGGCCAGCTGCCGAAAAAAAGGCCAAGCGTGTCCCACGGCCACGTTGTCATGAAAGACGTCCTGTTAGTTCAGCCGTCGGCGGAAGATCGGTTAACAGAACTACTGTCAATAGAGCCAGAGGACGCGCGCGGAGGCGCGTTGGCGCGAACGGACGCATGCGGGTGCGCGCTAATACGAGCGGGTGTACGCGGGTACACGATGATACGAACGGGCACGCACGATCGGTACTCCGGCGTGCACGTGTGCGCGCGGATGCACGCAGACGTGCAGTGTGACAGCTTTTGGCGCCATTAGGCCTATTTAAAGGAACCTGTCAGCATGCTTCCTTGCTGTCCGGTCTACAGCGTTCCCTGTGACCCTAAGCTATCTAGTATACCTGTTTACCTGATTCCTGTTACCCGGCTTGTTCCTGACTTCTCCTGTTTGCTGCCAGTCCCCGACCTCGGCTTGTCTGACGATTCTTCTGCCTCATCCTACGGTTGTTACCTGCCTGTCTGTTGCCGATCCGGTCCGTGCCCTGACTACTCTCCTGATTCCGTTTGGCACCTGCTCTGCTTGCCTGTGTTTGACCCGGCCTGTCTGATTTCGCTAGTGCTTCCAGTGGTACTACAGAACATCTCCCTGCTGCCTTTTTGTTCCTGGGTTCCTGCTAGCCACAGTGCTTCTCTATCCAGTCAACAGTTCCAGTGTTCCTACCAGAGTTCCGGTTCATCTACCAGTTGTTCCAGTGCTCCAGTTGTACTACAGAACACCTCCCTGCTGCCTGTTGTTCCTGAGTTCCTGCCAGCTACAGTCCTTCTCTGCTCTATCGGTGGATCCAGTGTTCCTGTCAGTCCTCCTGCTGCACCAGAGGTCCGGATCAGCTCTACACCTGCCACTTGCCAAGCACTTGTGGCCCCCTGCGCTCTTGAGTCCCTGTCTTCTCTATCAGGGGCTCTCGAACCAGAGGCACATGAGAGGCTACTCCTTGCATTCTGGGCTCCACCACTAGGTACGTGACAGTACCGGACAGCCATGTCTGAGCCCACGCAGGGAGCCTCTCCCATGGATGAACTCTGCCGCCATCTTGCTGGACTTACCCAGGCAGTAAAGAGCCTACAAGAAGGCTACACCCAGCTGGAAGGCCGAGTCCAGGCTCTAGCAGCTTCCACACCCCCAGTATCCGTGACTTCTGCTTCACCATCAGTAGTTATGTTGCCGCCTGAACCCAGGGTCCCCACGCCTGAAAGATTTTCGGGTAACCGGAGCAAATTCAGGTCCTTCCGCAACTCGTGTGAACTCTTTTTTGCCCTCCAACCAAGGACTTTCTCCCTGGAGGCCACCAAGGTGGGGTTTGTGATCTCGCTGCTGACCGGCGAGCCCCAGTCCTGGGCCCATTGCTTATTAGAAAAGAAAGATACCTCACTTGATACCCTGGATACCTTCTTTCCGGCCATGTCATCATTATATGAAGACCCACAGCTGACCTCCATGGCAGAGGCAGCCTTGCACACTCTACAGCAGGGCCGCAGACCTGTTGAGGACTATGTGTCGGAATTCAGACGCTGGAGTTCCGACACAAATTGGAACAATGCCGCCCTACGGTATCAGTTCCGTATGGGCCTTTCAGAATCCTTGAAGGATGAACTAGCCTGAGTGGGTATTACTGAGACTTTAGAGGACCTCATATACCTTTCCATCCAAATAGACAGACGCCTGAGAGAACGACGTACAGAGCGATCTTCTGGTCCTGCTCGTCCTGTCTGGATGCTGCCCCGGGTGCCTAGTTCTCCCCACTCCGCTCCTCCAGCTTCTACTACCATGACCAAGATACACCGGAACCAATGCAGCTGGGACTCTTACGGCCATCCCTCACTCCTGAAGAGCGTCAATGCCGTTGGGCTGGTAACCTGTGCCTATACTGCAGGGAACCCGGACACTTTGTACGAACATGCCCGGCCAAGCTTCGTAAGTGCCTCTCTGTCTCTCCTGCTCTTACCCCAGCTGCACTGAATAATATGTCTCACCTGGCTGTTCTGCTTCTTTTACAGCTCCCAGGAGGGAATATACCAACCAGCGCTATCATTGATTCCGGGGCCTGTAGTGGCTTTATAGACTTGTCCTTCGCTTCCAGACATCACATTCCCATCCGGCCCAGGGCGAAAGGACTTTCAGTATATCTGGACGATGGTTCTACCCTCAGATCAGGACCAGTAACCCAGGAAACAGTACCCATGCTCACCACCATTGCTGGCACTCATCAAGAGCTACTTTGTCTGGATGTCATTGAATCTCCTCTATTCCCCATCATATTAGGCATGCCATGGCTCAAGGCCCATAACCCGCAAGTTGACTGGGCCTCAAAAAAAATTGAGATTCCTTCCTCTTATTGCCACCAACACTGTCTACCAGAAGTTACTCAAGCTCCCTCTCCCCTGTTGTGCATGGAAACTGATGCCGAGACCCGTCAAGTTGTACCCAAAGTCTACCATAGCTTTCTGGACGTTTTCAGTCAAAAAGGGGCCCGAGACCCTTCCTCCCCACCGGCCATATGACTGTCCAATTGAGCTCCTCCCAGGGGCAGAGATTCCTTTTGGGAGAATATTCCCTTTGTCAGAGTTAGAACTAGGAGTATTAAAGACCTACATTGATGACAATCTAAAAAAAGGCTTCATCCAACCTTCCATGTCCCTGGCAGGAGCAGGAATCTTTTTTGTGGAAAAGAAAGACCTTTCCTTGCGCCCTTGTGTGGATTATCGGGCACTTAATAAAATCACGATCAAGAACCGTTATCCCTTACTATTAGTGCCAGAACTTTTTCAGAGGCTGGGGTCTGCAGTAGTGTTTTCTAACTTAGATCTTCGTGGTGCCTACAACCTTGTCCGCATTCGCAAGGGAGACGAATGGAAGACTGCTTTCCGTACCCGGTTTGGGCATTTCGAATATTTAGTCATGCCTTTCGGACTTTGTAATGCTCCTGCTACATTTCAGCATTTTGTGAATAACATTTTCAGAGATTACCTTGACCTGTTCGTTGTTATTTATCTAGATGACATTCTAATCTTTTCTTCTTCCCTAGTTGAACACCGTGAACATGTCAGAAACGTTTTGACCCGACTTTGCCTGCACGGCCTTTACGCCAAGCCTGAGAAATGTGTCTTCGAACAAGAGAGTATTCAGTTCCTTGGTCTTATTATTTCTGTGGAAGGCATCAAAATGGACCCTCAGAAGGTTTCCGCCATTCTGGACTGGCCCGCTCCTACAGACAAAAAAGGGATTCAACGTTTCGTGGGATTTGCAAATTTTTATAGAAAATTCATAAAGGGATTCTCCACCATCATTTCTCCCATTACAAGATTAACCCAACAGGGCCTCAAGTTCCACTGGTCTATGGAAGCTCAGATGGCCTTTACTACACTCAAGGATCTGTTTGTCTCAGCTTCAGTTTTAAAACATCCTGGTTACACATTGCCTTACATCCTGGAGGTGGACGCCTCGAGATAGCGGTCGGTGCAGTACTCTCCCAAAGACAGGGGCATAGGGCTCTTCTGCACCCAGTCACTTTTTTTTCCCGTAAATTATCAGAAGCAGAAAGGAACTATGACGTGGGTGATCGAGAATTGTTAGCGATCAAGGCTGTGCTGGAGGAATGGCGATACCTGTTAGAGGGAGCAGCCCACCCGATTCTTGTTTATACAGATCACAAGAATCTGGAATATTTAAAAACTGCCAAGAGGTTGAAACCACGACAGGCCAGATGGGCACTGTTCTTTACTAGATTTTCTTTCCATATCACCTACCGTCACTGGTCAAAAAATATCAAGCCTGACGCTCTGTCACGGATGTACAGTGATTCAGAAGCACCTTCTCCGCCAGATACCATCTTGTCCTCAGGGAACTTTCTGTTACTCCAAGGGGATCTACTGTCACAGATCAAGCAAGCCTCCAGGAACATTTCCACTCCACCTGATACAGCCCTACAGGCCAGAGATGATCTTCTGTGGTTTAGGGATAGGATCTTTGCACCTCAGGAGATGCGAACAGCAGCTCTTAGTTCTTGCCATGATCATATGTTAGCCGGCCATTTCGGAGTACATAAAACATCTGAACTTCTTCAGCGCACGTTCTGGTGGCCATCATTAAGAAAGGACTGTAAGGACTATGTGGAAGCATGTGTCACCTGTATTCAAAATAAAAGCAGCAAGTCTAAAGCCTGGGGCCTGTTAAAACCATTATCTGTCCAGGAGAAGCCATGGAGGATGATCTCCATGGATTTTATTGTCAAGTTGCCACCTTCTGAAAGCTACACCACGATCTTTGTAATAGTGGATAGATTATCCAAGATGGCACATTTCCTATCAATGAGGGGTACCCCTACTGCTGCTGAAACTGCCAGGACATTTATTAAGGAGGTGGTGAGGCTTCATGGCATCCCTGCCAATATTACTTCTGATCGGGGGGTACAATTCACCTCCAGGTTTTGGAGAGCTCTTTGTGAATCTCTGAAAATTGATCTTGCGTTCTCTTGTTCCTATCACCCTGTTGTGAATTCATGAAGAAATATATATATTACATTTCCTGGCAGAAACATGAGAGATGCTTAGGCCTCAAAAAAAGTAGATGAACTGTGATGTTGCAATAATTGAACTGTTGCCCTTTTGGAGACCTTTAGGACAAATTGGACGCTCTCATGTTTTTCCAAGTTTCTCTACTATTTCAAATATTGAAGACTTTTACAAGCATGTATTGTAAGGAAAACTGTTGGAACAAAAACTGCTCTCGTCACAAAAAAAGGAGATATTTACATGGTATTGTGAATAAACGAAAGCTACCACAGGATACAAGGTTATACAGACAATTCTCACATAGAAATAGCCTCACCTGGCTTAAACCTATTGTGTTCAAGTGAGGGACTGTTTAAATAGCTAACACCTTGGCTAACAAAACCCATTGTATGAACTTTTAGGATGGTTTAGACAAACAAATCATTTCTAAACACCCAGAGGGAATGTTCAAGGTCCATCTCAACACGTTAGAGAGAGTTAAATCTTGTGCCAGTCAAAAATATTTTAAAAGTATCTATAAGTTTATTATAATTCATTTCAAACTATCTATGACATTGTAGGTCACAGAGACATATTATAATTTTGGCATCTGTGGACCCAACAACTTTGCTATGAAGAAAATGTATATGAAAGTGTGATTTTATAAGTAGAAGTGTTTTAAGAAACTAATTAGTATTAGGAAAAACATATAATTATGATTATAACTATATAAGACTGTAGCCTATGCTTAGAAAAACAAATATTCAGTGAAGATACCAGAAGTTATACAGGTATCCATATAGATAATCATTTTTATGTAGTATTGATGAATATATATAACAACATGTGTCTTTCATAGGTAGACCAGTTTTTATAAAGATACATTTATAGATATATAACCAGTTATGTAAAAATGATTAATCAAGATTGTACTGAGTGTATTTTATATTAGACCGATTACCAGAATATTTAAAGGTATATACTATTCTTACTATTATACACATTATGAAAATAGAACGTATTAACTTAAAAGGATAGACTCAAAACACATGTGAGACACCTGGTGGTTGAAGACGGTATTATGCGGACTCCCTAATATTTCCAGAGAAGGTTAATAATTAAGTATCTTAAACCAATAGAAAGTGAGCCAAACCTTCTGGGCTGAACTGATGATATTTTTATGAGCTTATTATCCCAATTGGAGATAAAAGGCGAGGAGGGCCAAAAGGAAGGGATGACAGACCCCACACCAGATGCACCCCTGACACCAAGACATCTGTTGATATTTAACCCTTCCTGATCCTACTGGACTTTATGACGAAATCCATTTGACGCTCTTAAACTTTATCGGAATTTCATTCTTCAGCTGATTGGTAAGATCCAGACACCAAATTTATTTAACTTCTGTCCTTAAAATGACGGATTATATGGTAGAGGTTATGTATTGATGTTTATGGACTGTCTGATATTGATCATATTTTAGAGGTTAAATATTGATGTTTATTGTTGTTTAGGAGTGTAGTACTACCAGCGTGTTTTAGGTAATTTAAATCAATATTTACATCGCTTTAAATGTCTGTAGCCCCAGGGAAGCTGTGTGACTCCATTTAAATTTTAGCTCTGTTGGTTTAATAAGTAATTCAAATGGGCAGTATGGTTCCGTTGACTCGGTGAGATAAAACTTTGAATTTCTTCCGGCCGGAGAGATTTGAAGAAGCTCTCCCCTGAGCAACAAGGGATACTGTGTTCTTGAAGACAAAGGGTAAAATTATACCCATATTTTTCCAACAGACCATTGTGACTCCTCTGGGTGATTATAATAATTTTCCTCACTACCCATACTGATGTTTGATAATGTATGTGTGAAGTCTCAATCACCAGAAAATTATGTTCTGTATAAAACTGTATGAATATATCCGCTAATGAATAAAGGGCAAATTAGTTACCTTTCAAGTTTGTTGGGACATATTTGATACTTTGGTATGAAAACCCCATAAATCAATCAACTCAGGAAAGAATTGTGGTGTGCACCAAAAGTAGGAACCAAATTTTAAAAAAAAATTACCGTAAGGTTGGAGGCACTGAAATAAGTACTGAATCTTCATTAAGATTCCATACCACACTCACAACATAATTGGCAGGTACTGCTGAGATATTTTGTAAGAGGGAATCTTAACACATTACAGAACATACTGGTGATTGTGTTTGCATATACATTTTGAAAACTATCGGTTGTATATTAACATGGCTGGTAGTGATAATGAATCTTGCTCATCCAGAAACAGTCAGGAGGATGATACCACCCCAACGGTAGCTACCCCAGGCCAGGAAGAGACCACTGGGTATTGGAAGTCCTTAAGTAGGATCCTTGACTATGATGTGATCAATCACATTGGCGATAAATTAAACAAAAAAGAAACAATAGAGGAATTTGTTAAAAAGGCGGGAGAACAGGCCCAGAGGATGAATGACGATCTTTTTATTGAAGATGGTCAGATGTTACGAACGATTCTGGCTTTTTCTGACGCAAAAGACGGAAAAGGCCGGGACCGAGCCATTTTAGAGTCTTGGCCGGCCTTATGGTTTACATGTAAAACATCTGCCGAATTAAACACAGCCTTAAAAAGGGAATTGTTAGCCACTCGCACCACCTTAAATGACAAAGTAGAAGAAATAGAATTCCTGACGGCCAAAATACAACAGAATGAGAGTAGACTCAGACAATATAAAGAAAGTCAGGGAGAGTTGATGGCCCAGTTCCAAAATGTTCAGACCCTATATGAAGACGCCTATCACCAAATCAAAGAACTGCAAGGGAAATATCACGAACGAGAAAGAAAAAGCCCTAGTGAAGCAGACTTTGTTGACAGAGATAAAAAGGAGGCAGAAATTAAGAAACTTAGATCTGAGAAGAAAGCAATGGAGGGACAGATAGAAAGATTAATGGAACCGTTAGACCATAAATCCATGAACCAAAGTCATCTAGAAGAGCAGGAAATGGAAAAGTGGAAATCTCCATATTTACGGGGGACACAGGTAAGTTACGAAGAGGCAGATTCAGAAGTCAGGTCACCCCCTAAGCTGCACAGATACTCCCCAGAATGTACAGAGGAGGAAGTTGAAAGAGCTTCAAATAGACAGAAAAGAAAAACTAGGACCCCCATAAAAAATATGATACCCCTAAGGTGATAAAATTCATAAAAGAAACTGTCCCCGTTTTCTCCACGAAGGGTTCCCAAACCATCACTGACCATATTGGAACCTACAAACGTACCCTGGAAATCTTAAACATCCAGGACGATCGTACCAAAATTGAATTATTGCCATGGATATTTGAAGAAAAATACAAACAATTCTTTGATTCATTACAGGATCTATACGGTCAGTCATGGAGGGAAATCAAACATAGGTGTCAAATGGAGTTTGGGCCCTATAAAACTGTTACCGCTGCCAAAGCCGCGGCCTACAATTTGAAATGTGGCCATAATCAGAGTCCCACAGAATTCCTAGCTATATTAGGAAGCACGTATTTTCTGGCTGAAAAGGACCCCGATCCGGATCAGCCAGAATTCCTGACTCTATTTTTTGAAGCGCTACCTGCTTATATCAAATTAGGACTAGCAAGGGATTTTAAGAAAGGACGTTCCCTGGATTGGTTAGTCAGGGAGAGTGATCACCTGTACTCAATCCAGCAGTCCAGCGAAGGTGGGGTGAAAAGAGAAATCAAGCCCAACCATAAAACCATAGCAGCCACTGCCATGAACCCCCAACCTCATGAGCTACAGACAGAGAGGAAGTCATACGCTGAGATAGTCCAAAATGGGGAACCCACAAGGTCTCCCGGAGTTCCACCCCAACCACAACAGATGATGGAGGACAGACAGAGGTTGCCAGGTTATGGCAGTAAGGGTGAAAGGGACCCCAGGTACAGAAATAGCCAGAGGGGATATCTGCAGGGATCCCAGAACAACCAACAATCAAATTGGAATCGAGGTCCCGCTGCCAATAGGTACCCCTACTATAATAGGGACCCCAACTCTGTCAGAAACCAAAATTTTAACAGAAACCCCAATTTTCAAGGGTACCCACGCTTTAATAGAAATCCAAACTCTTACGGCCACCCTGGTTACTACAGAGACCCAAATTTTATAAGAGATCCAAATTCTAATGAGAATCCTGATAATCGCAGGACACCTCCCAATCGGGAACAGGTAAATCACCCCAGGGCTGGGGTAGCCCCTCTAATTCCCCAAAATCAGAGAGAACCACAGGGACCCCCAAGAGAAAGGCCACAGCACCAAGGCCCGAGGAGTGGCAATGAATCTGATGCATCACTACAGTCCCGCCCCGAAGGCAACCGGGTCAGACAAAATCGGGTAAATCGCCAAGATATCCTGGGCCGGCGACTCGAGCAGGTAGAGGCACAAATTAATCAAAAAAATGACACACCTGATCAATTACCGATCTACCAACCCGTTTTTTTTAGGAACCACTCCTGTGGCCAACCCAGGGTCACAGAATGCTTAGAACCCCAGACAATCCTCCTGCAGGAAACAACGTTGGGTGCGATGACAGGAGACCCACAACACACCCCTGACATGCCCTTAAAGGGGGGCCATCAAGGTGGGGTTGTTAATTCTGCTCCTGTTTTTCAGTATCCTTCCCACCCTTCTAAGGAAACTGAGCCCCTGAGAGCCAGTGTAAATGACCAATCAGGCGGGATGCCTCCCACTCCATGTGCTTCCATCTCAAGTAGGCCCCGCAGGCCATCCCGCAGGACTCAGAAGCACAAAGAAGCTGTGACATGTGGTAAGATAAATGCCAAATGCAAATTATTAGAAAGTCCACAGATCTTTAACCACGCCAATTTCATGTGCGAATTGATCGAATCTGATGGAAGATATTTCACAACTGTAAAGATACATGAGGCCGGTGATCACCCCATTTCAGGTTTGATTGACACGGGATCCCAAGCCACCATCCTGTCGCAGGAACAATTTAATGAAGCAATAAAATTGATGCCCAACAGACCAAGACTTAGGAGCTTTGATTGCTCACTAATCGGGGTGGGGGGAGAGCCACTGCAAGTCATGGGTACTGCCTGGCTCAAACTTAAATTGGGTAGTAAGGAAATCAGACACCCCATTATCATTGCAGATCTCCCAAACCATCACTGACCATATTGGAACCTACAAACGTACCCTGGAAATCTTAAACATCCAGGACGATCGTACCAAAATTGAATTATTGCCATGGATATTTGAAGAAAAATACAAACAATTCTTTGATTCATTACAGGATCTATACGGTCAGTCATGGAGGGAAATCAAACATAGGTGTCAAATGGAGTTTGGGCCCTATAAAACTGTTACCGCTGCCAAAGCCGCGGCCTACAATTTGAAATGTGGCCATAATCAGAGTCCCACAGAATTCCTAGCTATATTAGGAAGCACGTATTTTCTGGCTGAAAAGGACCCCGATCCGGATCAGCCAGAATTCCTGACTCTATTTTTTGAAGCGCTACCTGCTTATATCAAATTAGGACTAGCAAGGGATTTTAAGAAAGGACGTTCCCTGGATTGGTTAGTCAGGGAGAGTGATCACCTGTACTCAATCCAGCAGTCCAGCGAAGGTGGGGTGAAAAGAGAAATCAAGCCCAACCATAAAACCATAGCAGCCACTGCCATGAACCCCCAACCTCATGAGCTACAGACAGAGAGGAAGTCATACGCTGAGATAGTCCAAAATGGGGAACCCACAAGGTCTCCCGGAGTTCCACCCCAACCACAACAGATGATGGAGGACAGACAGAGGTTGCCAGGTTATGGCAGTAAGGGTGAAAGGGACCCCAGGTACAGAAATAGCCAGAGGGGATATCTGCAGGGATCCCAGAACAACCAACAATCAAATTGGAATCGAGGTCCCGCTGCCAATAGGTACCCCTACTATAATAGGGACCCCAACTCTGTCAGAAACCAAAATTTTAACAGAAACCCCAATTTTCAAGGGTACCCACGCTTTAATAGAAATCCAAACTCTTACGGCCACCCTGGTTACTACAGAGACCCAAATTTTATAAGAGATCCAAATTCTAATGAGAATCCTGATAATCGCAGGACACCTCCCAATCGGGAACAGGTAAATCACCCCAGGGCTGGGGTAGCCCCTCTAATTCCCCAAAATCAGAGAGAACCACAGGGACCCCCAAGAGAAAGGCCACAGCACCAAGACCCGAGGAGTGGCAATGAATCTGATGCATCACTACAGTCCCACCCCGAAGGCAACCGGGTCAGACAAAATCGGGTAAATCGCCAAGATATCCTGGGCCGGCGACTCGAGCAGGTAGAGGCACAAATTAATCAAAAAAATGACACACCTGATCAATTACCGATCTACCAACCCGTTTTTTTTAGGAACCACTCCTGTGGCCAACCCAGGGTCACAGAATGCTTAGAACCCCAGACAATCCTCCTGCAGGAAACAACGTTGGGTGCGATGACAGGAGACCCACAACACACCCCTGACATGCCCTTAAAGGGGGGCCATCAAGGTGGGGTTGTTAATTCTGCTCCTGTTTTTCAGTATCCTTCCCACCCTTCTAAGGAAACTGAGCCCCTGAGAGCCAGTGTAAATGACCAATCAGGCGGGATGCCTCCCACTCCATGTGCTTCCATCTCAAGTAGGCCCCGCAGGCCATCCCGCAGGACTCAGAAGCACAAAGAAGCTGTGACATGTGGTAAGATAAATGCCAAATGCAAATTATTAGAAAGTCCACAGATCTTTAACCACGCCAATTTCATGTGCGAATTGATCGAATCTGATGGAAGATATTTCACAACTGTAAAGATACATGAGGCCGGTGATCACCCCATTTCAGGTTTGATTGACACGGGATCCCAAGCCACCATCCTGTCGCAGGAACAATTTAATGAAGCAATAAAATTGATGCCCAACAGACCAAGACTTAGGAGCTTTGATTGCTCACTAATCGGGGTGGGGGGAGAGCCACTGCAAGTCATGGGTACTGCCTGGCTCAAACTTAAATTGGGTAGTAAGGAAATCAGACACCCCATTATCCTTGCAGATCTCCCAAACCATCACATGATCATTGGAATGGATCTCCTTAAGAGGCTCAATACAATTGATGATTGTGTGAACCAAGTGATGTGGTCACAGGTCAACTCCTCGATTAAATATGAAAGACTTCAAATTCCCCAGTCCCGGCGACACTGCCACCTGGTGGAAGAAAGGCCTGGGTCCCTAGAAATCCACTTCAGGAATAGTCAGTTCCCCGAGGTCACGGTCATCCAACCCGACAATCATGGACTGGAAGTAAGAAACGAAGAACATATTTTTAACATTCCCGAGATAAAATAAAAGAGATCTCCCTCCAAGATAAGGTACTGACCATATCCTTCCACCAAAAAGAGAAAACTAGGAAAGGGGGGAATCACGCCCAGTTCCTGACAGAAATAGAAAGAGTTAACAATGACCTCTTTATAACTGTCCGGATAAAGGGTTGTACTAAGTCAAAATATGCCAAAATTGATCTGAAACAAGAGCATAGTTTTGTGAGCCAGGGCCTTGTTAGCCATCTTTATAACAAAGAAATGATACGTTTTTCTACTCCTGAGAGACATTGGATGACAGATACCATCAATGACTCTGAGGACCATGACTCGATCGCTAGATGCCTCTTAGATATCACCATAGGTAATAAAACGACTACTCACGTGTTCATAGTACTGGATAACCCACAATCCCAAATTTACCTCGGCAACGACCTATTGCATCGTTTTGCCACGCAAATTGACCTGATAAATGACTGCTTATGGAGTCGACTAAAGGGGGAACCCGAGGGATACCTAGATATGACCTCAGCCCTGAAGTCCCAGCAACAGATGCCCTATGCTGTTGAGATTCAAGTAGCTCGAGAAATTACCATCCCTAAGGACACTAAAAATTTCATACTCCCCATCATCGTAAAAAAAAGGACAAAATTTGAAGGGACCGGATGCATTTGTATGCCTGTCCCAGAGAATACAAGAAGAGGGAATAAAAATTCCCCACACCCCTATGATCAATACGCATCAGTCAATGATGTCCATCTACATACACAACCTCTCAAATCAAGACCTTAACCTACCCAAAGGCACCCTTATAGGCCTGGCGGTAGAGACAGGGTATCACACATTTGGAGTCACCAACCAAGTGATTGGACTCATACCAGATGAATATTTACCTGAGGAGAGGTTAACTGAACAATCATTCAGTTCCGTACCCGAGGGAATATTCACTATAGAGTCCATTTACCCCTTCGATTCTGAGGATGGTACTTGTAGAATTGAAGAAACATCTCTTGTCTTTGAACAACCAATCAAGGAACAAGAGTACCCCAAGGGGCCTGACTGGGAGGAAAATATACCTCACGCACCAAATGACCTGACCACCAGACTCGAAGAGGCCTATGAGATAGGGAAACCGGAAAGTTTTCCGGGAATTCCAGGAAATTTTTGCTCGGGATTCCTACGATTGTGGAAATACTGATCTCCACATCGCCAAAATCCAGACCGATCCTCAGGCCCCACCGGTATTTGTAAAACAGTATAGACTTCCGCTAGCCTCCTACGAATCTCTCTCTGAGATCGTTAGGAAATTACTCGAACGGGGTATAATTAGACCCATCCACAGTTCATACAATCACTCCATCCTGGGAATTTTAAAACCCAATGGACAGTGGCGCTTGTGCGCTGATCTCCGACAACTAAATAAGCGGGTATACATGTCAGGATGGCCCGTACCCTACATAGACAAGTGCCTGACCCAACTCCAGGGATCACAGGTGTTCTCGGCCCTCGACTGTGCCCAGGGATACTGGACCATAAGAGTCAATGAAGAAGATCAGTACAAACTGGCATTCAGCTTTGGGAACCAACAATACTGCTGGGTGCGTATGCCTTTTGGCTACATCAATTCAGGCCATGAATTTGCAGTCTTCATGCACAAGGCCATGCCAGATGCTTTGGAGCGAGGAACTTTGGCATACGTCGATGACATCCTCATTAAAAGTACCGACGTGACCAGACACCTCACAGAACTCCGACACGTTTTGGGCCAGCTAAAAGCAGCCGCAGTGAAACTATCACTTCAGAAAGCACAATGGTGTCGCACCCGAGTAAACTTTCTAGGCCACGAAGTTACCTCAGAAGGGTTAAACCCCCAAAAGAAGAAGGTTGAGGCAGTATTGAATTGTAAAGTCCCTACTAATCTTAAAGAATTGAGATTGTTTTTAGGATTGGTGAACTATTCGCGGAAGTTCATTGACAATTACGCCGAGATTAGCAAACCATTACTCCATCTGCTGAAGAAAGACACCGAGTGGTCATGGGGCCAGGAACAAACAGACGCTATGAAGGAACTGAAGATCCGACTCACCCAAGCCCCCTGCCTAGCGTATCCAGAAGGAGGTAAACCCTTTTTCCTTGAGACGGGGTACACGCAGGTAAGTATGAGTTCTGTTCTTTATCAAAAACAAGAAAATGTCAATAAAATTATCGCTTATGCCAGCAAAACCGAGTCGAGATTAAGTTTTCTGACTGCGAAAAAGCATTATTATCCACTGTCTGGGCATTACAGAATTTCTGCAGTTACATTCAAGGTGAGAGAATTATTGTTGAAACCGCACACCAACCTTTGCAGTATTTACAGAGTGAACGTATTAGGGACAGAAATGTGTCAAATAGCCGCATCACTGCCTGGACTCTGTCCCTACAAGGTTGGCCCCAGGGCCTCGCTGAGTTGCACGATTGCGCTGCTCCTGGTCCCTGCGCGACGGCCCCAGACACTGACTTTATAGAGGAGCAAATGTTGTCTCCATACAAGGTTTATGATGATAAATACTGTAGACAGATGCCATATGTTTTTGTAGATGGCTGTGCCTATCACCACAAGGACAAGGACCAGCTCCAACTAGTGGCTGGCATCAGGATCATATGGACCCAAGGTGTAGCCCCAATCTCTGTGGGATACAAAATTGGACCGAGAAGCAGCCAAATTGCGGAGCTCACTGCCATTCTGAAAGTCCTTGAGATGGCTATAAAATACCACATTAAGGAATTTGCCATCATCACCGACTCAAATTATGTCAGAAATAGTTTTGTTGAATACCTCACCCGATGGAAACGGAACAACATGGTAAAAAGTAACCATAAACCTGTAAAACATGGTAAGTTGTTTTGTCAGATTGACCAATTAGTAAGGGAACATGAAATAACCCTATATTTTAAGAAAACCAAAGGCCACTCCAAAGTCCTAGGTGAAGAGAAAGAAGGAAATGACCAGGCCGACACCCTAGCCAAAGAAGGGGCCCTAACAGGTGAGTTGCTAGATATAGATCATCTCCTCGGGTCAATACAGTCAGAAGCCGTTACTAGGCAACAAGCTCGGATGACTGATAATTCAAATGCATTGCAGTGGTGTCATGAAAACCCCAGTGAAGATTTAATCACCGCCCAAAAAGAGGACCCAATAATTGAATTATTTGATGAACATTTGAAATGTCCAAGCCAGAACCCCCTTAGTCAAGAAAATGATCCTGGCAAGGAAGACTTACGGATATTAATGAAATCCAAAACCCAATTCACGTTGCATCAGGGATTGCTGATCCGTAGCTCCAAGGTGGTATCCAACAATGGGTAGTTCCCCTCAAATTCAGAGGTTTAATGCTCCAGCATGCCCATGACGCCCCCATGTCTGGGCACCGCGGAGAACTAATCACCTATGAGATCCTCCGGGATTACGCCTACTGGCCTCATATGCTGCGTGATGTGAAAGAATACTGTCAGGGATGTCTAATATCTCTTCAATTTCAACCGGCTTCACCCACCCATAGGGCACCCCTTCAGAGAAGGGGGATATGTATGCCATGGTCAGACCTTCAAATGGATTTTATTGGGCCTGTAACAAAATCTTCACGGGGAAATCGATATATGTTAACCGTAACATGTTTATTTACCAAATATGTTGAATGCATTCCCGCACCAAATAACAGTTCTGACACATGTGCCGCCCTTTTGATAAATCACATCTTTTCCCGCTTTGGCCTTCCACAGAGAATGGAATCCGACAGAGGCACTCATTTCACTAGCGAGGTAATGACCAAATTGTGGAAGATCCTAGGGGTAAAAAGAAAGTTACACCTCGCCTATCGGCCTGCTTCTAGTGGCGGAGTGGAGCGGTACAATCAGACCATTGTCAACATACTAAAAAAAATTTGTCAAGGAAACAGGCAGGGACTTGGATGTGAAACTTCCTTTAGTACTGATGGCATTACGGGCAGCCCCAAATACTGTCACAAAAGTGTCACCCTTTGAACTTATGACCGGAAGGCGGATGGTCCTACCCCAACATCTCCTATACCGCACCACCGATCATAACTTAATCAATGCCACCACAACGCACCAATACATTGAAGATTTATGAAAGCATTTACAATATGCGTTCTCATTTGCAAAAAGAAACCTTGAAAGAGCCGCGACTAGCGCCAAAACATATTATGACCTCAAAACCACTAAAAAGGAATATGAGATCGGGGACCGGGTATATCTCTACAATTTCACGAGAAGCCAGGTAAAAGAACAGAAATTCCTACCATCCTGGAGAGGTCCATTCAATATGGTGGACAAAATCTCCCCTGTGGCATATAAGCTGCATATTCCACGGAATGGTGAAATTAATGAGAGATGGGTACACATCAATCAGTTACGGGCTTGCCATCCCAAGTCCCAATTACAATTACTGGAGGAATGATCCTCAGCAACATATACCTTCAAGGTCAATCAAAAGGGTTAAATCACCTGAGAATAAATTTTATTTTATCACATCTCCACATGATACTCAAACCCTCTATTTGTTTGTTTTTCAGCTGATTGTGTATACATCAGAGGAATGGTATCCCCGCCACCATCCAAACCTGCAATCAAAGATGATAGCACCCGGAAATACCAAAGACGGAACCCGGCCATGAGACTACCCCAGGAAACTACCACATGGAAAGTCCTTGGTATTCTGCTATGGATGTCCATACCACGCCGGATCTGCCCCATTTATCTTAACAGACAAGAGAATCACCACACAAAAAGTATGTATTAGCGTGGATCCAAAGACCTCTATAGAAAGACTTTTTAACCCATAGAGGATACAATCCCCTGAGATCAAGGAATGGTACCCCATGCACCTGAAAGCAGCAAGAACTCGGGTGGACGAGATACTAACACAAGCTCGTAAGCCATTTATCCCGGCAACTATAACCCGTGAGAAGAGACCCAAGAGGTTCGTGGGAATCCTGGTAGCTGGACTCATCTTCACCGTCCTCGGAGCTGTAGTATCCACCACCATATCGGCCGCTAATTCCGTGTCCGTAAAGACTCTTACAACGGAAATTGAGAATTTACAAATGAATATTCAAGCCATACACCAGGAGCTTGAAACACAAAAAACTGAGTTCACCGATTTCTGCACCATCATCAATGACACAATGGTCACTGTTAACTTACATTCAGAACTGATCACCCGGTCGATCGACCTCCATCAGAGTCACAAACTATTCAAAAGGGAACTATTATTCATCCAGGAACCAATTCTTTTCCACACATTAGGATATCTCAATGAAACACAGAATGGAATGAATTATCTCTCCCACGGACATATTCCCCTGTACTTTGTGTCCACTGAGATGATAAAAACCCTACTCACAAGAGTCAATGGGGGCGAGGTAGAAGAATTCCAAGTCAACCTGGCCTTCGAAACAGGAAGTGCTATGCCGCTATATATCAATCCCGAAGATCTTGAAGTATGTTTCTTGTTAGCCATACCCTTCGTCTCCTCTAAAAATATTTTCCAAGGGGCGTGTCCAAGATGGCGACGGTGTAGGACGCTTGATCAAGGAGCTCTGCAGCCACCGCGGGGAATCTATCCTGTTAACCCATCCTGCCAAGCCTTTTAACCGTCTGGACCCTCTCCCAGCCTTCTCCTGCGGATGCGGACACGGAGCCGGCGACGTTTTGATCACCACAGGCCGAGTAAAACCCAAAGTATCTCAGGCGGCGCGGCTGTCCACGTGGGGAGAGCGAGCAGCATGGCGACGCAGACGGACGGACCGGAGCCTGCTCTCGCGGATCAGAGTAACTTTGCGGCTCTGATGCAAGCCATCACGGGCTGCCAATCTTCCTTGTCCACACTAACTACCAAAATAGACACAGTGCAACTAGAAATTGGTCTCATTAGACAAGACTTTGAGAAGGTGAGGCACCGGGTGACTGAGGTGGAACGCAGAGTGGGCGACACAGAAGACGTAGTCAGAGACCACTCGGCCTCCTTGCATACCCTACAGGTGAGGGTGAAACATCTGGAAGCACGGGCCGAAGATTCCGAAAATCGGAACCGCCGAAACAATCTGCGGATCATAGGACTCCCTGAGGGGTCGGAGGGCTCTGATGCGTCTGCATATACTGAGCGGTTGCTTCGCTCACTGTTCCCGCAGGCAGCTTTCTCTCCATTTTTTGCAATCGAGAGGGCCCACAGGATGCCGCCGACCCGGGGTCCCCCTGGATCCCCACCTCGCACCTTTATATTCAGGTTGCTGAACTTTAGAGACCGGGACCTGATACTGCGTGAGGCCCGCAAGATGGCGGAGGTTCGACACGAGGCGGCCCGCCTTATGTTCTTCCCGGACTTCTCGGTAGATACCCAGAAGCAGCGCAAGTCGTTTGATGCGGTGAAGCAGACTCTCAGAAACAAGGGCCTGCGATACAGCATGCTATTCCCCGCCCGACTTCGTGTCCAGGATGGAGAAAGCGTCAGGTTCTTCACTTCCCCCAACGAGGCCCTGCAATGGCTGAACACCTTAGCCCACCGCTAGCAGCACCACCTGCCTTGACATCAGGTACCTGTTTATTGTGGCAGCCTTGACCAAGGAAACCCTGTCAGATGGGCAAAAGTTCGCCTGCAATATTTTTCTTTATGCTAACCAGCCAAAGCATACAAGATTTATTGTCTGAGGAAGAGCGGGGGGATCGTTTTCAATTACCCGCCCTGTCATTTGCTAGTTACTCGGATAACTTTTGGGGATCTAGAGACACTTGCTGAACAGCGGGCCCAATGTGCCATACTTCTCTCCCCAAGGTAACTGTTGCTCTGACAGAGGGGGATACCTCCTTCACTGCCTGGGACATATAAAGGGTGAGATCTGCTGAACAAGTAGCCCCGATCCTGGCAACGGCTCGGTTCGATGTTGGTCGTACCTGGCATCCAAGCAAAGGATTGCAGCGAACCTGCTCTGCTCAACCAACCTAACTCTCTTTTTGCAAATTTTGTTTTTTTTCGACCAGAGACTTATTTTTGGCCTAGGACAAAACGAAACTTCCCTATATTTACATTTTCTCTAAAACAGGTTTTCTTTTTCTCTTTTTGGGGGGGAGGGGCGGGGGGAGGGGGGGGGAAAGACGGGAACGCAATTTTTAAGTTTGTGCCCCTGGCTTTGGCCAGGTGAAATCTCTGTGACTCCTGCTTGATGGCAGCATCTCCTTCAGATGGAGACTGATACACCTCTTGAGTGGTGGATTTCTACCACGCGTCCTCTAAGTTCATGACCCCGATTGGTCAATGACCATAACCAGTTATTGGGAACAAGCACACTTTGGTTGGGGGGGTGTGCGGGGTGGGGGGAAGGGATTTAGTTTAGAAAGGGAATGTTATGATAGTTATACACAGGAATGTATGTTGTACAGATACAGAGGTTTAGAAAGAGGGATATTATTTAGACTGCTGATCTCAGATGTGGTGTGGGGTGGGGGGTGGCTCTGTTTCCCTCGGGGCCCAGGTGCATTCCCCCTTCAGTCTGTTTCACATTATCTCAAAATCCCATGGCCCCTATTACATTAATCTCTTGGACTGTTCGGGGGATGAACTCTCGCATCAAGAGATCCCTAGTCTTTAACTTTCTTAAAAAACACCGCCCAGATATCTGTATCTTGCAAGAGACCCACCTCACTGGGGGTCGGGTCCTCGGTCTTAAAAAACCGTGGGTAGGACATTACTACAATGCCACCTTTTCCACATATGCTAGAGGGGTAAGCGTCTTAATACATAAGACCTTAGTATTTACACTGTTGGACTTGCACCTGGACCCCGAGGGCAGATATGTAATATTGCATGCAGTTGTTGCAAATGTGCCCATGGTGATAGTGGGACTGTATATACCTCCTCCGGCTTCGTTACCGGTGCTTCACAAAATTATGAAAAGTATAGCAGGTTATCCCACAGATAAGGTACTGTTAGCGGGGGATTTTAATATGCCCCCATGTCCACATGTAGACAAGCTGGTGTCGGACATGACGACAGAGTCCTCGCTGTCCAGATGGGCCACTACTTTTGGTCTTACAGATGTCTGGCGGTGGAAAAACCCCCTATTAAGATCATATACCTGCCAGTCTGCCTCCTATAGGGCCATGTCCCGCATTGACCTGGTGTTTGCCACGAGTGCCGTATTGGCAATGGTACAGGAGGTCTCCCACTTGCCTAGGGGTATATCGGACCACTCTCCGGTCCTGCTCCGTTTGAGGATGGCCCCTGCCCCCACTGACTGTCTGTGGCGCTTGTCCCGGTTTTGGGTGTCGGATGAAAGGGTGGCTGAGGATGCGGAGGTGGCTGTGCGGGAGTTCTGGGCGAATAACCCACCTGCCACCACACCCGCAACTAGCTGGGAGATGTTCAAATACCATGCTAAAGAACATTATCAGAAGGCCATAGACCTCACAAGACGTCAGACTGGGGCAGCTCTGCTGCAGGCTGAACAGAGGGCTACAGATTTAGAGGCTCAGTATACGGCTAGCGGGGATGAGGCCCATAGAAAAGACCTACAGTGTGCCATGAGAGAGGTTGTGCTACTCCGAACATCGGCCACAAAAAAATTATTACTATATCAAGCGCAGCGCATATTTGAGCAGGGGGAGCGGACTGGGCGTCTATTGGCGTGGCTATCTAAGGAGCAAGTGGTCTCAGCTAATGTGGCCAACATTAAAGATGCTTCGGGGCGGTTGTTGACGGACCCACGAGATATTAATACCTGTTTCGCGCTGTACTATAGGGACCTATATACGTCCAGGGTGGGATATTCGGTCGCTGATCTTCAAACGTATGTTGGGGCCATTGAATTGCCCTCCCTGTCGGAAACAGCTCGCCGGCGTCTGGATGCTCCAATAACACTTAAAGAGCTCCAAAGTGCTATAGGATCCCTTCAAGGGGGAAAAACTCCAGGGGATGATGGATTCCCTGTTGAATTCTATAAGGCCCACGCTGAGACCCTTGCTGTCAGGTTACTGGAAGTCCTCTCCGCCTCCTTTGATTCTGCTTCTCTGCCCCCTTCCATGTCAAGAGCTGTAATTGTGGTCATTCCCAAGCCTGGCAAGGACCCCGAATTATGCTCTTCGTACAGACCCATCTCGCTCCTTAATGTGGATGCGAAAATCCTTGCAAAGGTTCTGGCTACCAGACTTAATACAGTCATCTTGTCGCTGGTACATGGAGACCAAACAGGCTTCATGCCGGGCAAGGGTACAGACATTAATTTACGGAGACTGTTTACTGTATTAATGGGACCGGCTGCTGAAGGGGAGATGGGCATTGTGGCCTCCCTGGATGCAGAAAAAGCCTTTGACTCGGTGGAGTGGGAATACCTATGGCTAGTACTACAAAAGTTTGGGATAGGACCTAACTTTGTGAAGTGGCTACGACTACTCTACTCAGGCCCAACAGCCAGAATTCGCACAAATGGCATCCTATCTTCCTCTATTCCCCTCCACCGAGGCACCAGGCAGGGCTGCCCGCTCTCACCGGCCCTCTTTGCTTTGGCGATCGAGCCGCTGGCGATATTACTCAGAGCATCTACGGAGATGGGGGGTATTTCATTCCCTCCCCTGATAGAAAAAGTGTCACTCTACGCAGATGACATGCTGCTGTACCTAAACGACGCCCAACAATCATTGAAAGCCGCTCTGAATATCATAGACAGATTTGGAAGGTTCTCTGGAGTCAGGGTGAACTGGGAGAAATCTCTCCTGTTCCCCCTGACGGATGCTCCGCCGCCGGCCGGCCCACCCCTCCCCCTTAAAAGAGTGACGAAATTCAAATATTTAGGCATTAACATACAGACGGATCCGAAACAATATCTAATAGACAACGTATACCCTATTCTTCAACAGTTTATCCAGCGTTGTTTGATCTGGAAAACGTTGCCACTGACCCTGGTCGGGAGAGTAAATCTTATTAAAATGTCCTTCCTTCCTAAATTTTTATATGTTTTTCGCCACACTCCAATTCCCATCCCTAACTCGTTTTTTGTTAAGCTAGATCAGGCTATCACCTCCTTTCTCTGGGCGGGGACAACACCTAGAGTTGCCAAACAGACACTACAGCTATCGCTTTCAGAGGGTGGCCTCTCCCTCCCAAACTTTAAAAAATATTATTGGGCGGCAGTATTGGTCTCGGTAAGGTGGTGGTTCACTCAGGATAATACCAACCCAGCGGTAAATCTAGAGGCAGCGATTCTTGGCTCATACTCTGAGCTCAGTAATCTGGTCTATAGGGGTCCGAGGTACAGTCCCCAAGTCACATCAAATATGAAAACGACAATTAAGGTATGGCAGCAGGTCTCTCATTACTTTAATGATAGGCGGGCTGTCTCTCCATATACTCCGCTGTGGGGCAACCCAACAATGCCGCATCTCCAATCTGTCCCGGACCCTCAGGTCTGGGCCAGATACGGTATCCGGACATTACGGGATATTTTCAAGGAGGGGCAGCTACTCTCGTTTATAGAGCTAAAGGAGAGGTTCGGCCTCCCCCCATGGATGTTCTTCCGGTTTTTGCAGCTCAGGCACGCGGCCCGGGCGCAGTTTCCGGAGGGGGTCGAGCTAGTGATTCACTCAGTTGAATCCCTGCTGATAGCTAAGGACATAGATCGTACACTGTCCTCTATATATCTTAGGCTTACCTGTAAAACTGCCTCTGGAACACTTACATTATTTAACAAATGGCATTCAGATATCCCGACTCTGACTGAAGAGGATTGGTCGGAGGGACTGCAGCAGTGCATACCATTTATGATCTCGGCCAGAGATAGATTCGTCCAACTAAAGTTTTTGCACAGGGTATACTACACTCCCCATAGACTTTCCTCTATATACCCGGGATTGGATGATACTTGCCCTAAATGCAGACAGTCGGTGGGGACCTTTTTTCATGTGGTTTGGTCATGCCCTATAGTGCAGAATTATTGGACCACAGTGGTGGCGGAGGTCAACGCAGTGGCGGGATTACACCTGGAGGTAGACCCGCTTATCTTTCTCTTGGGCATTACTGACAATCTGGCCACAGCAAAATATACAAAACTATTTGTGTTTTACACAGCATATTATGCCAGGAGAGAGATACTAATGCGCTGGAAGTTAGGAGATCCTCCCAAGGTGGGGGCATGGAGGGCCCAGATCAATGCTGTATTGCCACTATATAAACTTACCTATATGGGAAGAAACTGTCCTCAAAAGTTCGACAAGATCTGGGCAGCCTGGATTGAAGCGAGACACCTCACCATATAGATGTTTCTGGGTACCCCCTTCCAGGGGGCCTTGGGGAATGGGGGCAGATATGGTGTTTCCGGCACCGGTTTGGGATCTGGGGGGTTTTGGGTTACCAAATCTGCAGAAGTGTTGGAGTAGCTTGTCCTTTTACACCCTAGGATACCTACCCTACGTGGCACCTCTTCCCTCTTTCCCGTTTCCCTTGATTGCGGAGAGTCACTGATGGGGAAGGGTGGTTCTAGACGAAAAGGGGTGTTTAAACTAAAAAAGTCTACAGACTACTAAGGAGATTGTTGAAATCATTTGGGAATAAGAATGTTATGTAGGTTAATAGATTGAGAGAAAGTTGCATAGACGACTCAAGTTCCTATGTCGCATGGTTAACTGACCTCAATATGTATCACTGTGATTCTGGTTCTACGGATATTTTTGTATAAGATACTTAATTTGATTTCTCAAGTGTACTGTATTTTCTATTTAAATAAACATTACCTGTGTTAAAAAAAAAAAATATTTTCCAAATGAAAACAGTACATAATGTCGGAACATGGAGGGGTGATATACACGTCCAGATCAAAACCCCAGACCTGATTGCCTATCAACCATGGATGCCGGATTTATACGCTATACCCCTTTTAAAGGAATGCACACGATTCAAGGACATCAATTTCCAATGTAACGGAAACCCATTCGTGTATGACACAACCCACGCCCTATGTGGCATGGAATATGAAAAACATGGGTCTGAAAAATGCGAAGTACAAATGCGGAAGACTACAGATGCCTCAGAAGTACAAGAGATACTCGTGAAGGACGAATGGCTGGTGAGCACTTCGTTAAAAAACATGAGCATATTTTATGAAAAGCAGATCATGAGCCATGTCATAGCTATACCCGCTACCGTATCTATTATCAAAGTTCCAACCAATGCCAGAATCACGATCGGGAAAACCACATTATATCCCACAGGAACCGAAGTTTGGGAAGGGGAAGTTGAAAGTGTCGATGCCTTCCAACATCAAGACATACCAATGAACCCGGACCTCAAATTCCTGTTAGAACATAAGCCTAACCACACCCTCCAGATGTCTATAAAAAAGAACAATCTGTCAATTGAAGCTTTAGAATATTCCGAGAAGGACCACATTTTATTAGAAAGCAGATCGTATTTTCCCCTGACTGATATAATAATTTTAATCTGCATCGGACTGTTGATACTATGGCTAGTGGGTCTTACCATCAAATTGACAAAAGTATCCCGAGAAACGCATGGACACTTACCCACGGTTTTGAGGCTCCTTAGCGGGAGTTACCCACAACCTTAACTGTCAATATCGTACATACCAAGTAAAAAATAAAAATAAAAAAAAATAAAACTGCAAACCAACTTCTGACTTTTACCACGTTATAAAAAAAAAACAAAAAAAAAACCAGCACATTTCCATGACATACCCGGAGCTATTCATCTCCCACCAACCAATGGATGACGGCCCTGAGATGCACACATAAATCACCAACATTTGTGTTTCCTATGAAAAGAAAATTACACTCATATGCAGGTGTCAACACCCTTTAGACATAGATCCACAATCTGGATCCATCTCCACAACTAGAATTACAAAACCAGAAGGAAGCCATATTTCTTCAACATGTTGCGGTGGTGAAGTCTTTCAAACGACTTCCGGCATTTGAACACTTCACAAGGGGGATTTGTTGTGAATTCATGAAGAAATATATATTACATTTCCTGGCAGAAACATGAGAGATGCTTAGGCCTCAAAAAAGTAGATGAACTGTGATGTTGCAATAATTGAACTGTTGCCCTTTTGGAGACCTTTAGGACAAATTAGACGCTCTCATGTTTTTCCAAGTTTCTCTACTACTTCAAATATTGAAGACTTTTACAAGCATGTATTGTAAGGAAAACTGTTGGAACAAAAACTGCTCTCGTCACAAAACAAGGAGATATTTACATGGTATTGTGAATAAACGAAAGCTACCACAGGATACAAGGTTATACAGACAATTCTCACATAGAAATAGCCTCACCTGGCTTAAACCTATTGTGTTCAAGTGAGGGACTGTTTAAATAGCTAACACCTTGGCTAACAAAACCCATTGTATGAACTTTTAGGATGGTTTAGACAAACAAATCATTTCTAAACACCCAGTGGGAATGTTCAAGGTCCATCTCAACACGTTAGAGAGAGTTGAATCTTGTGCCAGTCAAAAATATTTTAAAAGTATCTATAAGGTTATTATAAGTCATTTCAAACTATCTATGACATTGTAGGTCACAGAGACATATTATAATTTTGGCATCTGCGGACCCAACAACTTTGCTATGAAGAAAATGTATATGAAAGTGTGATTTTATAAGTAGAAGTGTTTTAAGAAACTAATTAGTATTAGGAAAAACATATAATTATGATTATAACTATATAAGACTGTAGCCTATGCTTAGAAAAACAAATATTCAGTGAAGATAGCAGAAGTTATACAGGTATCCATATAGATAATCATTTTTATGTAGTATTGATGAATATATATAACAACATGTGTCTTTCATAGGTAGACCAGTTTTTATAAAGATAGATTTATAGATATATAACCAGTTATGTAAAAATGATTAATCAAGATTGTACTGAGTGTATTTTATATTAGACCGATTACCAGAATATTTAAAGGTATATACTATTCTTACTATTATACACATTATGAAAATAGAACGTATTAACTTAAAAGGATAGACTCAAAACACATGTGAGACACCTGGTGGTTGAAGACGGTATTATGCGTAAATTATAAACTTGTAGTTTTAGCTGAACACTGTGAGCAGGACGCACCGCACTAACTTGTAGGTTTAGCTGAACACTGTGAGGTGAACGCACCACACTAACTTGTAGGTTTAGCTGAACACTGTAAGCAGGACGCACCCCACTAACTTGTAGGTTTAGCTGAACACTGTGAGCAGGACGCACCCCACTAACTTGTAGGTTTAGCTGAACACTGTGAGCAGGACGCACCCCACTAACTTGTAGGTTTAGCTGAACACTGTGAGCAGGACGCACCCCATTAACTTGTAGTTTTAGCTGAACACTGTGAGCAGGACGCACTGCACTAACTGTAAATAGTCTAGCTGCCTGACTGTGGTACTAATAGGATCAAAAGAACACCAGCAATTTTCTTCAGGTAGCTGTAAATACTGTAACAAGACAAGCCTGCCTGTCAGTAGGGATGAGCAGAACACCCCCCTGTTCGGTTCGCACCAGAACATGCGAACAGGAAAAAAGTTTGTTCGAACACGCGAACACCGTTAAAGTCTATGGGATACGAACATGAATAATCAAAAGTGCTAATTTTAAAGGCTCATATGCAAGTTATTGTCATAAAAAGTGTTTGGGGACCTGGGTCCTGCCCCAGGGGACATGGATCAATGCAAAAAAAAGTTTTAAAAACGGCCGTTTTTTCAGGAGCAGTGATTTTAATAATGCTTAAAGTCAAACAATAAAAGTGTAATATCCCTTTCAATTTCGTAGCTGGGGGGTGTCTATAGTATGCCTGTAAAGGGGCGCATGTTTCCCGTGTTTAGTACAGTCTGACAGCAAAATGACATTTCGAAGGAAAAACCCCATTTAAAAACTACTCATGGCTATTGCATTGCCGACAATACACATAGAAGTTCATTGATAAAAACGGCATGGGAATTCCCCACAGGGGAACCCCGAACCAAAATTTAAAAAAAAAAATGACTTGGGAGTCCCCGTAAATTCCATACCCGGCCCTTCAGGTCTGGTATGGATATTAAGGGGAACCCCGGCCAAAATTTAAAAAAAAAATGACGGGGGGTTCCCCCTAAATTCCATACCAGACCCTTCAGGTCTGGTATGGATTTTAAGGGGAACCCCGCGCCAAAAAAACAAAAAAAAACCAGCGTGGGGTCTCCCCAAAAATCCATACCAGACCCTTATCCGAGCATGCAACCTGGCAGGCCGCAGGAAAAGAGGGGGGGACGAGAGTGTGCGGCCCCCCCCTCCTGAACCATACCAGGCCACATGCCCTCAACATTGGGAGGGTGCTTTGGGGTAGCCCCCCAAAACACCTTGTCCCCATGTTGATGAGGACAAGGGCCTCATCCCCACAACCCTGGGGGTTGGCAGATTGTGGCTTCCCAATTTGCACTGCGTTGGGACTTTCCTAACTGCGGAGGGGTAATCTATGGCAAACATGTCCACATCGTCCCACCACCCCACTCGGGGTCATACTATTTTAATTATAAAGGTTACAATAGTATTGTGTTGATGGCAGTGGTGTTGGCGACATACGAGTTTCTCTATGTGGACGTGGGGAAGAATGGCCGGATGACGGATGGTGGAGTCTTTGCCCAGACCTAGTTCTACCGACGTCTCCAGAGTGGTGGCTTGGGATTGCCACCTGCAGAAGAGAATGTTGAAGGACTCCCATTTGTTTTTATCACTGATGAAGCATTTGGTCTGGGTGATCACCTGATGAGGCCATTTCCCCAGAGGACCCTCACCCCAGGGAAGAGGGTTTTTAATTACTGGCTGGCCAGAGCCAGAAGAGTCTTGGAGAATGCCTTTGAGATAATGGCCAGCCAGTTCCACCTATTATTTACGGCTATAAATGTGGCGGAGTACAAACTGAACCACATAGTTCTAGCATGCTGCATACTTCACAACTTTTTAACCACTTCAGCCCCGGAGGATTTTACCCCCTTCCTGACCAGAGCACTTTTTACAATTTGGCACTTCGTCGCTTTAACTGCTAATTGCGCGGTCATGCAATGCTGTACCCAAACGAAATTTGCGTCCTTTTCTTCCCACAAATAGAGCTTTCTTTTGATGGTATTTGGTCACCTCTGCCGTTTTTATTTTTTGCGCTATAAACGGAAAAAGACCGAAAATTTCGAAAAAAATGATATTTTCTACTTTTTGTTATAAAAAAAATCCAATAAAATAAATTTTAGTCATACATTTAGGCCAAAATGTATTCGGCCACATGTCTTTGGTAAAAAAAATGTCAATAAGCGTATATTTATTGGTTTGCGCAAAAGTTATAGCGTCTACAAACTAGGGTACATTTTCTGGAATTTACACAGCTTTTAATTTATGACTGCCTATGTCATTTCTTGAGGTGCTAAAATGGCAGGGCAGTACAAACCCCCCCAAATGACCCCATTTTGGAAAGTAGACACCCCAAGGAAATTGCTGAGAGGCATGTTGAACCCATTGAATATTATTTTTTTTGTCCCAAGTGATTGAATAATGACAAAAAAAAAAAAAAAATTTGCTGAGAGGCATGGTGAGTATTTTGTAGCTCTCATTTGTTTTTGAAAATGAAGAAAGACCAGAATTTTTTTTTTTTTTCTTTTTTCAATTTTCAAAACTTTGTGACAAAAAGTGAGGTCTGCAAAATATTCACGATACCTCTCAGAAAATAGCTTGGGGTGTCTACTTTCCAAAATGGGGTCATTTGGGGGGGGGGGGGGGTTGTGCCACCTGGGCATTCCATGGCCTCCGAAACTGTGATAGGCAGTAAAGAGTGAAATCAAAAATTTACGCCCTTAGAATGCCTGAAGGCGGTGCTTGGTTTTCGGGGTCCCGTGCGCGGCTAGGCTCTCAAAAAGTCTCACACATGTGGTATCCCCGTACTCAGGAGAAGCAGCAGAATGTATTTTGGGGTGTAATTTCACATATTCCCATGGCATGTTTGAGCAATATATCATTTAGTGACAACTTTCTGCAAAAAAAAAAAAAAAAAATTGTCTCTTTCCTGCAACTTGTGTCACAATATAAAATATTCCATGGACTCGACATGCCTCTCAGCAAATAGCTTGGGGTGTCTACTTTCCAAAATGGGGTCATTTGGGGGGGTTTTGAACTATCCTGGCATTTTATGCACAACATTTTAGAAGCTTATGTCACACATCACCCACTCTACTAACCACTTGAAGACAAAGCCCTTTCTGACACTTATTGTTTACATGAAAAAGTTATTTTTTTTTGCAAGAAAATTACTTTGAACCACCAAACATTATATATTTTTTTAAAGCAAATGCTCTACAGATTAAAATGGTGGTGTTTCATTTTTTTTTCACACGGTATTTGCGCAGCGATTTTTCAAACGCATTTTTTGTGGAAAAAACACACTTTTTTAAATTTTAATGCACTAAAACACACTATATTGCCCAAATGTTTGATGGAATAAAAAAGATGATCTTAAGCCGAGTACATGGATACCAAACATGACATGCTTTAAAATTGCGCACAAACGTGCAGTGGCAACAAAATTAATACATTTTTAAAAGCCTTTACAGGTTACCACTTTAGATTTACAGAGGAGGTCTACTGCTAAAAATACTGCCCTCGATCTGACCTTCGCAGTGATGCCTCACATGCATGGTGCAATTGCTGTTTACATTTGACGCCAGACCGACGCTTGTGTTCGACTTAGCGCGAGAGCAGGGGGGACAGGGGTGCTTTTTTTTTTTTTCTTTATTATTTTTTTGCTTTTTTATCTTATTTTTAAACTGTTCCTTTCATTTTTTTTTAAATCATTTTTATTGTTATCTCAGGGAATGTAAATATCCCCTATGATAGCAATAGGTAGTGACAGGTACTCTTTTTTGAAAAAATTGGGGTCTATTAGACCCTAGATCTCTCCTCTGCCCTCAAAGCATCTGACCACACCAAGATCGGTGTGATAAAATGCTTCCCCAATTTCCCAATGGCGCTGTTTACATCCGGCGAAATCTAAGTCATAAAATGCTCGTAGCTTCCGGTTTCTTAGGCCATAGAGATGTTTGGAGCCACTCTGGTCTCTGATCAGCTCTATGGTCAGCTGGCTGAATCACCGGCTGCTTTCTCAGGTTCCCTGTTGAGACAGGAGAGCCAGAGAAAAACACGGAAGACAGTGGGGGGGACATTCCCTCCCACTGCTTGTAAAAGCAGTCTAGAGGCTAATTAGCCGCTAGGATTGCTTTTACATGAAAGCCGACCGCTGGCTGAAAAGAATGATACCAAGATGATACCTAAACCTGCAGGCATCATTCTGGTATAACCACTCAAAGTCGTGAATGGCGTACCTGAAGACAAAAAATGGTTAACAATAAAGCACAGTAAACAGTAAAGTATAAAAAATTGCATACCTGAAAAGAAAACATGATAAAACATGATAACAATAAAACATTGCAGAATAGAACACAGTAAAAAAGAGCATAACAATAGAGAGAGAATAGAGAGAGAGAGAACAATAAAACGACAACTATTTTTTTTTTGTGTTTTTTTTGCAAACTTGTAACTTTTATAACGGTAACCGGTTCCAGGTTCGGGTCTCTCAAAATGCGATGGCATCTTGGGAGATCCTGTGAAAGTGTGTCCTAGTCTGTGCAATGCTGTACCCTACGCTAATACTCAACTAGTGCATGGTAGCGTTCAAAACATTCACCAATGCAAAGACCAGGATTGTCAGGACAGGAGGGACAATAATAGCGGGTGTCACGCCTATATCCGCGCTTGCTGCAGACACGACATCTTTTTTGGGGGGGTTTGTTGGGTAGGGGTACTCGGGAGGACATAAAAATGCCTCTCATGCAGCCGACTGCATTTGGTTGGGGATTTGAATGGGGGGTAAGTACGGGCGCTGCAGAAGCGGTGGGTTCCCAATTAGGATTGGCGAATGCAGCAGGAAGGGCACTATGGGCACGACGGGCCTGTGTTTGTCTTTTTGGTGGCAGCGGGACACTACTTGTGCTTGCCACCTCACCAGCTTGAACTGCACTTATGGGACTCGCCACGTCACCAAGTGTTACTGCAGTGCTGGTTTGACTACGACTGGGGTGTACTAGGCCACTGGTGCTTGCCAGTTCACCAAAACGCTACCAAAAAAACTGTTAGCGATCGCAGGGATCAGGCCTGACTCTGCGAACGCTGCAGTTATGCGTTTAGTGTTTTGTAAGTGACAGTGATCGATCGATACTGCACTTGGGTGGGCTGGGCTGGGCCGGGCAAAACGCAGGTGCTAGCAGGTATCTGGGTTGATCCCGCTAACACTGCGTTTTTGGGAACCCTAAACTGCTGGGGACGCCAGTATAGATCTGATCGGATCAGATATTGATCCGTTCAGATACTATACCACTAAGGGAGGTGTACGGTGCGTGCGTGGGTGTTAGCGGTACTGACGCTAACCTGATGCTGCCTGGGGCTGGTGCTTGCCAGTTCACCAAAACGCTACCAAAAAAACTGTTAGCGATCGCAGGGATCAGGCCTGACTCTGCGAACGCTGCAGTTATGCGTTTAGTGTTTTGTAAGTGACAGTGATTGATCGATACTGCACTTGGGTGGGCCGGGCGGAGGGGCAAAACGCAGGTGCTAGCAGGTATCTGGGCTGATCCCGCTAACACCGCGTTTTTGGGAACCCTAAACTGCTGGGGACGCTAGTATAGATCTGATCGGATCAGATATTGATGCGTTCAGATACTATACCACTAAGGGAGGCGTATGCTGCGTGCGTGGGTGTTAGCGGTACTGGCGCTAATCTGACGCTGCCTGGGGCGACGCATATCACCGCCGGGCGATCAGGGGGCTAAACCTTTATTCAGTAATAAACGGCGGGTGCCCTGACACTATAAAAAATAAACGAACTAACCAGCGTCACCCGTAACACTTATACGGTGATCAGTGGTGAAAGGGTTAACTAGGGGGCAATCAAGGGGTTAAAACATTTATTCGGTAGTATATGGGAGTCCCTGTCGCTATAAAACGCTGACGGCGAACCTCAATATTTACGTCCCTAACTAGCGGAACCAGTGACACTAATACAGCGATCAGAAAAATGATCGCTTAGTGACACTGGTGACGGGGGGTGATCAAGGGGTTAAAACTTTATTAGGGGGGGTTAGGGGGGTACCCTAGACCTACAGGGGGGTAATACTCACTGTCCCAACACTTCTAACTGTCACAAACTGACACTATGCAGTAATCAGGAAAAAAAAAAAAAAAAAACCTGCTTGGTGTCAGTTTGTGACAGGGGGGGGGTGATTGGGGGGGGATTGGGGGGCGATCGGGAGGGGGGAATCGGGGTGTTTAGTGTGCCTGGCATGTTCTACTGTGTGTGTAGTGTTGGTGCACTCACTCACATGTCTTCTCCCCTCGGCGCTGGAACGGAAACTCCCGAGCCGAGGAGAGATGACATCACATCCTCTGCCTCTGTGTACTATACAGAGGCAGGGGATGTTTCTTATTGGCTGGGAGCGATCGCGAGGGGGGGGGCCACGATCGGATGGCCTCCCCCTCATCTGTGATCGCTGCCAGACCAAAGCCGACCGCCGCTGGCACCGGGGGGGGTCCGATCGGACCCCCCGCCCGCGGGAAGGCATCACGTATCAGGTACGTGATTTTGCCTGCCCGTGCCATTCTGCTCACGTATATAGGCGTGAGGCGGTCGGCAAGTGGTTAAAGAGAAGTGCTCTTTATGTTGCCTCAGTTGGGACTTCCAGAAATTACAATGACGGCCCTGGAAGCTGGCTTGCCCCCCCAAAGCGCTTGTGAAGTGTGTCAAAAATATGTAGATTATTTTACCGGTAGGGGGGCCATTGCTATGCCAGCAAATTTTTAAATATTTTCGATATTAAAAAAAAAATTATCTGATAAAATCTTAATTTTTATTTACTGCTTGTGTTTCTTTTAGCTGTCTCCTAGGTTCTCCTAGTGCCAAGTGTTTTTTTCATTATTACCCATTGTCACTGTAAACACCAACTTAGTACAAAAACTGGTATTGAGCATTGAAAGAAGAAGCCACACATTGTTGAGTATAAAACCTTTTACTCCTTGCACAATCACATGTGCATTGTAAAACTTATTTTTTCTTTAAAAAAACATCTTGTTTTTATAAAGTTTTACCTTGAAAATATTTTTTTTAGTACATAAACGGGCATGTTTCAAAGCATAACATACACAACTCAGGACCTTACAAAGTTCAACATTGAAAAACTGAAGACAATATCAGACATTATAGTGTCAAAAATGTGTTACTATTGCCTTCATCAGATGGGTTGATGTCACCCCTGTAAAAGCCAAATTTTGAAGATGCACACAAATTGGGAGTCAAACTGGGGATTTCCCTCCTGATCCCATGCCTATTGTCAACATGTGCTATCTCCCATCATGGGGGATCAATGGACATGTTTTTGGGGTGCAACCACTTCCTCTCACCTACTTGAGTTACGAGGAAGGGGTTGCACACACAAAACGCGTACATTGATATCCCCTGATGGCAGATAGCACATGTTGATACACTGTGTGCATCTTCAAAATTTGGCTTTTAAAATGCGTAAAAAATTTGAAAAAATGGTCCCCAAAAATAGAAAATGGTGTGATTTTGTTGTTATTTAGATTCTTCCTAGTACATCAATCGTGTTCTTCAGTTTTTGTTCTATGTCATTTGTTTTTTGCTTTATGATGTCTAAATCCTGACTACAAAACATTATGTCCTGGATTAGCCTTTATGCACTGTCACTCGTGAAATGAGGAGATTGTTCTTCCACAACATGCACATCACCTAAAAGAAAAAATACACACCATGTATTATAAATATGCAGGCATACATCTATTACCTGAATCTGTGGTCTCAGACACTCACCTGTTGTGACAATTTCAACTACCTCTCCTTCCTCCACATCCTCTGGTTGTGGTGTCCTCTGTTCCCCTTCTTCAGGAGGTGGGGGGTTCCTGGTGTCCTCAGATGTCCGGAGTCTTTTCTCCCCTATAAGAATGAAACAAAAGGTATACTTCGCACACCGATATTTGAGGCCAGAAATAGGAATATGAAACATTGCTTGGAAGTAGGGTACAATTGTCTGTTTTGGCAGAGTTCCAAGCTGAAGACATGATTTTTTCCCTTACTAAAGCTGGAATACTTACCTTTTTTGGACAAGTTTCACACATGACATCACCTGACCATACACCAGGGGCAAATTGGCTGCACACCCCGAAATGATATTTTTCTAAAAATAATTGTGGAAGTTCCCCATGGGGTTTTTAAGCAGCAAGCGTAAAAGTTTTTGTAAAAAAAATGTTTTTATTAGAAAAATGCTCCGAACATACTTTGAAGACTACAAAGATTTAAAATATGAGCTCCGGTTACACATAGAGTCAAGTATATAGGGTACATATACTGGTTATGCTAAAAATTTGTCACATAATCGCACAATAAATCGCAAGGAGTGTATGTGTATTACCACTCCAGGCAGTATCATTCATGGTTATAGTAATGCTTGCCAATAACGAAGACCCCAAGACCCCAATGCATTTCGACATTTACATGGTCATTGTCTTCCTCAGGGGGTCCTTTAGGTTCTGTAGAGGCATCAAAGAAAAAATATAATCATATATTCCTCATGTATCATTGAATATAGGTATTCCATAATAACTTGATATTTACCCTTGGTACCGTATACACTCTTAACCAGAGTTATCTTAAAAACTGAAAGGATCAGAGAAGTTCCCCTCTTCTGACGCTGGACTCCGTTACACCGCTGTCCCTACCCGTACCCCAAGAGGGAAACCGGACCAACCCGTGGGGCTTAGGAACGATCACAGATGTGTAGCCCTCCTCCACACTTGGATGCAGGTGAAGAGCAGGACACCTATAGGTGCATCATGGTAGAAAAAAGGGGGATTTCTTGCTGTCATATCTAACTTTCAAAAAACTATATATCACATATGTAAATTAGTTCATTTGGATATAGAGAGGATTGAGCTTACTGAGTATCTGTACTTTGTTGTTGCTCTGACGTGTAAAGCCCCATGACCTATTAGTGTAGCTCAAGAAAGAGTAAATGAATATCTTAAACCCTACTATAATTACAATAAGTCTATCATATCATATGCTACCAGCATTCTGTACTATAATTGCATTAAATCTATCATATCACCATGTTACTGGTATATTATAGATTTCTATGTAAAAAGTGCAAGTGCTATAAAGAAAAAAAAAAAAAAAAGGGGTGCATGTGAACTAGTCAGTGTGGATGAATATTATATTACCTAGTGAAAAAAAGCATGATGTGAAAAAATAAGGACATCCTTATGTAGAGGGAATGAGTGGTTTATCAAGTGTGGGGCATAAAAAGATAAAAAAAACCCAGTGAAAAAATGTGAAAACTATAAAAACTATGAAAAAAACCCCAATACCTACAATAAAGAAAATATGCCAAAATGTGAAAAGGTAATAATTAGTATATGACAATATTGTGAAGTGAAAAAAGGAGAAATAATGAAGTCACCGTGTGTCAGAGGGGGGCGGGGTCACCGGGTGGCCCCACCCCCTGTTATTTAAGAGCCGTCAGACGAAGAGACGCCGTCACACAGCGGGAGCCTCCCTCCATGCCAGCATGGGTGAGGAGCGGCCCGGAGAAGAAAATGAAGAAGAGAAGAAGAAAGAAGAGAAGAGGATGAAGAAGAAGATGAAGAGAAGAGCGGGAGCCTCCCCTCATGCCATGGGTGCGGAGCGGCCCGAGGAGAAGAAGATAGAAGACGCCGCGGAGGAGATGCTGGACGAGAACGCCGGAGGAAGAACCAGAAGAGCCAGAAGAACCAGAAGAAGATGAAGGAAGAAAGAAGAAAGAAGAAGCATTTAAATAAAGGAATTGTCAAAAACTGTCTCTTGTCATTTTTAACATTTTTGACAGTTTTTTAGTGAAATGGTAGGGGTAAGTACCCCCTTACCATTTCACACGGGGGGGGGGTGGGATCTGGGGGTCCCCTTGTTAAAGGGGGCTTCCAGATTCCGATAAGCCCCCCACCCGCAGACCCCCACAACCACCGGCCAGGGTTGTGGGGATGAGGCCCTTGTCCTCATCAACATGGGGACAAGGTGTTTTGGGGGCTATCCCAAAGCACCCTCCTAATGTTGAGGGCATGTGGCCTGGTACGGTTCAGGAGGGGGGGGCGCACTCTCGTCCCCCCTTCTTTTCCTGCGGCCTGCCAGGTTGCGTGCTCGGATAAGGGTCTGGTATGGATTTTTGGGGGGACCCAACGCCGTTTGTTTGGTTTTTTTGGCGCGGGGTTCCCCTTAATATCCATACCAGACCTGAAGGGCCTGGTATGGAATTTAGGGGGACTCCCACGTCATTTTTTTTTTTTTAATTTTGGTTCGGGGTTCCCCTTTGGGGAATTCCCATGCCGTTTTTATCAATGAACTTCTATGTGTATTGTCGGCAATGCAATAGCCGCGAGTAGTTTTAAATGGGTTTTTCCTTCAAAATGTCATTTTGCTGTCAGACTGTTCTAAACACAGGAAACATGCGCCCCTTTACAGGCATACTATAGACACCCCCCAGGTACGAAATTTAAAGGGATATTACACTTTTATTGTTTGACTTTAAGCATTATTAAAATCACTGCTCCTGAAAAAACGGCCGTTTTTAAAACTTTTTTTTGCATTGATCCATGTCCCCTGGGGCAGGACCCAGGTCCCCAAACACTTTTTATGACAATAACTTGCATATTAGCCTTTAAAATTAGCACTTTTGATTTCTCCCATAGACTTTTAAAGGGTGTTCCGCGGCATTCGAATTTGCCGCGAACACCCCAAATTGTTTGCTGTTCGGCGAACTTGCGAACAGCCAATGTTCGAGTCGAACATGAGTTCGACTCGAACTCGAAGCTCATCCCTACTCACCACTTACTTCTTTACCTAACTTATACAAGGTGCTCGATGACTTCGGCAAAGTATCTGGTCTCAGGGTTAACTACTCTAAATCTATGGCTCTAAACATTAATCTACCGACCTCCACAATGGCCTTGCTCAAAAACGACTTCCGCTTCAGTTGGGGTGAAAAAATGATCCCCTATCTGGGCATCAACCTTACTTCATCAATTGACAACCTTTACAATGCTAATTTTCCCCCACTTTTTCGAAAATTGGGAGAGGACCTCTCAAGATGGGACAAAATGGGGCTATCTTGGTTGGGCAGAATTAATTCTGTGAAACTGACTTTACTACCACGTGTTCTTTATCTCTTTAGGTCCTTACCAATACCTATCCCCAAAGATCACCTCAGTAAGTTTCAATCTAAAATTATTAAATTTACATGGGGTGGAAAGGGACATAGGATCTCCAAGGAGACTCTGTTCAGGAGCAGGGATCAAGGAGGAGTGGGTTTACCCAATCTTCTCTGGTATCATCAGGCAGCACAACTTTCCCAACTTTCCACTGTATATTCTAAGATTGCCCACCCAGATTGGGTACATATGGAACGACAGGCCATCCCTCAATTCACTTTGGATTACATTCTCTGGTGCCATCCTAGATCTATACCTGCCATCATGGTCCCTACACTTTCCCACTCCCTGACAATGTGGGACTCTCTCAAACACAACCCTCGAATAGTATCTAATTGGCAACCATTGTCCCACATATTCCGAAATCCTCTTTTTCCTCCAGGTATGGACATACAAGCATTCCAATGGTGGCTAGATAAGGGGATGTACAGAATAGGACACTTTGCTAATCCTACGGGACCCCTCACCTTGACCCATTGCATCAACAAACTCGACATGCCCAACACAGAAAGATTTCGTTTCAGACAGATATTTCACTTCCTGCAGTCTCTTAGGTCCCCCAGTCATACACAACTTTCAATCATGGAATATGAACGGTGGTGTGGTCAAGCTATGGAGCAGAGGGGCGGGATCTCAGTGATTTACCGATCACTATCTAGGGCTGAGACTAATGCCGCGTACACACGAGCGGACTTTACAGCGGACTTTGCCCGGCGGACTGGATTTCGTCGGACAATTCGATGTGTGTGGGCTCCAGCGGACTTTGTTTTCTCAAAAGTTGGACGGACTTAGATTTGAAACTTGTTTAAAATGTATCCGTTGAAATCGAGTCCGGTCGAAAAGTCCGCCGTCTGTATGCTAGTTCGACGGACTAAAAAGCCACGCTAGGGCAGCTATTGGCTACTGGCTATGAACTTCCTTGTTTTAGTCCGGTCGTACGTCATCACGTACGAATTCGACGGACTTTGGTGGATTGTGTGTAGGCAAGTCCGTTCATTCAGAAAGTCCGTCGTAAAGTACGTCGAAAAATCCGCCGGGCAAAGTCCGCCGTAAAGTCCGCTCGTGTGTACGCGGCATTAGTCACTCTTCATGCGAGAATGGGAGAGTGATCTCCATCACACATGGATATTGAGGAATGGCATAGAGCTTCTAAGGCTGCATCTAAGGGCATTTTGAATATAGCATTAATTGAAGCAAATCTGAAAGTCCTTATGCGGTGGTATATGGTCCCTCTCAAAATCTCCAAAATCTACCCCAGTGCTTCCCCTATGTGCTTTCGAAATTGTGGGCATATTGGGTCCATGTTACACATTTGGTGGGACTGCCCTAGGATCCGGGGCTTATGGAATAGGATCAAATATCATATGTAGAAATGCAAATTTGCATATCTGCAAATAAGTGAAAAGAAAAAAATTCTAATCGTGGTTGCGATCAAATATTTGCAGCTGCGATCAAAAGAGCGTGGTTTCACCTTCTGACCCAGAAATGAGTCATTGTAATCACCCGGCAGTTCCTGTGCTGGTCAGGATCTCCATCTAGGTGGACATGGTGAGGTCCCTCTTTAACAAAGAGAAGGTGCTGCTCATTTGCTGGGTAAGTGTAGGATATGTACTTGTGCTTACTCAATGGGAGGTTGGATGTGGTAGTTAGATTTGGTGTGGGTGGGGTTCATTGATTTGTTTGACATCACCACACATTTGCTGCTAGTCCATGTGCACACATCACTTCCTGCATTTGTTCTGCTGATGTAAATCAGTAAGGACCATGCAAATATAAATGAGAGCTCCTTTCTATTAAAATATATATGACTTGTTGCACAGTTGGGTGACTTTTCCAGCAAATTTGGACCTCCAAGTTGCATGACAAGTTGTACCCCATGATTCTCAATGATAACCATTCATATCTGTGCTACTTCAAGTTGCAACAACTTCAAAGTAGTCCCTGTACTACTTTGGTGTAACTTTCATGTGACTTGAGATACATAGGGCACAATATTACACAGGAACTCCCAGAAGTTGGGGCCAAGTTGCAGCAGCAAAGTGGCAGCAAAATAGTGTGACTTTCAGGTCGCAGCAGTGTGAATGAGATTCATGGATAATACCTTTGAATTAGGCACTATTCTCATTTGTGCATCCTGCAAGTGGGTCAAATTCGTCCCTGCACTACTTTGGTTTGACTTTGATGCGACTTTAGGCCCATATACCGCAAGATTCCACAGTCATTGGTCGGACAACTGCAAATGGGGCCTAATTCAAAGGTGTTATCAATGAATCTCATTAGGTTCCTTTCACACTTGGCCGACTTGGCATACAACTTGAGGTCCATAAGGCCCCTTTCACACTTGTACTCTTTTTGCCGCAAATTTGATGTGATTTGAAACAATGCCAGTGTAATCTTGAGGTCTATGGATGCAGGAGTCACAGGACAAGTCGCATAAGTGTGAAAGGGGCCTTAGGGCCTGTTCACACTGCTGTGCTGTCTGACATCGGATGTGATTTGCCCCGCACTGCAAATCACATGTGATGTCTGTGTGATGCAAATTCAGCCATACAGATTGTATGGTTGAATTCGCATTACATTCGGACCAACTCGCACAGAACCCTTTTTTTGGTTTGGAGCAGAATCAGATTGCATTGGTGTTGTCTGAATTTGCAGTTCGCTCCGCGATATGCAAACTGATTTGGGGGTGTCATTAGCTTTCTACTGACACTCCCAGCAGTTGGCATATGGCAGTGTGAACTGCCTGCAAGTTGTATGCAATGCTGAAACCCGCACTGGATTTGCAGGGTTCCCGCATCACTCCAGTGTGAACGGGCCCTGACTCTAGGTTCACACATTTTTTAGTGTGTTTTGCAGTTTTCAGAAACACTCTGCAGTCCATTTAACATGATTTCCTATGGTACTAGTTCACATCTATGCGTTTTGCGGCCAGTGCATTTTTGGAAATGGTCGAGGACTTTTTTCACGCGCTTTGTGGGTAATAGATTTCAATGGAACCGTACCAGAAACGCAACTATTGCGTTCGTGATGCAATTTTTGAAGTGTTTTGCGTTTCTTATTTTAACACTGTATATAGCTGGTTGCCAACTGGGGGGTCGGGAAGCCAGCCGCCGCGTCCTTAACAACCAATGAGTCATCAGCTATCAGCGGCTTCCCAACTGAAAGTTAAAGAAAAAATGCCAGCCAAAAAAAATCACCAAAAAACTGCATGGGGTCCAACCCAGGTCTATACCAAGTACTTCGGGTCTAGTATGGACCTGGAGGGGACCCGTACACCAAAAGTAAAAAAAATGGTGTGACCAAAATCCATACCAGACCCTTATCTAAGCATGCAACCTGGCAGGCCGCAGGAAAAGAGGGGGGGGTGAGAGAGTGCCCCCCTCCTGAACCGTACCAGGCCACATGCTCTCAACATGGGGAGGGTGCTTTGGGGTAGCCCATCAACATGGGGACAAGGGCCTCATCCCCACAACCCTTGCCCGGTGGTTGTGGGGGTCTGCAGGCAGGAGGCTTATCGAGATCCCACCCCCCTATGTAAATGGGTATCGGGTTCATTGTACCCCTAGAATAAAGAGAACTCGCTCCAGGTGTCTGTTTCCAATGATCTCTCCCCTCTCCAGGCATGGGTGCGGCTCGATATGCAACCATATAAAAGAACTAAACAAAAAGGTCTGGATGGCCACACTCCAGTGAAAAATAGACATGTGCACACTGAAATATTTTGTTTCGGAATTTCGTTTTCGTCCGAAAAATAAATTTATTTAGTTACTCCCAAAATTCGTTTTTATTTATTTAGTTTTTCATCAAAAATTGCATTTGTCCAAAAACCCAAATTAATTAAGGTTGAATCTGTCATTTAAGGCTTATGGTGTCTGTTGAATGTTCAAAGAAGATTTGACGGAGCAGCTAAACTGTACGATGCCGTATAGTTTACCTGCTCCGTCAAATCTTCTTAGAACTTTCAACAGACACCATAAGCCACAGTACGTGTTTACTTAGTTTTAGCTATTTTACTGCTCCTCCTCTTTGGTTACAATCAGCCAATAACATTCATCATCATCATTATTTTTATTTTACTTCCCCCACCCAACTCCAGCAGCAATCTTTTCTCCCCTACGTCGAATCTTTTCTCTCTACGTCGAATCTTTTCTCTCTACGTTGAATCTTTCCTCTCTATGTAGAATAATCTTGGACTAATAGAGCTAAGGTTAGGCACATTCGACCACAGGTTTGATGGACACAGATTGTTATTGTCAGCATCATGTCGAATCTCCTATCTATATCGAACTGTTGTAGCAACGAAAACGAAAAAAAAAAGCATTTGTTTATGTCGGATCTTTCGTTTTTCGAATTCTGCACTTTCATTATCGTTTGTTAAAACGATAACGAAAATACCTAAAATTCGGACGAAAATGCATTCGGACGAAAACGAATGCACATGTCTAGTGGAAAACGATTTCTTTATTATTATGATAAATCCATACAGCAAGGATACATTGTACCCCTACCCATTCACCAAAAAAAACCTGTGAAATGTGACAAAAGACAATAGCCAGTTTTTGACAATTCCTTTATTGTAAAATAGCTCTGAGTGGTCTTCTCCCCCGAGTCGTGTCTCCCGCCGTCATCTTCTCCTTGTGCTGTCTCAATTGCCACCGTCTTTATATCGCCGTCTCTCCCACCACTGCCTACTTCTCCCACTGCTGTGTTCTTTCTCGCTGCCGTCTTCCTCCGTTGTGTTGTCACCCACTGTCTGGCATCTCTTACACAGCCATGGGGCATGACCATCCGTTGACGTCACATGGAAAGCCCACTCCCTTTATTTTTTGGAAAAAAAGCACCCTCCCATGTTGAGGGCATGTGGCCTGGTACGGTTCGGGGGGGGGGGCGCTCTCTCATCCCTCTTTTCCTCCTTTTTTTTTAATGATTTTTATCTATATTGCCGGGATCCGACAATACATTACAGCAGCCAGCAGTTTCAGAAGACATTTGTTTCCTTTAAAAATGTAATTTTGCTGCAGCACTGTTCTAAACATGGGAAAGATGCACTACTTTACAGGCATACTAAGGACACCCCCAGGCATGATATTTAAAGGAATATTTCATTTTTATTGTTTCACTTTAAGCATTATTAAAATCACTGCTCCTGAAAAAACGGCCATTTTAAAATGTTTTTATTGCATTGATACATGTCCCCTGGGGCAGGACCAAGGTCCCCATACACTTTTTATGGCAATAGCTTGCATGTAAGCCTTTAAAATGAGCACTTTTGATTTTTCATGTTCGTGTCCCATAGACTTTAACAGTGTTCGTACAAATGTTTTGCCTGTTCGCAAGTTCTGGTGCGAACCGAACCGGGGGTGTTCGGCTTATCCCTACCCAATAGCCAATGGCACATGAGCATGGTTGTTACCCTAATATTAATGCCTCAAATGCAAATCATTATTGTACACAATTAAAAGAATCAAACATCAGTAATAGTATTTTTTATGTATGATTGTGCTCAGCTCCATAGCGTAGTGGTATGCCCTACTACCTTTAAAGGTTCCAGTCATGGGTTTGAATCCCACCAATGGTATCACTTCCTGAAAACATACATTGTACTCAGCAGCATAATTAGCAAATGCATTTTGGTTTATTCCATAATTTTAACTCTTTAAATGCATGCAATGTTATGTAATTACTCAGAAATATTATGGTGTGGAATTCCAAAAATTCATCTATTCAAAAATTAAGGGAAAAGAACAGCTGGTGCATATCAGGCCCTTCTGATCTAGTATGGACTTTATGGGCAACCCCACTGCAAAATAAAAAAAAATTGATATGGGGTCCCTACCAACATCAATACCAGGCCCTTCAGGTCTGGTATGGATTTTAAGGGGAACCCTGCGCCAAAATGAAAAAAAAATGGCTTAGAGGTCCCCCCAAAATCCATACCAGACCCTTATCCGAGCATGCAACCTGGCAGGTCAGGAAAGGGGGGGATGAGCGAGCGCCCCCCACTCCTGAACCATACCAGGCCACATGCCTTCAACATGGGGAGGGTGCTTTGGGGTCCCCTCCAAAGCACCTTGTCCCCATGTTGATGAGGACAAGGGCCTTATCCCCACAACCCTTGCCCGATGGCTGTGGGGGTCTGCGGGCAGGGGGCTTTTCTGAATCTGGAAGCCCCCTCTAACAAGGGGGCCCCCAGATGAATGGGTATCGGGTACAATGTACCCCTACCCATTCACCTAAAAAAGCAGTGAAATGTGACAAAAGACAATAGCTGTTTTTTGACAATTCCTTTATTAAAAATGTCTTCTTCTTTCCCCTGCTTCTTCCTCCATCTTCCTCCGGTCTTCCTTTGGTTTTCTCCTTCTTCCTCCAGCTGCTTCTTCCTCCATCTCCCTTCACTTCTTCCTCCAGTCTTCTCCTTCTTCCTCCGGCTTCTTCTTCCCTCACTTCGTCCTTTGGTCTTTCTCCTCCGCTGCTCCCGCCATCGATCCTCTGAACATGAAAACAATGACCCTCCTCCAACTCTGCTGCCAACCAATCTGTCCACTTCCATAGCACATATTTCATATATAACTATGGGGCGTGGCCACTGGGTGACATCAGCAGGAGACCCTGCCCCCTTGTGACATCACTGACCCATCATGCCCCGGGCGGTGATGTCACAAGGGGCGAGTTTTGAAGTGATGTCATTCACCCCATCAAAGCATCAGAGGAGGTTCATTTTTGAATGTTCAGCAGGAACGGTGGCGGGGGCGGCAGCGGGAGCGCCGGAGGAGAAAGACTGGAGGACGAAATGGGTAAAGAACAAGCCGGAGGAAGATGAAGAAGACTGGAGGAAGAAGTGGAGGAAGATGGAGTAAGAAGCAGCTGGAGGAAGAAGGAAAAAACCAAAGGTAGACCGGGGGAAGATGGAGGAAGAAGTCAGGGAAAGAAGAAGACATTTTTAATAAAGGATTTGTCAAAAACCGGCTATTGATTGTGATAAGCCCTCCGCCCGCAGACCCCCACAACCACTGGGAAAGGGTTGTGGGGATTGGGCCCTTGTCCTCATCAACATGGAGACAAGGTGTTTTGGGGGGGGACCCCAAAACACCCTCCCTGTGTTGAGGGCATGTGGCCTGGTATGGTTCAGGAAGGGGGGGGGGGCGCTCGCTCGCCTCCCCTTTCCTGACCTGCCAGGTTGCGTGCTCAGATAAGGGTCTGGTATGGATTTTGGGGGGACCCCTATGCCATTTTTTTTTAATTCTGGTGTGGAGTTCCTCTTAATATCCATACCAGACTCGGAGGACCTGGTATGGACTGGTGGGGGGAACCTACGCCTTTTTTTCTTTGATTTTTACTCTATGTTGCCAGGAACGGGCAATTCAATACAGCCGCAAGCAATTTTCCATGACATTTTTCCTTTAGAAATGTAGTTTGGCTGCAGTACAGTAAGAAACACGGGAAAGATGCACTACTTTACAGGCATACTAAGGACACCCCCAGGCACGATATTTAAAGGAATTTAAAATTTTTATTGTTTCACTTTATGCGTTATTAAAATCACTGCTCCTGAAAAAACAGCCATTTTAAAAACATTTTTTCTAATTAATACATGTTCCCTGGGGCAGGCTCAGGTCCCCATACAATTTTTATGGCAAAGAACTTGCATATAAGCCTTCAGTGAGAACTTTGGATTTTGCAGGTTCGAGCTTCATTGACTTCCACTATTTCCGCATACGTGATCTGACAGGCATGTTTGCTAGCAACAGAGCTGCTTCCCATTTGCATTAGCTCCCAGTTTCTGAGAGTTGAAGTCTTAATTGGCCTTAATTGGGCACCATTTTTCGGGACTGCAGGATCATTTATCGGCGCTATAGTAAATGACCTCCAGTCAGTACATCAGGTTCAATTTTCAAACATATATACCATAGTTTGTAGACTCTATAACTTTCACACAGACTAAATTATATACACTTAATTGTTATTTCACAAATGAAATGTAGAAGAATACATTTTGGCCTTAAATTATGAAAAAATATTTTTTATTTGCAAAGTTTTATAGCAGAAACTAAGAAAAACATTTTGGTATTATTGATATTTTTTCTGTATATAGTTAAAAGTAAAAAAACTGTTATCATGAAATACCACCAAAAGAATCTGTCTAAAAAAAAGCTTTACAAAATTAAATTTGCAAACAGTGTTGCGTGACTGAGTAATTGTCATTCAAATTTTGACAGTGCGTAAAACTGAAAAATTGCTTGGATGGGAAGAGGGTGAAACAGTACGGTCTTGAAGTGGTTAATCATGTGGTGTGGGGGACATAGCCAGACAGACAACAACAGGAATGACCAGAAGTACTTAGGATCTCATGCATAGTAACCCAAATTGGTGGCTACACAGCATACAGAGACATTCCCCTGTGACCTACACATAAAGCTTCCAAACACAATGTCCAAGCAGCCAAAAGGGCCCATTAAAAAAAACCTAATGTATTTCTTCAGAGCGGCCCCAAACTGGGAGTGCCAAGATGGTGCCGGAGCACCTTCAGATGGCCCCTTACAGTGCCCTGGCCCTCTGCTCAGGGACCGCCTCTGCTCTGAATTCTCAACTCTGTCTCAGCTTGACATGAAATAAAAGAAGTAACCACTCAGGTCTGGTAAGTCCTCTCCTCCTGATTCTGCTAATTTTGCAGCACTGTTAGGCCAAGCCAGATAAGGGAGGAGGGGAGGCCCAAGATACCCCCAGGATCACTCTGGTACACTAGGTCCAGAATTAAGCCACAGCTTGAGCATTTTCCTGTATCCCACCTAATAATATTGGATGCCACCTTAAAATAAATGTGGTTATCCCTGATACATATCTTACATCAATACATGACCTCCACGCTTGCCAAAATTGATTATGCAGATAAAATGTTATCCATCGGAGAATGCAGGTGGAGCGCAATTTACGTCCATGCTTCCACCTTCACTGTTTTAACTTGTATTCATTCAAGTGCTAATGTTAGCGCTATACGGATTTAACTATGGGAGGCTGTTTCTTTCTTCCAATGCCACACCTGTGACCAGAGATCTGGTGACTTGATCCAGTTTGATGTTGGAGCTTCCTTTGCTGAATCATTACAAATGACCATTGGGAGATTATCTGCTGTATGTGACTCCTATAATGGGAGTCATGTAGATCTGGTGAGTAGGCTGTGTGACAGGTGTTGGTGGAGGAACAACTAGAGTCATCCTATTGCTACTTTATGCACTACAGAAATCACTTGATGGAAGTATTTTTGGACATTGCACTTTTATATGATTTTTTTGGACGCTGCACTTTAATATATTGAAACCCACTGGAGGCATTCAGGGGCAGTTATATGTATTTGTATGCCCTTATGCACTTTATCTTGATGAGATTGCACTAGATTGCATGGTTATTTATGGTAATAAACACATTTAATCCATTAGAGACATCTAGTGATCGAATAAGATATTGCACAATATTGTATGCTGTTATATGTTTTTACTTATTAGTAGGGAGCGTGGTTTATTATAATTTTCACAACCAAAGGTATCACCCTTACATCAAACAGCCCCCAACACCAAACTAATATCACAACACCTTTTGCGCAGGTAAGGGAATTATACATATCTTCCCTTTCAACCTAAAACTAAAATAAGCATTGATAACTGATCCCAATTAAATGAGGTTACATTTTTTGGAATTCCATAAACAGTGGCACAATTGGATTTACATTAGTTTTTGCAACAGTTCAGAGAGAACCGCACATGTGAACCAGGTCTGCTAAATTGCCTGTAAACAGACCAGAGGATCCTAAATGATGTCATAGACCAAATATAATGATGGCCATATTTGGTCAATGGCATCACTTAGAATCCCATAAGATTTATTTTCAAACAAAAAGGATTCAGGATTTGTCATTGATGATGGGAGTAGTGAACATTGTCAATTACACAGTCATCATGCCAGCAGATCGTTAGGTGCTAGGTCATTGTGATGGATGTGGATCTACATTGCTGGATGACATGATTAATTTTGGATTTATTTTAGGGAAAATTTAGTAATTTTTTTTCAGTAACTGACTTTTTTTCATGGTGTTTTTATCAAAATTTGTTGTTAATGAGTAAAAAGGGATACTATGTACTTCATATTTATTTACCTTGGGGTGTGTATCTGGTGTCCCCCATATTTTAAAAGGGGCTTCCAAAATCTAAGTTCCCCCTCAATACATCCTTTTTTTGAGACAGGATGTGGGTTTGAGATCCTTGCACTCTCAACATGGGAACAAGGGCCTTGGTCCCTGGGGGGACTGGCCTAAGCACGGTGGAGTCAAAACGCTCTAGTCGAGAGCTCGGCGGTATCGTAGTGCACCCTCCAGTAGACTGTCAAGACTAAGTCTGTGAAATCCCTATAGCCCATGCCAAGACAGGGGAAAAGCACAGGATTTATACTCCCAGCCATTCCTATTTCACCCGATATCTGATGGTAAGGAGAGATATCACACAGTCGGGGGACACCGGCAACAGTATGGTTTCAATGCAGGAACGCGGCGCTTGTTAAAGCCCTTTATTGGACTCTTTGCTTTGTAAAGGAGCTACATGTAGATGGGGACACCCATTGGCAGTGATTGTTAAAAAGGGGGGACGCAGTTTTAATCTACGAGAACTGGTTCAGCTTCCAGATCTTTTTCGTTTTTTGGACTCAGAGGCCATCAAAGTTCCTAACTGGATTGAACTGCTAATACTAATGGAACGAACCCCCTGCAAACAACGGTGGCAACAGAGGAGAGGTAGCAGACAAGACTCAAGAAATATGCATAACCAGAGCTTGCCACTAGATCCAGAGACTCAGAAGAACATAACATTATTCATCTAAAATTAGTCCAGGAAGAAGAAAATACATTTTTTTTGGAATTTTTTTTTTCCTGGCATGGATTTGTGGTGTTTTTCTTTTTTTTTCTTGTGTATAAAATGAAGAAGTATTGTGCAACTAGTGCACCTTAAAATATATTTTGGTTTTTGTTGCATATTTTTTTCTTTTTTTTCCCTTGGTGTAGACTGGTGTAGATTAACACCTTTCCCTCTTTTTTTTTGGCCTAGAGGCCGACTGGGACATTAATAGTTTGGAGTATAAAATCATATATGGTGTAAATTTATTTTTTGTGTATAGGCTTCATCCCCCTAAATAAGGGAAGAGAATGGGGTATGGTAATAGATGTCTGATTTAATATACCTTAGGGGCTAGAGTACAAGACAGCTAGAGATAAGCGCTGCAGCTGGAAGTCCGGGGGGGTTATAGTACACAGGTCTGGACACACAGGTCTTGATACGCAGCCGGGTAGGGGGGTTTGTAGGGGGAGGGGGTGTAGGGTAGGGGAGGGGAGGGAAAGGGGATTTTTTTTTCTTCCTCTCATCCTTTTTTTAGTAGGATGTAAGAGGAGAGATCACATAACACATACACACAAATTATTTATAAAACTTACTAAAGCGCTGATGTGAATGATTGTATCAAATTGTGAACCAAAAATTATATTAAGATGAACAAATGATAGTGACTGCTATTATTGTGTTATGTGCTGATATCACAAAAGAGTGAATATATAAAAAGTTAATAAAGCGCTACCATCAACCTTACTATAGCACAGTGATCCAATGAATAATGTGATCCAATAAAAGATGTGATCCTATAAAAAATAAATAAACTAATCATATATATGTGTCCAGTAATCCACACTAGATAGAAATGCATTACTGTTCTTCCAAAATGCTTGTAGATTTCTGGAGATGCTGGGAAAAAAGTCAAATACCACTCATTTGTAAGATAAAACACAAAAGGACAACGATACCCAAATGATCAGGTGTGTAGTCTCTGATGATGTTCACATGTGGTGGATTGCTTTCAAACCTTCATTGCTTTCAATCCTTCATAGATCGACATTGCTCAAACAAAAGAAAGGACATACCTCATTGCGCGAATAAATAAACTAAAAACGACATGCGGGTAATAAAACACAGTTGCACAAGATAGCATTTAAGAAGGTTAGTTGCATATATTCAGAGACAATCTCCTCACTTGGCTATTACTGCTCACACAGCACTGGGGTTACTGGCTCCTCCTATGCGTTACATCACTGGCACGAGACCTTGAAAAAGTCACGTGCCAGTGATGTAACGCGTAGGAGGAGCCAGTAACCTCAGTGCTGTGTGAGCAGTAACAGCCAAGTGAGGAGATTGTCTCTAAATGGCATTAGATCCTACGCCTGCCATTTCAAAAGGTGCCTCCCATATATCGTATGCAAAATTGATCAAAGCGAAGAGACTTCTTCAAGACCTGCAATTAATGGACAGTTGGAGAACTCTCCATGTACATGATAGGGATTATACCTTCTTTTCAGGAAAGCATAAGACATATACCAGAATTGACTATGTCTTTGTTTCTCAAAATGCCCTGTCATGTATAGTGGAGACCTCTATAGGGTCATTTACATTATCGGACCATGCACCAACCAATTGTGTCATAGAATGGGGAGACCCAGGTCCCCGGGAATGGTACTGGAAGATCAATGAGACTCTTTTGAAAGAACCGGAATATGAGAAACAGATAGACCAGGAATTAGAATCTTTTTTTTACTTAATGAGTCAGGAGAAGTAACCCCATTATGTACATGGGAAGCACATAAGTGTTATATTAGAGGAATTCTCATATCATTAGGAGCACATAGGAAACGCCTTCTGGGGGCTTAGCTTGAATCTTTGCTCGGGGAGATCTGTGTACTCGAATTGGCGCATAAGAAATCACATGCACAGCAGACAGAGGAGATACTCTTGCATCTGCGCGAGGAAGTAAATCTATTCTTAATGGATAAAGCAAAAGCTAAGCTAACCCGGTGCAAGCGAGCATTTTACGAGTACGGAAACAAGCTAGGCAAGATGCTAGCTAATGAGCTCAGAGAGACGAGAGCACGGAACTACGTCGAACATATTAGAATTTTTAGAAGCCCTTAAATCATTAAAACCAGGTAAGGCCCCAGGCCCTGATGGGTATACCTTGCTCTATTATAAGACTTTTTCTGAAAACTTGGAACAGAGATTTCTGGCTGCCTTCAATTCGATATGTGAAGGGCAATGCCCGTGGAGACATTAATGGCCCACATAACAGTACTCCCCAAGGAAGGGAAAGCCCCATCTCAATGTTCGAGCTATCATCCAATCTCAATGTTAAACGTTGATCCCATAATTTTTAAGAAAATACTCGTGAATAGATTATTGCCCTATACCCCTCCTTAATACATCCTGATCAAGTGGGGTTTAGCACAGATAGAGAAGGTAGGGAAAACACGCAACAGGTTCTAAGTGCCATACATTTTTCTCAGTATCATCAAATACCCTTGGTGCTCATATACACAGATGCAGAAAAAGCATTTGATAGTGTAGACTGGACATTCCTGAGAGCCACGTTACAACACATAGGATTGAGAAATGGTATGCAGAACTGGATCTCAAGTTTATATTCTTTTCCGAAAGCAAGGGTCAAGATAAATGACACAATGGGGCTGATTTACGAAGCATTTGCGCCATGACTTGCGGTGCACGCCGATGCGCAAATTACATTTTCGTATTTACAAAGCATTTGCGCCGGTAACAGCGCGATTCCCCATTTACTATTCTCTTCCCAGGGCACGGGAAGAGGTGATCTTTACGCCACTATAGACCTGGTGCACGGCATCTTTAACTTCAAATTTAAACAAGCTGGAAGTGCCAATAATATGGCATTTAAATAAAGGAATTGTCAAAAACTGTCTCTTGTCATTTTTAACATTTTTGACAGTTTTTTGTGAAATGGTAGAGGTACTTTTGTACCCCCTTACCATTTCACACAGGGGGGAGGGCCGGGATCTGGGGGTCCCCTTGTTAAAGGGGGCTTCCAGATTCCAATAAGCCCCCCACCCGCAGACCCCCACAACTACCGGCCAAGGGTTGTGGAGATGAGGGGCCTGGTATGGAATTTCGGGGGAACCACACACATTTTTTTTTCTCAATTTTATTTTTTTTCTTAATGCTGTTTTTATCAATGAACTTTTATGTGTATTGCCGGACTGACATTTCATTATAGCCGCGAGTAGTTTTAAATAACTTTCCTGGTGCCTCCATGGCAGCATACCAATGGTTGGTTGCTCCGCCCCCTACCAACCCACAGGACCACTCTATAAAAAAGAGTTGCTCCCCTCAGTCAGTATTCTTTTCTCTGTCCTCATCCCAGCAGGATCATTATCAGCCTTACCTCACCGCTTTATGGTGTGACCATTGCAGGTTCATGCTCTCCTGCAGTATGGAGTCCCATTGCTTGGGCTGCTAAATGCGCCAGATAAGTATGGGAGGCCGTTTTTTCTGTGGATCTTTTTTTTGGCCTATTTGGGAAGATGAACAGGAGCCTGTCCTTCTCCTCTATTTCCTTCCCTGATGGCATGCCTCATAGCTGTGTGTGAGCAGGCTGTTACCTGCTTTTCACCCTTCCTTCATGGCTATTGTTCCCCCCTCCTCCTGCAGCAGTGTGCGGTGCTTCGCGCGCGGCGATCTGCTCTGTTTTACTCGGCGGGGGGGCAGAGTCACGGCGTGACGTCACGTGATGGTACGGCGCATGCGCAGTAGTGGATTGAGGCTGTTGGCGGCCATCTTGCTACTCCCAAAGTGCTCTCAGCATAAATGGAGAGCCTGGGATTCAGTACACAGCCAGCTATCAAGGAGAAGACATCTCCCTAAGTTTCTTCTCTACTGTGTAAAAGCAATGGAGCCTAGCCAAGGTATTTGGGGAGCATTACTGGCTGGATTGAGTATACATATGTATGTATGCGAGTATGTATGTATGTATATGTGTGTATATATATGTATATATATATATATAGAGTTGAGAAAAAAAATATATATTTATCCTTTTTTCTTTGTTCCAGCTCTGCCCCTAATGTCTATATCCTGCAACAAAAAGATCCTCATCATACCACTAGGTAAGGGCTGCAACAAATCAGGTAAGCTTTTTCTTTTTGGAAAAAAAAAGAGCACTCTGGGCAACTTAGAACATTTTTTTTTGTTTCTACAGCCTGCACTGGGGATCATCCCGCAGATCATCCCACCGAAGCTCTCCAGATAGGAGATCAAAGGGTCATAGGAGCTCGGGTCACTCACATTCATCCTCAGCTCATGCCTCTCGCAGTGGCCAGAGGTCACCCCGACATACCCCTAGCAGACACGAATCCCACAGACCGGTGTATCCAAGAGAAAAAACTTGTTGGGTATGTGGAAGACCAGCGCTGCTGGGAAAATTTGTATGCGGGCAGTGTCTACTAGAGGCTACAGGGGACAAGGAGAGAGACAAGCAGCAGTCTCTGGAATCAATTAAGGACCTGATCAAGGAATCAATCAAAGAGTTAGCCCTCTCCCAAGACCAAGTTAACCCACCCTCGGCCGGAACAGCAATTAATGCGCCCGCTCCTCATGCGGACGCGGAAGTAGATTCCGAGGACGAGGCGGAATTAGGGGATGACAGTATTTCAGCATTTGACTTCGCTCTAGTTGAGCCTTTCATCACCGTGGTCAAGGATGCTATCCAGTGGGAGGAAGATCCTGAGCCACCTTCTAAAACAAAGAAATATTTTCCACACCTGAAAAGGAAGTCATCAACTTTTCCCTTGATGGAAGAAATCAAAGAGGTGGTAACAGACGAATGGCAGAAGGTGGACAGAAGGCCTAATGCGTATAATCGTTTTCTTAAGTTATATCCACTGGCAGAAGCAGACGCGCAGCTCTTTGATACGGTACCAACCGTAGATGCCTCAATTATGAGGTTGGCTAGAAATTTGACTCTACCACTAGAAGACGCAGCCTCCTTTAAAGATGTCCTGGACCGAAGAATTGACTCAGACCAAAAAAAGACTTATCAGGCGGCTGGAGGAGCATGCAAACCGGCGGTAGCTCTGACCTCGAGAGCCACCAGAGTATGGTCAGACAACGTGGAAACAGCCCTCAGACAAGGGGTGGGCTCAGAAGAGATCATTAAGGCACTAGATGAATTAAAATTGGCCTCAGATTTCATAGCAGAAGCAGCTATTGATGTCCTAAAATGTTCTTCCAGGGCCATGCTGTATTCCATCACGGCCAGGAGAGCATTATGGCTAAAACCATGGTCGGCCGATCCGACGTCTAAACAATCATGGTGTCGTATTCCATACGTTGGGAAAGCCCTGTTCGGCGAAAAAATGGATACGACAATTACCAGAGTCACAGGGGGGAAAAAGTGGTTTAATTCCCCAGGACAGGGGCAGAAGGAAGAGATTCGCTACTCGCCCAGCGGGCCAGCTAAGAGGGAAGGATTCCAGATCCTACCGCCCAGGAAGGGAATACAGAAGGGGCTGGAAAGGTTCACAAGCTACTTTTCTGAGGTCAGCAAAAACAAAAGCCTCTACAGCCACGGTTGAGAGCCAGAAGTCCTTTTGACGCCTTCCCCACCCAGACTGGTCCGGTGGGAGCCGTCTAAAGGCATTTGCACAGGTGTGGGTGGAAGATTGCGTAGACCAGTGGGCAGTGTCCACGGTCCGTCAAGGCCATTTCTGGAAATTCAAAAGGCAGCCCCCCCTCTATTCCTTTCAACCCACCAAGATTCCAACCTCCAGAGAAAAGAAGGAGGCCCTTCTGCAATATGTCAAAATGCTGGTTCTCCAGCAGGCAGTGGTACCAGTTCCAGACTCGGAGAAACACTTAGGCTTCTATTCCCCGGTCTTCTTGGTCCCCAAAAAATTGGGGGGTTTGAGGCCGGTGCTAGACCTGAAGAGACTGAACAGGCATATCCGTGTGTAACATTTGAAGATGGAGTCCTTAAACAAGGTCATTCTATCCGTTCAGCCAGGAGATTGGATGGCGTCCATCAGGGCCGGTCCTAGACGGGGTGCACGGGGTGTGTGCTGCTCATGCCCCTCCCTCCTGAGCGGCTGGTCTCTGCGTGGAGAGAGACCAGCCGCACAGTGATGTCGCGCGGGGCGGGGTGGGAGCGGAGGAGAGGAGGAGAGGAGCGGTATGTGCCCGACACATTCTGCTCTGTGTCTCTCACTCCTGCCTACTTTAAACTCCTCTGCTCTTCACCCGGGCGGCGCGGCCGGCTGCACACTGTTCTCTCCTCTTCAGCTGCCGCCCGGGTGTATATATGTACCCTAATGGGGGAGGGGGGGCTGTACTAATGGAGGGGACGCTGTACTAATGGAGGGGGGCTGTACTAATGGAGGGGGGCTGTACTAATGGAGGGGGGCTGTACTAATGGAGGGGACGCTGTACTAATGGAGGGGGGCTGTACTAATGGAGGGGGGCTGTACTAATGGAGGGGACGCTGTACTAATGGAGGGGACGCTGTACTAATGGAGGGGACGCTGTACTAATGGAGGGGACGCTGTACTAATGGAGAGGGGGCTGTACTAATGGAGGGGGGGCTGTACTAATGGAGGGGGGGCTGTACTAATGGAGTGGGGGCTGTACTAATGGAGGGGGGCTGTACTAATGGAGGGGGGCTGTACTAATGGAGGGGGCTGTACTAATAATGGGGGGGTCTGTACTAATGGGGTCTGCACTAATGAAGAGGGGGTCTGTATTAATGGGGTCTGTACTAATGGAGGGGGGGCTGTGCTAATGGAGGGGGGGGCTGTACTAATGGAGGGGGCTGTACTAATAATGGGGGGGTCTGTACAAATGGGGTCTGTACTAATGGAGAGGGGGTCTGTACTAATGGGGTCTGTACTAATGGAGGGGGGTCTGTACTAATGGAGGGGGGGCTGTACTAATGGAGGGGGGGCTGTACTAATGGAGGGGGGTCTGTACTAATGGAGGGGGGGCTGTACTAATGGAGGGGGGGTTGTACTAATGGAGGGGGCTGTACTAATGGAGAGGGGGTCTGTACTAATGGGGTCTGTACTAATGGAGAGGGGGTCTGTACTAATGGGGTCTGTACTAATGGAGGGGGGGTCTGTACTAATGGTGGGGTCTGTACTAATGGAGGGGGGCTGTACTAATGGTAGGGTCTGTACTAATGGGGTCTGTACTAATGGAGGGGGGTCTGTACTAATGGTGGGGTCTGTACTAATGGAGGGGGGGGTCTGTACTAATGGTGGGGTCTGTACTAATGGAGAGGGGATCTGTACTAATGGGGTCTGTACTAATGGAGGGGGGGTCTGTACTAATGGTGGGGTCTGTACTAATGGAGAGGGGGTCTGTACTAATGGGGTCTGTACTAATGGAGGGGGGTCTGTACTAATGGTGGGGTCTGTACTAATATGGGGGTCTCTACTAATGGAGGGGGGTCTGTCCTGGGGGGTCTGTATTAATGGAGAGGGGGTCTGTCCTGGGGGGTCTGTACTAATGGAGGGGGGTCTGTCCTGGGGGGTCTGTACTAATGGAGAGGGGGTCTGTACTAATGGAGAGGGGGTCTGTACTAATGGAGGGGGTCTGTCCTGGGGGGTCTGTACTAATGGAGAGGGGGTCTGTACTAATGGGGTCTGTACTAATGGAGGGGGGGTCTGTACTAATGGGGTCTGTACTAATGGAGGGGGGTCTTTACTAATATGGGGGTCTCTACTAATGGAGGGGGGTCTGTCCTGGGGGGTCTGTACTAATGGGGGGGGGGTCTGTACTAATGAGGGGGTCTGTACTAATGGAGGGGGGATCTGTACTAATGGTGGGGTCTGTACTAATATGGGGGTCTCTACTAATGGAGGGGGGTCTGTACTAATGGGGGGGTCTGTACTAATGGAGGGGGGTCTGTCCTGGGGGGTCTGTACTAATGGAGGGGGGTCTGTCCTGGGGGGTCTGTACTAATGGAAAAGAAAAAAGGAGCAGAGAAGAGGATTGTGGGACATATAGTCCCGAGAACTGGCAGCCCCACTGTAACACGGAAACTGCAGCCCACACAGCATGCTCAGCTGAATGGGAAAGAGAGAGACAGGAGCCTGGGAAAGTTTTCAGGGAAGTACACCCAGGGCTCCAGAGGGAGCGGACAGTGCTGAGAGAACACCATCAGAGAGAGAACCCCGCTGCCCTGCGCCACCAGAGGGAAAGCCACACAGCCTAGCGCCATCGCTGGCATTGAAAGGAATGGAGTCATTGCAGGAATACAGCGGAGTCACCATGGGCAATTCAGAGTGAGCTGACTCCTGATCAGAGGAACCGTTGCTGTATCGCTGGGTCAGGTGAGAGGGCCGATCGGCCAATATGTACTATGTCTGCAGTCTCTGACCATCTCCTGTATTATGTCTGCAGTCTCTGACCATCTCCTGTATTATGTCTGCAATCTCTGTTCATCTCCTGTACTATGTCTGCAGTCTCTGATCATCTCTTGTATTATATCTGCAATCTCTGTTCATCTCCTGTACTATGTCTGCAGTCTCTGATCATCTCCTGTACAATATCTGCAGTCTCTGATCATCTCCTGTATCATGTCTGCAGTCTCTGATCATCTCTTGTATTATGTCTGCAGTCTCTGATCATCTCCTGTACTATGTCTGCAGTCTCTGATCATCTCCTGTACAATATCTGCAGTCTCTGATCATCTCCTGTATCATGTCTGCAGTCTCTGATCATCTCCTGTACTATGTCTGCAGTCTCTGATCATCTCCTGTACAATGTCTGCAGTCTCTGATGATCTCCTGTACCATGTCTGCAGTCTCTGACCATCTCCTGTACTATGTCTGCAGTCTCTGATCATCTCCTGTACTATGTCTGCAGTCTCTGGTCATCTCCTGTACTATGTCTGCAGTCTCTGACCATCTCCTGTACTATGTCTGCAGTCTCTGATCATCTCCTGTACTATGTCTGCAGTCTCTGACCATCTCCTGTACTATGTCTGCAGTCTCTGATCATCTCCTGTACTGTGTCTGCAGTCTCTGACCATCTCCTGTACTATGTCTGCAGTCTCTGACCATCTCCTGTACTATGTCTGCAGTCTCTGATCATCTCCTGTACTGTGTCTGCAGTCTCTGACCATCTCCTGTACTATGTCTGCAGTCTCTGACCATCTCCTGTACTATGTCTGCAGTCTCTGACCATCTCCTGTACTATGTCTGCAGTCTCTGACCATCTCCTGTACTATGTCTGCAGTCTGACCATCTCCTGTACTATGTCTGCAGTCTCTGATCATCTCCTGTACCATGTCTGCAGTCTCTGATCATCCCCTGTACTATGTCTGCAGTCTCTGATCATCTCCTGTACTGTGTCTGCAGTCTCTGACCATCTCCTGTACTATGTCTGCAGTCTCTGACCATCTCCTGTACTATGTCTGCAGTCTCTGATCATCTCCTGTACTATGTCTGGGGGCTCTTTCTAACAGACTCTCTAACAGAAGCCCTCTTTGTGTGCATCAGAGAGACTCCCCTCCAGGTCTCATTAGTGTACGCTCTTCCTGTATTTTTTTTTATTGTTAAAAGATCATGGGAGGATCCTAGGGTAACAAAGAGTTCTTAGGAGAGCATCTCTGTGTTTGAGTCATTGCCATAGAAACATTTGTAAAGGGGAGGAGTTGGTAAGATGACCACGCCCATGTGGGGGCACAAAAAATATTTCTGCACCCAGGCGCCGGTGACCCTAGGATCGGCCCTGGCGTCCATAGACCTTCAGGATGCGTATCTTCATATACCTATCCACCCTCAGTTTCAGCCTTTTCTTCGGTTCAGAATAAGCGACTTACTTCTTCAATTCCAATGCCTTCCCTTCGGGATTTCGACAGCGTCCAGAACCTTCACCAAAGTGCTAGTAGCGATCTTGGCTCCTCTTCGAGAGAAGGGGATTCGAGTACAACACTATTTGGACGATATTCTAATTCTATCCCAGCACAGATAGACCTTGGTGATACATGTACAATTGGTTCTAGAGACACTGATAAAGTTTGGTTGGCTAATCAACTACGCCAAAAGTCAACTTACGAGATAACTTACCTAGCAGCATTCTTCAACACTCCAGGAAAAGCAGTCTCACTCCTGTCAAAAAAGATCCCTTCATTGATAGGGAAGGTGAAAAGGGCACTAGAGAGCCATTCCATGTCAGCGTCAGACTGTCTGAGCCTGCTCGGTTCACTCTCTTCATGCATACCCATGGTGAAATGGGCCAGATGGCATCTACGGACATTCCAGGTGGGCTTTCTATCACAGTGGAAGAAAAATCGCCTAGATCAGAGGATATCAATTACACCTGCAATGAAATACAGCCTTTGGTGGTGGACAAGGCCATCCAACCTTCTGCTTCACTGTCCCCTTGGCCCCATCCCATGGACTGTTCTGACGACAGACACAAGTCAGTTAGGATGGGGGGCACATTACCAAGACCAGTTGGTACATGGCAGAAGGCAATTCAATGCAACAGAAGTAGTGTCAAACACCTTGGAGCTAAGGGAGGCTTGGTTGGCAATCTTGTCTCTGGCCACCTTCCTCAGGGGAAAATCCATCCTTCTCCAGATGGACAATAGAGCGGCAGTGGCTTATGTTCAGAATCAAGGGAGAACGCACAGCAGGTCCCTCCTGAACGAAGTGACACCCATTCTGACATGGGCAGAGAGGAATTTAGTCAACCTTCTGGCCTCATATATCCCAGGGCCAGAGAACCAGTTAGCCGATCAGCTTTCAAGATCTTTCAGCCACAACAACGAGTGGTCTCTGAATCCGAGGGTCTTCTTCGGGATATGCCAGCAATGGGGCACTCCCCAAATAGACCTATTTGCCTCCCCGCTCAATGCGAAGACACCGCTTTTTTTTTTTTCGAGATCCCCATCTCCAAAGTCAGCAGGGGTGGATGCCCTGACCCATGGAACTTTCAGATGGCATACGCATACCCCCTAATTCCACTGATACTGAGGTTTCTCCAACGCCTAACAACAGAAGCGACAGAAGCAACAGAAGCGATCACAATTTTGGCAGTGATTCCATACTGGCCCAAGAGACCGTGGTTCACGCTGCTAGTCAGGATGGCCTTGTGCAAACCGCTTCCCCTTCCACGCATAGACAACCTTCTGTCACAGGGCAAGTTCTGTCACCCGCACCCGGAGATCCTAGACTTGAGGGTTTGGAAGTTGAACGAAAAAGGTTGGGTGAGTTAGGATGTTCGCATAATGTTATTCAAACACTACTACAGGCCAGAAAAGCATCTAGGAATTCCACATACTATAGAATTTAGAGAAAGTTTACGGAATTGGCAGAGACTAACCATTTTAATCCTCTAAACGCCGGAATCCAGAACATACTCCTCTTTTTACAGAGTGGATTGGACTTGGGTTTGGGCCCGAACACGCTTAAGGTCCAGGTTTCAGCCCTTTCAGCTCTAACAGATACCCGGTGGGCACTAGACCCTCTTGTGGAACGTTTTCTGAAAGCAGTTCTAAGATTGAGACCTCCCAGAAAGATGCTATACCCCAAATGGGATTTGACTATCATCCTTAGTGTTCTTTCAAAACCTCCGTTTTCTCCCACAGAAGAATGCACCTTGGAGGATATTTCTCTGAAGGCAGTCTTTCTAGTCGCCATCACTTCAGGTCGCAGGGTATCAGAGATCCAAGCATTAGGGTCTCAAGAACCCTACATTACCTTCTTCCCAGACAGGGTGGTGTTGCAGCCTATTCATCAGTTCATTCCTAAAGTACATTCAGTCTTCCATCTGAACCAAGAGTGGGTTCTTCCAGCATTCAGGGAGGATCCAGCCTCCTCAAAACTGCATCAGTTGGATATAGCCTGATCCCTAAGTCACTAGCTAAGTTTGACGCAGCAGTTCAGGAAGGATGAGTGGCTATTTGTCATCCCAAAAGGTACCAGGAAGGGAATGGCGGCATCCAAGATGACCTTGGCAAGCTGGATTGTAAGGTTAATCCAAAGAGCATATTGGGCTAGTTGTCTTCCAGATGCGGTCAATGCACACTCAACCTGTGGAATAGCCTCCTCCTGGGCAGCTTTGGCGCGGGTCTCCCCTGAGACAATTTGCCGAGTGGCCAGCTGGTCGTCCTTCAGCACGTTCATGTCCCACTATAGTGTAGACCCAGCAGTCCTTACTTCCCGAGAGTTTGGGGAAAGGACCTTGCAGTCAACTGTACTGTAGTTTTTCTTATTAAATTTCTTTTTTGCAGTACCCTCCCTGTAACCGAGTTATTTACCATTGGTATGCTGCCATGGAGACACAGGAAAACTGAAAATTGAATACTTACCTTTCCGTAATTTTCCTTTCCTGGTGCCTGCCCATGGCAGCATACACCCTCCCTTCAATGATCCTTAACGTTATGAGATCTAGTTACAAGAATACTGACTGAGGGGAGCAACTCTTTTTTATAGAGTTAAAGTGGTCCTGTGGGTTGGTAGGGGGCGGAGCAACCAACCATTGGTATGCTGCCATGGGCAGGCACCAGGAAAGGAAAATTACGGAAAGGTAAGTATTCCATTTTCCATTTTTATTCCTTAAGGGCCAGTTCACACCACATGCAGTCCAGTGCGTTTTTTTTCTGCATCAAAAACACACGGAATAGGTTATATGGTTTTTAATGGCATAGTTCACACCAGTGCTTGCAGTTCCAGTGCGTTTCCAGTTCCCCAAAAAGTAGAACATGCTGCATTTTTTAGGCACTGGACTGTACTGGAACACTGTAAAATGCATCAAAAATGCACTGGAACGCACCTAAATGCACCAAAGACGCACTGCAACACACTTGTCCTTATTTAAGGTTAAGAAAAAAGAGGAGGGGAAGCACTGGACTGCATAAAAAATGCACCAAAAACGCACTGGAACGCATAAAAAATTTGCATGCATAAAAGCAGCTGGAACGCATCCAGACTGCGTTTCTATGGTGTGAACTGGCCCTAAGGGCCTTAGGGCCAGTTCACACCATAGAAATGCAGTCCGGACGCGTTCCAGGTGCTTTTCTGCATGCACATTTTTGATGCGTTCCAGTGCATTTTTGGTGCAATTTCTTAACCTTAAATAAGGACGAGTGCGTTCCAGTGCATTTTTGGTGCATTTTACAGCTTTCCAGTACAGTCCAATGCAGAAAAAAATGCAGCATGTTCTACTTTTTTTCTGGAACTGAAACGCACTGGAACGGCAAGCACTGGTGTGAACTATGCCATTGCAAACCATATAACCGAATTTCCATGCATTTTTGATGCATAAAATATGCACTGGACTGCATTGGTGTGAGCTGGCCCTTAAGCAATTTGGCATATTTAAAGGCATTACTCCTTGTTTCCTTTTTGGGGTTGTCCAATTGGTGACATTGATATATGTCCCTTAGGTAGAGTTGCCACCTCATCCCTTTAAAACCGAACACATATTGATTACACAGGTTCTGTGGCTGATTAAGGTGGTAATTAAACTCACTTGGTGCCTTATCTGCACTAAATTAGTCTCAGAACCTGTGTAATTCATATGTGTTCGGGTTTAAAGGGATGAGGTGGCAACCCTACCCTTAGGGTGGGACCTGGGCCCCCATACTCATTTTAAGTCCAATAACTAGAAGATAAGCCAAGTGGGGACTAGTAAAATTGCCAAGTCAGTTCCCTTAGACTGCAATGGTATTTGTTGTATAACTTTTGCACATGTTAGGCTCTTTAGTTGCCCCCCTGGACTGGGGGGTGTTTTGTCCCATCTGTAATTTTGGTGCATGCTGGATGATGTGCTTAATTTTGGACAGGGGGTGGCTTATTTTGTGCTAGCTGCATTTGGGTTGTTCTGGGCATGCTCATGGACTTTGTTTTTTTGTTTTTTTGGTGGTGCTTTTTGTGTGTGAACATTACTTGGATGTTTCTGGGCATGCTCAGAGTGTGTTTTTTGTGTTAGTAATTTAAGGACATTCTTAACAGGTGTACTCACTTTGAAGTTCTCTCTACATCTTTCATGGACTGTCCATGTGTTTGCAAATGCCTCATTAGCACACAAACCTATGATTTTCTATTTGTATTTTGTTTGTTATGTTGCAAAACAGATGTGATTTTATGCAATTTATTTGTTACTTTGGTTTGTTTTTTTTGGCTGCTGGTTATTTTACCATGAAATCTTTTTTATGTTGGCAATTTTTGTTGGTTTTACGTTGTTCACTTTGATTTTACTGTCTGTGCTGCATTATTTTTAAAATTTTTCTTAAGATGTTGTGCCTAATGTTGTTTTAATCCTTAATAGATGTCCATTTGTGTGTGCACTCCTTTTTAACTCCTGTTACTTTACACTGCAAAAGGGTCAAACCTCAAACCTATTCTGTTAGTGTCTCAAATTAACATACATGTGTGCATTTTGCTTTCCTTGCTTCTTTTCCAAGTCCTGTCTTTTTTTTTTTGACCAATAAAATTGTTGAAAATTTTTAGATGTTTCATGGGTGTTCTTTTCATGCAACGGATTTCCCAGCTGCAGCTTAACTAGGCTGATTGGCATGTCTTAGACAAAGCCCTTTTTTTTAAAATTTGTTTTAAGTTACTTTCCTGGTGCCTTCATGGTAGGACATGCATGGATTGTGCGTATGCTGCCATGGATAATGACCAGGAAAGTAACATTTCAGAGTGGTAAGTATTGAAATTATCCTTTTGAGCAGTGGTTTTCAGCCTCAGTCCTCAAGTACCCCCCAGACAGGACATGTTTAGGAGATTTTATCTAAAATAGCTGTCCAAAACACAAAGCCATTGACTTTGATTTAAAGAACCTGTGCAAGATGACGGAAAACCTGCAAACATGGCCTGTTGGGGAGTACTTGAGGATAGGGTTGAGAAGCACTGATTTAGAGCACTGAAATAAAATCAAGCTCAAGACAATCCTATTATAATTGTGGACATTTGAGGGAAATCAAGATTTTTTTTTTTTTTAAGGTTGAGCTTTGTGTCCCTTTTCTTAAAATTGGCTTCACTTCCTGTCACATAGTCAAACAGGAAGTGAGAGTAAAACCCTAGCAAAATTTTTCCTTGGGGACACACAGGTCAATCTAACTAGTGTCCCCATATGCAAATTGCACTCTAGCACTTTGTTATGTACACCCCAAATTATTAGGTATTTTGGTGTTTATTAAAGGCAAATCCTTTCTGCAATGAAAATCAGAGGGGTAGTACTGGTGATTTTATCATCCAATCATGTAGAGGCAAATATACTGTTTTTTTTTGCTTTTCCTTGCATGTCCCCCTTGGATCTCCAGCAACTGCACTTCTAAGTGCACTTGTAGTGCAAAGTGGATTTACCTTTTAGTAAATAAACCCCAAGGACATACATTGGTGGGGTTTTACCCTCACTTCCTGTTTGGCTAACAAGGTGTAACAGGTGTAACAGGTGAAAATATTTTAAGGAGAAATTGGCAAAATTTTGGAGGTGTCTTCACCCTATCAGGGGTGTAGACCTCTGACAAAACTTCTAATCCCTCTGAAGTCTATCCCCAAGCAAAAATAAGAAAGGATTTTATTTAGTTTAACTTTGCAAAGACACATTCCTAAGTTCAATTGTGATGCATGTTAATGGCCCATTTAGACCTTTAATAGAAAGTCATCAGTTGCCTTTGACTCTAAACATTATTTTTGGCCAGTCCTAGAAATCTGCATCTGTTTCTCTATTAACCACTTGGTGTCTGTGCTATAGCCAAACGACGGCCACAGCGTGGACCTGAATTTCTGGGAGGCTGTCATAGGACGGGCTCCCCGTGTGCTCCCTGCAGGGCGTGCACTGAGTCACTGAGACTCGGGTGATCACAGATCAAAGTAAGGGCCGATCCCGGCCCCTTACCATGCGATTAGCTGTCAGCCCATGACGGCTGATCATATGATGTAAACTAAAGCTCGGTAATTGTTTATTTTTTCTTCTCACGCTGACAGCATGAGGATAAAAATAAAAGCTGATCACCGGCTTAGGTGCAAGGGACATTGCTCCCGAAGAGGCAATTCTGCCTCATCTGTGCCCACCAGTACCACCTGCCAGTGCCACCTATCAATGCCCACCAGTGTAACCAATCAGTGCCGCCTCATCAGTTTACATCAATGAAGGAGAAAAATTACCTGTTTGCAAAATTTAATATCAAAATATCCAAAAATAGGGGGCGTGGCTAACCGCCGAGTAAGATGGGCGTCTGAATCCTCAACTCCTGCACAAACCGGAATGAATTTCACAGACATCGCCACTCATACAGCTCCTACCAACCCCTAAATACACAGAAACACTGCCACGGAGACCAGCAATGTCTCAGCCGAATGGCAAGAGGAAAGAATACAGGCTGCCAAAGAAACTGACAGATTATTTTACACTGCAGCTGGACACAGAAATCCAAGATGGCGCCCGCGACCCTGCACAAGATTCATCTGCCTACACAGATCTCCCTGATGCAGATGACACTGAAATAATACCTCATCTACACTCCCTAGAGTCATCCCTTCAATATACATCCTCCTCAGCCTGCAACAGCCCAGCAAAAGAGAGGATGCGGATGGATTCAGTAGAAAACGGCACTGAGGTAAGCTCTGCATCTCTCACTACATTATCTCAGCCATCAGCTATAGCAGCTTTCCCCACCTCAGATCAACCTGTTCTAGACACTACCAAGAAGGAGATACTCATCTCCCTGCAGAGCTCCCTGCACACTGAAATAGCATCCATGTTTCAGCAATTCTCCTCTCATGTACACATTATGGGGAACAAAATCCACTATATTGAAAAACACATGAATGATCTGACTACAACTGTGAATGACCTTGTGGATGCACAAGACCATACTCATGTTGAACAACAATGAATGAAATCCAAGACGGCAGACCTCGAAGACAGGTCCCGACGTAATAATGTCAAAAAAAGAGGCATACCCGAAACCGTCCTGCCACATGACCTCAATTCATACTCCAGAAAGATGATCTCCACTGTCTTACCTGACCTGTCACCAATGGAGACCATAATAGATCGCATTCATCGCATTCCCAAACCAGCACATCTAGCGGCAGACATATCCAGGGATGTACTAATGAGGATTCATTTCTTCCACACTAAGGATCAACTCCTATTCAAAACCAGACATCTGGGCAAACTCCCTGCACCATTCAATAATCTACAGCTGTTTGCAGACTTGTCGCAATACACACGACAACTCCGAAGACAACTGAACACCATAACCAAACACTAAATAACCACAAAATCCCATACCAATGGGGATTTCCAACAAAAATCCTTATCACCAAAAACGGAGCCAAACATGTCATCACCACAGTCCAGGAAGGAATAAAACTCCTCAAACAATGGGACATCATCCCGGAAGCACCTGAGCTACCAATAAATACCCACAGAGGTCCAACACAGACCACAAGTCTCAAGCAACCTCACAATGCACGCTGAAGTAACCCTGACAGGCGATGCCAAGTAACACACACTTACCACAACATCCGGTCGGATGCCTTGCTCGTTGCAGCTTAAACCACAAACTCTACCCCACTTAGTTAACACAGCCTAGTGTTGTCAGGCTGTTTGAAGCAGTTGTTCAGTTACACTTACATATAGTTCTGCTTATATTGCAAAGCATTGTTTAACCTACCTTCTTCTTCTCCTCCCTACCTCATTCTCGACTCGTTCCCCCTGAGAGCTACTACTGAAGAAATACCAAAACTCGCTCCACGTAATCTTCCAGGACCACACAGATACCTCTTCCAACCGTGAGTACTATTTATTTTGTTTGACACCACCACAAACCACACAAGATGCCAAAATTCCTTTTGATTAACGTCAAAGGACTCAATCACCCAGCCAAGAGATCCTCCATGTGGAAAACAGCTACAGATTCTAAATGTGACATCCTTTGTCTCCAAGAGACTCACTTCAAGATCTCAGCTGAACCCCAATGTTGTACACACCATCAATTTACCAACATTTTCAAAGCCTCTGGCCCGAATAAAAAAAATGGGGTCATGATAGCAGTAAAAAATTCCCTCACTTTCACGCTTCACAATAGCTTGATCGATGAGGAGGGGAGATATCTGGCATTGGACTGTACCTTGGATAAAACCAGATATACCATCGTCAATATCTACACACCCAACACTGGCCAAATTGGATTTTTATCCAAACTTCTGAAAAAACTTGATAAGTTTCGCCAAGGAAATGTTGTTATATGCGGGGACTTTAACATAGCACCTGACACAGAATTTGACACCTCAACCCGTACCTCCAGACCCTCGTCCCCTATGAATACCTTCATAAGAAACAACAACCTATACGATGTTTGGAGATGCCACCATACCTCGGAATGAGATTACTCCTTCTTTTCCCACAGACACAATTCGTATACCCGGATTGACTATTTTCTTGTAGACAAATGGACCCTTACCAAAACTACAGATTCTTCCATTGGAACAATCACATGGTCGGACCATGCCCCAGTTTCGATCGATATAGCTGACCATCCTTCTCATCCTCGCCACATGATGTGGAGAGCTAATGCGTCAATTATCCAATCCCCAGAACACTCTCTATACATACAAAATCACCTGGAAGAATTTTTTTGAACTAAATAAAGGATCGACTTCAAACAACACCATACTATGGAATGCCCATAAGGCGTTTGTTCGAGGAATTATTATACAGCTTAGTGCAAGAGAGAAGAGGAGGAGATCACAGCATCTAGACACGATCATATGTAATAGTAATTTATTAGATAAACAGAACCAATCCACTCCAGACCCTACAATAAAAGAAAACTTAGGAACATACTTTTAGAATCCCACACTAAAATCCAAACGAAATTTAAAGCAAACCATTACACTACAGGCAATAAAGCAGGGAAAGCACTTGCACTTAGAATAAAAGGACGCCACATCAAATCAAAGATCCAACACCTCTTTCACCCAGCTACAAAACAAAAACTCATTGACCCTCAAGCTATTGCAGACGCATTCAGCCACTACTACCAATCACTATACAACCTGAAAGAAGACACTAACACCAATCAACCATCCATAGTTGATATCAACACATTCTTGCAGGAAATTAAACTTCCGAAACTTTCACAACATCAACTTCATGAACTAAACAAGCCATTCACCCAACTAGAGATTCTAAATATCATATCTCCTTTACCATCTAACAAATCACCCGGACCAGATGGTCTAACTAGTGAATATTACAAACAATTTAGCACCACCTTGGCACCCCACTTCTCTCAAGTATGTAATGACGCTGTCTCCCCCTCTTCTCTCCCCAGTGAAATGCTTAATGCTCTAAAAATCACTTTGCCGAAGCCAGGGAAAGAACCTACCTCACCCCAAAACTTCCGCCCAATCTCGCTTCTTAACATAGATACAAAGATTTATGCCAAAAGCATAGCCGCTAGACTAGTACAAATCATGCCCAAATTAATACACCCAGATCAATCTGGCTTCACAAAAGGCAGACAATCACACAACGCAACTAGAAGACTTATTAACATAATTGACTATGCTGAGACCAACAGAACGCCTTCTCTGCTCCTATCTCTGGACGCAGAGAAGGCGTTCGACAGAGTCAACTGGGGCTATCTACAAGCGACGCTCCACAAATTTGGCTTCCAGGGACCTATCCTGTCAGCAATGCTGGCTTTATACTCATCCCCTTCAGCCCAAGTATACACAGAAGGTATGCTCTCAAGACCATTGCAGATTACAAATGGTACCAGCCAGGGATGCCCCCTTTCGCCACTTATTTTCAACCTAATTATGGAACCTCTGGCGGAGCACAATAGACTCAATAGAAATATTACTGGTTTCAAAATAGGACACATAGAACATAAAATTAACCTGTTTGCTGATGACGTTATAATGATGCTCACCAACCCAATCTCTTCCCTGGCTTCGGTCCAAGATATACTAATGAAATTCAGCTGTATTTCGTATTACAAGGTTAATGCAACCAAATCCTACATATTAGACTTAGGTCTCGATGCAGTAACCAGCAATATCCTACGCAATCGATATGTATACCCGTGGGCAGACACAGGTATATCATATTTAGGCATCACACTCACTAAATCAATGAAAGGACTATTCAACAGTAACTACCTAGAAGCTAAACAAATGTTATTACAGGAAACCACTAAATTAGCCAAGTTTGAACTCACATGGTCAGGAAGGCTAGCAGCTTTTAAAATGCTCATACTGCCTAAAATTCTCTACACATTTCGCACACTTCCTATTCCACTATTCAATTCCTACCTAAACTCTCTGCAAACTATAATTAGCCGTTATATTTGGCAGAATAAAAAACCGAGATCCAGCCACTCTAAAATCATCAAACACAGACTAGTAGGAGGAATGGGCTACCCAGACATAAAAGACTACTACCTAGCCACTATTCTCTCTCAACTCCAAGAATGGACTCAAACTCACCAAAATACACTATGGGGCAATATTGAAAACAATGCCACACCCGGGCCAAACCTCACATGCTGGTTGTTTAGTACATCTGCCCAGACCACAAATATTCATATGTACTCTCCAACCATTCAGGCGTCAGTCAAAGCCTGGAGAATCCTCCACAACACTAAATGGTCATCACTAACCAATAAACCTATACATGTTCCACTACAAACACTATGTCTACTATTTCCTGATCTAAACATCCCCAACTGGCTACTTTCACAGGCGTCATCCATTGAAGAACTTATGCCCCGTACACACGGTCGGATTCTCTGATGGAAAATGTCCGATCGAAGCGTGTTGTCGGAAATTCCGACCGTGTGTGGGCTCCATCGGACATTTTCCATCGGATTTTCCGACACACAAAGTTTGAGAGCAGGAGATAAAATTTTCTGACAACAAAATCCGATCGCGTCAATTCCGACCGTGTGTGGCCTGTTCCGACGCACAAAGTGCCACGCATGCTCAGAAGAAATTCCGACACGAAACAGCTCGGTCTGGTAAACTTAGCATTCGCAATGGATACAGCACTTTCGTCACGCTGCAATGTTAAAAATGGTTTAATACAGCGCACTCTCTTCTTCTTTATAATGTGACAAGAATTAAGTAGTTTTGCTGCTCATATTCACACACACTTCTCACAAACTTATTTCGTTACTATTTATCGTAATTTCCTCAATATATTTTGATTTCTCACATCTGACAACATTATTTTGGTGTTTTTTATTTTATTTTTTTTGTTTTTAAGGCAGATTATTTTTTTTGTGTTTGTATTTTGTTTAAGGGTGTTTTTTTTTTTTGGATTTTTATTTGTACTCCAGAAAATTTTGGTGTGTGTTTTTTGTGTCAAGTTACCACAACACCATTGATATGTTGTTATATTTAATCTGTAGGAGATTGTTTGGTGTTGTTGTCCCTTGTTAATTTCACATTTTATGTTAGAAATGTCCCTGAATCGTCACCAACAAACTGTCCTTTTTGGATGAAAACACACACAGGAGAGTATAATTTCCCCAAAAAAAACTTTTATTAAGGGCTCACAACTAAACAAAGAGGGAGGCAACGCTGGAGAAACTGCAGAAATTGGTGAAGCCTTGGACCCCCAGGGCAGACATCAATTATTTTAAAGCAAAATTGGTGGCCTGAGGAGTCCTTATCTAAGGGAGTGCAGTCTGGTCCAGAAGTCCCAGAGATCCGGAAAGCAGCAGATGACATCTGTGTCCCCAGGCTGTGGTCATACGAGAGACTGCAGCTTCTGTCAGACCAGACTGAACCCAGGGTCATCACTCTCTTGTCTTCTTTCCACGCTTCCTTCCACGCGGTGGCTCTGGTGGTGGAGTTGTGGCAGCAGGAGGAGGAGGAGGATGGTCCAGCTCAATCACGTCAGTCTTGGGTGTTAGTTCCCCACTCACCCCCTTAGTTAGGACTTTATAAATAAGTTGCTCACACAGGAGGCGTTGACTCTCCTGCATGCCCTGCAGTTTGGTGGCAGCCATGCAGGCAAAGGCCTCTTCAGGAGTGGGTAAGGCTCGGAGGGACGCCGAAGCCTCCTGAATTAGCCTGAGCGCTAAATCCTGCATGGGAGTCACCTTCCTCGCTCTTTTATATGGAAGGCGGAGGGGAGGAACCTGCGATTCAGTCAGGCTGCGACTTGTCCCAGGCTTCTCTTGGCTGACACTTAGCCCCGCCTCCTCCTGGCTGACACTAATCCCCGCCTCCTCCTGACTGCCACATTCCACAACCTCCTCCTGGCTGAGGTCTTCCTGTGTATGAAAAAGGGACATAGTTTTAGTATTTTCTTCATCAATCACACACAATTTTCACCACCTGACTGTTGCAAATTGAATGTTAACAAATATAACAGACTATCCTTCTGAGCCCAGCATTTTTCATTCTTTTCCCAATTTTGGGTGCCCACTACTGTCTATTAATATGTAAAACTGTTTTTTAAATTAGCAATTAGTGATCAATAAGAACATCTATAGTAAACATCATTTAGTTATTGACCAGAAATCTGTAGAAGAATGCTATACCTGACTCCAGCTGGGCTCCTCCACTTCTTCCTGGCTTGAAGGCCCAGGTTGGACATCGGAAGCTGGGGTGGAAGGAAGCGTGGAAGGAAGAGTAGAGAGGGATTCCCTGACTTCAGTGTGGTCTGACAGAAATCGCAGTCTCTCATAGTACCACAGCCTGGGGACATAAACCTCATCTGCTGCAGCTCCGGACCTCTGGGAATCTGTGACCTTCTTGCGCTCCCTAAGATAAGTGCTCCTCAGGCCACCAATTTTGGTTTTTAAATAAGGGATGGTTGCTGTGGGGACCACCGGCTTCACCAACTCCAGCAGTTTCTCCAGCGCTGCCTGCCTCTTTTGTTTATTATTGTAATGGGTGTGTCTCACCTGCCACAGACAGGGCAGCTCCCTGTATTTGTCTATGAACAGGGGTAGGGAATTGTGGTCGTTGAAGCCATCCATTTTCTCTGCAAGACACAACACAAGACAAACCCTAAGGTCAGGCCAAAATCCCCAAATCTTGTTATAATATAGGCTTCCATTTCGAAGCAGTATATGCCCAAGTTTAGATCTTACCTTTGTTATCACAATCGGCGCCTCCGATGCTCCTTCCTCCGCTCACAGATCGTACGTAATACGCACGCGTGTTACGCTTTATACACACTGCGCATGCGTGTAACTCCGCCCGCCCCTGACGTTCTTTCTAGTCTATTCCCTGCCCCTTTTCGTTCTGCGCAGTGGGGGAAGGGCACAAGGCGGAGACACAGCAGGTGCGTGCTAATTGTAGCAACGAGGAGGAGGAGGACGAAAGCCTGGAGCCAGAAATGTCCCAATCCAGAAGGAGTAGATTTAAGGCCTCAAATATGTCCTTTGGGGAGATGTTGGAGATGGTGGACATCCTGAAAAAGGCCGACTGTGATGGAAAGTATGGACCTTACCCCAACCCCAATGTCAGAAAGGCCAAGATCATTGCGAAAGTGGTCAAGAGTCTGCTCCGGAAATTCTGGGGTACGGCGATCGAAAGATCAGCTCAGGAAGTGGTGGTCGGACCTGAAATTACGAGAATACGAGCAGTACAGAAAGATCCGGAGAGTGCTGCAAAAAAGTAAGTAGTTGTGCTGTGTTCCTATTCTTTTTATGTTTCTTACGTTTGTGCTGCTCCATGTGCTTTTCTGAACTGTTGTACAGTTTAAAATGGCAACTTTCATGTTCCTGGGCACATTATTCGTTCGTAGCAAACATTTTTCTTTCGGCCTATAAAACACCATTGTTTAGGCCATATGCATTTGGCCACCATTTTTACGCCCTACTTGTCTGAAACTAATTTGGTTGTGTAGATGGCTTTGTTACTAGAATGAAATGCAAACTCGATTTTGTGTAAGGAGAGGACACTCAGCAGCTGTTTTCACATCTGGACACTGGAGCACTAGTGTGGGACAAAAGAACACCATTTTTATTAGGGGGCCACACAGGTGCTCCAGTGTATACTATAGGGGGGTCTCCATCTGTGAAGCTTGTACCAAACAGGTAAAGTATTGAAGCTTGACAAAGGACACTGAAAATGCTACATTTTGGAACTCTGCCAAAACAGACAATTGTACCCCACTTCCAAGCAATGTTTCCTATTTCTAGTTCTGCCATCAAATATCTGTGTGCTAAGTATACCATTTTGTTTTACATAGGGGAGAAAAGACTCGGAGGACACCCCTCATCCGAGGAGACCAGAGACCCCCCACCTCTGGAAGAAGGGGAAATACCCCCAACACAAGAAGAGCAGGAGGAAGAAGATGTGGTGGAACTAGTCACCACAACAGGTGAGTGTCTGCGACCACAGGCTCAGGTAAGAGATGGATGCCGGCATATTTTTGATACCTTTTTTTTTTTTGGGTTCCTCTCTTTTTAGGTGATCATGATGTTGTGGATCCAGATCCTTTCACATCCGAAAGTGCCCAGATCCTGATCGGGGAGATCATGGGGTGTAATTTACAATTGGAAAACCTCAAGAAAAACATCAATGATGTTATTCACAAAAATAAAAACATCATTGATGTTTTGGGGCGAGTTTAAAGCCCCTCCAAATCCCTTTGTTTTTTGTGTGCTACAATGTGAAAAATGTTTTTGGGATTTTTAGAAAAGCCTAATTTGGAGGATGAACACAGTGTGCCAACATGTGCTATCTGCCATCAAGGGAGATCAACGGACGCGTTTTGGGGGTGTAACCCCTTCCTCAATAATAAAGTAGCTGAGAGGAAGGGGTTTCTCCCCCAAAACACATCCCTTGATCCCCCGTGATGGCAGCTAGCACATGTTGACATTCGTAAATTGGTGTGCATCTTCCAAATTTGGCTTTTCCTGGGGTGACTTCACCCCATCTGAACGCAATATCAAACACAGTTCATAAATACTCATGTCTGATATTGCCTTCAAATTCTACCAAATGTGAACTTTGTAAGTTCAAGATTTGTGTCTTTCTTGTTGGTTTTACACATGCCTGTTTTATCTTAAATGGACATTTATATTTTTGATAATGCTACCCCAAAAATTGTTATACAACAAACATGTTGGTTTGTTTTAAAAAAATTTGGTAAATGCACATGTGATTGTGCAGGTATTAAAGAGATTGTTAACCACCTCAATACTGGGCACTTTCGCCCCCTTCCTTCCCAGACCAATTTTCAGCTTTCAGCGCTCTCGCACTTTTAATGACAATTACTCGGTCATGCTACACTGTACCCAAATGAAATTTTTATCATTTTGTTCGCACAAATAGAGCTTTCTTTTGGTGGTATTTATTCACGACTCCATTATTTTTTTTTTGCGATATAAGCGCAAAAATAGTGGAAATTTGGAAAAAAAACAATATTTTCTTTTTTTTGTTTTAAAAGAAATCCAGTAAAATCGAATTTTGTCATAAATTTAAGCCAAAATGTATTCTGCTACATGTTTTTGATAAAAAAAATCCTGTTAAGTGTATAATAATTGGTTTGTGTGATCACGGACATATGTACGCAAATGATCATGTACAGATGTGTGCAGGTGATCACGTACATATGTGTGCAGATTACCATTGGGACATGTGATTTTAGTGTGACATATGTGGGGGACAGCTTTTTTTATTATTTGGGGACATGTGTTTTGGGGACATGTGTGTTTTACATTATGTGGGGACATGTGTGTGTGTTTTACATTATGTGGGGACATGTGTGTGTTTTACATGTATGTATTTACATGTGTGTTGACACTAGGTTGGTGATCAGTGAGTAAAAAGCTGTAAAAAACAGCTCATACTCACTGATCATCAGCCGGCTGCAGCGATCCCCTCTCCTCTCCTCCTCAGCGACAACTTCCGTGTGAGGAGAGGAGAGCTGATCGCCTAGCAACCGGCTGTGTTTACATCACATGACGGCTGTGATTGGACACGGCCATCATGTGATCAGGAGGGCCAATCACAGAGCCCTCCTGCCGATCCGAGATGCGCCGTGTCCGGGGGACACGAGCGCATCGGGATCGCGCCGCTGCGCGGGCACGCGCGCGCGCGATCCCGCTCCTTCTGAGGGACGTTCCTGAACGTCCACTCAGAAGGAGAGAGCGCCCACCCGGCCGTTTATGTACATTGGCCGGGTGGGAAGTAGTTAAGCAAGAATGTGTGGATTATTGTGTCAATGCTAATAAAACACTTTGTTGGTGATGTAATTGGTGTTTTCGGTGAAAATGGGGGTTATTTCCTAAGGGCAAATCCTCTTTGCACTACAAGTGAAGTTTCAGTGCAGTTGCAAGTGCACTTGTAGTGAAAAGTGTCTTTGCCTTTAGTAAATAACACCCAACAGTGCTTTGTATAAGGTTACACAATCACGCCATTTTCTGGACTCAACACATTTCTGTCAGGGTCAGCTAAAACAAACACAAGCAGTAAATGTCCACAAAGAATTTCTTTTCTTTGCTTTTTTATTTGAAAAAGGCTTCACAAATTTGCTGGCATATTGATGGCCCCCCTACCCGCAAAGAACTCCAGGTATCGTAACCGGACATCACGGGCACTCAGGGAGGGCAAGCCAGGACGGCCGCTTTCAAGCGCCGTCAGTGTTGTTTCAGGTATCACTCCGGCCTCAGGCCCAACTGAGGCAGCATAGTTGGCCGAATGTTTCCGTAAAAAGTTATGGAGAATACAGCACGCCATGATTATATGATTACGTTTATACTCCGCCATATGGATAGGTGTCAGAAATAGGCGGAACCGGCTGGCCAGGATTCCAAATGTGTTCTCCACCACTCTTCGGGCTCTGGCCAGCTGGTAATTAAAAACCCTCTGTTCCGGGGTGAGGGTCCTCCTAGGGAATGGCTGCATAAGATGGTCCCCCAGCACAAACGCTTCATCAGCAACGAACACGAATGGGAGTCCTTCCACATTGTCCTCTGGAGCTGGCAAGTCCAAGCTGCCATTCTGGAGACGCCTGTAGAACTCCGTCTGGCGATGACTCCACCATCGGACATCCGGCCATTCTTCCCCACGTCCACATACAAGAAGTTGTAATTAGCCGACACCACCACCAACATCACAATACTATTGAACCCCTTATAGTTGAAATAGTACGACCCCGAGTTGGGTGGTGGGATGATGTGGACTTGTTTCCCATCAATTGCCCCTCCGCAGTTAGGAAAGTCCCACCGCTGGGCAAAGTGGGAGGCCACAGTCTGCCATTCCTGTGGCATGGAAGGAAACTGTTGAGGAAAACAAAAATAAATTAATATTTTTGCTCAGAAACATGGCAAGCAGATTAGGCACAAACATTCTGGGGCACCCTCCAGATAGCATTTATTAAGGGGAATTTAACAACACCAAAGTATAAGGTACACCTATCATATTCCCCCCCCTCTCATGGGCCATTTCTAACATTATGGGGGGTGTGGAAATCTTGGACAGGTAACCCTCTTCACTTCATTGAGAGATGAATGCCTAAATACAGGGTATTACTTGGAACAACAGCCCCTCCTTAGTTACACTATTGGCAGCCCACTGGACAGGTAAGAAGTGTCAGAATACAAAGATATAAATACACATTGTACACATTTGAGCACATTTGGACATTCTGCTATTACCTATCAAGATAATAATATGATCTAAAAACTTCAAACAGTACCATTTGAAAGTATACAGGCAGGCCCTTGCACTACATGCTTTGGGGAATTCATCCATACATCTGAGCACAAAAGAGATGAGTATAGTGTGTATGGGTTTGGCAAAGTCAGCAGATGATTGAGGATAGATAGAGAATTGGGATCAGCTGACCTACCAGTTGGGGGGAGGGAGGGTTAAGAAAAATGATTTGGGGACACCACAAAAAATCCTCTGGCATTCTGCCTGAATTTAAAGCACAAATCACATTTCAAAACATTTTAGGGGGTGTTTGGGGTAAAGCACTACTATGGAGCTGATAAAATACATTGTTAAGTGACTACATTAGGTGAATATAGGGCAGGAGAACATGCTGGGGAGGTTATTGAACGACAATCTGTATGAAGGACTAAAAAATTAATTACATACAAATACAGCATGCATGAGGACAAAGGGGACATTCACAGCATATTCCAATCATGGTAATTAGGGAATGAGGAAAGAAATATAATATATTATCAAACATTAAATACAATAAAAAGTGATATTAAAGGATAAAAATCTTACCTTCATATACTCCTTCTGCAGGACCTGGATGATGGCAGAACAGGTCTCTGGGATAATGATACCCAGAGCCTGGGGGGAGATGCCTGTCGAGAACTTCAAGTCCTGCAGACTTCTCCCTGTCGCCAAATACCGCAGGGTAGTGACCAGCCTCTGCTCCGGAGTGATGGCTTGCCTCATGCAGGTATCCTGCCTGCTAATATAAGGGGTCAGCGAAGCCAACAGATGGTGAAATACGGGATCCGTCATCCTGAGAAAGTTCCTGAAATCATCAGGATTATTCTCACGGATCTCACGGAGCAAAGGCATATGAGAGAACTGGTCACGCTGAAGCAACCAATTCTTGGTCCATGAACTCCTCCCCACCCTGTTCATGGACTGGACTTGTGTCAAGGTCAGGACACCAACACCAAGCCCCCGATCCAGCACGAACTCTACGAGGAGAACGCATACGCAACATGGCTAGAAAACGGTCGGCTGCTCAGAACGAAGTAACAGAACGCACTGAAGAACAGCAAGGCCTGTGAAGAGCGACCTGAAAAACAGTAACAAAACGCACAAGAACACAATGACTAAGTCACGCGGAACTTGCTTGCACGCACTGAAGAGCAGATACAAACCCACAAGCACAAACTGAACGGCAGAAAACGATCTGAAAACCACGAGTCTGAAAAAGTGCGAATCGTCTCTCACCAAACTTTTACTAACACGAGATTAGCAAAAGGAGCGCAAAGGGTGCCGCGCTTGGTTCTGAAATGACCTTTTCTAGTCTCGTCGTACGTGCTTGATGTCACCGCGTTGTTGGCAATCGGAAATTCCGCCAACTTTGTGCAACCGTGTGTATGCAAGTTTGAGCCAACATCCGTCGGAAAAAATCCTAGGATTTTGTTGTCGGAATGTCCGAACAAAGTCCGACCGTGTGTACGGGGCATTAGAAACACAATTCAACATAAACCATTTACATTAATCCAATCCACACACAAAGCACCCACATCAGACTTTCTCACCTACCTGCATATTCAATCATGCTTATCTAGACACCCGAATATAGAAGGATCCCTACCAAACAAACTCTGGAGCTTCTATTTCTCCCAAGAATCCAAATCTAAGGGCATCTCTCTTATCTACTCCACACTACAAGAAAAAAACACCTTTTATAAATCCAAACCATTAACTGACTGGGAAACAGACACCCAAGAACAATACTCAGACCAGCAATGGCTACAGGCATTACAAATGATATATAAAGCCACAAGATGCACTTCTTTATGGGAACTAACCAACAAAATCACACTCAGATGGTACTTAACACCACTCAGACTAGCTAGATTCCAAACCAACACCTCAGCCCTCTGTTGGAGGCAATGTAACCACACAGGTACTTTATTCCACATCCTATGGCAATGCCCAATAATAACAAACTTATGGAAAGAAGTAACACACTTAATACAAGAAATAGGCCATTTCAATATCACTTTAACACCACAACTGGCCATACTAAACATGATACCAGATACAATTCCCCACACATCCAAAACAATCCTCACGCACATTCTCCTAGCAACCAGACTACTTCTTTTTTTTTTTTTTGCTACTTTAGCAAGTTCATTTGAGAGGATTAAATCACTTTAATTAGATCATTTTTATCCCATCTCATTATCGTCACATCATAGTAGCGTATTCTTTGCTTTTTTATAAATTTAATAAATCAACACTTCACTGCTTATCTTTACACAAAATTCTCCCCTCCCCTCCTCCCCCTCCCTCCCTGGCCCCTGCAGCTGTCGCTATCGCCTCAACCTTTGGCGGTTTCTAATGTTCCAGGTCTCTTTCTACAATGTGATTGCTTCTAAATAGCGCTCGGATATTCTAAATTTGGTCCAACAATCCCATTTACCCCCTTGTGTATCATAGCCACTTCCTGTAGAATTCCTTGCTTCGAATCGCTCCAGAGCATATGTTTCATTGACATTAGCAACCCACTCTCCTATCCTCGGCGCATCTTGTTTCTGCCATTTCTTAGGAATGATATTTTTAGCTGAGTTTAATAATACCGGGATTATTGAGGTTTTGTACTGTCTCAATCCCTCTTCCGACCTATGGAACAGACAGTCCCACGGGTCGAGGGGGATCGCCTTGCCTGCTATTTCCTCAATTATTTTGATCACTTCTTGCCAGAAGTTTTTTATTTTTGGGCATTCCCACCACAAGTGTGACATAGATCCTGGATTGCACAGCCTCTCCAGCAATTCGGAGACTTATCTGGGGAGAATGTACTAACTCTGACTGGGGTCATATACCATCTAGTCAGACACTTATAGTTGCTCTCTCTGGTTTTTGAGTCCACTGCCGTTCCATGTGTTGCCTCTAATATGCGCTTTACTTCCTCACTATCGACAGAGGCACCCAGTTCCTCCTCCCATTTCCTAATAAACGGGGGTGGTTCCGCCCCCAGCTCTCTCACCAAGATTCTATAGATTGCTGCAATTTTACCCTTCTTCAGATCTTTGCTAAAGAGTTTTTCTATCGGTCTATACTCTACTTCCTCCCTTAAGGATCTAGGGAGACTAGCAATAAAGTGAGCTAACTGTGCATATCTCCACCCATTTAAGATCCAAACCCCCTCTTGCCATTTCGTGAAAAGTGATTATTTCTCCCCGTTTAATTATACCCCTTACCTGTGCCTCCCTGTCTAATATCCAATTACCCCCCACTATCTCCATCCCCGGTGGGAAATTCTCTTTTAAATACATTAAGGGGGAGTTATAGTCCCATTTATTTCTTGAGTGCATCTGATCCCAGATTTTGTATGTGTATTGTGTGATATAGTGTGTATCCTTACCCAGTCCCCTAACGTGAGGGGGATTCCAAATCGCGTGACTTAATTGTGCATTACTCATCCTTTCTTCTAAACTCACCCATCTTTTAGTTTCTCTACTATGTCTCCAATCTAGTGCTCGTGCTAAGACCGCGGCTTTGTGATATAACCTAAAATCTGGGAGGGCCAGCCCTCCACTTACTTTTTCTCTCCTCAGTGTCTTTAGAGCAATCCTGGGTTTTTTATTATCCCAGACATATTTACTTATAAGGCTGGATAATACTCTGAAAAAATTCTCCGGGAGGGGAATCGGAAGCATCTGCATCATATACAGGACTTTTGGGGTGAGCACCATTTTTACAAGATTGATTCGTCCTACCCATGTGACAGGGCAATATTTAATTCTATTTATTTCCCTTTTTATTTCATTTAACAAGGGAATGAAATTCTGCTTATATAGTTTCGCTTTATCGCATATTAAATTAACCCCTAAGTATTTTAGGGATTTTTTCCATGGAAAATGGAACACTTCCCCCAGTCTGAGCGCCTCCATTTTGTTGATATTTATTTTTAGGGCTTCTGATTTTTCTAGATTTATTTTAAAATTTGAGAGCTCGCTATAGTTCCTCAGGCTGATTAGGAGGTTTGGGATCGTGATTCTAGGGTTAGAAACAAAGAGAAGCACATCATCCGCGAAGGCGGCTAGTTTGTGTTCCTCCCCACCCACTATGCAACCGCTTATATCAGGGTTTTTCCTAATCATAGCTAGGAGGGGTTCTAAGGCCAGGACAAACAAATGTGGCGACAAAGGGCAACCTTGCCTCGTTACATTTTTCATAACAAATTGAGCTGAGGGTGTCTTATTAACCTTTACATATGCTGCAGGTTGGTTATATAAAATTTTTATCCAATTTAACATTGTGGGCCCTATTCCCATTACTTCAAGTGTATGAAACATGAATCCCCAGTCTACCCTGTCAAACGCTTTTTCGGCGTCAATTGACAGGAGTAGACTGGGGACCCCACTCGTTCTAAATGCCTCCATTATCAGGAGAGATCTCACCCCATTGTCCCTTCCCTCCCTCCCAGGGACAAATCCCACTTGGTCCGAGTGGACCAGAAAGGGCATTTTCTCTTTCAGCCGAGATGCCAATACCTTCGCATTTAGCTTAGTATCCGCGTTTAGAAGCGCGATCGGCCTATAACTCGAGCATAAAGTCCTGTCCCTCCCCTCCTTTGGTATAAGTGTTACAGCTGCCAACAGGGCATCTCTACAGAGAACTCCCTGCTTCCCAAGACCATTCCAAATTTGGCGCAGCCTGGGAACCAGGGATCCGCTGAATTTCCTGTAGAAGTAATTTGTGAAGCCATCGGGCCCAGGACTTTTGCCTGTGGGGGAAGACTTTAATGCCTGATAGATCTCCTCTTCCGTTATCTGGCGTTCTAGCTCTAATGTGTCTACTTCCGACAGCGTGGGAAGTCCCACCCCTTTTAAATACTCCTTCATCTTCTCTTCCTTATTTCCCTTAATTTTTCCTACTTTACCACCCGAATAGAGCCCTGCATAAAACTGTCTGAATTCCTCTGCTATATCTTTTGTGGTATGTCTCATTTTACCTTTACTGTCTTTGATCTTCTCTATGTAGTTCTCGTCTTTTTTTTTCCTTGTGACTGACGCTAGATGTTTCCCCACCTTATTACCCTGCATGTGGAACTTTTTTAAATGTGTAGTCCTAGATTTCGCCATCTCTTCTTCCAATAACTCCCTAAGCTCTTCTCTTTTTAGTGTCAGTTCTTTAAATGTAGCCTCATCCTTTCCTAATGAGGCTTTATGTATTTTTTCCAGCTGATAGATTTTGGCTACGAGATTTTCTTTCTTCAATCTCCCCTCTCTCTTTTCCCCTGAGTCTATGGAAATTATGATCCCTCTTATGTATGCCTTGAATGTCTCCCACAGAACTTCCCCCGTTATCTCGCTCGACTCGTATGTGAAGAACTCATCTATTTCACTCTGTATTTTCTCAACCACTGAATCTTTCATAAGGAGGGACTCATTGAACCTCCAAGAGAACGGGACCCTAAGAAGTCCCCTCAAATTTACTGTCATGGAGATTGGAGCGTGGTCTGATAAGGTAATAGCCTCTATCTTTGAATCTGCTATGCACTCCAACAGGCTATGGTCGACCATCAGGTAATCCAACCTCGAATAGGTCCCGTGGACCGGGGAAAAGAAGGAATAGTCTCTCGTTTTGGGGTGTTGTACCCGCCAAACATCGATGAGCTGACTATCGTGCATATCCTTCCCTAATCTCATCAGTGATCCTTTCCCCATGTCCCAGGTCCCAGAGGACCTGTCCAAGGCCGGATCCAGACAAAAATTCAGGTCACCTGCCAGGATTGTTTCCCCCTCCTTAAATACATTCAGTCTCCTTAGGGTCCGGGAGAAGTATTTTATCGGGTCTCTATTGGGGCAATAAACATTAGCCAATGTGTATTTCCTGTCCCCTAGAATAATTTTTACAAACAGAAACCGCCCCTCTTCATCCGCCAACTTCTCAATCAGTGTGAATTTGATCCTTTTCGAGAACCCGATAGCTACTCCCTTCGCCCTTTTAATAGGTGAGTCACAATATACCCATGCTGGAAAATTCTTTGAATTCAGCTTGATGTTTTTCTCCTGCACCAGGTGGGTCTCCTGCAAGGAAACCACATCGGCATCGTACCTCTGTAATTCATTCTGAATTTTCCGCCTCTTCCCTGGTGAATTTAACCCTTTCACATTGTAGGAAACACACTTAACTTCTATCCCAACCATCAACCGCCTTACTCGCTATTGGACAGCTGCAGGGGCACCTCCCTCCCCCACCCCTCCCCACTCCAATTTTTCCAAATCTTTGCTTTATCCTCAAATTGGTGGAACTTTACTATTATGTCCCTGGGCACATCTTCTCTAATGTTTCGGGGTTTTCTTATCCTATGGACCCTCCAGGCTCCTTCCTAAAAGGGGGTTAAAAAGTTCTTTCATTACTATAAACAGGTCTTCTCCATTCTGCTCCGGTATGGATCTAATCCTTAAGTTCTGACGCCTGCTTTGGTTTTCCTGCTCCTCCAATCTATACTTCAGCTCGTATTGATCTCCCTGAAGGGTTTTTACTTGTTTTTAAGGATCTCTATATCCTGGGCCTGCTGTTCCGCCACCTTTTCCGCCTCTTCTACTCGCCTGAGGAGGTGTCCTAGATCTGATCTGACATTAGAAATTTCCTTTTTAATTGAGTTTTCCAGCTTGATGAGCATTTCTTGCATCTCATATTTAGTTGGAGGGGCCTCAGCAGCGTGTTCAAATTCCATGCTTGGGCCTGGTTCTACCTCGGCCTGAGCCTCTGTATTGTGGGACCCCCCTTGCACTCCTTTATTCTTAGCTGTGACCTTTTTTTTTCTTTGGCCCCTTGTTGTTTATGCTCTGGACCTGGGCTTTTTAAATATTTTTGTATTGTGCTTGAATTCAAACTCTCCCTAAACTTGCTGGGCTCTGCTTGCTTTTGAGAACGTCCTCTCATGTTCCCTGCTTCTGGACTATGCCAACTTTTGGTCTCAGAGAGAGCGCAACCCCAATCAAAAAGGAAAAAAACCCAATGGAGACAAGCCTAGTACACGGTTTCTACATTCCAGTATCCCCCCAGGCGCCCCTTTTAACTTCTGGTCTACAAACGGAGGGTAACTCTCAGGCCGCTCTTCTCCCCCCTGTTTTTAGGATTGAAGTTGTCCCCCCTGTCTACTGGGGCTACTGGGGCTGCTGGTGTGTACACTTTCCCTCTGGTTTCTTAGCTCAACAGTATGTCAACACAACGGGCAGTTCATTCATATGACACAGATCCCCGCACAATTAAGTTCCATTAAGCACCATTAAGTTCTTGCTTTTACTCACATGGGTCGTTTTTTCACAGTCCCAGTAAAACCCAGGCTGGGTGCCTTCACAGCCTGCTTCTCCCTTAAGAACAGGAAAAGTCCTACCTTACTCTTGCAGACCTCTTTGGACCTAGGCAGGGTTACCAGTGTTCATCGTGGGGTGGCAAGGCGCTCCTCTCTCTCTGATGCTCCTTCTCCGTCAGTGTTCGGGAGATCGTTCCACAGCTGCTCAGATTCTGTGCATATACGCCGGTAGTCGGGGCGCCGGTGTCTCTTGAGCCCTTCTCCCTTCACACTCGGCTGTCCCCACTGGCTGCGGGGATAGGTGGAGTAGGTGGGGGGGTGCGCGGGAGGGATGAGCGGGGCTCCAGGGTCCGGGATGTAACAGAGCCGCGAGGAATATGGAGGCTGCAGGCGGGGGACGCCACGGGAGCGACCACTTCAGCAGCCGTCGAATAGAGACGGCTGCCTGGCTCACTCCTCTGCAGCTTTAGGTGGGGACTCTATGCGGTTCACCTGGGCTCTCACCCCACGCTTGCACTGGCGCCGCCATCGCTCCGACCTCTGCCCTCCTCCTTCCACAGCCCCACCACCAGGCCCCTCCCCCTCTCAAAGCACATCACATCCCGTCTCTCTAAACCACCAGGGACTTATCCAGGAATTCCTGACCCCGGAATCTCGCCTCCATTCTTTACATACATGGCTGAATGTCGCAACCAGACTACTTCTAACCAGAAACTGGAAAACACATAACGTCCCCACTATACTAGAAGTGATTACTTTGGTTCACTCACACTACACCTACGAACTAATAGGAACAAGAGGTTCTGCATCACATCACAACATCCAAACAAAATGGTCCCAATGGAAAAACTGGTATAATGGAAAAATAGCATAAATTTCCTTTCGCAAAACTATTCTTTTGAAATGTTGTACACATGGCATGGGCGGAGCCTAGCGGAGCAGACATGCATTGTTAGAGCTCCACACCGCTGAGGAGAGAAGAGAAGGACAAAGCGAAGCCTGCAGGCTCAAAAGGTATCCATTTGAACCTTTTTGCCCCAGGGAACAAACTGTGAAAGTTTGGGCAGGAAATATGGTACTGGGAGGAAACCGTGGCAGAAATAAAAATCACCTCACAAAGAGCTCACAGGCACTCACTGCAACTAAAGCAGCTCCAGTCACCTCACAATATACAGCATCAGGGCGCTCTCACAGACAGAAAATGTCACAGCAAGACTCTCCATTTGAGTCAGATACAGAACAAATCCTCTCACAAACTTCTCCACAAGCCTCCTCAGCATCCCCAGTAATATTATTACAATTTGAAAAGATGCTTCACAAGGCTTTAAAACAAACCTCAGACCAAAAAACAAACAGCCTAACCAAAGAAATAAGAGAGCTGGGAAACCGCACCGCAGCCTTAGAAATAAAAATGGATGAAATTGAAATTACAACCCAAGAAAATATAACAGAATTGGAACAATTAAAAGAAGAGAATTTAATACTTCAAACTAAGCTCGAAGATTACGAAAATAGAGCCAGACGTTCAAACTTGCGCATAAGGGGAATACCTGAAACTGTGACAGACCTGCAATCTACTATTACTGCTCTATTACAAGAACTAAAGCCAAATATCCCTATTGAACGTTTAGAACTGGACAGAGTACACAGAGCCCTCACAGCCAAAAAGAAAGATGGACCCCCACGTGATATAATCACAAAATTTCATTATTACAGAACGAAAGAACAAATACTAATTGCTGCAAGAGAAAAAAAGGAACTTATTTTTCAAGGACACAATTATCACATTTTTGCTGACCTATCCCAACTTACTATTACTAAAAGACGATCCATGAAACCCCAACTAATGGAACTGCAACGCCACAACATTATGTATCAATGGGGCTTCCCCTTTTCAGTCAGATTTAACTACCAAGGTACAATTTACAGAATCAGATCAGCAGATGAACTACAACAAACCCTTTTAAAATTAAATCTGACAGAACCCACAAGCAGCAACTCTCCCACACGCAGAAGAATGGCGTCATCTTCACCTTCAGGCAACACCCAGAAAATTTCAGAACAAAATGGGAATCATCATTCTCACAAAAGGGGCCGTTATGCCACATCATCCATGGACCAAGAAGATTCAATGGACTGACATCCTAATTCCTGATATCTCTTCATTTATTATACTAAGAGATGGTTCTCTATAAAAAACCTGTATTTATAACTGAATGTAACTGCATTCTGATAGTCACACACTGTGTGGGATCATGTTACATTCCAGTTATATTTCTTATTACTTCTGATTCATATAGCCTTAGAATATATAAGTGAAATAAGGAAATTCTTGTTCAGTTATATATTTTCAGGTAATAACAATAGATTTATTACTTTTTAGGACAAATATGTTCAATAATCCAGAAGTAATGGAAGCTTTTTCTTTCTTTTCTTAAAGCAAATATATTATTACCTAACTAGTTCCTAGAACTATGTTTTTGTTTATTCTAATCTGAAGCAATACAACCTCAATTTTATGAGTTAACATATCTAAACAGTTACATATGAATAAAATATGTAATTGTTTACTCTAAAAGGGTTAAAATCCCAAAATAATTCAAACTATCTTCATCAATACCAAAGTTATTAACAGTACCTTTCTATCTGAATTATTTAGCCTAGGGTAAGACTAACCATATACAACCACCCTGGAATAAATAATTTCAACAAAAACTATATTCTGCACTCCAATTAATGAATCATCATTTTGATGTCTTTTGACATAGCACTTCTCTCCTGTAAGCGGAAGATCCGTGTACCCCCATTAGCCCTCCTCATTCTCCCAACCATATTATGTGGGAGTGTGACGAAGGCACTTATTCCCTTGAGAGAGATATTTATTCTCTTTCACTGGTAAATTGTGATTACTTGCAAAAAATAATTTATACAATGTATCATCTAATCTCATATGTTTTTTGTTTACTCTTTACTCCAGAATTCACTGGTTTCTTTTCTATCTTTTCATCTCTTCCATCCACACAGGTTGATCTGCGCAGTCAGCTCTGCATAACAAAAAGTAAGTCAAAACTATTTGATCTGTTGCCATGGCACCACTGAATATACTTTCCCTGAATGTTCAGGGAATAAATGTCCCTCAAAAAAGGACCAAAGCCTTCCGTACTTTCCATAACAAGAAGGCTCACATAGTATGCCTCCAAGAAACACACTTCACCAAAGATTCTACTCCAAAATATATTTCTCCTTTTTATCAACAAATTTACACGGCTTCTGCCTGTACCAAACAAAGGGGTACTCTAATTGCATTTCACCGATCCTCACCATTCACCTTATCATCAGAAATTAAAGACCCAGAAGGTAGATACCTGATACTCATGGGTTATATAATGGATACAGCAATCACGGTGATTTCCTACTACGCTCCTAACAAACAACCTACACCATTCCTCTCACATATATTACAAGTGATTAATACACACAAAATAGGAACAGTGATAATGTGCGGGGATTCGAACCAGGTCCTCCTCCCATTTCTAGATAAATCACCTTTTACACCATCCAAAATAACCTCTAGATTACCTTTTTCTCAACTTCTTTCCAAATACAATCTGGTAGATTCGTGGAGAGAAAGTAACCCAATGAAAAAGAAATTCACTTATTTCTCGCACCCTCATCAAACCTTCACCAGAATAGATCATATTTTTCTAACAATAGGAATGATACCAGAAATTATTGCATCAGATATAATTCCGATTCCGTGGTCTGACCATAATGCAGTATACACTACTATAGCCTCAGCCATACCAAAAGCGCATGACCCGACGTGGTACTTACCGGACATAATGCTCAAACACCCACTACATCAGATGGCCATTGAACAAGCTTTAAAGGAATACATATCAATTAATAATACAACAGACATTTCCCCAATAACACTGTGGGAAGCTCATAAGCCTGTCTTGCGTGGTACAATACAAAGACAAATGGCACTATTTAAACGGGAACGCAAAAATCTAGCAAAAAAACTAGAACTCAATTTTAATGCAGCCTACATATCATTCCAAGATAATCCATCTCAGAGTACAAAATCTCATCTGGAAAAATCTAGATTGGAATACGATCTATTTCTCACTGAGTCAGTTGATAAATCCCTCAAACGCTCCAAACACAATTTCTACATGAATACAAACAAACCAGGTACATATTTGGCTCGGGCATTAAATTCAACTAACAAATCTTTCAAACCAATACGTTTGAAATTATCAAAAAATGTTTATACTTGTAATCCAGTTAAGATAGTCCATACATTTCACTCACATCTCGCAACTTTATACAAGACAAACAATGAATTTAATCCTACAGAGGCTGAATCCTTCTTCTCAAAAATAACCTTACCTGAGTTGTCTCAGAATCAAAAAAGCAGTTTGGATGAGCCTATAACTATAGATGAAGTTGCTAACGCCATAAAAGACCTAAAACTTAACAAAAGACCAGGCCCAGATGGCTACTCGGCTTTATACTATAAAACATTCTCAGAAATACTCTCTCCCATTCTCACTGAAACTTTTAACAAACTTCTAGAAGGACATTCTTTTCGGCAAGAAACACTAATGGCAATTGTTTGTATGATCCCAAAACCCCTTTCTGATGATACTTCCTGTGTGAATTATCGGCCTATCTCTCTGTTAAACCTTGATATTAAATTATTAGCAAAAATAATAGCAAAACGCCTCAATAGCATTATAGGAAAATTAATACATAGAGATCAAGTAGGCTTCATGCCAAATAGACAGGCAGGCGATAATATACGCAGGGCAGTGTTATTGGCACATATTGCTAAAAAACGGAAAATCCCTTTATGTTTTCTATCTCTCGATATTTGGAGGGCATTTGACACAGTATCCTGGCAATATATGCAATATTCATTACAAAAATGGGGTTTTGGACCCCACTTTTTAACATGGATCAAAGCATTATATAATAAACCCAAAGCCTATATAAAATATGCTGGATACAAATCTGATGCCTTTAATATCGAAAGAGGTACCCGACAGGGTTGCCCATTATCTCCCTTATTATTTGCCCTTATACTCGAACCCATGGCCCAATACATCAGAACAAACCAAACTATAACTGGCATTGAAGTAGGAGGTATTACACACAAATTATGTATATTTGCAGACGATATATTACTTTTTCTATCATCACCACAGGTCTCTGGTCCTAACTTAATACCAGCTCTTGATGGATTTGCAGCCCTATCCGGCCTTATGATTAATCCTAAGAAATGCCTAGTGCTTAATATTTCGCTCACAAACATGGAATTGATCCCGGCTAGGGCTGCACTCCCATTCACATGGGCAGAAAAATCAATCCCATATCTTGGAATTCATTTAACAGCATCTCATTCTGACTTATTCTCAACCAATTATCCTCCTGTATTAAGACAGATCACAAATCTAATAAAACAATGGTCGCAACTTCCTTTATCCTGGATAGGGAAGATTAATGCAATCAAAATGACTATTCTACCCAAATTGCTTTATCTATTCAGAGTCCTCCCTATTCCAATTCCTTCCTATTTTTTGAGAATAGTACAAAAAAGAGCAACTTCGTTTATATGGGGCTCTTCTAAACCATGTATACCTATACACACACTACATCTTCCCAAAAATAAAGGAGGCCTGGGATACCCTAATTTTACTAACTACTACAGAGCAGCACATTTGGCTAGTCTGTCCAAATACCATGCAAAACAGGAAATCCCATTATGGGTATTTATAGAGGCTTCAGAAAATGACCCTCTATTAATATCAAACTTGTTATGGCTTGATCCTAAAGACCGCTTTAAAATTCATAATCTCATAACTAAACACTTCTTATCTCTCTGGGATAAACTAAAAACCAAATATCAGTTACAATCTCCACACAATCCTCTCCTTTCTTTTATCAGAAATCCGGCCTTTTATCCGGCATGGATCTACCCAAATTCTTTTAAAGCTTGGACAACATCAGGCATTCAGACACTAAATGACTTCATAGCATCTAAATCATTCCTTTCATTCCCATCGCTTAGAGAAAAATATGATCTACCAAACTCTGAGATATTTAGATATCTCCAAATCAAAAATTTCTATACACCATTCCTAAAGGGGGATACACCATTATCCCAATTATCCATTTTTGAATCAATCTGTACAAAAGATCCATTTGCTAAAGGTACAATTTCATCACTTTATAATCAATTATATGGAGTAGTAAATCTTAATAGACCCTCTTACGTTCAGAGGTGGGAGGAGGACCTGGGACGAACTTTAGAAGACACGGACTGGTCTAACATATGGCTCACAGCTAAGTCATCTTCACCCAACATCTTAGCACTGGAGACAAATTATAAAGTCCTAACTCGCTGGTACCTTGTACCTGCTAGAGTGGCAAAATATTCACCTAATACCTCAGCTCTTTGTTTTCGAGGATGCCCAGAAATAGGCACACATTTACACATATGGTGGACGTACCCAGTAATCCAAACCTTCTGGAAGGAAGTCTTCGTGATTGCATCTAAAATATTTAAAAAAATAATACAACCAGATCCATATATAACTTTACTTAATCTAAAACCGGAATGGTTAACACTCTCTCAATTCAAACTTATGATCCAACTAATAACGGCTGCAAAACAAACAGTGGCCAAGGCATGGAAATCTCCTACATTGGTACTAGCAGAAACAATTCACAGAATGAATAATACAATGTCCCATGCTAAGATGGTAGCCATCGATCAAAATCAAATTCCAAAATTTGAAAAACTTTGGCATCCTTGGATAAAACAACAGTTCCTGTCAAATTTCAATGACTCTGTCCTGTTGCCATGGTAACAGATTAAATGACTTACAGAGACACCCATTCTAAGGCTTCAAAGAGAACTAAAAAGAATAATAAACTGACGAGCGGGACAACCTTGTGGACCATACCTCTGCCTTTCTACCCTTTTTCTTCTTTCTCTTTCCTTTTCTCCACCTTACGATTAAAGCTCATTATCAGAATTTATTTGACCTATATACACTCTACCTGTAAACAATATGTATAGTAGGTATAAATCATTTAAATACCTACAAAAGTAACTAAGGAAATGATATATATTTTTAATTTAGGTTTACGTGAACCCAAGGTTTAATATTTGAAATTTCATGATATTTACCTATATAAACCCTACTGTAAAACAATGAGCTTACTTTATAGATCCTTGTAAACTTACTTTATGTATCTTTATAATATTGTATACTCAATAAACTTCTTTTGACAAGGAAATGTTGTACACATAAATGGACAACCTAATATATGCATATTCCAAATAATGCTCTCAATACCCTCTCTCCTTCCTTCCCCTCCCCCTCCCCATACCCCATACTATTCTATCCCTCCCACTTCCTAAAAAAGACCCTATATTACGCTATTGTTATTGTGCCACCATTTCTGTTTTATACATTGTAACATGTGCAATACTGCTCTTTAATACTTTTAAATAACTAATGCAAGATATACTGTAAATCTGTATTACGTTATTGTCAACTTGCAAAAAAAGTAATAAAAATCTATTTTGAAAATAAAAAAAAAAAAATATCCAAAAATATTGGTATGCCGTCTAGCTGCTTCTGGAATGGGCACACACCATACAGGAATGACATCTCACCTCTACAGGAAGTTGCTTGTCCTGCTGGGAGATTTTGAGCAACCAATAACATGCCAAGATCCCTGTTCTCCAAGGCTGAAATGCTTCTTATTTGTAAAGTAAGTTATTTTTAAAATTAGTTTAACACGGGCTGCTGTTTGTCTGGGTCATGTGTGTATGTCTAAATACTTTGGCCTCAAAACACACACCTATTTCCTTTTTACAGATTAACTTCCGGGCCAATGTATATTGCTTCCTGCTTCAGTGTGTGTGTATGTGTGTATATATATATAAAATCTTTCTAATCTATATAGATACACACCCACCGAGATATATATGTATTTTAGGGGGTTATTTACAAAAGGCTAATCCACTTTGCAATACAAGTGCAAAGTGCACTTGAAATTGCACTGAAAATGCACTTGGAAGTGCAGTCGCTGTAAATCCGAGGGGACAGTGTTGCCAAACTACCAGATTGAAATTTACTGACGTGACACCCAAAATTTCCTGGCACAGCCACGTTTTTACTGACTTTACAGAAAGTGACAAAATTACCTTTTTCAAAACAAATGTAAGTATTTAGACTACAAATAAGTACAGTATGCAATTATCATGTAATCATGTGAAAGAATGTGATTTAGCCCCCACAACACTGGTGTGATTTGTCATGTAATTTGACAGTTACAAATCGCATAACAAGTCACACCCTATTGTTGGCAATGGAACCGTTCAAATTGCCACGGCTCATGTAGAAACGGCTTTGAAAAAGGTTCCTGCGCTACTTTTAGCTGATTTCATTGCGACTTGCATAGACTTCAGTTGTATGAAGTTGCAAGCTGCAGGGAAATCGATAGTGCAAATTGCACTGATGTGCGACTTTGAAATCATGCTGAAGTAGCACAATTTCAAAGACGCACTACTGTGAACAGGTGTTTAAGGTAGATATTAAGACAAAATACATATTTCTTAGAGACAGGACTCAGGAGGTCAAGAAAATAAAATGGGCGGCAGACACTTATGAAACTGACTCTCACAGTGACACTGACAGAAGTGTGCAGCAGCACACATGATGATGACACGTTCCCCCCTGAGTCACAGTGACCGTCTCTTTCTATGCCAGGTGGTGGCTTCAGTCCTAAGAGCACTGACAGTCCCGGCTTGCCTTGCTCCCGTCCCGCATACTCCGCACGCAAGGCTCTGGCCACTGTGCTGGGCTCCTTTGCACCATGACATCACATGACACTCTCAGGCACCACCTCCACCAGACACACCCAAACACACTGTAGCATGCACTCGGTCGGTTCCAGACCAGAACTGTGCATGCAAAGTTCCAAGCTCAGCGTCATAGCCATATTTTTAATGACAACCTTTTCCTGTCACTGGCATTTACTAGCAGGAGAAAAGTGGCAGTTTTTTACTGGCTGCCAGTTAAAATACTGACATTTGGCAACACTGCAAGGGGGACATGCAAGGAAAATTAAAAAAAGCATTTTAGCTTGCACATGATTGGATGATAAAATTAGCAGAGCTTCCCCTCATTTCAGATCTTCCCCTCAGATTTACAGAGACTGCACTTCCAAGTGCACTTTCAGTGCAATTTCAAGTGCACTTTGCACTTTTAGTGCAAAGTGGATTTGCCTTTAGTAAATAACCCTGTGTTTCAAAGTCTTTCAAAGTATTTCCAAGTCTCTCTGGCACACCCACCTCTGGCCACATGTGGTATTGCATGCAATATAAGTCAATGTGGAACGAATTATCTTCGTTTGCATTGACTTCAATGAGGGAAACCCGCTTTGATAGGTGATTGTTTTGGATTACAAGCATTCTTCTGGAATGGATTATGCTCGTAATTCAAGGTTACACTGTACAAGCAAAAAAGGCATTTTTAAAATATTACTTGCATGTCCCCCTTGGATCTATAGTGACTTAGCCTTTAGTAAATAAACCCCCGCCTCATGTTTTGACATCCTGGAAATCCCACGTTTTCCTAGGTGTGTGTCGACTTTTTGGATCCACTATGTGTGTGTAATAACATATGTACTGTATTGTGTGTGTATATGTGTATATATATATATATATATATATATATATATATATATATATATATATATATATACATATATACAGTACATATGTGTATGTATGTATGTATAGAGAACAAGAGCAAGATTGTGTTCATGGTTTGGGGTTTGTGTTGTTTGACATGTTGTATTTGCATGTCTTATGTTAAATTTATAATTGCTTTCCTTCTTGTTCCCCCCACAGATACTATTGAAGAAGCAATACGATGGCAGGCAGTCCAATAACGCAAAGAGGGGGATTATACGGTTTGTCCGCCACCGGCTGTGGCAACACTTTGAACACCGACCAACAGTGCTGCAGGTGCAGCACTGTTGGTCGGATCTGAAGAGGCGGAGGGAGGATTTTCTCCGCACGGTCAGTTTGAAAATCGCTGGTAAGTCAATATACTCAAAAAGTATTTGCAAATGATCTTCATGTGGAAGTGTGGTATAGTAGCTTTGCAGGTGAATTTGGGGTGGTGAGTTTGAATAAGCTATGTGTTTATTTTCCTGGGTGTGCCAGTTGTAGATATGTTTCTTTATCTCTTGTCCTAGCCACAGCCGGTCGCAGACAACCAGTGGTCATTTTGACCATTTCCCCGGGGGGAGGAGGATTGCCTGCCTGAAAATGTTGTCAGCTGGGGCACACCATCAGCAGCCCCTACAAGTCATTCACGGTAAGCACTATTTGGTCAGCCTGATGTGTTTTGATCTATATCTCTCCATCTTGATGTATTGTAAAAATGTCTCATCTCTTCTGTAGAGGACAGGGAGCAGGAGGAGCAGGAGGATGACGAGGAGCAGGACCAGCAGGAGGAGCAGGTGGCAGATGTCACTAATCAATGTAAGTTGCTTTCACATGATTGTGTTTGTATGTAGGGCCAGTTGGTTTACTGGCCAAACTGTTAGTTTAGGTGGTTTGTTAGGGAGGGATTTGGCATGCCTTCTCAGCATTGATGTCCCCAATCTGGATGGGCAAACGCTTTGGCCTGAGCATGAGTTGTGGCCAAAGATTTGCCTGTTTGGCTGTTCACCAAACAGGGGGTGAGTAAAATAGAAACTTGCAACTGGTTAAAAAAGTTTTTTTGTGTTTCTTTATGTAGCTGATGTTTCTGGTGAAGAGGTGGAGGGGGCAGAGCTGCAGCCGGAGTTGGCCTCCCCACAGGAGAGCTGTAAGTTGGAATGTTAACTTTAGTTTTTTTGTTCCTAAAGTTGGAGAGTGAAAAATCAGGCTCACTTATGCATAGAAACCAATCATCTTCTCACCTCAGTTTGTTCAAATAAGCTTTAGCCCGAAAACCTGGAAGAAGATTGTTTTCAATGCAGAAGTGAGCCTGATTTTGCACTCTCCAGTTTCATTTCATCTCCAATTCTGAGTGGTTGCCAAGTTTGGGGGAAAGAATGCCTTTTTAAATAGATATTTTGTTACCTTATTTTAAGCAAACAGTCCACTCACCATACTTGACTACATTTGCTTGCCCTATTCCTAGGGTATGGCAGATCTCATGTCACCTGGCTTAACTTCCTACATCAAAGAATCAAATGCTCAGCTTACAGACATTGGATTTTTTTGCATCATCATCAAATTTGCCAACACAAAACAATTTTCAGGGAACACAGCTTTGAGAAATCTAGTTAGTGTGTATGGAACACATTGGCAAAGACAAATTCTTCAAGCCTAAAAAATCTCTCCTCTTTTAGTCTGACTTGCTATGACTAGGTGAAGCCCAAATCTCACCCTTCCTGGGAAATGGACATCCTTTCAGCAAGCACACAGCAGATGTCGAGCACCCTCTGTTTGATGTTTCTCTGCCTGTGTAGAGAGGTGTGTGTTTGTTTCTTCTAATTTCCTCACTAATTATAATTCTCTCCACCTGTGATTTTTTGAAGTGAGTTTTATTGCCAACCCCAACCCCCCTTGCCTAATTTTTTGGCAAAGGGATTTCAGGGGTGTTTTGGAGCACAAAGTAGAGGACACAGGCCTGGTGCCAAACATTAGCACATCATCTATGTATTTTTAGGGTTCTAATCTTTGTAAAACCTTAGCTTAGCAGGGGTATATGCAAGGAGGAACAATCTTTCACAATGAGATTCTGAAGAAGCATTCACTTATTCACACAATCTTTGATGTCCAGCTTTCTCCGGGCATGTTTTTTTATGGCTGTCCCTCAATTCTATTTGTACATTACTATATTTAAAATGCCTTTTTGTGAAACATGTATTTAGAGGTCAGGAAATGTCCCAAAAATTCTATTGTGAACACAAAAGAGGTATCCGTTTAATCCACCTTGACATGTGAATGTCAGCAATTTCCTCAACAAACTTCCATGAAGACTACTTTGGCCATTAAATTAACATATTAAGTGAATAGATTGTGTAAGGCTGACAACAACACTGGATCCTTAGATTGTTCATAAATAGCCACAGAGACCCCAATCGGGTTTTTTAGTATCTGCCACAAATGAGACTCAGGATTGAAGGTTTTTTTTTTTTTCTCACAGACCCAACTCTCCAGCAAATCAAGGTGGTGATTAGGTGGCTCCACCAAAGAATTTTATTTTTGGAGGACCTAATGGACTTGCCACCAGCCGACGACCAACCAGTGGAGCTCAATTTTTTTATTTAATATTTTTTGCTTTCTTGTTCTTTATATTTTTCTATAAAGTTTTTTTAAAAATGTTTATATAAAAAATAAAAAATGTTATCCAAACCTTTACTACCTTGTCAAATGTTGTTTCATATTTTGTATTTGAACACACTATGAAACCCTGCAGTTACAAAACACATACATATCTGCCAAAGTCTGATCAAGACTCTGCTAGCTAGGCACAATGGGCAGATTTTTCCCATTCCAGCAGTGCTAAAGATAATCTCAGGTGTTACCTTGAAAGTTGTGTTTTTTCAAGGTTTTAATAGCATTGTTTGCCATGGATTGCAGCTCATACAATATTTATTTTGGGGATTCTTCTTTTTAAAGAAGGAAAACCTGGAAAGGGAATCTGTCTCCTTGTAAACTTGCCATGGATCAAGTTAGCCAAAAATCACAAACAACTTTTTTGGTGTGTGCAAATTTGGGAAGACTCCTCAGTGGTCAAAGGGGGTTTTTTACGAGAGGCAAATCCACTTTGCACTACAAGTACTTGAAAGTAAGTGCAGTCACTGTAGATCTGAGGGGAAGATCTGAAATAAGGAGAAGCTCTGCTGATTTTCTCATCCAATCATGTGCAAGCTAAAATGCTGTTAAATTTCCTTGCATGTCCCCCTCAGATCTACAGTGACTAAACATGAAAGTGCACTTGTAGTGCAAAGTGGATTTGCCTTTAGTTAAATATCCCCCAAAATCAAGTTTGCTCTTAGTGAATGTGGCTTTGGTACACCTGGAAGTAGTTTCCCTTTGTAACAGCTAGGTTGGGGAAAGAGCAGGCAGCAGCCACCAGAGTTAAAAGATGCCTTGTTTATGACTTGCAGCTAGGCCAAAACCTAAAAATGATGTGCACTGTTGCAAACCAGTCAAGGTGACAACTGTGGATGTAGCTAGTCATTATTGTCTATAGTCTGCAGCCATCACTAGTATGTTCCTTCACATTTCAGTGGAATGGTAAGAGTAGGCGGGGCAAGATGGAGTGCAGGAGGCACAAATGGCCACTAATTCTTCATACATGGACTGACTAATGTTGGCCCTTAGATTTGTCTTGACCCCAAATCTGTTAGACTAAAGTCCATGATGTAACTACAAAACTTCCCCTGACATTATAGGATATGGCAAGTCAGCTACTTATATACCAGTTTCAGGGAGATGTTCCTGAATGTCAACACAAATGAACGGACTTGCCCACACACGATCACAACAAAGTCAGACGGATTCGTATGTGATGACGTATGACTGGACTAAAACAAGGAAGTTCATAGCCAGTAGCCAATAGCTGCCCTAGCGTTGGTTTTTGTCCGTCGGACTAGCATACAGACGAGCGGACTTTTCGACCGGACTCAAGTCCGTCGGAAAGATTTGAAACATGAACCAAATCTAAAGTCCGTCAGATTTTCAAAAGAAAAAGTCTGCTGCAGGTCCGATGGAGCCCACACACGGTCGAATTGTCCGCCGGACTCGGTCTGTCAGACCAGTCCGGTCGAAAAGTACACGCGTGTGTAGGCGGCATAAGAGTAAAATTACAAAGTTCCATGGCAGTTGTTTGCCTCTTTCCAACATAATGCATTTGTTAAGATGACTTCCAAAGGGTCAGTTAGCCTACTGTGGTGTTCTGCTCAATGTGTGCATAGCTGCCACAATCTCCTCCTCCCCTCCTGAACACTCCAGCGATGTTTGACTTAGCCCCTATACAAACCATTTGATCTTCTGCAGATTTTTTACTTCATATTAACCCAAAACATGTAGTCTGCTTGATTGCATCCAAATTGAAGCTCTTAAGGATTGTCATCATATGATATTGTTTGGTTAAATCAGAAAAATAAAAAAAAATAAAAAGCAGAAAATCGAATAGTGTGTATGGGGCCTTAATTTACAGAGTCAAATATCTCTTTTTAAGACACAATAAAGGGACGCCTCCTATCCAAACATTACATTTATTGGACAATACCTTAAAACATAATCAAGGCCAAGTAATTTTTTTTTTGTATTTAAATTGTAAGCACACAATTTTTGAGAAACAAAAAAAAAACACATTACATCAATATAAAAAAGGAGTCCTACTGCTGAGGTAGCAGGGGCTGTGTTTTCTGGTCAAGTTGCTGTGGTGGCACGCCCATCTGCTGTTGCGCTGGCATGCCCATCTGCTGCTGCAGCTGGCCCATATGGTGCTGTGGTTGCACGCCCATCTGCTGCTGCGCTGGCACGCCATCTGCTGCTGCAGCTGGCCCATGTGGTGTTGTGGTTGCACGCCTATCTGCTGCTGCAGCTGGCCCATGTGATGCAACTGCTGGATCATCTGCTGCTGTGGTTGTACGGCTATTAGCTGCTGGTAGAGCGGAAGACTGGACAGGGGTTGTGCTGGAGGGGTGGGGAAAGTAGAAGAGGATATTTGTGGCAAGAATGTATTTAAATGTGTGAAAGTGGGCAAACTAGATAGGTTAGTAAAACTTTGCGGGGCAAGGTTGATAGGGAAATTTGAAAGGGGTAAACTAGAGGTCAAATTACAAATAATGGAGGGATTGTAATTTTGGGCTTGAAATGAAGAAAGGATTTGGGAATTAGGACTTTCATGAAGAGGGGTTGTGAGAGTTAAATAAGGGGAGATGTCAGGTTGAGAGTGTCCGGAGGTGTATGTGGCAGAGGGCAAGGAGGTATGTGCAGTTGAGGTAGGAGCAATTTGAGCTGACCTAGGCTGGCCAGGTGGGAGCATATTAGCAATTTGTGAACAGGGAGATGCCGTGTGACGTGAAGTTTGTGCTTGCTGGTTGTAATCCCTAGGGCTAGATTGTGTTTGTGTGTTTGGGTCTGTGGGGGCATGTGAGGAAGTGGGGAGAATAATCAATTGTGAGGGAGGGTCCACCAGGGGTAAATCAGGATCAGCCACACCCTGGCCTTCAGTCTCTGGCCTTTCAACATGCGCATCTTGTTGCAACACAACACTTTTCTCTTCACTGCTACTGCCCCTGCTGTGAGAGCGTCTGGCGATTGTTGCATTTAGTTGCTGTACCGCTAAACGCAGGGCCCGAGTCTCTTCACCACTTCGCCTAAGGACTACAGTCTGATTGTTGATGGCTGTAGTCAGTATTTGAAGTTGTGAATCCTGATTTCGGCCCATACGCTGCAATTCTTCTTTTAATTGCTGGCGGTCATGAGCTTGTTGGCCCAAGTCTTGCTGTAAGAGCTGCAGTTTCTACATAATTCATTTGTGTAGAAGGCCTACCTTGCTCCCATAATCTATCCGCCTGGGCAGCCAACCTTTCACTAACTTCGAGAAGTCGACTTTGGCCAGGTGGCAGGGGTGCTGATCCTGCTGCATCCAATGTAGGCTGGAAAGCAAAACAATAAATTCTATTAGAAAAATAGTGTTTGCATGGCTGAACACACAAACAATAGTCAAAGTGGGTGCCATTTGCCAAAGTACTAGAACAGGTTCATGTTCTCAAGGCTGGGTTATTTAGCACAGGAGACTTCAACATAACATTTTAAATTAACTTTGCAAAAAATAAATTGTTGTTTCCGCATAAATTAAATTAATAAGATGAAGTTAGAATATGTTTGAGTAACATGCCCAACTGCACCAGATTTGACACTATCCAGTTTAACAACATCAACCCCTTAGTTTCCATGACTATGTTAACCCTTAATTTTTTAAAGGAACAAGAACTTAAAAGCATCTTGATTGATCAATTGGCAAGGTATACTTGTGGGAAAGCACAAAAGCTAAAGGTTGTGTGCAAACACTTGTGGCAAAGAAGATTAATTATTTTAACTTACCAGATGTTGAGGCAACTCATTAGGAGCTGCGGAAGGGGACAAAGATGGAGCAGCTGCATTGTCTGGAAAAGGCTGAAAAAAAATGTATGGCATGACACCAAGTACATAGGACTCCTTTTGATGTTCCCCACACATTTTATTACTTACACATACCCCCACATTGGATGCAGGATCATCCCCAACTCCAGCCGCAGGCATGATATTAACCGGATGTGCTGCATTTAAAAAAAAAAGTAAACATCCTCAAAGTATTATTTCATTACCAACTACCTTTTTGGCTATATACAAGAAAAGGAGGGGGTTTTTAGGGACTTTGAGGAAATCATGACCTGGTAAGGTCACCCATTTCCATCCCTAGGGACTTTGTATGAAACCATGACCTGGTAAGGTCATGCGTTTCCATCCCAATCTAAATCACAAAACAAGGGGAATAACTAGGGGGAAGGTTGGGACTTTAAATGAAGCATGTGACAGCAAGAGGATAATAGGATGAACATAGAGGAATTTATTGACATAGTATTCAAGCATACACGTTGTAACCGTAGAGTACATACAGTCAAACAATACATGCATAATTAAATAGGTAAAAGCATATAATTAGATGAAATATAACATACATTGTAATGTTCGTACAATTAATAGATAGATAACAAGGTACAACGTTAGAAAAGTTGAATAATGATGACTCAGGGTACCACATTCACAAATTCCCTAGTGCACCACAAACAATTTGGGTAACATAATTATTAAAACAATAGTGCCTGCTGGACCTAAGGCCTCATTGGACCTGTGGGGGGAGTAAAATAAGATAGAGCTGATGGGGACTGATAGGACAGTAGAGCACGGCAATTTATGGCTCAACGCGTTTTGTGGCTTCCATGCCACTCGTCAGGAGCAAGCACGTGTACATCTAGAAATATATAGGGATAAAATGAGCAAAAGAAAAATAAAAATAAAAAACAAAAAACAAAAATAATGGGGGGGGCGGCGTGGTATACGGCCCCCGCTGCTGATATAAGAATATATACTCACTACGAGACTAGGCACTGATAGATAGGCGGCGGGACCCCACAAGCCATCCAAGTAAGCCCAACCGGGAGCCGAGGCGGGGAGCCCCGCAGGGACGAAAGCAGGCGCCAACCAGGGCAGGCATGGGGACCGAGGCTACCTAAGAAGGTGAAAGATAGTGGGGGTGAGTGAAGACAATGTAGGGGGAGAGGAGAAAGGAAGAAACCCCGCAAACATAAAGTGAGAAGTAGAGGAGAACCAATGGGGACATAGGTAGGGAGGCAACACCGGATGAAGGTAAGGAGTGGGTAAGGCGTGAAGGAACAGTCAAGGACAACCAGTGCAGTGACAGCCAAAGGGGAGTGATGGGTGTACCTGAAAAGGAAGATTGGGGCCCCAGAGGGGGGAGAGTTCCCAAATAGTGTGAGGTCGGGTGTGTGGAGAGCCTCGAATGCCCAGACCGCCCCAGAGAGCGTCCATATTACGCCGTCGCGGGGCCGCCCACCAACGCCATGCCGTGTAGCGGGGGGAGGAGCACCGCAAGTCGGACAGCTGTCCGGCAGAGCGGCACAGATACCTCCCCCATAGCCCACGAGTGTGGATACAGCAACTGCGCATGACGGCGCTAAAGGACGCCGCAAGCACAGTGTGGTGCGTGACGTCGACGCACAATAGACCGGCGTCCATCCCCCCAGAGGAAAACCTGGGGGAGGAAGGAGACCCGCAAGGTGCGTCGCGGCTCCCGGAGGGGGGCAGGACCAGATGGCAAGGCAGTCCCACCAGCACACACCACCAGCGACACAGCCCCATAGGGTTTGGCCTCAATAAGTGTGAGATGACATTAGATATAAAATATAAAAAATATAAAAAATATATGAGAAAATGTAAAAAATGTAAAAAATAAAACGGATAAGAATAAATGAAATTGGTTGGAAGGATAAATTAATAAAAAACAGGGGAGGTATCACAAAGGTCATTAAGGGCAGTATGGATAATGAATTGGGGCTAAATAGAGCAATGGCACATGCTTCCATCCCTATGCATATATACAAGAAAATGAGGGGGTTTTTAGGGACTTTGAGGAAATCATGACCTGGTAAGGTCACCCATTTCCATCCCTAGGGACTTTGTATGAAACCATGACCTGGTAAGGTCATGCGTTTCCATCCCAATCTAAATCACAAAACAAGGGGAATAACTAGGGGGAAGGTTGGGACTTTAAATGAAGCATGTGACAGCAAGAGGATAATAGGATGAACATAGAGGAATTTATTGACATAGTATTCAAGCATACACGTTGTAACCGTAGAGTACATACAGTCAAACAATACATGCATAATTAAATAGGTAAAAGCATATAATTAGATGAAATATAACATACATTGTAATGTTCGTACAATTAATAGATAGATAACAAGGTACAACGTTAGAAAAGTTGAATAATGATGACTCAGGGTACCACATTCACAAATTCCCTAGTGCACCACAAACAATTTGGGTAACATAATTATTAAAACAATAGTGCCTGCTGGACCTAAGGCCTCATTGGACCTGTGGGGGGAGTAAAATAAGATAGAGCTGATGGGGACTGATAGGACAGTAGAACACGGCAATTGATGGCTCAACGCGTTTCGTGGCTTCCATGCCACTCGTCAGGAGCAAGCACGTGTACATCTAGAAATATATAGGGATAAAATGAGAAAAATAAAAATAAAAATAAAAAACAAAAAACAAAAATAATGGGGGGGGGGGCGGCGTGGTATACGGCCCCCGCTGCTGATATAAGAATATATACTCACTACGAGACTAGGCACTGATAGATAGGCGGCGGGACCCCACAAGCCATCCAAGTAAGCCCAACCGGGAGCCGAGGCGGGGAGCCCCGCAGGGACGAAAGCAGGCGCCAACCAGGGCAGGCATGGGGACCGAGGGTACCTAAGAAGGTGAAAGATAGTGGGGGTGAGTGAAGACAATGTAGGGGGAGAGGGGAAAGGAAGAAACCCCGCAAACATAAAGTGAGAAGTAGAGGAGAACCAATGGGGACATAGGTAGGGAGGCAACACCGGATGAAGGTAAGGAGTGGGTAAGGCGTGAAGGAACAGTCAAGGACAACCAGTGCAGTGACAGCCAAAGGGGAGTGATGGGTGTACCTGAAAAGGAAGATTGGGGCCCCAGAGGGGGGAGAGTTCCCAAATAGTGTGAGGTCGGGTGTGTGGAGAGCCTCGAATGCCCAGACCGCCCCGGAGAGCGTCCATATTATGCCGTCGCTGGGCCGCCCACCAACGTCACGCCGTGTAGCGGGGGGAGGAGAACCGCAAGTCGGACAGCTGTCCGGCAGAGCGGCACAGATACCTCCCCCATAGCCCATGAGTGTGGATACAGCAACTGCGCATGACGGCGCTAAAGGACGCCGCAAGCACAGTGTGGTGCGTGACGTCGACGCACAATAGACCGGCGTCCATCCCCCCAGAGGAAAACCTGGGGGAGGAAGGAGACCCGCAAGGTGCGTCGCGGCTCCCGGAGGGGGGCAGGACCAGATGGCAAGGCAGTCCCACCAGCACACACCACCAGCGACACAGCCCCATAGGGTTTGTTTTAATAATTATGTTACCCAAATTGTTTGTGGTGCACTAGGGAATTTGTGAATGTGGTACCCTGAGTCATCATTATTCAACTTTTCTAACGTTGTACCTTGTTATCTATCTATTAATTGTACGAACATTACAATGTATGTTATATTTCATCTAATTATATGCTTTTACCTATTTAATTATGCATGTATTGTTTGACTGTATGTACTCTACGGTTACAACGTGTATGCTTGAATACTATGTCAATAAATTCCTCTATGTTCATCCTATTATCCTCTTGCTGTCACATGCTTCATTTAAAGTCCCAACCTTCCCCCTAGTTATTCCCCTTGTTTTGTGAACCTTTTTGGCTAGTTTTGCCAGGCTAGGTCCAATTCAACTATTTGGCCACATGTTTCAAGTATTCAGAGTAGGGATGAGCCGAACACCCCCCTGTTCGGTTCGCACCAGAACATGCGAACAGGAAAAAAGTTCGCTCGAACACGCGAACACCGTTAAAGTCTATGAGGGCACGAACATTAATATTTAAAAGTGCTAATTTTAAAGGCTTATATGCAAGTTATTGTCATAAAAAGTGTTTGGGGACCTGGGTCCTGCCCCAGGGGACAAGGATCAATGCAAAAAAAAGTTTTAAAAACGGCCGTTTTTTCAGGAGCAGTGATTTTAATAATGCTTAAAGTCAAACAATAAAAGTGTAATATCCCTTTAAATTTCGTACCTGGGGGGTGTCTATAGTATGCCTGTAAAGGGGCGCATGTTTCCTGTGTTTAGAACAGTCTGACAGCAAAATGACATTTCGAAGGAAAAAAAAGCCATTTAAAACTACCCGCGGCTATTGCATTGCCGACAATACACATAGAAGTTCATTGATAAAAACGGCATGGGAATTCCCCACAAGGCAATCCCGAACCAATATTAAAAAAAAAAAATGACGTGGGAGACCCCCTAAATTCCATACCAGGCCCTTCAGGTCTGGTATTGATATTAAGGGGAACCCCGGTCAAAATTTTAAAAAAAATGACGTGGGGTTCCCCCTAAATTCCATACCAGACCCTTCAGGTCTGGTATGGATTTTAAGGGGAACCCCGCGCCAAAAAAAAAAAAAACGGCGTGGGGTCCCCCCAAAAATCCAGACCCTTATCCGAGCATGCAACCTGGCAGGCCGCAGGAAAAGAGGGGGGGACGAGAGTGCGCCCCCCCTCCTGAACCGTACCAGGCCACATGCCCTCCACATTGGGAGGGTGCTTTGGGGTAGCCCCCCAAAACACCTTGTCCCCATGTTGATGAGGACAAGGGCCTCATCCCCACAACCCTGGCCGGTGGTTGTGGGAGTCTGCGGGCGGGGGGCTTATCGGAATCTGGAAGCCCCCTTTAACAAGGGGACCCCCAGATCCCGGCCCCCCCTGTGTGAAATGGTAAGGGGGTACTTACCCCTACCATTTCACTAAAAAACTGTCAAAAATGTTAAAAATGACAAGAGACAGTTTTTGACAATTCCTTTATTTAAATGCTTCTTCTTTCTTCTTTCTTCCTTCATCTTCTTCTGGTTCTTCTGGCTCTTCTGGTTCTTCCTCCGGCATTCTCGTCCAGCATCTCCTCCGTGGCGTCTTCTATCTTCTTCTCCTTGGGCCGCTCCGCACCCATGGCATGAGGGGAGGCTCCCGCTCTTCTCTTCATCTTCTTCTTCATCCTCTCCTCTTCTTTCTTCTTCTCTTCTTCATTTTCTTCTCCGGGCCGCTCCGCATTCATGCTGGCATGAAGGGAGGCTCCCGCTGTGTGACGGCGTCTCTTCGTCTGACGGCTCTTAAATAAAGGGGGGCGGGGCCACCCGGTGACCCCCGCCCCCCTCTGACGCACGGTGACTTGACAGGGACTTCCCTGTGACGTCACGGGGAATGCCACAGGGAAGTCCCGTCATGTCCCGTGCGTCAGAGGGGGCGGGGTCACCGGGTGGCCCCGCCCCCTGTTATTTAAGAGCCGTCAGACGAAGAGACGCCGTCACACAGCGAGAGCCTCCCTTCATGCCAGCATGAATGCGGAGCGGCCCGGAGAAGAAAATGAAGAAGAGAAGAAGAAAGAAGAGGAGAGGATGAAGAAGAAGATGAAGAGAAGAGCGGGAGCCTCCCCTCATGCCATGGGTGCGGAGCGGCCCGAGGAGAAGAAGATAGAAGATGCCGCGGAGGAGATGCTGGACGAGAACGCCGGAGGAAGAACCAGAAGAGCCAGAAGAACCAGAAGAAGATGAAGGAAGAAAGAAGAAAGAAGAAGCATTTAAATAAAGGAATTGTCAAAAACTGTCTCTTGTCATTTTTAACATTTTTGACAGTTTTTTAGTGAAATGGTAGGGGTAAGTACCCCCTTACCATTTCACACAGGGGGGGGGGCTGGGATCTGGGGGTCCCCTTGTTAAAGGGGGCTTCCAGATTACGATAAGCCCCCCGCCCGCAGACCCCCACAACCACCGGCCAGGGTTGTGGGGATGAGGCCCTTGTCTTCATCAACATGGGGACAAGGTGTTTTGGGGGGCTACCCCAAAGCACCCTCCCAATGTTGAGGGCATGTGGCCTGGTACAGTTCAGGAGGGGGGGGCGCACTCTCATCCCCCCCTCTTTTCCTGCGGCCTGCCAGGTTGCGTGCTCGGATAAGGGTCTGGTATGGATTTTTGGGGGGACCCCACGCCGTTTTTCTTTTTTTTTTTGGCGCGGGGTTCCCCTTAAAATCCATACCAGACCTGAAGGGCCTGGTATGGAATTTAGGGGGTCTCCCACGTAATTTTTTTTTTTTTTAATTTTGGTTCGGGGTTGCCCTGTGGGGAATTCCCATGCCGTTTTTATCAATGAACTTCTATGTGTATTGTCGGCAATGCAATAGCCGCAGGTAGTTTTAAATGGCTTTTTTTCCTTTGAAATGTCATTTTGCTGTCAGACTGTTCTAAACACAGGAAACATGCGCCCCTTTACAGGCATACTATAGACACCCCCCAGGTACGAAATTTAAAGGGATATTACACTTTTATTGTTTGACTTTAAGCATTATTAAAATCACTGCTCCTGAAAAAACAGCCGTTTTTAAAACTTTTTTTTGCATTGATCCATGTCCCCTGGGGCAGGACCCAGGTCCCCAAACACTTTTTATGACAATAACTTGCATATGAGCCTTTAAAATGAGCACTTTTGATTTCTCCCATAGACTTTTAAAGGGTGTTCCGCAGCATTCGAATTTGCCGCGAACACCCCAAATCGTTCGCTGTTCGGCGAACTTGCGAACAGCCAATGTTCGAGTCGAACATGAGTTCGACTCGAACTCGAAGCTCACCCCTAATCCAGAGGCTTAAAATGCTAATTTGGGCACTGACAAACTATCACACACACCAGTGTAGTGGTAAAGAGGCCTTTGCCCTCAATATATGTGTGAGTGTGTGCTTTGCAATAGAGGTCTTGCTAGCAGGACAACCAATTGTATAAGCCATGTAGTCTATTCTGGATCTTAAGCAGGAACACCCACCTAACTACCCCCCACCACAAAATGTGTGCAAATGTTCAAAAATATGGTGCGTTGACAGTTAACATTGTGTGGTTGATGTATGTGTGCATGATTGGGCATTTGTTAGCCTACCACAAACCACTATGTTGTTCTTTTAATTATGCCCACACTGTTTTCTGTTCCTGTCCTTTTCCCATAGAAAGATGTTTGTCACTAGGGATGAGCTTCGTGTTCGATTAGAACCCATGATCGACTCGAACATCGGCTGTTCAGTCGTTCGCCGAATTGCGAACGATATGGGCCATTCGCGCCAAATTCGTGTGGCGCGTCACGGCCCATAATTCACTGCGGCATCGCAGTGCATTGCTGGCTGATGATTGGCCAAGCATGCACTATGACCCGCATGCTTGGCAAATCACAGCGCCGCCTGAACAGAGAGCCGTAATTGGCCAAAGCCAAGGAGGCTTTGGCCAATTATGGCTCAGGGGATTTAGTACACGCCCCACACTATATAAGGTCGCTTGCACGGCGGCCCTGTGCAGTGTGTTCCGGTGTGCTGAGAGATAGAGAGAGAGAGAGACAGTGTCATTTCATTTGAGTTAGCTAGATTAGGCAGGACAGTCAGTCAGTTAGCTGCACTTACAGTGTATTGTGTATATATATGCATCCCAGGTGTTGCATATATATATATATACACTGTATTCAGTTTAGCTAGATCCCTTCCTGTTATCTTCCTACTGACAGGCAGGCTCGTCTTGTTACAGTATTTACAGCTACCTGAAGAAAAATACTGGTGTTCTTTTGATCCTATTAGTACCACAGTCAGGCAGCTAGACTATTTACAGTTAGTGCAGTGCGTCCTGCTCACAGTGTTCAGCTAGATCCGTTCCTGTTATCTTCTTACTGACAGGCAGGCTTGTCTTGTTACAGTATTTACAGCTACCTGAAGAAAATTACTGGTGTTCTTTTGATCCTATTAGTACCACAGTCAGGCAGCTAGACTATTTACAGTTAGTGCAGTGTGTCCTGCTCACAGTGTTCAGCTAGATCCGTTCCTGTTATCTTCCTACTGACAGGCAGGCTTGTCTTGTTACAGTATTTACAGCTACCTGAAGAAAATTACTGGTGTTCTTTTGATCCTATTAGTACCACAGTCAGGCAGCTAGACTATTTACAGTTAGTGCAGTGCATCTTGCTCACAGTGTTCAGCTAGATCCGTTCCTGTTATCTTCTTACTGACAGGCAGGCTTGTCTTGTTACAGTATTTACAGCTACCTGAAGAAAATTACTGGTGTTCTTTTGATCCTATTAGTACCACAGTCAGGCAGCTAGACTATTTACAGTTAGTGCAGTGGGTCTTGCTCACAGTGTTCAGCTAGATCCGTTCCTGTTATCTTCCTACTGACAGGCAGGCTTGTCTTGTTACAGTATTTACAGCTACCGGAAGAAAATTACTGGTGTTCTTTTGATCCTATTAGTACCACAGTCAGACAGCTAGACTATTTACAGTTAGTGCAGTGCGTCCTGCTCACAGTGTTAAGCTAGATCCGTTCCTGTTATCTTTTTACTGACAGGCAGGCTTGTCTTGTTACAGTATATAAAGCTACCTGAAGAAAATTGCTGGTGTTCTTTTGATCCTATTAGTACCACAGTCAGGCAGCTAGACTATTTACAGTTAGTGCAGTGCGCCCTGCTCACAGTGTTCAGCTAGATCCGTTCCTGTTTATCTTCTTACTGACAGGTAGACTTGTCTTGTTACAGTATATAAAGCTACCTGAAGAAAATTGCTGGTGTTCTTTTGATCCTATTAGTACCACAGTTCAATCTCTGTATTTGCAGACGATACTAAACTAAGCAGGGCAATAACTTCTCCGCAGGACGTGGAAACCTTGCAAAAAGACCTGAACAAATTAATGGGGTGGGCGACTACATGGCAAATGAGGTTCAATGTAGAAAAATGTAAAATAATGCATTTGGGTGGCAAAAATATGAATGCAATCTATACACTGGGGGGAGAACCTCTGGGGGAATCTAGGATGGAAAAGGACCTGGGGGTCCTAGTAGATGATCGGCTCAGCAATGGCATGCAATGCCAAGCTGCTGCTAACAAAGCAAACAGAATATTGGCATGCATTAAAAGGGGGATCAACTCCAGAGATAAAACGATAATTCACCCGCTCTACAAGACTCTGGTCCGGCCGCACCTAGAGTATGCGGTCCAGTTCTGGGCACCAGTCCTCAGGAAGGATGTACTGGAAATGGAGCGAGTACAAAGAAGGGCAACAAAGCTAATAAAGGGTCTGGAGGATCTTAGTTATAAGGAAAGGTTGCAAGCACTGAACTTATTCTCTCTGGAGAAGAGACGCTTGAGAGGGGATATGATTTCAATTTACAAATACCGGACTGGTGACCCCACAATAGGGTTAAAACTTTTTCGCAGAAGAGAGTTTAACAAGACTCGTGGCCACTCATTAAAATTAGAAGAAAAGAGGTTTAACCTTAAACTACGTAGAGGGTTCTTTACTGTAAGAGTGGCAAGGATGTGGAATTCCCTTCCACAGGCGGTGGTCTCAGCGGGGAGCATTGATAGCTTCAAGAAACTATTAGATAAGCACCTAAATGACCGCAACATACAGGGATATACAATGTAATACTGACACATAATCACACACATAGGTTGGACTTAATGGACTTGTGTCTTTTTTCAGCCTCACCTACTATGTAACTATGTAACACAGTCAGGCAGCTAGACTATTTACAGTTAGTGCAGTGCGTCCTGCTCACAGTGTTCAGCTAGATCCGTTCCTGTTATCTTCTTAGTGACAGGTAGGCTTGTCTTGTTACAGTATTTACAGATACCTGAAGAAAATTACTGGTGTTCTTTTGATCCTATTAGTACCACAGTCAGGCAGCTAGACTATTTACAGTTAGTGCAGTGCGTCCTGCTCACAGTGTTCTGCTAAACCTACAAGTTAGTGGGGTGCGTCCTGCTCACAGTGTTCAGCTAAAGCTACAAGTTAGTGGGGTGCGTCCACCTCACAGTGTTCAGCTAAACCTACAAGCTAGTGGGGTGCGTCCTGCTCACAGTGTTCAGCTAGATCCGTTCCTGTTATCTTCTTACTGACAGGCAGGCTTGTCTTGTTACAGTATTTACAGCTACCTGAAGAAAATTACTGGTGTTCTTTTGATCATATTAGTACCACAGTCAGGCAGCTAGACTATTTACAGTTAGTGCAGTGCGTCCTGCTCACAGTGTTCAGCTAGATCCGTTCCTGTTATCTTTTTACTGACAGGCAGGCTTGTCTTGTTACAGTATATAAAGCTACCTGAAGAAAATTGCTGGTGTTCTTTTGATCCTATTAGTACCACAGTCAGGCAGCTAGACTATTTACAGTTAGTGCAGTGCGTCCTGCTCACAGTGTTCTGCTAAACCTACAAGTTAGTGGAGTGCGTCCTGCTCACAGTGTTCAGCTAAAGCTACAAGCTAGTGGGGTGCGTCCACCTCAGAGTGTTCAGCTAAACCTACAAGCTAGTGGGGTGCGTCCTGCTCACAGTGTTCAGCTAGATCCGTTCCTGTTATCTTCTTACTGACAGGTAGGCTTGTCTTGTTACAGTATTTACAGCTACCTGAAGAAAATTACTGGTGTTCTTTTGATCCTATTAGTACCACAGTCAGGCAGCTAGACTATTTACAGTTAGTGCAGTGCGTCCTGCTCACAGTGTTCAGCTAGATCCATTCCTGTTATCTTTTTACTGACAGGCAGGCTTGTCTTGTTACAGTATATAAAGCTACCTGAAGAAAATTGCTGGTGTTATTTTGATCCTATTAGTACCACAGTCAGGCAGCTAGACTATTTACAGTTAGTGCAGTGCTTCCTGCTCACAGTGTTCAGCTAGATCCGTTCCTGTTTATCTTCTTACTGACAGGTAGGCTTGTCTTGTTACAGTATATAAAGCTACCTGAAGAAAATTGCTGGTGTTCTTTTGATCCTATTAGTACCACAGTCAGGCAGCTAGACTATTTACAGTTAGTGCAGTGCGTCCCGCTCACAGTGTTCAGCTAGATCCGTTCCTGTTATCTTCTTACTGACAGGCAGGCTTGTCTTGTTACAGTATTTACAGCTACCTGAAGAAAATTACTGGTGTTCTTTTGATCCTATTAGTACCACAGTCAGGCAGCTAGACTATTTACAGTTAGTGCAGTGCGTCCTGCTCACAGTGTTCAGCTAGATCCGTTCCTGTTATCTTTTTACTGACAGGCAGGCTTGTCTTGTTACAGTATATAAAGCTACCTGAAGAAAATTGCTGGTGTTATTTTGATCCTATTAGTACCACAGTCAGGCAGCTAGACTATTTACAGTTAGTGCAGTGCTTCCTGCTCACAGTGTTCAGCTAGATCCGTTCCTGTTTATCTTCTTACTGACAGGTAGGCTTGTCTTGTTACAGTATATAAAGCTACCTGAAGAAAATTGCTGGTGTTCTTTTGATCCTATTAGTACCACAGTCAGGCAGCTAGACTATTTACAGTTAGTGCAGTGCGTCCCGCTCACAGTGTTCAGCTAGATCCGTTCCTGTTATCTTCTTACTGACAGGCAGGCTTGTCTTGTTACAGTATTTACAGCTACCTGAAGAAAATTACTGGTGTTCTTTTGATCCTATTAGTACCACAGTCAGGCAGCTATACTATTTACAGTTAGTGCAGTGCGTCCTGCTCACAGTGTTCTGCTAAACCTACAAGTTAGTGGGGTGCGTCGTGCTCACAGTTTTCAGCTAAACCTACAAGTTAGTGGGGTGCGTCCACCTCACAGTGTTCAGCTAAACCTACAAGCTAGTGGGGTGCATCCTGCTCACAGTGTTCAGCTAGATCCGTTCCTGTTATCTTCTTACTGACAGGCAGGCTTGTCTTGTTACAGTAAATACAGCTACCTGAAGAAAATTGCTGGTGTTCTTTTGATCCTATTAGTACCACAGTCAGGCAGCTAGACTATTTACAGTTAGTGCAGTGCGTCCTGCTCACAGTGTTCTGCTAAACCTACAAGTTAGTGGGGTGCGTCCTGCTCACAGTGTTCAGCTAAACCTACAAGTTAGTGAGGTGTGTCCACCTCACAGTGTTCAGCTAAACCTACAAGCTAGTGGGGTGCATCCTGCTCACAGTGTTCAGCTAAACCTACAAGTTAGTGGGGTGCGTCCACCTCACAGTGTTCAGCTAAAGCTACCGGTAGAAGGTTGGTGGTGTTCTCATACTACAGGCAGGCATTTGATTTTGCTAGCTGCAGTATCAGTACATATATATATATATCCCAGCTTAGTGCAGCTACAGGCCATTAGTATGTCTGGAAGGCCAAGAAGGAGAGGCAGACAGTCACAAGCCAATAAGAGAGGGCAAGCAGGCTCTGTGTCTAGTGCTGGTCGTGGAGACGGTGCATCCTCATCAGCACGTGGCCATGGGACACGCTTGGCCTTTTTTTCGGCAGCTGGCCGTGTTGAGCCGCAACATGCGGAAGACTTGGTCAAATGGATGACCAAGCCGTCCTCATCCTCCTCATCCTCCTCATCCTCTCTCACCCATGCCCAGGGTACTTTGTCTGGCAAAGCAGCGGCCTCTTCCCTCGGCTCAATGTCATCAGTGACTCCTTCCCTAGCCCCACCATGTCCTCCTGAGGAGTCCCTCGAACTGTTTGACCACAGTGTTGGGTACATGCTCCAGGAGGATGCCCAGTGTTTGGAAGGCTCTGATGATGATACTGAACTTGATGAAGGCAGTAACATGAGCACGGACAGAGGGGGTGCCCAAGAAGGACAGCAATCTGGCAGTCATGCTCCCCCTGCTGCAGCATACTGCCAGGTTTGCTCCAGTGATGAGGAGGGAGGGGATGATGAGGTCACTGACTCAACATGGGTGCCTGATAGGAGAGAGGAGGAGGAGGAGGAGGAGGCGGCACATAACCAACGAGGCAGGATGCCCTCCTGGGGCCAGCCTAAGGGCAGCACATTGACTGCATCACAACCCAAGGCTCCACATGTGCAGGGCGCTGCAGTCTCTGCGCGTTATTCAAAAAGTTCTTTGGTGTGGGCCTTTTTTGAGTTGAGTGCATCAGATCGCACTGCTGCTATTTGCAACATATGTCTCAAGCGTATCTCGAGTGGCCAAAACATCTCCCGCTTGGGTACCACATGCTTGACCAGACATATGTTGACCTGCCATGCAGTTCGTTGGCAAGCGTATCTAAAAGACCCACACCAAAGAACAATGCTCCTCATCAGCTGAGATTTCCAACCCCACTAGACCTTCAGTCCTCTCTGAGACCTGCACTGAGAGGAATGAAGGTGTAGAATTAGGTGTGTCACAGCCAAGTACTTGTGGGCAATCTGCTTTTGGTACACCGACGTCAGATTGTACCAGGCAAATTTCCCTGCCCCAGCTGCTGCACCGCCAAAAGAAGTTTGCTCCCAGCCATCCACATGAATGCTAGCTTGGCAAAATTGCTAGCACTTCAACTGCTGCCTTTTCAGTTGGTAGACTCTGCCCCCTTCCGTGAGTTTGTGGAATGTGCGGTTCCTCAGTGGCAGGTACCCAAACGCCACTTTTTCTCACGGAAGGCGATTCCGGCTCTCTACCGGCATGTGTAAGGCAATGTCCATGCCTCGCTGGACAGGGCGGTCAGCGGTAAGGTGCATATTACCGCTGACTCATGGTCCAGCAGGCATGGACAGGGACGTTACCTAAGTTTCACGGCGCATTGGGTGACTCTGCTGGCAGCTGGGAAGGATGCAGGACAAGGTGCAGTAGTGTTGGAGGTTGTTCCGCCACCACGCCTCCAAAATGCTAATGATTGTGACACACCTCTCTCCTCCACCCCCTCCTCTTCTTCTTCCTCCATGGCCTCTTCCTGTGCTTTGTCCTCGGAACCAGCGGTGCTCCGTAGCTGTTCAAGGGGCTACGCAAGTACGCAGGCCAAAAGATGCCATGCGGTGATTGAGCTGGTGTGCTTGGGGGACAGGAGCCACACTGGGGCAGAGGTTCTGTCAGCTCTGCAGGGGCAGGTTCAGAGGTGGTTGAAGCCACGCCAACTTAAGGCAGGAATGGTGGTTTGCGACAATGGCACCAACCTCCTCTCTGCCCTCTGACAGGGACAAATGACCCATGTGCCCTGTTTGGCTCACGTCCTTAACTTGGTGGTGCAGCGGTTCTTGGGCAGGTACCCGGGCTTACAGGATGTCCTGAGGCAGGCCAGGAAAGTCTGTGTGCATTTCCGCCGGTCATATAATGCCAGTGCTCGGCTGACGGACCTCCAAAAGGAGTTTAACCTGCCCAAGAACCGAATAATCTGTGACATGCCCACCAGGTGGAACTCAACGTTGGCCATGCTGCAGCGGCTGCACACGCAGCAGAGGGCCATCAATGAGTACCTGTGCGACTATGGCACCAGGACAGGGTCAGCGGAGCTTGTTTTTTTTTTCCCATGCCAGTGGGCCATGATCAGGGATGCATGCACTGTCCTGTCACCATTTGAGGAGGTCACGAGGATGGTGAGCAGTGACAGTGCATGCATCATTGACACTGTCCCCCTTGTCCACCTGTTGGAGCACACACTGCGTGGAATAATGGACAGGGCACTTGAGGCAGAACAGAGGCAGGAAGAGGAGGACTTCCTTAGCTCTCAAGGCCCCCTTTATCCAGACAGTGTTCCTGCGTGCCCGCCAATCACACAGGAAGAGGAGAAGGAGGAGGAGGAGGAGGAAGATTGTGTCAGTATGGAGGTGGAGCCTGGCACTCAGCATCAGCAGCAGTCTTTAAGGGATCAGTCCCAAGAAACACATGGACTTGTATGTGGCTGGGAGGAGGTGGCTGCGGACCATGTCGTCCTTAGTGACCCAGAGGACTCCGGACCGAATGCCTCAGCAAACCTACGCTGCATGGCCTCCCTGATCCTGCAAAGCCTGCGTAAGGATCCTCGTATTAGTGGTATCAAGGAGAAGGACCAATACTGGCTGGCAACCCTCCTTGATTCACGTTACAAGGGTAAGGTTGCGGACCTTATCTTGCCATCGCAGAGGGAGCAGAGGATGAAACATCTTCGGGAGGCCTTGCAGAAAGGTCTGTGCAACGCGTTCCCAGAGACTGGGAGGTTACAAACTCCTGTTTCTGGACAACGTGTTGCTGAGGCTTCGGTCAGTCAAAGAAGGAGCGGTGGAGAAGGTGGCCGTCTGACCGATGCGTTCAGACAATATTTTGGTCCGCAGACCCAAGGTATGATCGGTTCCAGCAACCATCGCCAGTGTCTGTTTTACATGGTGCAGGAATACCTAGGGGCAAGATCAGACTTGGACACCTTTCCCACCGAAAATCCTCTGGGTTACTGGGTCTTGAGGATGGATCACTGGCCAGAGCTTGCACAGTATGCAATTGAGCTACTGGCCTGTCCTGCATCCAGCGTTCTTTCGGAACGCACATTCAGTGCTGCTGGAGGCGTGGTAACCGATCACAGGGTGCATCTGTCCACCGACTCGGTCGATTGACTGACCTTCATAAAAATGAATCAGTCTTGGATCACCACCAGCTACCAAGCACCTGATGCTGATGTAACCGAATAATTTTTTTTGAAATCTCAGATCCCTTCAAAGACTGCCTATGCTGATGCTGAGTGACTATCCCTGAGTAATTATCCTCTTCCTCCTCAATCATCACGCTGATAGCTTGTAAGAACATTTTTGGTTCTGGGCGCCACCACCAGTGCCTAAGGCACAATTTTTCAGCCCCTGTTTAACAGGGGCGTGTAATTACAGTTTTTGATGCAATACTTTGCAGCAGGGCTCGTTCCTGCGTTCCAACTAGAGTGTCTGTGAGGGGTTGCAGTGTTGTGGCACCAGCACCAGTGCCTAAGGCCTAATTTTTCAGCTCCTGTTAAACAGGGGCATGTAATTACAATTCTTGATCTAATATTTCACAGCAGGGCCCTGTGAGGGCTTACAGTGTTGTGCCCACAACAACACCTAAGGCCCAAATTTCTGCTGAGTATATAGGGCAGGACCCTACTTTCAAACATCTAACTTACAAACGACTCCTACTTGCAAACGGAAGGAGACAACAGGAAGTGAAATGAAATCTACCCCTAGGAAGGGAAATTCTCTCCTGTAAGAGTTAATATGGGAAAAACATTTCTCCTTTCCACTGATGCTTTCCAATCCTTGTTCCACAAAAAAACCCAAATTTTCAAAAAACATTTTTCATTGGGACAAAAAGTGAGGTGAAATCTTCTGAAGAGGAGGAAAGACAGCAAAACAAATGTCACAGGGGTGATAACCCCTCCCTATGTTTTCCAAAAAGCTTAAAAAATATTTTTTGGCTTTAGCTAAACACGTTAAAAATGTACCCGTTCAAAATTACAAACAGATTCTACTTAACAACAAACCTACAGTCCCTGTCTTGTTTGCACCGCCTGTATACTGCTGTTCAGAGTATATAGGGCCTGGTGGCCCCACACCTTTCCTTATTTTAATTTGGGTGCGGGGTTCCCCTTAATATCCATACAAGACCCAAAGGGCCTGGTAATGGACTGGGGGGTACCCATGCCGTTACATTAAACCTGCAAGCAGTTTTAAATGAGATTTTTTCCTTTAAAAATGACATTTGGTGCAGGGACTGTTCTAAACACGGGAAACACGCGTCACTTTATAGGCATACTATAGACACCCCCCAGGTGCGATATTTAAAGGAATATTTCACTTTTTTTTTTTACTTTAAGCATCATTAAAATCACTGCTCCCGAAAAAACGTCCGTTTTTAAAAGTTTTTTTTGCATTGATACATGTCCCCTGGGGTAGGACCCGGGTCCCCAAACCCTTTTTAGGACAATACCATGCAAATTAGCCTTTAAAATGAGCACTTTTGATTTCGAACGTTCGAGTCCCATAGACGTCAATGGGGTTCTAACGTTCTAAACTTTCGGTCCGTTCGCAGGTTCTGGTGCGAACCGAACCGGGGGGTGTTCGGCTCATCCCTATTTGTCACTAATGTAGCCAGCTTAAAAACATCCTACCTAGATATTCCTCCTGGCTTCTCTGCAGTGGGATGGTGCTTTGCGCTGCTGCCTCCTCCTCCTCCTGCTGGTGTGTTGCTGTGAAGATATATATTTTTGCATACAATTTTAGTTTCCTCTTACTATTGTATTTTTGGCAAAGAAACAAAGCAGAGCTCATTTGATTACTTACCAGGAGGAACCTGAAATTCAACATCAGCACATGTGTGGGCCTCTTCACCATGTTGCTGCTGGGCAGAGGGGCTAGCAGGACACAGGACTTGCTGAAGGGGCTACAATTCAAGCACATAAAATTTAGAGAAATTCATCACATTTCCTCATCAAGACACACTTTGCATAAAGCATTAAACATGAACAAGCAACCTCCCTCCCATGCAAAATGGTACATGTCATTTTTAATTACCATGCTGGATAGCATCAGTGTCATCCCGAGAATCCACACCAAGGACAGTATCCAGGCTGATGATAGCCAGCAATTGCCGTTGATAGTCTTTCAGTTGGCTCAGGTGAGATAGAGCCACACCCTGCCTGGTCACATACCCATCGCGAGCCCACCTGCCCAGCAACTTCTTGGTACGTCCCACCAGGGCATTTATATGCTTTTGTACTTTATCTGCAGTATGGCGAGCACGGCCTCCCACTACACTTACTGCCACAGCAATCTCCTCCCACAGGCGGTCTCTTTGAGGAGTTCCTGCACGGGAGGTGCCCAGGCACCGGATTTCAGAGTGTTTTTCCAAATATTTTGCCACCAGGACCTGGTTTTCCTCCTCTGAGAACTGTGGCAAACGCACTCACAGTCTTGCTGCCTGCCTGGATGAACCCTCCCCTGGTGACTCCAGGCTCGGGGACATCCGTGAGGCTGGAAGTGTCTGGCGTCCTCGGGAGGAAGATTGACCCCTCCCGCCTACAGCCGCACCACGGCCAGATAACCTTGAACCCCTGGGCCTTCTGGTGGGGGCCATGGAAAAACCCAAAAAGGAGGCAGAAGGTGTGGATAGTGGTAAGCAGCAGCAGCAGAGGCAGGTAAGAACACAGCAGTAGGCAAGTCTTGTGGGGGTGTATTTAAGCAAGAAGCAAAATGAGTGTATCTGAAAAGAGAAAAAAAGAAAGGAAACATGGTTATAAAGAAAGGGAGTCCCCAACACAACGTGCCAGCTTTGAGAGGCAATCAGGAAATATTCACTTTGGGCATAAAATGAAGCTGGCAAGCAAGGCAAAGGCCACAATCTGGTGTTCCACCTGAGACAAAGGAGATTCTGCAAAGAAAAATTAAAATATAAAGAGGGCAACAATGGATTCCTGCAAATTCAACCTGCCACCAACCTGCCACCAAGGGGGTACAGGGGGGGGGTGCAGGGGGGGGTGCAGGGGATGCCATGTCTCCCAAAAATACCAAAAGTTTTAGAGCAGAGGGGACCCATGGGGATGCTAAAGGGATGTCAGAGAAGATATTATTTTAAGAGACTATGCTATGCATACAGCTCCAAGCCAAATGTAAATGAACACCACAGGGAATAATTGAGTAAGGGTGTAATAGAGGGAGCAGATAATGCTGGCTACCCCATAGTGTAATCAAGTTCCTAAACTCCATGGAACCTTCCCCCTCAGCTGCTGCAAAAAGCATGAAAATACAGGTTTGAGAATCAACATGCACTTGAGCAGCCCCTGCAGAGCCCAAATGATGCAGGAACCATTTGAATGTATGAAACAATTACCCAGCAGCACATTACAATGCATGTGCGGCTGATCCCCCAAAAACCACCCTGTTGCAAAAAATCTACCAAGATGGAAGTAAAAGCTGTAAAGGATTGTCTCTGGGCTGCCCTCAAGGAAAGAACAAACATGTCTGTCTAACTCACATTTAAACTCTAATATAATAATTCTTCGTCCGGCCATACATTATACAATTTTCCTACAATTTTTGGTACAATTTACTTAAGATTTACCTTTAACTATGTAGTGCAAGGGCCTTCCTGCATACAATTGAAAGTGTTGTTTAGTTTGACCTCATATTATATGGTTTTGGTAAGGCCCCTTTCACACTGGGGCAGGAGGTGCGTTGGTGATAAAGCGCTGCTATTTTTAGGGGTTTACTGTTGTATTTGCGGCACTATTTGGCCGCTAGCGGGGCAGTTTGAACCCCCGCTAGTGGCTGAGAAAGGTTAAAAAACCACTGTGTCACTTTGCAAGTGGTATAGCTGCGGTGACCCATTGATTTCTATGGGCAGGAGCGATATACACACCGCTCATTCACCGCTCCAAAGATGCTGCTAGCAGGACTTTTATTACCGTCCTGCTAGCACAACGCTCCAGTGTGAAAGACCTCAGGGGTTTCAGACTGGAGACACAGCAGCAGCTGGTTCAGGTTGGTTTGCAGGTGCTATTTTCTGCCCAATAGCACCTGCAAAAAGACCCAGTGTGAAAGGGGTCTAAATCTGCAGACAAAAATCTGACACAAATCTAATAGTGTGTAGGACCAGCAGGTCTGTAGATCTGTTGAGGCAAAGAGAATTTCTGGACAACCCAAAGCCACATGGCTACTAGGGATGAGCCCAACACCCCCTGTTCGGTTTGCACCAAAACATGCGAACAGGCAAAAAATTTCTTCGAACACGCAAACACCGGTAGCCTCCCTGGCGGTTTTCCCGAGTGTGGCTCAGGGTTAAAAAATTCAGGACCATTAGCGGTAACCCCGAGCCACACTCAGGATTACTTCGCAGGATCCTGGTGTGGCTTTACTTACCTTGTCCCCGGGATCCTGTGATGTCCCCCGCAGTGTCCGTGGGCTCTGTCCTCCTCCGAAGCCTCTCCTTGCCAGGCTCCGTTCCCTGCGAGCGTCGCGAGGCACGGGGGCCGAGCCTGGCGGCAAATTCAAAAAATTGTAAAAATAATAACACATACAGTACTGTAATCTTACAGATTACAGTACTGTATGAAATGATTTCACATCCCTTTTGTCCCCAGTGCTTTGGGATGTCCCCATGCCCTGCATGCAGTTTTTTTTCCAAATAACGTTTTTTATTATTATTTCGTTTTTGCAATACATTATGCATTAACAAATGGTGAATGTAACAGTAGTACATAAGTGCAAATTTTCTGTATAGAGTGCTGACATTCAATTGCTATGTTCCAATTTTTAAGCTTATAACTTTAACGTGGTTGCGGAATCACAACCTAGTTCTCTGCAACTTATTGAAATCGCAGATGCACATGGTATAGAAAAGTAGAAGGGGATAGTAGGGAAAGAGGAAAGTAGAAGGGGGGGTATAGTAGGTATATCAACGGTGGTGTTACCTGATCATGGTGGGTCCTCCCGGAGGTGCCATAGCTCCCAGACCCTGTTATGTGCCTCCAGTCTATCCTGTAGTCTGGCCGTCATCTTCTCCATCACCTCTATATCCTTTATTCTAGCATATAGATCCTCAGCAGAGGGGGGGGGGGGCGTTTCGAGTGTAGTGCTATGAGGCATCTTGCCGCCGTTAGTATGTGGCGTACTAGTTTTTTGTATGGGGTGGGAAGTTTAAGTGGCGATAGGCCTAATAAGAAGAATTTTGGGGACGCCTGGATTTGCGTGTCTAGGAGGCGAGCCAGTAGTTGTTCGACTGTGGACCAATAGGGAGTTAACAGTGGACAGCTCCAATATATATGTATGAAGGTGCCCCTTGCTCCCTGGCATCTCCAGCATCTATCGGAACTATTGGGGAAGATGGCATGGAGAACCTCTGGGGTCATGTACCACAACAGAAGGATTTTATATGAGTTTTCTTTGTATAAGGAACACAGTGAACTCTTTGCTGTCTGATTCCATATGATCTGCCATTGTGAAGTAGGGAGTTCCTCACCGAGGATCCTCTCCCATTTGGTCATGTATAGGTGTTTACCCTGGCCATCCTTAGAGAAGACGTTCAGGATCTTATATATGCTCGATATAAGCCCCCTCTGGGTATTACCTGCCAATATAGTAGTTTCAAACGGTGATGGTGGTGAGAATTGTAGGGTGGGAGTTATGGTGAGTGCATAATGCCGAATTTGCAAATATCCGTAAAATGCCTGTCTAGGGAGATCATGTTTGTTTTGTAGCTCGGCAAACGGCAGTAGTTTCCTAGTCCTAGGGTCCACCAGGTCCCCAAAGTGGAATAGATTCCGGGACGTCCAGGGATGTGACATTTGGTGGGTTAGGCTATCTGGCACTTTGGGGTTACAGATGAAAGAGGTCAGAAGCGATTTATCTGATGGAAGATCGTGTTTAGAGGCTAGGGTACGCCACGTCCGTCTCAAAAGGGACATGGGGCCCAGCATACGTTCAGGGGCTACATCCGCATTCGCACTCCACAACAGGCTATTTGGATGTATGGGAGCAAGCCATAATTTTTCAATTTCTGTCCACTTGTTATAAGATTTGTGGGTATACCATGAGGCTATTGCTCGCAATTGCGCTGCGTAATAATATTTGGTAATATTAGGGAATGCTAGTCCTCCCTCATTGCGCGATGCCATCAACACCGATCCCGGAGCTCTGTGTCTTTTGTAATTCCATGTATAATGTAGTAGGTCGGATTGGAGTTTTTTCAGTTGGGATATTGGAATTGGTATGGGTAGTGTTTGGAAGAGGTATAGAAGCCTCGGGAGGATATTCATTTTTATTGAAGCTATTCGGCCTAGTAGTGAGATGTGGTGCTTTTTCCATTGAGTCAGTGAGGATCTTATGGATCGGAACAGTGGTGGAAAGTTTTCTTGGTAGAGCGTATTAAAGTTAGGCGTAATACATGTACCTAGATATTTCAGGGAGGTTGTCTTCCATGTGAATGGGAAATTTGATTTTAAAAGTGAGACCTCCGTGGGAGGGATATTGATGGGAAGGGCCTCCGATTTTGATGCGTTTATCTTATACCCTGAAAGAGCACGGAAGCGATCTAGTTCTGTTTGCAATATCGGGAGGGTAGTGTGAGGTTGAGTTAGTGTGAGTATGATATCGTCCGCAAAAAGGGAGATCTTAAACTCCCTTCCTCTAACCGATATTCCCCGTATGTCCGGGTTGTGCCTAATGGATGCTGCAAGGGGTTCAACGCATAGTGCAAATAGCAAGGGGGAAAGCGGACACCCCTGCCTGGTCCCATTTGCTACTGAAAATACCGGGGATAGTGCAAAGGGAGTTCTGACTTGGGAAGACGGGCAGGTGTACAAATGTCTGATGGCTTGTAAGAAGGGGCCCCGAAATCCCATGTATTTTAAGGTGGCAAAAAGAAACGGCCATCCCAGGCGATCAAACGCTTTTTCTGCGTCTAAGCTTAGTAGGAGGGCTGCTTGGTGTTCTCTATTCGCCACCTCCACTAGATCTATAACCTTTCTGGTATTGTCGCCGGCCTGTCGGAGTGGGACGAACCCCACCTGGTCTTTATGGACCAAGGAGGGGAGAATCTGGTTCAGGCGGTTGGAGAGTAGTTTGGTGAAAATCTTAAGGTCGGAGTTCAGTAATGCAATGGGTCTGTAACTTGCGCAAAGGGAAGGGTCTTTGTCTGGTTTAGGAATTAAAGTTATGAACGAGCGTTGCATGTCTGGGGGTATGGTGGCATCGTGAAGAAAGGTGTGGAAGACCTTGCGCATATGCGGGAGCAGTATGGGAAGAAACGTCTTGTAGTATTCGTATGGGAATCCGTCTGGTCCCGGGGCTTTATGAGATGGTAGGGATTTAATGGTCATCTCTATTTCCTCATCTGTAATCTGTGTGTTTAGTGTCAACAGGTCAGAGGGTGTTAAGCGGGGAATTCCACTGCGTTCCAAGTATGTTCGTATTTTGTGGGATAAGTCTGGCGAAGGGGGATTACTAGGTATATCTGGGTTATTGTATAAGTGTTTATAAAAGTCTGCAAAGACATGAGCGATCTCTTTAGGATGAGAGACTATGTGCCCCAATGTGTTTTTAATCTGATGTGGTGTCTGCATGTGGAATTTGTCACGTAATTTGTTAGCTAAGAGGGAGTGTGCTTTGTTTCCCTTGTCGTAGAATACTTGCTTCAGTCTTATCAGTGCTTTTTCTACCTGGCCTAGGGCAAATTCTTTTAAAATTGAGCGAAGTCTGACAACCTTCCGAAGGATGGGTATGGAGGGGGTAACTTGAAGTTTACGTTCGGCCAACCTAAGATCCTGTTCAGTTTTAGTCTTTGTAGCTAGGGAGTCTTTTTTCATAGCGGAGGATAAGGCTATACACTTACCGCGTAGGACCGCCTTATGGGCTTCCCAGAGGGTGGTTGGCGATATATCCGGGGTATTATTTTCTATGAAGTAATGTTTTAGGGTGGTATGTAGTTCAGCTTGGGAGGGGAGATGTTGGAGAAGAAATGTGTTGAGCCTCCAGTTATAGGATTTACGGGTGGGATTATCTAGTTCTAGTTCTAGTAGGATAGGGGCATGGTCTGACCATGAGATAGGGAGTATTTGGGCTGTTCGTGTAAGTTTAAGTGTATGATTGTTAACAAAGAAGTAGTCTATGCGGGAGTGTGTACGGTGGGGGGCGGAGTAAAATGTAAACTGCCGATCACCTGGGTGAAGGACCCTCCAGGCATCAAAGAGCGCATAACGTCTGGAGATTTGTCTAAACAGTCTAGAGTCCCGGAGGACACCTGGTGGAGATACCCGGGGGCCCACCACCTGACGATCGACAGTTGCTGATTGAGTGAGATTAAAATCTCCCCCCACCACCAAAACCCCAGGGTCTGATTTGAAGATGCGTGTGTATACTTTAGAAAGAAAATTATATTGTTTGGTGTTAGGTGCGTATAAAGCACACAACGTGATAGGTTGTGTATGCCAGTGTCCGTGTAGAATAACAAAGTGGCCCCCTGGATCAGAGTAATGGTTCGCGCATGTGAAGGGGATACCCTTTTTGAGTAGTATGGCCACTCCTGCTTTTTTTTGAGTGCTAGATGAGAGATACACCTGTGGAAAATATCTGGAAGCGAATGCGAACGAGCCCTCTTTATTAAAATGTGTCTCCTGTACTAGTATAATATCAGCTCCTGATTGTCTGAACTCCCGCAGCGCCAGATGCCTTTTTCTGTTGGAGTTCAGGCCATGGACATTTAAGGATAGTAACTTTGCCATCTATTTACGTGTGGACAGGTGTATGTTTGCTTACCCAGTGATGATGCACCAGGGCCTGAGGTCAAAAACCCGGGGCCGGCACCCTCCGGGAGGAGACCAGGACCATTCACCCGCACCGCTGCATGAACTTGATTCCTACAAAGAGGGGGAGAGAGGAAAAAAAGTTGGGGAGGGAAAAGATGGTTAAGTAATACCAAGTGAAAACAAAACGCACATATTGTCAAACTGTAAATGGCCAACAGGCCTAGGTTACACGGAGTTCCCGGTGTCCGTCCGCCGCCACCCCGATTGGGGTGGCAGGGGGGGGCCACCAGGGGGTCCGCAGCCAATAAGGTGGTATAAACCATTTGTGTAAATCCCCTGAACTAGAAATCGGGGGTGGGGAGGGGGGGGCGGGAAGTGAACGGTAGAGTATCTACTCTTTCGGAGCCTGATCCTAGCAAGCCCTTAGTAGCAGTGTGAGCTGTGGCTTAGGGGCAATTTGGGGGGTACTGAACTAGTATGTCTGATCAACTTTTGAGTCCCGAGCAGGAAAAGTCATCATGACGATGTAAGCATATCTTGTAAGAAGGAGTGTGGACTATATTAGGACAATGATACTGATCAGTTCCTATGTTTGGCAGGTTTGCGGGGCGCTTCTGGGTTTCGGGGCCGGTGAGAGGAGGGTACTTTCTGCCAGACTGTAGGTGGTGACGGGGGGATAGCCACTAGGTCCCATTCTGGTAGCTGTGGGGGTTGAATCTCCAGGGTGTTGCAGAAGACACGGAGGTCTTCCGGGTATCTCAAGACCGCAGAAGTTCCTTGTTGTTTTGCAGTGAGAATGAAGGGGAAGCCCCATCTGTAAGGAATTGCTTTGGATTGCAGTATTTGCAATAAGGGTTGTAGTAGTCTGCGCTTTTGCAGAGTGATCCAGGACAGATCAGGGTACAGCTGAATTTGGGTTCCTTCGAAGAGGATTTTACGTGCGATACGAGCTTGTTTCATGATGGACTCTTTAAGAGGATAGGAGGTGATTCTGCATATAACATCTCTCGGTTTCGATGCAGGTCCTTTGGGTCGCAGGGCCCGGTGAGCTCTGTCCATTTCTATGTGTTTCGCAGGGGGTTCGCCCAGTAAATTGTTAAAGATGGATTGCAGGGTGATTTGTAAGTCTTCGTTGCCTTCTGGTTCTGGGATCCCTCTCACTCGGATATTGTTGCGGCGCCCCCTATTGTCCAAGTCCTCCATGTGTCTTTGCATGTCTCTGAGGAGAGAGCGGTGTTCCGCTCCTTGCAACTGTGTTCTGTGGATTGCTATTTTAGTTTCTTGGATCTCTTCTTCCGCCATTTCCACTCTATCCGCTAAATGTTTGAGTCCCGTTTGAAGAACCTGGATTTCTGTGCGACATGTTGACTTTACATCCTCTATGAGTTGTTTAAAGTCCTCTTTGGTGGGCATCGCCTGGAAATATGTGTGCCATGGAGATGGCATTTGTTGGTCTTGTCTAGGGCCCAGATGATGGCTCAGCGAGGCTGGGGCTGGGGGTGGAGAGCGTGGGCTAAGCGAACCCGCTTCAGATGATCTGTGTGATCCGGGTGCTGGGGTTTCCCACGGCTCAGACCACATCAAGGCCTGTGGTAGCTGGGGGGGTCTCTCTGGATGGGAGTCCGTAGAGGAGCATGGAGGGGTGCTGGTTTTTTGCGCATACGTAGGGTTAATGGAAGGCAGCCGTTTAGAGACGCTAGTGTCCCTGGATCTGGAGAGTCTTTGCGTCTTAGGTGGGGGGGAGGATGTCATGGCCCACAGTGTCCCATCTTCCTCTCCTTGCACATGATGCAGCTCCACTGGGGGATGAGCAGGGCCTGGTAATGGAGGGAAGTCCTGGGATAGGACCGAGGGTGTCGGGGACAGAGATGGCTGTTCCTGGAGGTAGGGGTCTGAGGCCGCCCTCAGCAGCCTCGGAAATGCCGCCGAGCACTGGGTGTAGTGCTGTGAGGGGATGGGCGGCTCGGATGGCTGCGGCGCACGTGTCTGCCAGGCCTGGGGATCGGGGAGGGTGGATGGACTCACCGCTCCTGTGTGTGTGGCTGAGGGTGCCTGACCTGTTGCCGCTGGAGAGGGATCCGCAAGGCATCGCTGCTGTGTGAGCTGTGGCGGCTGGTCCCGTGGAGACGTCTGTCCTCCATGTGCCTGTGTGATCGGCGCCATCTTGTCTCCTCCGGCCGGAGATCCTTCTGAGTGTAGAAAGAAGGTACGGAGGTCTGCGGAGGTCCCCGGAGGGGGTTGGGATGTGCCCCTGTGTTTTGAGGATCGGGTGGTCCGCGATCTGCCCATGTGGGAGTTGTTGTTTGTCCCCCAAATTGCCTATATTGTTGCGGGCTGTTGGAGCTAAGGGATCAAGCGTCCATCGAGGTCAGCTTCCGGTCACGCCCCCCCTGCATGCAGTTTTATGTTATATATACTGTTCTTTCTGCCTGGAAACTGGAGATTGTCCATAGCAACCAAAAAGTGTCCCTTTACGTCAAAAGTGGCTTTAGACCAGCTAGAAAATAGCGATAGTAAATTAGAACACTTGCAGAATTGAGAGATAGTGAATCGTGGGGAAATTTATTTTATTATTATTATTTTTATTTTTTTTTAATTATTTATTTTTATTTATTATATTATAATTTATGTTTTTGTGTTTCAAACTTTATCATACCCGGGATATCTACTAGACTCTTGTTTGGACAGATTTAAGTGTGTTATTGTTAAGAATTACAGACCTACAATATAAAACGCCAAATTTCCATGCAAAATAATTGTACCACTTTCAGCACCTAAAATCCGAAATAATCATACCGCCAGGGAGGTTAAAGTCTATGGGACACGAACATAAATAATTAAATGTGCTAATTTTAAAGGCTTATATGCAAGTTATTGTCATAGAAAGAGTTTGGGGACCTGGGTCCTGCCCCAGGGGACATGGATCAATGCCAAAAAAAGTATTAAAAACGGCCGTTTTTTGGGAGCAGTGATTTTAATAATGCTTAAAGTGAAACAATAAAAGTTTAATATCCCTTTAAATTTCGTACCTGGGTGGTGTCTATAGTATGCCTGGAAAGGGGCGCATGTTTCCCGTGTTTAGAACAGTCTGACAGCAAAATGACATTTTAAAGGAAAAAAAGTCATTTAAAAGTACTCGCGGCTATTAATGAATTGCCGGTCCGACAATACACATAAAAGTTCATTGATAAAAACAGCATGGGAATTCGCCACAGGGGAACCCTGAACCAAAATTTAAAAAAAAAAATGACGTGGGGGGGTCCCCCTAAATTCCAAACCAGGCCCTTCAGGTCTGGTATGGATATTAAGGGGAACCCCGGCCAAAATTTTAAAAAAAAATGGCGTGGGGTCCCCCTCAAAATCTATACCAGACCCTTCAGGCCTGGTATGGATTTTAAGGGGAACCCCACGCCAAAAGTAAAAATCAAAATGGCATGGGGTCCCCCCAAAAATCCATACCAGACCCTTATCCGAGCACGCAACCTGGCAGGCCACAGGAAAAGAGGGGGGGACAAGAGAGCGCCCCCCCTCCTGAACCGTACCAGGCCACATGCCCTCAACTTTGGGAGGGTGCTTTGGGGTAGCCCCCAAAACATCCTGTCCCCATGTTGATGAGGACAAGGGCCTCATCCCCACAACCCTTGCCCAGTGGTTGTGGGGGTCTGCGGGCGGGGGCTTATCGGAATCTGGAAGCCCCCTTTAACAAGGGGACCCCCAGATCCCGGCCCTCCCCCTTGTGTGAAATGGTAAGGGGGTACAAAATAGATTTAGAGCGACTGCACTTCCAAGTGCACTTGCAGTGCATGTGTAGTGCAAAGTGGATTTGCCTTTAGTCAGATTTATGGAAATTACAAACACAGCATAGGAGTGAGGAGTAGGTAACAAACATTTAGAATTTTGGAGCAAAAACACTTTTTGGAAAATGATATTTGGACATCCTAATGAATTACCTTTATAATGAAGTTGGTGATATGCTGGTGTACAGAACTCAATTCTGTGTCACAACTCTGCATCCAATAGATAGAATGACTAGCAGCTATTGCTCTATTTATACAATAATAGGGCGTGGCACATGGGCGTGGTTCACAGGGTGTGGGCGTGATGCAAAGGCGCATGGGCACGTGCCTTTTGCGCATAAAAGCGCAAGTGTACAGATAGACATTTGCTCAACTTTTCCGTTTGCAAATATGGAGCAGGACCAAGAGCAAGAGAGTGTTGAGTTTCTGGATCCATTTAAATATACTGATGTGGTTGGAGTTGGCATTTGCTATCCCAAGCAATAGCAGAGGAAATAATGGAGGAAGAAAATGCTGTGACTTTTCAACCCCGCAATCGTCAACCATGGCTCTTTATGCCACAGGCATTTTTGGGAGGCAAGCGGGACTCAGATGTGCGGACAAGATTCCGCTTATCCAGAGGAGCTGTTATATATCTCTATGGACTTCTAGAGGAGAAACTTGAGCCAGCAACATCCCGAAGCCATGCAATGCCTGGGATGGTCAAGTTACTGACCACACTTTACATTTTTTGGCCGTGGCAGCTTCCAAACCACCTCTGGCCTTCTATTGGGAATTAGCCAACCCACTGTGTCCAGGGTGTTTATGCAGGTCATTAATGCCATTCTTGACCTTGTGCCCCAATTCATCCACTGGCCACAAACTGAAGATGAGCGGACCAATGTGAAGGTGGCTTTCTACCAGCTAGCACAATTCCCACAGATCCTGGGGGCCATTGATTGTACCCATGTTGCAATCAGGCCCCCGCGGAGATGTGAAGTGGACTATAGGAACCGTAAGCAGTACCACTCTCTAAATGTGCAAGTTGTCTGTGACGCCAGACAGTGAATTCTGAGTGCACGGACGGGTTTTCCAGGGTCATGTCATGATGCTTTCATTCTACGACAGACTGCATTATACCATAAATTTGAGAGTAGCCAAATGCCCTCAGGGTGGCTCCTTGGTAATGTATAATGTTGAGACATTTGTTTGACTAAATGTTCACAATTTTTAAATGAGATGTGCATGTTATTTTGAGAACAGATCCCATAACAACTTTTAATTGGAAGTAACCGTGGCCCAGCTTTATGTTAAAAATCCCTATCTGTCTGTTCCAGGTTTATTTTAAATTACAGGTACCCCCAAAGTCAGGCAGAGCACCTATACAACAAGGCACAACAAAGAACAAGGAGTATTTAGTATAATGTATTTCTGCTAGGTTGACATGAATGGCATAGGGGTAGATTATCTCAAACTGGTGCACTCTGAATCTGATGCAGCTGTGCAAGGCGGCCCATCAGCTTCTCACCTCAGCTTGTTCAATTAAGTGTTGGCACTAAAACCTTGAAGAAGATTGGTTTCTAGGCAGAAGTTAGCCAGACTTTACACTCTCCAGCTTTAGGAAATTAAAGTCTTAATTAGCACAAACTGGAGATTGCTAAATAAGTCTCACTTCTGCATAGAAACCAATCAGCTTACCTGTTTAAGGACAACCTAGCCTAACAAATCATGTCTGACTTTGACCTAACTTTTTAACAGATCACCCTTAAACTGGCCATACACCATACCATTTTCTTCTTCAATTTCCTTTAGATTTCCCTTCAACTATGTAGTGCAAGGGCCTGCCTGATTGCATACAAATTGAAAGTCTTTAGGTTTGACCCCCTATTATATGTTTTTTTTTAAATCTAAAGGAAAGTTTTACAAGAAAATTTGATAATGTATGGCCAGCCTTAGGTACATGCAAAGTGTAAGCTTGGAACTTGATGGAAAAAGAACCTAACCCTTGAAGTTCACTTTTTGTGGGGAAGGCACATTGCAAACATGATTTTTACTAATTGTGATTTTTCTTTTGGCAGGGGATTCTGGTTACCCACAACTGGAGTGGCTGATGGCTCCAGTCAGGTTCCCCCAGAGCCAGGCAGACCACCGATACAATAGGGCACACCAAAAAAACAGAACGATTGTGGAGACCACATTCGGACTTCTGAAGAGCCGGTTCATGTGCCTAGCCAAGCCTGGGGAAGAACTCCTGTACTCTCCTCGGAAGGCTGCCAGGATCATTCTTGCCTGCTGTGTTTTGCATAACCTTTGCATGGTAAGGAATGAATCCTGGGAGCCTTCTGAGGAGAGGGAGCCTGAGGTCCGTCAGCCACCAGTCGCCAGAAGGGAGTGTACTGAGGCAGGATTGGCTACTCGGGCTGAGCTGATCAGCAGATACTTGACATGTAATTAATCATATCTAGTTGTGAATATGAAATAAAAATCACATTGAAATCTCGCCATGACATGGACACACACACTAAGAAATATTTGACAGCTGTTCTTAGCATTATATAGAGTCTGTCATCAACATGATGCCACTGGGCAGCACAACCCCAAGATAAATGGCAAGCATTGTTTATTTTCTGACATGGAGTGGAGAGGGAGTAGAACAGCTGTCAGGTGTTTGTCCCTTTTAGAGAGAGCTAAGCTGTCTATTATGAAATTACTTCTGCTATGTTTTTGATGGTTGTTTTTTTTTTTTTTTGTTCTTTAGCTGAATAAGCACATAATATTTTTGAACCCTGGAAAACCCGTTCGGGACTGTCTGGAGTCACAGGTGTGTGCCTTAACCAGTACCCATGTGTTACCTGGAGCACAATCACAGCTCCCTCTCCAAGGAATCAAAGCTGTTTGTAATTCCATAAATTAGGAACATCTTTTTTAACTTTGTGATTGATTGCTAACATCAACCAAACACAAAAAAATGCACAGCTGTCATGCATGTAGCACACTACACACACACATGGCTCTCCTGAGTCTATAGGTGCCCAATGACAAACCTGGAGCTAAATTGTCCTGTATGCCCCACATGAAGTAAAGATACTGTGGTAATCAGCATGTGTTTGCAACCAATATATTTGTTTCACTCCTGAACTATGATAAAGTGATTTCCAAAAATCTAACTAGCCTGCAATAAATGAAAGCCTATTCTGAAATGTGACTCATATCTCATTGTACAGGAGTGGTACTGCTTACGGATCCTGTTGGAAGGAAGCCATCTTCACATGCTCCACTCATCTTCATTTGTAGAAAGTGGATACGTTGGGGCACAAGGCAAGAACTGGCATCTCGGACCTGCATAAACACCCTGGCATGTCAGAGGTGGTTTGGAAGCTGCACAGCTATTTCCTCATCCCTCTCCTCTATGTTGCTGTGTATTTTTTTTTCTTGTGTCTTAAAAATAATAAAATATATTTAAATTTACATCTGAGACCTTTTTCTTACCAAAGGTGGAGGTGCCATGTGTTGGCAAAGAGCTGGGCATTTTTGTGAGCATTACAAATAAACTCCTAATCAAATAGATCCTTGAGAATTACATTAAATACCAAATCATATTTCTCCAAATGTAGTCCAGTGTGGGCCCTGGCATTGAGCAGAACGTAAAGCTGACCTCTGTTGTGGGCCAAAGACAATCCATAAGCCCTGGTTCACATTGGTAGTTGGGTACAATTTAACATGTCAAATTGGTGGCAAGTGCCAGCAATGGCATCATCCTAATCGGTGCAACGCTGCATTTTCAGTGCCGCACCAATAGTTAAAAAGTTTCTGGACTACTTTTTGCAATTTTTGGCTGCGATTTACATTGATCTGGACTGACACGCGGGAGTAAAATTGTGTGAGCCCAGCTCAACAATTACCTGGGCTAAATGTGCTTTTAGCAAAACTAGTTCAGGTAAGCACAGTCAAACAGAAACCTAAAATCTTATTTATTTAAACAATAAAGTCCTGTAAAAATCTCCATTCCAAATTGTAAAATTAAGATGGTCAGACACTACACAATCTGACTGTACAATCTCTGTCCAATTCGACATTGAGGCTCGGTTTCCACTATTGCAAAACCAAAGTCACACAATTTCCCGCAATTTAACTGCAATTTTTGCAACAATTTTGATGCGACTTGAAGCAATGCCTGTGTATTTTTTTTTTTTTTTGTTTCAAATATTTTATTCAAGGAAATATATGACAAGTATCAGGAAAAGGACATGGCAATACATGACATTATAATAATTAAGAATGAAGTTGTACAGGTATTACATATAGTACAAAACTGGGTAAAAACATATGAAGAAGGGTCAGTGAGCAATATGTTTCATACAGGAAATGCTTGTGTATAGATTGTTCCTGAGAAAGAAAGAAGTATTATTGTTAATTCTAGGAGGAGTATAATTATTAAGAATACGGGGGATCAATTGATCCGGGAAAATATTGAGACTATTTACTAAATACTTATGGTGTTTGGGTGTATTACAGGCAAACCTGCGAGAACATAAAGATTAATTGAAGACCAGGGCAAGACCGTTCGTGACCCTCGCACCCCGAATGGGTTCAAACTGTGCGAGGGGAGACAAAGGGAGATACCTATGATCAGTTTTCGTTTGAATTGGTCTGTTTTGTTATGTATTGAATATACATAATAATAAATAGGATTGTTGACGTAACCAGGATTTAGTTGAGATTTTGGGTGTTCAGTGTCGTAATTTATCGGGGGAGGGGATGGGGTGATAGGGATAAACAGAGGTTTTAGTTTAACATCAGGTAGGGAATTCAAAGTGTAGAGGGAAGGTAGTGTGCCCGGTGGGCTCAACGTGGAATAAGGACAAAGTCAGAAAGAGCCTGATTCAGACCGTGCGTTTATGTAGCGGGGTATATCTTCGTGGTAAATGTAGATGATTTAGGGTAAGGTGATTGAGGTGTACGGTAGACACTTCGAGCCTTATGGAAATAAGCGTTCCAGAGTCAATTATTATTAAGTCTAGGAGGGGAGTCTGGGTTGGGAATCCAACGTCATAGACTTATATTCCTGGGAGTCTCTGAAGTGAATCCAGCAAGCCCAGGTGTTTCGGAATTTTGTGGGCATTTCTTTAGCTTGGTGGATTAGGTCCTCCATCTCCGCTATTTTTTCCACCCGTTTTAGCCAATCAGATAGAGTGGGAGGATTAACGTTCTTCCAGCGTTGTGGGACACATTGTTTAGCAGCATTAATCAGGTGAAGTGTTAATGACTTTCTGTAATTGGATTGTGGTATGATTGTATGGTGGAGTAGGTATTGAGCAGGGGAAAATTCAAGGGTATAGGTGGTAATGCGGGCTATTGTTTTGTGTATTGTTTCCCAAAATGGTTTTATGTGAGCACAGTCCCACCAAATATGGAGGAGAGAGCCCACTTCGGAATTACATCTCCAACATAGCGGAGATGTAGTTGGGTGGAATACATGTAGACGTTCGGGCGTGAGGTACCATCTAGAGTACAACTTGTAATTGCTTTCTTGTGCTGTGACATTCATTGAGCCTTTATGTATATGTACATGTATATTCCCCCAATCCTCCTCAGTGAGGTCTAGGTTGAGTTCACTTTCCCATTTCTGATTGGTCAGATTAGATTTGTGTTTAGTGGGACCAAAAAGTAGAGAGTAAATCGTTGAGATCAGGTGACTTTGAGGGCCGGTAGAGAGACAAAGGGCCTCCAGGGATGTTTGGATTCTACACCATTGTGAAGTGGGGTTGATGGAAGTTAGGAAGTGTCGTAATTGTAGATATGTAAAGAACGGGATATGTTGATCAGGGAATTTAGAGGGCAGATCCGAAAATGGGATAATGGATCCCTTGTGAAAGAGTTGGTGGGCTCGTAGAGGATGTTTCCCGTTGGCAAAGAGCACATTTTTCTCTGATAGACCTGGTGGGAAGTCAGGATTGCCGGTTAGAGGGGTCATTGGACCTGGGCAGGGTGTTAATTTTAGCGAGTGACATACTTTACGGAAACTTTCCAAGGTAGGTCCTATCAGGGGGTGGGTGGAGTGTTCTTTAGGGGTGTTCGTGATGGCCTGTGTATTTTTGATGTTTATGGCCCTCAAGTCGCATGAAAGTGGGACCAAAGTAGTGCAGGGACTACTCTGAAGTTGCTGCAACTTGAAGTCGCACACATATGAACAGTACTCATTGGAAATCATGGGGTGCTCTCTTTCCACTACTGCGAGTTGTTGTGTGACTTGACACATGTGAAGTCGCAGGACAAGTCAAAACACATGTATTTCAATGTTCCCCCGTTCTAATTGGTGCAACTCCAAAAAAAGTTCTTGCCTGACTTTGTTCCAACTTCAGTGCGACTTTTTCTCCGATGTTTTGAACTAGTCGCACGACATGGCATTAAGGCTCGGTTTCCACTATTGCAAGCCCAAAGTTGCATGTTTTTTGCCGCGAGTTTCCCGCAACTTTTTTCTGAAACTTGAAGCAATGCCTGTGTATTTTTGAGGTCTATGGACCTCAAGTCACATCAAAGTGGGACCAAAGTAGTGCAGGGACTACTTTGAAGTTGCTGCGACTTGAAGTCACAGACATAAGAATGGTACTCATTGTAAATCATGGGGTAGAACTTGTGATGCAACTTTTCAGTCCCTAGTGGCATGACAAGATGCAATAGTGGAAAACAAGCCAAAAAAGCACATTGTAAATCACGCAACTTTGGGGTTGAAATAGTGGAAAGAGAGCATTAGGCTAAAGCGGTAATAGGAAGATGCACTGTAAGAATTACTTTGAATTGTAGAAAACCAAACAGGCTCTTGCACTAAATCTAATTTATGGAAGATCTAACTGATTGGCCAGTGTATGGTGACCTTTAAAGATAGGAAAACTTGAATTTCTGGTGTTTAAGCCTCATACACACGATGGGACTTTGTACCCCGTGTACGGAGCCCGCTCTGCTCAGCGGGGGATCACTCCGTGGATCCCCGCTGAGCAGGCAGATGACAGGTCTGTCTCTGCACTGTGCAGAGACAGACCTGTCAGAGTGCCGCTCTCCTCTATGGGGGATCGGATGATGGTGGACCGTAGAGTCCGTCGTCACCCGATCCGATCCGCAGATAGATGGAAAAATAGGTTTTTTCTCCGTTACACTTTTTAGGATTGGAGTGGGTCGGATGTCAGCGGACATGTCACCACTGACATCCGACCCTCCATAGAGGTCTATGGAGTGTCCGTTCAGGTCCGAGGTGGACCTGAAAGGTCCTTCCATGTGAGGGGAGCCTTAGGCCCCTTTCACACCGGGGCGGTGCGGGCGGCAGCGGTAAAATGGCGCTATTTTTTGCGCTGCTTTACCGGCGGTATTCGGCCGCTAGCGGTTTTAACCCCCGCTAGCGGCCAAAATGGGGTTAAATCCGCATGCAAAACACCACCGCAGCGGCGTTTTGCCGGCAGTATAGCCGCGCTGTCCCATTGAATTCAATGGGCAGCAGCGGTTTATACACGGCTCCAAAGATGCTGCTAGCAGGACTTTTTTTAGGCCCCTTTCACATTGGGGCGTTTTTAGGCACTACGGCACTAAAAATAGCGCCTGAAAAACGCCCTAAAGAAGCGGCTCCATTCACTCCATCGAGGGCTTTCACACTGGGCTGGCAGGGCGTCACAAAAAGTCCTGCCAGCAGCTTCTTTGGAGCGGTGAACTCACTGCTCCTCCCCATTAAAATCAATGGGGCAGCGCTGTGATACCGCCGGCAAAATGCTGATCCAGCGACATTTTGCGGGCGGATTTTACCCCTTTTCAGCCGCTAGCATAGGGGTTAAAACTTCCCCGTGGGGGGTTAAAACCGCCCTGCTAGCAGCCGAATAACGCCGCTAAAACGACAGTAAAGTGGCGCTAAAAATAGCGACGCTTTACTGCAGACGCCCCCCTCCCCAGTGTGAAAAGGGCCTTAGGCTCTATTCACACTAATGCATTTTTTGATGCATTTTGCAGCAATGCATGGGAATTATTTAACATGAGTTCCTATGGAACATGTTCACATCAATGCATTTTTGTGCCTATGCATTTTTGGAAAGGGTCGGGGACTTTTTTCCCCGCAAAATGCAGCGTTTTGCTTGTAATAGATTTGAATGGACCTGCATCCAAAATGCAAGTACCGCGTTTTTACCGTGATTTGCATTTTTTTAATTTCTTTTTTTTACACTGTATATAGCTGGTTGATAAGAAGGGGGCCAGGAAGCTGGCCGCCGCGTCCTTAACAACCTATGAGTCATCAGCTGTCAGCTGACTTCCCGCTCAATGTAAAATAAAAAAATGCTGGCTAAAAAAAAAAAATGTGAAAAAAAACAGCTTGGGGTCCCCCCCAGGTCCATACCAGGCCCTTGGGTCTAGTATGGATTCGGAGGGGACCCCCATGCCAAAATTTAAAAAAAATTGGCATGGGGTCCCCCCAAAATCCATACCAGACCCTTATCCGAGCACGCAGCCCGGCAGGTTAGGAAGGGGATGGGACGAGCGAGCGCCCCCCTCCTGAACCATACCAGGCTGCATGCCCTCAACATGGGAGGATGGGTGCTTTGGGGCAGGGGGGCTCTGCACCCCCCCACCCCAAAGCACCTTGCCCCCATGTTGATGGGGACAAGGACCTCTTTCCGACAACCCTTGCCCGGTGGTTGTCGGGGTCTGTGGGTGGGGGGCTTATCTGAATCTGGAAGCCCCCTTTAATAAGGGGGCCCCCAGATCCCAGCCCCCCACCGTATGTGAATAAGTATGGGGTACATGGTACCCCTGCCCATTTACCTGGGGAAAAAAGTAATGTAGTGTTAAAAAATACAGTAGACAGTTTTTGACAAGTCTTTTATTCCAAATCTTCTTCTCCGCTTCTTCCTCCGGACTTCCTCCATCTTCTCCCACATCTTCATCCTCCACTCTTCTCCTTCTCCCCCTGCTTCTTCTTCCGCTCTTCTTCTGTCTTCTTTGTCCGGTGTTCTTCGTTCTTCTTTCTCCGCTCCCGCCAACGACCTTCCTCCGATGCTACGTCCCGTTGATCTGTCGGCGCCGATGTCCTGCATTTCCTAAATAATGATGGGGACGTGGCAATCGGATTACATCATCAGAATGCCACGCCCCCTTGTGACATCACAGACCCATCATGCCCCGGGCTGTAACGTCATAAGGGGGCAGGGTCACCGGATGACATCACCCAGTGACCCCGCCCCATGACTATATAAGTCATTGGGCACGGCGCACACGGCATTACAGCGGGAGACAGCGACAAGTCAACATCAGAAGAAGAGAAGAGGGGAGAAGACGATGAAGACCGGGCAAGAGCTAGCAAAAGAGCGGGCAAAAGAGCAGAAGCACCCGGCAGAAGGCACAGGACAACGAGAGAAGAACCGGAGAGCGCGGAGAAGAGAGTGGAGAAGCTGGAAGAGACCCCTGGAGCTGCATAATAAAAGACTTGTCAAAAACTGTCTACTGTATTTTTTAACACTACACTACTTTTCTTCCCCAGGTGAATGGGTAGGGGTACCATGTACCCCATACTCATTCACATAGGGTGGGGGGGCCAGGAACTGGGGGCCACCTTGTTAAAGGGGGCTTCCAGATTCCGATAAGCCCCCGCCCGCAGACCCCGACAACCACAGGGCAAGGGTTGTCGGGAAGAGGCCCTTGTCCCCATCAACATGGGGGCAAGGTGCTTTGGGGTGGGGGGGCGCAGAGACCCCCCTGCCCCAAAGCACCCATACCCCCATGTTGAGGGCATGTGGCCTGGTATGGTTCAGGGGGGGGGGCGCTCGTCCCCTCCCTTTCCTGACCTGCCGGGCTGCGTGCTCGCATAAGGGTCTGGTATGGATTTTGGGGGGACCCCATGCCATTTTTTAAAAACGCTGTTTTTTTTCTCGATTTTTTTTTTAGCCGGCATTTTTTTTTTTACATTCAGCGGGAAGCCAGCTGACTCATCGGTTGCTAAGGATACTGCGGCCGGTTTCCTGGCCCCCTCCTTAGCAACTGGCTATATACAGTGTAAAAAAAAAACGCAAATTGCAGAAAAATCGCGGTAAAAATGCCGGTCCAAAAACGCGGCAAGCACCGCAAAAAGCACTGCAGAAACACTTAAAAGCAACATGCACCACTCCAGTGTGAAAGCCCGATTCACACTGGAGTGAATAGAGCCACTTTTTTAGGGCATTTTTCAGGTGCTATTTTTAGAGCTATAGTGCCTGAAAAACGCCCCAGTGTGAAAGGGGCCTTAGACCCCTTTCACACGGACGGCTATTCTGCCGCAGTTGAAGCATGTTTTTTTTTCTGTGAAATTTAAGACTCCAGGCACTGCGATCAGCTGCATTGGTACAGTGCGATTAGCTGTGGTTGCGTTTAGCTGTGGTTTGGAACCCGACTGTTTGGTATGAATCTTGAGGGGGAACTCCACGCCAAATTTTAAATAAAAAAAGGCATGGGTTCCCCCAGGGGCATACCAGGCCCTTTGACCTGTGGGCCCCCCCACCCCAAAGCACCTCGTCCCCATGTTGATGAGGACAAGGGCCTCTTCCTGACAACCCTGGCCGTTGGTTGTCAGGGTCTGCGGGTGGGGGGCTTATCGGAATCCGGGAGCCCCCTTTAATAATGGGGCCCCCAGATTCCGGCCCCCCTGAGATGTAGACACGACGCTCCCTCTGGTTGTAATGCCGTGAGCGAGGTCTGTAACCAATTATATAGGCATGGGGCGTGGCCACTGGGTGATGTCACCCGGTGACTCCGCCCCTTATGTCATCACAGTCCCAGCATGCCCCGGGACTGTGCCGTCATAATGGGTGGGGTCACCCGGTGACATCACGCGGTGACCATGCCCCATGCCTATATAAGTCGCCACACACCTCGCAGACGGCAGTACAGTGGGAGAGAGCGTCGTGTCAACATCGGAAGAAGAGGAGAAAAGAGGAGAGAAGGTGGCGACGACGAAGAAGAAGAAGAAGAAGACGACCGGGCCAACGCTAGCAAAAGAGCTGGAAGAAGATAGCGGGGGAGCCTGGCAGAAGAACCGGAGCAGAAAAGAACTGGACAGCGACAGAAGAACCGGACAGCGGGAGAAGACCGGGCTCCACCGCTAGCAAAAGAGCGGCAAAAGAGCAGAAGATAGCGGAGGAGCCCGGCAGAAGAGCCGGAGAGCGCGGAGAAGAGCCGGAGAGCGCGGAGAAGAACCGGAAACCGGGAGAAGATCCAAAGAGCGCGGAAGAGACCCCCGAAGTCAGAAGAAGACCCCCGGAGCTACCTAATAAATTACTTTAAAAACCTGTCTAGTGTGTTTTTTTAATTGACACTTTTTTCCTAGGTGAATGGGTAGGGGTACGATGTACCCCATACTCATTCACATAGGGTAGGGGGCCGGGATCTGGGGGCCCCATTATTAAAGGGGGCTCCCGGATTCCGCATTTTTTTTTTACATTTTGGCATGGGGGTCCCCTCCAAATCCATACTAGACCCCCGGAGCTGCCTCATAAATTACTTTAAAAACCTGTCTAGTGTGTTTTTTTTAATTGACACTTTTTTCCTAGGTGAATGGGTAGGGGTACGATGTACTCCATACTCATTCACATAGGGTGGGGGGCCGGGATCTGGGGGCCCCATTATTAAAGGGGGCTCCCGGATTCCGATAAGACCCCCGCCCGCAGACCCTGACAACCAACGGCCAGGGTTGTCGGGAAGAGGCCCTTGTCCTCATCAACATGGGTGCAAGGTGCTTTGGGGTGGGGGGGTGCACCCATCCCCCATGTTGAGGGCATGCGGCCTGGTACAGTTCAGGAGGGGGGGTGCTCGCTCGTCCCCGCCCCCTCTCCTGACCGGCTGGGCTGCATGCTCAGATAAGGGTCTGGTATGGATTTGGGGGGACCCCCCACACAGTTTTTTTGGCGTAGGGGGTTCCTCTTAATATCCATACCAGAACGAAGGGCCTGGCATGCACCCGAAGGGGAAACCCATGCCGGTTTTTCTCGCGCTGCTTTAATAGGAAGATGTATTTTTCCTATTGCAGCGAGCGCGAGATGTACCTCGCTGAGAACCAATCGCGCTGGAAACATTCTCGCGTGCAGGTACTCCTGTGTGTGCGCTGGTTCACATGCTGGATTAAGGATCTGTCCAGCGCACCAATTAAGGTCTGAACCATTCATCTTAGTAAATTACCCCCAATGTCTGAATCCTTTTCCATATGTAACGGAACATGGCAGGGATGCCCACTATCTCCTATCTTTATTCTCACATTGGAACCCTTTCTAAGAACTATATGGGCCAATCCAGATATCAGGGGCATCTCAATAAAGAGAGAACATAATCTTGCCACTTATGCGGACGATTTGTTATTTTTTATAACCTCCCCAGCAATATCCCTTCCATCTCTATTATCGGAGTTATGTATATATGGAGGGATGTCTTTAGTAAATCAGAAGCGATGGGAGTGGAGATGAATATATCTCTGCAACACCAGCTATCTACTCACCTTGTTTTTAGATGAACAGACTCCCATATATGTTATCTAGAGACTAAAATACAGAATAAACTAAACAGAGTGTTTGAACTTAATTTTGCCCCATTAGCACGACAGATTGAACTAGACTTGCAGCAGTGGGATAAGGAAGTCTTTACGTGGTTTGGCGGAATCAATTTTATAAAAATGAACGTAATGCCAAGATTGTTATATCTGTTACAGACCCTAGTTCAAAACAGTTAAATTCCTTACACCCATATGTGAATACTGTGAATCTCACTGTGTAGGTTTTATATCTGCATCAGTCACAAATATTAATAAAAATCGTGGGTAAAACAATACATTTAAAAAGTCCAAAATGTATTGTTTTACCCACAATTATTATCAATATTTGTGACACCTACACAGTGAGATTCACAGTATTCACATATGGTGAAAGGAATTTAACTGTTTTGAACTACTGTCTTTGATATCTAGGTATTGTGTAAATGCAGTTTTTCAAATAGTTAACATTTTCACTTATATACTTAATTAGCGCTGCACTTTTTTAAATATATTTACATTGCCTCTTCGTCTACAGCTGTGCTGGCTGCTATTTTTGTATATATTTTTTTCACAGCGCAGTATATTTTTTATTCTTTCTCTTTTGTTACAGACCCTACCTATTAAGATCTCCCCAGGATTTCTGAGGGATCTGAGATCAAGGAGGTTTATATGGGCAGGAAAACCAGCAAGAGTGCGTAGAGATATTTTGACTCTACCAAAAGAAAAAGGAGGGGTGGGATTCCCTGACCCGGTTGGCTACCATGAAGTATCACACTTAGCACGGGTACTGAACTGGTGTGTGTTTCAAAAGGATAAGCCGTGGATACACATTGAACAAGCAATGACTGGCATACCCCTGGAAGGACTGGTATGGGGTAGTAGTAGGCTCATGCAATTTTTGATTCATGTGATGTCTAGCGAGGAGATTGAACGAGTGTTCTCAGAGGAACTAGACCCATTTAGGCGAACACAGCTTAATGCTTTTCTTCGATCAATAGCATTGCGATTGACAGTAGTACATACACTATCTAAGTTTGAGCAGATATGCTTAATAGGGGAACCAATGAGACATTCACTCTCATTTCTGTATGCCTTGCTGATTGAGCTGGAAGCCCCACAAGAACTGGACTTTTTGCAAGGTACAGAAAAATAAGATCCTTATGTTTACGTATAAGGCATCAGTGGCAACTAGGTACCAAAAAGGGGGGTACAAAATTCTGAGTAGTTGGTATAGAACCCCGGTAGTATTGAATTGGATATTTCCACAGGTATCGAACCTTTGTTGGCAATGCCAAGGTATGGAGGGCACCCTGTTACACATATTCTGGGATTGTCTGGGACTAAAATAATTCTGGAAAATGGTTTCTGAAACAGTAAAGGAAATTACTTATGTGTCTCTTGGAGAAAACGCAGCAGCTTTCTTGCTTCATGATATCCCACTATCTTCTGAAAAATATAAAAACTCTCTGTTAAGGCACCTGCTTAGGGGCAGCGAAAGCTTGTATCCCGGTTTTGTGGAAAAGCACTGTTTCTCCAACTAGATCACAATAGTTTGCTAGAATAACAGACATCCAACAAATGGAAGATCTCACTGTGATGATGAGAGAGCAAGAGGATAAATATCGAAAAATTTGGACCCCCTATATTATATATAGAGAACAATATCCTTAAGGAATAAATAGTTTTTTGATGCGTTCTGTAGAGGAGAATCTGGGGGGGGTGGAGGGGTTGAGGGGGGAGGAGTTGATGGTAAGGAGGGGCATGGTTTTTTTTTTCTCTCTCTATCGCTCTCTTGCTTTTCTTTCTCTTTTATGTATTTATGAATTTCTGTCGTATTTCTTGCACGTGGATAACCAGGGTTGTACCGGGCTAATGTAAATGTAACAAAGGTAGAAGTTACACGGTCTTATAGTAGATCAATATGAGTGCAAGTTAATGGCGAGTCAGCTAAGTGATAATATAACTTTTGAGTATGAGTAATAGTAACTGACACCTGCCAAAAGGATGCTACGTGTAAAATAGTGGATGTGTTGTGTTGATGTATTCATATGTAAAATGACATCACTATCTTTGTGAAAAAATAAAGAAATTATAAAAAAAAACATGGGAACAAGGTGCCTTGTAAAGACGAGGTGGGTCTTTGGGGGAGTACTTATGGTAATTATTAGTATAATAAAAACACCTACACTGTAGAAAAAACCTTTAATAGAAAGAACAACATCCCTGTGTGACAGAGCATGACCCTGTCACCATGAAGATGGAGGAGAATATGACACAGGATTCACATTAAGGGTTAATGCGAGGTTCTGGACTATCACTTCTGAGCAAAGAAAGCTGTGTTTTTGGTTTTCTCTGGATTCTATAGTTCTTGATTGAAACTTTCATAATAAAATTGTTAAATTCGAGGAAAATTTGAAAAAAACATAAAACAAATTCTGAATAAAAATTTAATGAATCAACTGAATTTAACAAAACTAATTAACTAGATTAACAAATCTAAATTAAACTAAACAAAACTAATTTTTTTGTCATGCACATGTCTAATGGCAAGTAAAAAATAATCACATTTAAAAGAAATATGTTAATAAATATGGTCATGAGGATTTGGAGGGATTGAAGGTATGGTTGTTTTACCTGGAGATGCTCATACTCATACTCATGCTCCAAAAGGAACAGATTTAAAACATTGTGATCGAAGTGTTCAAATGGGTTTAACCACTTACCAACCGCCCACAATATATATATATATATACGTCATTACTTTAATGTTAAATAACATTATTATGGCAGCAGCTAGCTGCCATAACCCCCCCCCAGTATCTTTTTTTTCTGTGGGTATTTTGGGGTCGGATAAAAGTGACCCCAGCGACGCATTCACCACAGGATCACTTTTAGGGGTGGTGGGAGAGATGCACCCCTCCTGACGGTTCCCGGTAGTTTCTGAGCTTACCGGAGTCATCAGTAAGTCTGGAACCAATCCGATGCGGCTGATGGCTAGGCAGGAAGTTGAGTGAGAGCAAGATAGCCCCCACTCGGCTCTATACCCTTGGAGGACCAGGACAACCTCTGACATCACTTCCGGTTCTCAAGCTTAAAGAATTTTTTTTTTTTGGTCAAAGTGTCAAAAAAATTATTTATTTTGCTTTTAAGGGTAAACGGGAGATCTGGGGTATTTTTAACCCTAGATCTCTAAATAAAGAGGACCTGTCATTCTTATTTCTATTACAAGGGATGTTTACATCCCTTGTAATAGGAATAAAAGTGATAAAAAAAAGGGACAGCGTAAAAATAAAAAGTAAAATAAATAAGAAAAATAAAAAATTCAAGTGCCCCATCCCTCTGTGCTCATGTGCAGAAGTGAACACATACATAAGTTGAGCCTGACATATGAAAACAGTGTTCAGGGGGCATGGCTTGGCGCTGGAAGAGAATGGCTGCCTGAACTCTCAGCTCCCGCTAACGGAGGACACAGCACCCTTGATAGGCGGAGACAGAGCCGGCCACGATGGGTAAGGGAGACAGAAACATTTCCGCGACCAGGTCCTGCTCACCACGGGACAACAAGACCCAGCTGAGCCACAATATCCCCGCAATCCTCAGATTCCAACAGCGGGACACACAGCCCTCATCACCGGCCTCTGCCTGCACCACTCGCTCGGCTAGCTACAGCCCTGACCGCGACTGTGACAGGTATAATCTTCCCACACAAGCTCCAGCAACCAGCCAGGCGCAAGGGCTCTGCTTAGGGGACATGCAAGCCATAGCATTGGACATTAAAAACACACTGTCAGCCGCTATAGCCGACCTCCGCTTTGACATCCAGTCAGTAGCTACACGGCTGGAGGGGGTAGAAGCTGCTACGAACAGGCAAGAAGCCGCCATTACACAAATCCAGCAGATCTCTGACACACACTCTCTCCAATTGAGAGAAATGCACAGACACCTGGAAGATCTGGACAATAGGGGATGCAGGCATAACATAAGAGTGAGGGGGCTCACTAAAGCTGTGGAACCTGGTAACCTCCACCAATGTGTCCATTCTGCATTCAATAGCCTGCTTGATAGACCCCATGATTCCCCTATAGACATGGAATGTAAACATAGAGCTTTATGCCCCAGCGGAAGAGATTCTGATCCACCACGCAACGTCTTTTGCTGCCTAGTAAACTTTCCCTTGAAAGAAGGTATCCTCAAGCGTGCCAGAGAGAGACGTCAGGTTTTCCACGAGGGAACGGAAATCAAACTTTTCCAAGATTTATCCCCCATCACACTACAACACAGAAGGGATCTTCACCCCCTCTTGGATCTCCTTCACTCACGTAACATCTCCTACAGGTAGAAATTTCCCTTCGGTCTCTCAGCATCAACAATGGGATGCTCTGCTATGCTACGAGTTCCAGAAGACCTCCCACAGTTCTGTGCTGCCATGGATATCCCACTACCATCGTTGCCCAGTACAGTGACCAACACATCTTGGCGCCACGGTACCCAGACCACCGAGAAGATCCCATGGAATGCGCAAGGACCCAGGTGACAAAGATCTCCTCCTGCAATCCCTCTGCCCCAGGCCTGTCGCCAACCACCAGGCGGGAACCCTTTGGCCTCACCAGCTCACAGAATACCTCGTAAGGATTCCTAATTCCCACACTTCAGACCAGCATCCTACAGAAGTCCTCTTCCTACCATTTCTACCAAGGTTATGTGAGTTCTTTACACTTTATACACAGTTCTCAAATTTTCTGCCTTTATAGATACTATTACTATATCATGTCTGACTAATCTGTTCTACCAGGAGGACATTCATCTCCTTTAATCTCTGGCAGGGATTCCAAGCGGAGCCCTAAAATTCCCCCCCTCTCCATATTACGCCTTGGCAGTACTTACAGCGACCCATATGGCAACATACCACCCTCTCACCGGCCTGTTTGAAAACTCATCACCTATCACACTGGAATGATTACCAGAAAGACACATGACAGGTACTTCATTTATCTTATGTCTTCCAACCTCCCTGCAGCTCTCCCACAGCTTCCTCTACACTCCCAGCTTACATCTGGGGAGTACCCAGAGAGCACAAGGAGCTACTCAAAGGCAGTGAGGAGGCAAAAGCAGCCATATCAGCAGCCTACCATAATACCATGCCACACCATTCTGCCAGAAGCTATCCTCATCCTCTCCACTGTCTAGAATCATCTGGTACAGATGCTGTATGGACACTATCCCTCCCCTCAGGTTGGATGTCATGACAATAAACCGGCCCCATTTGGGGCCTTATGAACCAGGGCCTAAAATCCACCCCACCTAAACACGCCCTCGGCACAATCCAGAGGGGTCTCCACCCGACTGTCATAATGCGTTTAAACATTCACAACCCCCACAGACCTCACAAACTGCCAACTACAAGCCCTATAGAACACTACATCCCCCAGCCATATGAAGGATTCCATCACCTCCCTGTGCTTTATGGCCGTCCACTTGGATCAGCCACCCATCTTTCCCTAGATATCCCCATAATTGTCTGCCCCACTGCTCACCCACTCTATCTCCTGTTAGAGGGCATACCTCACCATATATAACAATAAGGCACCCTTTTGCCACAGCATATAGCTCCACTGATGGCAATAGGAGTGAACCTAGGTCATGGTGGACTTAATTGACAACAGCCTTAACAGTATTATAGTCAATAGGATTGAACAGATGTACCAACTTTTGTTTGTTTTTTGTTTTTTTAAATATCTTGTATATGACGAAGACATGTTATTATTGGTTGTATGCCCAAACAGGATGCGAGGGAGAGTATTCGATCTAACACCTGAATGAGCAAATGAGCCAAACAAATGGTGCGCCATACCCCTGACCCAGAAATTATATTCTACTTACAACCATACAAGAACCTAACGGGGGGGGGGGGGTGAGATGCATCCAACTTTATCATTATGTCTAACTCACCAATCAACACCCAGGTTTGCAAACTCCTGCAACTTTTCTAGAACCGCAGCCCGGACATAACTCCCTCGTATCCTGTTAATCCTGTTCTCCTTACATTTTTTCATGTTGCTTTGTGTTATCATACCTCATCTTATCCTATTTATTATACTTCGCCTAACATATTCAGCCTCATCAAACTTCCCATCAGAGAGCACCCTATAACATATCACCAACACCTATGCTCAATACGCCCCCAATACTTAACTCTACACTCTCCCAATCAAACGGCACATCCATATTCTCAACCACCCAACTAGTCCACCTCCCTCCACACTACCATTATGGAATCACTAAACACCTCATTATCCTTTACAAAGGGTCTCCGCCTTTCGAAGCTACTCACCCTCACGGACGCTGAACAGTATTTTGAAGACATGATGACCATACACCTGTTGAAAGTTTTCTTTAGTGTTTTCTTTATTGAAGATGTATAATTGTTGCACTAAAACAATCAGCCCTGAACTGCATTCCTGTACTGAGCGTACTGAATATGAGCCACCCTGTCTCCACCCATCTTCCCCATGGTGACTTGTTCTCTCCTTCATGATACAACATATAAGTCCTCCACAATGGGACCACGCTAGTCTCAACTGGTCCTCCTAACTCCCGAACCAGCAGATTCCTAGAATCTCTGCGAACGATAACCGGACTCCATTTGTCCTTACAGGTAAGGTAGCTGGTTTACCATCACCTCCGGTTTCACACCCATACTCCCACCTGGCATAATCTCACCCTCATCACTAAGCAATCTGCCTCCCCTCTCACCTTCTCCCCCTTCTGCCCGCGTCCCCTCTCTTCCATCCCCCTCCCTCTTTTTTTTTTTTTGTCTCTACCTTCCCCTTCAAAATTCAAAAAGTGTAGCGCTATAAACTCCATACATAAAAACTGAAGAATGAACACTCAAAAATATTAAGTGATTATAAGATAGACATTCCAGTGTGAACCAAAAAGTGCTTATGTGAAAGAAATGTGATTGGAAAACAAAGCTTAAATACATTCATTAAATCCAATAGTAAGTAAAAAACCTCACAAAATAATATTATAAATGAAGTCCATGTCAAAATAAGTGAAAAAAACTGTGATGACAGTGTATAAACGATGGTAGACAAGTGTTTCCTGGGCATGCGGAAGGGTTGTTTAGACCGAGCAGCTTGGTAGGTAAATGGGCCACATGGAGACCAAACGTGCACAGAGGATTGGGATCAGTGCCAGAACCATCACCAGGAATCATAGAGGCTTACCAGAAGTATTGGCCTGAAATAGCATATGCCAAAACAGGTCAAAAAGGCTTGATGACCGACAAGTCTGAATGTGACAGCTGGTCAGATGTCGTCGTCACACAGAGAAGGGGAAAGGAAATCAGCACGGCTTCCTCTTCACTGGGTACACCATAGGCCGATAGTGTGTGTGGCATGTGAGGGAAAAACACTCACATAGCGTGATAACGTTTTTAAACTTGGATTTATTTAAAATTAGATAAAAAACAGACTCACATTTTTTGAAGAAGAAAACAGCATATAAGTCGTAAAGCGGTAGTCATGAGAGGTCCACCCAACATGTTTCAACTTAAACAGTCATCATCTCATCACCCAGATGATGACTGTTTAAGTTGAAACATGTTGGGTGGACCTCTCATGACTACCGCTTTACGACTTATATGCTGTTTTCTTCTTCAAAAAATGTGAGTCTGTTTTTTATCTAATTTTAAATAAATCCAAGTTTAAAAACGTTATCACGCTATGTGAGTGTTTTTCCCTCACATGCCACACACACTATCGGCCTATGGTGTACCCAGTGAAGAGGAAGCCGTGCTGATTTCCTTTCCCCTTCTCTGTGTGACGACGACATCTGACCAGCTGTCACATTCAGACTTGTCGGTCATCAAGCCTTTTTGACCTGTTTTGGCATATGCTATTTCAGGCCAATACTTCTGGTAAGCCTCTATGATTCCTGGTGATGGTTCTGGCACTGATCCCAATCCTCTGTGCACGTTTGGTCTCCATGTGGCCCATTTACCTACCAAGCTGCTCGGTCTAAACAACCCTTCCGCATGCCCAGGAAACACTTGTCTACCATCGTTTATACACTGTCATCACAGTTTTTTTCACTTATTTTGACATGGACTTCATTTATAATATTATTTTGTGATGTTTTTTACTTACTATTGGATTTAATGAATGTATTTAAGCTTTGTTTTCCAATCACATTTCTTTCACATAAGCACTTTTTGGTTCACACTGGAATGTCTATCTTATAATCACTTAATATTTTTGAGTGTTCATTCTTCAGTTTTTATGTATGGAGTTTATAGCGCTACACTTTTTGAATTTTGAATGTTAGTTTAACCCTGAGTCTACAGGTGTGTTGACTGCTGTTCACTCCCTTCAGCGCAGCGCTGTACTTATTTACTACTCACTAATTTGTCTACCTTCCCCTTCACCTTCACACAAAACCGGTGCTCTATCAACTACTCCTCTTCTATCTACTAGATAGTAACACCTCAATCTATGCCAAAAATGCCCCACAAGACTTCAACGTTCCCCCTTATGCTAAAACTTCTCTCCCTAAATACCAAAGGCCTCAATGTCCCTGAAAAACGGTCACAGGTACTTGCTTCAATGAAAAACCATAAAGCAGACATCGTCTATTTACAGGAAACGCATTTCAAAACAAACTGCCAACCTAAATTAGGCAATGCGCACTATACGACTGCTCTCCATGCCTCATATCCCACCTCAAAGTCAAAAGGAGTCTCAATCCTAATAGCGAAACATTGCCCCATAGAAATAACCGACTCGATTGCGGACACTGATGGTCATTATCTACTTCTTAAAGGCCGTCTATGGAACAGACCAATCACCCTGGCCAACATTTACACCCCGAATGTGAAACAAGTCCCTTTCTTCTGCAAAATCACCTCTCTCCTCTCCTTTTTCCAGTCAGGTATACTGATCCTGGGAGGCGACTTCAATGTCCCCCTTAACCCCATCTTAGATTCGTCCACAAGCGCTTCTTCTCTTACTTTCCGAGCACTAGGCCAAATACATTGTCAACTACATGACCTCCTACTACATGAAACATGGCGCACTCTTCATATAGGAGACAAAAATTACACTTATTTCTCAATCCCACACAATCGAAATTCTAGAATCTATTTTTTTTTCCTAACCCAACAGGACTTATCTCTTCTAACCAAAGCCACGATTGAACCCATGTTCCTATCTGACCATCATCCCATTTCCATCTCACTGACCTTCCCAGAGACAGTCGAAAGATCCAAAGTGTGGCGCCTAGATGCCTCACTACTGACAGACAAAGCGAACCTAGACTATATACATTCATGCATCAAATCATTTTTCCAAACAAACAACACTCCTTGTATACATCCTCTAACCCAATGGGAAGCGCAAAAACGCTGTATAAGAGGGGAACTCCTAACCCTCGCCTCCAAACGGAAATGACAGAAACAAGCACACATCAATGACCTAACCAATCAAATTAAAAAACTGGAAGCAGTTCACAAAAAGACCCAAGCCACACAAACCTTACAAGAACTCACGTGGGTAAGGTCACTACTATTGGATGAGCTACATGAAATAACAAACCATAAATTTACCCTGATGCGTAAACTATTTTACGAACATGGCAATACAAGCAGAGCACTTCTGGCTAGAGCCTTACGGGCCAAGAGAGCACTTAATGTGATAAGACAAATTCAAAAACCTGATGGCACTCTTGCCACAAACAACGAAGATATAACTGCATGTTTTGAACGCTATTACACCGACTGATACAACCTGATCCACACAAACTCCCACCAAGAACCCACTACACCCAGACAGTCACACATACATGACTTTCTAAAACAACACACACCCAAACCAATACCTCAAGATATAGCGCAATCTCTAGAAAACCCTATCTCTGAGGAGGAACTAGCCCTAGCAATCAAACAAATGAAAGTGGGCAAAAGTCCTGGCCAGGACGGCTATACGGCCGCTTATTACAAAATATTCAAAGATATACTCGCCACTCCCTTTCTTTCCACATTCAATTCTCTTACATTACCAGCACATCCACCACACCACCTTTTAGAAGCTCACATGACTGTATTACCTAAAGAAGGGAAAGATCACACCAGAGTCTTTAACTACTGCCCCATTTCCCTCCTCAACGTGGACACCAAGCTCTTTGCCAAATTTCTGTCTCCCACTCATTCCATCTTTGGTTTCCACAGACCAAGTGGGTTTTGTTCGTAGCCATGAGGCCAAGGACAACACCATCAAAGCTATCAATCTTCACTCCTTGCTAACCTCCTCCAAACAAAGTGGTTTTCTCCTCTCATTAGATTCAGAGAAGGCATTCGACAGGGTGACCTGGGACTACATGGCTGCAACTTTACGATCCTTTGGACTTGGTGATAATATGCTCAATATGATCCTAGTCCTTTACACATGTCCTTCAGCACAGGTGAAAGTCAATGGCCGACTGTCGAATGCCTTCTCTGTCTGAAACGGAACCCGCCAGGGCTGTCCCCTGTCCCCACTTCTCTACATACTTACACTAGAACCATTTCTAAACTGCCTCAGAAACAACCCAAATATTTCGGTTTCTGGACACAAATTTAAAATTGCAGCCTTTGCAGACAACATCTTGCTGTCCCTCTCCGAACCACACATCACCATCCCAAATTTGTTAAAAGATTTTGCCCACTTCCAACATATTTTGAATATCAAAATTAATTTCGACAAATCGTATGCTCTAAACTTCTCCCTACCAAAAGATACAGTATCTCTATGCCAAAATTATTTCCCTTTCACTTGGAAAACCAAGGCGATCACATACCTAGGCATACAACTCCCAACCCGCTTGGATGAGCTATATTCACTGAATTTCATTCCACTTAAATTAAACTATAGATGATCCAAAAAAACGGGATACTCCATCCTTTTCATGGTTCGGAAGGGCTGCTATATTTAAAATGAACATTCTACCCAGACTCTTATACTTAATGCAAGCCACCCCCATTCACTTACCCCCTATCTTTTTTTCCACTTACAAAACCATCTGTACCAAATTTCTTTGGCACAATAAACGTCCACGCATTAAATACGAACACCTCGTGCTTCCCAGAACCAAAGGAGGCCTCTCAGATATACACAGTTACTATAAAGCATGCCTTCACACCAGAATAGTGGACTGGAACATCCATGCTTCTACAAAACTATGGGTGACATTAGAAGAATCCATATCCCCACTACCCCTAGCCACCACTCCATGGCTACTGGCCAAACACATCCCATCCACTATCGATAATCACTTACTTATAGGCCCTACACTATGCTGCTTTCATGAAACTAACAATAAACACTCCCTATCATCCACTCCAGGCCCCATGACACCACTTCGTCTTAACCCTGAATTCCCCCCGGGAATATCCAAACAATTACTATCAATTTCATGGCCACATAAACACATCTTGGCCAAACAATTCTTCCACAGGGCCACATTTCTAAAATGCAAAGAACTAGCATCCTAAATAAAGACCTCAAGTTCCCACTATGGACATACCTTCAAATTCAACATCTCCTCCTAGGCCCGAACCACAAACCTCACTGGACCCGCCAACTTACTCCCCTAGAATCACTATGCTCAGAGAACACACCAAAGAGACATGTGGTCTCAACCATTGACTCATTACTCTTCGCCAAATACCCCACAAAAAACAAAACATGCCAATCCTGGGTGAATGAACTATTCCTAGACCTCACAGACATACAGTGGGAGTAAATATTTGTAAACATCCTCAAGGGCTCAATAAATGTGTCAACACAAGAAAATGGCTACAAAGTACTCACTAAGAGGTATAGAGTACCGACTATTATCCACAAGTTTGCTCCATCCATATACAACTTATGCTGGAGATGCTAATCTGAACCAGGCTCTCTCCTCCACATTTGGTGGTCATGCCCCAACATCCAGAAATTCTGGCGCGAAGTCCACAACATAACTTCCAAGATATCTACCTTCACATTAGAATTCACTCCTTCCCAATTTCTGCTACACCATACCACTATACCCAGACGCTCTTACTTCAAATCGCTGCTAAGAGATGTGTCCCAACCTTATGGGGCAAAACCCATGCACATTCCAGAAAATTTACATAATTGCCAAAATGGAAGAACTTATAGCCATCTCTCATGACAACATTTCCAAACACACTACCGTCTAGTATTGTTGGTCACAGTTCAGAACCACCTCGGAATACATTCAAACTATGAATTCCAATCGCAAAGAAAAAAACTGCGCTAAACCCTCATACCATGTGTTAGGGTATATATAAAAGAACCCCAAATTGAGTGTGGAAGTATATGTGAATACTCAAAAATTAGCACACAGATCAATAGTGAACAATCAATATTATATAATAAAAGTCACAAAAGTGCCGAAAGCACAAAATAGTGAAACATAAACAAAAAGTCCCAGAACCAAAAAGGAAATCTTCTAAAAGGATGGGAAGAGTCCCCAATTAGCTCTTCATAGGGATCAGTGTCTAAAAGTGAAAAGTGAAAACGACACCCCTTGCAGTGATCCTCCACCTTTAAGAATACATGCTTACCAGATAGTAAGCTCAATAAGCTCGTAGATAAGCCAAGGGCCAGATAACCAGAAAGTATTGGAACATCCATCTGTTGACGTGGCAGATGACAGGCAAACCAGGTTTGTATAGGACCTTGTATTCAGGCATCCAACAGCATCAGGACATCACTCAATCAATGTGCCACGGACGTGCATGGGGAGGGAGGGGGTTGCCACAACCCAAGTCACCACCATAGGAGCAAAAAGGAGATGTCCATAGCGTAACTCCGTACAAACAAATTTATTAAAACAAGTAAAAAACTTACATTCCAGCATAAGAAATAGAGCAAATTCGCCGGCCGGCTGGCGAGCGCCCGTGCAGAATGAAAAGCGTTGACGTCAGAATGTCAACCTCCCGACGTACGTTTCGTCTGTATTCAACGTCGTCTGGGTCTTGTTGGTCACAGTTCAGAACCACCTCGGAATACATTCAAACTATGAATTCCAATCGCAAAGAAAAAAACTGCGCTAAACCCTCATACCATGTGTTAGGGTATATATAAAAGAACCCCAAATTGAGTGTGGAAGTATATGTGAATACTCAAAAATTAGCACACAGATCAATAGTGAACAATCAATATTATATAATAAAAGTCACAAAAGTGCCGAAAGCACAAAATAGTGAAACATAAACAAAAAGTCCCAGAACCAAAAAGGAAATCTTCTAAAAGGATGGGAAGAGTCCCCAATTAGCTCTTCATAGGGATCAGTGTCTAAAAGTGAAAAGTGAAAACGACACCCCTTGCAGTGATCCTCCACCTTTAAGAATACATGCTTACCAGATAGTAAGCTCAATAAGCTCGTAGATAAGCCAAGGGCCAGATAACCAGAAAGTATTGGAACATCCATCTGTTGACGTGGCAGATGACAGGCAAACCAGGTTTGTATAGGACCTTGTATTCAGGCATCCAACAGCATCAGGACATCACTCAATCAATGTGCCACGGACGTGCATGGGGAGGGAGGGGGTTGCCACAACCCAAGTCACCACCATAGGAGCAAAAAGGAGATGTCCATAGCGTAACTCCGTACAAACAAATTTATTAAAACAAGTAAAAAACTTACATTCCAGCATAAGAAATAGAGCAAATTCGCCGGCCGGCTGGCGAGCGCCCGTGCAGAATGAAAAGCGTTGACGTCAGAATGTCAACCTCCCGACGTACGTTTCGTCTGTATTCAACGTCGTCTGGGTCTTGTTGGTCACAGTTCAGAACCACCTCGGAATACATTCAAACTATGAATTCCAATCGCAAAGAAAAAAACTGCGCTAAACCCTCATACCATGTGTTAGGGTATATATAAAAGAACCCCAAATTGAGTGTGGAAGTATATGTGAATACTCAAAAATTAGCACACAGATCAATAGTGAACAATCAATATTATATAATAAAAGTCACAAAAGTGCCGAAAGCACAAAATAGTGAAACATAAACAAAAAGTCCCAGAACCAAAAAGGAAATCTTCTAAAAGGATGGGAAGAGTCCCCAATTAGCTCTTCATAGGGATCAGTGTCTAAAAGTGAAAAGTGAAAACGACACCCCTTGCAGTGATCCTCCACCTTTAAGAATACATGCTTACCAGATAGTAAGCTCAATAAGCTCGTAGATAAGCCAAGGGCCAGATAACCAGCAAGTATTGGAACATCCATCTGTTGACGTGGCAGATGACAGGCAAACCAGGTTTGTATAGGACCTTGTATTCAGGCATCCAACAGCATCAGGACATCACTCAATCAATGTGCCACGGACGTGCATGGGGAGGGAGGGGGTTGCCACAACCCAAGTCACCACCATAGGAGCAAAAAGGAGATGTCCATAGCGTAACTCCGTACAAACAAATTTATTAAAACAAGTAAAAAACTTACATTCCAGCATAAGAAATAGAGCAAATTCGCCGGCCGGCTGGCGAGCGCCCGTGCAGAATGAAAAGCGTTGACGTCAGAATGTCAACCTCCCGACGTACGTTTCATCTGTATTCGACGTAGTCTGGGTCTTGTTGGTCACAGTTCAGAACCACCTCGGAATACATTCAAACTATGAACTCCAATCCTTAATGAAGAAGGAAACCTCTCGGAGCATTTCCCTTATAGCCTCGGGGATAGCCAGGACTGGATAGACTGTAACCAGGATCAGACAGGAAGCATAGGCCCCCCTGTTTTGATTTTTCCAGCCCATATCCTCCACCTTTATCACACGCCTCTTTTCCCCCACCTTTCCATCCCCCACCCCCCCGAACCTTCCTCTACCCCCTACGGCCCCCCACCCCTCTTACCATGCATCACACTCACACACATTTAACTAATAGACCTAAATCTGGTTGTCAACTGGCCTGCCAACCATGGAAATCCCCCAAACGCCTATTATACCCACTCCAGGTAACCTACCACGCCGCAAACTATGCTCATCTATCTTTATACAGAGATTCCCCCACCCAATCGCTATTACCTCAGGAAACCAACCTCACTCACAGATTTGACCTCTCAAAAAATTAGGTCCATCCGGGCCTTCGAACTACATAGATTGCTTGCATCCACCATACCACCTACACCACTCTGCTGGTTTTTCTTAAGTGCACTATAATGCCCTGTACACACGGTCGGACATTGATCGGATATTCCGACAACAAAATCCATGGATTTTTTCAGACGGATGTTGGCTCAAACTTGTCTTGCATACACACGGTCACACAAAGTTGTCAGAAAATCTGATCGTTCTGAACGCGGTGATGTAAAACACGTACGTCGGGACTATAAACGGGGCAGTAGCCAATAGCTTTCATCTCTTCATTTATTCTGAGCATGCATGGCACTTTGTGCGTCGGATTTGTATACACACGATCGGAATTTCTGAAACGGATTTTGTTGTCGGAAAATTTTATAACAAGCTCTCAAACTTTGTGTGTCAGAAATCCCTATGGAAAATGTGTGATGGAGCCTACACACAGTCAGAATTTCTGACAACAAGGTCCTATCACACATTTTCCATCGGAAAATCCTATCGTGTGTACAGGGCATAACTCTTCTATACATCTTTTTGTCATTATAATGAGAATGAACTTTGTTATACTGTTTTGGTTTTGGCTTATTTGTATTTCTTCAGGCCAATGGGTCCATGTAAAGCTTTGTATTGTACACACATCTGCCTCTGTATATATACCTTGAACATACTCAATAAAATGTTATGGAAATGAAAACGGTGTTCAAACCACACATGTGAGGTATTGCAGCAATCTTGAGAATGAATGTAATATTTCTAGACCTCCTCTCTAAACAGGTAACCTGTAAAAAATTTCAAAGCGTTACCTATTAAGATTTTTACGTACCGTAGTTTGTTGCCATTCCACGAGCGTGTGCAATTTTAACCACTTCAATACCCGCCCATAGTCATATGACGTCCACAGATGGGATCTCCCATCCTGGGTGGGCGTCATATGACGCCCTGGGATTCCCGGCCGCCTAGGGGGCACACGCGCCCGCCGCGTTCCTCGGGACCCGGTGCGTGTGCCCGGCGGCCGCGATGTCCGCCGGGCACCCGCGATTGCCGGTTAACCGGACCGGCATGTGGATCTGTGTGTGTAAACACACAGATCCACAGCCTGTCAGCTCTGAGGAGAGCGATCTGTGTTCCCAGAACGGAGGAACACTGATCGGTCTCCTCCCCTTGTACGTCCCCTCCCCCTACAGTTAGTAATCACTCCCTAGGAAACATATTAACCCCTCCCCGCCCCCTAGTGGTTAACCCCTTCACTGCCTGTCACATTTACACAGTAATCAATGCAATTTTATAGCATTGATCGCTGTATAAATGTGAGTGGTCCCAAAAATGTGTCAAAAGTGTCCGATGTGTCCGCCATAATGTCGCAGTCACGAAAACAAATCACGATCGGCGCTAAAAAAATAAATAAATATATTTTTTTTAAAAACGCCATAAATCTATCCCGTATTTTGTAGACGCTATAACTTTTGCGCAAACCAATCAATATACGCTTATTGCGATTTTTTTTACCAAAAATATGTAGAAGAATACGTATCGGCCGAAACTGAGGAAAAAATTAGTTTTTTTTAAAAAAAAAATGGGATATTTATTATAGCAAAAAGTAAAAAATATTGTGTTTTTTTCAAAATTGTCGCTCTTCTTTTGTTTATAGCGCAAAAAATAAAAACCGCCGAGGCGATCAAATACCACCAAAAGAAAGCTCTATTTGTGGGGAAAAAAGGACATTAATTTTTTTTGGGTACAACGTTGCACGACTGCGCAATTGACGTTTAAAGTGTGACAGCGCTGAAAACTAAAAATTGGCCTGGGAAGGAAGGGGGTGAAATTGCCCTGTATTGAACCGGTTAAAGCATGACATGTTAGGTATGTATTTTTTTTTCAACTTTCATATTATACAAAAAAATTGGGGTAACTATTGTATTTTTTTTTATACAGTGTGACATAAAATATTGTAATGATCACCATTTTATTCTCTAGAATTTCTGCTAAAAATATATAATTTTTGGGGGTTCTAAGTAATTTTCTAGCAAAAAATACTAGTTTAAAATTGTAAAAAAAAAGTTCCAGAAAAGGCCTGGTCAGCAAGTGGGAACTGAAAAGCAAATAATTGATTAAATATACCTATAAGTAAAGATTTAGAGTAACCATCAGCCATGTGACATGTGTAGTCCATTCAGCATTTAAAGTAGTTAAATCAAAACCAAAACCAAAAATTATATATTGCAGCTTACCAATCATTAAATGCTGTCTTTGCATTCGTTTTCTTTTTTAAGATTTTTTTTTTGTTTCCATCTGGCGATCCTGCCAGTAACCCACTTTCTATCTTAGGGTGTCTCCACTCTGGATGGAGCAGCAACAGAGACACTGCTTAAGTAGTTACAGTAACCTTTTTTTTCACTTTGGAATAAATGATTACATAATGAATAATGAATAAAACCTGGCAATTGTAAGCACCGGTCAGCGTTAAATGGTTTGTCACAGCCCACTAACAGCAAGAAAGCCTAAAAATAGGTACTCTAATGGAATTTCCGGGATTCCCATTTCCATAGCACTACTATAAATTTAGATGGTAATGATCATTAATAGGATAATTGATGAAATTATAGCAATAATGAATAATAAAACAATTTAAATTATTTACTTTGTAATGCTGAATGATCCGAGGAGCAGATAAAATACATTTACAGTATAACCTAAAACAATAGGGCTATGTACTTTATATTTTCTAGTTTGATAATGCAGATTTGGATTTAGTGCTCAGCAGTATTTTTCTTAAAATGATCTTTTCAACTGATGCTTTGACCTCTTTATTTCTTAAACTGTACAAAATAGGGTTCAACAATGGTATGACAATTGTGTAAAATACAGCAATGTCTTTGTCCATATTGGAGGATTCGTCTGATGGTTTAAAGTAAGCAAAAATTAATGTTCCATAAAATAAAAGCACAACAGCGAGGTGAGAAGCACAGGTGGAAAATGCTTTCTTTTTTCCTTCCATTGATCTGATATTTAATATAGCAGCAATTATAAACATATACGATATAAAAATAATGACAATACAAATGAGTCCTAATACAAGATCTGTTGCTATAAGTACTTGTTTGTTTAGGGTTATATCTGTGCAGGATAGTGCTAGAACTTGTGGAACTTCACAGAAAAAATGATTGATTTCTTTTGGACCACAAAAGGACAACCATAAAGTGCTTAATGAATGAAAAGTAGAACTTGAAAATCCAAATGTCCAGACAATTAATGACATACAAATGCAAGCCTTTTTGTCCATAATACTCTTATACCTTAATGGATTGCATATAGCAAGATAGCGATCAAGAGACATAAGCGTTAGCAGCAGAAACTCAGTATCCATGCCAACAGTGAAAACAAACATCTGAATTATACAGCCATTGAACGATATTGTTTTTTTCTGGGAAATTAAATTGAACAACATTTTAGGGACTGCAGAAGTGGTGCATATTACATCCAAGAAGGATAGATTGCCAAGGAAAAAATACATTGGTGTGTTGAGTGCAGAATCAAATTTTGTAATGAAGAGAATGAGAACATTGCCACCTATAGTAATTAGGTACATTACAAGAATGACTAAAAACAGCAAGATTCGAAATTCAGGAGGATTGGACAGTCCAATAAGAATGAATTCAGAAATGCTGGACCCATTGTTCATTGTTTGTTATTCTTGAATAAAATAAAATAAATCAAATAAAAATATTTGAAAAAGTATTGTTGTTATATAATGTTATTACTTGAAGCCTTTTAGACCTGATGATCTGTTTTACTAAAGTGTGAAGTGAAATAATATAAGTGAAAAAAGTAAACATAAACATCCAATCATGTGTAAGGGAATAAAAAAAGCAAAAACTTGGTTGTTTATTGTGAATATAAGTTTATTCATTGCATTTCCCACTTTAGTAAATTCAGAATGTTAATACAATTAATTTCAGTTCTCTTATGATTCTGTTATTTTTTTACTATTAACTGCAGCTTCAGATTAAAAGTATACTGAAATCTGATCATCTGCTTTTAAAGAGATATGCCTACTTAACCACTACAATACAGGGCACTTATACACCCTTGCTGCCCAGACCAATTTTCAGCTTTCATACTCTCGCACTTTGAATGCCAACTACTCAGTCATGCAATCCACTGTACCCAAAAAAAAGTTTATCATTTTTTTTTCACACAAATAGAGCTTTCTTTTGGTGGTATTTAATCACCACTGGGTTTTTTATTTTTTGCGACATAAGTGAAAAAGCGCAAAAATGTTGAAAAAAACACTTATTGTTTAGTTTCTATAATAAAATGTTGCAAATAAGTCATTTGTGTTCATAAATTTGGGCCAAAATGTATACTGCTACATATCTTTGGTAAAAATAACCCAAATAAGTGTATATTATTTGTTCTATGTGAAAGTTATAGAGTCTACAAGCTATGGTGCTAAACATTGAAAATTGATCACACCTGATGTACTGACGGCCTATCTCATTTCTTGAGGCCCCGAAATGTCAGGAAAGTATAAATCTCTCCCAAATGACCCCTTTTTGAAAAGTTGACAGTCCAAGGTATTTAGTAAGAGGCATGGCAAGTTTTTTGAAGTTGTAATTTTTTCCCACAATTCTTGGGAAAATTAAGAAATTCTTCTTTTTTTTTGCCCAAAATTGTCATAATAACAAGTTATTTCTCACACAGAGCATATGCATACTTTTGATTATTATTATTATTATTATTATACGAGATTTATATAGCGCCAACAGTTTACGCAGTGCTTTACAATGTATAAGGGGGACAACACAATTACAGTACAGTTCAATACAAAAGGTACAGGAGGGCCCTGCTCGTAGAGCTTACATTTTAAAGGGAGGGGGTGGTGGTACAAAAGGTAATAGCTGCAAAGAAAGATTTGATGGGGGTGGCTTACACCCCAAAATGCATTCTGCCACTTCTCCTTAGTATGGCCATACCACATGTGTGAGACAGCCTGGCCACATAGAGAGGTCCAACATGCAGGGAGCCCCATCAGGCATTCTAGGAGCATAAGTTACACATAAAATTGGTGACAGGTACTCGGGTACTCTGATGGGCTGGTGGTAGGTACTCGGGTATTCTGATGAGCTAGTGATAGGTACTCGGGTACTCTGATGGGCTGGTGACAGGTACTCGGGTACTCTGATGGGCTGGTGACAGGTACTCGGGTACTCTGATGGGCTGGTGACAGGTACTCTGGGGCTGGTGACAGAAACTTTGATGCTGGTGACAGGTACTCTAGGGCTGGTGACAGGTACTCGGGTACTCTGATGGGCTGGTGACAGGTACTCGGGTACTCTGATGGGCTGGGGACAGGTACTCTGGGGCTGGTGACAGGTACTCTGATGCTGGTGACAGGTACTCTGGGGCTGGTGACAGGTACTCTGGGGCTGGTGACATGTACTCTGGGGTGCTGTGATAGGTACTCTGATGGGCTGTGATAGGTACTGAGATGGGCTGTGACAGGTACTCTGATAGGCTGTGACAGGTTCTCTTATTTGTGGGGAGATCGGGCAATGTATTGTACATTTTTATCCAGGTCTCCTCCCCACACACTGAGGAGGAGAACCCGGAAATGGTGCTACAGCCGTTTGTTGACATGTGTGACCGGCTGTGATTGGACACAGCCAGTTACGTGGTAAACCCTGATCGTGGATGGGCTGTGTCTGAGGAACAGTGTTCCTGCCGGCTTCATATGGCTATAGGCCAGTATGGAGCTGGTTAAGCAAATGAATGATATAGCACAAACGAACTGCACATTTCTTGGCCTTTACTGAAACAATTATCCCAACTTTTCTATGTGCCAAACTTCAAATCCAACTACAAAATCTGCTGACTTTTTAGGTACCACAGTAAATACAACTTCCATAAGTATAAAACTAGATTTGTATTATTATCCCTTAAAGAAAGTAAGCGTAGTAAAATAGAACAACTGTATACTGGTACAAAAAAAGGAGGAAAAGGGAGCATCAGAAATGTCACACTAGAGAGCGGCAGATTTTAAGTAAGTTGAACAAGTGGCTGAGAAAGTAGTGTAGCTAGAAGGGGTTTGGGTTTATGGAGAACTGGGCTCACTTTTTGGTTGCCTGTTGGCTCTACAACAGGGATGGACTACAACTTAATGGAGAGGGTGCAGCTCTGGTGGGGGAAACATGTCTAGAAGGTTAGTGGAGTTTTTGGACCAGAATCTGGAGGAAGGAATCTGAAGAGAATATAACATGTTATGTGCAAGAACCAATGCAGGGACAGGATATAGAGGTGGATCGATTAGGTAGGGAGGTGGGGCGTAAACCAGACAGCAGAGAAATCAGTGCAGGAAATCAATCAATCATAAACTGCAATACAAAAGTGGGAAAAAGAAATAAACTAGGTCCTGCAACAAAATTAAAAGGAGTGCACACAAATGCTAGACGTCTAGCAAATATTGAGCTGGAACTTTGGCAATTTGGGGAGGATTTTGACTTTGTGAGAATTTCAGAAAACTGGATTGATAGAAGAAGTGAAGGGATATGCCTCTATGTCAAGAGCATTTTGAAAGTCAGTTTGGGAGTGGATATCAGCAATGAGTGTGGTGAAAGAGCAGAGTATTATGGCTGGAGCTGCATATGAGTGCTACAAATAACCACTTTAGGACCGGCAGGATTTGTCCCCTTAATGACCAGGCCATTTTTTGCACTGCATCACTTTGACTGACAATTGTACTTTATTTCCCACAAATAGAGTTTCCTTTGGTGGTATTTGATCACCTCTGCAGTTTTTATTGTTTGCGCTATAAACAAAAAAAGAGCGACAATTTTGAAAAAAAACTATATTATTTACTTTTTGCTATAAAAAATATCCCCCAAAAAATTTTAAAAAAAACATTTCTTCATCAATTTAGGCCAATATGTATTCTTCTACATATTTTTGGTAAAAAAATCGCAATAAGCATATACTGATTGGTTTGCACAAAAGTTATAGCGTCTACAAAATAGGGGATATATTTATGGCATTTTTATTATTATTTTTTTTTTTTTTTCTTTTTTTAAGTTTTATTAAAGTCTCATAATAATACAATACAATGAACCAGTATACATTGTTGACATAAATTCAAGTATAGGAAAGCATGTTCAGCTCGTTACAGAGTAAGATAAGCAGGTCCTTTTAAACAATCTTTCATGTGAATTTAACATGAATCACATTCAATACCTTATTTGTAAGTAGTCAGTCTTGTATACCTAAGTTCAGGAGTAGTCAAAGTGTTGGTGGTTAAAAAGTTATGAGCAAAGTGGTAGAGCTAGAAGAAATATGGAAGAAGTTGGGGCTGAAGAGTGGGATAGGTGAGAGGGAAGACATGGGAAGGGAGAGGGGTAGATGGGAGGTGAGGATAGAGAGAAAGGGGGGGGAGAGGGATAGGGAGAGGAGTAGTAGTTGCAGTCTAATAGGATTATATTAATTGACATGTATTACACATGTACAGATAATCTATGTTCAAGGTATTTATTTATTTTTTGCTAGTAATGGCAGCGATCTGCGATTTTTAGCGAGACTGCAACATTGCTGCAGACAGATCGGACACTTTTGACACTTTTTTGGGACCATTAACATTTATACAGCGATCAGTGCGATCAGTGCTATAAAAATTCACTGATTACTGTGTAAATGTCACTGGCAGGGAAGGGGTTAACACTAGGGGGGGGGGGGTAAAGGGGTTAAATGTGTTCCCTGGGAGGTGTTTCTAGTCACTAGGAACAGCAGACCTCTCTCTCCTCCCCTGTCAGAATGGGGATCTGTCTGTTTACATTGTCAGATCCCCATTCTCATTTCGGCCGCCGGCCACACGCATCCACTCCAGAATCGTGCCGCGGGTGCACGTGCGCCCCCTATTGTTCTTGAAGTGGCACTTACACCTACAGCGATTGGCCCAGGAGATCCAACCTGCCACAGTATAATGACGGCGGATGGTCCTTAAGCGGTTAATAAAACAATTATAGGAGTTTGTTACAGCCTGCCTAACATTGAGGAGGAATCTCCTTTCATAGACAGAATTAAACAGGGTAATATTATTATGGAAGACATCAATTATCCAGACAAATGGTACTGCACACTCAACTAAGACCATTTTATGAACACTCTACAGGACAATTTTATGATTCAAATAGTATAAGCTCCAACTAGAAAAAAAGCTCTGTTAGAGATGGTCATTTTTATAATACAGAGCGCATTTCAGAAGTGCAAGTTACGGAAAACTTAGGCAATAATGAGCACAGTGTAATTCAGTTTGATGCGACTTACAGGAAAGAGATTTGCCGTCCTTACTAAGTGATATTATTGGGACCAAATGTTCTTAACAAATAACACAAAAGAGAAGTGAGAGTGTTTCAAGGGTAAATTAAACATTAGCATTTGCTATGCGTTCTTCTGGGTAACAAGCAAATAAAATAAAATCTACTTGGCTCAAAAAACTAACCTTCAAAAAATACAAAATGGAAGTGACAGATTCAGCATCTAATGTGTTACAAGGAATGTAATTATTATTATTATTATACACAATTTAAATAGCGCCAACAGTTTACGCAGCAATTTACAATCTAGAGGGGGGACAGCACAATTACAGTACAGTTCAGTACAGAAGGAACAGGAGCGCCCTGCTCGTAGAGCTTACATTCTAAAGGGAGGTTGTGGTGGTACAAAAGGTAATAGATGCAGGGAATGATTTGATGGGGGTGGCTTGGGGACAGTTGTTAGGTGGGTGTGGGATAGGCTTCCCTAAATAAGTGAGTTTTCAGGGATCTCCTAAAGGTGGACAGGTTAGGGGCTGATCGGACAAAGGATGGGAAAGGCTCTGGAGAAGTCCTGAAGGCGAGCATGAGAGGAGGTAACAAGGGAGCTAGAGAGCAGGAGGTCCTGGGAAGAGCGAAGGGGACGATTTGGTCAATATCTGCAGATAAGGTTGGTGATGTAGCTGGGGGCAATGTTGTGGATGGCCTTGTATTTTGTGGTTAGCATTTTGAATTTTATATGGTGGGGTAGGGGAAGCCAGTAAAGGGATTGGCAAAGAGGAGCAGCAGTCACAGATCGGTTAGTGAGATGTATTAGTTTAGCAGCAGCATTCATAATAGACTGAAGGGAATGTAATAAGTAATACAAGAATGTAATCAGAATAGCTAAATTAAATTATGAGAATCACATCATAACCAAAAGCAAAAAAAAACCTGAAAAAGTTTTATCTCAACAGTAAAGGTATAAGAAAGTAACAAGTAGGAACCTTGGTGACAAATTACATGGATACGGCTAACTTGTTAAATAACATTTTCTCTTCTGTTTATATTTAGGAAAAAGGGATTTGTTGGAAGGGATAGTAATATTAACTGGTTCATGCATATATACTGCGGCAGAATGGCACCGCTAGGCGAAACCCAGTACGAACACGTTTTCCCCTTTAAGAGCTGCCAGAGGGCGAGCGATCGCATTCAAGAGAGCCAGCATGGGGATTTGTGTGTGTAAACACACAAATTCCTGTTCTGTCAGGGGAGAGGAGACATATCGTTTATTCCTACTGAGTAGGAACAATGATATGTCTCCTCCCCCAGTCAGTCGTATCCCTATACAGTTAGAACACATCTAGGGAACACACATTTAACCCCTTGATCGCCACCTAGTATTAACCCCTTCCCTACCAGTGACTTTTACACAGTAATCAGTGCATATTTATAGCACTGATCGCTGTATAAATGTCAATGGTCCCAAAAATGTGTCAAAAGTGTCTGATCTGTCCGTCGCAATGTTGCAGTACCGCTAAAAATCGCAGATCACCGTCATTATTAGTAAAAAAAATAAAAATGCCATAAAAAATGCCATAAATCTTTCCCATAGTTTATAGAGGCTTTTTCGCAAACCAATCAATATATAATAAATGCATATTGCAATTTTTTTTACCAAAAATATGTAGAACAATATATATTGGCCTAAATTTCTTTTTTTTTTTAAATTGGGGGATAGTTATTATAGTAAAAATTTACGCTCTTTTTATGTTTATAGCGCAAAAAATAAAAACCACAGAGGTTATCAAATACCACCAAAAGAAAGCTCTATTTGTGGGAAAAAAAGACGCAAATTTTGTTTGGGTACAGCATTGCATGACTGTGCAATTGACAGTTAAAGTGATGCAGTGCCAAAATTGTAAAAAGTGCTCTGGTCAGGAAGGGGGTAAAATCTTCCAGGGCTGACAGATTTGAAAATATAAATATAAACAAATCATCTGGGCCTGATGGTTTACACTTGTGAGGTCTCAGGGCATTTAGCTTGAAAATAACCAAATCACTTGTACTGAATTTTAAATACTACTTAAAGACAGAAACCTGCATAGTGCAAATGTGGTTTCAATATTAAAAAAAAAATGTCTGGGGGAATTATAGATCAGTCACCCTAACTTCAGTAGTTTGCAAGGAGTCTATGACAATGTTAAAGGACTTCATTGAAGTATTTGTCCTAAAAATGCCATTATAAGTAACAATCAACATGGATTTATGAAAGACCAGTCTTGTCAGAGCACCAAGGCAGCATTCTAAGAGGAAGTGAGTAGTAGTTTAGATATAGGAAGAGCAGTAGACACCATTTATCTGGATTTAGCAAAGATAAGAACACAATTTTTGTATTTGCAGCTGATACAAAATGTTAATAGTTTCTGTTATAAAATTTTGCAAATAAATAATCTTTCTTCATAAATTTAGGTCCAAATGTATTCTACTACATTTCTTTGGTAAAAATTACCCAAGTCAGTGTATATTATTTAGTCTGTATGAAACAAACTGTGGTATGCATATTTGAAAATTGATCACCACAGATGTACTGACTACCTATTTCAATTCATAAAAATGCCAGGACAGTTAAAAAACTCTCCAAATGACCGCTTTTTGGAAAATAGACAGGTTTTTTGTCAGAATTTTTGGAAAATAAAGAAATTAAATGTTTTTCACAAAGCTGTAATTTAAACAAGTTATATCTCACGCACAGCATAAGCATACTTATAATTACACCCCAAAACACATTCTGCTAATCCAACTGCATATAGGAATACCATAGGTGTATATATTGTGGCAGAGCGAGGCTCTGTCCCTATGAAATTGGATGTAAAAGGGACACAGAGTTTGCATATCTGCGGATTACAAGACTACAGAGGGTAGATTTGAAATGGAGAAAACTGCTCTGGCAATTTTCTCCAGATTTTGCTACTGCCGGATGCGACTCTCTAGTTTGGAGATCCCTAAGAGTCTTGGTTGGGACGGGATCTCCAACCCTGTGTCCGGGTCTGGAGGAAAGCCAGCAGGGTGTGCGCCCAGGTGCACACAGCCCATATAACGAGGGGCTGGTGAGAGCAGTAGGAGGAGGAAGGTGGAGTTGGAGCAGTGGCTGCTATTGAGAGAACCTCTGTGTGAGGATAAACGCTGTGTGCATCCAAGGAGTCCGAGGCTGTGTACGTTGAAGGGTCTGAAGTTGTGTGCGTCCAAGGAGCCAGAAGCTATGTGCATTGAGAGGCTTGAAGCTGTGTGTGTTTAAGAAGCCCAAAGCTGTGTGCATCCAAGACTGTGGACCTGGAAGAGCTGGTGGTCTGGGGGACCAGTGCCTATAGCATCAGTGTTGCTGGAGAGTAGCCAGGTGGGCTAGCATTTTCAGTTATGTCTGAATGACATTTAAACCCCTGCATGGGATTCCTGAGTGGACTTTTGTTTTGTTTTTTCATTGAATAAACATGGGCTGCCAGGCCCCTAACTGTAAACGCCTGTCTGATATGTGAACTCGCTACACAAAAATGCATCTATCACTGGGCTGAACAATCCCCCATGTCACAAAATATATATATATATATATATATATATATATATATATATATATATACACACACATTTTTTTTACATACTGTCACCAGAGTAGTACAGTATCACTGTGATACTGCACTACTCTGGGAAGGTGATCAGATATTTTTTTTTACCCTGTGATTGCTTGTACGGTGATGATCACTGTAAATGCAATCATTTTAACTGACATGAATGGCTTCCATTCATGACTGATTGTTTACTTTTGTGATTTCTGTGATTAGCTACAACCATCACATGGTACAGGGCCACTGTGATTGGCTTTTTACCATGTGGTAGCTATAGTCAATCACAATAGTAAACAATTCTGTCATGTGATTGCTGTTATTAGTCACAGTGATCCCATGTTACCAGGGCCAATCACAGAATCCTGGTAACATGGGATCACATGACACAGCAGGCACCAGGTTGCAACGCTTCACACCCCAGGGGGTACATACAGGTACATCCTACCAGAAACAGAGCCCCTGCCTGTCCGTTTTTGTACATTGGCTGGCTATGCAGCAGTTAATACTGTAATTTACATGCATTAACATTCACCTTCCACTAGGTTGGCCATTCCACAAGGATGGACAATAAATGCAGTTTAATCCAAACATATGGAAGTGCCTTTAAAAGGCTATTTCATTTAAAAAAAAAAAACTCTATTCTAAGTATTACACAGGATCAGTGAGCTGCAGAGGGAATCAACATCTGTTTAATAGTTCGAACTGTGGACTTCAGAAATAACTTATATTTGATTTCAGTGTGAAAACTTCTGGTAAACATACTTGTGGCTCTACATAGTTACATAGTTACATACTTTAATTAGGTTGAAAAAAAAGACACGAGTCCATCTAGTTCAATCAATAAAAAATAGAAGGCAAAAAACCTCCATAAGCATGGTCCAACTTCTTCCCACGGGGAAAAAATAAATTCCTTCCCGGTACCCCAGAAGAGTGCTATAAATGTTACTATCCATTTATGCTCATTTAGAAATGCATCAAGCTGTTTTTAAAACAATCTACTGAGCTGGCAAAATTATTTCTTGAGGGAGCTTATTCCACACTTTCACAGCTCACAGCTCTTACTTTGAAGAAGCTGCTCTGTATGTTGAGGATATTTTTGTTTTCTCCGGTGCCCCTTGTCCTTTGTATTGAACTTAAAGTAATATTAAAGTCTTGTTTTTGTTTTTTGTTTTTTCAAATAACAAATATGTTATACTCACCTGCTTGTGCAATGGTTTTGCACAGAGCTGCCAGAATACCTTTCTCCTTAGGTCCCCCGCTCCTGTCCCCTGCTTGCTCTGGGGGCACCCAAGCAAGCGTGCTCCCAAACCACGACTCTGTGTCCATTCACACACAGAGTTGTGGCTCAGCCCTGCCCTCTACCTCTCCTGATTGGCTCAGTGGCTGTGTTTGCCAGCAGTGGGAGCCAATGGCAGAGTGAGAGTTCCCAGAGAGCCAAACCTCTTGTGCACATCGCTGGATAGGAAAGGGGCTCAGGTAAGTATTGGGGGGGCTGGGCGGTTAGAGCACACAGAAGGTTTTTTTCCTTTGCGCATAGCATGCATGAAGGTAAGAAACTTTGTGCCTTTAGAATTACTTTAAAATAAATAACTCTACACCAAGTATATACTTCACTATGCCAAACTATACATACCACTTATGTATTTACACATGGTGATAATATGGTCTTTAAAGTGTCACTAAAGGCATTTTTTTGTTTTGGATGAAGTGGAGAGGGATTACAACACATATCTGTCGTTATTGCTGTCTGTGTCCCAGTTAGGGAAATTCATCCTCTCTATTTGTCCTGTTTACCATTATCATCGAAAGTAAAATAAAATACCAAATTTTGGGTTGACATCAGAACAGGAATAGAGGGGAAATCTTCCAGCTTGTTATACTAGTTCTGTTGATCCTGGTGACATCCCAGGATTCCCTTACTTTGGAGGAATTCCTGTTTTGGTTATTCAAAAGGAAATGAAGGGAAATCTCTGCAATGGGACAAAGATGGCAAAACTATAAAAATAATAATTGACAGGGCTTACAACCCTCTCTTACTCTATCCAAAATGAAAAAAACAGTTTTGCCTTTAGTGACCCTTTAATTGCTCCTTCTCAAGACACAATAACATAGACATACATATACATAGATTTGCCCCCTAACTTATATCAAAATATCAGTCTACAAAGAAAGGCTACTGTTTCAAGTGTTGTGCACTAATATAGTTAGACATGTAAAGTTAACTGAGGATTTAGTGATGACATATACAGGGATTTGCATGTTTTAATAATAATGTTTTTATTATTTACATATAATCAAAAGGTTTGATACAATTTACATACTGTATTTGAAGCTTTATACATAAAGTAAAATGTACAATTTGTAATGCTGTCCTCACATGTATAGATCCTATCTATGATAGCAGTGTATGAGGTTGGACTTTATTGTATCAAAAGTTTGAAACATGGCATTTATGATAAAGTTCTAAATAAAAACCTTAATATTTGAAACATTACATAAATCATACATGTATAGACAATTTTATTATTACTATAGCTTATAACTACACACCTCAAATAATCGTAAGCCTTTACTCACAATAGATCTGCAGTGTGGAGCATTGATTCTAATAAAGCACTGAAATATGATTTGTTTTTTCTCATATTTATATATATGATAGATCATAGGGGCCTTATCTGTTGGGAATAATATGATGTTCACAGTCACCCAACTGTTTTATTGCATAATATTTTTAATAAAAATAATTGGTAACTGAGAATTCATTATTCAGTTGGGACCAGAAGAGTCTGGCCTCAAACTGGATGGACATCTAATAAAATATAATAAGTTATTATTGTAACAATGTTTCTTTATATTTGTATCACAAATAAGGTTAAATTAAGGAAAATGTAATTGAGTTTATAGAGTCAATTAACTTTCAATTCATATAATTATAAAACCATGAATAGACCAAGGGATATATTTTTTACATGAATGGTCAAAAAAGAACATCTGTGTGCCATGGTTTTCCCATTTTTATTTTTATTTCTTTTTTCTTTTTTTTGTTTCCAACTTTTTCACAATCTTTTTTTTTTTTCACAATTAAATTTATTGAGGGTTTATGAAAAAAGACAAAGTTATATCATAGCATACATCAAATACAGGTTGAGTATTTATGTCAGTTTACAGAAATATAAAAAACAAATGAAGATATAAACATTTAAAATAATAAATTGGGGGAAAGCATATTGTGTCTTGCTCTCTAAAAAAGAATACAAAAAGGATATAAAGGATGTTGAAAATTGTATTGAACGGGGTAGTAAAGGAGGTCGTAGTTTTTGTGGATAATGAAATGATAATAATAATAAATTATAATTTAATAAAATAACTGAACAGTAAAGATATGGCCTAATGGTGTAGATTATTGAATTGAGTATTATAATATATTATATATTATATATATTATAGCATCTCTAACAAGTATAAGAATTTGACGGAAACCATTTTCTGGCTTTCTGTGGTGTAAAGTACCATTGTGTAAGAACTTCGTATGAGATTTCTTGTATTTTTATGTTTAAAGAGCATTTATGGGAAAAGATGCAGGCTCTGTCCCATTGAGCATCTGTGATTTTAGTTTTAAGTTCTAGTTCCCATGACTCTTTATGTTTGCTGATTAGGCTAATGAAGTTGTTTTGTGGACATGTGTCCTTTTGTAGCAAATCATCTCAAAAGGAGTCATGGGAATGCTATAGGAGGCTCTGTGTTGGCTGTTTTGAAGAAATTCGTAAAGTTGTATATAGAACCAGTAGCCAGAAAATGTTCTCCCAGATTCTTCTATCAATGAGTTGAACTATTTTATTTTACCCATGTGAAAGCAATGGAATGCTAGAAAGGTTTTGCTCTGTTCAAGTTTAGAGTATATTTTTTTGGTTAGTTCCTGGTGGAAAATCAGGGTTTGCATAGATAGGTGTAATGTCTCGTACACACGAGCGGACTTTTCGACGGACTAGGTCCGACAGTCTTTCCGACGGACTTTGCAGCGTAGGTCCGCCGGACTTTCAAATGAACGGACACAATCAAACCAAAGTCCGACATGATGACGTACGACCGGACTAAAATAAGGAAGTTGATAGCCACTAGCCAATAGCTGCCCTAGCGTTGGTTTTAGTCCGTCGGACTAGCATACAGACGAGCGGATTTTTCAACCGGACTCGAGTCCGTCGGAAAGATTTGAAACATGTTTTATTTCTAGGTCCGTCTGACTTTTGGGAAAAAAAAGTCAGCTGGAGCCCACACATGATCGAATTCTCTGACAGAGTCCGGTCCGCCACACCAAGTCTGCCGGAAAGTCTGCTTGTGTGTACGCGGCATTAGAGGTCCCAGTATAGAGGCACATTTGTGTGATGAAGCTACTTTATGGAATATTTCTAGAGTAGTTTTGATTAGTGGGTGTTGTTTCATAGTTTTGGGTGATTTGGAGTTAAGGGTCCATAGTAAGTATAGTAGGCTGCGTGGGTACTTGAAATTTCCAAGTTCACCCAGTTTTTGTTGTTATCATGGCAGTGCCAGTCAAATACTCTGGTGATATGTGTAACATAGTAATATTTTTGAAGTCTGGCAAACTTATTCCTCCTTTAGATTTAGGGAGAGTGAGTAAATGAAGAATAATTCTAGGTTTTTTGTTTGCCCAATAACATTTTTTTGCTGTAGGCTTGTTAATTTTTTGAAAAAAGAGTTTGGTAATTGGATGGGTAGTGCGTTAAAAAAATACAATAGTCTTGGTAATACTGTCATTTTTAAAATTGATGCCCTTCCAAACCAGGAGAAATGTTTGGTGGTCCACTTCTTAAGGTCTGTTTCTATATTCTTTAACAGGGGTTTGAAATTGGCTTTAAATAGAGAGTTTGCATCTGATGTTAATTTAATCCCAAGGTATTTAAGGGTTTTATGTTCCCATATGTATGGGCAGTTTATTTTTGTTAAATAGGTTTGTTCAGTTGTCAAGGTAAGATTGAGGGCTTCAGATTTGCTGAGGTTAACTTTAAAGTTTAAAATGTAGCTGAAGGTTTTAAAAATTGTATTCAGGTTCGGGATGGAGATATGGGGATGAGTGAGAAAGAATAGTAAATCATCTGCATACGCCGCAGACTTGTATTCTTTGTTGTTGACATGGAAGCCATGTATTGCTTTCTCTAGATTTATTGTTCTGATGAGAGATTCAAGAGTCAGTATGAAGAGGAGAGGAGAAAGAGGGCATCCCTGTTTGGTCCCATTTCTTAAGTTAATTGGGTCTGAAAATATATTGTTTATTTTCATTTTGGCTCGGGGGTCTTGGTAGAGTGCTTTTATCCAATTTAACATTTTATTTCCCATGCCGATAAATGAGCAAGTGGAAAACATGTAATCCCAGGAGACTCGATCAAAGGCCTTTTTGGCATGTTTGGATAATAAAAAACCTTTGATCTTTGATTTTTTGGCGTGATGTATTAGGTTTAGTGCCTTGATAATATTGTCCCTGGCTTCCCGACCGGACATAAAGCCAATTTGTTCTGGTCTAATGATTTTGGAGAGCAGAGGTTTCAATCTGTTTGCTAAAATTTTTGCTAGAAGTTTTAGGCCCACATTAAGTAGGGAAATGGGTCTGAAATTTAAGCATTCTGTGTGATCTTTGTCGGGTTTCGTAATTACTGATATGTAAGCCATGAGGAAGGAGTTTTAAGTGTTTTTGTTTCTTGCTAGGGAGTTAAAGGCTGTTAATAGATGTTTTGAGAGAAGCTGGGCATAGATTTTGTAGTACTGGGATGTGAATCAATCTGGGCCTGGACTCTATCCTGGTTTCAGATCTTTGATAGCTGCTAGTAATTCATTGGCAGTGATGGGTTCTTCTAGCTGTTCTATGTTTTCTTTTGTTAGGGAGGGAATTTTGCTGTCTATTAGGATTTTTTGCATTGTTTCTTCTTTGGCATTTGTTAGGTGGTGGGGTTTATGTTGCGGTTGTAGATTGTAAAGTTTGGAGTAGAATTTATGGAAAAGGGCTACTATTTTTTCTGGATTGTTTTCAAGTGTCTTATCTGTATTGTGAATGGCATGTATTAGTCCATGTATTAGTCCAGAAACTTTTGCATCCTTGAGGGCTCTGGCCTCAAGTTAAAAAAATGAAGATTTTGGTGTTTGAGGTTTCAGGGTTAATGAGGTGGGCACGTGGTCTGAGATTAATATTATGCCTTTGGATATAGTTTTGAGATCTCTTTGGGTTACAAATAGGGATGGGCTGTCTGTTCGGGTCAAACATGAGTTCGGAACACCCTTTAAAAGTCTATGGCAGAAATCAAAAGTGCTAATTTTAAAGGTTAATATGCAAGCTATTGTCATAAAAAGTGTTTGGGGACCTGGATCCTGCCCCAGGGGACATGTATCAATGCAAAAAAAAGTTTTAAAAACAACCGTTTTTTCGGGAGCAGTGATTTTAATAATGCTTAAAGTGAAACAATAAAAGTGAAATATTCCTTTAAATTTCGTACCTAGGGGTTGTCAATAGTATGCCTGTAAAGTGGTGCATGTTTCCCATGTTTACAACAGTCCGAGAGCAAAATTACATTTCTAAAGGAAAAGAAAGTCATTTAAAAGTACTAGCGGTAGCGCCGGCAGCTATAATGAATTGTCGGGTCTCTGCAATGCTCATAAAAGTCATAAAAAAAAAATGGCCTGGGATTCCCCCACAGTGCATTACCAGGCCCTTTGGGTCTGATATGAATATTAAGGGGAACCCCAAACCAAAATGTAAAAAAAAAAATGTGTGGGGTCCTCCCAAATTCCATACCAAGCCCTTCAGGTCTGATATGGGTATTAAGGGGAACCCCGCGCCAAAATTTAAAAAAAAATGGCGAGGGGGTCCCCCTCAAAATCCATACCAGACCCTTATCTGAGCACGCAATATGGCAGGACGCAGGAAAAGAGGGGGGATGAGAGAGTGCCCCCCTTCTGAACCATACCAGGCCACATGCCCTCAACATGGGAAGGATATAACCATGTTGATGGGGACAAGGGCCTCATCCCCACAACCCTTGCCCGGTGGTTGTGGGGGTCTGCAGGCGGGAGGCTTATCGGAATCTGGAAGCCAACTTTAACAAGGGGACCCCCAGATCCCCCCCCTGTGTTAAATGGTAATGGGGTACGAATGTACCCCTACCATTTCACAAAAAAAGTGTCAAAAATGTTAAAAAAGACAAGAGACGGTTTTTGACAATTCCTTTATTAATGTCTTCTTCTTTCTCTGCTTCTTCCTTTTCTTCCTCCGATCCTCTGCTTCTTCCTTTGGTCTTCTCATCCGCATCTTCCTCTGAATTCTTCTTCCCCGCTTCGTTCTTCGGACAATCTGCATCCATGGGAGGTTCCCGCTGTGTGACGCTTCTGTTCTTCTGACAGTTCTTATATAACTGAGGGCGGGACCACCCGGTGACCCCGCCCCCTCTGACGCACGGGGACTTCAAGGAAGAAGCAGACGATCGGAGGAAGAAGAGGAAGAAGTGGGGAAAGAACAAGATGGAGGAAGAAAACAGATAGAAGACCAGAAGAAGATGGAAGAAGCAGCGTGGAAAGAAGAAGACATTAATAAGGGAATTGTCAAAAACCGTCTCTTGTCTTTTTTTTTTTCCCAGAAGATTTTTATTAAATTTTTGCACTTATATAGAAATAAAAAGCAAGGGCAATTATAACATTATATCAACAGCATTTTACATATTAGTTACGATTCTACAGGAATTTGAAAACAATGAAAGAGAAAAATAAGCAGTTCAGGATAAAGTTGACATCAATGCTGCTTGTTTAGTACATTTCGACATTTTCAAATGTATTGTGGGTAGTCACATCTGTTATGCAGATATGATGTATCTGATAATTTCTGGTTACTGCCAATCCTCTTGAGCCTTAGCCCTAAGAGGTGATGAGTGCAGTGAAGGGGTTTCGAGAGATGTGCAAGGGTAAACCAGTCAAGGTCGGCCCAATTCCCGTTCACTGCTAAAGGGATTTAACTGTGAGCGGGAGGGGACCAGTAGTTATCTCAAATGATTTGCTATAGATGTGGCTTACCCTGCTTAATATAACTATTATCCCCTATATAGAGTAATGCCGCGTACACACGATTGGACTTTATGGCATACTTGGTCCGGCGTACAGGATTTCGTTGGACAATTCGATCGTGTGTGGGCTCCAGCGGACTTTGTTTTCTAAAAAGTTTGACGGACTTAGATTTGAAACATGTTTCAAATTTGTCCAACGGACTTGAGTCCAGTTGTTTTAGTCCGGTCGTACGTCATCACGTACGAATCCGTCGGACTTTGGTTGATCGTGTGTAGGTAAGTCTGTTCATTCGGAAAGTCTGTCGTAAAGTCCGTCGAAAAGTACGCCGGACAAAGTCTGCCGTAAAGTCCGATCGTGTGTACGCGGCATCAGAGTTCTCTGTAGTCCATGGAAAAGTTGGGGACTTTTGCTAGGCCAGCCAGCATGTTCCATTAGGTAGGAATAGCGTTAGGGTATATCCTATGTGTTTCAGCTCGGACATATCGGGAAGTCTGTTAGTAACCTTAAGGTCAGGGAGAGTGGGGATAGGAAAGGTCAGGTGGACACGACGGAATTCTTATGGTTTTTGGTTTACTGTTTCTTGGTTTCCCCCTTCCGAGGGAACAGATGTGGTCTGGGGGGGTGTTAGGTATCGTGGAGTCTCTGTAATGTGTCCAGCATGCCCATGTGTTTCTGTATGTAGTATGATTGTCTTTAACTTGGTGAATGAGCCTTTCCATGTGTGCTATTTTATGTATTCTGCAAAGCCATTCAGCGATGGTAGGTGGGTTAGTACTTCTCCAATGGACAGGAATGCATTGAGTGGCAGTGTTAATGAGGTGTAATGTGAGGGATTTTTGATATGCTGACAACGGCAAGGACGTGTGGTGGAGGAGGTACTGTGCAGGAGTGAAATCCGGGGTGTATGAAGTGATGTTCACTATGTGGTTATGTACTTCCTTCCAGAATGTTTGAATTAATGGGCATTCCCACCATATGTGGATGAGAGAGCCGATAGCAGAGTTACATTGCCAACATGTTGGTCGGACAGTCGGGAAGAATCTATGTATTTTATCAGGTGTGCGATACCATCTCAAGTACATCTTGTACCTATTCTCTTATGCTGATACGTTGGTGGACCCTTTATGTGTGTGTTCATGTATTCATTCCCAATCGTCTGTAAATAGTTCAGTTGCTAAGTCAGTTTCCCAGCACCGATTCGTTCGAAGGTTGGATGCATTGTTTGTGGTGGGGAGTGCAGAGATCGCTGACATCAAGTGACTTTGGGGCTCAGTGCTATTACATATGTGTTCAAAGGGTGTTAAGTCCCTATTCCATTGAGAGATAGGATGTGAGCTTTGAAAAAAATGCCTGAGTTGGAGGAATTTGAAAAAGGGTATGTTGAGCTCAGGGAATTTAGAGGTCATGGCCGCGTGTGAGAGGAGAGTATCACCATTAAAGAACTGATGAGCTCTGACCAGGGGGTCATTAGGAGGTGCATTTAAATCATGCGCTAACACGCCTGGTGTGAAATCTGGATTTTGGGTTATAGGCATCATTGGTTCATAGTTCGGTGTCAGGTTCAGAGATTTGCTTGATGCTCTGAAATTAAACCATGTTGGGCCTATTAATGGGTGAGAGGAACATTCTTTGGGTATAGACTGTTGATTGAGCCAGGGGAGTTGAGCGATTGGAATTTGAAGGAAGGCGCTTTCTAAATGTATCCAATCTTTACTGCTTTTGTGAACGTGCCAATCCACTATTCTGGTGAGTTGGCTCGCCCTGTAGTATATGTGTAAATCTGGTAACCCTATGCCTCCTTTCTGTTTATGTAGAATCAACTTTTCCCAGCTCAGCTTGGGAGGGTGTGAGGACCATAGAAGGTTTTTGCACATTCGTTTATATGTAGCAAAAAATGAGGGGGGCAGTTTGATTGGGATGGCTTGTAGCAAGTATAGTAGTCTGGGGAGGATGTTCATCTTTAAAATTGCCGCTCTACCGAACCATGAAAAAGGACCCTTATTCCATTTGTTTAAATCTCCCTGTATTTTCTGGAGTGTGGGCAAAAAGTTTTTTGCGTAAAGGTCAATCAGCTTGGTGGGGAGTTTGATGCCTAAGTAGGTTATTTCATGTGCCTCCCAGCTAAAAGGGAAATTGTTTTGGCACTGAGATACTGTTGCCATGGGGAGTGTTATATTAAGGGCTTTGGATTTCTCAAAATTGATTTGTAAGTTGGACAGTTTTTTAAATAAAGAGAAATCTTTAAGAAAATTGGGGATGATGGTAATGGGATCTGAGAGGAATAGTAAAATGTCGTCTGCGTAGGCAGCTACTTTATATTGCTTGTGTTGGATGTTAATCCCTTTGATGTCTGGGTTCTCTCTCAGTCTGCAGAAAAAATGTTCCATCGTGAGAACGAAAATAAGGGGTGATAGTGGGCATCCCTGCCTTGTGCCATTGGCAATTGAGAAGGCGCTCGACAGTCGGCCGTTTACTTTGATCCTGGCGGTAGGTGATAGGTAGTACAAGGCCATGATCATTTGTAAAAGGCGTGCGGGGATTCCCAGTGCTTGTAGGTAGTGCAGCAGACATATAGTCCCAGGCCACCCTGTCGAACGCCTTCTCCGCGTCAATGGAAAGCCTTTAGTTGCAGTGGACATTAGCCAATGGTGTATGTTTATGGCTTTTGTAGTGTTATCCCTGGCTTCCCTGCCAGGGATAAAGCCAACCTGATCGACTGAGATTAATCTGGGGAGGATGGAGAGCAGGCGGTTTGCCAAAATTTTTGCATAGAGTTTCAAATCTATGTTAAGTAGAGAGATAAGGCGATAATTGGAGACTACTGTGGTGTCTTTACCTGGTTTTGGGATTAGTGTTATCTGGGAGGAGTGTAGATTATTAAAGGCTGAAACAAAGTGCGGAATTAATATGTCAGAAAAAGATTTATAGTATCCCATTGATAGTCCATCTGGACCTGGACTCTTGCCAGCCTTTAACTGTTTCAAGGCCTTGGGGCTTCCTCAATGGAGATAGGGAGGTCCAAATCTTGCAATTCGTCTGAGTGCAGTGGCTATATTTAGCTAAAAAAATCCTTTATGATCCTGGATCGATTAGGGGAGGGGTCGCTCGTGCGCATTTGGGGTAAGTTATAGATTTTTAAGAAATAGGTCATAAAATGGTTAGCTATGTCATCCTTATTGACTATAGTCAATCCTGATGGGATTTTGATAGTACATATGATGGTAGCTGCCTTTTTCTGTTTTAGGGCTCTGGCCAGTAATTTTCCTGCCTTATTGCCAAATTCATAAAAAAGCTTGTGGGTTAGAGCGTATTTTCGTTTTAGAATCTTTTGAAGTTCTTCTAACAGTTCCTCTGTTGCTTTTAAAAGGTTGGAGAGAGAACTGTTAGCCAGTGAGAGTTTGTGTGCATGTTCGAGAGTCTTTCTAAGTTTGTTTCTTTTGGCCATTAAAAATATTAGTACCCCTCTAATGACACATTTATGTGTGGCCCATGTAACCGTAGATGAGGTATCCCCTGTGACATTTTCTGTGAAATATTGAGAGAGATGATTGGCTAGGGCTTGGGTATGGTCCTCATCTAGTAGTAGGGAGCTGTCTAGGCACCATATCGTGCATCTATTGCACGTTATTGGGAATTTTAAAGTCATTGTGATAGGGTGATGGTCCGAAATTAGCATGGGTTCAATTGTGGCCTCCGAGAGCATTGTAAGGTCAGTTTGTGAAATGAAAAAATGATCAATTCTGGAGTATTTATTATGTGGAGGGGAGAAGAAGGTAAAGTCTTTCACATTTGTGTATAGTGTGTGCCAAGAGTCATGTAGGATCAAGATGGCAAGTTGAGATTTTATGGCGTGGAGTGCTCTATACGTTAGGCAGGAGGACCCGTTGGACGTGTCCTGAGAGGGTGTCAGGGGCACATTGAAATCCCCACCTACGATCAGAGTGCCCAGTTGGAAGGCGGTGAGGAAGACAGGGTGACAATGAACAAGTCATGTACCATACGTCTGTGCGAATAAGTGTAACAAACAGATAGAACAAATTGTGAAAACCATAGCATATCAAGGGAAACCATTACAATATTTGGAACCGTAATAGGTAACTAGTATCCGAGGTTTCTAACAGTTTCTGTCAGTTTTAAAACCTAAGTCATATACCTACTGCAAAAGTCCCTTTAGTGCAGAGCGACAAGTGTCTAGGAGGGAGAAAGGAGGATTCCGGGTTTATTGAGCAGTCACGGATGAGAGATAAATCAAATGAGAGCATACTTCTGTGTACAAGGAACTGATAAGAGAACATCTAGCACAAGTAGGTGTGCATTTCAATAATGCCAAGAGCTCCCGTTAGTCCAGTTGTTTGTGCTGTGGGTAGAGAAAGTACGTGTGATAGAGTCACAAAACAATCAGGGGAGTATGAAGCTGTCTTCAAAGCATATGAAGAAGGTTTGTGGATCCCTGGGGAACTTTGCTTTGTGTGCTTTCCATTCATATTGTATGTGTAGAGGGAGAACACTGGTGGAGAAAGGAGAAGAGTCAGTTCTGTAAGCATCGCTTCATGCTGCTCCGAGATCATGGAGAATTCCTTACCTTAAGCAGGTTGAGTTGGTACTGCCGAGGGGATATGGCTGAAAGTAAAGATATAGTCGCGTCTGCAGGGTACACTGGGGGAGTATAGTGCTGTGCAGCAACTATATAGCTAAAACCCAGTCTCATTCCCTCATGCAGCCAGTAAAATATGAGTCAAGTCTATAGGCAGTTTGTGTTAGTAGGGAGAGAGAGTGTATAAGCCTCTCACCTGGCATGCGGAGGTCTTCGCTTCCGTGTTGGCTGTGCCAGAGTTATCCATTCCGGAGTCGTTCCTATCCAGCGGTAGCCGTGTCTGAGGGTGTGCAGGGTGGAACGGAAACCATCTCAGGATAAGTCATCATCCCCGTGTTGTGGCTGTGGGTGTGTCCCTTGAGATCTTGCCGGAAGTCTGGTAGGCATAGTTGTGGCTTCCGTCCCAATTCCAGTTGAGGACCGCAAGGTGTTATGGGGGCTGTAGTTTGACTGTCAGGGAATGGGAGACCCGTGAACACTTCATGCTAGTTATATAGGCACCTTGCAAAGTCTATTGTTGCTGAATTGCAGTAGGAGCATAACATGCTAGGAATTCTTATAGTGTCCTCGGTGGGTGGTATGAAGCAAGATATAAGAAACAAAAAAATGGGATTAAACTGAGCTTTAACAGGTGTGAAATGTGTTGACAGTACTTGTATTGCTAAGCTATTCTGCCCAGTGAATCAGTGATCCCACCGTGCCCTACTGGGTCTTGGAGAGTTGGATGGGCTGTGTTCACGGTGCTGGTTGTGTGACATAATGTGGCATCTGTGACCGGATGGGGATCGGCGCCTCCGATACCCAGTTTCTTGAGCTTCCATGGGTTCTTCCGGTGGCTTGTCCCTTCTGGTAATTGCGTGTCTGAAGTTAGCATACCAGTTAGGAACTTCCACAAGGGGGATGCCCATGGTATGACAGAAATGGGGCAAATCTTCTGTCACTTTAAGCAATGCAGTGCGTCCCTGAAGCATTGCAGACAGGCAAAAGGGAAATTTCCATTTGTAATGGATACCCTTAGTACGAAGGGTATCTAGTAAGGGTTTCAGATCATGTCTGTGTTGTAACGTGATACCGATAAATCTTGGAAAATTTGGATTGGGGTCATTTCATAAGTGATTTGTTGCTGTCCCCTTGCTTGTCTCAGGATCTTTTCTTTAAGTTTATAGTCCACTAGACAGCAGACTATGTCTCTGGGGGGATCTGTGTCTCTGCCCCTAGGTCGTAGGGCTCTGTGGATTCTCTCCATAGCAATCACATCATGCAGTGGTCTGTTGAGCAGGTTATTGAAAAGGCTGGTGACAAAGGCTTTGTTCCCCTTCAATAGATTCTGGCATTCCCCTCACTCTCAGATTATGCCTCCTTCCTCTGTTGTCCAAATCCTCCATATGGCGCTGCATATCTCTGAGCTGGAGGGTATGGGCATCAATATTTCTGGTAGCTCGGTGGATGACAGTATCGTGTCTTTCAGTCACCATCTACACTTGCTGCACCCTGTCTGCTAGTGCATGAATTTCTATGTGGAGGTCCGAAATGGCTGCTGATAGTGTGTCTTTGATATCCGCAGCGATGGTTCTGAAATCATGTATACTCTGGTGGTTGGAGTGCGGCATCCATCCCTCCGTCTCCCAGGGTATTGCCTGGAGTAATCAGTTGAGAAGGGGCCAATGTTGTGTCAGTCAGGGAGATCTCTGTGAGGGGCAGAGACTGTGCCTGAGAGCAGTCCTGAGTGCGGCTGTGGCGGGAAGACACCATGTTTCCTCTAGCGGTCCTGAAAATTTTGGGCATATTCTGGCCCACACCTCTGTGCTGTTCACGGGGGGAGTGGGAATTGGATGCTGAAGAGTGCCTGGAGGCAGTCCCCATAATTTGAGCTGGGTTCAGAGTGAATGTACCTCCGTGATCGAGTGATAAAGTCCTGAGGTGGCAGGAGCTTTCCGTTCAAGCGTCCATCTCTCAGCTAGGTCAGGCCATGCTGTCTCTTGTCTTTTTTAACATTTTTGACACTTTTTTGTGAAATGGTAGGGGTACATTTGTACCCCATTACCATTTCACACGGGGGGCTGGGATCTGGGGGTCCCCTTGTTAAAGGGGGCTTCCAGATTCCGATAAGCCCCAGCCTGCAGACCCCCACAACCACCGGGCAAGGGTTGTGGGGATGAGACTCTTGTCCCCATCAACATGGGGACATCCTCCCCATGTTGAGGGCATGTGGCCTGGTGCTGTTCAGGAGGGGGGCTGCTCTCTCGTCCCCCCTCTTTTCCTGAGGCCTGCCAGGTTGCGTGCTCTGATAAGGGCCTGATATGGATTTTTAGGGAGACCCCCACGCCATTTTTTAAAAATTTTTAGCATGGGGTTCCCCTTAATATCCATACTAGACCTGAAGGGCCTGGTATGGAATTTTAGGGGACCCCCACACATTTTTTTTTTAATTTTGGTTCAGGGTTCCCCTTAATATTCATACCAGACCCAACGGGCCTGGTAATGCACTGTGGGGGATCCCCAGGCCATTTTTTTCAATTACTTTTATGGGTTTTGCAGAGACCCGACAATTCATTATAGCTGCCCGCGAGTAGGGGAGAGCTGATCAGCTGCTCTCCTGACAGGGGGGTCTGTGCTGATTGTTTATCAGCACAGCCCCCCCTTGGATCCCACCCAGGACCAACAGGGAAGCCGCCAAGGACCACCAGGGAAGCCGCCCAGGACCACCAGGAAGACATCCACACTGGACCACCAGGTATGCCCCCTAGACCCCCAGGGAAATACTAATCTGTGCCCAGGCAGCTGTCAATCAATGCCCAGGCAGTTGCCAATCAGTGCCCACTCACAATGCCTACCACTGCCAGTGCAACAGGGATGCCTATCAGTGCCGCATATCAGTATATCAGTGCTACGTATCAGTGCCCATCAGTGCCACGTATCAGTGCTCATCAGTGCCCAGCAGTGCCGCCTATCAGTGCCCATCAGTGCCCAGCAGTGCCGCCTATCAGTGCCTATCAGTGCCACTCATAAGAACCCATCTTTGCAGCCTTTTAGTGCCCATCAGTGTCGCCTATCAGTGCCCATCAGTGCCCACCAATGCCACCCAGTGCCACCCATGAGTGCCCATCAGTGCCGCCTATCAATGTCCATCAGTGCTGCATATCAGTGCCGCCTACCAGTGCCCATCAGTGCCGCATATCAGTGCCCATCGTCAGTGCCCATCAGTGCCCGCTCATTGGTGCCACCTCATCTGTGCCACCTTATCAGTGCCTGTCAGTGCCGCTTTATCAGTGCCCATCAGTGAAAGAGAAAACTTACTTATTTACAAAAAATTTTAACAGAAACAAAAGCAAAACTTTTATTTTTTTCAAAATGTTCGGTATTTTTTTATTTGTTTAGCAAAAAATAAAAACCGCAGAGGTGATCAAATACCACCAAAAGATAGCTCTATTAGTGAGAACAAAATGATTAAAATGTCGTTTGGGTACAGTGTTGGATGACTGCGCAATTGTCATTCAAACTGCGACAGCGCTGAAAGCTGAAAATTGGTCTGGGCAGGAAGGTGTATAAGTGCCAGGTATTGAAGTGGTTAAAATCACTGCTCCCGAAAATACGGCCCTTTTTAAAACTTTTTTTTGCATTGATACATGTCCCCTGGGTCAGGACCCAGGTCCCCAAACATTTTTTATTACAATAACTTGCATATTAACCCTTAAAATTAGCACTTTTGATTTTTCACGTTCGTGTCCCATAGACTTTAATTGTGTTCGCGTGTTCGAACAAATTTTTTTGCCTGTTCGCATGTTCCGCTGCGAACCGAACAGGGGGGTGTTCGGCCCATCCCTAGTTACAAATATCAAATCTATTCTTGAGTATCGTTTGTGGGGTGAGGAATAGAAGGTGAAGTCCTTATCCATGGAATGTGTGGTTCTCCAAGTGTCGACTAATGATAAGGATTATAGTAGTATTTTAATACATTACAGAATTTTGTATGCTATGTGTGTTTGCCCAGTTGAAGTGTCTTGTTGTGCGTTTAGCAGTATGTTAAAATCCCCTGCAAGAAGAATTCAACCAGTTGCAAACCATTTTAATTCATTGATTACTTTTTGGCAGAACGTTATGTGAGTTCTATTAGGAAAATAGACATTTGCTAGAGTTACAGGGTTACCTGCCATGTTCCTTTCAGGAATAGGTAACCTCCCTCTGGGTCTGCCAATCATTGTGTGGGGCCAAAGAGGAGTTCTTGCTTAATAAAATTGAGACCCCTTTTGTTTTTGCCAAGGGATTGGTGGCATGAAAGGCACTGGTAAAGTAGTTGTTTGTTAAGCGAGGGACATTGTGATTTTTGAAATGAGTTTCCTGGAAGAAGACTACTTGTGGGCTAGCTTTTTTCAGTTCTTTCAGAAGTTTGGTTCTTTTTTAGGTATGTTAAGACCATTGAAATTGTATGAAATGAGGTTTGGCGATTTTCCAAATATAGAATAGGCCATTTTGAGATTAAAATAAGGAGAAAAAAAGAGGGGGGGGTTGTAGAAGAGGGGTCGTTTATTCCTAAAAAATCCAAACCTGTGGGCCAACAAGGTAGGTCATGGGAAAGGATGTAGGGATTTATTGTACAACTGTTATCTATTGCCGATATTGCCGAAAGTTTTTGGGGGGTTAGGTGGGAGGAGCGCTAGTGAGTGGATGTCTCACTATCCTTAGGGAGCAAGTGTTCTCTGGGTTGTGAACTCATCAGTCTGAGGTTACCTGAGGTGTGTTGCATCTTAAAAGTCATTTAAGTTAGCTTTGACCCAATTATTTGTCAGAAAACATTTAAAACTTAACAATTATGTATGTAGGCACAAATTGTTTTTGGTTGAATATATATATCATAATAAGAACAAATAATAACTTCAGTTGTGAAGTGTGAGAATTATTGATTTCAGAAAAAGGTCAACATTCCGTTTCTGCCTAATCTTAGGGGAAATGGGTTATCGAGTCTTCTATTGGGTTTCTCTCATTTGTGTAGATTGATACCAAATGTAGGCCTTTCTCTCCTACAACCTCTTAATCATTAACGTAAAAACATTTACCAACTTATATCTGTGGATGTTTTCATTCTAATGAATATATATTATCATTATATATTGATATTATCAGAGTTAAGCTCAAGTCATATCCTAAGCCTGAGTTATCAAGTAAGTAGTCTTTGCAATTCCAGTGATGAGTATGGTAGAACTGGTCCCAGTTTTCATTTCGGTGAGTTCAGAGAGATCTCCTCAATCTTCAGCTTGTGTTAGGTCTTGTGTTGCCCAAATAGGTATCCTTGGTTTGCTATAAACCTTCTTTCATACCAATCATAGTGTAGGAGTGTAACGAGCCCCTGCTCGCTCGATTCCACTCTCCCGACTAGGGATGAGCCGAACACCCCCCGGTTCGGTTCGCACCAGAACCCGCGAACGGACCGCAAGTTCGCACGAACGTTAGAACCCCATTGACGTCTATGGGACTCGAACGTTCGAAATCAAAAGTGCTCATTTTAAAGGCTAATTTGCATGGTATTGTCCTAAAAAGGGTTTGGGGACCTGGGTCCTACCCCAGGGGACATGTATCAATGCAAAAAAAACTTTTAAAAACGGCCGTTTTTTCGGGAGCAGTGATTTTAATGATGCTTAAAGTAAAAAAAAAAAAGTGAAATATTCCTTTAAATATCGTACCTGGGGGGTGTCTATAGTATGCCTGTAAAGTGACGCGTGTTTCCCATGTTTAGAACAGTCCCTGCACCAAATGTCATTTTTAAAGGAAAAAATCTCATTTAAAACTGCTTGCGGGTTTAATGTCATGTCGGGTCATGGCAATATGGATGAAAATCAGTGAGACAAACGGCATGGGTACCCCCCAGTCCATTACCAGGCCCTTTGGGTCTTGTATGGATATTAAGGGGAACCCCACACCCAAATTAAAATAAGGAAAGGTGTGGGGCCACCAGGCCCTATATACTCTGAACAGCAGTATACAGGCGGTGCAAACAAGACAGGGACTGTAGGTTTGTTGTTAAGTAGAATCTGTTTGTAATTTTGAACATTTTTAATGTGTTTAGCTCCAGCCAAAAAATCTTTTCTAAGCTTTTTGGAAAACATAGGGAAGGGTTATCACCCCTGTGACATTTGTTTTGCGTCTTTCCTCCTCTTCAGAAGATTTCACCTCACTTTTTTGTCCCAATGAAAAATGTTTTTTGAAAATTTGGGTTTTTTTGTGGAACAAGGATTGGAAAGCATCAGTGGAAAGGAGAAATTGTTTTCCCATATTAACTCTTACAGGAGAGAATTTCCCTTCCTTAGGGGTAGATTTCATCTCACTTCCTGTTGTCTCCTACCGTTTGCAAGTAGGAGTCGTTTGTAAGTGAGATGTTTGAAGGTAGGGTCCTGCCCTATATACTCAGCAGAAATTTGGGCCTTAGGTGTTGCTGTGGCCAAAACACTGTAAGCCCTCACAGGGCCCTGCTGTGAAATATTAGATCAAGAATTGTAATTACATGCCCCTGTTGAACAGGAGCTGAAAAATTAGGCCTTAGGCACTGGTGCTGGTGCCACAACACTGCAACCCCTCACAGACACTCTAGTTGGAACGCAGGAACGAGCCCTGCTGCAAAGTATTGCATCAAAAATTGTAATTACATGCCCCTGTTAGACAGGGGCAGAAAAATTGGGCCTTAGGCACTGGTGCTGGTGCCACAACACTGCAACCCCTCACAGACACTCTAGTTGGAACGCAGGAACGAGCCCTGCTGCAAAGTATTGCATCAAAAATTGTAATTACACGCCCCTGTTAGACAGGGGCAGAAAAATTGGGTCTTAGGCACTGGTGCTGGTGCCACAACACTGCAACCCCTCACAGACACTCTAGTTGAAACGCAGGAACAAGCCCTGCTGCCAAGTATTGCATCAAAAATTGTAATTACACGCCCCTGTTAAACAGGGGCTGAAAAATTGTGCCTTAGGCACTGGTGGTGGCGCCCAGAACCAAAAATGTTCTTACAAGCTATCAGCGTGATGATTGAGGAGGAAGAGGATAATTACTCAGGGATAGTCACTCAGCATCAGCATAGGCAGTCTTTGAAGGGATCTGAGATTTCAAAAAAAATTATTCGGTTACATCTGCATCAGGTGCTTGGTAGCTGGTGGTGATCCAAGACTGATTCATTTTTATGAAGGTCAGCCGATCGACCGAGTCGGTGGACAGACGCACCCTGTGATCGGTTACCACGCCTCCAGCAGCACTGAATGTGCGTTCCGAAAGAACGCTGGATGCAGGACAGGCCAGTAGCTCAATTGCATACTGTGCAAGCTCTGGCCAGTGATCCATCCTCAAGACCCAGTAACCCAGAGGATTTTCGGTGGGAAAGGTGTCCAAGTCTGATCTTGCCCCTAGGTATTCCTGCACCATGTAAAACAGACGCTGGCGATGGTTGCTGGAACCGATCATACCTTGGGGCTGCGGACCAAAAAATTGTCTGAACGCATCGGTCAGACGGCCACCTTCTCCACCGCTCCTTCTTTGACTGACCGAAGCCTCAGCAACACGTTGTCCAGAAACAGGAGTTTGTAACCTCCCAGTCTCTGGGAACGCGTTGCACAGACCTTTCTGCAAGGCCTCCCGAAGATGTTTCATCCTCTGCTCCCTCTGCGATGGCAAGATAAGGTCCGCAACCTTACCCTTGTAACGTGGATCAAGGAGGGTTGCCAGCCAGTATTGGTCCTTCTCCTTGATACCACGAATACGAGGATCCTTACGCAGGCTTTGCAGGATCAGGGAGGCCATGCAGCGTAGGTTTGCTGAGGCATTCGGTCCGGAGTCCTCTGGGTCACTAAGGACAACAACGTCCGCAGCCACCTCCTCCCAGCCACGTACAAGTCCATGTGTTCCTTGGGACTGATCCCTTAAAGACTGCTGATGCTGAGTGCCAGGCTCCACCTCCATACTGACACAATCTTCCTCCTCCTCCTCCTCCTCCTCCTCGTCCTCTTCCTGTGTGATCGGCGGGCACGCAGGAACACTGTCTGGATAAAGGGGGCCTTGAGAGCTAAGGAAGTCCTCCTCTTCCTGCCTCTGTTCTGCCTCAAGTGCCCTGTCCATTATTCCATGCAGCGTGTGCTCCAACAGGTGGACAAGGGGGACAGTGTCACTGATGCATGCACTGTCAGTGCTCACCATCCTCGTGGCCTCCTCGAATGGTGACAGGACAGTGCATGCATCCCTGATCATGGCCCACTGGCGTGGGGAAAAAAAACCAAGGTCCCCTGACCCTGTCCTGGTGCCATAGTCGCACAGGTACTCATTGATGGCCCTCTGCTGTGTGTGCAGCCGCTGCAGCATGGCCAACGTCGAGTTCCACCTGGTGGGCATGTCACAGATTAGGCGGTTCTTGGGCAGGTTAAACTCCTTTTGGAGGTCCGTCAGCCGAGCACTGGCATTATATGACCGGCGGAAATGCACAGAGACTTTCCTGGCCTGCCTCAGGACATCCTGTAAGCCCGGGTACCTGCCCAAGAACCGCTGCACCACCAAGTTAAGGACGTGAGCCAAACAGGGCACATGGGTCAGTTGTCCCTGTCGGAGGGCAGAGAGGAGGTTGGTGCCATTGTCGCAAACCACCATTCCTGCCTTAAGTTGGCGTGGCGTCAACCACCTCTGAACCTGCCCCTGCAGAGCTGACAGAACCTCTGCCCCAGTGTGGCTCCTGTCCCCCAAGCACACCAGCTCAAGCACCGCATGGCATCTTTTGGCCTGCGTACTTGCGTAGCCCCTTGAACGCCTACGGAGCACCGCTGGTTCCGAGGAAGAGGCCATGGAGGAAGAAGAAGAGGAGGGGGTGGAGGAGAGAGGTGTGTCACAATCAGCATTTTGGAGGCGTGGTGGCGGAACAACCTCCAACACTACTGCACCTTGTCCTGCATCCTTCCCAGCTGCCAGCAGAGTCACCCAATGCGCCGTGAAACTTAAGTAACGTCCCTGTCCATGCCTGCTGGACCATGAGTCAGCGGTAATATGCACCTTACCGCTGACCGCCCTGTCCAGCGAGGCATGGACATTGCCTTCCACATGCCGGTAGAGAGCCGGAATCGCCTTCCGTGAGAAAAAGTGGCGTTTGGGTACCTGCCACTGAGGAACCGCACATTCCACAAACTCACGGAAGGGGGCAGAGTCTACCAACTGAAAAGGCAGCAGTTGAAGTGCTAGCAATTTTGCCAAGCTAGCATTCAACCGCTGGGCATGTGGATGGCTGGGAGCAAACTTCTTTCGGCGGTGCAGCAGCTGGGGCAGGGAAATTTGCCTGGTACAATCTGACGTCGGTGTACCAAAAGCAGATTGCCCACAAGTACTTGGCTGTGACACACCTAATTCTACACCTTCATTCCTCTCACTGCAGGTCTCAGAGAGGACTGAAGGTCTAGTGGGGTTGGAAATCTCAGCTGATGAGGAGCAAGGAGAGATCGTCTTTGTTCTTTGGTGTGGGTCTTTTAGATACGCTTGCCAACGAACTGCATGGCAGGTCAACATATGTCTGGTCAAGCATGTGGTACCCAAGCGGGAGATGTTTTGGCCACGCGAGATACGCTTGAGACATATGTTGCAAATAGCAGCAGTGCGATCTGATGCACTCGTCTCAAAAAAGGCCCACACCAAAGAACTTTTTGAATAACGCGCAGAGACTGCAGCGCCCTGCACATGTGGAGCTTTGGGGTGTGATGCAGTCAATGTGCTGCCCTTAGGCTGGCCCCTGGAGGGCATCCTGCCTAGTTGGTGATGTGCCACCTCCTCCTCCTCCTCCTCCTCCTCCTCTCTCCTATCAGGCACCCACGTTGAGTCAGTGACCTCATCATCCCCTCCCTCCTCATCACTGGAGCAAACCTGGCAGTATGCTGCAGCAGGGGGAGCATGACTGCCAGATTGCTGTCCTTCTTGGGCACCCCCTCTGTCCGTGCTCATGTTACTGCCTTCATTGAGCTCAGTATCATCATCAGAGCCTTCCAAACGCTGGGCATCCTCCTGGAGCATGTACCCAACACTGTGGTCAAACAGTTCGAGGGAATCCTCATGAGGACATGGTGGAGCTAGGGAAGGAGTCACTGATGACATTGAGCTGAGGGAAGAGGCCGCTGCTTTGCCAGACAAAGCACCCTGGGCATGGGTGAGAGAGGATGAGGAGGATGAGGACGGCTTGGTCATCCACTCGACCAAGTCTTCCGCATGTTGCGGCTCAACACGGCCAGCTGCCGAAAAAAAGGCCAAGCGTGTCCCATGGCCACGTGCTGATGAGGATGCACCGTCTCCACGACCAGCACTAGACACAGAGCCTGCTTGCCCTCTCTTATTGGCTTGTGACTGTCTGCCTCTCCTTCTTGGCCTTCCAGACATACTAATGGCCTGTAGCTGCACTAAGCTGGGATAGAACACCTGTAATTTTCTTCAGGTAGCTTTATATACTGTAACCAGACAAGCCTGCCTGTCAGTAGGAAGATAACAGGAACGGATCTAGCTGAACACTGTGAGCAGGACGTACTGCACTAAATGTATATAGCAGGAACGGATCTAGCTGAACACTGTGAGCAGGACGCACTGTACTAAATGTAAATAGTCTAGCTGCCTGACCGTGGTACTAATAGGATCAAAAAGAACACCTGTAATTTTCTTAAGGTAGCTTTATATACTGTAACCAGACAAGCCTGCCTGTCAGTAGGAAGATAACAGGAACGGATCTAGCTGAACACTGTGAGCAGGACACACTGTACTAAATGTAAATAGTCTAGCTGCCTGACCGTGGTACTAATAGGATCAAAAAGAACACCTGTAATTTTCTTCAGGTAGCTTTATATACTGTAACCAGACAAGCCTGCCTGTCAGTAGGAAGATAACAGGAACGGATCTAGCTGAACACTGTGAGCAGGACACACTGTACTAAATGTAAATAGTCTAGCTGCCTGACCGTGGTACTAATAGGATCAAAAAGAACACCTGTAATTTTCTTCAGGTAGCTTTATATACTGTAACCAGACAAGCCTGCCTGTCAGTAGGAAGATAACAGGAACGGATCTAGCTGAACACTGTGAGCAGGACGCACTGTACTAAATGTAAATAGTCTAGCTGCCTGACCGTGGTACTAATAGGATCAAAAAGAACACCTGTAATTTTCTTAAGGTAGCTTTATATACTGTAACCAGACAAGCCTGCCTGTCAGTAGGAAGATAACAGGAACGGATCTAGCTGAACACTGTGAGCAGGACACACTGTACTAAATGTAAATAGTCTAGCTGCCTGACCGTGGTACTAATAGGATCAAAAAGAACACCTGTAATTTTCTTAAGGTAGCTTTATATACTGTAACCAGACAAGCCTGCCTGTCAGTAGGAAGATAACAGGAACGGATCTAGCTGAACACTGTGAGCAGGACGCACTGTACTAAATGTAAATAGTCTAGCTGCCTGACCGTGGTACTAATAGGATCAAAAAGAACACCTGTAATTTTCTTAAGGTAGCTTTATATACTGTAACCAGACAAGCCTGCCTGTCAGTAGGAAGATAACAGGAACGGATCTAGCTGAACACTGTGAGCAGGACACACTGTACTAAATGTAAATAGTCTAGCTGCCTGACCGTGGTACTAATAGGATCAAAAAGAACACCTGTAATTTTCTTCAGGTAGCTTTATATACTGTAACCAGACAAGCCTGCCTGTCAGTAGGAAGATAACAGGAACGGATCTAGCTGAACACTGTGAGCAGGACGTACTGCACTAAATGTATATAGCAGGAACGGATCTAGCTGAACACTGTGAGCAGGACGCACTGCACTGAATGTAAATAGCAGGAACGGATGTAGCTGAACACTGTGAGCAGGACGCACTGCACTAAATGTAAATACCAGGAACGGATCTAGCTGAACACTGTGAGCAGGACGCACTGCACTGAATGTAAATAGCAGGAACGGATCTAGCTGAACACTGTGAGCAGGACGCACTGCACTGAATGTAAATAGCAGGAACGGATCTAGCTGAACACTGTGAGCAGGACGCACTGCACTGAATGTAAATAGCAGGAACGGATGTAGCTGAACACTGTGAGCAGGACGCACTGCACTAAATGTAAATACCAGGAACGGATCTAGCTGAACACTGTGAGCAGGACGCACTGCACTGAATGTAAATAGCAGGAACGGATCTAGCTGAACACTGTGAGCAGGACGCACTGCACTGAATGTAAATAGCAGGAACGGATCTAGCTGAACACTGTGAGCAGGACGCACTGCACTGAATGTAAATAGCAGGAACGGATCTAGCTGAACACTGTGAGCAGGACGCACTGCACTAAATGTAAATACCAGGAACGGATCTAGCTGAACACTGTGAGCAGGACGCACTGCACTGAATGTAAATAGCAGGAACGGATCTAGCTGAACACTGTGAGCAGGACGCACTGCACTAAATGTAAATACCAGGAACGGATCTAGCTGAACACTGTGAGCAGGACGCACTGCACTGAATGTAAATAGCAGGAACGGATCTAGCTGAACACTGTGAGCAGGACACACTGCACTAAATGTAAATAGTCTAGATAGAAGATAACAGGAACGGATCTAGCTAAACTGAATACAGTGTATATATATATATGCAACACCTGGGATGCATATATATACACAATACACTGTAAGTGCAGCTAACTGACTGACTGTTCTGCCTAATCTATCTAACTCAAATCAAATGACACTGTCTCTCTCTCTCTCTATCTCTCAGCACACCGGAACACACACTACACAGGGCCGCCGTGCAGGCGGCCTTATATAGTGTGGGGTGTGTACTAAATCCCCTGAGCCATAATTGGCCAAAGCCACCCTGGCTTTGACCAATTACAGCTCTCTCTACTGACGGCGCTGTGATTGGCCAAGCATGCGGGTCATAGTGCATGCTTGGCCAATCATCAGCCAGCAATGCACTGCGATGCCGCAGTGAATTATGGGCCGTGACGCGCCACACGAATTTGGCGCGAACGGCCCATATCGTTCGCAATTCGGCGAACGACCGAACAGCCGATGTTCGAGTCGAACATGGGTTCGACTCGAACACGAAGCTCATCCCTACTCCCGACACTCCTCTGCAGCTATAGAACCACATTGCAGATCGCAACATCTGATGGTTCGGTCATCCGATGCTCCGGGACTAGAACTACAGCTATGTGCCGTTCTAATCCAGTTGTGTAGCTCAGAACAAACACCAGGCAGGCTGTATGTAAGTTCAAACAGGAATCTCTTATTGAAAAATACAGGCTCTTTTATACAGTAAAAGAGGAGGTGCATACCTCCTGCTCATATTACTCTGAACATACACCTGTGACCAGAAACCTAATTAACATGGGCTAATTAACTAATCCCTTTAGACAGCCTAGATGACTCAGACATGACCTTCAGGCCAGACTGGCCATCTTGTAGCTCAGAAAACCCAATCATTGTTATCACAAATCAACACAGACTCTTCTTCACACAATAGCAGAGTTATTTAACACAAACAACAATGGGAATCTAATGACTCTTAGATCCCATACTAGACTTATTTACAATACACATTCTAGCAGGCCACAGACAGACAGGTGGCTGGAATTGACATCAGCATCTCCTAACAGTATTTGTCCCAGCATTATGAATCAGCCACTATTTCTAATATGGCAAATCCAGGGTCCCCAGAGTCTGTGTGTCCTGGGGGACCAGGACCCGAATCCACAGTAATACCGCCTCAAGGGTCCCCAGGCATACAGCTCACAAAGAGCACCGTTCCCCCAAATGCCAGGGCCCACGATCGATCGGCAAGAGGCTAGCATTCAGTCCCCTCCAAAAGTCTCTCTCCCGGCTAGGTCTGTCACAAGGAGTTACAAGTGGTTTGTAGGCTAATAATATGATGGGTTGTTCAGACTAGGGATGGGCCGAACGGACCCCTGTTTGGTTCGCACCAGAACTTTGGAACACCGCAAAAGTTTGGACCCAAATAACGAACCCCATTAAACTCAATGGGACCCCAACGGCAAAAATCAAAAGTGCCCATTTTGAAGGCTTATATGCAAGTAATTGGGCATACAATGGTTTTAGGGTCCTGCGGCCTCGGGGACATGTATCAATAAAAAAAACAGTTTGTGAAAAATGTGATTTTTAAATGAGCATTGATTTTTTTATTTTTAAAGTGAAAGCATAAAGATCAAAAATTCCTTCCAATATAGTGCCTGGGGGTCCCCTTAGTTTACCTTCCTCATGTAGTTGGGTGTTTCTTGTTAGCGTGTCCTGCAGCCCCTTCTGGATTGTTTCCCCAAATAGTCACTCACAAATGAGGCGCTGCTCCCAATCCATTTTAAGAAGCCTGCTTGCTAAGTAGCAGCCATAGGACTCTTCCGCTTCGGGGGGGCTCCTTAAAAAACGGGTGGCCTCTTGCATGAGGCACAGGGATGCCTCCTGTGTGACCGTCCCCTTCCTGGCCCTTTTTTGTGGAAGGTGGAGGGGAGGCACTTGGGATTCTGTCAGGCTCTTACTGGGCCCAGCCACCTCACTGGGCCCAGCCACCTCCTGGCTGACACTGGGCCCAGCCTCCTCCAGGATGATGGTGAATCCGGCCTCCTCCACGCTGTCCATGGGCCCGGTCTCCTCCTGCCTGCCACTTTCCCCACATTACTCCTGGATGGACTCATTCTGTGTATAATAAAAGGACATAGTTTTAGTATATATTTTTGGGTTCATCAATGACACACAATTTGCTTCTCATGACTAGCAAATTCAATGTGAATACATCTCTTTAATAAAAGAGTCTAGAAATCAGACACCCTAATTTTTTGAAGCAGGTGCCAAACATATTTAGCCACTACTGTCAATTGATATGTATACATAATTTTGAGGGCAAAATTATTTTAATCAATTATAACATCCAGTTAACATCATTAATATTAGGACAGTAAATATTTGTTAAAATAATTTACCTGACTCCAGATGGTCATATCCGGTTCATCCAGGATGGAAGACCCAGCTTGCTCCTCATCAGCCTCTGCTGGGGTGGAGGGAAGGGTGCATGGAAGGGTGGAGGGAAGGGTGGAGGGAAGGGTGGAGGGAAGGGTTGAAAGTGATGCCCGGGCTTCAGTCTGGTCATCAAGAAAACGGAGTTGATTGTAGTACCACAGCCTGGGTACATAAACATCATCTGCTGATGCTCCTGATCTCATTGATTCCTGGATCTTGTTATGCTCCCTCTTATACATGTTCCTCAAGACCCCAATTTTCTTTAACAATGTCTCCATTGTTGCTTCCGGGATGGTTGCCTGGACAAATGACAGAAGTCTCTCCAGCGTTGACTTCCTCACATGCTTTAAATAATACTGAAGGTGTTTCACCTCCCACAAATTCCTCATTTCTCTATATTTGGAAATAAAAGCTGTAATGAAATCTGGATCCTTAAATAGGGGATTCATAATGTCTGTAAAAGATAAAGACACAAGACAAAAAACACTTATTAGGTTTCTGCTAAACCCTCATCATCTTATCCCTATGTAGGCCTCATCAATCTGTCAAGCCATATAGGCCGCTTGCTACAAAGTCTTGACCAAATGTATAAATTTAAACTTACCTTCGTTTAGTAGCGTCCCGGTCCACTATCACCTACGCACAGAACGTACGTACGACACAATACGTAACAGCGCTTTATACACTGCACATGTGTAATACTACGCCTACTTGGCCCGCCCCTGATGTTCTTTTTGTTTACGCATATAACCCGCCCTTGACTCTACGCACAGAACGTACGTACGTACGACACATGCGCAACAGCCCTCTTTATACACTGCGCATGTGTGAAACTCCGCCTTCGTCGCCCGCCCCTGACGTTCGATTTTAACTAATATTCTCTGCCCATTTTTTTTACGGCACGTAGTGGGGTGAATAATGGCGGAGACACATCAGGTGTGTACTACCTCAGGTAGCGAAGAAAGCCCGGAGGCCGGAACGTCAAGATCTGTGAAGCCTAGATTTAAGGCCTCCAATATGTCCTTTAAAGAGATGGTGGAAATGGTGGCCATTCTTAAAAAAAAGGACTATGATGGGAAGTATGGGCCGTACGCCCGGCCAAATTTGCGAAAAGCCAAAATAATGGCAAAGGTGGTGAAGACCTTACAGGCTTATTTTGGGGAACAGCGCTCAAAGGATCAAATTAGAAAAAGATGGTCCGACCTCAAACTCCGGGAGCTGGTCAGTACAGATGGATCCGTAAAGTGCTGAAAAAAAGTAAGTACTTGTCGTGTTTTCATCTTGTGTTTTTTTACCTCGTATACTGCTCCATGTGCTTTCCTTTCCTATACGATTTTTGCATCGTTTGAAACGATCTTTTAATAAACCTTGTTACATATCTATATATATATATATATATATATATATATATATTTATATATTTATATTTATATCTTTCTTTATTTATATTGAGATAGATATATATATATATATATATATATATAATGTTTTTTTAATATTTAAATTTATATATATTTTTATATTTAGATTTAGTTTGATATTTATATTTATTTATAGATATATATAGAGAGAGAGAGAGAGATCAAGATTTTAAGATGTATTTAGATATTGATATCTAGATATCGAGATATTTATCTATCTCGATATGTCTTTAGAAAATTAAATCTTTAAGTCAACTAGGAACTCTACACAAACAGACAATTTGTACACCACTGCACTACAAATGTTTGAAGATTACCATGTACTAAAATATCTGTGAGCTAAGTATATTAATTTTTGGCTTCACATAGGGGAAAAAACACTCAGCCAAGAAGAACCCAATCCCCCCCAACCAAAAGAACATACTTGGGAAATCAGCCCAAGCCCCACTGAGGATGTGGAGGAAGGAGAGGTGGGCGACATGGGCACCCCACCAGGTGAGTGTCTGACACACCAGCTTACGGTAATCTATGCATGGCTGCCTTTTATTTTATGTAATTTTTCTACTCTATTTTAGGTGATCTGGTTGTGCTTGACTCAAGCAACAGCGCCACCCCCGAGGATGTTCATGAAGTATGCGACATGGGCACCCTACCAGGTTAGTGTCTGAGACAGCAGCTTATGGTAAGGTAAACTATGTATGTCTGCATATTTTTAAACACATCTTTTTTTCATTCAATTTTAGGTCCAAGTGACTATTTCACCACAGACAGTGCCCAACGGCTAATTGCTCAAATAATAGCCTGGAATGGGGAGATAGATCAAATGCGGAATCGGCTGGATCGTATGCAGCAGGAAATGAAGGACATGATTGATGTTTTGGGTCAAATCTAAATGCCCTTTTTGAAACCAAAAAACATTGATCATGTCCTTCATTTCCTGGTTTGCTGACCCCATTCTGGGCCTTCTCTTTATTATTTTGTGTAAATGATATGCCTGTTTAACAACATCAACAAACCACATTTTTGAAAAAAAGGAGGCCTGTTTTTCAAGAAACAAAAAAAAACCAAAAACTGTTTTAAAAAAAAACAAACAAAAAAAAAAACTGTTTAAAAAAAAAAAAAAAAAACTGTTTTTTTAAAAAAAAACCCAAAAAAACGGTTTTTAACCCCCCCCCCCAAAAAAAATTTCTAAAAATGAGGCCTGTTTTGGTAAAAAAATAAAAAAAAATAAAATAAAAAAAAAAGTTTGTTAAAATCAAAATTCCAAAATAATTATATTTTAAATTATCTAAAAATCTAACTAATTATATTATTCTAAATTTGTAAATATATCGAGATATTTTTGGCTAGGAACATTTTATACTAATGCATAAGTGAATGTATACCAAAGATTAAAACCTCTGTTTAGGAATTAAATAAATGTGTGGTTTGTTATTTCAATGCTCAGTATCAGTTTGTTTAAATTTAAAATAGTTGTTTACAGTGACAATGGAGCTTATTTAGAAATTTACAAGGAAAATACACGGCACTACAACTGCTCGACCATAACCTAGGAGAAAGCCCAAAAGAAAGGCAAACAATAAATATAATTCAAGATTTCATCAAGATTTTTTAATTTTGATTCTTTAGATATCCTGGCCCATTGCAATGGCCCCCCTACCCATAAAATAATTAACATATTGCTGTCTAACTTGACGGGCACTTTGGGGGGCCAAGCCAGTATCCAGGCCCGTAAGATTGTCACTGCTAATAAGTCCGGCCTCAGGCCCAACTGGCACAATATAATTAGAGGAATGTTTGTGCAAAAAGTTGTGCAGGATGCAGCAGGATAAAATGATAAAATTCATTTTGTATTCTGCCAAATTTATGTAGGTTTGAAACAGGCGGAACCGGCTGGCCAGAATCCCAAACGCATTCTCAACAACTCTTCTAGCTCTGGCCAGCCGGAAATTAAAAACCCTCCTCTCTGGGGTGAGGGTTCTTTGGGGGAATGGCCTCATGAGGTGCTTGCTCAGAGCGAAGGCTTCATCGGCAATGAAGACAAAGGGGAGTCCTTCCACGTTATCCGCATCAGGTGGCAATCCCAGGCCACCACTCTGGAGACGCTGGCAGAACTCCGTCTGGGCAAATACTCCTCCATCTGACATCCGGCCATTCTTCCCCATGTCCACATATAGAAATTCATAGTGTGCCGACACCACCGCCATTAAAACAATACTATGGAACCCCTTATAATTAAAATAGTATGACCCCGAATGGGGTGGTGGCACGATGTGGACACGTTTCCCATCTATAGCCCCTCCACAATTGGGAAAGTCCCAACGGGTGGCAAAATGGGATGCCACAGTCTGCCATTCCTGTGGCGTTGAAGGAAACTGGGGAATCAAACAAGAAAACAAAACTCAGTAATTTTGAAAATAACATTGCAAGAAAATTATACAATTAAAAACATTATTGCCCAGCATCAGTATAACATTAAATAATTGAAATCTTCTTGAAGAAATAATATGGAAAGGCACACTTATCAGATTGCTCACCCCCTCTGATGGCACATTGATTACATTTTAGGGGGTGGTGAAATTAGAAAGAAAAAAAAGTTTAAGGAGACGCAGGGATTTATTGACTAAAAAGGCTTCAAGACTGTGCAGTTGTCGCACTCTGCAAGTGCAGTTGCTCCCCAGCTTAAGTAAATGAGGTAAGGTAAAGAGGCTTTCATGTTGCAAGGAGTACACAATCACATGCAAGGGCAATTCATCAAAACACTTTGTGGCTTGCATATGATTTGATGATGGAAATCAGCAGAGCTTCTGCTCATTTACTAAAGCACTGGAGCAAATGCACTTGCAGAGTGCAAATGCATTTTGCAAACTGCAACATATATTTGCTTTGTAAAAATCAACACCACAGAACATTCTAGCAAATTATTAGGGGGGTTTGGAAATCAAGTTAATTACATGCACACTATTTGAATAGAGTTTAGGTGTGGGGGGGGGGGGTTGGGAAATCAAGTTAATTACATGCACACTATTTGGATAGAGTTTAGGTGGGGGGGTTGGGAAATCAAGTTAATTACATGCACACTATTTGGATAGAGTTTAGGTGGGGGGGGGGTTGGGAAATCAAGTTAATTACATGCACACTATTTGGATAGAGTTTAGGTGTGGGGGGGGGTTTTGAAATCAAGCTAATTACATGCACACTATGTGTATAGAGTTTAGGGGAAACAAAATACAATGCAGCTGACTAAATACATTCAAACTGAGTAGACTAGGTGGATATGTGCCCAGCATTGTATGCTGGGGAGGTTATTGAAGGCAAATATACATGCATGACAAAAAAGAACAGTAAAAAATTCCAGCATGCGTGAGGAGAAAAAGGGGACATTCACACTATATTGCAATGATGGTAAGTAGTGTTTGAGTTAAGAAATACATCACATTATCAATGATTAAATAAAAGAACATGTGATGCTAATAAAAGAAAAAAATTCTTACCTTAATATAGTCCTTCTGCAGGACCTGGATGATGGCAGAACAGGTCTCTGGGATAATGATCCCCAGAGCCTGGGGGGAGATGCCTGTCGAGAACTTGAGATCCTGCAGGCTTCTCCCTGTCGCCAAGTACCGCAACGTGGCAACTAGCCTCTGCTCCGGAGTGATGGCTTGCTTCATGCAGGTATCCTGCCTGCTGATATAGGGGGTCAGCAAAGCCAATAAACGGTCAAAAACGGGGTCCGTCATCCGGAGAAAGTTCCTGAAATCCTCAGGATTATTCTCACGGATCTCACGGAGCAATGGCATGTGACAGAACTGGTCACGCTTGAGCAACCAATTCTTGGTCCATGAACTCCTCCTCGCCCTGTTCATGGACTGGTCTTGGGCTAAAGAATGAACTACAGCACCAAGCACATACAATGCACGAGCTTGACGATGAGTACGTACAGGTAACATGGCTTCAAAACGGTCGGCTGGTCAGAACGCACTTAACAGAACGCACTGAAGAACAGCAAGGCCTGTGAAGAGCGACCTGAAAATCAGGAACGAGCGGACAATAAAACAAAGATTTCTCAATGCCAACTGACCAAATGCACTGAAAAGCAGATACAAACCTCACAAGCACAGACTGAACAACAGTTAAAATGAACTGAAAAATATGAGTCTCACAAGCGCGAATCGTCTCTCACCAAACTTCTACTAACACGAGATAAACACGAGATTAGCAGAAGGAGCCCAAAGGGTGTCGTACGGGCTATTGAACTTCCGTTTTATAGTCTCGCCGGACTTGGTGTACGTCACCGCGTACTAGGCTGTCGAACTTTTGTGTGCTCGTGTGTAGGCAAGTCCGTTCGTTAGAAAGTCTGCCGCAAGTCTGCCGAAAGTCCGCCGGAAGTCTGTCGGACAGGCTGTCGGACTTTTGTAGACGAAAAGTTTGACCGTGTGTACGCTGCATTCTTCTGCTAAGCAACAGCTGGGGAGCCAGTGTGTATGATGAGGCCACAATGTATTGCACTGGGAACAAGAGTAGAGATTTTTTGGATACATTCTGGTGTCATTTGGACTTTGAATAGAAGTAACGGGTGCAGAAAAATTGGTCTTTGGGTGTCGGTGGAGCCTTCCCACCGTAACCCTATAGAGGTGCTCTTGATAAAAGCAAGAATTGGCCTTGCTGTAAAAAATTGCAATCATATTGATGGAATAGGGTGGCTGCTCTCTACTCTTTCTTGATGTCGGCCTCCTTGTGCCGCCTCACTTTCAGTTAGCTCCTCTGCTCTATCTGGCACCCAAGTCGCATCAGTGACCTCATCATCATCATCATCTCCATCTCCTCCATCTTCATCATCATCATTACCAATGGAGAGAACTTGGAAATACGCTGCGGCTGTGGGAACATGAATGCCAATTTGTCTACCAGTGTTCTCCCCTCTCTCTAGGCACATGTTCCTGTTATTCTCAACCTCATAACCAACATCTGAAACCAGTAATGACTGGGCATCATCAAGGAGCAAGTAGCTGATGCTGTGATCAAATAACTTAGCTGACTCCTCTATGGCTCATGTTGGGGCTATGGCAGGAATAGATGTGGACAAGGAGGCAGGTTTATCCACTCTGGCAACTAAAGGGGACTGCACACTTGTCTCTGCTTGTGTGACAGAGGATGAGGAGGATGAGGAAGGTTTAGTAAGCCAGTCCACCACCCTGCATGCTGTGGCTGGATAGCACGGGCAAACTCACTAAACAGAGGAAATAATACCCTGCCTGAGGACTGACCACCCTGTCCACCTTTGCCTGTGGACACATTTGTTGCTGGCCCCCTTATAGTGCAGAGGGAACATCTGCTTCTCCTTGTTGTCCTCCCAGACATTATATGGAGGGAGGGGGCGGTGCTTATAAGCAAATGTAAAGAAAAAGTGGTAATCTGTACGTAGATGCACTTTAATCAATGTAAAGTGGTGTTTGGTGCACTTTAATTTGAGTACTCACACTTACACAGACACACTCCAAGGATACACTATAATATGCTGCAATATAATGCGCCAAACATACAGTGACGCACAGAACTTTATTGCATTAAACTTACAGTAATGCACACAGAAGTAAATGGTGTTAAACTTGCAGTAACGCACAAAAATATATGGCGTTTAACTGGCAGTACCACACACAAAACTATACAGTGTTAAACTGGCAGTAACACACAAAAAATGATATGGCGTTAAACTTGCAGTAACGCACAAAACGATATGGCGTTAAACTGGCAGTAACGCACACATAACTATATGGCGTTAAACTGGCAGTAATGCTCAAAAAACGATATGCTGTTAAACTGGCAGTAATGCACACAGAACTCTATGACGTTTAAACTGGCAGTAACGCACACAGACATAAATGGCGTTAAACTTGCAGTAATGCACAAAACTATATGGCGTTAAACGGGCAGTAATGCACAAAAAACTATATGGCATTAAACTGGCAATAACACACACAGAACTATATGGCGTTAAACTGGCAGTAACGCACACAGAACTATATGGCGTTAAACTGGGAGTAATGCACACAAAACTATATGGCATTGAACTGGCAGTAATGCACACAGAAGTAAATGGTGTTAAACTTGCAGTAACACACAAAACTATATGGCATTAAACTGGCAGTAATGCACACAGAACTATATGGCATTAAACTGGCAGTAATGCACACAGAACTATATGGCGTTAAACTGGCAGTAACGCACACAGAACTATATGGGGTTAAACTGGCAGTAACCCATACACAACTATATGGCGTTAAACTGGCAGTTACACACACAGAAGTAAGTGGCTTTAAACTGGCAGTAACGTACACAGAAGTAAATGGCGATAAACTGGCAGTAATGCAATCAAATAGATGGTGTTCAACCGTCACTACACTGACGCTATCTGAACTGTTCCTACTCTAGAGATAAGATAACTGATCCACATGACTCATAATTTATGGTGAAAGCTTGTAGGCAATGGGTGACGCACATCATAACTATTCTACTGTCACATGTACTTTGCTTGTGGCATTGATGGGCTTCCCCATTACCTCAGTAGTCCTTCCAATCCAACGAGCAACTGAAATACATAGACATTCCCCTACCTCATGTAAAAATTCAGTGTACAAGAGAAAGAGATTTACTTTAGTGTAAGATGAGAGGCATGTCCCATAAGCTGCACATCGAGACAGACCCGCTGTGATGAGGTGTATGGCTACCTCAACCTGGGCTCTAACCAAGCCACGCCCCCTGAATTTTACTTTAACAGCAGTAGGGATGAGCTAATCTGTCAGGGGATTCAATTTGCAAACAATTTAATGAAATTTGCTTGAGGTTCAAAGTTTACAAGCTTTGTTTTCAACACAATTAAAGTCTATGGGAAGGGGGAATCGTGTTATTCAATTCTGGCTATTTATAGGGCTAATATGCAAACAGGTAAGCCATGCACTGACATGGGGTCATGTACCAATGCCAGGAAAAAAAATACAGACGGCAGCTTTGAGGGTGACATTGAAAATACACACATTCTAATTAAAAGGATTGTGGGGGGTTGTCTTGAAACTGTACATGGTGATACAAAACAGTACACATTTTGCAAACAGCCTCTGCAACCTTGAACTATGGCAATGCATATTTGGCTGTGGAATTGAATTTTTTTCTTTATCAATTACTGTAGATTGGCTTACACACAACAGTAGCAACATCTCAATCTGTTTTTTTTCAGTTTGAAAAAAAAAACATTTTTCAGGTAGTTTTAGCAGTAACATGATTGTTTATCAATCAATAATAATCTCACATGAATAAACAACATGGAAATCACTGAGGCTGTCGTTGTTCTCACTGATGAAAAACTGTCCTGCTGCTAACCCTCAGTAAGAGATCGCAAATGATATAGCAGTGCTTAACTGGCCAGCAGCAAAACATTCAAAATGAGGGAGAATTGGTCATATTATACTAAAGACCACAGAATACAGAAAGATGATTTACTAAAAACATTAAGAGACCATACATGATACAGCAGTGTAAAGCTATTCTGCAGTGGGACATCTTTAATTGGCTAAAATGTACTACAGACACAGGGGCTAAGCTAATAAAAAGTGTGAGATTGTTACCACTATACATTGTGTGAATATTTACTTTATTTATCCAATCATGTGCAGATGAAATAGATAAAAAGAGATGTCTGATTAAATGATAGAATAAAATAATCTTCATACATGTTATTGCGCTAATAAAAAAGACAAAATAATTGAAACCCCCAAAATACCTAAGACAAAAGTTCACATTTTCTTTTTTTCTTTTAAAGGAAAGTATTACTGATATCTGTTAGGAAGTGTCTGTTGCAAAACAGAAGCAAATGTTATTTTGTTTACAGAGCTAGTTGTATATACTGTATAGTAAGTGGAAAGTAACACAGCAAAGGGTAGCAACAAACAACATAAACCGATAACTATATAGATGCTTAAAATGAATTGGACTTATTGGGGATGGACAGACAAGGTGGAGAACATAATAATGGACAAGAAGTCAGAACAACACAGGATATGCATGGCAAGCAAACTTGCAGAATTCTGAGACACATGGCTGCAGGAGAGGCGGGAATATAAAGTCTTACAGCCGCCAGGGCATGTGATTATAGGAACTGAAACCACAAGCTATAGGTGGGGCAGGAACAGTAACCCTATTGAGATATACTCTGGCATAAAGAAATAGTTACATCCTTGTGTGTATGTCTGTGTAGCCAAGTCTGCAGCTCTGGCAGGAAAATAACTTTGTGTCTGTCCTGCAGAGGAGACTCTTATACAAGCCTATTTTAGGGAGGAGATTGTTTTTTTTTGTGGAACTGATCAGCCAATGTCAAGCCTGTCTTCACAGGGGAAGTGAACTACAAGGATTATGGGAAGTGTAGTTTTGACAGACTACATTAGCTTGGTGACCTGGAAAGGAGATTGCGAATCGCACAAGACTTGGGCAAAGAAAAGACGTGGTTTCCTGCTTTTTTCCTGGGGTGAGGGAAGATGTGCGGAGGCTGTTGCTGAGAGGACTGTGTGCACAATTGGGTGCTGAAAGACTGCTCACCGCTGCATCTGAGATGGAGAAAAGTACAGCAACAGGAATCTGATGATAGAACCATGTATGTTTGTGAAGACCACTGTCTGATTAAGGGGGAAGGACATTGCAGACACAGACCAGCTGTGTTTCACTCAGTATTCAGAGGGAGACTATCTGCTAGCATTTCGCTAGTAGTTGGAAAAAAGGACAGGGACACAATCATTATTTAAAGGCATCAGAGTCAGTATCATCATCAGTTCTTAAAGGGACATTATCCTGAGTGCTCTGACATAACAGTTGGGCCCCAACTAGCCAGCCAGCAGAAGAGAGTATATGACAGACTTCTGAACTGTTAGAGGAGTATAATTCTTCTTAGTAAGGATTGGTCCAGTATAGGGTATTGAGGAATTTGCTTTGTATACCTATTGTTTGTTTTAAATAGTATATTGCATTCTACTATTCACCTATTTGCAATATATTCCTTGCTATAGTTCTATATCATTACTGTTGTTTCATTTCTTTTTTGCATATAGATCTGCAATAAATATTCCCCCTCCATTCAGGTGTGTCAGAGTGTGTGAAGCTATTTGCAGAGTCATCTGCACAGGTGCAGGGGATTCAATACATCCAGCAGTTCTTTGGGGGGTAAGTTTTGCTTGTGTTCATGTATGTTTAAGGAAGCTTCCTTGCCTACCTTCTTGTCATTGGGGAAGCTAATCAGCATCTACATTCCCCATGTCAGTTCCTTTAATGGGGAGTTAAGAGTGCTGAGAAGTCCTGGCCCATCAAGTCACCTGCTTTTGAGGTTACTATTATTTACTGTTTGTAGGTTCCATCATGATGAATGGTTTGGTTATGATTTCTAGAGTGTGTAAAATAGTGTGTGTAAAGTATTGCTAGTGACGTGCTAAGCTAAATCATTTTTATATCCACTGGCCTATGGTTTTCTGAGCATTGATTCTTTACAGTTTGAGGATTGGTGAGGAAGATTGTGTTGCTCCATCTTAAAAAAAAACACATTTATTCCCCTGACATGCTCACTTTCTCTTTCTGTTTTTTGCAGTGTACAATACCCAGGGAAGAGATTAAACCAAGAATGTAACCTTAAAATATGATGAGATAATACAATTAATACAAACATTTTCTGTCATATATTTTACATGATCCCCACCCCAACAGCCTATAATGACAGTTAAGATATAGTTTGTGGGTAGTGTACTACATACCTACGTGCATTTGAACCAATGGCCCCTAAATCAACTTTTTTTACAGCAAAGGATCACACCTACAGTATTAGCTAATACAGCATACGTTGCTGCTAAATAACATGACAGATCCTCAGTGGCTTCTGTTTTTAACCAAGCCTGTGGGGATCCTGGGTGATATCAGACACCAAACATAGTCATGACCATATTTAATCAGTGATGTCACCCATGATCTTTTTTACATACAGAAGCTGCTGGCGAATCTGTCATTTGCAATGAGAATAATAGTGGTTGAAGATTGTTGAGTGGTGGGTCACTGTGGCATTGCTCATTGTGATTAACATATAGCTACATTGCTTAAATTGCTGGACAATATAATTGACATTGGATCTACATTGTGGGGCGTTGTTTTAGTTTTTTCAAATTGTTGGTGTTCACTTGGTGATATTGATAAATAGAGAGGGTGAATCTAGTAGATTGGGCACAGACCACAATAAAAACCTGACTGGTATTCTAATTTCTCACCTGTCTTTCCAAAACTAAAGGAACAATTTTTTGCCTTTAGTTATACTTTAAAGGGGTTGTAAAGGTAAAATTTTTTTCACCTTAATGCATTCTATGCATTAAGGTGAAAAAACTTTTGACAATACCGCCGCCCCCAGCCCCCCCGTTTTACTTACCTGACGCCTCGAATCTCCGCTGCTCGTTCTCGTCATCTCCATTGCAGCTCAGCCTGGTCGCTGATTGGCTGCAGTGGATGGATTGAAAGCAGCGCAGCCATTGGCTCGCGCTGCTGTCAATCACGTCCGATGACACGGCGCGCCGGGGGGCGGGGCCGAGTGATACAGCGAGAGGCTATAGCCGCCGGCTGTATCACGGGAGCGTGCCCGCAACCACTCACCACCATGCGAGGGAGCTCGCATTAAGGTGGTTAATGCTTGCGGGGAGGAGCTGAAACAGCCGCCGAGGGACCCCAGAAGACCAGGTTCGGGGCCACTCTGTGCAGAACGAGCTGCACAGTGAAGGTAAGTATAACATGTTTGTTATTTTTTTTAAAAAAAAATTACCTTTACAACCCCTTTAAGTCAATTTGACAACATTCATATACAACACATAAACAACATTTAGCTTTCTAGAGTTTGTTATGTCCTTAACAATTGCTATTTTGTTTAACCAAATACTTGTATTTACCTTTTATCATCATTTGTTGCTGCCATTTTAGTAGTACCCAGATAGCATTTCTCAGGGTTGGTTTCTTACATTTTAAGCCCCCCCCCAAAAAAAAAAAAAATCAGCATGCAGCCTGGCTGGCCAGAAGTGTGTGTGTGTGTGGGGGGGGAGGGGGATGGGGTAGCTAGCCTTTGCCTTCCATCTGAGCCATACCAAATGTATGCGGACATAGGGCCTGGCAGATGTTGGGAGTCTGTTGAGGGAATGGATGCCCCCATGGTAATGAGGGGGCACCTGATACCCCCCTCCATGTAAATGAGTAAGGGGTCTATTTGTAAAAGAAAAATAGTAAGAGGTACATTATGCCACTGGTTATTCATTCACAGAAAGATAAGTAGTAAATAAGCAAATCATAAGCTTGAAAAATTCTCCTAATAAAAAATAAAAAAAGCCCCATGGTACAAATCCTTTGTCACTTAAGTTGTCTAGTAATGTAGATTCAGTCATGATACCCAGTGATCCTGATGACCTACCAAAGAAAAACATGCCAACCACTGCAGATGATCTACACCCCATTGTACTCCTTGCTACAAATGAAAGGTCTTGGGCTTGCAGCTAAATGTAAAAAAAAAAGGGGCACGGTATCCAGGGTGATATCATTACCAAATGTGGTCATGATGAAATAGAGAAATTAACACATTTAGTCAATGACATCATCCAGGATACCCCATCTCTAAACTGCCTGCTGGGATATATCATTCATGCTGAGGAGTACCCAAGAAATAGACATATCAGTGTGTTTTGGGTAGGCAGGCATTGTTAATCATGACTGATGTGGTTCTGTATCATTGGACTACGGGATTGAAGATGGATTCATCCACCGGGCTAGGAATGTGATGAAAAGACCATTGATCTCATCAAGATGGGAACAGGGTGCTTTTCCAGAAGAGTCTTCCTTGGCAAGGTACTGGCCCCATGTTTTTTCGCATGGCACTTTTGCTGTAGTACATGCTACAGGTCAGTTGAGCTTGCATTAAAGTTCTCAATTTATGTATTTTTGAACACATCACCAAAACCTGCCCTCGAAGCAAACTCAGGCAGATTCACTTTTAACTAATGACAATGCAGTAGTATAATTAAAAGAAAGAAATAGAACATTTTTACCCTTTAATAGAAAGATCCCAAACAAGGACCTTCATGACAGAAAGGAATTACCAGGAATTATTTGAATGAAAGCTGCAAATTTAAAATATTGAAAATAACTTTTGAAATTACATTAACGTGTTAAAGCATATAGTATATGATTTTTTTGTGAATCAGTTAATTAATTTACATCTGCACAGTATTTTAATTGATTTAATAACTGCTTGCTTAACTTCTTGGTTCCTTAAAGTATAGATAAAGGGATTCAAAAATGGAGTAACTACTGTGTAAAGAAGGGAAGAATACCTATTGAAATCAACACTGTTTGGAGCCTTTGGACTGACATACATGGAGATCATAGCACCATAGAATATGACAACCACAGTAAGATGTGCTGTGCAGGTAGAGAATGCTTTCTGTCGACCTTTAGATGGGATTCCTTTTATGGTTATCATGATCCGAACATATGATGCAAGGATGAGAAAGCATGATCCCAGAAGAATTGTAGAAGCTAATGTCCAAGCTACTGTATCAATCACATGGGCATTTTTGCAAGATAATTCCAAAACTGGATGAAGATCACAGAAAAAATGCTTAATTGTATTAGGTCCACAAAAACTCAACTGGGAGACTAATATGATTGCCCCAAAGGTAGCAATAAATCCCGCACACCAAGAGCAAAGTGCCATGAGAAAACTTGTTCTAGTACTCATTAATGCTGCATAATGAAGTGGTCTACAAATAGCTACATATCTGTCATAGGCCATCAGTACCAAAAGAAAGCATTCAGTTGAACCTAGAGAACCAAAAAAATATAACTGGGCAATGCATTCTAAGAAAGACACAATATGATTCTCTGTGATGATGTTAGATAACATCCTAGGAATAATATTAGTTGTGTACAAAATCTCCAAAAATGACAAGTTGCCTAAATAGAAATACATTGGCGTATGCAGTTGTAGGTCAACATAAACAACAGTAACAATAATAATATTTCCAGTGAAAGTGATAATATAAATAAACAAAAATACACCAAACAGAAGAGGCTTTATATTTTTAACACCAGAAAATCCTAAAAGAATAAATTCCGTAACTGATGTTTTATTTGTGTCAATCATTTTATACTTACAAAATCTTTTGTTATTTGGTTTTGTGGTTAAAAATATGTAAAATTATATTTTGGACTAGTGCATTAAATGGTAAGAATAAAAGTAGCTTTTTCAAATTTGAAAATGTATTTCAATGATGGTCTAAAATACTGGAACAATGGGGAAGTTACAAATTTAATAACCCTTTATAGATATTTCCTGTACTTGTGTGAGGTCTCATTATGCAACTCATTATGTTTCATGTTACTCATAGTGTCCAACTAAATTAGTAGCCTGCCAAAAAACTGTAAGACGTTATTTTGGTTTACTCTACATCCAATTAAATAAAATTTGGGAAAAAATGTATTAGTTTAGTTTATTACTATTACTATGGTTTAATTCTTGGAAATTTAGCATTTAGGCTCCCTTGATACTTTGCTGTTTATAATAACACTTACACAAAAGCTGGCCTTAGTGATATCACTTGAACTGAAAATGAACAGGCCCTGCTACATTGCCTCAGAGCAATATGAGGTCAGAAGGCACAAAATGACCCAGCCCATAGGATGTACCTTGTACATTCAGTTTTCCTTAAAGTGCACCAAAAAGTATTTCAGTTGTGGATAGAGGAGTGAGGGGTTGGAGACACTGTCAGATTTTTTGTTGCTGGTTAGTCACCCTCCCTATTTGTTCTTGTGCCCACTAACCCAGACTTAAAGTGAGAAAAGGTCCAATTGTTGAGTCACTAGAACAGGAAGATGACTCTTCCAATGTGATAGCTGTCTAAAAGGGATGATATAAGGTCTCTGCACTGTGTATGTGTCACACTTCCAATAACTCCATAGGGCAGCCAACGCTTGTGCACTTGGACCCAAAGATACTCAGTGCTCACAGTTCATTACAATCCCCTCAGTGCAATGAATTACAATCCCCCATGTGGTTTGCTAACACATTTTACAAATTACATTTTTATTTACACATTTAAGGATTATCATAAGCACCTATTGTGGTTGGACACAAAACATAATATAGAGATAAGCACATATTTTTTTTCTATTAATGTTTAGGCAGGTTAAGGCAGTGCAGAACATATTTTGGACTCTTGAGAGTACATTCCATATTAAACTTCAATTGTCAGAATTCCTTTTCATGTATATAATCTGTAGCTTCTGCTTGTGTGTCCCAGCTCATTGCAGGTGTTAAATAATGTCCTTGAAGATACAATCTCTGAAAACAATTGTAAATGTACTGCAATAGATACATATCCTTTAGTAAACCAGACTCACTGTGTATATTCTATTAGAAACACATACTTAAATATATCTTTGTAAATCTTGTTCCCAATGGGATTTTTTAGCAGGGAACTAGCTGCATATTTTGCACACATTTTTCATCAGGAACACACTGTATCATATTAAGCATTCCAAGTCAACTTCGAACAATAAAATAATGTTCACAGAATTAACATGGAACTAATAGTTGGCCACTTGTTTTCCCATCTACAAAACACTTAACCTTTTGTTACATTATATCATATTAAGGAACAGTGATAGGAAAAGTTATTAAAATGTATGGAGTTTCTGGACTAAAACTTTTGGTTTATAGATTTAAATGGCCATTCCACTGAACCAGGTAGCTAAGTTTCTTTTGGTAGTGAAAAGTTAAACTAATAGTTTCTAATACATAAGTAGTGTCCTTAAGTTTCCAGACTTGCACATCTGGCCATTACAAGGGGGATCCACTCTATCTATTAGATTTTTAGGTAATGTTATATTGTACAGAATACATTGGGAAGAGAGAGGACATCCAAGATGGAAATAAACCCCAAAACTTCAAGATGAGTAGCACAAGACCAGAGACATTGGCAGATCAATCATTCCACTAAGTCCCTCTCTCAGCCCATCATATTTCATCTATAACTGAAATATACTATATATTTTTTGTGAGAACTGATACTTTACATAGCACACTTATTTGAAAAGATGTTTAAATATTACTTTATTCAAAACTTACCGTACATTTTCCATTGACTGTATGGGATCTTTGCCTGGATAAATTCTGACCAACAATTTGTACAACAAGCATGCTAAATTGACTTTGTTTCAGCATGATAGAATTCTAGCAACATAAAAAATGATAATTGATTTATTGTTATTATGTTAAACTCTATTCTTGTTTTTGTACTTTCAGCCAAAATGTAATGTATGCAAATACCAGATTAATTTGACATGTAATGAAATAGTAGCTTAAGAAATTTTAGCTTTAAGCTATGTTTAGGTTAGAAAATGATATTGTGCTAAATTCTTTATTTAATGGGGTTTACATTTTTCTATAGATTGGTCAGACCTTCTTTAATCTTCTTTCTCTGCATTCATTTTAATTACGTATTACCGTATTTCCAAGCAATACATTAAAAAAATATATATTTATGATATCCATACAGGTATATGACTATTTTTTTTGCCATTACATAAAAGCACTATAAACCTACTAGCAAAGTACCTGTAAGGGGCCATCAGACGTGCTACCTGGAATACAAAAACACTGATTTAGTTTACTTTACTTTACAGTGTATAAAAAGTATTCTTCTGGAGTACAGTCATCTGTGGATTGTGTCTAATGAACTATCATAATACCTATAATGAAAGTATTTTTGTTATTGTATTATTCGTATTGGCATTTAAGAAAAATTAGGGGAATAACTGCGCTACAGTGAAATACATGAACAATAACAATTATAGCCGTGATTCATCTATGTAACACAAACACAGTGAAATCAAATAAGAAAAAAAGGGGGGTTGAATCACGCTAAAACAGATTGGTGATCATACACATCATCACCAAACCAAATATTTAGAACTAAGTGAAGAGTTCCCCTTTAGTGTATACATAATATGTCAAATGAATAATCAATCCAAAAATAAAATGTTCAAAGTGATAATAAAAAGTCCATGTATAAAAAATAAATCACCCAAGTGATATGAAAGTATCTTAAAAAAGTTCCAAAAAATATAAATTCTTGCTGTGAGAAGAAAAAAGCGTGCTTGCTCCACCACTGTGAAATCAGACTGGCCGCTTACCAGAAACTCATGATCCCCCGTTACAGAGGTCAGAGAAAGCTGTTTGTTGCTACTGCTTCGAACCACGACCAATGGATCAGAGACCTTATACCGAGATGGGACATCAAAGACTGCAGGGTCAGGCTAAAGATGTTCACACTGACAGGTACTCAGACATCAGCCCACAGCATTGCAGATACGGTCATAGAAGGAAAAAAGGCTTCATATAGTGTAAAATCATTGACTTTATTGGATAAGTAAAAAGTTAAACTCACATGTTAGTAGACAATAGTAGGCATGTAGTGTAGTCTGGAGCGCCGGCCGGAAGCTCACAGACAGCCCGTCCTACTGGAAACAACAGCAGCAATGGCAGGTGACGAGAACACGTCGCTCTGCCCTACGCAGCATTTCGTGATAGAGTCACATCATCCAGGGTTTTTTGGAACTTTTTTAAGATACTTTCATATCGCTTGGGTGATTTATTTTTTATACATAGACTTTTTATTATCACTTTGAACATTTTATTTTTGGATTGATTATTCATTTGACATGTGTTTTGTATATTATGTATACACTAAAGGGGAACTTTTCACTTAGTTCTAAATATTTGGTTTGGTGATGATGTGTATGATCACCAATCTGTTTTAGCGCGATTCAACCCCCGTTTTTTTTGTATTGGCATTTGCCTGATGTCACCTAGTTAAAGAGTTGTGCACTAAATATAGATTTAATATAATACATGTACACATCCTAATCCTAGTTCCCAAAACACTTTGTTTTGTAGAAGAAATAAAATATGTTTTATTAAAGCCTCCCTGTTCCCCTAGATGTATAATACTTACAGTATCTCACAAAAATGAGTACACCCTTCACATTTTTGTAAATATTTTATTATATCTTTTCATTTGACAACACTGAAGAAATTACTCTTTGCTACAATGTAAAGTAGTGAGTGTACAGCTTGTATAACAGTGTAAATTTGCTGTCCCCTCAAAATAACTCAACACACAGCCATTAATGTGTAATCCGCTGGCAACAAAAGTGAGTACACCCCTAAGTTAAAATGTCCAAATTGGGCCCAATTAGCCATTTTTCCTCCCCGATCTCAAGTGACTCGTTAGTGTTACAAGGTCTCATGTGTGAATGGGGAGCAGGTGTGTTAAATTTGGTGTTATCGTTCTCACTCTTTCATACTGGTCACTGGAAGTTCAGCATGGCACCTCATGGCAAAGAACTCTCCGAGGATCTGAAAAAAAGAATTGTTGCTCTACATAAATATGGCCTAGGCTATAAGAAGATTGCCAAGACCCTGAAACTGAGCTACAGCACAGTGGCCAAGACCATACAGCTGTTTAATAGGACAGATTCCACTCAGAACAGGCCTCTCCAAGGTCGACCAAAGAAGTTGAGTGCATGTCCTCAGTAGGGATTTCGGTTCGCATCCAGAACATGCGAACAGGCAAGAAATGTGTTCGAACACGCGAACATCGTTAAAGTCTATGGGACATGAACATGAATAATCAAAAGTGCTAATTTTAAAGGCTTATATGCACGTTATTGTCATAAAAAGTGTTTGGGGACCTGGGTCCTGCCCCAGGGGACATGTATAAAAGCAAAAAGAAGTTTTAAAAACTGAAGTTTTTTTCGGGAGCAGTGATTTTAATAATGCTTAAAGTGAAACAATAAAAGTGTAATATTCCTTTAAATTTCGTACCTGGGGGGTGTCTATAGTATGCTTGTAAAGTGGCACTTTTTTCCCGTGTTTAGAATAGTCTGACAGCAAAATGACATTTCTAAAGGGAAAAAAAAGTCATGAAGTAATAGCGGTGTTGGCTATAGTGAATTGTCTATGGGAGAAATCAAAAGTGCTAATTTTAAAGGTTAATATGCAAGTTATTGTCATAAAAAGTGTTTGGGGACCTGGGTCCTGCTCCAGGGGACATGTATCAATGCAAAAAAAAGTTTTAAAAACTGCTGTTTTTTCAGGAGCAAAATTACATTTCTAAAGAAAAAAAAAGTCATGAAGTAATAGCGGTGTCGGCTATAGTATGTATCAGTGCAAAAAAAAGTTTTAAAAATGGCCATTTTTTCGGGAGCAGTGATTTTAATAATGCTTAAAGTGCAACAATAAAAGTGTAATATTCCTTTAAATTTTGTACCTGAGGGGTGTCTATAGTATGCCTGTAAAGTTGCGCATGTTTCCCATATTTAAAATAGTCTGACAGAACATATGTCATTTCTAAAGGAGAAAAAGTAATTTAAAACAACTCGCGGCTATAATGAATGATCGGTTCGACAATACACATAAAAGTTCATTGATAAAAATGGCATGGAATTTCCCCACAGGGGATCCCTGAACCAGAATAAAAAAAAATGTGTGGTGGTCCCCCTAAATTCCATACCAGGCCCTTCAGGTATGGTATGGATATTAAGGGGTACCCCGCACCAAAATTAAAAAAAAAATGGCATTGGGTCCCCCCAAAAATCCATACCAGACCCTTTTTCGAGCACGCAACCTGGCAGGCCGCAGGAAAAGAGGGGGGGGCGAGAGAACGCCACCCCTCCTGAACCGTACCAGGCCACATGCCCTCAACATTGGGAGGGTGCTTTGGGGTAGCCAAAAGTTGATGTGGAGAAGGGCCTCATCCCCACAACCCTTGCCCGGTAGTTGTGGGGGTCTGCGGGCAGGGGGCTTATCGGAATCTGGAAGCCCCCTTTAACAAGGGGACCCCCAGATCCTGCCCCCCCCTATGTGAATAGGTATGGGGTACATTGTACCCCTACACATTAACCAACAAAAGTAGTGAAATGTAACAATAGACAATAGTCGGTTTTTGACAATCCCTTTATTAAAAATGTCTTCTTCTTTCCCCCGCTTCTTCCTCCATCTTCCTCCGGTCTTCCTTTGGTTTTTTCCTTCTTCCTCCAGCTGCTTCTTACTCCATCTTCCTCCGCTTCTTCCTCCGGTCTTCTCCATCTTCCTCCGGCTTCTTCTTTCCCCGGTTCGTCCTCCGTGTCGTCCAAGAGACGGTTTTTGACAAGTCCTTTAATAATTTCTTCTTCTTTCCATTTCTTCTTCCATCTTCTTTCTTCGGGTCTTTCTTCTGTGTTCTTCTTCCTCCTCCATCTTCTTCTTCTCCATCTTCTTCTTCTCCATCTTCTTCTTCCTCCACTCTTCTCATCCTGCATTTTCCTCCGGCTTTTTCCGTCCGCACGATCCACCTCAGTGGGAGTCTTCCGCCGTGTGACGCTTCGGTTCTTCTGACACTTCTTATATAACGGAGGGCGGGGCCCTCCGGTGACCCCGCCCTCCTCTGACGCACGGGGACTTTATGGGGACTTCCCTATAGCTTTCCCCGTGTTGTCAGAGGGGGACGGGGTCAAGCCATTTTTTTTTTTAATTTTGGTGCGGGTTTCCCCTTAAAATCCATACCAGACCTGAAGGGCCTGGTATGGAATTTAGGGAGACCCCCACACATTTTTTTTAAAATTTTTGTTGGGGGTTCCCCTGTGGGGAAATCCCATGCCATTTTTATCAATGAACTTTTATGTGTATTGTCGAACCGACAATACATTATAGCCACGAGTAGTTTTAAATTACTTTTTTTCCTTTACAAATGTCATTTTGAAGTCAGACTAAATACGGGAAACATGCGCCCCTTTACAGGCATACTATAGACACCCCCCAGGTATGAAATTTAAAGGAATATTACACTTTTATTGTTTCACTTTAAGCATTATTAAAATCACTGCTCCCGAAAAAACGGCCATTTTTAAAACTTTTTTTGCCTTGATAAATGTCCCCTGGGGCAGGACCCAGATCCCACAAACACTTTTTATGACAATAACTTGCATATTAAACCTTAAGATTAGCATTTTTGATTTCTCCCATAGACAATTCACTATAGCCGACACCGCTATTACTTCATGACTTTTTTTCCCTTTAGAAATGTCATTTTGGTGTCAGACTATTCTAAACATGGGAAAAAAGCGCCACTTTACAGGCATACTATAGACACCCCCCCGGTACGAAATTTAAAGGAATATTTCACTTTTATTGTTTCACTTTAAGCTTTATTAAAATCACTGCTTCCGAAAAAACTGACATTTTTAAAACTTCTTTTTGCATTGATACATGTCCCCTGGGGCAGGACCCAGGTCCCCAAACACTTTTTATGACAATACCATACATATAAACCTTTAAAATTAGCACTTTTGATTTCTCCCATAGACTTTAAAGAGTGTTCGGCGGCTTTCGAATTTGCCGCAAACACCCTAAATTGTTTGCTGTTCGGCGAACTGGCGAACAGCCAATATTCAAGTCGAACACATGTTAAACCCGAACATAAAGCTCATCCCTAGTCCTCAGCGTCATATTCAGGGGTTGTCTTTGGGAAATAGATGTATGAGTGCTGCCAGCATTGTTGTAGAGGTTGAAGGGGTGGGGGGTCAGCCTGTCAGTGCTCAGATCATTAGCCGCACACTGCATCAAATTGGTCACCATGGCTGTCGTCCCAGAAGGAAGCCTCTTCTAAATATGATGCACAAGAAAGCCCACAAACAGTTTGCTGAAGACAAGCAGACTAAGGACATGGATTACTGGAACCAGGTCTGGTGGTCTGATGAGACCAAGATAAACTTATTTGCTTCAGATGGTGTCAAGCGTGTGTGGTGGCAACCAGGTGAGGAGTACAAAGACATGTTTGTCTTGCCTAAAGTCAAGCATGGTGGTGGGTAGGGATGAGCCGAACACCCCCCGGTTCGGTTCGCGCCAGAACCTGCGAACGGACCGAAAGTTTGCGCGAACTTTAGAACCCCATTAAAGTCTATGGGACTTGAACGTTCAAAATCAAAAGTGCTAATTTTAAAGGCTAATATGCAAGTTATTTCCTAAAAAGGGTTTGGGGACCCGGGTCCTGCCCCAGGGGACATGTATCAATGAAAAAAAAAGTTTTAAAAACTGCCGTTTTTTCGGGAGCAATGATTTTAATGATACTTAAAGTGAAAAAAAATTAAATATTCCTTTAAATATTGTACCTGGGGGGTGTCTATAGTATGCCTGTAAAGTGGCACGTGTTTCCCGTGCTTAGAACAGTCCCTGCACAAAATGACATTTGAAAAGGAATAAAAGTCATTTAAAACTGCTTGCGGCTTTAATGTAATGTCGGGTCCAGGCAATATGGATGAAAATCAGTGAGACAAACGCCATGGGTACCCCCCCAGTTCATTACCAGGCCCTTTGGGTCTTGTATGGATATTAAGGGGAACCCCGCACCCAAATTAAAAAAAGGAAAGGAATGGGGCCCCCAGGCCCTATATACTCCGAACAGCAGTATACAGGCAGTGCAAACAAGACAGGGACTGTAGGTTTGTTGTTAAGTAGAATCTGTTTGTAATTTTGAACTGGTACATTTTTAAAGTGTAGCTCCAGCCAAAAAATCAATTTTTAAGCTTTTTGAAACACATAGGGAAGGGTTATCACTAGGGATGAGCTTCGTGTTCGAGTCAAACCCATGTTCGACTCGAACATCGTCTGTTCGATCGTTCGTCGAATTGCGAACGATATGGGCCATTCGCGCCAAATTCGTGTGGCGCGTCATGGCCCATAATTCACTGCGGCATCGCAGTGCATTGCTTGCTGATGATTGGCCAAGCATGCACTATGACCCTCATGCTTGGCCAATCACAGCGCCGCCTGAACAGAGAGCCGTAATTGGCCAAAGCCAAGGAGGCTTTGGCCAATTATGGCTCAGGGGATTTAGTACACGCCCCACACTATATAAGGCCGCCTGCATGGCGGCCCTGTGTAGTGTGTGTTCCGGCGTTCATAGATAGAGAGAGAGAGAGAGACAGACAGTGTCATTTGATTTGAGTTAGATAGATTAGGCAGAACAGTCAGTCAGTTAGCTGCACTTACAGTGTATTGTGTATATATATGCATCCCAGGTGTTGCATATATATATATACACTGTATTCAGTTTAGCTAGATCCGTTCCTATCTTCTAGACTATTTACATTTAGTGCAGTGCGCCCTGCTCACAGTGTTCAGCTAGATCCGTTCCTGTTATCTTCTAGACTATTTACATTTAGTGCAGTGCGTCCTGCTCACAGTGTTCAGCTAGATCCGTTCCTGTTATCTTCTAGACTATTTACATTTAGTGCAGTGCGTCCTGCTCACAGTGTTCAGCTAGATCCGTTCATGTTATCTTCTAGACTATTTACATTTAGTGCAGTGCGTCCTGCTCACAGTGTTCAGCTAGATCCGTTCCTGTTATCTTCTAGACTATTTACATTTAGTGCAGTGCGTCCTGCTCACAGTGTTCAGCTAGATCCGTTCCTGTTATCTTCTAGACTATTTACATTTAGTGCAGTGCGTCCTGCTCACAGTGTTCAGCTAGATCCGTTCCTGTTATCTTCCTACTGACAGGCAGGCTTGTCTGGTTACAGTATATAAAGCTACCTGAAGAAAATTACTGGTGTTCTTTTGATCCTATTAGTACCACGGTCAGGCAGCTAGACTATTTACATTTAGTACAGTGCGTCCTGCTCACAGTGTTCAGCTAGATCCGTTCCTGTTATCTTCCTACTGACAGGCAGGCTTGTCTGGTTACAGTATATAAAGCTACCTGAAGAAAATTACTGGTGTTCTTTTGATCCTATTAGTACCACGGTCAGGCAGCTAGACTATTTACATTTAGTACAGTGCGTCCTGCTCACAGTGTTCAGCTAGATCCGTTCCTGTTATCTTCCTACTGACAGGCAGGCTTGTCTGGTTACAGTATATAAAGCTACCTGAAGAAAATTACTGGTGTTCTTTTGATCCTATTAGTACCACGGTCAGGCAGCTAGACTATTTACAGTTAGTGCAGTGCGTCCTGCTCACAGTGTTCAGCTAAACCTACAAGTTAGTGGGGTGCGTCCACCTCACAGTGTTCAGCTAAAGCTACCTGTAGAAGGTTGGTGGTGTTCTCATACTACAGGCAAGCAGTTGATTTTGCTAGCTGCAGTATCAGTACATATATATAGATAGATATATATATCCCAGCTTAGTGCAGCTACAGGCCATTAGTATGTCTGGAAGGCCAAGAAGGAGAGGCAGACAGTCACAAGCCAATAAGAGAGGGCAAGCAGGCTCTGTGTCTAGTGCTGGTCGTGGAGACGGTGCATCCTCATCAGCACGTGGCCATGGGACACGCTTGGCCTTTTTTTCGACAGCTGGCCGTGTTGAGCCACAACATGCGGAAGACTTGGTCGAGTGGATGACCAAGCCGTCCTCATCCTCCTCATCCTCTCTCACCCATGCCCAGGGTGCTTTGTCTGGCAACGCAGCGGCCTCCTCCCTCAGCTCAATGTCATCAGTGACTCCTTCCCTAGCTCCACCATGTCCTCCTGAGGAGTCCCTCGAACTGTTTGACCACAGTGTTGGGTACATGCTCCAGGAGGATGCCCAGCGTTTGGAAGGCTCTGATGATGATACTGAGCTCGATGAAGGTAGTAACATGAGCACGGACAAAGGGGGTGCCCAAGAAGGACAGCAATCTGGCAGTCATGCTCCCCCTGCTGCAGCATACTGCCAGGTTTGCTCCAGTGATGAGGAGGGAGGGGATGATGAGGTCACTGACTCAACGTGGGTGCCTGATAGGAGAGAGGAGGAGGAGGAGGAGGAGGAGGCGGCACATCACCAACGAGGCAGGATGCCCTCCAGGGGCCAGCCTAAGGGCAGCACATTGACTGCATCACACCCCAAAGCTCCACATGTGCAGGGCGCTGCAGTCTCTGCGCGTTATTCAAAAAGTTCTTTGGTGTGGGCCTTTTTTGAGACGAGTGCATCAGATCGCACCGCTGCTATTTGCAACATATGTCTCAAGCGTATCTCACGTGGCCAAAACATCTCCCGCTTGGGTACCACATGCTTGACCAGACATATGTTGACCTGCCATGCAGTTCGTTGGCAAGCGTATCTAAAAGACCCACACCAAAGAACAAAGAGGATCTCTCCTTGCTCCTCATCAGCTGAGATTTCCAACCCCACTAGACCTCCAGTCCTCTCTGAGACCTGCAATGAGAGGAATGAAGGTGTAGAATTAGGTGTGTCACAGCCAAGTACTTGTGGGCAATCTGCTTTTGGTACACCGACGTCAGATTGTACCAGGCAAATTTCCCTGCCCCAGCTGCTGCACCGCCGAAAAAAGTTTGCTCCCAGCCATCCACATGCCCAGCGGTTGAATGCTAGCTTGGCAAAATTGCTAGCACTTCAACTGCTGCCTTTTCAGTTGGTAGACTCTGCCCCCTTCCGTGAGTTTGTGGAATGTGCGGTTCCTCAGTGGCAGGTACCCAAACGCCACTTTTTCTCACGGAAGGCGATTCCAGCTCTCTACCGGCATGTGGAAGGCAATGTCCATGCCTCGCTGGACAGGGCGGTCAGCGGTAAGGTGCATATTACCGCTGACTCATGGTCCAGCAGGCATGGACAGGGACGTTACCTAAGTTTCACGGCGCATTGGGTGACTCTGCTGGCAGCTGGGAAGGATGCAGGACAAGGTGCAGTAGTGTTGGAGGTTGTTCCGCCACCACGCCTCCAAAATGCTAATGATTGTGACACACCTCTCTCCTCCACCCCCTCCTCTTCCTCCATGGCCTCTTCCTCGGAACCAGCGGTGCTCCGTAGTCGTTCAAGGGGCTACGCAAGTACGCAGGCCAAAAGATGCCATGCGGTGCTTGAGCTGGTGTGCTTGGGGGACAGGAGCCACACTGGGGCACTTAAGGCAGGAATGGGGTGGTTTGCGACAATGGCACCAACCTCCTCTCTGCCCTCTGACAGGGACAAATGACCCATGTGCCCTGTTTGGCTCACGTCCTTAACTTGGTGGTGCAGCGGTTCTTGGGCAGGTACCCGGGCTTACAGGATGTCCTGAGGCAGGCCAGGAAAGTCTGTGTGCATTTCCGCCGGTCATATAATGCCAGTGCTCGGTTGACGGACCTCCAAAAGGAGTTTAACCTGCCCAAGAACCGCCTAATCTGTGACATGCCCACCTGGTGGAACTCAACGTTGGCCATGCTGCAGCGGCTGCACACGCAGCAGAGGGCCATCAATGAGTACCTGTGCGACTATGGCACCAGGACAGGGTCAGGGGAGCTTGGTTTTTTTTCCCCACGCCAGTGGGCCATGATCAGGGATGCATGCACTGTCCTGTCACCATTCGAGGAGGCCACGAGGATGGTGAGCAGTGACAGTGCATGCATCAGTGACACTGTCCCCCTTGTCCACCTGTTGGAGCACACGCTGCGTGGAATAATGGACAGGGCACTTGAGGCAGAACAGAGGCAGGAAGAGGAGGACTTCCTTAGCTCTCAAGGCCCCCTTTATCCAGACAGTGTTCCTGCGTGCCCGCCGATCACACAGGAAGAGGACGAGGAGGAGGAGGAGGAGGAGGAGGAGGAAGATTGTGTCAGTATGGAGGTGGAGCCTGGCACTCAGCATCAGCAGCAGTCTTTAAGGGATCAGTCCCAAGAAACACATGGACTTGTACGTGGCTGGGAGGAGGTGGCTGCGGATGTTGTTGTCCTTAGTGACCCAAAGGACTCCGGACCGAATGCCTCAGCAAACCTACGCTGCATGGCCTCCCTGATCCTGCAAAGCCTGCGTAAGGATCCTCGTATTCGTGGTATCAAGGAGAAGGACCAATACTGGCTAGCAACCCTCCTTGATCCACGTTACAAGGGTAAGGTTGCGGAGCTTATCTTGCCATCGCAGAGGGAGCAGAGGATGAAACATCTTCGGGAGGCCTTGCAGAAAGGTCTGTGCAACGCGTTCCCAGAGACTGGGAGGTTACAAACTCCTGTTTCTGGACAACGTGTTTCTGAGGCTTTGGTCAGTCAAAGAAGGAGCGGTGGAGAAGGTGGCCGTCTGACCGATGCGTTCAGACAATTTTTTGGTCCGCAGCCCCAAGGTATGATCGGTTCCAGCAACCATCGCCAGCGTCTGTTTTACATGGTGCAGGAATACCTAGGGGCAAGATCAGACTTGGACACCTTTCCCACCGAAAATCCTCTGGGTTACTGGGTCTTGAGGATGGATCACTGACCAGAGCTTGCACAGTATGCAATTGAGCTACTGGCCTGTCCTGCATCCAGCGTTCTTTCGGAACGCACATTCAGTGCTGCTGGAGGCGTGGTAACCGATCACAGGGTGCGTCTGTCCACCGACTCGGTCGATCGACTGACCTTCATAGAAATGAATCAGTCTTGGATCACCACCAGCTACCAAGCACCTGATGCTGATGTAACCGAATAATTTTTTTTGAAATCTCAGATCCCTTCAAAGACTGTCTATGCTGATGCTGAGTGACTATCCCTGAGTAATTATCCTCTTCCTCCTCAATCATCACGCTGATAGCTTGTAAGAACATTTTTGGTTCTGGGCGCCACCACCAGTGCCTAAGGCACAATTTTTCAGCCCCTGTTTAACAGGGGCGTGTAATTACAATTTTTGATGTAATACTTTGCAGCAGGGCTCGTTCCTGCATTCCAACTAGAGTGTCTGTGAGGGGTTGCAGTGTTGTGGCACCAGCACCAGTGCCTAAGGCCCAATTTTTCTGCCCCTGTCTAACAGGGGCGTGTAATTACAATTTTTGATGCAATACTTTGCAGCAGGGCTCATTCCTGCATTCCAACTAGAGTGTCTGTGAGGGGTTGCAGTGTTGTGGCACCAGCACCAGTGCCTAAGGCCCAATTTTTCTGCCCCTGTCTAACAGGGGCGTGTAATTACAATTTTTGATGCAATACTTTGCAGCAGGGCTCGTTCCTGCGTTCCAACTTGAGTGTCTGTGAGGGGTTGCAGTGTTGTGGCACCAGCACCAGTGCCTAAGGCCCAATTTTTCTGCCCCTGTCTAACAGGGGCGTGTAATTACAATTTTTGATGCAATACTTTGCAGCAGGGCTCGTTCCTGCGTTCCTACTAGAGTGTCTGTGAGGGGTTGCAGTGTTGTGGCACCAGCACCAGTGCCTAAGGCCTAATTTTTCAGCTCCTGTTCAACAGGGGCATGTAATTACAATTCTTGATCTAATATTTCACAGCAGGGCCCTGTGAGGGCTTACAGTGTTGTGGCCACAGCAACACCTAAGGCCCAAATTTCTGCTGAGTATATAGGGCAGGACCCTACTTTCAAACATCTAACTTACAAACGACTCCTACTTGCAAACGGAAGGAGACAACAGGAAGTGAGATGAAATCTACCCCTAGGAAGGGAAATTCTCTCCTGTAAGAGTTAATATGGGAAAACAATTTCTCCTTTCCACTGATGCTTTCCAATCCTTGTTCCACAAAAAAACCCAAATTTTCAAAAAACATTTTTCATTGGGACAAAAAGTGAGGTGAAATCTTCTGAAGAGGAGGAAAGACAGCAAAACAAATGTCACAGGGGTGATAACCCTTCCCTATGTTTTCCAAAAAGCTTAAAAAAGATTTTTTGGCTGGAGCTAAACACGTTAAAAATGTACCCGTTCAAAATTACAAAGAGATTCTACTTAACAACAAACCTACAGTCCTTGTCTTGTTTGCACCGCCTGTATACTGCTGTTCAGAGTATATAGGGCCTTTCTTATTTTTATTTGGGTGCGGGGTTCCCCTTAATATCCATACAAGACCCAAAGGGCCTGGTAATGGACTGGGGGGTACCCATGCCGTTTGTCTCACTGATTTTCATCCATATTGCCATGACCCGACATGACATTAAACCCGCAAGCAGTTTTAAATGAGATTTTTTTCCTTTAAAAATGACATTTGGTGCAGGGACTGTTCTAAACACGGGAAACACGCGTCACTTTACAGGCATACTATAGACACCCCCAGGTACGATATTTAAAGGAATATTTCACTTTTTTTTTTTTTTACTTTAAGCATCATTAAAATCACTGCTCCCGAAAAAACGGACGTTTTTAAAAGTTTTTTTTGCATTGATACATGTCCCCTGGGGTAGGACCCGGGTCCCCAAACCCTTTTTAGGACAATACCATGCAAATTAGCCTTTAAAATGAGCACTTTTGATTTCGAACGTTCGAGTCCCATAGACGTCAATGGGGTTCTAACGTTCGTGCGAACTTTCGGTCCGTTCGCAGGTTCTGGTGCGAACCGAACCGGGGGTGTTCGGCTCATCCCTAGTTATCACCCCTGTAACATTTGTTTTGCTGTCTGTGCATCTCTTCAGAAGACTTCACCTCACTTTCTGTCCCAATGACAAATGTTTTTTGAAAATTTGGGATTTTTAGTGAAACAAGGATTGGTGATAAAGCATCAGTGGAGAGGAGACACGTTTTTCCCATATTACCTCTTACAGGAGAGAATTTCCCTTCCTAGGGGTAGATTTCATCTCACTTCCTGTTGTCTCCTTCCGTTTGCAAGTAGGAGTCGTTTGTAATTTGGATGTTTGAAAGTAGGGGCCTGCCCTATATACTCCGCAGAAATTGAGGCCTTAGGTGTTGGTGTTGCCCCAACACTGTAAGCTCTCACAGTTACTCCTGGTGTGCGCAGGAACGGGCCCTGCTGTGAAATATTAGATCAAGAATTGTAATTACGTATTATTGTTGAACAGTGTTAGAAAAATTGTGCCTTTGGTGGTGGTGGTGGTGCTGGTGCCACAACACTGTAAGTCCTCACAGTTACTCTTGGTGGGCGCTGGAACGGGCCCTGCTGTGAAATATTATATCAAGAATTGTAATTACATGCACCTGTTGAACAGGGGCAGAAAAATTGGGCCTTTGGTGGTGGTGGTGTTGCCACAACACTGTAAGCCCTCACAATTACTCTTGGTGGGTGCAGGAATGGGCCCTGCTGTGAAATATTGGATCAAGAATTGTAATTACATGTCCCTGTTAAACAGGGGCAGAACAATTGGGCCTTAGCCACTGATGCCACTAAACTGCAACCCCTCACAGATACTCTAGTTGGAACGCAGGAATGAGCCCTGCTGCAAAGTATTGCATCAAAAATTGTAATTACACGCCCCTGTTAAACCGGAGCAGAAAAATTGGGCCTTAGCCACTGGTGGCGGTGCCCAGAACCAAAAATGTTCTTACAAGCTATCAGCATGAAAATTAAGGAGGAAGAGGATTGTCACTCAGCATAACAGGATAGTCACTCAGCATCAGCATAGGCAGTCTTCAAGGGATCTCACATTAAAAAAAAGTTATTCGGTTACATCAGCATCAGGTGCTTGGTAGCTGGTGATCCAAGACTGATTCATTTTTATGAAGGTCAGCCGATCGGCTGATTCGGTGGACAGGCGCACCCTGTGATCGGTTACAAAGCCTCCAGCAGCACTGAATGTGCGTTCCAAAAGAACGCTGGATGCAGGAAAGGCCAGTAGCTCAATTGCATACTGTGCAAGCTCTGGCCAGTGATCCATCCTAAAGACCCAGTAACCCAAAGGATTTTCAGTGGGAAAGGTGTCCAAGTCTGATCTTGCCCCTAGGTATTCCTGCACCATGTGAATCAGATGCTGGCGATGGTTACTGGAACCGATCATACCTTGGGGCTGCGGACTAAAAAATTGTCTGAACGCATTGGTCAGACGGCCATCTTCTCCACTGCTCCTTCTGTGACTGACTGCAGCCTCAGCAACACGTTGTCCAGGAGGACCAGGAAATTGTAACCTCCCAGGCTCTGAAAACACGTTGCACAAACCTTTCTGCAAGGCCTCCCGAAGATGTTTTATCCTCTGCTCCCTCTGTGATGGCAAGATAAAGTCCGCAACCTTACCCTTGTAACGGTGATCAAGGAGGGTTGCCAGCCAGTAATGATCCCTCCCCTTGATACCACAAATACAAGGATCCTTCCGCAGACTTTGCAGGATCAGGGAGGCCATGCAGCGTAGGTTTGCTGAAGCATTCAGTCCAGAGTCCCCTGGATCACTAATGACGACATGATCCACAGCCACCTCCTCCCAGCCATGTACAAGTCCATGGGTTTCTTGGGACTGTAAATGATCCCTTAAAGACTGCTGCTGATGCTGAGTGCCAGGCTCCACCTCCATGCTGACACAATCCTTCTCCTCCTCCTCCTTGTCCTCTTCCTGTGTGATCGGCCGGCACGCAGGAACATTGTCTGGATAAAGGGGGCCTTGAGAGGTAAGGTAGTCCTCCTCTTCCTCCCTCTGTTCTGCCTCAAGTGCCCTGTTCATTGTTCCACGCAGCGTGTGCTCCAACAGGTGGACAAGAGGGACAGTGTCACTGATGCATGCACTGTCACTGCTCACCATCCTCGTGGCCTCCTCAAATGGTAACAGGACAGTGCATGCATCCCTGATCATTGCCCACTGGCGTGGGGAAAAAAAAAACAACCCCCCTGACCCTGTCCTGGTGCCATAGTGGTACAGGTACTCATTGATGGCCCTCTGCTGCATGTGCAGCCGCTGCAGCATGGCCAACGTTGAGTTCCACCTGGTGGGCATGTCACAGATTAGGCGGTTCTTGGGCAGGTTAAATTCCTTTTGGAGGTCAGGCAGCCGAGCACTGGCATTATATGACCAGCAGAAATGCACACAGACTTTCCTGGCCTGCCTCAGGACACCCTGTAAGCCTTGGTACCTGCCCAAGAACCGCTGCACCACCAAGTTAAGGACGTGAGCTAAACAGGGGACATGGGTCAGTTGTCGCTGTCGGAGGGCGGAGAGGATGTTGGTGCCATTGTCGCAAACCACCATTCCTGGCTTAAGCTGGCGTGGCATCAACCACCTCTGAGCCTGCCCCTGCAGAGCTGACAGAATCTCTGCCCCAGTGTGGCTTCTGTCCCCCAAGCACACCAGCTCAAGCACTGCATGGCATCTTTTTGCCTGTGTACTTGCGTAGCCCCTTGAACGCCTACGGAGCACCACTGGTTCCGAGGACAAAGCACAGGAAGAGGCCATGGAGGAAGAAGAAAAGGAGGGGGTGGAGGAGAGAGGTGTGTCAGAATCGCCAGTAGTAGCATTTTGGAGGCATGGTGGCAGAACAACCTCCAACACAACTGCACCTTGTCCTGCATCCTTCCCAGCTGCCAGCAGAGTCACCCAATGCACCCTGAAAGATAGGTAATGTCCCTGTCCATGCCTGCTGGCCATGAGTCAGCGGTAATATGCACCTTACTGCTGACCGCCCTGTCCAGTGAGGCCAAGACATTGCCTTCCACATACCGGTAGAGAGCCGGAATCGCCTTCCGTGAGAAAAAGTGGCGTTTGGGAACCTGCCACTGAGGAACATTCCACAAACTCAAGGAAGGGGGCAGAGTCTACCAACTGAAAAGGCAGCAGTTGAAGTGCTAGCAATTTAGCCAAGATAGCATTCAACCCCTGGACATGTGGATGGCTGGGTGCGAACTTCTTTCAGCGGTGCAGCAGCTGGGGCAGGGAAATTTGCCTGGTACAATCTGACGTCGGTGTACTGATTGCCCGCAAGTACTTGGCTGTGACACACCTAATTCTACACCTTCATTCCTCTCAGTGCAGGTTTCAGAGAGGAGTGAAGGTATAGTGGGGTTGGAGATCCCAACTGAAGCCTGTTCTTTGGTGTGGGTCTTTTAGGTACGCTTGCCAACAAACTGTATGGCAGGTCGATATATGTCTGGTCAAGCATGTGGTGCCCAAGGGGGTGATGTTTTGGCCACGCGAGATACGCTTGAGACATATGTTGCAAATAGCAGTGGTGCGATCTGATGCACTCGTCTCAAAAAAGGCCCACACCAAAGAACTTTTGGAATAACATGCAGAGACAGCAGCACCCTGCACATGCGGAGCTCTGCGGTGTGATGCAGTCGGTGTGCTGCCCTTAAGCTGGCCCCTGGAGAGCATCCTGCCTCATTGGAGATGTGCCTCCTCCTCTCTACTATCAGGCACCCATGTGGAGTCAGTGACTTCCTCATCATCCTTTTCCTCCTCATCACTGGAGCAAACCTGGCACTATGCTGCAGCTGGGGAACATGACTGCCAGATTGCTGTCCTTCTTGGGCACCCCCCTCTCTCTGGGCTCACGTTACTGCCTTCCTCTTGCTGGGTACCATCATCGGAGCCTTCAAAATGCTGGGCATCTTCCTGGAGCATGTACCCAACACTGTGGTCAAACAGTTTGGGGGACTCCTCAGAAGGACATGGTGGGGCTAGGGAAGGAGTTACTGATGCCATTGAGCCAAGGGAAGAGGCCGTGTTGGCAGCTGCTTTGCCAGAAAAAGTACCCTGAGCCTGGGTGAGAGAGGATGAAAAGGATTAGGACGGCTTGATCATCCACTCTACCAAGTCTTCGGCATGTTGCGGCTCAACACGGCCAGCTGCCGAAAAAAAGGACAAGCGTGTCCCATGGCCACGTGCTGATGAGGATGCACTCCACGACTAGCACTGTTGCCTCTAGACACAGAGCCTGATTGCCCTCTTTTATTGGCTTGTGAATGTCTGTCTCTCCTTGTTGGCCCTCCAGACATGCTAATGGCCTACAGTGAGATGTAGCTGCACAAAGCTGGGATGTATATATATATACTGATCATACTGCAGCTAGCAGAATCAACTATCTGCCTATAGTATTATTTGTATGAGAACACCAGCAATTGTCTTCAGTTAGCTTTAGGTGCACACTGTGCAGAGGACACAGTACACTAACTGTAAATACTGCAGCTGCCTGCCTGTGGTATTAATAGGATCAGAACACCAGCAATTGTCTTCAGGTAGCTTTAGGTGCACACTGTGCAGAGGACACAATACACTAACTGTAAATACTGCAGCTGCCTGCCTGTGGTATTAATAGGATCAGAAGAACACCAGCAATTGTCTTCAGGTAGCTTTAGGTGCACACTGTGCAGAGGACACAGTACACTAACTGTAAATACTGCAGTTGCCTGCCTGTGGTACTAATAGGATCAGAAGAACACCAGCAATTGTCTTCAGGTAGCTTTAGGTGCACACTGTGCAGAGGACACAGTACACTAACTGTAAATACTGCAGGTGCCTGCCTGTGGTACTAATAGGATAAGAAGAACATCAGCAATTGTCTTCAGGTAGCTTTAGGTGCACACTGTGCAAAGGACACAGTACACTAACTGTAAATACTGTAAATATGGTAAAAACACCTGCCTGCCTGTCAGTATATTAGGAAGAGAATAACAGGAACGGATCTAGCTAAACTGAATACTCTAACTTAAATCAAATGACACTGACTCTTTGTCTTTCTCTCTCTGCCGCCACAACACACTATACAAGGCCGCCACGCAGGCAGCCTTATATAGTGTGGGGCGTGTACTAAACCCCCTGAGCCATAATTGGCCAAAGCCACCCTGGCTTTGGCCAATTATGGCTCTCTATACAGACGGCGCTGTGATTGGCCAAGCATGCGGGTCATAGTGCATGCTTGGCCAATCATCAGCCAGCAATGCACTGCGATGCCGCAGTGAATTATGGGCCGTGACGCGCCACTCGAACTTAGCGCGAACAGCCCATAACGTTCGCAATTCGACGAACAACCGAAAAGACGATGTTCGAGTCGAACATGGGTTTGACTCGAACTTGAAGCTCATCCCTAGTGGTGAGAGTGTCATGGTCTGGGGCTGCATGAGTGCTGTCAGCACTGGGGAGCTACAGTTCATTGAGGGAACCATGAAGCTAACATGTACTGTGACTGATCATGATCCCGAAGCCTGATACTGAAGCCTGATCATGATCCCCTCCCTTCGGAGACTGGGCCGCAGGGCAGTATTCCAACATGAAAACGAACCCAAACACACCTCCAAGATGACCACTGCCTTGATGGACTGATTAAGCATGTCTCCAGACCTAAACCCTATTGCTCATTTGTGGGGCATCCTCAAACGGAAGGTGGAGGAGCGCAAGGTCTCTAACATCCATTAGCTCCGTGATGTCATCATGGAGATGTGGAAGAGGTCTCCAGTGACAACCTGTGAAGCTCTGGTGAAATCCATGCCCAAGAGTAGGGATGAGCCAAACACCCCCCAGTTCGGTTCGCACCAGAACCTGCGAACGGACCGAAAATTTGCACGAACGTTAGAACCACATTGACGTCTATGGGACTCGAACGTTAAAAATCAAAAGTGCTAATTTTAAAGGCTAATTTGCATGGTATTGTCCTAAAAAGGGTTTGGGGACCCGTGTCCTGCCCCAGGGGACATGTATCAATGCAAAAAAAAGTTTTAAAAACTGCCGTTTTTTCGGGAGCCGTGATTTTAATGATGCTTAAAGTATAAAAAAAAGTGAAATATTCCTTTAAATATCGTACCTGGGGGGTGTCTATGGTATGCCAGTAAAGTGGCGTGTGTTTCCCGTGCTTAGAACAGTCCCTGCACAAAATGACATTTTTAAAGGAATAAAAGTCATTTAAAACTGCTTGCGGCTTTAATGTAATGTCGGGTCCTGGCAATATGGATGAAAATCAGTGAGACAAATGGCATAGGTACCCACCAGTCCATTACCAGGCCCTTTGGGTCTTGTATGGATATTAAGGGGAACCCCGCACCCAAATTAAAAAAAAGGAAAGGCATGGGGCCACCAGGCCCTATATACTCTGAATAGCAGTATACAGGCAGTGCAAACAAGACAGGGACTGTAGGTTTGTTGTTAAGGAAAATCTGTAATTTTGAACTGGTACATTTTTAAAGTGTAGCTCCAGCCAAAAAATCAATTTTTAAGCTTTTTGAAAAACATAGGGAAGGGTTATCACCCCTGTAACATTTGTTTTGCTGTCTCTGCATCTCTTCAGAAGACTTCACCTCACTTTCTGTCCCAATGACAAATGTTTTTTGAAAATTTGGAGTTTTTAGTGAAACAAGGATTGGTGATAAAGCATTAGTGGAGAGGAGACAGGTTTTTCCCATATTAACTCTTACAGGAGAGAAGTTCCCTTCCTAGGGGTAGATTTCATCTCACTTCCTGTTGTCTCCTTCCGTTTGCAAGTAGGAGTTGTTTGTAAGTTGGATGTTTGAAAGTAGGGGCCTGCCCTATATACTCTGCAGGATTTGGGTCTTAGGTGTTGGTGTTGCCACAACACTGTAAGCCCTCACAGGCCCCTGCTGTGAAATATTAGATCAAGAATTGTAATTACATGCCCCTGTTGAACAAGGGCAGAAAAATTGGGCCTTTGGTGATGGTGGTGGTCCTGGTGCCACAACACTGTAAGTCCTCACAGTTACTCTTGGTGGGTGCAGAAACGGGCCCTGCTGTGAAATATTAGATAAAGAATTGTAATTACATGCACCTGTTGAACAGGGGCAGAAAAATTGGGCCTTTGGTGGTGGTGGTGGTGCTGGTGCCACAACACTTTAAGTCCTCACAGTTACTCTTGGATGTTTGCGCTGGAACGGGCCCTGCTGTGAAATATTAGATCAAGAATTGTAATTACATGTCCCTGTTGAACAGGGGCAGAAAAGACTGGGCCTTAGGCACTGGTGCTGGTGCCACAACACTGCAACCCCTCACAGATACTCTAGTTGGAGCGCAGGAACGAGCCCTGCTGCAAAGTATTGCATCAAAAATTGTAATTACACGCCCCTGTTGAACAGGGGCTGAAAAATTGGGCATTAGGCACTGGTGCTGGTGCCACAACACTGCAATCCCTCACAGATACTCTAGTTGGAGCGCAGGAACGAGCCCTGCTGCAAAGCATTGCATCAAAAATTGTAATTACACGCCCCTGTTAAACAGAGGCTGAAAAATTGGGCCTTAGCCCCTGGTGGCGGCGCCCAGAACCAAAAATGTTCTTACAAGCATGAACATTGAGGAGTAAGAGGATAATCACTCAGCATAACTGGATAGTCACTCAGCATCAGCATAGGCAGTCTTGAAGGGATCTGACATTTCAAAAAAAATTATTCGGTTACATCAGCATCAGGTGCTTGGTAGCTGGAGGTGATCCAAGACTGATTCATTTTTATGAAGGTCAGTCGATCGACCGAGTTCGTGGACAGACGCACCCTGTGATTGGTTACAAAGCCTCCAGCAGCACTGAACGTGCATTCCGAAAGAACGCTGGATGCAGGACAGGCCAGTGGTTCAATTGCATACTGTGCAAGCTCTGGCCAGTGATCCATCCTCAAGACCCAGTAACCCAGAGGATTTTCGGTGGGAAAGGTGTCCAAGTCAGATCTTGCCCCTAGGTATTCCTGCACCATGTAAAACAGATGCTGGAGATGGTTACTGGAACTGATCATACCTTGGGGCTGCGGACATCGGTCAGACGGCCACCTTCTCCACCGCTTCCTCTTTGACTGACCGAAGCCTCAGCAACGCGTTGTCCAGGAACAGGAGTTTGTAACCTCCCAGTCTCTGGGAACGCGTTTCACAGACCTTTCTGCAAGGCCTCCTGAAGATGTTTCATCCTCTGCTCCCTCTGCGACGGCAAGATAAGGTCCGCAACCTTACCCTTGTAACGTGGATCAAGGGGGGTTGCCAGCCAGTATTGATCCCTCTCCTTGATACCACGAATACGAGGATCCTTTAGCAGGCTTTTCAGGATCAGGGAGGCCATGCAGCGTAGGTTTGCTGAGGCATTCGGTCCAGAGTCCTCTGGGTCACTAAGGACGACATGATCCACAGCCACCTCCTCCCAGTCACGTACAAGTCCATGGGTTTCTTGGGACTGTAAATGATCCCTTAATGCATGCACTGTCACTGCTCACCATCCTCGTGGCCTCCTCAAATGGTGACAGGACAGTGCATGCATCCCTGATCATGGCCCACGTTGAGTTTCACCTGGTGGGCATGTCACAGATTAGGCGGTTCTTGGGCAGGTTAAATTCCTTTTGGAGGTCTGCTAGCCGAGCACTGGCATTATATGACTGGCGGAAATGCACACAGACTTTCCTGGCCTGCCTCAGGACATCCTGTAAGCCCGGGTATCTGCCCAAGAACCGCTGTACCACCAAGTTAAGGTTGTGAGCCAAACAGGGCACATGGGTCAGTTGTCCCTGTCGGAGGCCGGAGAGGTGGTTGGTGCCATTGTCGCAAACCACCATTCCTGCCTTAAGTTGGCGTGGCGTCAACCACCTCTGAAGCTGCCCCTGCACAGCTGACAGAATCTCTGCCCCAGTGTGGCTCCTGTCCCCCAAGCACACCAGCTCAAGCACTGCATGGCATCTTTTGGCCTGCAGGACAAAGCACAGGAAGAGGCCATGGAGGAAGAAGAAGAGGAGGGGGTGGAGGAGAGAGGTGTGTCAGAATCACCAGTAGTGGCATTTTGGAGGCATGGTAGCGGAACAACCTCCAACACTACTGCACCTTGTCCTGCATCCTTCCCAGCTGCCAGCAGAGTCACCCAATGCGCCGTAAAACTTAGGTAACGTCCCTGTCCATGCCTGCTGGACCATGAGTCAGTGGTAATATGCACCTTACCACTGACCGCCCTGTCCAGAGAGGCCAAGACATTGCCTTCCACATGCCGGTAGAGAGCCGGAATCCCCCTCAATGAGAAAAAGTGGCGTTTGGGAACCTGCCACTGAGGAGCCACACATTGCACAAACTCACGGAAGGGGGCAGAGTCTACCAACTGAAAAGGTAGCAGTTGAAGTGCTAGCAATTTTGCCAAGCTAGCATTCAACCACTGGGCATGTGGATGGCTGGGAGCGAACGTCTTTCTGCGGTGCAGCAGCTGGGGCAGGGAAATTTGCCTGGTACAATCTGACATCGGTGTACTGATAGTAGATTGCCCGCAAGTACTTGGCTGTGACACACCGAATTCTACACCTTCATTTCTCTCAGTGCAGGTTTTTAGAGAGGACTGAAGGTATAGTGGGGTTGGAGATCCCAGCTGATGAGGAGCAAGGAGAGGTCCTCTTTGTTCTTTGGTGTGGGTCTTTTAGGTACACTTGTCAAGGAACTGCATGGCAGGTCAACATATGTTTGGTCAAGCAGGTGGTGCCCAAGCGGGAGATGTTTTGGCCACGCGAGATACGCTTGAGACATATGTTGCAAATAGCAGCGGTGGGATCTGATGTACTCGTCTCAAAAAAGGCCCACACCAAAGAACTTTTGGAATAACACGCAGAGACAGCAGCGCCCTGCACATGCAGAGCTCTGCGGTGTGATGCAGTCAGTGTGCTGCCCTTAGGCTGGCCCCTGGAGGGTATCCTGCTTTGTTAGTGATGTGCCTCCTCCTCCTCCTCTCTCCTATCAGGCACCCATGTGGAGTCAGTGACCTCATCATCCCCTCCCTCCTCATCACTGGAGCAAACCTGACAGTATGCTGCAGCAGGGGGAACACGACTGCCAGATTGCTGTCTTTCTTGGGCACCCCCTCTGTCTGGGCTCACGTTACTGCCTTGCTCTAGCTGAGTACCATCATCGGAGCTTTCCAAACGCTGGGTATCCTCCTGGAGCATGTACCCAACACTGTGCTCAAACAGTTCGAGGGACTTCTCAGGAGGACATGGTGGGGCTAGGGAAGGAGTCACTGATGCCAATGAGCTGAGGGAAGAGGCTGCGTTGGCAGCTGCTTTGCCAGACAATGTACCCTGAGTCTGGGTGAGAGAGGATGAGGGCGATGAGGACGGCTTGGTCATTGACTCGACCAAGCGTTCCGCATGTTGCGGCTCAATGCGGCCAGCTGCTGAAAAAAATGCCAAGCGTGTCCCACGGCCACGTGCTGATGAGGATGCACAGTCTCCATGACCAGCACTGTTGCCTCTAGACACAGAGCCTGCTTGCCCTCTTTTATTGGCTTGTGACTGTCTGCCTCTTCTTGTTGGCCTTCCAGACATACTATTGGCCTGCAGTGAGCTGCACAAAACTGGCATGTATATATATTTATACCGATTATACTGCAGCTAGCAGAATCAACTGCCTGCCTGTAGTATTATTAGTATTATAACACCTGCACTTCTCTTTAGGTAGCTATACTGTAGGTGCAACTGTGCAGGGTACACAGTACAATTACTGGAATTACTTCACGAGCCTACACAAGCACCTGGCTGCAGGTAGCTATACTGTAGGTGCAACTGTGCTGGGTACACAGTACAGTAACTGGAAATACTTCAGGAGCCTACACAAGCACCTGGCTGCAAGTAGCTATACTGTAGGTGCAACTGTGCGGGGTACACAGTACAATAACTTGAAATACTTCAAAGAGCCTACACAAGCACCTGGCTGCAGGTAGCTACACTGTAGGTTCAACTGTGTGGGGTACACAGTACAGTAACTGGAAATACTTCAAAGAGCCTACACAAGCACCTGGCTGCAGGTAGCTATACTGTAGGTTCAACTGTGCGGGGTACACAGTACAGTAACTGGAAATACTTCAAAGAGCCTACACAAGCACCTGGCTGCAGGTAGCTATACTGTAGGTGCAACTGTGCGGGGTACACAGTACAGTAACTGGAAATACTTCAAAGAGCCTACACAAGCACCTGGCTGCAGGTAGCTATACTGTAGGTGCAACTGTGCGGGGTGCACAGTACAGTAACTGGAAATACTTCAAAGAGCCTACACAAGCACCTGGCTGCAGGTAGCTATACTGTAGGTGCAACTGTGTGGGGTACACAGTACAGTAACAGGAAATACTACAAAGAGCCTACACAAGCACCTGGCTGCAGGTAGCTATACTGTATGTGCAACTGTGCGGGGTACACAGTACAGTAACTGGAAATACTTCAAAGAGCCTACACAAGCACCTGGCTGCAGGTAGCTATACTGTAGGTGCAAATGTGCGGGGTACACAGTACAGTAACTGGAAATACTTCAAAGAGCCTGCACAAGCACCTGGCTGCAGGTAGCTATACTGTAGGTGCAACTGTGCGGGGTGCACAGTACAGTAACTGGAAATACTTCAAAGAGTCTACACAAGCACCTGGTTGCAGGTAGCTATACTGTAGGTGCAACTGTGCGGGGTGCACAGTACAGTAACTGGAAATACTTCAAAGAACCTACACAAGCACCTGGCTGCAGGTAGCTATACTGTAGGTGCAACTGTGCGGGGTACACAGTACAGTAACTGGAAATACTTCAAAGAGCCTACACAAGCACCTGGCTGCAGGTAGCTATACTGTAGGTGCAACTGTGCGGGGTGCACAGTACAGTAACTGGAAATACTTCAAAGAGCCTGCACAAGCACCTGGCTGCAGGTAGCTATACTGTAGGTGCAACTGTGCGGGGTACACAGTACAGTAACTGGAAATACTTCAAAGAGCCTACACAAGCACCTGGCTGCAGGTAGCTACACTGTAGGTGCAACTGTGTGGGGTACACAGTACAGTAACTGGAAATACTTCAAAGAGCCTACACAAGCACCTGGCTGCAGGTAGCTATACTGTAGGTTCAACTGTGCGGGGTACACAGTACAGTAACTGGAAATACTTCAAAGAGCCTACACAAGCACCTGGCTGCAGGTAGCTATACTATAGGTGCAACTGTGCGGGGTGCACAGTACAGTAACTGGAAATACTTCAAAGAGCCTACACAAGCACCTGGCTGCAGGTAGCTATACTGTAGGTGCAACTGTGCGGGGTGCACAGTACAGTAACTGGAAATACTTCAAAGAGCCTACACAAGCACCTGGCTGCAGGTAGCTATACTGTAGGTGCAACTGTGCGGGGTACACAGTACAGTAACTGGAAATACTTAAAAGAGCCTACACAAGCACCTGGCTGCAAGTAGCTATACTGTAGGTGCAACTGTGCAGGGTACACAGTACAGTAACTGGAAATACTGTAAAAACACCTGCGTGCCTGTCAGTATATTAGGAGGAGAAGAACAGGATCTAGCTAAACTGAATACAGTGTATATATATATATATGGGATGCATATATATACACAATGCACCGTAAGTGCAGCTAACTGACTCGACCTGCCTACTCTATCCAGCTTAAATCAAATGACACTGTCTCTCTCTCTGTCTATCTCTCTCCCTTAAGCCAGAACACACTACACAGGGCCGACATGCAGGCGGCCTTATATAGTGTGGGGCGTGTACTAACCCCCTGAGCCATAATTGGCCAAAGTCTCCTTGGCTTTGGCCAATTACGGCTCTCTGTACACACAGCGCTGTGATTGGCCAAGCATGCGGGTCATAGTGCATGCTTAACCAATCATCAGCCAGCAATGCACTGCGATGCCGAAGTAAATTATGGACCGTGACGCGCCACTCGAATTTGGCGCGAACGGCCCATATCGTTCGTAATTCGGCGAACGGCCGAACACTCGATGTTCGAGTCGAACATGGGTTCGACTCGAAAACGAAGCTCATCCTACCCAAGAGGGTTACCTACTTTGTGTGCTGGCCACACAAAATATTTACACTTTTGGCCCAATTTGGACATTTTCACTTAGGGGTGTACTCACTTTTGTTGCCAGCAGTTAGGCATCAATGGCTGTGTGTTGAGTTATTTTGAGAGGACAGTAAATTTACTCTGTTATACAAGCTGTAAACTCACTACTTTACATTGTAGCAATGTGTCATTTCTTCAGTGTTGTCACATGAAAAGATATAATAAAATATTTCCAAAAATGTGAGGGGTGTACTCACTTTTGTGAGATACTGTACATACTTTACTGCCCAAAAGGGATGTATCCTGAATGGCAGACACATATCCCCTCTCTTTGTGTGCAAGTCCTGGGCCCTTTAAAAAAGGCATCAGGGTTTAACACAGCAGAGGCGTAATAAAGAGTAGCTTGTGAGGAAGAAAGCTGTACCGCTGTTTGCAGCACCTGTATGGAGCTTTGGAAACCTTTGCTTCTGTTTGAGCTGTGTTGTGCCTCTGTGGCCTGGACTTTGATACTTTGAAGTGTCAGATGCTGACATAAGCCTACTTCTGTTTTGTTACTGAGTTTTATTAAACTGACAATGAGTACTTGAGTTGCTTTTTTGTGCTGTTACAGACATGTTGTTTGCTGCTGACAAGTCATTTAGGTTGAAAAACGCCTGTTTTGTTTAAGAAACCTGTGTCATGCTATTCTCCTGACCCCCACAGATCACAATACATATTTACAACAATTGCATTACCCAGTCCCCATTTACACATGTGTTGCAAGTTTCTCAGGCTGAAAAGAAATATAGCACACCAAAAATTGAAAAATATAAAACACATACATATACTGTGTATGTGTGTATATATATATATATATATATATATATATATATATATATATATATATATATATATATATATATATATATATATACAGTATATACACTACATTGCCAAAAGTATTGTGACACCTGCCTTTACATGCACATGAATTTTAATGGCATCCCAGTCTTAGTTTGTATGGTTTAATATTGAGTTGGCCCACCCTTTGCAGCTATAACAGCTTCAACTCTTCTGGGAAGGCTGTCCACAAGGTTTAGGAATGTGTCTATGGGAATGTTTGACCATTCTTCCAGACCTTGCTTTAGACAGCCTTCCCAGAAGAGTTGTTATAGCTGCAAAGGGTGGGCCAACTCAACATTGAACCCACAGACTAATGCCCCGTACACACGGTTGGACTTTGTTCAGACATTCCGACAACAAAATCCTAGGATTTTTTCCGACGGATGTTGGCTCAAACTTGTCTTGCATACACACGGTCACACAAAGTTGTCGGAAAATCTCATCATTCTGAACGCGGTGACGTAAAACACGTACGTCGGGACTATAAACTGGGCAGTGGACAATAGCTTTCATCTCTTTATTTATTCTGAGCATGCGTGGCACTTTGTCCGTCGGATTTGTGTACACACGATCGGAATTTCCGACAACGGATTTTGTTGTCGGAAAATTTTATATCCTGCTCTCAAACTTTGTGTGTCGGAAAATCCGATGGAAAATGTGTGATGGAGCCTACACACGGTCAGAATTTCCGACAACGAGGTCCTATCACACATTTTCCGTCGGAAAATCCGACCGTGTGTACGGGGCATAAGACTGGAATGCCATTAAAGTTCATGTGCGTGTAAACGCAGGCATCCCAATACTGATCTGGTCAGTTAAATAGCAAAGGGGTTTGTTAATCAGTTTCAGCTGCTTCAGTGTTAAATTTACAACAGGTGCACTAGATGGGTAACAATGAGACAATCTCCAAAACAGGAATGGTTTTACAGGTGGAGGCCACTGACATCTTTTCCCCAACACATCTCTAATGACTGTTTCTCACTAGTTTTGCATTTGGCTAGGGTCAGTGTCACTACTGGTAGCATGAGGCAATACCTGGACCCTATAGAGGTTGCACAGGCATTTTGACTCCTCCAGGATGGCACATCAATACGTGTCATTGCCAGAATGTTTGCTGTGTTGCCCAGCACAGTCTCAAGAGCATGGAGGAGATTCCAGGAGACAGACAGTTACTCTAGGAGAGCTGGACAGGGATGTAGAAGGTCCTTAACCCATAAGTAGGACCGGTATATGCTCCTTTGTGCAAGCAGGAAGAGGATGAGCCCTACAAAATGACCTCCAGCAGGCCACTGGTGTGAATGTCTCTGACCAAACAATCAGAAACAGACTCAATGAGGGTGGCCTGGGGGCTCTATGCCCTCTAGTGCTCCCTGTGCTCACCGCCCTGCACATGGAGCCTGATTGCCATTTGCCATTGAACACTAGAATTGGCAGGCCAGCCACTGGTGCCCTGTGCTTTTCACAGATGAGAGCAGGCTCACCCTGAGCACATGTGACAGATGTAAAAGGGCCTGGAAAAACTGTGGAGAACGTTATGCTGCCTGTAACATTGTTCAGCATGACTGTTTTCGCGGTGGGTCAGTGATGGTCTGGGGAGGTATATCCATGGAGGGACACACAGACCTCTACAGGGTAGACAATGGCACGCTGAGTGCCATTATGTATCAGGATAAAATCATTGGACCCATTGTCAGGCCCTACGCTGGTGCAGTGGGTCCTGGGTTCCTCTTGGTGCAGGACAGCGCTCGGCCTCATGTGGCGAGAATATACAGCAAGTTCCTGGAGGATGAAGGAATTGATACCATTGAATGCCCCCCCCCCCCTACGCTCGCCTGACCTAAATCCAATAGAAAACCTTTGGGGCATTATGTTTTCGATCCATCTGACGCAGCCAGGTTGCACCTCAGTCTGTTCAGGAGCTCAGTGAGGCCCTGGTCCAGATCTTGGAGGAAATACCCCAGGACAACATCCGCCATCTCCTTAGGAGCATGCCCCGATGTTGTCAGGCATGCATAAAAGCACATGGGGGCCATACAAACAACTGAGTACAATTTTGAGTTGCTGCAATGAAATTTCAACAAAATGGACCAGCCTGCTGCATCATTTTTTACTTTGATTTTTGGGATGTCTTTGAATTCAGCCCTCTGTAGGTTGATAACTTTGATTACCATCAAACGATGTGGAATCCTTTCATTTCTTTTTTTTTTTTATTATTAAAAATAAATTTTATTAAGACAACAAAAAAATAAACACACAACCACTAATGCATATGTCAACATATAAAATCCCTCTCATCCCCACTACTAAATTATACATAGAAAAGCAACAGACAGTAATAAAATTAGGATTCATTAGTCTCACAGGCAATATTTCCCAATATCTGTGCAATCTAGGCAATTCTTCAGTGGAAAAAACAAAAAAAGAAAAAGCAAAACTTTTCTATACTACTTAAATAACAAAACCAGTTTCTGATGTATTTGGTCTTTAGAATGCGTGCATAACCAAATTCAGACACGGTTCCTCATTCCTACCACTCCTCTACCCTAATACCAATACACTAATTTAACCGTTTTGGCATTTTGTGGGTTGTGTGTTTTTTACTGTGCGTTTTGCAGCATTTGCCCCTCATTTTTTCACATGGCAAAATGTGTGTTTGCTTCTGTGTTTGGTGTGCCGTTAACAATTAATGGGACTGAAAGCGAGACTAGTAATTTTAGGTGCATAAAGATGGCCATACACTATGAAATCTGATTGTGTATTTAGTGAGAAGGGTGATCACTGATTGATTGCATTTTATTTAAAAAATGTGCAGCTGTGAGTGGGTGGGTGGATGATGCAGGGTGTGTGCTAATGAGGTCAGCTGGTCAACTCCTTCCTGTGTCATGACCTAAAGTTTGATCAAGAAGAAGACATTACTAATGGAAACATCTGGAAATGTGGATTAGGACAAAAAAGTAAGTGACTGTAGATTTAATGGAAAGCTTTCATATTTTTGCAAAAAAAGTACATGAATGCTATATTGGTGCATAGGGGAGCCGCAATTTAGAAAAAAAAGTGTACAAAGGTGAGCTTACCCTTTAAATAGGAAAGGACGAGGGTTTGCCCCTGGTTGTGGAGGGCGCGCTGGAACCCTGTGAGCTCACCCCACAGTGAACAGCGAGAAAAAGGCATCTTTACCGAATGTAGTTAGTAACCAGTTTTCAATAAATGTTACAGGGTTCTTCCCCTCTGCCCACTCAGGTATGCCAATGGCGCGGATATTATTACGTCTCAGCCTGTTTTTTAAGTCATCCAGGAGGGCAGCATGTTGAGTTGTAAGGTGTATATTGTAGCCGAGATCTCACTGCAAAGGTATAATGTCATCTTCCACAGAGCTTACCCTCCCCTCCAAAGCTGATGTTCTTTCCTTTAATTTATGCGTGTCCTGTCTGTTAAATATGATTTCTGTTTTCACCCCTTTGAGCTCATCAGCAAGTGCAGCAATAGATGCATTGCCGCATTGCCAGCCATCACACCGAGAGGAAATCTTTAGGGGTGCGCTCAGAATCATCCATCATCCCTGTAGGCCCCAATGGCAGTGTATAGGCATTTACAGGGGTACTTACTGTGTCCCACTCCTGCCCGGATCCATTGCCATCCTGCAGGGGAACCATGTCATCTGCTTCCAAGACTGCTCCAGAGGAGTCCTCAGGTGTTACAGGAGAAGGGATGTTAGCTTTTGGAAGGGTTTTGGCAAAAAGTTTTTTTGCTGCAGACTTATATTGATACTTCATTGTCCGTTGTTGGAGACTGGCGCCATCTTGCTCCACGAGGTCTGTGGTGTGACCCTCCTTGAATCACTTAGAAGTACTCGACATCCATGCGAAACCCCCAGATGGGTTACCCAAGGCTGTGGGAGGCCTCCAGTAATGATGTGGCAATGATCGGGTGGGACGATGCCCTCAGGATCATGTAGCGGATAGTCGGCGGAGGATATGCAGGACACGTCTGCTTACATCTGCTGCTCAGACATGCCCCCTTCATCTGGTTACATCTGCTGCTCAGGCTCGCCCCCCATCCTTTTCATTTCTAACACAATACCCAGTCCATATCAGTATAGATATCCAGCATGATATTTTTCCCCATTGAAATCTGATGTGTTTTCAAAGTGTTCCTTTAATTTTTGTTCAGCAGTGTGTGTGTGCTGGAAAATAATGGTGGCCACACAAAATATTGACACTTTGGGCCCAATTGGGACATTTTCACCTAGAAGTGTTCTCACTTTTGTTGCCAGCGGTTTAGACATTAATGGCTGTGGGTTGAGTTATTTTGAGGGGACAGCAAAATTACACTCTTATACAAGCTGTACACTCACGACTTTACATTGTAGCAAAGTGTCATTTCTTCAGTGTTGTCACATGAAAAGATATAATAAAATATTTACAAAAATGTGAGAGGTGTACTCACTTTTATGAGATATTTTATATTTATTTGCAGCAAACAAGACCATAGTTATACTTAAAGTGTATGTCACAACAAAATAAAAAATAAAAGCTATGTTGTACAGTTCATCAATACATGCAAATTTTCCTGTTTTATTTCTTTAAACATATTTTAAAAACTACTAGGCAACATAGGCACTAATTGATCAGTAGTCATGCTATAAGAACTGTTAAAGGGTAAGTTTACCTTTGTACACTTTTTTTTCTAAATTCCAGTTCCCCTATGCACCAATATGGAATTAATGTACTTTTTTTGCAAAAATATTAAAGCTTTCCATTAAATCTACAGTCATTTACTTTTCTTGTGTTAATCCATGTATCCAGACATTTCCATTAGTAATGTCTTCCTCCTGATCAGACTAGAGGTCATGACACAGGAAGGAGTTGACCAGCTGACCTCATTAGCACACACCCTGCATCATCCACCCACTCCCAGGTGCATGTTTTTTAAAGGAAATGCAATCAATAAGTGATCACCCTTTTCACTAAATAGACAATATACAATCAGATTGCATAGTGTATGGCCATGTTTATACAAATACATAGAAGGGAGTGGACAGAAACACTCAGCTGTCAAGCCCCGTTCACAAGTCTGCATAGCAGGAACTCACATTCCCACATGTGTCTTTTTTTTTGTAGCGGGGGGGGGGGCATTTGAGTATTTGCACTCATCAAACATAGGGCAGCCCACCCACCTGAATGGGCTGCCCTATATGCAGCAATCGCCCCAAAGAATCTTCAGAACATTTTTTTAGAGCAGAGCTTTAATGCATTTTTTTAGTGCATTTTTTACTGCAATTTTTGGTGCAGTGCATTTCTGAAATGCAAGGAAATGCACAGATGTGAATGGAGTCTCATTGTTCTTGTGTTATCACAACAATTTCACTTTCAGGCCCCATTCACAGCAAGCATAGTGGGAGCGCATGTTTTGTGACTCGTTTTTCCTGTGACATGCATAGGGCAGCCCGTTGATTTCAATAGGATGCACTACATGTGGTTAATGCAACATTTTGGAGTTTTGTGGGTTGTGTGTTTTTTAATGTGCGTTTTGCAGCATTTGCCCCTCGTTTTTTCACATGGCAAAATGTGTGTTTGCTTCTGTGTTTGGTGTGTCCTTAACAATTAATGGCACCGAAAGCTCAACTAGTAATTTTAGGTGTACAAACTCGCTAAAAAAAAAAATAAAACGCATGTGGGAATGCAAATTCCCGCTATGCAGAGTTGTGAATGGGGCTTGACAGCTGAGTGTTTCTGTCCACTCCCTCCTATGTACTTGTATAAAGATGACCATACACTATGCAATCTGATTGTGTATTTAGTGAGAAGGGTGATCACTGAGTGATTGCATTTCATTTAAAAAATGTGCAGCTGGGAGTGGGAGGGTGTAAGATGCAGGGTGTGTGCTAATGAGGTCAGCTGGTCAACTCCTTCCTGTGTCATGACCTCTAGTCTGATCAGGAAGAAGGCATTACTAATGGAAACGTCTGGATACATGGATTAACACAAGAAAAGTAAGTGACTGTAGATTTAATGGAAAGCGTTGATATTTTTGTAAAAAAAAGTACATGAATGCTATATTGGTGCATAAGGGAGCTGGAATTTAGAAGAAAAAAGAAGTGTACAAAGGTGAACTTACCCTTTAAGGCTTACCAAGCTCCTTGAGATAATACAAGAAGTGTATGGAGGACATGAAATGGATCTGAATTTCTGACAAGTTCGTTTAAAAAAAAATGGATCTGAATTTCTGACAAGTTAGTTTTTAAAAAAAAAATATTTCACAAATATACAAAAAACTGTAAAAGGGAGCAAATAAGAGACGTTTATTGTTAGGATTTACATTCTCTTTAGGTCAATTCTTTATGTACCTGCCTAGTCTATACATTATTAAATCATTATAAGCACATAACTGTAAACACAAGAAACACCTGTGTGCAATCTTAGACATGCCACCAATTAACAATGACCATACAAAACCTGGTAAGTGCAAGCAATGTTATTATTTAGAACAATAAGGACATTTAGGTGTGCAATAATGATAATTTCACCATTCAACTAAGTTAGGAAGAAGATCCTGATGGGCTTCTGTGATACATGACTAGTTTAAGAAAAAGTGTCTCACATATTGTTGGTTAGATATTTGCAGATGGTTACAAATAAAGGAACCAAATGCAGCAAACTGTACAGCCAAATAATTCCATTAAAAATTGCAAAACGCAAAAGGTACCTTCAATATTACAAGACTATACAGCTTTACCACCAGCAATGTTGTGTACCTCATTCAATGCAAAAAAGCAACTAATTAACTTTTTGCAAAACAGGAAAGAAATGATAAAAAAGAAAATGGGAGTACTGCAAACATGTCTGACATTATTTCCCACCACCAGATCAGATGGAAAACCTGAATGATTTAATAGGGGGGTTAAAAAATACTCAAAAAAGGGAAACTTTTGAATTTTGTAAAGCACTACGCAAACCGTTGGCGCTACAAAAATCTTGTATAATAATAATAATAATGATAACTAAGATTCAAATTACTATTTGAAACAAAAAAAATTAACTTAAAGTGGACCTCAGTTTTCAAAATCACTATCTGTTACCCGTTTAATATCTCTCAGATATGATTTGGGTTAAAAGAGTTCTTTGACCATGAGTGAAAGCTTAAACACAATAACAACAATTTATTGGTATATTGTAAGGAGGCCTAGACTAATACTGTACACAGCAATCTATCTAATTGTACAGGAAAAGGGTAAAAATCATGGATTGCATGAAGGAATACAGAGTATATTCCTTAAAACATTAATATACAAACAGTAGGACATAAAAGACATAAGACAAACATATTTAGTTACAAGTACAAGGCAGACATTTCCCATAGTTACCATTTCCACCAAGGTTCCATTCTGGTGGCTGCTCTACCATAGAGTGTGTGCTTCCCTCCCATCTAGTCTGTGTATATCATTACAGACTGATGCCTCATTGGTTGGCATGGCGTGGCTCTGATTGGTGGGCTACCCTATTCCTGGTTAAGGATTGGCCACATGTCCAATCCCTATACTTTGCATAATTCAGCCCCCTTTAATGCAAATATTTGGCACTGACTATTTTGAGTGGGAGACTTCACTTGTAGGTACATGACATTCAGGAAAGTTAAGTATTGATGACGGGCTGACCACCCTCATGGCATATCTAAACATGGGATCCTTTGAAATGCATATGTGTAGAACAAAGAGGTTTGGGTCCCATTGTTTAGATACACAAGCTTAGGCACCGAATTGTCTGTCTAACAAAGACTTCTGTGAAGCTATGTTACACCCCCTACATAGATACAAGCTAAATTAAATATATTCATAATTACAATATTTTACAGCTATTAATGGAGATTTCACATAAACTCATAAGACAACACTATCCAACAGTTTTTTGATCAACCTTACCTCTGTGACTCTTCATTTCTTCTCAATCTATAGACCACTCCTTTACTTATCTCACCAACTATCCCAGTTAAATTACCATTGCTAGGTAGGTTTGTGTTTTTTTTGCTCATTGATTGTGTTACTTAATATTTTGCTAGAACTTTATACAACGGTACTGTTTGGACCTTAGAAGAAGGGGCTACACCCTAAGTGCTTGTCCTGATAATTTGAATGTTAGTGCAAATAAACAAGTATCACAGAGAGTACTTAATTGTTTATATTTGCAGATGTATTCTTTGCAGCTATTACCTTTTGTACCACCACCCCCTTCCTTTAGAATGTAAGCTCTACGAGCAGGGCCCTCCTGTACCTTTTGTATTGAACTGTACTGTAATTGTGTTGTCCCCCTTATACATTGTAAAGCGCTGCGTAAACTGTTGGCGCTATATAAATCTCGTATAATAATAACTATTCTTATGCTAAGTTTAGATGCGTGGCAAGATTGACAGTAAAAACTGCATGTTTTTACTGTCCCTAAACCGCAGATGTAAGCGAGATCTTCCTTTTTAATATTTTTTTGCAATGCTTTATTTAATTACAAAGCAAAGAAAATATTTACTAACCTGTGTTAATAGTCCAGAAATCAAATAGATTATAAAGAGGGTTTTTTAAAAGCCCAAGAATGAATAATGTCATGTTTGTATATATACACTGCATATTCTCAGGTGAATTAGCTGCTAATGAACCACAATTAAATGGAATGTTTCATTTTCACTACAGGGAATCATTATTTACATAACAAAACAATCATTATTAACCTAACTAAAGTAATAAATTTTAAAGACAAAATTGTATCTCACCAAAAACTTCAGTTTCTAATTTCATAGCTTTTCAGATCTGAAGATTTAACTAATAAACTGTTTTGCCTTACTTTCCCCATCTGTGCCTGTAATGGGTGTTTCTCAAATCTAAAAAGATTTGGGGCACCTAATAAAGGTTGTGTCAGACAAGACACAGCCAGAATATTAATGCAATTTATACGGACACTGTTTTACTGTGTTTTCTAAACCAACATCATCAGCCACAGGACAAAATACACACAAAATGTCATTAGTCACTTAATTTACTAAAACTGGAGAATGTGAAATCCGGTGCAGCTGTGCATGCTGCATCAGCTTCTAATGTCCGATTGTTTAATAAAGCTTTGACAAAAAAAAAAAACTGGAAGCTGGTTGTTTTCTATGCAGAGCTGCACCAGGTTTTGCACTCTTCAGTTTTAGGCTGGGTTCACACTGGTGCGACACGACAGCCGTCCTACTTTGGATCCGACTTTGCCCTGCGACATGAAGCCGGCATGTATCCGAGTTTCAATGAACGGGGATCCGACTTGGATACCCGCCAATGCCCGGCACTGTGTTTGGTATGAATCTTTAGGGGTCACTCTGGGGTCACGCCCTCTTATGACGCCAGAGTCCCTGGGCATGCTGGAACCATGACGTCACAAGGGGGCGGGGTCACCGCCTATATAAATGGCTCCGCAGCTCGCACACAGCATTCCAGCCGGAGAGAGCTTTGTGTCAACATCGGAAGAAGAGATGAAGAGAAGAAGCGGTGAGACAGTGGCGGCGAGACAGCGGCGACAAGACAACGGCAGCAGACCAGGGCTCCCTGCTGGCAAAAGAGCTGGAAGAAGATAGCGGAGGGGCTCGGGAGAAGAGGCGGAACACCGGGAGAAGTCGGAAGAAGACACCCCCCCCGAAGTCGGAAGAAGATCCCGGAGCTGCCTAATAAATTAATCTTGAAACATGTGTACTGTGTTTTTTTTTTTTTATTGACACTTTTCCCTAGGTGTACGGGTAGGGGTACCATGTACCCCATACTCATTCACATAGGTTCGGGGGCCGGGATCTGGGGGCCCCCTTATTAAAGGGGGCTCCCGGATTCCGATAAGCCCTCCGCCCGCAGACCCCGACAACCAATGGCCAGGGTTGTCGGGAAGAGGCCCTTGTCCTCATCAACATGGGGACAAGGTGCTTTGGGGTGGGGGGGGCCGCAGCCCGCCCCTCCTCCCCCAAGGCACCAACCCCCCCATGTTGAGGGCATGCGGCCTAGTACAGTTCAGGAGGGGGGGGCGCTCGCTCGTCCCCACCCCCATTCCTGTCCGGCCGGGCTGTGTGCTCGGATAAGGGTCTGGTATGGATTTGGGGGGACCCCCACACCGTTTTTTCGGTGTAGGGGGTTCCCCTTAAGGTCCATACCAGACCCAAGGGCCTGGTATGCTCTTGGAGGGGGAACCCATGCCGTTTTTTTATTTAAAATTTGGCGCGGAGTTCCCCCTCAAGATCATCTGAGCACAAGTCGCGTGCCGAAGTCGGATCATGCAAGACGGCGATCCGACTTTGATCCGACTTCAATTATAGTCAATAGGCTGAAGTAGGATCAAAGTCGGACCAAAGTAGTACAGGGAGCATTTCTAAAGTCGGAACGACTTGTGTCGGACCAGTTAGGACGGCTCCCATAGGGAAACATTACATTTCACACGTCATGCGACATGAGCTCCCAATGTCGGAGCGTTTGTCGGACCAGTGTGAACCCAGCCTTAGTAAATCAACCAATTAGTAAGTACCACATAGAATGCAATCATTTGCAGGGTTAAAGCCACACAAAACAACTTTAGTCACATGAATAAAAGTCAAGTCACGGGGTAAAGACCCTACAGAATGCCTCAGAGGGGAAGCCAAAACAACATGATAATTCATGGAGTGGTAAAGAAACACAGATCGCCATCTGTTATAAGAGAAAAGCCACACAGGACCACAGTAGTAAAGCCACACTAAACTCAGTAGCAGAATTGCAAATAATGGGGTACATAATATGCAAAAACAGTTATAAGGACATACTGTTAGCACTTCTTAGCCCTTAAAGTCCTGGGGCCACCCTAGTGGTTGCGTCTACACAGATTTTTAGGAGAAGCTCAACAATGATGGGCAAAAAGGGAGAGGAGCACCATACAGTAGAGGTCATAATACATCCTTCTCTGATTGAAAAGAGAGAGTGAACTACTATCCAGGCATTGACCGGAAGTACAGGGTGATCAGGGGCGGCTCCAGACAATTTTTTTTGCAGGTGCTATGCAGGTGCTAGGGGTAAAAGTGGGGGAGCTAAGTCTCAAACGCAAAAAGATAAAAAAAAATGAAAGGCAGAGACACCAAATGACATTTGGACTAGAAAATAAGACATTTATTGTATTAACCATTGATAAAAAAAACACTGCAATAATCACAGGAAGACTGTAAACACAGACAATTAAATGTCATGCCCTGGAGAGAACATATGAAAACAGCAGAGGAGAAAGTCCATAGAACCCAAGAGGATTCCCTTTTATGTGAAATTAAATCAGGTGGCACATTGTCCTACTCTGGTTTGATCATATCTCCCACAGGCTACAGGAAGTCAGCTATGACTTGGCCTCAGGGCTCCCTTGTGATGCACATACAGTGGGTATAGAACCACTCCCTCTAAAATAATCACATTGTGGTAGACCCAATTGAGAATGTTTTCCAATCCAAAACAGTCTTCATTTCAGGCTGCAAAGCAACAAAATGTGATTTTTAAGGGGGGGGGGGGGGGGGGCTTTTCTATACCAAATGTATGTGCATCACAAAAAAGCCACCTGGTACATTTGCAGTGGATACATGCAGTTAACCACTTGCCAACCGCCGCACGACGATGTATGTCAGCAGAATGGCATGGGCAGGCATAAGGGCTTACCTGTTGTCCCTGCCTGCCCGCAGGCGGGGGGTCCTATCAGCTTTGTTTCAGGAGTGATCCGTGCTGAGGGGGAGGCCATCAATTCATGGCCACCTCCTCGCGATCGCTCCTGACGAATGAAAACCTTCCTCTGCCTCTGTAATGTAAACAGCGGCAGAGGAAGTGATGAAATCTCTCCTCGTGAAGCCTTTTTCGTTCCAGCTTCCGAGGAGAGAAGACATCAAGTAAGTGCACCAAACACTACACTTCCAGTAGAACACTCTAGGCACACACATCACCCCCCAGTCACCCCCCAATCACCCCCCTGCACCCCCTGTCACAGTGACACCAATAGCAGTTTTTTTTTTTTTTACTGATTACTGCATTGGTGTCATTTTGTGACAGTTATAAGTGGTAGAGCAGTTAGTGGTAGGCCCCTTTAGGTCTAGGGTAACCCCTAACCCCCCCTAATAAAGGTTTAACCCCGTGATCACCCCCATCGCCAGTGTCACTAAGCGTTTTTCTGATCGCTGTATTAGTGTCACAGGTGACGCTAGTTAGGGAGGTAAGTATTTAGGTTTGCCGTCAGCTTTTTATAGCATCAGGGACCCCCATATACTACCTAATAAAGGTTTTAACCCCCTGATTGCCCCCTAGTTAACCCTTTTACCAGTGATCACCGTAAAACTGTTACAGGTGACGCTGGTTAGTTAGTTTGTTTTTTATAGTTTCAGGACACCCGCCGTTTATTACATAATAAAGGTTTAACCCCCTGATCACCCGGCGGGTGATATAAGTTAGGTTTTAGGGTCTGCGTCACCCCAGGCAGTGTCAGGTTAGTGCCAGTACCGCTAACACCCACGCACGCAGCATACACCTCCCTTAGTGGTATAGTATCTGAACGGATCAATATCTGATATGATCAGATCTGTACTAGCATCCCCAGCAGTTTAGGGTCCCCAAAAACGCAGTGTTAGTGGGATCAGCCCAGATACCTGCTAGCACCTGCGTTTTGCCCCTTCGCCATGTCCGTCCATATCACAGTTCCTCCAGCATTTCCTCGAATGGGATGTGAACATTCGGGCTAATTTTACTGGGGTATAGTACCAGCAGTAGAGGATTTTTAATAGCGTCTCCCAATGAGAAATGTTTCTGAAATATATGCTGGGGATGCTTATAGCTTGATACCAGAGGGAAGGAGGAAGTTCACATCTTAGGGTGGATTCCCAGAGAGATATAACTGAGGATTTTCCATCCTTTTTAGGCTTTATAAGCAGTCTATAGAGGTATGAGATACTGTGTGTTTTGTTATTGGTTAGGTTGAAGAAGGATAAGAGGTCCTTGGTCAGAGTGTTGAGTGAAGTCAAAGTAGGTGCAAGGATGTGGCGGATTCTTAGGTAGATGTAGAAATCCTTATTGGGGAGGGCAAAGGTCTCTTTAAGTTGTTGGAAGGATATAAGCTGAGAGTTCTGGTACAGGTCTCCTATTTTTTGGATACCTAGTGAGACCCATCTGTGCAGAGGTAAGTCCATTGAAAGGAGAGACAAGGTAGCTAATGGTAGTTGATGCAGTGCTTGAGTATGTAGCCCCAAAGAGGTTTGGATGATTGCTTTCCACGTGGATATTGTAGCATTAACAGTTGGTAAAAAGGAGCGAGGGGGATGGTATCCAATCCACGTGGCTGCTAGAATCGATGAAGGGCTTTGGGTCAGGGCTAAAGCTTCAATTTGAGTCCAGAGCTGTGTAGAGGTAGAGTCCCAGAGTTTTTTTGGCCTGGTCGAGTATAGTTGCCTTGTAGTAGGATCTGAGATCTGGTACTCCAGGTCCAGCATATGTTTTGGGAATTTGTAGTAAGGAGGATTTGATGCGGGGCTTACATGCTGCCCAGATGAAGTGATTGAGGATCCTTTGTATAGTTTGGCTACATCCGTTGAAGTATAGGTAATGGAAGTATCCTGAAGAAATACAGAATGCGGGGTAGTAGAAACATCTTGGATAGGGCTATGCGCCCTGCCCAAGAGGTACAGACATTGAGTAGTGATTTGGATACATTCAGGAGTTTATGGATCAGGATAGAGAGATTGGTGCGTAGAAGTACACTTGAAGGGGATGTTAATTGTATACCCAGATACGCCATGGATGAGTTGGGGGCCCAGGAAAAGGGAGAGACCGTGGTGATAGCCATCTTGAGATGTGTAAAGAAACACCCAACATAGCTGACTTAGATTGGTTCAATTCATACATGGAGACCTGACTAAACTGGTGTAGGAGATCATAAAGAAGTGGAAGAGATTTCAGAAGGTCTGTGAGCCATATGATTATATCATCGGCATATAGGCCGATCTTATGTGAGTGTTGCCCGATTGGTAATCCAAAGATGCGGGGGGGTGCTCGTATGGCGTGAGCTAACGGCTCAATGATAAGTGCAAATATTAGGGGCGATAAGGGACACCCTTGCCTAGTCCCGTTAGCAATAGGGAAAGGGGTGGAAAGCATGCCAGAGGTCAATACCTTCGCTCTAGGTGTAGAACAGAGGCCTAAAATCGCTTGGAGAAAGGGGCCCTGTATGCCAAATTTCTGAAGACCAAATCTAGATATAGCCAGTTAACTCGATCAAACCCCTTCTCTGCATCTAAAGAGATCAGCAGAGAAGGCGTTTGATGATGCTCTGCCCAATGTATGAGGTCTATGAACCTACGAGTGGCATCTGAGGCTTGTCTACAGGGAATAAATCCCACCTGATCTGGGTGGATGAGGGTGGGCATATACTCAGCGAGACGTGTGGCTAATAATTTGGTGTAAATTTTGAGGTCGGTGTTTAGAAGTGAAATGGGCCTATAGTTAGCTGGATCTTGGAAGGGTTTACCAGGTTTATGTATGGTAGTTATAACCGCTTCAAGGGATTCTGATGGTATTTCTCCAGTTGTTAGAAATTTATTAAAGGTATTACATAGATGGGGTACTAATTGGTCTTGGAAGGATTTGTAATATTCATTTATAAAGCCATCTGGTCCTGGTGCTTTATGAAGGGGGAGATCTTTGATAGCTTTAGAGATTTCTTGATGTGAGAATGGTTGGGAAAGGTTATTATTATTGGGCCTCCTGTCCTGACGATCCTGGTCTTTGCATTGGTGAATGTTTTGAACGCTACCATACACTAGTGGAGTTTTAGCGTAGGGTACAGCATTGCACAGACTAGGCACACTTTCACAGGGTCTCCCAAGATGCCATCGCATTTTGAGAGACCCGAACCTGGAACCAGTTACAGTTACAAAAGTTAGTTACAAAAAAAAGTGTAAATTTTTTTTTTAAAAAAGTAAAAAATAAAAAAAACAAAAAAAATATAACATAAAAAAACAAAAATAGTTGTCGTTTTATTGTTCTCTCTCTCGCTCTCTATTCTATCTATTGTTCTACTCTTTTTTACTGTATTCTATTCTGCAATGTTTTGTTGTTATCATTTTTTATCCTGTTTGCTTTTCAGGTATGTAATTTTTTTATACTTTACTGTTTACTGTGTTTTCTTGTTAACCGTTTTTTTTTTTCAGGTACGCCATTCAGCTGCAGCACGGATTTATTTATCTTGACAGCAACAGAGTTTGCTCCCACGATACATAAAGCCTTGACTCCAGCGCTGTCGGAGGTGATTTCACCACCACAGTTACATACTTCAGCATATATGCCGAAGCATGAGGGCAGCAGGGGCGGAGGAGCGATTTGCTCCTAACTTTTTCAGGTGGATGCCCCCATGCTTCGGCATATATATTTTAGGCACAGGTTGCGTTAAAAAATGTTTTATTTTTTACTATTTTTTTTTTTGTATTTGCTTTGCAGGTTTGGCAAGTCTTATGCCCTGTACACACGGAAAATGTGCGATCGGAGCTTGTTGTCGGAAATTCCGACCGTGTGTGGGCTCCATCTGACTTTTTCCATTGGAATTTCCGACACACAAAGTTTGAGAGCAGGCTATAAAATTTCCGACAACAAAATCCGTTTGCGTAAATTCCAACCGTGTGTGGACAATTCCGACGCACAAAGTGCCGTGCATGCTCAGAATAAATTCCGAGACGGAACTGCTCGGTCTGGTAAAATTAGCGTTCATTATGGATATAGCACTTTCGTCACGCTGCAATGTTTTAAATTGTTTAATGCAGCGCACTCTCTTCTTTTTTATAATGCTAGAAGAATGAAGTTGTTTTGCTGCTCATATTCACACAGACTTCTCACAAACTTCTTTCTTTATTATTTATCGTGATTTCATGAATATAATATTTTTATTAGTCACATCTCCCGAAAATAATTTTTTTTTAATGTTTTTAGATTTTGTATTATTTTGTTTTAGTTTGTTAAATCCTGATCTCCTGTTTTTGTTTTTAATTAATTTTTTTTACTCCAGAATAGTTTTGGGTGTGTTTTTTTGTGTCAAGTTACCACAACACCTTTATTATCTTGTATTATTTAATCTCAAGGAGATTGCTTGGTGTTGGTGTCTCTTGTTAATTTCACATTGTATTTTTGAAATGTACCTGCCTCCTCACAAATAAACTGTCTTTTTTGAAGGAAAACACACATAGGCGAGTATAATAGAAAAAAAATACCTTTATTAAAGGGTCATAAACAAAGAAAGAGGGAGGCAATGCTGGAGAAACTGCTGAAATTGGCGAAGCCTTTGGCCCCCAGGACACACATCAACTATTTTAATGCAAAATTGGTGGCCTGAGGAGTCAATATATAAGGGAGTACAATCTGGTCCAGAAGTCGAAGAGATCATGAACAGCAGAAGATGACATGTATGTCCCCAGGCTGTGGTCATACAAGAGCCTGCATCTTTTGTCAGACCAGGCTGAACCCAGGCCATCACTCTCTGGTCTTAATTAGACACTTCCTTCCAGGCTGTGGCTCTGGTGTTGGAGGTGTGGCAGGAGGAATAGTACCTGGAGGAGGAGGAGGAGGACCATGGTTGAACTCACAAAAGTGGCTTTGGCTTGTGAGCTTGTGAGGCCGCAGTAGCCTTCCAAAATAGACCAATTGCTGCCTCCTTCATGTTACTCCTCTTCCTGCCACTTTTTGGTTGAAGGCAGAGGGGAGGGACCTGGGTATCGGGCAGGCTACTGGGCCCGGCCACCTCCTGGCTGAGACTTTCCTGTGTATGAAAAAGGGACATCATTTTAGTTTTTGGTTCATCAATCACACACAATTTTCATCTCATGACTGTTGCAAATTGAATGTTAATAAATAGAAAAGACTATCATTCTTGTCACAATCATTTGTGGCCACTACTGTCTATTGATATGTAAAACACTTTGTGAAATCAGAAATTAGAAATCCAAACTAGGGGGCGTGTCTCGATGTGAACCGAGGAGGACGTGCTGGTGTAGAGCTCCGCAAATCCTGCCACAATCCATCGCCATCCTTGCCACAGACAACCTTGGTGAGCTGCCAAATCTACCCTACCTATCCCTGTGCATCCCCTCTCTCAGCCCCAGCCTGTATTGAGGAGCTCGACCGGACGGTGGGATCTCCACCCGGCCCAATCTGCACAAGCCACGGCCCGCCGTCATCCTGAGCCCACAGAGCCTCCAATATCCACCCATCTGTCCCTGGGAATCCCTTACCTTAGCTCCAGCCTGTATCGAGGAGCCTGGCCAGCTGATTAGGCCTCCACCCGGCCCGCGACCTGCTTCACACAGCCGCGGCCTGCCGCCATCTTGAGGCCTACAGAGCATCCAGCATCCTCCGGCCTAGAGTGCCACGATCCGCGGGACGAAAGGCCGCCCGCCCTCACGCACCTGTGACTCCATCTCTGGAGGGGACAGATCGGCTGAGAACCCATCTGAGGATCCCTGACGGCCTGCTCCACATCTCCGTGGATGCCGCCATCTTGAGGCCTACAGGGCCAGCCTCATCCTCCTCACCCAGGTGCAGCAATCTATAGAAAAGCTGTCATCCTGACAATCCACCGCCATCCTGCCACTGCTACACCCCGGCTTACACCACTTGCTCTGGCATATCCTTCAGGACATTGAAGGCAACAATTACAACTGCCTATTGGGAGCATATCTGGCTCGGACGAGCTTACCCTGTGACGGTCCTTTGCTATCCGGCCTCGAGGCCCGCCGCCATCTTGAGGCCTGTGGTCCCTTCTCCCTGGCACTCTAGATCCTGCAGGGAATTCAATAGCCATCCCAAAGAACATATCTGCCTCCCCCTCGGCGGGCATCGGCTGTCTCCGCAGCGGCAATCGGCTATCTGGGATCCACCGGAGGGTATCTGAGCTCCGCTCGCCATACGGCCTAACACCGCGCCGAAGCCTGCGGCCTGTCGTTCCAGCTCCCGGGCTCATCAGTGGCCACAGTGAGTAACAACAATCTTCCTACCACCTCCCTGTATAGCGGAAGCCCTTGACAGCGTCCACTTGCTGATTCATCCCCTGTGCCCAGTAGATCACACGAAGCCCCGATAGGAGCGGCACCCACTCAGGCGGCAGCCTTGTAGGAAAGACCGCGGCTTCGGCCTACACCCCGAAGCCGGCGGCCATATTGGGACTCCTTCTACACCTCATCATTTTCTCTTTCATCACTCTTCCAGAACGGTGTGTGAACGTGGGCATAGCACAATCTCACCCAGTCACCTCTCCCCTCAGCTGATCTGCTAAAGCAACCTTCACAAAAGCCACCTCTATTGGATAGGTGGACAGTTGCAACCATAGCCTATTAAGATGGCGCACACCTAAGACCTAGGCTCTGGCCCTCATCCGTACATCAAAACATCCCGCTATGCTACTTTAGCAACCACAGACCCGGGAGTTATATCCACTGTTCTGGGATTCACTTAGCTACATCCCGACCGGTTTATGGGGAAGATCGGTGATCAGAGGCACGTATATCGAGGTCACAATTCACAGGATGCAACCAAGCCCAACCAGTCTATGGATCGCTTTCTCCGTAAGCCGCAATCCCCAGCTCCAAATATTCCATCATACGCTGCGGTCCTAACTGATACGATCGCGACTAATACGATCACATTGGCTAGTTCCCCTTCGCCCACCACAGACCAGCCCCATCATTCAGGATCTACCCACCTACCCGCCCCCCCCCACCAATATGTCTCAACCTGTGACAGTGGACGTGTTGGACACCAAGCTGCAAGCTTTGCTCCACAGCATCACCCAGACCATCACCAAAGAAGTCAGCAAACTTGCTCATGAACTTAGGGGTGAGATAGACTAATTTGGGGAGCGCACAGATACGCTGGAGTCCAAGTTTGACGACATGGTCCACTATATACATGCACCGGAAGAAGAAAACGTCACTTTAAAAAATTCAGTTACACAACTACAGACGCAACAAGAGGATCTCGAAAACAGGGAGAGACGCCAGAATCTACGGATTCGAGGGGTTCCCGAAAATGTCCCTGACAAGGAAATTCGTCCCTATCTCTTGGACCTCTTTGTAACGCTTGCTCCCCACATTCCTGACATAGACTGGCGACTCGACAGGGCCCACAGATCACTGGCTCCTAAGCCCCCTCCAGGTGCCAATCCCAGGGACATCATTGCTCGCTTTCATTTCTATGAGAGCAAGGAGGCTCTGGCCGTAGCTACCCGTAATAGATCCCGAGTGGAGTTTAAAGGTGCGAAGATTCAAATTTTTAACGACTTGTCTCCTATTAGCCTGGGAAAACGTCGAGCTCTAAGACCAGTTACATCCCACCTACAACAACATCAAATCCCCTATAGATGGGGTTTCCCCTTCCGCTTGTCAGTCAACAAAGATGGGACTCAAAATTCAATGAGAGACTTGCAGGAATGTGAGTCCTTTGTCAGGAACCTAGGACTACCCCCGATCCCGGATGAAGATTTTCAGCCCCAAATCCCACCTTCCCGGATTCTGTCCACACCTGCGAAGATCTGGACCCCAGTTCGTCAAAGATCGCGGAAAACACCTGTCACTCCTCTAGGAGCAACATCATCAAAGGGTCCCACCTGAGGTTCCCATTTGACTCAAATCTGGTTTTCCCTTTGCCATGCTGGGCCACGTTCCTCTTTTACCTTACACGGCCTCGGACTCCCTGTTCAAAGTCCACAGTTCTACCTTGGTTGCCTTACAATTCATATAACCCTTGACTCTATAGCCATTTATATGTTACAGGTGGATTGTTCTGTTAATTGATGTTCGGTTGGGGCCGAGCCTACGTATCTGGTTTCGTAGGTTGACATGCCCCCCCTTTTTTCCATTTTTTCCATTTTTTCCATCATGGTCACGACCCAAAAAGGTGACCCCCTTGGGGAAAAAAAATGTTTTTCAGTTTTTTTTTTCTTTTTACTACGGACCCTTTTTGATCCTATTCAGGTTCTAGTTTTATTTTTTATTTTTACATTTTTTTCTATTTTTTTTTTCATTTTTTTTTCTCTCTGGCTTTCTCTTTCCAAAAACTTTTGTAAGGGATCTTTTTTTTTTGATCCAATATTGGTATACAGAGGCTCCTTTGCCATTTTTTATACATGTCCATCCGAATGCATATATTGTCTATGTTTCAACTTCCCACTTATCATGGTATACACATCTTCGCCCTATTGTGATTGCTCCCACTGCTTTGTGCTCATATTTAAAAAATGGCTGTAAGTGTTTTTTCCTGTAACGTTAAGGGTTTAGGCTCTATACGCAAGCGTTGGCTGGCGCTGAGGGAGTTCAAATCTTCAAAGGCTGATGTGATCATGGTTCAGGAGACGCATTTTAAGACAAACGGTATATTTAAATTTGCTTCTAAACAATTTCCTACCGCCTTTATAGCCTCTGACCCTTCTGGAAAGGCTGGGGTAGCTATTTTGTTAAAACGCTCCTCATCTATTCAGGTTAGATCCTCTTACGCTGACCCCCAGGGCAGATTTATCCTCCTGAATTGTGATCACAATAACGTCTCCTTCACCCTGGCCAACGTTTATGCACCCAATACAGGTCAGATTGGGTTCATGGATATTTTCTTTGATCAACTCCAGTCTTATTATCAACCATATTTAATTATTGGAGGAGACTTTAACATGTGTATGTCACCTACTAAGGATAGACTCGCCCTTTTTTCACATGCTCCATCCCCTCAGGTTCAGCGGCTTTCCACGGCATTCCGGAAATTGATAAGATCCCACAATCTGTTTGACACGTGGAGGATAAAACATCCACTAGCCAAACAATTTACCTTTTATTCTCCACCTCATAAATTATATACCAGACTAGATAATTTCTTTGTCTCAGCCCCCCTTTTACCCTATGTGGTGAATTCCGAAATACACCCTATAACATGGTCTGATCATGCACCCATCGCTCTAGATATCCTTCTGTCAAAACCTACACCTAGAACATGCCATTGGCGCCTTAATGGGTCTCTTCTCAAGGTACCTGAAATACATCTCCAGTTACAGGGAAAGTTGAAGGAATTCTTTGAACTTAATGAGGGTTCAGTCTCTGGGGCGTCCACCCTTTGGGAAGCCCATAAGGCCTTTTTCAGAGGAGAATGCATCTCTGCAGGCTCTCGTTACAAACGTGACCGTGAACTTCAGAGAACGTCCCTCTTAGACAATCTGTCTGAAGCAGAGAAACGCCTACTCAGCCTCCCTACGGTGACCCGCCTCAGAGCAGTGGTCTCTCTGCGCAACCGCATCAAATCCTTGGATCTGACTAAGTTTACTAAATCCAATTTATGGTCCAAGCAAAAGTTTTATGAGTTTGCCAACAAGCCTCATAGAATGTTGGTTAACAAACTAAGACCTAGAGCATACACTTCCACTCCTGACCATTTAATACAGTCTAACGGTGTTCCCACATACTGCCCTCGTAATATGTCAAAGGTCTTTGGTGAATTTTACCAAGGCTTGTACAATTGTTTATCAACAGACCCGAATTTTCAATTCACCCAGGATAAATTTGACTCCTTCGTAGAATCCTTGAGACTCCCCACGATCTCCACTGAAGATCGCATAGGCCTAAATGCCCCCATTTCTGTGGAAGAAATCACTGAAGTAGTGAAACAACTCCCTAATCATAAAGCGCCTGGCCCTGATGGACTCTCCTACCCCTACTTTAAAGGTTTTCTGCCAGTTCTATTACCCCACATGGCTAATTTATTCTCCTCGCTAATGTCAGGTACAATACCCCACTCCCAATTCCTCCACGCCTTCATTACAGTCATTCCAAAGCCCGGGAAAGACCCCTCTTTACCTGATAACTATAGACCCATTGCCATTCTTAATTCTGACTATAAAATCTTCACTAAAATTTTGGCCAACAGACTCTCTTTGCTCCTCCTGTCGCTTGTACATGGGGACCAGGTCGGGTTTGTCCCCTCTAGACAGGCAGGAGACAACACTAGGAGAACGATCGATCTTATCGATCTCCTGACGAAAACTAAGAAGCCTGCCTTGATTCTTAGCCTAGACGCTCAGAAAGCGTTTGACCGCTTGAATTGGTCATTCATGTTTGCTATCTTACGTAAATATGGCTTCTCCGGTCCCTTTGTACAAGCGTTAAAAGCACTTTATTCCTCTCCTTCGTCCCAAGTGCAGATGGCTTCCCATATATCTCCATCATTTACTCTAACTAATGATACTCGCCAGGGCTGTCCCCTATCTCCCCCTCTTTTTATCCTTAGCTTAGAGCCCCTGGCAGAGGCCATTAGATCCCATCCAGACATAAGTGGAGTCCGGTTGAGACAACGGGAATACAAATTATCACTCTTTGCAGACGATATCCTCTTAACTTTAACCCATCCTCACATATCACTTCCCTCACTTCACACAACTTTAGCCTTATTTGGGGATATTTCCGGTTATAAAATCAATTCAACCAAAACAGAAGCACTCCCTATTAATATCTCAGAAGATGCACTCTCGACCCTACAAGGTAATTTTAACTACCGATGGTGTCCTAAGTCACTAAAATACCTTGGAGTCTATTTGACCCCTTCGTATTCTACCCTTTTCCAAGCTAATTTTCCATCTATGTTCACTGAAATCAACAACTTATTGAAAACCTGGACGAAATTCCCTCTCTCCCTCTTAGGAAGGATAAATGTCCTTAAAATGTTGATCCTCCCGAAACTTTTATACCTTTTCGAAACCTTGCCAGTGATGATTCCGTTGTCTCAGCTCAAAATCCTACAGAGAATTTTCTAAATTTTATATGGGATAATAAATCACATAGAGTGGCCAGCTAGGTACTTCTAACTTCCCAAAATAGAGGAGGCCTAGGAGCACCAGATATAATCAAATATTATTATGCTACACATTTGAGGGCTATAGCCTCTTGGACATCTAGGTTTGCTCCTAACCGCTGGTCCGAAATTGAGATGAGCATTACAATCCCAGCTCATCCATGCAGTTTATTATGGCCATCTACGGATAAATCCTTCGCCCAACTACGCAAGATATGCCTAAATCCAATGCTCTTTACCCTCTCAATTTGGAAAAAATGTTCGGGCAAATTTTCACTCACATCCCATGGTTCCCCTTTAATAAACATCACCTTTAATCCAGATATTCCGGATAGCCTATCCTATGAAGCCATGTTGCCCTGGACAAAAGCAGGTATATTCCAGCTACGCCATATAGTTCATCCGATAACACGCAAAATACTTACCTTTTCAGAACTACAATCTAAACATGGAATTCCGCGGAATCTATTTTACTCATTTCTTCAAATTCAACATTTTTTCTCCAAAAAACTACCACAACTGACACTTTCTATACCCACACAATTTGAATTGACATGCTCCAGAGGCCCTCATGAACCCAGCCTGATCTCCACTATATACAAAATACTGCAAGAAACTCCCCCCCTTACAGAACACACCCACGCATACATGCGTAAATGGTCCCACATCTTAGATCGGCCTATTGCTCTACAAGAATGGAGGGAGATTTGGGAAGCTACTTCAAAAGAGTCCAGATGTGTGACCCACAAAGAAACAGCCTACAAAGTCTGTATGTTTTGGTATAGGACTCCAGATTTCTTGTTGAAGCATAAACTGACAACTTCAGGCTTATGTTGGAGATGTGGTGTGTCCACAGGCACACATTATCATATATTTTGGGATTGCCCCGTTCTATTGCCTTTTTGGACACAGATCCACATATCATTAGAGAAGATCTTGAACATCTCTATCCCCTTTCACCCAATACACCTTCTGCTAGGCCTTCCGATCCCAAAAATGTCCAAACACCATAGGAAGTTGATGGCTTTCGTCTTACTAGCAGCTAAACGGGCCATTCCCCAATGCTGGTTGACCAAAGCTCCCCCTACTTTTGCTCAATTTCTAAATAACACAGGTGATATTCGTAGGATGGAACATCTTACGGCTATTATTGAAGAAACCATTCCTAGTTTGGTAAAACATGGGAACCGTGGGATGCTTCTGAATATAATTTGGAGAAACCCATTCAGACATGATGTTCATGTAGCTAACCAATACCTAGAATAATTTAATGCTGGTCTTTTTTTCTCTCCTACACTAGATGTGTATATTTTATATGTCAATCACTAGTTATACTATTCCTACCCTTGTTTATTCATAGAATGTGATGAAGTGGTTTCCTTGAGATGGACTTCTTTCTTATGTTATTCCATTTAATATGTGTGTATATTGTTATATCATTGTATAACATGGTAAACTTTCAATAAACAAACAATTTAAAAAAAAAAGAAATCCAAACTAACCTAGATTTAACATCATTAATTTGACCAACAGAAATATTTAGAAGAATGCTATACCTGGCTCAAGCTGGGCTCCTCCACATGTTGCTGCCTGGAAGGCCCAGGTTGGGCAACAGAAGCCTCAGCTGAGGGGTAAGGAAGCGTGGAAGGAAGAGTGAAGAGTGCTGGCCTGGGTTCAGTCTGGCCTGCCAGAAAATGCGGTCTGTCATAGTACCACAGCCTGGGGACATAAATGGCATCTGCAGCTCCTGATCTCAGGGAATCCTGGACCTTCTTGTGCTCCCTTAGATAAGTGCTCCTCAGGCCACCAATTAGGGCCTTCAAATAGGGGATGTCTGCCGTTGGGATCACCGGCTTCACAAATTCCAGCAATTGATCCAGCGCTGCCTTCCTCTTTGGTTTATTGTTATAATGTGGGTGGTTTACCTGCCACAGACAGGGCAGCTCCCTGTACATATCAATGAATATTGACATAAAGTCATGATCATTGACTAGATCCATTTTCTCTGCAAGACACAACACAAGACAAACACTAATGTCAGACTAAAGTCTCCTAATCTTGTCCCAATATAGGCCTCAATATATAAGCAGTATAGGCCCAATTTTAAATCTTCGTTATCACGATCAGCTCTTCCTATACTCCTTCCTCCACTCACAGATCATACGTACGACGCACGCGTGTTACGCTTTATATAAACTGCGCATGCGTGAAACTCCACCCGCCCCTGATGTTCTTTCTAGTCTATTCCCTGCCCCTTCTCTTTCAGCGCAGTGGGGAAGAGCACATGACGGAGACAGAGCAGGCGTGTGATAATTACAGCAACGAGGAGGAGGTAAGCCCGGAGCCAGAAACGTCACGATCCCGGAGGAGACGATTTAAGGCCTCAAATATGTCCTTTGTAGAGATGGTGGAGATGGTGGACATATTGAAGAGGGCAGACTATGACGGAAGCATGGACCTTACCCCAACCCAAATGTGAGAAAGGCCAAGATCATGGCGAAAGTTGGGAAGAGTCTGCACAGAAATTTTGAGGTACGACGATCCAAGGATCAACTGAGGAAGCGGTGGTCGGACCTCAAAATAAGGGAGCACGATCAGTATAGAAGGCTCAGGAGAGTACTTCAAAAAAGTAAGTAGTTGTCCTGTGTTCCTATTCTTTTTTTTTCTAACGTTCATGCCGCTCCATGTGCTTTTCTTTACTGCTGTACATTTTAAAATGGCAACTTTCATGTTCATGGACACATTATTCGTTCGTAGGAAACATTGTTCGTTCGGCCAATAAAACACCATGTTTTGTCCAGATGCAGTTCAATAAATTTTTTCTGGCCTACTTCTCTTAAAATAAGTTTGTTGTCTAGATGGGTTAGTAACTAGAATGAAATGCAAACTAGATTCTGTGTAAGGAGAGGACACTCAGCAGCTGTTTACACATCTGGATGCTGGAGCACTAGTGTGGGACACAAGAACACCCTTTTTATTAGGGGGTCCACACAGGTTCTCCAGTGTATACTATAGGGATGAATTCATCTGTGAAGCTTGTACAAAACAGGTAAGTATTCAAGCTTGACAAAGGACAAAATATTTCTTCATCTTGCAACTCTGCCAAACGGACAATTGTACCCCACTTCCAAGCATGGTTTCATATTCCTATTTCTGCCATCAAATATCTGTACTAAGTATACCTATTTTTTATAACATAGGGGAGAAAAGACCCGGAGGACACCACTCGTCAGAGGAGACCACAGACCCCCCACTTCAGGAAGAAGGGGAAATCCCCCAAACCCAACCAGAGGAGGAGGAGGGAGACGTTGTTGAAATTGTCACCACAACAGGTGAGTGACTGCGACCACAGCCTCGGGTAAGAGATGGATGCCTGCATATTTATAATACATGGTGGTTTTTTTTTTTTAATTTTAGGTGATCGTGATGTTGTGGAAGAGGAATGTCAGTTCACCAGTAAAAGTGCCCAGATCCTCATCGGGGAAATAATGGGGTGTAATAGGGATTTGGAAAACATCAAGCAAAACATCAATGATGTTCAAAACAAAATGAAGAACATCATTGATGTTTTAGGGAGAATTTAAAACACCCAGAAATCCCTAAATGATCGCAGCTTTATTATTGTTATATTTATGACAATTTTTTGACATATTATAGAAAAGCCAAATTTTGAAGATGCACACAGTGGGGGTGATTTACTAAAGACCTGCGCCTGTGGTGCAGTGGAGAAACTGGAGCAATTGCACAAAAAATGGGACTTAAGACATTTATGAAAAATTATGGTACACTTATATGCACCAAACCATATTTACATAGGAAGCGCTATTACGCACTTGCGCAATCCTTCCGCCTACCATTAGCAAGTGCAGCCAATGTAATCTTCTACATTTTTCTCTGAATACTGTGAATAACTTTACTACAGTTTACCATCTTCTGTTACCAGGCTAAAAAGTATGTATATAATATTGTTTAAATGCACAAATTCTGTCCAGAACATGTAGATCTGTCTTACAACTAATCAAGCTTTTTTACACTCTTCTTTCAGCTTACTCAATTGCACATGCACATTGACAAAGCACACCATTTCATCCTCGCCTGACAGGGTGCACATGCTTTAACTTGTTAAATATGTGTGTTGCACACAGGCGCATCTGCGTTCTCCAGCGTGCACAACTGCTTATACCTGCTTATCGGGCACTTGCTCATTGTAGTTCTAATCATGTTAATGAGCTTTTCCTTATCACATGGAGAATATTGCTTCCAGTTTTATTGCATTCATTCACTTATTTTTGAAACAACTTAATATTCATTCTAGAGATCTTCCTACTATCAACAACTGTGCGGATGTTCACTGGACTTGTAATTGTGCATTTTATGGTGATAGTCTATAATCATTGGTGGAGCCGAAACTTCCATGAAAACATCTTTTCAATACATGTCTGTGTATTGTGCATTCTGGACAATTCATTTCCCCATACACTGTGCAATTCGATTGGATAACGTATAAATCTACTCATCTATCTGAGCAGTTCTTTCCCAATACACTGTGCAGTCTGATTGGATGACGTTTAAATACAGTCATTTGTATGAGCAACTAATTTCCCCATACACTGTGCAATCTGATTGGATGACATTTAAATACACTAATTTGTCTGAGCAATTCATTTCCCCATACACTGGGGCTGATTTACAAACCGTTTGTGCCATGAGTTGAGGCGCACACTGAGACGCAACGTACATTTTGGTATTTATGAAATGTAACACAGCGCTATTCCCCATTTACTACAGTAATCTCGGCGCATGGGAGGAGGCGATCAGTGCGCCACTATGGACATGGCAAAGGACATCTTCACCTCAAAATTAAAAGACGCTGGAAGTGCCAATATTATGAGCAGTATAGTAATAACTGCCCAAGTAACAAATATGCCCAAAATAGAATGAGAAAGTAACTTTTTATGAACAAGTTTGCTGTGCCTGCAAGTACGTTTCGAACTGTGTGAGGTCAATTTAAGCACTGCGCATGTGCAAGCGGCATTTGCACTTGTTCAAATGCGTTGGTTCACTGCGCGGCCTAAATCTTAGTAAATGTCAAGCAACGTAAATGCATTAGCATGGGTTGAACGGGCGCAACTCTAAACTTGACATTTTTTTTTTTTTTACGCTGGTTCGCTTTTATGTGTTTTTTGTCAGATATTTGCACACAGGTCATGTTAGCATGTTATGTTCCCAACATGTGACATGTACCTTGGTAAAATTATGTAAAAAGACTCTCGCTCCTCTAGCTCCTCCTAGAAGGGCATTTAACCTTCCCCCTCTAATACATATGATTTCCTTGGGCTAGTTTTTGCTTTTAAAGGGGAACTCCACACTCCATTCTCCAATCTCCAAAGGCTGTGAGCTGCCTTCACCAATCCAAACCACATCCTTTTTCAGAGCAAACAACAGGGCCAGCTAGGAAAGGGGCAAGAAGAGCGATCGCCCAACTCCCTCCCGAACCATACAAGGCCACATGCACTCAACATAGCTGGCTGCCTTTGGGGCATGTTGGGCTCAGCCCAATACCAACCACAAAGCACCTTGTACCCAATAGTTTAAAGGGGCTTTCCACATTCTGTAAAGCCCCCCTGCCTGCAGCCCCCCACAACCCCAGCCTAGGGTTGTGTGGAAGAGGCCCTTGTCCCCCTGAATATGGGGACAGGGTGGTCAACTTTTGGGGTGCCCAAGCCCCTCCTGCCCCTAAGCACCCACCCCCTTTCATGGGCTGAGTTGCTGTGTGTTTGGCTAGGGGTTTATTAGTGCATGGGAGGGGCACAATATTTTTAGATTTTTGGGTGGTATTTTTCACGTGGGGGTTCCCATTTTAAGCCTTTACAGCCCCAATTGACTTGTATGTATTGGGGGGAGGCTATTTTTAGTTTTGTGTTAAAATCTTGCAGCTGCAATGTCGATTTGGATGTTTTCTCTAAAGCCGTACATCTTTGAAGCAGCATTTTGGATACATGCTAGAGATGCACCATTTTACAGGCAGAGTAAGCCCCCCCCAAGTTACTAGCTTTAGGCCCGGTTCACACTGGTGCGATGTGAGAACACTGCGAATCCACTGCAATCGCACCGACTCGCATGTCAGTTCACACTGCAATATGCAAATCGCTGGGGAGTGTCAATACATTATTAACGACACCCCCAGTTCAGCTTGCATATCACACTGCGAACTGACAGTTCGGACATCATTCGGATCGCATATGTGTGAACACACATGCGATCCGATTCTGGTCCGAACAGAAAAAAGGGTCCTGTGCGTGTTTGCACCGAATGCGGTGCGATATCAGCCATACTATCTGTATGGCTGATATCACACCGCACAGACATTGTATGTAATGTGAACGGCAGTGTGCTGCGAATTACATGCGATGTCTGGCATCGCACAAGTGTGAACTGGGCCTTAGGGCTAGTTCACTCCATAGAAACACAGTCCATATGCATGTGCATTTTTGATGCGATCCAGTGCATTTATGATACATTTTTGGTGTGTTTTAATGATGCAGTCCAGTACTTTTTTCAACCTTCTTTTTTCTTAACCTTAATTAAGGACATGCTGGATGTTGTGTTTAATTTTGGACAGGGGGTGGCTTATTTGGTGCTAGCTGAATTTGGGTTGGTCTGGGCATGCTCAGGGACTTTAGTTTTTTTTTTGTGTGTGAACAGCACTTGTATGTTTCTGGGCATGCTCAGAGAGTGTGTTTTTGGGTTAGTAATTTAAGGACATCCTTAACAGGTGTACCCACTTTGAAGTTCTCTCTACATTGGGTGAACTTGCCTCATTAGCACACAAACCTATGTTATATAAAGCTTGCAGATTCTTTACCTTGCCCTGAAAAGAGGCAAGATTGTGTGTGTGGGGGTGGCCAGCAAGAGAGTACATTTGGGTGTCCTTATTGAGTTTGTAACATGTATTTTGTTTATCTTTGCAAAACAGATGTGTTTTCGAGCAAGTTTTTCTTTTTACTTTGGTTTATTGTATTTTTTTGGGTGGGTGATGTTTTCCCTTGAAATATATTTCCTGGTGCATCATGGCAGCATACATATGGGTTGTGACTCCGCCCCCACAACCTGATCGGACTAGTTAACTATAAATCAAAGACAGACCCGGCTCACAGCATTCTCCTTTTTTTCCTCACCTGATCAAGACTGGAGTCGCGAGGTATCCCTTACTGCTTGTCGCCCCAGCCAGGTTTAGCCTCTCCTGGGTGGAAGTCCTTCCTGTACAGCCTCTAAACAAAGCTATATGGTTGGAGCCCCATTCTGGTGGTCTGGGCGGCATATTTCAGCCTCTCCTGGGCAGAAGTCCTTCCTGTACAGCCTCTAAATGAGCTAGATGGTTGGAGCCCCATTCTGGTGGTGCAGGCTTCTCAAAGAAAGCTTTAAACAAGCTTTGACGTAAGTGACAGCGTTTCCTTTTGCTTTCCATACGCTTTTTACTTCTTTTCTCTGTGTTATGGGCGTTTGCCATTTCCAAGATGGCTGCAGCTGTGCAAGTACACTCTGAGCATGAGAGGCAGGAAGTGATGTGGCCTCTGTGTTTCCTGGTTAGAGCTTTTCCAGGATGGTGATCTGATCATGCTCAGGCACTGATATCATCGCTAATGGCAAATAAGAGTTCTAAATGGTTTTATAGCATTTTTGGGCAACAAATGGTGGAGCTCTCTACTCATGCATGCTGGATGCTTATGTGGTCATTGTTTGCAGGAGTGTTGCTCTAGGATCATTATGCTATTTATGGCCTTCACCTGGGCTCTTCCTATCCCCTTTTCTATGCTTTCTCTGGGATCACTGTGTTGGGCTCAGTTTCCACTAATGCGACTTGTCACTGCAAAGTCGCATGACAAGCCGTACCCCATTATTTCCAATGAGTACCGTTCATATCTGTATTCATAGACCTTAGGAATACACAGGCATTGCTTCAAGTCGCATCAAATTGCAGCAAAATCTTGCGACTTTCAGGTCGCAATAGTGGAGACTTAGCTTATGCTGTTTTTCATTTCAGTCTGCTGCTTTGCTCTGTTTCTATGGGAAACGCTGTCCAGCCAGACCACCCATTGCTTTTAAGGTATAGGGATTAGGTAAGTAGTGAAGATTGAGAAAAAGAGAGCCAACATCTAAAGTCCTAAAAGGACTACAAGATGGAGGGAGCCTTCTGACGGTCAAGACAAAGTCACCATCTAAGAACAGACATCGAGGCAATGTTGATTAAACTCATCAACTCACCCCTCATTATCATTGCTCCCCGTTTACAAACATCACAAGTTACCAGCCCTAATAGTCGCTGCATTTGTGGTGGAAGGTCATTTGCCTGCCAAGCTAGTATGTCAAATCTGCCTGGAGCAAGCACTATACAGCCCTGCAAGGACCTCAAGGTGAAGAGACCCTGCTAAAAGCCAGAACAGCCACCGTTCAAAGCACAGACATACAGGCAACATTGATCAATGTCATCTTCTCACCTCTCATTTTGTTTGCTCCCCGTTTACGAACACCACAGATTACCAGCCCTAATGGTTGCTGCATTCGTGGTGGAAAGTCATTGCTTGACAAGCTACAGTGCATAAATTGCCTAGCACTACCAACCAGAACCAGTAGGTGGTGTCCAAATAGGAAAGCTTGCACAAGCTTTGAAGATTTCCCAATAGAGACTTTTTTTGCAAGGACCGCTAAGGACCCAATTGCCTGGGTTGAAGTAGAGGAAACTCTCCACAAGGTTAGAAAGTACTAATTTCCTTCACTGAACAACTGGAAGAGTTAATCCAGGAAGAATTGAAGGGGTCAGAGAAAAATGCCCTTATAAACAGGCTGTCAAAACTATATACCCTGAAAATGCTAAAGGTCAACCTGCTGCAGTCTTCTCCGATGATGGATGCATCATGAATGTAGCTGGCAAGACATGGCACATGCAAGGAGGCTCTAGTCCGAAAATTAGATCTAGATCTGAAGTGCTACTTCATACTGTAGCATCTGCAGGTGCTGGCACACCAGCAATAACCAGCTCATGCACTGAATGAGTCTTAATGGGAGTGGTTTCATAATTGCCAACCAGCTGCTGTACCTGCAGGACTCTGTGGAAAGTGGCAGGGTCTGCATTCCTTTAGACGTGATTCCCTTTTGGGAGTATCTTATCAAAAATGAAATTTTTATTGTGGTGGATGCCAAGGAATCTGACTTATCTTGGTGCAGACTTCTGGGAAATTATGTTTAGGGGGTAGTTATGTACACATTCTGTGTGCAGAGCACCTCCAGATGGTCATGTTTAATTGCAATTTACAGAAAACTGCAGCCAAAAAAAAGTGGTGTAACCCTTTAAATAAGCCCGTCTTGAAGAAGTGAAGAGACAAGGTGGTAACCGCTTTGTAAGAGCTGAAATTGGTGGCATACCCCTGTGGTGGATGTGTCAGACATTAATTGATGTTTTTCAAGATGTTCCCCACGGTCACAGCAAGGAGTGCATTATGGCTGAAGCCATGGTTGGTGGATCCCGCCAAAAAAAAATAAAAAAATGGTGCAAGACACCAGAACACAGATCCAATCTATTTGGGAGTAGACAGGATACAGCCACCTCAAGGGTGACCATTAGCAGGTCAGGGTGAATATCTTTTGACAAAAACCAGAAAATTCAAAGGTCCAGCATACAGGTGGCGACTCCCAAGTAGACACCAGGAGGCAAGATCCTACAGACCGGGAAAAAGATTAGTAAACGAACCGGAGAAGTACCCAATCTTCATTATTGAAGCCTTAAAGCTTTAAGGCTCCTGTCTTAGGAGAACAGTGGAAGTCCCTTTTAAGGGTGCACTAATCCAGGGGGTGCCTGTGCAAAGCTTTATGCACACACCTGGAGGGAAAACCTTCAGGATCAGTGGGCCATATCAGCTATATTGGCGTGACATTGGCGGAAGTTTAAGGGAGGTCTGCTTTTCTGGTACAATAATTTTTTATTGAAAAAGTATAACATGACAAACTCACCCATGCAGGGGCATAATTCAGTGAGCATACCGATTATATAACATGGACAGGTGGGAAGTCCACCTTTCAATCTCTTCCAGTCAGCCAGGCTACCAGAGTTGATGGGAAAGTAAAAAATTCTGTTCCCGTTTGTAGCTGGATAGAAAAAAAAAAAAAGAGCAATTGTGAAGGTTCCAGTTACCCATGGGAGATAAGGATTCGGTTCACCTCTGTTCCTAGCAAAAATAAAAAATGAAAACCAGGTAATCTATGCCCAGTGCTAAAGTTTAAAAAAAAAAAAAAATTGACAAGCAGCACAGGAAGTTAGAGTCGTGCAAGATGGAAAACCTCCAATCAATTATAATATTCATAAATCTGGGAGAATGGATTCTCTTGTAGGTTTATCAGACACCTACTTGTCCCAATTCATCCCCAAGGGAATTTCCATCCTCTGATAAAGAAAGCCAAAGGTACTTTGGGAGTGAAGTCTCTTCCAGCAGAACAGTGCCGGAATATCCTTGGCTCTTTGTAACTGACCAATTATTTTCAGATGGAACATTATCACATCAGACCCCAGCTAGAAAGGTTGGGGGACTCATTTCAAAGACCAGGCTGCTTAAGGTCATGGGATGTTAAGCTTATGAGGAATAGTATTGAATTTCTTGAACCGAGTAGTGTTCAAAGCACTTCTGTCATTCACTCCTTTTAGCAAGAGGAGCAAGATTTGTACTGTGCCTAGGCAGCAGTGGAAGGGTAGAATTCTTAGGCTGTCAGTGGAGCTTACTGTATCAATAATTGCAAATGTACCATTTTGGCTTAGGAGGTTCTAGTGTCTCTCTCTCTCCTACTCTTAAGCATTGAATCACCACTGCCCCTTCCAGTGATGACAGATTCGCTCTCTCATGGACAGTTTTGCCATCCAGCTCCAAGAGACTACTTTTGACGGCATGGAAGTTGAGAGGCATTGGCTACCAAGTCAAGTATGCTCAGTGCTGGTAGTGCCTACCTTGTGTCAAACCAGAGAGGTCTTCATGAAGATTTACCTAAGAATATGGGAAAATTATGCAGATCTTGCACTGCAAAAGCCTGGAGTCCTTTATCACCTAAACCAGCCAAGGTTCCACAGTTCTTACAACTGGGGCTGAACAGGGGCCTAGGTTCAAATATGTTTAAAGTTTGAAGTTCACCTTTGTCTGCACTTGCAGGGGTTTAAGGAGTCCTTAACCCTAAGTGATGCAATTCTTAAAAGGCTTGCATGAAGTTATAGGCCTACCAGGAAACCATTGTTCCCTATGTGGAACTTGCTTATGGTCCCCATTTCTATCAAAGACTCATTTCTATCCTACAGAATTGACTACACTCTGCAAACCCTAAAGGCCGTATTTCTGGTTGCTACAACCTCTGTGAAGAAGGATGTCAGAACTACAGGCTTTGCACTCAAGGAGCCTCACTTAACATTCCCAGACAGAACAGAATAGTCCTAAAACTCCAGACTGCTTTTATCCATGGGGTGTCTTTCTCCTTCCAATTTAACCAGGAAGTCAATCTCCCGTCTTTCTGGGTTGAGTGGGAACCACATCCCCTGTAGGTTGAGCTAATGCTCGTGACCTGCTTGGCAGCTACCCTTTCATTCAGGAAGGCTGAAATATGTACTTGGTTCCTGCATGGCTTAAGGAAGGGTCAGTCAGCATCAACACATTCAGTCACCTCCTAGATTGTTCAAACAATTAAAAGAGCCTACTCTTCAAGGCCTTCCTGTTTTGGAGGTCTTAAGAGCACATTTAACTAGGGCAGTGCCAGCTCTGTGGACAGCTCAGCGCTGAGTGTCTCCTGAGGTTATTTGCAAGTCAGCAATATGGTCCTCCCAGGACACCTTCATTACATTTTATAGGTGAACCCGGCTCGCGACAGTAAAATTTTGAAAAATCCATGGTGCATACTTGCGCTACTGATGATTACAAAATTTTTCTTGCACCCTCCCATATGGCGAGTTAGTCCCCATATGTATGCTGCCATGATGCACCAGGAAAACTGAAAATTGTATACTCACCTTTCCATAATTTTCCTTTCCTGGTGCATCTTCATGGCAGCATACAGATACCCACCCAAATGGTGAGAGTTACAGAGAATGCTGTGAGCCGGGTCTGTCTTTGATTTATAGTTAACTAGTCCTATCAGGTTGTGGGGGCGGAGTCACAACCTATATGTATGCTGCCATGAAGATGCACCAGGAAAGGAAAATTACGGAAAGGTGAGTATACAATTTTCCGTTTTGATGTCAATGTGTGTCGTTTGTAGGTTGTTCACTTTGATTTAATTGTTTGTGCTGCATTATTTTGCAAAAACGTTCTCAAGATGTTGACTAATGTTTAAATCTTTAATAGATATCCATTTGTGGGCACACTTCTTTTAACTCATGTTAACCATATTCTAGTGTCTCAAATTAACATACATGTGTTTTTTGCTTTCCTTACTCTTTTCCTTGCTCTTTTCCAAGTCCTGTTTTGTTAACCAATAACATTTGTAGCAAATTTTTAAGTTTTGTGTTTTTTGTTACTTTTCATGCAACACATTTCTCAGCTGCAGCTTAACTAGGCTGATTGGCATGGCAAATCCCAAAAATCCCAGACATCGCATGTAATTCACAGCGCACTGCCATTCACATTACATGCAATGTCTGTGCGGTGCGATATCAGCCATACAGATAGTATGGCTGATATCGCACTGCATTTGGTGCAATCACACACAGGACCCTTTTTTCTGTTCGGACCAGAATCGGATCGCATGTGTGTTCACACATATGCGATCCGATTCCTGTCCAAACTGTCAGTTCGCAGTGCGATATGCAATCTGAACCAGGGGTGTCGTTAACAATGCATTGACACTCCCCAGCGATTCGCATATGGCAGCGTGAACTGACATGCGAGTCGGTGCAATGCGGGAACCCGCAGTGGATTCGCAGTGTTCTCGCATCGCACCAGTGTGGACCGGGCCTTAGTGGCTAGACACATTACATATTTATGGTCAAAATCTGCATAAATGTATGCCGTGTGTGTTTTTTTTTTTATATAGATTTATTATAATATATATATAGACACACACATGATTACACAGATAATATACATGGGGGGGGACTACCAACAGACACACACATGATCACACAGATAATATGCTGGAAATACTCCCCTCTTTGTGAGCAATATATTTTTCATGCTTGTTCAAAAAAGGGGTTACAACATTACTACCTTTTGGTTTCTTTAAGAAATAAGTTCTGAGTGCCAATTCACACCAGATGCAGTTCCGAGCGCTTTTTTTCTGCACCGGAACTGACTGCATGGTGTGAACTAGAGCCATTGGAATACATGGAAAACACTGCATGTATTTTTAGTGCTAGTTCACACCAGACGCAGTTCTGTGTGCTTTTTTTTGCACTAAAAATGCATGCACAGTGTTTTCCATGTATTCCAATGGCTCTAGTTCACATCATGCAGTCAGTTTCTGGTTCAGAAACTGACCGGAACTGACTGTATTGGTGCAGAAAAAACGGAATTGCATCTGGTGTGAACTGGCCCTGAGGCTGAATCACACCTATGCAGTTTTAGTGCATTTTGCAGATTTGCACTACAGTCTATTTAACATTGTTTCCAATGGAACATGTTCTGTAGTGCAAATCTGCAAAATGCAAAGAGCACTAAAAATGCATAGGAGTGAATCCAGCCTAAGTTCCAGGAGGACTTCACACAATATAAATCTGCCCTCCTAAAATACTATTCCTGCCTTCACACTGCCAAATAGTCATGCTTTATCACACATATTAACACCTTCTCATCCAGTCCACGTCAACTCTTCTCTACCTTCAACACTCTACTCTGTCCTCCGCTGCCTCCACCCACCAACTCACTTACTGCCCAGGAGATTGCCAATCACTTCAGAACTAAGATTGATACAATTCATGAGGAGATCTCCAATGTGCAAAAACCTCCCCCATGCAACACCCCATGTCCACAGATACAATCATTACTTCCCAGCAGCCTCAGTGCAGAAAAAAAAAAAAAACGCACGGAACTGCATCTGGTTTTGTGCTGACACATTCTGAATAGGAGTTACTAATCAGCTACACCACCAGACACAAGTTGCTTTCTCTTTTTGGGTAGTAACCCTTTACACATTGCACAGTGTATGGGGAAAGAATTTCTCAGACAATCAAGTGGATTTAAATGTCATCCAATCAGATTGCACAGTGCATGGGGAAAGAATTGCTCAGATAGATGAGTAGATTTATATGTTATCCAATCACATTGCACAGTGTATGGGGAAATGAATTGTCCAGAATGCATAATACACAGACATGTATTAAGAAGATGTTTTCATGGAAGTTTCAGGTCCACCAATGATTATAGATTATCACTGTAAAATGCACACAATTACATTTTGACAATTATGACATTTCACATCTAAGTCCAGGGAATATCCACACAGTTGTTGATAGGAGGAAGATCTCTAGAATGATTATTGAGTTGTTTCAAAAAGAAATTAATGAATGGAATAAAACTGGAAGCAATATTCTCCATGTGATAAGGAAAAGCTCATTAACATGATCAGCATTACAATGAGCAAGTGCCTGATGTCTGTTCTGTATTTAAGAATGTGTCTTCGCGCAACGATTCTGCGCATCCGGCGCAAGTCACCAGCTGGTTTCTATTCGTTTAAGTATGTGCCATGTGGCAATAACTATTCATGCGCACGCAAATGTACCAACATGTTCGTAAATCAGCCCCAGTGTGTCAACATGTGCTATCTGCCATCACGGAAGATCAATGTACGCGTTTTGTGGGTGCAACCCCTTCCTCAATAATAAAGTAGCTGAGCGGAAAGGGTTGCACCTACAAAACACGTCCATTGATCCCCCATGATGGCAACTTGCACATGTTGACATTAGGCAATTTGTGTGCATGTTCAAAATTTGGCTTTTCCAGGGGTGACTTCATCCCATCTGCTGAACGCAATATCAAACACAGTTTATAAATACTCATGTCTGATATTGCCTTCACTTTCTATAAAAGTTGAACTTTGTAAGTTCCAGAGGTGTGTATTTTTTATGGATTTAAACTAGCCTGTTTTACCTTAAAAGGCAATTGCGAAATATTTTAATGTGACCAAAAAAATTGTTATACAACAAACATGTTGTTTTGTTCAAAAAACCTTTTAGAAATGCACATGTGATTGTGCTTTGATTAAAAAGATTGATAATCAACAATGTGTGGCTTCTTCTCTCTATGCTCAAAAGCATTTTTTGGAGTAAAGTTGGTGTTTTCAGTGGCAATGAGGGTTATTTACTAAAGGCAAATCCACTTTGCACTACAAGTGCCGTTTCAGTGCAGTCTCAAGAGCACTTGTAGTGCAAAGTATATTTTGCTTTAGTACATAAAACACCCAACAGTGCTTTCTAATTTTACACAATCACACCATTTTCAGGACTCCACAAAATTTAGGGCATGGTGTTGAAAATTATTATTATTTTTGTTATTAATGCATTACATACATTCACAAAAAAAACAAGGTGTGTGTGTAGCAGACCCACAACATAATAATTAGCCAAAGAAGAGATTGTCACCTCATGTGTCAACGAACTGTCGTTTGCACTGTTGAAGAAAAAGGCCAAAAAATTAGACCATTAATAAAAGATAACAGAGGAGACAGCTAAAAGAAAGCCAAGCAGGAAATCAAAGAAAATATTTGTTCAGTTTAAAATATATTTTTATTTAAAAAATGTCTCAGAGATTGTCTGGCATATCGATGGCCCCCTACCCGCAAAGTATTCCATGTATCTTATACGGACCTCGCGGGCACTCTGGGGGGGCAAGCCAGGACGGCCAACTTCAAGCGCCCTTAGGTTTGGTTCATTAATATTAATTCCAGCCTCAGGCCCAACTGAGCCTGCATAGTTCCAAGAATTTCTCCTTAAAAAGTTGTGGAGAATACAGCAAGCCAGGATGATGTGTTTGAGTTTATATTCCGCCATGTGTATCAGTGTAAGAAATAGGCGGAACCGGCTGCCCATTATTCCAAACGTGTTCTTCATCACTCTTCTGGCTCTGGCCAGCCGGTAATTAAAAACCCTCTGGTCCGGAGTGAGGGTCCTCATAGGGAATGGCTGCATAAGATGGTCCCCCAGCGCAAACGCTTTATCCGCATTGAAGATGAATGGGAGTCCTTCTGCATTGTCTTCTGGAAGTGGCAAGTCCAAGCTGCCATTCTGGGGCCGCCTGTAGAACTCCGTGTGGGCGATGACTCCACCATCTGACATCCGGCCATTCTTCCCCGCATTCCACATACAGGAACTCGTAAGTAGCCGACACCACCGCCAATATCACAATACTATTGAACCCCTTGTAGTTGTAATAGTATGACCCTGAGTTGGGTAGTGGGACTATGTGGATGTGTTTCCCATCAATTGCCCCTACGCAGTTAGGAAAGTCCCACCGCTGGGCAAAGTGGGAGGCCACAGTCTGCCATTCCTGTGGCATGGAAGGAAACTGTGGAGTCAAACAAGAACCAAAAATTAATCATTTTGCACTTGAACATTGAAAGCAGATTAGACACAAACATTCTTGGCCAACATCAGTATAACATTTATTTTAGGGAGTATTTAAAGAAAAATGTATAAGGTCCACCTATCAGATTCCCCCCCCCCAATCACACCCAGTGGGCGGGACTTGTGCCTCTCCAGACTTCTCCCGCTCATCAGTGCTCTGTCAGATCGCCGGACACCGGACTCCCCTCCCCATCACACACCGAGGACAGAATGTCGGTGGCCGGACTGAGGAAACAATTCCATAAAGTCAGTCAGGATTACTGATGAGCCCTGATTGGTCCTAGTACAATAGTAAAGGTGGTTGAGGAAGCTGAAAAACTTTCAAAAAGTCTTAATCGGGAGTGTATAAGCATTAGACTTTCCTTCTACATTCACCTTGGCACCCCTATCTACTCCAGAGTGCAGAGGGAGACCAACTACAAGGGGAACGGTTCCTTATTCCCAGAGTTCAGCTTTGAATGGGACACATCGGTCCATGGTTCATCCCAAGACCTCCATTCTTATAACCCTTCCGGATCTCCTACAGCTGTTCACCACCTAAGCCTGTTTGACCCAACTAAGCGTATGCCTTTTTGGGTCCAATTGATCCGGTAAGCCTGCTTATTGTCGGTGGTGGTACTTTCTTCACTTCAGATGTCACGCACCCATTGTTATGCTCCACACATGAAGTCACGCAATATCTATGGACTATCATTTTATATGGCTATATAAATATGGAGGACTTTTGTTTAATTTATATCTAGAGGTTTATTAGCCCTTGGACTATTGTGTCTCTATGCTAGACAATTATGGCTGTTTACATTAGCGCTACACTTATTTGCCTTTTAAAAAAGAAAACAAAATATGTATGAAGGACAAAAAAAAAAATTCCAGCATGCATGAGGACAAAGGGGACATTCACAGCATATTACAATCATGGTAATTAGGAAATAAGTAAAGAAATACATTACATTAGCAAACATTAAATACAATAAAATGTGATGTTAAAGGATAAAAATCTTACCTTAATATAGTCCTTCTGCAGGACCTGGATGATGGCAGAACAGGTCTCTGGGATAATGATCCCCAGAGCCTGGGGGGAGATGCCTGTCGAGAACTTGAGGTCCTGCAGGCTTCTTCCCATCGCCAAGTACCGCAGGGTGGCGACTAGCCTCTGCTCCGGAGTGATGGCTTGCCTCATGCAGGTATCCTGCCTGCTGATATAAGGGGTCAGTAAAGCCAACAGACGGATGAAATACGGTGCCTGTCATCCTGAGAAAGTTCCTGAAATTGTCAGGATTATTCTCGCGGATCTCATGGAGCAAAGGCATGTGACAGAATTGGTCACACTGGAGCAACCAATTCTTGGTCCATGAACTCCTCCTCACCCTGTTCATGGACTGGGCTTGTGTCAAAGTAAGAACCCCAACACCAAGCCCCCGCACAGCATGAACTCTACAATGAGTACGTACACGCAACATGGCTAGAAAACGATCGGCTGGTCAGAACGAAGTAACAGAACGCACTGAAGAACAGCAAGGCCTGTGAAGAGTGACCTGGAAATCAGTAATGAATGGACAAGAACAAAATGACAAATCAATGGGAACTCTCTGCATGCACTGAAGACCAGATACAAACCCACAAGCACAAACTGAACAGCAGAAATACGATCTGAAAACCACAAGTCTGAAAAAGCACGAATCGTCTCTCACCAAACTTTTACTAACACGAGATTAGCAAAAGGAGCCCAAAGGGTGTCGTGCTTGATATTTAACTGCCCTTTTATAGTCTAGTCATACGTGGTGTACGTCACCGCATTCTTGACGTTCAGAAATTCCGACAACTTTGTGTGACCGCGTGTATGCAAGACAAGTTTGAGCCAACATCCGTCGGAAAAAAATCCATGGATTTTGTTGTTGGAATGTCCGATCAATGTCCGACCGTGTGTACAGGGCGTTGCTGTTATACTGTAATGTTACTTTGTTTTAATGTTAACCATCAATGGCTTAGCAGGTACGCCATTCAGCTACAGCGCGGATTTATTTATCTTGACAGCAACAGCCTTTGCTCCCACGATACATAAAGCCATGACTCCAGCGCTGTAGGAGGTGATTTCACCACCACAGTTAAAAACAAGACGGTGCATGTATGCCCATCATTAGAAGTGGGTGGATGAAGGGAGGTATTCTAATGGTGGGCATACCCACCGATCAATCTCTTTTTTCATGGTATGTTTGAGCAATATATAATTTAGTGACAACTTTGTGCAAAAAAAAAAAAGTTTGTAATTTTCCAGCAACTTGTAACAAAATATAAAACATTCCATGGACTCAACATGCCTCTCATCAAATAGCTTGGGGTGTTTACTTTCCAAAATGGGGTAATTTGGGGGGGTTTGTGCCATCTTCGCATTTTATGGCCTTCAAAACTGTGATAGGTAATGAGGAGTGAAATCAAAAATGTATGCCCTTAGAAATCCTGAAGGCAGTGATTGGTTTTGGGGCCCCGTAGGCGGCTAGGCTCCCAAAAAGTCCCACACATGTGGTATTCCCGTACTGAGGAGAAGCAGCAAAATATATTTTGGGGTGCAATTCCACATATAACCATGGCATGTGTGAGCAATATATCATTGAGTGACAACTTTTTGTAATTTTTTTTTTGTCATTATTCAATCACTTGGGACAAAAACATAAAATATTCAATGGGCTCAACATGCCTCTTAGCAATTTCCTTAGGATGTCTACTTTGCAAAATGGGGTCATTGGGGGGGGGGGGGGGTTGTACTGCCCTGCCATTTTAGCACCTCAAGAAATGAGATAGGCAGTCATAAACTAAAAGCTGCGTAAATTCCAGAAAATGTACTCTAGTTTGTAGACGCTATAACTTTTGCGCAAACCAATAAATATATACGCTTATTGACATTTTTTTTTTCTACCAAAGACATGTGGCTGAATATATTTTGGCCTAAATGTATGACTAAAATTGAGTTTATTGGATTTTTCTTATAACAAAAAGTAGAAAATATGATTATTTTTCAAAATTTTCGGTCTTTTTCCGTTTATGTTGCAAAAAATAAAAATCATAAAAAACCCAAGGGTTAAACGCTGCGCTAAAAAAATAAATAAAATGAATAGTAAAGTGTAAAAGCCGCCAGCACAAAAAGTCCAATACTAAACTCAAATAAATCAAAATAAAAAAAAACAAAATAAAAAGCTCATATATATGTGAAAAGTAAGCACATCAAAAATGACTAAAAGTGATGGCCCATCAAACATTAATATAACAATAAATAAATAAATAATATGATAAAGTAATGGTGAAAACAAGTCTCACATAGAAAACTAAAGCAGATATCTCAATACGTGAAAAAACCTTTGAAGACACTAGAGATGTGCAAAATTAAAGATTGTAAAATAAGGATGTGTATAATAAAAGTGTTAAACACAAAAAGGGAAAATGAATCCCTAGTAAATGTGCAAATAAAAGTCCCGGTAGCAATTAGTGCAAAAATTCCAAAACTGAAAGTCCATATTATTTTATTTTGTTTTAAAAAATAAAAATCGCAGAGGCAATCAAATACCTTCAAAAGAAAGCTCTATTTGTGGGAAGAAAATGATGCAAATTTCGTTTGAGTACAACATTGCATGACCGCGCAATTACCAGTTAAAGCAGCGCAGTGCCAAATTGTAAAAAGTCCTCTGGTCTTTGGCCAGCCAAATGGTCCGGGGCTGAAGTGGTTAAGCATTCACAGTAAAGAACCGAAACCCATCAATTTCTGCAGAGGCTATGGTTTGCAAGTGGATCCAGAGAAATTTAGATCCACAAAAAATGCACAAGATGGAGGAAACCATGAATGCAATGGCAAGCAATCCTAGGCCATTAACCTCCCTGGCGGTATGATTCTTTCTGATTTTAGGTGCTGAAAGCGGTACAATTATTTTGCATGGAAATTTGGCGTTTTATATTGTAGGTCTGTAATTATTAACAATAACACACTTAAATCTGTCCAAACAAGAGTCTAGTAGATATCCCGGGTATGATAAAGTTTGAAACACAAAAACATAAATTATAATATAATAAAAAAAAATAATAATTAAAAAAAATAAAAATAAATAGTAAGAAAATAAATTTCCACACGATTCACTATCGCTCAATTCTGCAAGTGTTCTAATTTACTATCGCTGTTTTCTAGCTGGTCTAAAGCCATTTTTGACGTAAAGGAACACTTTTTGGTTGCTATGGACAATCTCCAGTTTCCAGGCAGAAATAACAGTATATGCAATATAAAACTGCATGCAGGGCATGGGCCAGAGCACTGGGGACAAATGGGATGTGAAATGATTTCATACAGTACTGTAATCTGTAAGATTACAGTACTGTATGTGTTATGCTTTTTACATTTTGTATGTGTTATGCTTTTTACATTTTTTTGAATTTGCCGCCAGGCTCCGCCCCCGTGCGTCGCGACGCTCGCAGGGAACGGAGCCTGGCACAGAGAGGCTTCGGAACAGGACAGAGCCCGCGGACACTGTGGGGGACATCGCAGGATCCCGGGGACAAGGTAAGTAAGGAGGCACCAGGATCCTGCGATGCAATCCCGAGTGTGGCTCGGGGTTACCGCTAATGGTGCTGAATTTTAACCCCGAGCCACACTCGGGAAAACCGCCAGGGAGGCTACCAATCACAGAGCAAGAAAGGAGTCCACGTCATAGCCGACCTATGCTGTGGCCTGTGGGAGATATGATCAAACCAGAGTAGGACAATGGGATTTATTTACTAAAGCTGCAGTCAGAGTGCAAACTCAGGCTCATTTCTGCATAGAAACCAATTGGCTTCCAGGTTTTATTGCCAAAGCTTAATTGAACAACCTGAGGTTAGAAGCTGATTGGCTCCCATGCACAGCTGCACCAGATTCTGAGTGCACCAGTTTTAGTAAATCTACCCTAATGTGTCACCTGGCCCATTTTCAGTGGATACAAAGGACACCATAAAGCAGTTAAGCATTCACAGTAAAGAACAGAAACCCATCAATTTCAGAGGATATGGGTTTGTAGAACTAAGTTTCTCTGAGTCCAATTGCAAACAATGCACAGGATGAAGTAAACCATGAATAGCAAGCAATGCTAAACCATTAACAGTGACAGAACAAGAAAGGAGACCAAGTCATAGCTGACATATGCTGTGGCCTGTGGGAGACATGATCAAACCAGACTAGGACACCTGGTCCATTTGCAGTGGATAAAATGGACACCACAATGCAGTTAAGCATTCACAGTAAAGAACAGGAACCCATCAATTTTAGCTTATACTATAGGTTTGTGGATCTAAGCTTCTCTGAGTCCAGTTGCAAACAATGCACAGGATGGAGTAAACCATGATTGGCAATGGTAAGCAATGCTAGACCATCAACAGTCAGAGGGCAAGATACAAAGGAGACCAAGTCAAAGCCAACCTATGCTGTGGCCTGTGGGAGATATGATCAAACCAGAGTAGGACAATGTGCCACCTGGCCCATTTGCAGTGGATAAAATGGACACCATAATTCAGTCAAGCATTCACAGTAAAGAACAGAAACCCATCAATTTCTGCAGAGACTGGGTTTTTACAATTAAACTCCTTTTGGTCCAGTGGAAAACAATGCAAAGGATGGCTTAAAACATGAATAGCAACAAAATTAAGCTAATCAAGGGCTAAGTACTTCAACCAACAATAATGTGGCAAATGTCAGCACTTTCCATTGCATGTTCTATAGTAGGACAATACGCCTGTTACAATGGTGTGTTGCAAAGGTATCAATGACTTGTTGAATGTCAAGCTTTCTTGCTCTGTGACTGTTAATGGCAAGCAATGCTAAGTTGCTATTGCAAGCATCACCACTGCTGTTTCTAAGGTACATGTTTCCATGGACACACAGCCTGGTTTGGTCACACCACTTAGCCTCTGCTCAACCTCACTGAGTTTAATTGACAGAACCAGGAGCCAATAGCTCCCCCTGCTATCTGCAAGGCCTGTGAGACCACAAAATGGGGAAAGAAAACTTGCAGCCAAGACATCGCTGGGTCATCAAAGGACTCAGGTAAGTAGTGGGACAACCAGTGTCAATTTTTTTTTATCTTAATAAAGTGAAGGCATCAAGGTAAAAAACCCTTTACAACTACTTTAACAGCACAGGTAAAGTACCATCAAGTAATACCTTTGAGCAAATGCACCCAGGACAAGGTTCACCTAAAAGAAAACTCTGCATGACCTTACCTTAAAGCAGAACCTCGTTGATGTGAGGCTTGAGAACAAGAGACAGTGGTGTATGACCCAGTAGACAGCAGTGGATGAGCAGCAGACTAGCAACCAGCAACTGTTGAGGCAAGAGGTAATTCAGAGAACAGCCAACATTCCACAAAACAGATCGAAAGTACTGTTTAAGAGCAGACCCAGGACATGACTCAGAACACATGGCACAAACCAACCTTAAAGCTGAACTTTGTGAAACTTGTTGCTGGTTAGGGATCAAAAGAGTGGTAGATGACCTGAAGATGGAATTGGCACCCAGTAGACAGCAACAGATTGGCAACCAGCAACTGTTGGGGCAAGAGTCAATTCTGAGCACAGCCAACATTCCACACAACAGAAAGTGATATTAAAGTCTTGTTTTAAAAAGAACAAAGAAAAAAAAAACATTTTATACTTACCTGCTCTGTGCAATGGTTTTGCACAGAGCAGCCTTTATCTTCCCAAGCAGGTGTGCTCCTGAGATGCAGCTCTGCATGTCCATTCACACACAGAGCCGAGCCCGATTAGCTGTCTGGCTGTGATTGACAGCAGTGGGAGCCAATGGCTACTGCTTCTGCCTCAGCCAATCAGGAGTGAGTACCCACAGAGCCGAGGCTCTCATGCACATCGCTGGAGCACGATAGGACTCAGGTAAGTATTGGAGGGGTGCTACACAAGTTTTTTTTTACCTTCATGCATATCATGCATATCAATAAAACTGGACCATAAAATTGTCCTGTAATAGGTTTATACATTTTTGCCCTTTAAATGTCCCAGCAGTGCCATTACTCCAGTCAATTTCTGGGTAGTTAAAATCCCCCATTATTATTACTTTCCCAGCCCTTGCGGCCCATTCCATCTGTGCAAGGAGTTGAGTCTCCACCTCCTCGTTACCATTGGGTGGTCTATAACAAACTCCAATGATTAACTTTGAACTACGCCCATCTATATGCAGTTCCACCCATAATGCTTCAGACTCATCACACTCTCCATCAACCAGGTCCTCTTTCACACTTGCTTTGAGATCACTTCTCACATAGAGACAGACCCCGCCACCTTTCCTTTTTACCCTGTCTCTCCGAAAGAGTGCATAGCCTGCAATATTAATAGCCCAGTCATGTGAGGATTGAAGCCAAGTTTCAGCAATACCAATTACATCATAGCTCTCCTCATGCACCAGAGCTTCCAACTCACCTATTTTGCTTGGCAGACTTCTGGCATTGGTGTAAAAACACTTTAATGCATTATTACATTTTGCTCTGGTGTTTTTCATATCATTTTAGTAGTACAAATGGCACTATAGTTTCCAATGGCTGTTTGCAACATGGGAAATTTCACCTGCCATAACCCTCCCCCTCATCTATCCCCATTCCACACTCCATTAATGTCTGACCCCTAACTGACCTGTCTGCCCAATGTAATTCTAGTTCACCCTCCCCTCTCAATTCTAGTTTAAATACTCCTCCAGCCTTCCCATAAACCTCTCCCCCAGCACAGCAGACCCTCTTCCATTCAAGTACAAACTGTCTTTAGTATATAGTAGGGTTGTCCCGATACCACTTTTTTAGGACCGAGTACAAGTACCGATACTTTTTTTCAAGTACTCGCCGATACAGATTACCAATACTTTTTTTTAAATGTCACGTGACAGTTTTTTTTTTGCTATTTTTTTTTTTGGGGGGGGGGGGAACGTTGTATGTGTGTGTGTTTTTTTTTGTTTTTTTTTACAATTTTTATTTTTTACAATAATATTTTTTTATTCTTTATTGTTTTTTTTAATCAGCCCTTTTGGGGGGCTTTGGTGAGATATCAGGGGTCTTAACAGACCTCTGATATCTCCCCCTTGAGACAGAGAAAGAGACAGAGGATAGAGATTGCCCAGTCCCTTTCTCTGCAGCGTCAGCTGCACTGAGAATGAATGGAGAGAAGACAGCGGCTTCTCTCCATTCATAAACTGACACATCGTAATCACAGAAGATTACAATGTTTCAGTTATGTGAATGGACAGAGTCAGCTGACTCTATCCATACACAAAGGAAGGAGGAGGAGGACGGAGGAACTGAGGGGGAGAATGGAGGGGACAGATAAGGAGAGAGGAATGCAGGGGACAGATAAGGAGAGAGGAACGGAGGGGGAGAACGGAGGGGAACAGATAAGGAGAGAGGAATGCAGGGGACAGCGGAGAGGCACAGAGGAAAGGAGGGGGCATGGAGGAGGATGCAGTGACAGTCAGCTGTGAGCGATCACCGCTGTATGTCACTAAAGCTGATGAAAGCCGCTGGGGGAGAATCTTGTAACTCCCCCACGCGCCGATCATAGCTGTCTTCCAGGTATCGGGGGAAGCATCGGGAGCATTTGCCCGAGTACAAGTACTTTGGCAAATGCTCGGTATCAGTGCCGATACCGATACTAGTATCGGTATCGGGACAACCCTAGTATATAGGTTGCACCCCAATGAAAAGTCAGCCCAGTGCTCTAGAAACCCAAATCCCTCCACCCTACATCAGGTCTTTTTTTTTTTTTTTTTTTTAACATAAAGTTTATTAAAGATTTTAGACAAAATAAAATAAAACATTACATTGCCAGTTTATACCATCCAATAATCAAATGTCAAGAATTGCTTCACACATCCGCACATGCAGTACATATTGCAATATTTCCATTAGTATGTAATTATCAGAGTAATATCAGATAACTCCTACCCTGTCATACCAAGGAGATATTCAGGATCTACCCTAAGAAGGGGGGGGGGGAGGGAGGCAAAATGGTGGAGCAATCCCACCCCTAAGTAACATTTAGATTACCACTATGGAATAGTAAGGTGTTTTGCCTTTACCCATTCCGACCATATTTTCCCAAACTTTTTTGCACAGTTTTTGCCCATATACGTCAGTTTGTAGAGTGGGAGTGCTGTGTTTATCAGTGATTGCCATAGCTGTTTAGTAGGTGGTGAGTTTTGGTTCCATTTCAACAAAATAGCCTTCCTAGCATAAAACGTGGTGTAAAAGAGGAACAGCTTTTTACCCCATGTTAAGTTGAGGAAGTCACTTATGCCTAGAAGAAGAGGAATCTGGCTGTACGGGACTGATAATTTCCCAATGCTATTGATTTCAGCTAGGATTTCTTTCCAGAATTCCGTCACTGCAGGACAAGACCAAGTTATGTGAAAGAAGTCGGCTTCGTGATAGTTACATCTGGGGCATGTAGTCGTACGGTCAGAGTAAATTCTTGCCAGGCGAACCGGGGAATAATATGCTCGGTGTAAACCTCAGCTGAATATATCTGTCTCTGGCCGAGATCACAAGGGGCAGATACTGTTGGACACCCTCCTCCCAATCATCATCTGTTAGCTCCGGGATATCCCTCTGCCATAAAGCAAAGAGCCGGGAGACACCAGAGGTGTCCAACGTAATAAACAGACTGTATAAGGTAGACATCGTTTTAGTTTGATCAGGGGATCTAAGCAATTTCTCCACCGACGACATCTCGAGTGAGATCGAGGAGGGGAACTGGGATCTAAAGGCATGTCTTAATTGGATGTACCTGAAAAACATATGGTTCGGGATATCACGGTCGTGTTTTAGTGCATCAAATGCAATCAGCTGCCCCTGAAACGTTATGTCGCTCAATTTTGTTATTCCATATCTGGCCCAGGCAATAGGATCAGGTATGGAGCGAAAATGCGGTAATCGAGAATTCCCCCACAGTGGGGTCTCAGGGGACCACCTCCCAGAACCACCCACCTGTCTGGCCACTGAGTCCCACACCTTCAGGGTCGCAATCATAGGAAGGGTGACCCGAGAGTTAGAGCTAGGGCCCCTATGTATCAGGTTTCTAAGCTCCGCATATGAACCCAGCAACGCCGCCTCCAATGAAGAGGCAGGGTTAGCTGGCTCCTCCGACAGCCACCACTTGACCGTCACCAGGACCGCCGCCCAGTAATATTTCAGCAGGGACGGCAGTGCCAGGCCGCCAAGCGACGTGGGCATCTGCAGCTTTACTTTGGCCACCCTGGGAGCTCTCCCATTCCAGACAAAGGATATCAAAATGCTATCCAACCTCTTAAAAAGCTATGTGGTATTGGTACAGGGGCTTGGCGGAAAAGGTACGTGAACTTAGGAAGAATCGACATTTTAATTAAGTTAACTCTTCCGACTGGTGTCAGGGGGAGTGACCTCCATCTGGCACAGCTCTGGGATGTCTGCTGAACCACTGGGTTGAGATTCAGAGGGATAAACCGCCTTAAGTCCCGATGTATTTCAACTCCCAGGTACCGAAACTGAGAAACCCTCCGCAGCTGTCCATCCATTTGCTGGCCTCCTGTCCCAGAGTGTAAGGGAAATATCACTGACTTCCCCCAGGTTACTCTTATTCCTGAGAATCGCCCAAAGCCGTCTATAATTGACAGAGCCGACCGTAGCGAGCACCCATCATCCTTCAGATACAGTAGGGTGTCGTCTGCATATAGGGACACCTTTTCTTGCAGTGGTCCTCTATCAATCCCTTTAGTTTGTGTTGATGCCCGAAGAAGTGCCGCCATAGGTTCAATTGCTGGAGCAAAAAGTCCCGGGGACAGGGGGCACCCCTGTCGCGTTCCCCTGCCCAAGACAAAGGGTGAGGACAAGACTGTTCCAGTACGCACCCTGGCCCTCGGTGCCCTATATATCAACCTGACCCAGGAGATGAAGGATGGCCCAAATCCGAATTTGTTGAGGACCTCCCAGAGATAGCCCCATTCTACTGAATCAAAGGCCTTCTCCGCGTCCAGAGAGGCCACCATTTCCTCAGCCCCTCCCTCATCTCCAGAGGCCAGGACTGCATAAAGCCTTCGCAGGTTGATATCTGTTCCCTTGCCAGGCATGAATCCCGATTGATCTTCATGGATCAGGGTAAGTATAATTCCATTTAGACGCCTGGCAAGAATTTTGGTGAGTACTTTGGCGTCAGAGTTGAGCAGTGAGATGGGCCGGTAGGAGGAGCACAACTCTGGGTCCTTCCCTGGTTTGGGTATTACAACTATGATGGCCTGGGACATGGATGGTGGGAGGTCCTTGTCCTGCAGTGATTTTGTAAACATGTCATGCAATTTAATAGTTAGGTCATCTAGGTACTGTTTGTAGAATTCAGGGGGGATCCCATCCTCCCCTGGAGTCTTCCCTGTCTGCATAGATTTCAATGCCGCTCGCACCTCCGGGATCTCGATCGGGGCGTCTAGATTTTCCCTCGCCTCAGCAGAGAGAGTCGGGAGGGTCACCCCCTCTAGAAAATTGTGCAGCTCATCCGGGGAGTAATTTACCCTAGTGGAGTACAAGGCCTCATAGAATTCTTTAAAGCATTGATTGATGCTCAACGGGTAAGCCACTTTAGTCCCATCCTCCCTTCGCAGACTCGCAATGGTGGAGATTGGAGACTGCTCCTTGGAGATCCAAGCCAGCAATCTACCTGGCTTGTCACCATGTTCGAATATCGTTTGTGTTTGGGTGAGCTGACGTTTATGAACCTTATTTACCCTAAGCAACATTACTTCTCGATATGCTACCTTCATATCTTGAGCCGCGATAGGATTAGAAGTCATGGCAAATCTAGACTCCAGTTCCTGTGCTCTGGCCTCCGCCTCCTCTAGTGTAATTTTATCATTGTTCCTTTCTCGTGTAATAGATGATAAATAGCACCCTCGTATATAGGCTTTAAATGAATCCCAGGCCATTGCCATCCCTGTGGAAGCGGCATTAGTCAACCAAAAACTCCTTATCTCTTTGGCCACCTCTATTTCTATGGTCGGATGTTCAATCCAGAATCTAGAGAGTCGCCAAAGTCTGTCTGCTTGGGGAGTATGAGTTTGTATTGTGAAGAGTAAGGGGGAGTGATCCGAGATGCCCCTTGGAAGTATCTCGACTGAAATAACCCTGGGGAGCATTGCGCCACTAACATAGACCACATCAATACGGGACAAGGTATTATATGAAGAGGAGTGGCAGGTGTAAGCTCGTTCTGATGGATTCTTCCATCGCCATATATCCACCAGCCCGTACACATCAGCCCATTTGGACAACGCGGAGCCCCTAGCGGGATCAGGAGATAATTTATCTATACAGGGGTTTGGCGGTATATTAAAATGACCACACTATTAGTCTGAAATTGGGCAATCAACCCTATTAGCTTCTGCATCACAGAAATATTAGCCGGGGGTGGCAAATACACTCCCACCACCACCATGTCTACTGTGTCAATGTTCGCATGTACCAACACATATCTCCCCTCCGGGTCCGTAACCACATCCATCAATTCAAAACTAAGATTTTTGTGTACCAGGACACTAACTCCTCTAGAGTAGCTGGAGTAAGTGGCATGGTAGTGTCGTCTTACCCAAGGTCTTTTTAGTCCCATCACCTTACCACCCACCAGATGTGTCTCTTAAAGGATGCAAATTTGAGGGGAATATTTTTTAAGATAGTCGAAGACCAGGGAGTGCTTAATTTTGTGATTTAGGCCCCTGACATTCCAGGACAGAATTTTAATAGGGGCCATCATACATTATAATGTAGTGGACTATCGGAGGGATCCGGAGGAGAGAGTATCCCACACATCTAGGGTCCAACAGAGACATCAGCGACCACTGAAAGCCGTCATGGCGGGTATGGTAAAACAATCTCATAGACTGTAAGGCATAGCAATAGGCAATTAAAGTAGAAAACATAAAAAACTGAAACAAATCAAACTCCCCTCCCAACCCACCCTACACCTCCATTTGAAACTCATGGGGTGTATGTATACCCAAACCTAACCCAATAAACATTTCAGATAGGAGAAATCTCCCTTGGGGGGTGGCGCGTAGTACTGAGCGTACCAAGGACCTAGAGCCCCAGCCGGGGCTAGGGAGCCCCGCCCACAACCGGTCATAAAGACCACTGTCACCGAGGGAGCCCCAACAGAATTATCTGTCTTGGAGACCCCCGGCGACAGTTCACCTAGAATTATCTAGGGGCACAAACTTAAAAAAAACTTTTCATAAGCATCATACACAGTTACCTGGGATCTTGTGGATGACCACATCCCCACCTTTATATCAAAATCACTTTTGTTTCTCTCAGACTCACTAAGGGCAAACATCTGCCTGGAGATACATCCTGCCTCTCCTGTTGCAGGGGGAGAAAGAGGCACGGAGCAGAACCTAACCCAAGCATCCCTATCCTCCCCTCAATACATCCCCATCCGACGGATAGCACCAGTCAGGAAATGTGTAAATCATGCCTAACCTCCCATCCGTGGATAGAGAATTACTGTTCCCGACTCAACCCGGTTAAGCACAATAATCCCCCCCCCCACCTCATCCGAAGCAAGCCAAGGGTACTTTCCAAATTACATTATACATTAATATGCAGTTATAACCCTCGAGTTCCCCCCTTAGTAGCGGTGGGGCCAGTATTAGAGTGCCAGCTGGGGATGGGGGGCCTGTCTTCCCGAAAGCTAGTTCAAGATTCGAATTCTCCAGGATAAGGTAGAAAGGCTCTTTCAAGTCCCCCTCTATGGTTGCCAGGAAAAATATGTCAGTCAGAGTAGAAGTACATAGCCGGGAGGAGGAAAGGTGGGGGTCCCTGCAGTAGTAAACACTATGAGCATCTAAGGGTGGTCAGCTTTTTCGTCCTGAGGGGAGAGCCTCTGGGTGTCCTGGAGATATGAGCTCACGTATCCTCAGAGCTAGGATGTTGCATCCCCTCTCCCCTCCCGCCCCCACAGCAAACAAACTGCCCGTCAGGGGAGTCCTCAGGGAAAGCCCGTGTGATAACCAACTCACATAGTAGATCCGTAAATAGCCATGCACCTCACCGGCAGCTGCGTATTTCACCAGAAGCCTTCAAAGTGATCAAAAGAAAAAAATAAAACAATCGAAAAAACAAAGGGGGGGGGGACAAAGCGGCGGGCATCTTAACGATGCCTAGGAAGGGATTCGACCCATCTGGAAGCCTCCTCCGGGGAAACAAAAAACTTGGTGGTCTCGCCGTCAATCACTCTAAGGCGTGCTGGAAACATCATGCTGTACTTGAGACCTTTGCTCCTTAATTGGGCCTTGACCTGGTCGAACGATCTTCATTGTCGTTGTGTTTCGATGGAGAAATCGGGAAACAGCATGATCTTTACATTCTCATAGCGCAATTCCCCAATCTTCCTGGCCTCTCTGAGAACCAGATCCCGGTCTCTAAAGTTCAATAGGCGAAAAATAAAAGTATGTGGCGGAGCACCAGGGGGGCCTGGAGCGGATGGCATCCTATGAGCCCGCTCAACTGCAAAGTGGGGGGAGAATGGCGCCTGCGGGAGAAGCGTACGCAGCAGTTGCTCTGTATAGTTTTCGGGGTCTCTCCCTTCAGCCCCCTCTGGGAGACCAACCATTCGTAAATTGTTCCGCCGATTTCTATTCTCCTGATCTTCTGCTCGGGATTCGATCGCCTTCATTTTAACCTGTAGCGTGCGTAGGGAGGTGGAATGTTCCCTGAGCGTGTCTTCTGTCTCCCCCACTCTCCGCTCCGCCTCCGTTAATCGGTCCCGGTGTTTGTCCATGTCCCGCCTAATAAGGCCCATTTCGAGCTGCATCTGCTCAATTTTGTTGGTCAGAGTTGTTTGGCAGCCCGTGATGGCTTGCATAAGCGCCTGGAACTGATCCGTTCCCAGCTGGGGCGACTCAGTTTGCTCCGTCTGGGACGCCATGTTGGTGTAGGCCGCCCCGCATGCACCGCTGGATGTGAGCGAGGTCCTAGGAGCCTGCTGCCTCTTCCTCTGGGAACCGGAGCTTCCCCTTCTCATACCCGCTCGTTTCCTCCACTGCTCGGTAGCGTCAGGGTGAGGATATGTCCCCTAAGAACGGATAAGGTATCGGTATAGGATGGAGCTCCCTTCACACACGTCCTATCTGGTCGCCATCTTGGCCACGCCCCCTACACCAGGTCTTTAGCCATGCATTCAGCTCTCTAATTACCCCCTGCCTTTCCTGTGTTGCGCATGGCACAGGCAATATTTCAGAGAATATCACCTTGGAGGTCCTTCCCTTCAACTTGCAGCCTAGTTCATTAAATTGATTATTAAGGAGCCTCCATCTTCCATGTATACTGTCATTGGTTCCAATGTGGACCAAGACAGCTGGGTCATGCCCAGCCCCTCTCAGTAATTTATCCACCTGGTCCACTATATGCAGAACCCTAGCACCAGGGAGACAGCAAACCATTTGGTTGAGGCGATCCTGGCGACAAATTATTCTATCAGTCCTTCTGATTATAGAATCCCCTATAACCACCAACTGTCTAGGCCTACCTGCACTCCCCTCACCACCTCTACTAGATAGGGGTAGCAGTAACATCTAGGGCTGCCACCTCTGTGTTTGCCACCTCTGCCCTGCGGCCCCCCACCCCAAAGCACCTTGTCCCCATGTTGGTGAGGACAAGGGCCTCTTCCCGACAACCCTGGCCATTGCTTGTCGGGGTCTGCGGGTAGTGGGCTTATCGGAATCCGGGAGCCCCCTTTAATAAGGGGACCCCCAGATTCCAGCCCCCCACCCTATGTGAATGAGTATGGTGGTACATCGTACCCCTACCCATTCACATGGGGAAAAAAGTGTCAATAAAAACACACTAGATAGGCTTTTAAAGTAATTTATTAGGCAGCTCCGGGGGTCTCTTCCGACTCCTCCGCTCTCTCCGGCCTCTTCTCCCACTCTCCGGTCTCTTCTCCTGGTCTACGGTTCTTCTCCCGCTCTCCGGTTCTTCTGCCGGGCTCTTCACATGCAAGGAAAATAAAAAAACAGCATTTTTGCTTGCACATGATTGGATGATGGAAGTCATCAGAGCTTCTGCTTATTTACTAAGCTCTGAAGCAAAAGCACTTTTAGAGTGAAATTGCACTTTGCAAAGTGCACAGTCTATTTGCCTTTAGTAAATTAACCCCTATAACTTTTGTACAAACCAATCAATATACGCTTATTGGGATTTTTTTTTACCAAAAGTATATAACAGAATACATATTGGCCTAAATAAATGAAAACATTTGATTTGATATTTTCTTATTGGATGTTTTATAGCAAAAAGGAAAATATTGGGTTTCTTTCAAAATTGTCTGTCTTTTTTTGCCCTGTAGCGCAAAAAATAAAAATGCAGAGGTGATCAAATACCACCAAAAGAAAGCTCTATTTGTGGGAGGGGGGGAGGAGGACACACATTTTATTTGGGTACAGCATCGCACAATTGTCAGTTAAAATAATGCAGTGCCATATTGCAAAAAATAGCCTGGTCAGGAAGGGGGTAAACCTTCCAGAGCTAAAGTGGTTAAAGTGATATTTAAGTCTTGTTAAAAAAAATAAAAAAACACACACCAGTTCTGTGCTCTGTGCCCACAGCAGGACAGTGACCTGTACAGTGTAATGGTGCACTCTAATGGGGATACCTAATCATCATTTAGGTACTGACTGTCAGGGCTGGACTGGGACAAAAATTTGGCCCTGGACTTCCTCATGACCGGCCCACTTTAATTTTGAGTGTCCCCAACAGCGCCCCCCTTACATCAGAGTGTCCCCAACAATGCCCCCCTTACATCAGAGTGTCCCCAACAGCATCCCCCTTACATCAGAGTGTCCCCAACAGCACCCTCCTTACATCAGAGTGTCCCCAACAGTGCCCCCCTTATATCAGAGTGTCCCCAACAGCGTCCCCCTTATATCAGAGTGTCCCCAACAGCGCCCCCCTTACATCAGAGTGTCCCCAACAGCACCCTCCTTACATCAGAGTGTCCCCAACAGCACCCTCCTTACATCAGAGTATCCCCAACAGCGTCCCCCTTACATCAGAGTGTCCCCAACAGTGTCCCCCTTACATCAGAGTGTCCCCAACAGCGTCCTCCTTACATCAAAGTGTCCTCAACAGCGTCCCCCTTACATAAGAGTGTCTCCAACAGAGTCCCCCTTACATCAGAGTGTCCACAACAGCGTCCCCCTTACATAAGAGTGTCCCCAACAGAGTCCCCCTTACATCAGAGTGTCCCCAACAGAGTCCCCCTTACATCAGAGTGTCCCCAACAGCATCCCCCTTACATCAGAGTGTCCCAATCAGCAGCTCCCTTCACAGAGAGTCCCCACCAGCAGCCCACTTTACATCACAGTCCCCACCAGCAGCTCCCTTCACATCAGAGTCCCCACCAGCAGCTCCCTTCACATCAGAGTCCCCACCAGCAGCCCACTTCACATAGCAGTCCCCACCAGCAGCTCCCTTCACATCAGAGTCCCCACCAGCAGCTCCCTTCACATCAGAGTCCCCACCAGCAGCTCCCTTCACATCAGAGTCCCCACCAGCAGCCCACTTCACATAGCAGCCCCCACCAGCAGCTCCCTTCACATCAGAGTCCCCACCAGCAGCCCGCTTCACATAGCAGTCCCCACCAGCAGCTCCCTTCACATCAGAGTCCCCACCAGCAGCTCCCTTCACATAGCAGTCCCCACCAGCAGCCCACTTCACATAGCAGTCCCCACCAGCAGCTCCCTTCACATCAGAGTCCTCACCAGCAGCTCCCTTCACATCAGAGTCCCCACCAGCAGCTCCCTTCACATCAGAGTCCCCACCAGCAGCTCCCTTCACATCAGAGCCCCCACCAGCAGCTCCCTTCACATCAGAGTCCCCACCAGCAGCTCCCTTCACATCACAGTCCCCACCAGCAGCTCCCTTCACATCACAGTCCCCACCAGCAGCTCCCTTCACATCAGAGTCCCCACCAGCAGCCCACTTCACATAGCAGTCCCCACCAGCAGCTCCCTTCACATCAGAGTCCCCACCAGCAGCTCACTTCACATCAGAGTCCCCACCAGCAGCCAACTTCACATAGCAGTCCCCACCAGCAGCTCCCTTCACATCAGAGTCCCCACCAGCAGCTCCCTTCACATCAGAGTACCCACCAGCAGCTCCCTTCACATCAGAGTCCCCACCAGCAGCTCCCTTCACATCAGAGTCCCCACCAGCAGCTCCCTTCACATCAGAGTCCCCACCAGCAGCTCCCTTCAAATCAGAGTCCCCACCAGCAGCTCCCTTCACATCAGAGTCCCCACCAGCAGCTCCCTTCACATCAGAGTCCCCACCCGCAGCCCACTTCACATAGCAGTCCCTACCTGCAGCTCCCTTCACATCAGAGTCCCCACCAGCAGCTCCCTTCACATCAGAGTCCCCACCAGCAGCCCACTTCACATAGCAGTCCCCACCAGCAGCTCCCTTCACATCAGAGTCCCCACCAGCAGCTCCCTTCACATCAGAGTCCCCACCAGCAGCCCACTTCACATCAGAGTCCCCACCAGCAGCCCACTTCACATCAGAGTCCCCACCAGCAGCCCACTTCACATCAGAGTCCCCACCAGCAGCCCACTTCACATCAGAGTCCCCACCAGCAGCCCACTTCACATCAGAGTCCCCACCAGCAGCCCACTTCACATCAGAGTCCCCACCAGCAGCCCACTTCACATCAGAGTCCCCACCAGCAGCCCCCTTCACATCAGAGTCCCCACCAGCAGCCCCCTTCACATCAGAGTCCCCACCAGCAGCCCACTTCACATCAGAGTCCCCACCAGCAGCTCACTTCACATCCCAGTCCCCACCAGCAGCTCGCTTCACATCACAGTCCCCATCAGAGAGCCCCCATCAGCAGCCCTTCACACCAGTGTCCTCCCTCTCCTCCCCCTCCCACATGTACTCACCGTTTTGAAGGCAGCTTCTCGTTCCTCTCTCCAGTCATGTGATAACAAGTGATAGGGGAGAGAGGAAGGAAAGTCTGCCGTTGGTCTATCTCCCCCTGCAGGCTGGAGGGAGCATAACGCCTAATGGAAGGAAGCTTCTCCTCCTGACAGGAGGGAAATTGCGATCACTCACTGTCAGAGAGGAGCGGCTCCAGGACTGCACCTGACTGGCCCACTGAGCCATCAGCCCACCGGGAATCTCCCCGTAGTCCCTATGGCCAGTACAGGCCTGCTGACTGTACTGATCTGGGGGGGGTCATTCTAATGATGGCAGTGTCAGTGCCCAGGGATAATCAGAGTGCCCAGGGAAAAATCAGAGTGCCAAGAATAGACCACAGGGCAGGATTCCTCTTACGGCAGGTCAGCTCAGACTCCAGATTAGGCTGCCTGATGCTGACATAGATTAAATGAGACTGAGGACTGCAAAGTAGAGTGTCACTCCCCCCTCCCCCTCTACAGGCTCACTTAGCAGCAGCTTCCTTATGAAAAGAAAAGCCAGTATCAGCAACCATCCTTCAAATGCCTCCTCCTCCTCCATGGACCAACAACATGAAACCCCCCTTCTCCCCCCTGCTCTTGTCAGATGTGACGTCTGAATAGCACAGCAGACTCAGTCAGCTCTCTGCATACAGCAGTTCTTCTCCCTCCCCAGTGGTCTACCATGTAAATAAACAGCCAGCAGCATAAACAACTGTAGCACTAACTCACTGTGGATCTGCTGGTTTAAGCGGGTCTGTTACCTTCATCTTGCTTCCCTCTGTTTCACCGGCACCGGGTCTAGGGTTCCGTTGAGTTTACTTCTGGACGACACACGCACCAACACTGGAGTTTCATTTTCAATGCTTTATTGCACAGACAAACTTTAGGAAGTAGCAGGAAAGAGGCGGAAAAAGAAACTTTCAGGAGAAACTCAAATATTTTCTTATAGAATCTTAGCGGCAAATGTTGTGGTAGAATTCAGATAATTAGGTGGAATGCGCTCCCCTTGTGGGACACACTCCTTGCTCGTCTGGATAGGCCTCTCTCACCGGTCTAGCAGCCAGCACGCAGCACGAATCGAAAGTCTCTGCCACAGACTTGTTTGGGGGGGTAAATCCGTACGATCCTCTGCCACAGGATGTATCAGATTTTTCTGCAGTGAAAGTCAGTCACAGTGCCTGAACCTTTAAGCCGAACTGGCAACACTATGCTGTATAGTTACTTCTTTTGGATACGTCCTCTAGCCGAGTCACCAGGCCCCTCTATAGACCAGCAAACTGCGTGATCTCTCCAAGACGGGTCCTCCCCTGGGATCTCCTCGGCTGTCCAGCTTCGTCACACAGGACCGACAGATCAGGACCATTCCTCGGCCATGGTGGTAGGCCCCAGACAAGCCTCTGGACCCACCCCTGCGCCACAGCATCGTGGGCCTCCCGATCGGAGGACCACGAGGTAGCTCCTTAACGCATACCTGTCGGCCAGGAGGGCCAGCAGGTGGCTGTAAAAACGACCCTAATGCCGCGTACACACGGTCGGACTTTCTATCCTACTTGGTCCGGCACACTTTCCGACGGACTTTGTCCGCCAGGTGCGCCGGACTTTAAAACGGACGGACTTGCCCACACACGCCCGGACTTTCCGGCGGGCTAAGTCCGCCCGTCTTTCCGACGGACTTTCGCCGGAGTTCCGGCGGACTTTCAGAATGAACGGACTTGCCCACACACGGACAAGTCCGTTCATTTTGAACGTGACTCAGGTGCGACGGGACTAGAAAAGGATGTCAATCTTGCCGCTTTTATCGGCGAGATTGACACCTTGCGAGCCCCGTCGCGGGGCATACCAGGCCCTTAGGTCTGGTATGGATTATAAAGGGGAACCCCTACGCCGAAAAAAACGGCGTGGGGCCCCCCCTAAAATCCATACCAGACCCCGATCCGAGCACGCAGCCTGGCCGGTCAGGAAAGGGGGTGGGGACGAGCGAGCGCCCCCCCCCTCCTGAACCGTACCAGGCCGCATGCCCTCAACATAGGGGGTGGGTGCTTTGGGGGAGGGGGGCGCCTTACGGTGCCCCCCCACCACAAAGCACCTTGTCCCCATGTTGATGAGGACAAGGGCCTCTTCCCGACAACCCTGGCCGTTGGTTGTCGGGGTCTGCGGGCGGTGGCTTATCGGAATCTGGGAGCCCCCTTTAATAAGGGGGCCCCCAGATCCCGGCCCCCCACCCTATGTAAATGAGTATGGGGTACATGGTACCCCTACCCATTTACCTAGGAAAAAAGTGTAAGTAATAAAACACACTACACAGATTTTTAAAATATTTTATTAAACAGCTCCGGGGGGGGGATCTTCCTCCGGCTTCGGGGGTCTTCTTCCGGCTTCGGGGGTCCCTCCGCTTCATCTTCTCCCGGCGTCCGGTTGGTTCTTCTCCGCTCTCCGGCCTCTTCTCCCGGTGTCCCAGGTCTTCGGCCGGCCCCTCCGCCGTCTTCATGTAGCTCTATTGCCAGCGGAGGTCCGGACTTCTGGGCTTCTTGTCTTCTTGTCTTCTCTTCTCTTCCCCCAGATGTTGACACGACGCTCTCTCCGGCTGGACTGGTCTCTGAGGGCTGCGTTGTGACTTATATAGGCGGAGACCCCGCCCCCATATGATGTCACAGTCCCTGGGCATGCTGGGACTGTGACGTTTTAGGGGGCGTGGTCTCCGCCTATATAAGTCACAACGCAGCCCTCAGAGACCAGTCCAGCCGGAGAGAGCGTCGTGTCAACATCTGGGGGAAGAGAAGAGAAGACAAGAAGACAAGAAGACAAGAAGCCCAGAAGTCCGGACCTCCGCTGGCAATAGAGCTACATGAAGACGGCGGAGGGGCCGGCCGAAGACCTGGGACACCGGGAGAAGAGGCCGGAGAGCGGAGAAGAACCAACCGGACGTCGGGAGAAGATGAAGCGGAGGGACCCCCGAAGCCGGAAGAAGACCCCCGAAGCCGGAGGAAGATCCCCCCCCCCGGAGCTGTTTAATAAAACATTTTAAAAACCTGTGTAGTGTGTTTTATTACTTACACTTTTTTCCTAGGTAAATGGGTAGGGGTACCATGTACCCCATACTCATTTACATAGGGTGGGGGGCCGGGATCTGGGGGCCCCCTTATTAAAGGGGGCTCCCAGATTCCGATAAGCCCCCACCCGCAGACCCCGACAACCAACGGCCAGGGTTGTCGGGAAGAGGCCCTTGTCCTCATCATGGGGACAAGGTGCTTTGTGGTGGGGGGGCACCGTAAGGCGCCCCCCTCCCCCAAAGCACCCACCCCCTATGTTGAGGGCATGCGGCCTGGTACGGTTCAGGAGGGGGGGGGGCGCTCGCTCGTCCCCACCCCCTTTCCTGACCGGCCAGGCTGCGTGCTCGGATCGGGGTCTGGTATGGATTTTAGGGGGGCCCCACGCCGTTTTTTCGGCGTAGCGGGGTTCCCTTTATAATCCATACCAGACCTAAGGGCCTGGTATGCCCCGCGCTCGCCGCAATAGGAAGATTTGTTTTTGCTATTGCAGCGAGCGCGAGATGCAATACCCTGCCCTCGTGTCGTATTTGGTCTGTCGGACCAGCCTACACACGAGCGGGCTTTCCGTCGGACCAGCACACACACGGGGGAACCAAAGCATGATGTAAACTATTCCTGGTGTTTTGCAGTCCACATAGTGTTTGTTTTGATGCAGCTTGCCGTTTGGAAGATAAAAGGCCTGATAAACCGAAATCCACTCGCAGAAGTCACATGTACCAGATTGCCATTGGACAAAATTACTAACTGTGACTCTGTCTTTGATAGATTTCACTCTTTATAGGGGATCTCCGGTGAGTTTTTTTTAGATGAAGGTAACAGACCCGCTTAAACCAGCAGATCCACAGTGAGTTAGTGCTACAGTTGTTTATGCTGCTGGCTGTTTATTTACATGGTAGACCACTGGGGAGGGAGAAGAACTGCTGTATGCAGAGAGCTGACTGAGTCTGCTGTGCTAAATATGTAAATATTTAAAAAAAACTCACCGGAGATCCCCTATAAAGAGTGAAATCTATCAAAGACAGAGTCACAGTTAGTAATTTTTTCTCTCTCTCCTATGTCCAATGGCAATCTGGTACATGTGACTTCTGCGAGTGGATTTCGGTTTATCAGGCCTTTTATCTTCCAAACGGCAAGCTGCATCAAAACAAACACTATGTGGACTGCAAAACACCAGGAATAGTTTACATCATGCTTTGGGAACGTGGGGCCTATTATATACTGTAGGTAAAACAATACATCAATTTTGGCGGAGAATTAAGGACAATGTGTACTATTCTAGAAATAATTTACTGTCTACACTCATAGGCAAACCAAATTTTTGGGGGGCACACCCTAAAAGATGCATTAAAGATGGTGCAGCCATAATACCATACAACAGAACAGAATATTACAGCGCACACGTGCAAAAAAGACATTTACCTCCAGCAAGGCTAGTTTAAAACACCTAAACATTTTCCAAAAACATTATCAAAAAATATGGGGATTTGGTCACACCATATTGCTATATGGTGCTAAGCCCACTTACTGCGACAAAGTACCCCATGATTAGTGGGTCCTACACTATCCATAGATTGGGAGATCCTGCTTCTCTGAACCATGAGAGCAATACACTCTTCTATATGGGAGAACTTTGAGGTCTCCACTCATGACACAAGTGGACACTAATGAGAGGTACTTAATGAGGGAGTGGGGTGCTCCTCACCCCAGTCTTATGGCTGCACCATCTTTAATGCATGTTTTAGGGTGTGCCCCCCAAATATTTTGTTTATTGTATTGATTCCGACCAAATCCTTTTGGGTGAGGAGCACCCCACTCCCTCATTCAGTACCTCTCATTAGTGTCCACTTGGTGTCATGGGTGGAGACCTCAAAGCTCTCCCATATAGAAGAGTGTATTGCTCTCATGGTTCAGAGAAGCAGGATCTCCCAATCTATGGATAGTGTAGGACCCACCAATCATGGGGTACTTTGTCTCAGTAAGTGGGCTTAGCAACATATAGCAATATGGTGTGACCAAATCCCCATATTTTTTGATAATGTTTTTTGAAAATGTTTAGGTATTTTAAACTAGCCTTGCTGGAGGTAAATGTCTTTTTTGCATGTGCGCTGTAATATTTTGTTCTACACCCATGGGCAGACACATTGCCCTCAAACACAAACATGATACCAGTGTCATGAAATTTGCAGCTTTGGAGCACATTCTTGAAAGCCTTATGCCCTGTAAACACGATCGGACATTCCGACAACAAAATCCATGTTTTTTTTCCGACCAATGTTGGCTCAAACTTTTCTTGCATACACACGGTCAGACAAATCTCGTCGGAAATTCCGATCGTCAACAACACGTACGACGAGTCGAGAAAAATGAAGTTCAATAGCCAGTGCGGCTCTTCTGCTGATTCCTAGCATGCGTGGAACTTTGTCCGTCGGCATTGTGTACACACGATCGGAATTTCCGACAATGTATTTTGTTGTCGGAAAATTTAAGATTCAGATCTCAAATTTTGTGTGACGGAAATTCCGATGGAAAATGTCCGATGGAGCCTACACACAGTTGGAATTTCTGACAACAAGCTCCTATTGAACATTTTCCGTCGGAAAATCTGACCGTGCGTACGGGGCATTAGAGGGGAAGATTGGAAAAAAATAATCCTTCAACAGGAAGCAAGATGGATTCCCAATCTAAATATCACTCGTTCCCCTGGCCTCAATGGAGCATTTAGCTTTAAGGCCTTTTTATAGTCAGTAACCCTGCTGGAGACTGACTTTCATTTACCTGAGCGCGCTCTTCACAGACAAACCCTTCCATTTTTGTGCACCTAGTGCTCCATAAGTAACACAAACCGAGACACTGAATTCTCATTATTCGCTGTTTCATTATGTTCTTACTTACACGGCGATGTTTGACATACGGCACTTACTGGGTGGCCTGTAGATGGCAGAATCTATGTCTATCTGGGGAAACTACGTGGTAAGAGCTCACCTACCCTCTACATGACTTGGTCTGGCATGTGTAATACCTATTGTGGCCAGTGAGGCCAATTTACCTACTATTAATGACACTGGTATTTTTATTTATTGTTATTATATATTTTACAATTGTAACTTTCACAAATAAATCCTTTTAATGTTGAGATAAATGTATCTTTCTCTGAAATACATTTTCCTTTGCAACATTGTTGCTTTAGTCGCTCCTATTAGAACAGTTCCATTGTACAGAACGGAACAAGACTTGTCAGGCAGCTAAGTCACCTGACAAGTCGTCCCAGTGTGAACTGGCTCTGGCTCTCCATCTCACAACAATCTTTACCCAAACTCACACAGGTGTCTTTACAATCCACAAACAATACCATTGCTGATGCAAATTTAAAATAATTCACAATTTTTTGTGCTTTTTATTATTTCCAAATAATCCTAATTTTAGCCTAAAAAATGTGATATGTGTACCAACATCAGAAATCAAAATGTAATTCCCAAAAATTTGAGGGTAATATCACTATTCTACACTCACCCACAAAAAACACCAAATATCACAAAATAAATCAAGAAGAATAACTTTTGAGTAATGTAATTCCATCACCTATCCAAAGAAATGCAGTATTTATGTGTATTTATTAGGGCTGTTACTGATTAAAATTTGCGTGTTCGATTAATCAATTTTTTTTTAATCGATTAATCAAATAATTTTGATTAATTATAATGCACATACAGATCCAACTACTTTTAGCTGATCTCCTTGCATTGCAACTCTGCATTAGTCAGTGGTAAATGTAGTATACACTATATACAATCACCCGACACTAGTTAGTTTCCACAATCCATGACTTAACTTCACAGTTCACACAAATACGTTTTAAATTCAAACTGTAGCACTGACGTAAGTAATTTTTTTTATTAAACTTTAAGAAAAACGTAGAAAGTTAGTTTAACTTTAATTATAAAACGTATCTAGTATATTGACTGTCAAATTTGGTTTACAAATTTGCCCACACTTAGCTCACTGAATGATCCCAGTTAACCACATCCAAATTTACCATAACTGTCCAGGCTGTCCAGTGATGGCACGGACATCAACGTCACCGGACTCCTACCCCCTTCCCTTCGTTAGCAGACGGGGGCACTTGGGGAAGGGGGGAGGAGTCCAGTGACATTGATGTCTGTGACGTCACCGGATCTCCGACGGAACTCCCTGAAGACCCGGTAGCCGGCGGAGAGGTGAGTACCGATCAAAAAAATTAACAATTAATCGAGGAATTAATCTTTAATTTCCACAGCCCTAGTACTTATGTGTAGGAGGTTCTCACATGTGGCAGCTCTGTGGCTTAGAGGTTAGAACCTCTGCTTAACATCCCTGAGTGTCTTGGTTTGATTCCAAAACGTGCTTCTTGATGTAGAGAAGTTGTCTCATCTCCCATGTCCTAAAACTATGTTTAAATGTAGTATTTATGTGTAGGAGGGTTCCATCACCATTGTAAATCTTACCAGATACACTATTCAAAAATATTGGGACACCTGCCTTTACACACACATGAACTTTAATGGCCAGCCCAGTCTTAGTCCGTTGAGTTAAAAATTGATTTGGTCCACCCTTTGCAGCTGTAACAGCTTCTGGGAAGGCTGTCCATAAGGTTTAGTGTGTCTATGGGAATGTTTGACCATTCTTCCAGAAGTGGATTTGTAAAGCCAGGCACTGATGTTGGATGAGAAGGCCTGGCTTCTGCTCTAATTCAGCCAAAAGTTGTTCTATCAGGGTGAGGTCAGAACTCTGTGCAGCCAGTCAAGTTCCTCCACCCCAAACTCACTCTTCCACATCTTTATGGACCTTGCTTTGTGCAGTCATGTTGGAACAGGAAGGGGCTATCCCCAAACTGTTCCCACAAAGTTGGGAGCATGAAATTGTCCAAAAAGTCTTGGTATGCTGATGCCTTAAGAGTTCCCTTCACTGGAACTAAGAGGCCAAGCCCAACCCCTGAAAAACAACCCCACATCATAATCCCCCCTCCACCAAATGATTTGGACCAGTGCACAAAGCAAGGTCCATAAAGACATGGATGGGTGAGTTTGGGGTGGAGGAACTTGACCTGCACAGAATCCTGACCTCAACCTGATAGAACACCTTTGGGATGAATTAGAGTGGAGACTGCGAGCCAGATCTTTTCGTCCAACATCAGTGCCTAACCTCATAAATGCTCTTCTGGATGAATGGTCAAACATTCCCATAGACACACTTCTAAACCTTGTGGACAGCCTTCCCAGAAGAGTTGAAGCTGTTATAGATGCAAAGGGTGGGCCAAATTAATTTTGAACCCTATGGACTAAGACTATGATGCCATTACAGTTCATGTGCGTTTCAAGGCAGGTGTCCCAATACTTAGGCCAATATATTATATATTGCTTGTGACTAGGGATGAGCTTCGAGTTCGAGTCGAACTCATGTTCGACTCGAACATTGGCTGTTCGCAAGTTCGCCGAACAGCGAACAATTTGGGGTGTTCGCGGCAAATTCGAATGCCGCGGAACACCCTTTAAAAGTCTATGGGAGAAATCAAAAGTGCTAATTTTAAAGGCTTATATGCAAGTTATTGTCATAAAAAGTGTTTGGGGACCCAGGTCCTGCCCCAGGGGACATTGATCAATGCAAAAAAAAGTTTTAAAAACGGCCGTTTTTTCAGGAGCAATGATTTTAATAATGCTTAAAGTCAAACAATAAAAGTGTAATATCCCTTTAAATTTCATACCTGGGGGGTGTCTATAGTATTCCTGTAAAGGGGCGCATGTTTCCTGTGTTTAAAACAGTCTGACAGCAAAATGACATTTCGAAGGAAAAAAAGCCATTTAAAACTACCCGCGGCTATTGCATTGTCGACAATACACATAGAAGTTCATTGATAAAAACGGCATGGGAATTCCCCACAGGGCAACCCCGAACCAAAATTAAAAAAAAAAAAAAATGACGTGGGAGACCCCCTAAATTCCATACCAGACCCTTCAGGTCTGGTATGGATATTAAGGGGAACCCCAGCCAAATTTTTTTTAAAAAAATGACGTGGGGTTCCCCCTATATTCCATACCAGACCCTTCAGGTCTGGTATGGGTTTTAAGGGGAACCCCGCGCCAAAAAAAAAAAAAAAAACGGCGTGGGGTCCTCCCAAAAATCCATACCAGACCCTTATCCGAGCACGCAACCTGGCAGGCCACAGGAAAAGAGGGGGGGATGAGAGTGTGGCCCCCCCTCCTGAACCGTACCAGGCCACATGCCCTCAACATTGGGAGGGTGCTTTGGGGTAGCCCCCCAAAACACCTTGTCCCCATGTTGATGAGGACAAGGGCCTCATCCCCACAACCCTGGCCGGTGGTTGTGGGGGTCTGCGGGCGGGGGGCTTATCGGAATCTGGAAGCCCCCTTTAACAAGGGGACCCCCAGATCCCGCCCCCCCCTGTGTGAAATGGTAAGGGGGTACTTACCCCTACCATTTCACTAAAAAACTGTCAAAAATGTTAAAAATGACAAGAGACAGTTTTTGACAATTCCTTTATTTAAATGCTTCTTCTTTCTTCTTTCTTCCTTCATCTTCTCCTGTTTCTTCTGGCTCTTCTGGTTCTTCCTCCGGCGTTCTCGTCCAGCATCTCCTCCGCGGCGTCTTCTATCTTCTTCTCCTCGGGCCGCTCCGCACCAATGGCATGAGGGAGGCTCCCGCTCTTCTCTTCATCTTCTTCTACATCCTCTTCTCTTCTTTCTTCTTCTCTTCTTCATTTTCTTCTCCGGGCCGCTCCTCACCCATGCTGGCATGGAGGGAGGCTCCCGCTGTGTGACGGCATCTCTTCGTCTGACGGCTCTTAAATAACGGGGGGCGGGGCCACCCGGTGACCCCGCCCCCCTCTGGCGCATGGTGACTTGACAGGGACTTCCCTGTGACGTCACGGGGAATGCCACAGGGAAGTCCCATCATGTCCCATGCGTCAGAGGGGGCGGGGTCACCGGGTGGCCCCGCCCCCCGTTATTTAAGAACCGTCAGATGAGGAGACGCCGTCACACAGCGGGAGCCTCCCTCCATGCCAGCATGGGTGAGGAGCGGCCCGGAGAAGAAAATGAAGAAGAGAAGAAGAAAGAAGAGAAGAGGATGAAGAAGAAGATGAAGAGAAGAGCGGGAGCCTCCCCTCATGCCATGGGTGCGGAGCGGCCCGAGGAGAAGAAGATAGAAGACACCGCGGTGGAGATGCTGGACGAGAACGCCGGAGGAAGAACCAGAAGAGCCAGAAGAACCAGAAGAAGATGAAGGAAGAAAGAAGAAAGAAGAAGCATTTAAATAAAGGAATTGTCAAAAACTGTCTCTTGTCATTTTTAACATTTTTGACAGTTTTTTAGTGAAATGGTAGGGGTAAGTACCCCCTTACCATTTCACACAGGGGGGGCCGGGATCTGGGGGTCCCCTTGTTAAAGGGGGCTTCCAGATTCCGATAAGCCCCCCGCCCGCAGACCCCCACAACCACTGTCCAGGGTTGTGGGGATGAGGCCCTTGTCCTCATCAACATGGGGACAAGGTGTTTTGGGGGGCTACCCCAAAGCACCCTCCCAATGTTGAGGGCATGTGGCCTGGTACGGTTCAGGAGGGGGGGTGCACTCTCGTCCCCCCTCTTTTCCTGCGGCCTGCCAGGTTGCGTGCTCGGATAAGGGTCTGGTATGGATTTTTGGGGGGACCCCATGCCGTTTTTTTGTGGTTTTTTTTGGCGCGGGGTTCCCCTTAAAATCCATACCAGACCTGAAGGGTCTGGTATGGAATTTAGGGGGAACCTTACGTCATTTTTTTTTAAATTTTGGCCGGGTTTCCCCTTAATATCCATACCAGACCTGAAGGGCCTGGTATGGAATTTAGGGGGTCTCCCACGTCATTTTTAATTTTTTTTAATTTTGGTTCGGGGTTGCCCTGTGGGGAATTCCCATGCTGTTTTTATCAATGAACTTCTATGTGTATTGTCGGCAATGCAATAGCCGCGGGTAGTTTTAAATGGCTTTTTTTCCTTCGAAATGTCATTTTGCTGTCAGACTGTTCTAAACACAGGAAACATGCGTCCCTTTACAGGCATACTATAGACACCCCCCAGCTACGAAATTTAAAGGGATATTACACTTTTATTGTTTGACTTTAAGCATTATTAAAATCACTGCTCCTGAAAAAACGTCCGTTTTTAAAACTTTTTTTTGCATTGATCCTTGTCCCCTGGGGCAGGACCCAGGTCCCCAAACACTTTTTATGACAATAACTTGCATATAAGCCTTTAAAATTAGCACTTTTAAATATTAATGTTCGTGTCCCATAGACTTTAACGGTGTTCGCGTGTTCAAGCAAACTTTTTTCCTGTTCGCATGTTCTGGTGCGAACCGAACAGGGGGGTGTTCGGCTCATCCCTACTTGTGACACTGAGCATGGCTTTGGACTTAGGGCTGGTTCACACCACAGAGATGCAGAGAACATGTGTGAGGCTGCCTGCTGGCTAAGTGGGTAGCAATTCTGTATAACAGCACTGGGGTTGCTGGTTCAATTCCCCAACATGCTAATTCTTGTTTTGAAGTTTATATCTTCTCCCTGTGTGGGTTTCTCACCACAATCCAAAGACATGCTGGTATTTCATGTGTCTCCTGTGAAAATAGTCTCTAATGTAAGAAAGTTAGTTTTGGACTTCAGATTGGAAGTTTATTGCAGCCAGGGACTGATGTTAATGTTTGTTAGCACTAATCATGCCCAGGGACTTGGACATTTAAAATTGTAGGGTTTACACTGCACAGGTACATATGCTTATAAAACTGATGCTGTGTTTATGTGCATGCAAATGGACTTCAATCTTTGGCCTGTAGTTGGAGATTTGATGCACATAGCCAAGGGCTAACACAGTTGCAAATAGTATTATGTGTTCCTGCTCATCAGGTGCAATCACTTTAGACATGCACAAAGAGACAGATTGAAAGATACTGGTAGGAGTGCACTTCTATTGGGTGTGTGTCAGTGTGCTAACAATACAAGCTATCCTATATAAAGGGCTGCAGTAGGGGGATTCATTTGGCCTGAGAAGGTCAGGGTTTTTGCTGTAATTTGTGGGGGAGAAGGAATGATATTGTTCCTATTGACAAACGCCAACTAGGGCTGTTTTCTGAAATTCTTGTGCATTTTTTTAATCAAAAGTGGGTTTATGTGGTTTATGTGGCCATTCTGTCAATGTTGTGTGTGTATTGTGTGTATTGTTCCTGTTTGATCATGCAAACATGGTTTGGGAGTATGTGCTGACCTTCTACTCTTTGATCCCATTGCTTAATCTACACAGAAATGCAGCTTCCAGCAGAAGATGGTCACCAATGTATGTGTGTGGATTTGTGGGATGGTGGTGGGTGTTATATTTTGAACATGTGGCTTTTTTAATATTATGTTGGAATGCTTTGTAAGAATGACTGTTAAGTATGTTTCTATAATCTTGCAGATAAAAATGTGATGTGTTGCCCGTTATACACTGAAAGTAAAGCTGTGTCCACTCTTATGGGGCGTACACACGGTCGGACTTTTCGTCTACAAAAGTCCAATGGACGCCGACGGACTAAAGCTGGCTGGTAATCCGATCGTGTGTGGGCTTCTCCGGACTTTCAGCTGACTTTTTCAGCCTCAAATCCGATGGACTTTAGATTTGAAACATGCTTCAAATCTTTACGTCGTAACTACGACGGACCCCGAAATCCGCTCGTCTGTGTGCTAGTCCGACGGACAAAAACCCACGCTAGGGCAGCTATTGGCTACTGGCTATGAACTTCCTTATTTTAGTCCGGTGTACGTCATCACGTACGAATCCATCGGACTTTTGTGTGGTCGTGTGTAGGCAAGTCCGTTCATTAGAAAGTCTGCCGCAAGTCCGCCGAAAGTCCGCCGGAAGTCTGTCGGACAGGCTGTCGGACTTTTGTAGACGAAAAGTCTGACCGTGTGTACGCCCCATAAGGTTTAGGCACATTTTAGATTGTAAGCTCCTATGAGCGGGGCCCTTAAAACCAATTGCTAACTGTTTTACTAAATGTAGCCCCTTATATCCTGTAGAAAAAAATGTTCAAGCTAGTAAATGAATGTACATAATTTTGTTTCTGCTAGCAAAATAAAAGTACATTATTGAGCTTGTTTGTTGTGTTTTTTTTCTCTTTTCTTTCTTCGTTTTAATTAGTTTTGGGGGTGGTGGTTTTGGGAAAGTGCAAGATCTTTTATATCCTAGGCTGCTTTCACACTGGAATATATATAGAGCCAAAAATAGCGCCTGTAAAGAGCCTCTCTCTCACTCCAGTGTGAACTGGCCCTGACCCAAGGTTCACACCTATGTTTTTGTTTAGTGCATTTTGAAGTTTTCAGAAACACTCTACAATCCATTTAACATGGTTTCCTATGGTACTAATTCACATCTATGCGTTTTGCAGCCAGTGCATTTTTGGAAACAGTCAGGGAGTTTTTACACGCGATTTGCGGGTAATAGATTTCAATGGAATCGCACCAGAAATGCAACTGTTGCGTTTGTGATGTGATTTTTGATGTGTTTTTTGGTTATTATTTTAACACTGTATATAGCTGGTTGCTAAACCGGGGGGCCGAGAAGCCAGATGCCGCATCATTAACAACCAATGAATCTTCAGCTGTCAGCGGCTTCCCCACTGAAAGTAAAAAAAATGCCAGCCAAAAAAACTGCATGGGGTCTCCCCCCCAGGTCTATACCAGGCCCTTCAGGTCTAGTATGGATTCGGAGGGGACCTCCCCACGCCAAAATTTAACATAAATGGCGTGGGGTTCCCCCCAGTCCCTTATCAGGCCCTTCAGGGAAATCGGCAATTCATTACAGCTGCGAGCAGTTTTAAATGAAATGTTTTCCTTTAGAAATGTCATTTTGCTGCGGTACAGTAATAAACACGGGAAAGGTGCGCTACTTTACAGGCATACTACAGACTACCCCCAGGCACGATATTTAACCACTTCCCACCCGGCCACTGCACATAAACGGCCGGGTGGGCTATCTCTCCTTCTGAGTGGACGTTCAGGAACGTCCCTCAGAAGGAGCGGGATCGCGCGCGCGCGTGCCCGCGCAGCGGCGTGATCCCGATGCGCTCGTGTCACCCGGACACGGCGCATCTCCGATCGGTAGGAGGGCTCTGTGATTGGCCCTCCTGATCACATGACGGCCGTGTCGAATCACAGCCGTCATGTGATGTAAACACAGAGCCGGTTGCTAGGCAATCTGCTCTCCTCTCCTCACACGGAAGTTGTCAGTGAGGAGAGGAGAGCGGATCGCTGCAGCCGGCTGGTGATCAGTGAGTATGAGCTGTTTTTTACAGCTTTTTACTCACTGATCACCAGTCTAGTGTCCCCACAATGTAAAAAACACAAAGTAAACACACAATGTCCCCAACACACGTCCCCAAAACACATGTCCCCAAAATACATGTCCCCAAAACACATGTCCCCAAAATACATGTCCCCACATAGTAAAAACACCTGTCCCCCACATATGTCCCAGTAAAATCACATGTCCCAATGATTATCTGCACACATATGTCCGTGATCACCTGTGCACATCTGTACATTATCATTTGCGCACATGTGTCCGTGATCACACGAACCAATTATTATACACTTAACGGGATTTTTTTTAACAAAAACATGTAGCAGAATACATTTTGGCTTAAATTTATGACAAAATTCGATTTTATTGGATTTTTATTAAAATAGAAAGAAGAAAATATTGTTTTTTTTCCAAATTTCCGCTCTTTTTTCGCTTATATCGCAAAAAATAAAAAATGGAGTAATGAATAAATACCACCAAAAGAAAGCTCTATTTGTGTGAACAAAATGATAAAAATTTCATTTGAGTACAACATTGTATGACCGCGCAATTGTCATTGAAATTGTGAGAGCGCTGAAAGCTGAAAATTGGTCTGGGAAGGAGGGGGGCGAAAGTGCCCAGTATTGAAGTGGTTAAAGGAATTTTTAATTTTTATTGTTTCACTTTAAGCATTATTAAAATCACTGTTCCTGAAAAAATGGCCATTTTAAAAACATTTTTTCCAATTGATACATGTCCCCTGGGGCAGGACCCAGATCCCCATATACTTTTTATGGCAAAGAACTTGCATAGAAGCTTTCAGTGAGAACTTTGGATTTTGCAGGTTCGAGCCCCATTTACTTCCACTATTGCCGCATATGTGATCTGACGGGCATTTTTGCCCGCAATATCGCTGCTTTCCATTTGCATTAGCGCTCAGTTTCTGAGAGTTGAAGTCAATTGGCCTTATTTGAGCGCTATTTTCTGGGACTGCAGGATCATTTTTCAGCTCTGCAGTAAATGACCCCCATACAGTCTAAAATATAAATTATATAACAGAGGGAACCAGTGTGTACTAAAATGGATATTTAAATGTGCCAGACGTTCAAATAGGTCAATGACCAGAAACTATTTTGTGTTTCAAACAGTTTATTGAATTTTTTCAAAATAATACAGTATAACAAATGGGAACAAACCATCAAATGAAGGACTTTCATGGAATCAGCAGTAATACAAATGAATAGGGAGACCTTCTCTGTAGATAGATATACAAAGCTTTACAGAAACATGAATAAATGAAGCAAGTGATAATGGTGACAACAGAACATTGCAAGTGTTGTATCAACACAGAACTAACATAGTGGTCAACATAAAGGCCACAATTGGATAAATGGACAGTATCACAATGTCAGGGTATTTATACTGAAATATTGAACAGTATTATATATTAATGGAAATAAGCAAACATTTTCTATATTTTCTAGCTATAACTGGCAGGATCAACACTAATGCATAGAAGCTTCAAATATGAAGAGGATTATCACAAAGTCAAATCATTACATTCACTTTTTCTTGAGATACTTATACAGTCTCTTCTTCTACATTACCTTCCAGCATTCTCAGTTGGGACCTAGAATGACAAGCATGCAATTGATTGATATGAACCCATTTTTCCACAAAACCATAATTTTTGACAATTCTTATTTTGTAGACCACAGGTGAGATCTTGTCAATGCTATTGTACAGTACTTTCCGTCATGGAAGAAACTTCTTTTCTTTTACTTGGTTCCCAAGCAAAATTATACAGATACACTTTATCACCTGTTTCATTCTCCTTCTTCATGGTTTTGAGATCATAATAAGTTTTATTACTTACCACTGCTTTCTCAAGATTTTTCTGTGCAAAAGCGTGTTGAAGATGCAGACGAAGGTTTTCCACATACTGATGTCTTGTGGCGGCATTGATCCGGTTATGATCTAATATGCGATACAACAGATGTTGTGTAAGTACTATTTTCCAACTGTTCATCAGCTCAAAGGGTGACATCTTAGTAGCAGCACTTGGTGTAGCTCTGATAAGCATGAGCACCAGAGGCAACTTCACATTCCAAAGAAAAAAAGGAAAAGCAAAAAGGGGATTCTCAACTGCTCCTAAATACCGATCCGATAATCCCTCTTCGGAACATACTGGCCATATCTTGGCCCGAACCTATAATGGGGATTTCTAAACGGTCCCACTGTCTAAATCAGGTATCTCAGATAGTGAATAGCAACCCGGAGACACTAGGATTTAGTAGTCCTCTGAGTTATAATTAAATCTAAAGGAAAAACGTAACAAGCACAAAGGAACTCTTCTATGAGGACAATTCAGTGATATAAGTATAAATCTTTATTTAAGACTATCCAAAAGTAAAAATTCAATGAATATAAATGACTGTTAAACTACAACCCTATTCCCAGTACACATTAAAAGACCTAAAGTCTGGAGGAGGAAAAGGTGGCCACCATTTTCTAAATAACCTCATACAACTCTCATTCTCACACACACACACATACACCAATAGATATTGATTGATCATACAATCTGTTTGAATTGGGGGTAAAGTCATCAGGTGATCAAGGGAAATTTAGTCAATAATAATGACTGGCATAGTCTTATAGTGATAGACACATCCGATCACCGATAGTTTAGCCACAGATGTAACAATCTTATAGATCATATAAAGTGCAGGTGTGGTGTAGCATTTCCATATTGTTTCCATAAAACCAGCTTGTGACAGTTGCAGCTTCCGTTTCACACTGTGAGCATTGTCTATTCAGAAAAAATCAGTAGTGAAATAACACAGTCGATGAAACGTGACAGCTAGACGTTACAAAATGAAATTGAAACTGACTTTACAATATGCTGGAGCCGAACGGCAAGTAGTGTGTCATGAAGAGCAGCTGGGGAACCCAAATACAGGAACCGGCATTCAGGAAAGATCTACACGATCTGTTAGTAGCTGTCACTGATGCTGGAGAATGGGATCCCACTTGGTGGATACAGTGCGGATTCCTGCTTTCACGATGCTTGCTGTAATCAGCTGTTTGTATAGGTTCAAGTCCTCGTCAGTAGTACACTTGGAGTATCGCTGTGTGGGCTGCAGATGTCAGGCTCTGATGCTGGCATTTGGTCGGAGGAATGCGAAGAGGTTTAGCGGCATTTCAGTAGGTAAATAGGTGGTCATCCATGGATACTCCTCACAGATACCAGATACTGATGCTTACATGTTTCGCTAATTAATTAGCTTCCTCAGAACTTCACATTCCAGTCCTTACCTGATTCTTCCAATAAATGGTTAATCCATTTTTACTGACTAATTCATCTATGGTGCAAAACAATTTGGTATGTTTAACAGGTTTATTATTAGATCATAGCGTGTTATTTCTCTTCCAAGTAGGTAGATACTCAACAAAACTGTTGCGTTCATAATTGGAATCTGTGATTATAACAAATTTGGCAAAATTATGCTCTATAGCAATTTGAACAGTCTTGTATACAGCGGCTAATTCTCCCACCTGGCTACTCTTAGCACCAAAACTGTATCCTCCTGATACATTTGGGAATTCACCTGACCACGTGATTCCAATACTTGCCACAAATTTTCTATCATCTCCTACGATGGTGTGATGAGCACAACCATCATCATATACAGATGGGAGTAGAGGAGAGTAATCCTCATCATGTGCTTTGTAAGGGGAAGAAATTTGTTCCTCTAAGAAGTCATCGAACAGGTCTTTATAAGAAGGAGCTGCACAGTCATGAAGTTCAGCAATGTATATGTCTGTTAGACCACAATCATAGGAATCTTTAGTAAACATATCCTTGAAATCCATGAAAACTTCTTTTAACTGTTGGCACTCTATGTCATTAGAGCATAGAACAGCTAACTATATTTGCTCTTGGATCATTTCCATAAATCCTGTAAAAATCTCAGGTTGACCTATTTTATAGGTTTCTTCAAGCCTGTCAGTGAGGTCATGATTTGATTTACTAGCCTTCTCTGTATACTCACAATATTCCTCTGCTCCCTGCTCATAAAGTGTATGATCAAAGGTGAGGGTTGATTCCTCCACCTTGCAAATACCTTCTACAGGATTGAAAGGATATACTGAATTAATGGTGAACAATCCTTCAGGAGAAGAATTAAATGTCTGTTCAACCATTTGCTCCTCGGTGAGATATCGTTCCAGTATTAGGGAAATAATTTCATTGTGAAACCCAGATGTGTAATAATCAGAATCTAAGGCCAAACCAAGTACGGTGTCTTTGGACAGAGAGCCTTTATTTGGAGCTCCGTTATTAACGATTACATGGGTTTGAAATAGATGGATGTTTACCATGGGTGTATGATTTACTGAAATTCCCAGTTGTTGCATTCTATCTGAGAGGCATATTAATGCATCAGGATTCTTAAATTTTTGGCCTTTTTGTACCTGGATAGGTAACAGGAAATTATTAGCACCTGGAGGAATGGTAATATCATGTGGTACTGATAAACACACTGCATATGGCAGTATCTGAGATGATTTGAGGGCTTCATGTTCATTTATGAAACTAACTGGATTCTCTTTTAATCGAGACCACAGTGTGGAATTTACCAAATCCATGTGTATAGCAAAACAATGTAATATATCGTTGTCAATGTAATCATGATCCTGTGGCTCGTTAATTACCAGTGTAGCACTAACTCACGGTGGAGCTGCTGGTTTAAGCGGGTCTGTTACATTCACTTTGCTTCCCTCTGTTTCACCGACACCGGGTCTAGGAGTTCCATTGAGTTTACTGCTAGACGACACACGCACCAACACTGAAGTACGTTTTCAATGATTTATTAAACAGTCAAACTTTAGGAAGTAGCAGGAAAGAGACGGAAAAGGAAACCTTCAGGAGAAACTCAAATATCTTCTTACAACATCTTAGCGACAAATGTCCTGGTAGAATTCAAATAATTATGTGGAATGCGTTCCCCTCATGGGACACACTCTTTGCTCGTCTGGATAGGCCTCTCTCACCGGTCTAGCAGCCAGTACGCAGCACGAATCTAAAGTCTCTGCCACAGACTTACTTGGGGGGGGTAAATCTGCACGATCCTCTGCCACAGGATGTATCAGATCTTCTGCAGTGAACAGTCAGTCATAGTGCCTGAACCTTTAAGCCGAACCGGCGACACTATGCTGTATAGTTACTTCTTTTGGATACGTCCTACAACCGAGTCACCAGGCCCCTCTATAGACCAGCACGCTGCGTGATCTCTCCAAGACGGGTCCTCCCCTGGGATCTCCTCGGCTGTCCAGCTTCGTCACACAGAACCGACAGCTCAGGACCATTCCTCGGCCGTGGTGGTAGGCCCCAGACAAGCCTCTGGACCCACCCCTGTGCCGTAGCATTGTGGGCCTCCCGATCTGAGGACCACGAGGTAGCTCCTTAACGCATACCTGTCGGCCAGGAGGGCCAGCAGGTGGCTGTAAAATGACCCTAGAACATGGCGTCTGTCCCATAAATACCCCCTTCCCAGAATGCAACTCGGAGGACCACCTCCACCGAGCTTGTCTCCGAGACAGAGGAGCATCTATACACTTCGACACGTTGCCCTTCCAACACTGACTAATGATAACAGCGACACCCACCGGTCAGCACGGAAGCACACACAACGTCAGCCAAGCTGGAACAGAGGCGAACTTTTAACCTTCCTAACACACAATTTACTAAATTTACCTAATCTGCGGTAGAATGTAAATCTACCAGCGCTACACCAGGAACACGTGATTAGCTGTTTTACCCCCAATAGAAATGGATAACATGCATTTAGCAATTACTATTACTATTATATTATAAAAGAGTCATTATCCAGATCATGAAGCCAATTATCCTGAGGGTATGGGTACCTAACTGTTCTAGTAGAGTTCTACTAATGTTTCCTGGCGTAAATCCAGTTTAGCCCTTTTAGTGCTTCCCAGGTCATTAACCTGTAGGGAAAAGAACACCTCATCTTTTCAATCCCTGCTAGCAATTGTGTATGATTACTGAACCCATAGAGTCAGTATTTTCTGGATGGAGGTGAATGGTGATTACATCTCCTTCCAAGCAAACATCTCTAACCCTTTCAGGGGACACATATATGGTGTTATCCTCTTGTCCACCTACGTTGGTGGTTGGCGTTACCTGTAAGAAGTAGATATCTTGGCTATTTCTGAGATGGAACTCAATAGAGTCTGGCCTTTCCTCAATCACATGACAGTTACACCGACTGTTATAGGATTGGGATTGCTCATAGTTAATGGGCATCTTTACTTGTGACCAGATAATCTTATTGATAAAATTAACAATGGGATTTAATCTCTTAGGAGATCAATGCCAATCATAGGTCAATTCAACTATGTGTGGGATGGTAAATTACTTTGTTCCCTAAGTTGAAGTTCAACCAGGCCTTTCCAATGACTTTTAGGGCAGTGCCTGAGACACTTATAAGATCAGCTGTGAAACTTTTAAACTTGTATTTTTCAGAAGATAAATCCTGGATTTGTTGAAAATATTTCTGAGACAAAATAGTTGTTGGCTACCGGTATCCAATAATGCCATTATGTGTGGTAAATCTTAATGTAATCCCACTTCCATAAAATACCTGTAATCAATTTCCTGTAAGGAGCATAGGTACTTTGGGTGACATGTAAAATTGTCTTTTGTCTTTCTGTGTAACTCACCCACCGAAGATGGCCCTCCTTCCTTTTTTACACAGGACACATTCCTGAGACTGCTTGTCATTTTTATCACAGCAAGTGATTCCTTCGGCTGGAAGAGAAAATCACAAACAGGTCTCCCCTCCTTCTTGCCATCTGGCATAGGAGGGTTTAGTTTCTTTTCAGACATACAGACATTTGGGCTGTTTTTCTCACTTTTGTTTACTGGTAAATTACAGGCATTTGCATAATCTGACACTTCAGCCTGCTTTTCATAATCTGTTATGGAGCTGGGCTCTGTACAGGAGCGGCTTCTCTTAAAAAAGGATTTTTGGATTTAACCATGAGGAAATTGGAATGTTTTTCCATCTGTTCGGTCAACATTTCAAATTGATCTTGCATTTTATCCAATCGATCACGAACATTAGTTCTATTTTTCCAATAAACCCTTGTGGGTGAATTTTGGAAATTAGAAGTTTGAGGCTTTTCAGACCCTTTGGATTCAGAACTATTTTGAGCCTCTTTCTTGTTCAGTGATCCTTGTAATAATTTTTCTGATTTCTCCCATACTGAGTGAACAGCCTTTTTACAAACTGCTTCTTTTTAATTAAGTTTTCAGAAACAACTGGTACCTTTTTAACATCTGGATTGGGTCTAGCTTTCCTCTGATTGGGAGGACTGGAGTTTTTAACAACTTTAGCATAACTTATTTTTGGAGCCTCAAATTATCCCTGATTCTTTTTAAACTGAGTCTCAGCTATTTCCTTAGTGGGCTTTTTAAATCTATCCTGAGGCTCATCGCTATTCTGTAGGACAGCAAAAAGGGTGGTGCTCTCGAATAGTAGCCAATCCAGACCATTTTTAGGATAATAATCCCAGGCTAGAATCATTTTTAGGTTATTTGGCAAGGCATCATAAAATAGTTGGATGAATTCATGGCTCTCAAAATTGGGCTTTTTCTCAGCCAAGCTATAGGAATCCTTGAGAACTGACAAAAATTCCCTGGGACTTTGATTTGGCCTACATTTCAAAGTAAAAATGGCTTTTCTTGCTGCATTAACCGATCAATAGGGACCAAATTCTGTATTTATTTCTGAAACGACTTCAGACCAGGTATCTTTACCCATGTCTAATAGGGAATTAAAGAAGTACTTATACTTTGACTCAAATACACATGAAATAAAATCAATTTTATATTTGTCATGTTCTAATTTAAGGGTTCTCATTGCCTCCTCATAAGTTTCTATATAATTAATTATAGAAGGCAATCCTTTCTTAGTAAATATACTCACAGACTCTTTTAAAAACTTTATTGCTCTTGGGGTATCAATCACAGGTTGATGATCTCTCTTCTCACTTTTCTGGGCTATACTTTTGGAATACCTTTGAGGTGAGGTTAGATTATATTTAGGAATAAATTGTTCCTGAGTGAAAATTTGTCTCTCCTCATCCGAGGGGAGGCTATAATCACTCACAACTTCTGAAACCTTTTTTCTGATGTTACGTTTTACAGTGTTAAGGTCATCAGACCAAAAATCTGGTGGTAAGCTCTTAACAGCTTTAGTAACATCTGTTCTATCCCAAATAGAAGGCTTAACCTTTTCACTACTGGCAAGTTTGTCCTGCATAGACTGCAGAGTTGCCGAAATTTGCTCATTCAACTCCTGCTGAAGTCTGGCATTATCCTGGTACAGTCTTTGATTAGCTCCCACTATAATCTTTTTTGACTTCTTACAATCAACTAATTGTCTAGAGAGTTGATCTAGATCCTTCTTTAGAGAATTGATCAATTCTATATGAGAGTTATTTCTCACAGTGCTTCAAAACTTGAGCAGATAATTTTTTTATCTCAACAGACATTTCTACAGAGTAAATGTCAAATTCACGACATTTCTTCTGTAAATCTTCAACATTATCAATCTCTTGCCTGATTTCAACTTTTGCTTTGTTTAATTGTTCTGTCAATTCACAAATTACATAAAGGAACTCTGGCCAAGATTTCCATGTTAGTAAGTCTTTATCCCATTTCGTAGTGGCTCGGACCATAAGAAGGAGATTATTTGTTACCCATGATTCCCCAGACCAGATATCATTTACATAATTTGCAACCCTACTCTGCATTTCAATTTCCCATTCATTGATATCCTTTTTAATCTCCAATTTTTCTTTGACATAAGATATCACCTGATATTTTACCAATTCTCTGGTATTTCTGTTATGCAGACCAGTTTCATTTTCTGCCTTAGCATCAGGACCAGCTACATTAGAAATACCTTCAGTCATTTTCAATATTGCAACCAACAATAGCAATAACCCAAAAAAAACTAAATATATATCATTTGCACAATTATATCCTTTGTTTCAAACTCTGTCAGATCTCAGCAGTGCCTCCATAATATGTCAGGGTATTTATACTGAAGTATTAAACAGTGTTATATTTATGGAAATAAGCAAAAATCTATGATTTAGGAGATTTCCATGTATTTCCACAAATCACCCAAATAACTCGAATTTGTTTATCTTTGCTAATTTGAAGACAAAGGAATACAATAATGTTCAAAAATATATATATTTATTTACTAAAAATGAGTGCAAAATAATATAAAAAAAAATAACTGGTGATAAACACAGAATATAATTTCAAATATCAACAATATGGATAATACATATGCTGAGACACAACCACAAGCTCTAGTTTTAAAATGCCAATGTCTTAGAACTTAGTAACTGCTTTGTAAATGGTTAACTTTTCCTCAGAGACTCCATAAACTAAGAAAACAAACAAGTGTTGAAATTGACACGTGATTTCTCTCAAACAAACAGATCTTGCAAGCTCAAACTTTAAAAACACTCGAACAAAATGTTATACCGTATATTAACTTGGTACTTAACCAAGACTATATTTAAGGTAAAAATAATTCACTGATTAATTTTATGTTTAAACATACATTACAACTAAACCATTGATAAGACTTTGAACTCAGCTTTGTTGAGATATACAAAATATGTATTTCTCTATATTTGGAACCGAAGAATCTCATACTGCAGTTAGAAATAAAACAATTACAATAAATATGCTACAAAGATTTAATGGTTTAGGTATGCATATGCTCAAATAATTAAATTACCAATAGGCAGAAGAAAATTATACTTTACCAGAAATTTCCTTTCATAGACCTTACGGTCCTTTCTCTGTTCTCATCTTAGCCCTTAGCCATAGAAAAAATACTCACTTAAAAAAGAAAGCATTAACATCGCTTCATATGAATAAAGAAATATTCACCAATATGATATCTCATAAAGTGCAATGGTCACCTATTAAACCACAAATTATATTATAACAGTGCAACAGCCACTAAAAAGTGTCCATCAACCCATTAATATTCAATGGTGATATTATTAAAAATATATAAAAAAAGTGGTATGATAAGTCCTTCTATTGCCAATTCCGTGCATGCAACTATAAGTGATAAAAGTGGGCTTCTGATCCAACCAAAGTGCATGAACCATAAGCTGCTACACCTTCACCGATCCACCTTGTGAACTCCCCTTTGTGTATCTGCTTACCGGAGGTAAGTGTTAACAGGGCCTGTAAGATCCTTCTCAGAATCAATCTGCAACTCAGTCGCTGTGAACCTCAGGACTCCATTGCAGAACTGCTTCAGTATGGTGGACATATCATGCAGGAATACAAAGGGAGGCTTTTCATAGTGTTATATAGTTTATTGAAAAGAACCACCCCTCCTAATACAAGTTATGCTTACTAGAACAATGTTAAAAGTCAGCCTGTCACAGTATCAGCATCAAGCTCACCGCTGGTCAGAGTTCCAATCGACCCGCACCTTCACGATGAGTCCCGGGATGACGCTTGCTATGTAAAGCTGGTAGGTCACGTAGTGACCACACAGCAAGTGTCATCCTGGGACTCATCGTGAAGGTGTAGGTCGCTTGGAACTCCGACCAGCGATAATCCAGTATGTCTGGGGGTAAAGGTCACCGCCTCTCTAAAACAGTCTTGTTTACCCCTGAGACTCAAGGGGATCTTGTGCTGCCCAATCTATCAGTTGGCTCAGATTTCCGAGATTTTGATAGTATTTTCTAGATTGTCTAAACCAGACTGGGTTAAAATGGAGAGACAAACTATTCCAAAATATACCGTAGATCAGGGGTAGACAACCTCGGCCCTCCAGCTGTTTTGAAACTACAAGTCCCTTGAGACATTGCAAGACACTCACAATCACAGGCATGACTCCTAGAGGCAGAGGCATGATGGTATTTGTAGTTTCACCACAGCTGGAGTGCCGAGGTTGCCTACCCCTGCCTTAGATTATCTAATGTGATGCCCTTTAAAGAGACACCCACTAATCTTAACACCTACTTTATCTCATTTTATGATGCTGTGGGATAAACATCGATGGTTTCTTCCTTCTACCCCCTAGTACACATTTTCAATAATCCACTCTTTCCTCCGGGCATGGACATTAGAGTTTTCTACTGGTGGCTAAACAATGGGTTATACAGAATCGGACACTATTTTACTCATAAAGGTCCGCTTACCCTACGCTATTGTGAAGAAACATTGGAAATGCATATTAGATTCATGCAAATACTGTAGATAATTTTTTACGCTACATTCAGGTGAACGCACTTGGCCCACTCAGGGTTATGGCTTATGAGCAATGGTGCACACAGGACTCAGGTTAAAGAGGGTTATTCTCGCTCATTTACTGGCTGCTTCTAGGCATTCCACCTAAATTCCCTTATATGTTAGAGAAGGAGAAAGACATTTCTGTAGATTAGGATTTTGCTTTATGACATTCCAGTTTTTTTTACTTATTTAATAGTAGCCCCTGAATGTAGCCTTGATGGAAGTGAATCCAAAAGTGCTAGATGGTACTTAGTGTCAACCCATCTGGTGAAAATATATCCTTCTTCATCCCCATTATGTTTTGAAGGTTGTTATATCCGGGGTTCTATGTATCATATCTGGTGGAAGCTTTTGGAATGGGATAGTTGCTTTATTGTGCAGGGTCTTTGGAGTCCGGGTACCACCATCTCCTCAAATAGCTTTATTTAATACATCAGTGGATACAATACCTAAAAGCTCTCAACAACTGATTTTTGTTCATCTTACTGGGGGCAAAATGACTATCGCAAGATTGTGAAAGTGACCTTGTAAGTCCCTCGCACAGGCAAGGCAAAAAAATCTTGTGGATAATGGTCCATGAAAACATTGTTAGTATATTACAGGATTCTGTTCAGAGGTTGGAGATAACTTGGGAGCCATGGGCACTATACATGGATCTCTCAATTGATCACTAGCAGATGTTATAGCATGTGGAGGTCAAGTGTCTCTGCTTTTACATGTCCAATACCTTTTTTCCCCTCTTCTCCCTTTTTCTTTCCTCATCTCTGTTTAGGTCTACTGAGGCTTGCTCAGACCCTCTTGCTTGGGGATAGTATTTGAGATATATGGTCCCATGGGCATTTCTGGTATAAGATTATGCGAGAATCAGACAGCAAATTTAGTGAGGAATGCTATTGGAGGTTTGTCAGTACTTAAAATGGGTATCCCCTCTTGGAAATCTGTTTTAGACCTATTGAATAGGGATGGGCTTTATGTTCGGGTCGTACATGAGTTTGACTCGAACATTGGCTGTTCGCCCGTTCGCCGAATAGCAAACAATTTGGGGTGTTTGCGGCAAATTCAAAAGCCGCGGAACACCCTTTAAAAGTCTATGGGAGAAATCAAAAGTGCTAATTTTAAAGGCTTATATGCAAGTTATTGTCATAAAAAGTGTTTGGGGACCTGGGTCCTGCCCCAAGGGACATGTATCAGTGCAAAAAAAGTTTTAAAAACGGCTGTTTTTTCGGAAGCAGTGATTTTAATAAAGCTTAAAGTGAAACAATAAAAGTGAAATATTCCTTTAAATTTCGTACCTGGGGGGTGTCTAAAGTATGCCTGTAAAGTGGCACTTTTTTCCCATGTTTGGAATAGTCTGAAAGCAAAATGACATTTCTAAAGGGAAAAAAAAAGTCATGAAGTAATAGCGGCTATAGTAAATTGTCGGCTATATTAAATTGTCTATGGCAGAAATCAAAATTTTAAGGGTTAATATGCAAGGTATTGTCATAAAAAGTGTTTGGGGACCTGGGTCCTACCCCAGGGGACATGTATCAGTGCAAAAAAAGTTTTATAAACAGCTGTTTTTTCGAGAGCAGTGATTTTAATAATGTTTAAAGTGAAACAATAAAAGTGTAATATTCCTTTAACCACTTGACGACCGCCTCACGCTGATATACGTCAGCAGAATGGCATGGGCAGGCAAAATCACGTACCTGGTACGTGATTGCCTTCCCACGGGCGGGGGGTCCGATCGGACCCCCCCCCCCGTGCCTGAGGCGGTCGCCGTTGGTCTGGCAGCGATCAGAGATGAGGGGGAGGCCATCCAATCATGGCCCCCCCTCGCGATCGCTCCCAGCCAATGAGATGCTTCCCCTGCCTCTGTGTAGTACACAAAGGCAGAGGATGTGATGTCATCTCTCCTCGGCTCGGCAGTTTCCGTTCCGGCACCGAGGAGAGAAGACATCCAAGTGAGTGCACAAACACAACACATCCCAGTAGAACATGCCAGGCACACATAACACCCCCCTTTACCCCCCGATCACCCCCTAATCACCCCTCCCTCCCTGTCACACTGACACCAAGCAGTTTTTTTTTTCTGATTACTGCATGGTGTCAGTTTGTGACAGTTACTGTGTTAGGGCAGTTAATATTAGCCCCTTGTAGGTCTAGGGTACCCCTAACCCCCCCTATTAAAGTTTTAACCCCTTGATCACCCCCTGTCGCTAGTGTCACTAAGCGATCATTTTTCTGATCGCTGTATTAGTGTCACTGGTGACGCTAGTTAGGGACGTAAATATTTAGGTTCGCCGTCAGCGTTTTATAGCGACAGGGACCCCCATATACTATCTTATAAATGTTTTAACCCCATTGATTGCCCCCTAGTTAACCCTTTCACCACTGATCACCGTATAACCGTTACGGGTGACGCTGGGTGACGGGTGACACCCGCCGTTTATTACCGAATAAAGGCTTAGCCCCCTGATCGCCCGGCGGTGATATGCGTCGCCCCAGGCAGCGTCAGATTAGCGCCAGTACCGCTAACACCCATGCACACAGCATACGCCTCCCTTAGTGGTATAGTATCTGAACGCATCAATATCTGATCCGATCAGATCTATACTAGCGTCCCCAGCAGTTTAGCGTTCCCAAAAACGCAGTGTTAGCGGGATCAGCCCAGATACCTGCTAGCACCTGCGTTTTGCCCCTCCGCCCGGCCCAGCCCAGCCCACCCAAGTGCAGTATCGATCGATCACTGTCACTTACAAAACACTAAACGCATAACTGCAGCGTTCGCAGAGTCAGGTCTGATCCCTGCGATCGCTAACAGTTTTTTTGGTAGCATTTTGGTGAACTGGCAAGCACCAGTGGCCTAGTACACCCCGGTTATAGTCAAACCAGCACTGCAGTAACACTTGGTGACGTGGCGAGTCCCATAAGTGCAGTTCAAGCTGGTGAGGTGGCAAGCACAAGTAGTGTCCCGCTGCCACCAAGAAGAAGACAAACACTTGCCCATCGTGCCCATAGTGCCCTTCCTGCTGCATTCGCCAATCCTAATTGGGAACCCACCACTTCTGCAGCGCCCGTACTTCCCCCATTCACATCCCTAACCAAATGCAGTCGGCTGCATGAGAGGCATTTTCTTTATGTCCTCCCGAGTACCCCTACTCAACGAACCCCCCCAAAAAAGGTGTTGTGTCTGCAGCAAGCGCAGATATAGGCGTGACACCCGCTATTATTGTCCCTCCTGTCCTGACAATCCTGGTCTTTGCATTGGTGAATGTTTTGAACGCTACCATTCACTAGTTGAGTATTAGTGTAGGGTACAGCATTGCACAGACTAGGCGCACTTTCACAGGGTCTCCCAAGATGCCATCGCATTTTGAGAGACCCGAACCTGGAACCGGTTACAGATATAAAAGTTATTTACAAAAAAAGTGTAAAAAAATATATAAATAAATAAATATATATAAAAAAAAAAAATAATTGTCGTTTTATTGTTCTCTCTCTCTCTATTCTCGCTCTATTGTTCTGCTCTTTTTTACTGTATTCTATTCTGCAATGTTTTATTGTTATTATGTTTTATTATGTTTGCTTTTCAGGTATGCAATTTTTTATACTTTACCGTTTACTGTGTTTTATTGTTAACCATTTTTTTGTCTTCAGGTACGCCATTCACGACTTTGAGTGGTTATACCAGAATGATGCCTGCAGGTTTAGGTATCATCTTGGTATAATTCTTTTCAGCCAGCGGTCGGCTTTCATGTAAAAGCAATCCTAGCAGCTAATTAGCCTCTAGACTGCTTTTACCAGCAGTGGGAGGGAATGCCCCCCCCACCATCTTCCGTGTTTTTCTCTGGCTCTCCTGTCTCAACAGGGAACCTGAGAATGCAGCCGGTGATTCAGCCAGCTGACCATAGAGCTGATCAGAGACCAGAGTGGCTCCAAACATCTGTATGGCCTAAGAAACCAGAAGCTACGAGCATTTCATGACTTAGATTTCGCAGGATGTAAACAGTGCCATTGGGAAATTGGGAAAGCATTTTATGACACCGATCTTGGTGTGGTCAGATGCTTTGAGGGCAGAGGAGAGATCTAGGGTCTAATACCCAAATTTTTTCAAAAAAGAGTACCTGTCACTACCTATTGCTATCATAGGGGATATTTACATTCCCTGAGATAACAATAAAAATGATTTAAAAAAAAATATGAAAAGAACAGTTTAAAAATAAGATAAAAAAAGCAAAAAAATAATAAAGAAAAAAAAAAAAGCACCCCTGTCCCCCCATGCTCTCGCGCAAAGGCGAACGCAAGCGTCGGTCTGGCGTCAAATGTAAACAGCAATTGCACCATGCATGTGAGGTGTCACCGCGAACGTCAGATCGAGGGCAGTAATTTTAGCAGTAGACCTCCTCTGTAAATCTAAAGTGGTAACCTGTAAAGGCTTTTAAAGGCTTTTAAAAATGTATTTAGTTTGTCGCCACTGCACGTTTGTGCGCAATTTTAAAGCATGTCATGTTTGGTATCCATGTACTCGGCCTAAGATCGTCTTTTTTATTTCAAACATTTGGACAATATAGTGTGTTTTAGTGCATTAAAATTTAAAAAAGTGTGTTTTTTCCCCAAAAAATGCGTTTGAAAAATCGCTGCGCAAATACTGTGTGAAAAAAAAAATGAAACACCCACCATTTTAATCTGTAGGGCATTTGCTTTAAAAATATAATGTTTGGGGGTTCAAAGTAATTTTCTTGCAAAAAAATAATTTTTTCATGTAAACAAAAAGTGTCAGAAAGGCCTTTGTCTTCAAGTGGTTAGAAGAGTGGGTGATGTGTGACATAAGCTTCTAAATGTTGTGCATAAAATGCCAGGACAGTTCAAAAACCCCCCAAATGACCCCATTTTGGAAAGTAGACACCCCAAGCTATTTGCTGAGATTCATGTCAAGTCCATGGAATATTTTATATTGTGACACAAGTTGCGGGAAAGAGACAATTTTTTTTTTTTGCACAAAGTTGTCACTAAATGATATATTGCTCAAACATGCCATGGGAATATGTGAAATTACACCCCAAAATACATTCTATTGCTTCTCCTGAGTACGGGGATACCACATGTGTGAGACTTTTTGGGAGCCTAGCCGCGTACGGGACCCCGAAAACCAAGCACCGCCTTCAGGCTTTCTAAGGGCGTAAATTTTTGATTTCACTCTTCACTGCCTATCACAGTTTCGGAGGCCATGGAATGCCCAGGGGGCACAAAACCCCCCCAAATGACCCCATTTTGGAAAGTAGACACCCCAAGCTATTTGTTGAGAGGTATAGTGAGTATTTTGCAGACCTCACTTTTTGTCACAAAGTTTTGAAAATTGAAAAAAGAAAAAAAAAATGTTTTTTCTTGTCTTTCTTCATTTTCAAAAACAAATGAGAGCTGAAAAATACTCACCATGCCTCTCATCAAATAGCTTGGGGTGTCTACTTTCCAAAATGGGGTCATTTGGGGGGGTTTTGTGCCACCTGGGCATTCCATGGCCACCGAAACTGTGATAGGCAGTAAAGAGTGAAATCAAAAATTTACACCCTTAGAAATCCTGAAGGCGGTGATTGAGTTTCGGGGCCCCGTACGCAGCTAGGCTCCCAAAAAGTCCCACACATGTGGTATCCTCATACTCAGGAGAAGCAGCTAAATGTATTTTGGGGTGCAATTCCACATATGCCCATGGCCTGTGTGAGCAATATATCATTTAGTGACAACTTTGTGCAAAAAAAAAAAAAATTGTCACTTTCCCGCAACTTGTGTCAAAATATAAAATATTCCATGTACTCAACATGCCTCTCAGCAAATAGCTTGGGGTGTCTACTTTCCAAAATGGGGTCATTTGGGGGGGTTTTGTGCCATCTGGGCATTTTATGGCCTTCAAAACTGTGATAGGTAGTGAGGAGTGAAATCAAAAATTTATGCCCTTAGAAATCCTGAAGGCGGTGATTGGTTTTCGGGGCCCCGTATGCTGCTAGGCTCCCAAAAAGTCCCACACATGTGGTATCCCCATACTCAGGAGAAGCAGCTGAATGTATTTTGGGGTGCAATTCCACATAGGCCCATGGCCTGTGTGAGCAATATATCATTTAGTGACAACTTTTTGTAAATATTTTTTTATTCAATCACTTGGGACAAAAAAAATAAATATTCAATGGGTTCAACATGCCTCTCAGCAATTTCCTTGGGGTGTCTACTTTCCAAAATGGGGTCATTTGGGGGGGGGTTGTACTGCCCTGCCATTTTAGCACCTCAAGAAATGACATAGGCAGTCATAAACTAAAAGCTGTGTAAATTCTAGAAAATGTACCCTAGTTTGTAGACGCTATAACTTTTGCGCAAACCAATAAATATACGCTTATTGACATTTTTTTTTTACTAAAGACATGTGGCCGAATACATTTTGGCCTAAATGTATGACTAAAATTGAGTTTATTGGATTTTTTTTATAACAAACAGTAGAAAATATCATTTTTTTTCAAAATTTTCGGTCTTTTTCTGTTTATAGCGCAAAAAATAAAAACGGCAGAGGTGATCAAATACCATCAAAAGAAATCTCTATTTGTGGGAAGAAAAGGACGCAAATTTCGTTTGGGTACAGCATTGCATGACCGCGCAATTAGCAGTTAAAGCAACGCAGTGCCAAATTGGAAAAAGTCCTCTGGTCCTTAAGCAGCATAATGGTCCGGTCCTTAAGTGGTTAAATTTCGTACCTGGGGGTGTCTATGGTATGCCTTTAAAGTGGCGCATGTTTCCCATGTTTAGAACCGTCCGAGTGCAAAATGACATTTCTAAAGGAAAAAAAGTAATTTAAAAGTACTAGCGCTAGCGCCGGCTATAATGAATTGTCGGTCCGGCAATACACATAAAAGTTCATTGATAAAAACGGCATGGGATTTCCCCACGGGGGAACCCCGAACCAAAATGTAAAGAAAATGGCGTGGGGATCCCCCTCGAAATCCATACCAGACCTAAAAGGTCTGGTATGGATTTTAAGGGAAACCCTGCGCCAAAATTAAAAAAAAAAATGGCATGGGGTCCCCCCAAAAATCCATACCAGACCCTTATCTGAGCACGCAACCTAGTAGGCCGCAGGAAAAGAGGGGGGATGAGAGAGCGCCCCCCCCTCCTGAACCGTACCAGGCCACATGCCCTCAACATTGGGAGGTTGCTTTGGGGTAACGCCCCCCCAAAGCACCTTGTCCCCATGTTGATGGGGAGAAGGTCCTCATCCCTACAACCCTTGCCCGGTGGCTGTGGGGGTGTCACGTACCTGGTGATGGAGCCCAGAATGCAGGGAGCGGCCTCTCATATGCCTCTGGCTCAAGAACCCCTGTTAGAGGAGACAGGGACTCAGGAGTGCAGAGGAGCACAAGTGCCTGACAGGTGCCAGGTATTGGGCCTAATCCAGACCTCTGAAGCAACTGAAAAGAGACTTGGCAGGAACACTGGAACAGCTGGCTGCAAGGAGGAGCTCTGTAGCTTGGCAGGAACTCTGGAACAGCAGACAGCGAGGAGGTGTTCTGCAGTTTGGCAGAAACACTGTGACAGCAGATTTCAAGGAGGTACACTGAACTTGGCAGGGACACTGGACAGCTGGCTGCAAGGAGGAGCTCTGTAGCTTGGCAGGAACTCTGGAACAGCAGACAGTGAGGAGGTGTTCTGTAGTTCGGCAGGAACACTGTCACAGCAGACTGCAAGGAGGTACACTGAACTTGGCAGGAACACTGGACTGCAAAGAGGAGCTCTGTAGCTTGGCAGGAACTCTGGAACAGCAGACAGCGAGGAGGTGTTCTGTAGTTCGGCGGGAACACTGGCACAGCAGACTGCAAGGAGGTCAGACAGGCCGGGTCAACACGGGTGGGCAAAGCAGGTACCAGACGGAGGCAGGAGAGTAGTCGAGGTGCAGGCCGCGTCAGAAACAGGCGGGCAGAGATCAAACCAAAGGAAGAGGCAGGAGAGTAGTCAGGACAAGCCGGGGTTGGAGGCAGGCAGCAAACAGGAGTAGTCTGGAACAGGCCGGGTAGACAGGAATCAGGTAAGCAGGCAACAAGTAGCCAGGGGTCACAGAAAATGCTGTAGACCGGACAGCAAGAAGGCATGATGACAGACTCCTTTAAATAACGTTCTTGGCACCAAGTGCTGTCACACTGCGCGTCTGCATGCACCCGCACACAGCCCACGTGCGCCCGATCGCACCATCACGCACACGCGTGCACCCGTTCATGCTATCGTGCACCCATGTGCACCAGTTGACTCCTCTGACGGGGATTCTGTGCACAGGTCTTCTACAAGCAGCTGGTTTACCAGGATGTCTTTCTTGACATTGGGTCTGCGGGCGGGGGGCTTATCGGAAACTGGAAGCCCCCTTTAACAAGGGGACCCCCAGATTCCAGCCCCCCTGTGCGAATTGGTAATGGGGTACAAATGTACCCCTACCATTTCACAAAAAAAGTGTTAAAAAAGACAAGAGACGGATTTTGACAATTCCTTTATTAATTTCTTCTTCTTTCCCTGCTTCTTTTTCCATCTTCTTTCTTCTGGTCTTCCTTCAGTGTTCTTTTTCTTCCTCCATCTTCTTCTTCCCCAGCTTCTTTCTCCGGTCTTCACGTCCGGCATCTTTCTCTGGCTTCTTCTCCGCTTCGTCCTCCGCACGATCTGCCTCAGTGGGAGTCTTCTGCTGTGTGACGCTTCTGTTTAGGTGACAGTTCTTATATAACAGAGGGTGGGCCACTCGGTGACCCCGACCCCCTCTGACGCACGGGGACTTTCTTATGGCTTTCCCCGTGTTGTCAGAGGGGGGCAGAGTCACAAACGGGACAGAAGCGTCACACAACAGAAGACTACCACTGAGGCGGATCGTGCGGAGGACAAAGCAGAGAAAAAGCCGGAAGAAGATGCCAGACGAGAAGACTGGAGGAAGAAGCGAAGGAAGAAGGAGATGGAGGAAGAAGAAGAACACCGAAGGAAGACCAGAAGAAAGAAGATGGAAGAAGAAGCCGGGAAAGAAGAAGAAATTAATAAAGGAATTGTCAAAAACCGTCTCTTGTCTTTTTTAACATTTTTGACACTTCTTTTGTGAAATGGTAGGGGTACATTTGTACCCCATTACCAATTTACACAGGGGGGGCAGGATCTGGGGGTCCTCTTGGTAAAGCGGGCTTCCAGATTCCGATAAGCCCCCCCGCCCACAGACCCCCACAGCCACCGGGCAAGGGTTGTGGGGATGAGGCCCTTCTCCCCATCAACATGGGGACAAGGTGCTTTAGGGGGGCCGCTACCCCAAAGCACCCTCCCGATGTTGAGGGCATGTGGCCTGGTACGGTTCAGGAGGGGGGGCGCTCTCTCATCCCCCCCTCTTTTCCTGCAGCCTGCCAGGTTGCGTGCTCGGATAAGGGTCGGGTATGGATTTTTGGGGGGACCCCACGCAATTCTTTTTAATATGACAATAACTTGCATATTAACCCTTAAAATTAGCACTTTTCATTTCTCCCATAGACAATTCACTATAGCCAACAATTCACTATAGCCGCTATTACTTTATTACTTTTTTTCCTTTTAGAAATGTCATTTTGCTGTCAGACTATTCTAAACACGGAAAAAAGCACCACTTTACAGGCATACTATAGACACCCCACCAAGTACGAAATTTAAAGGAATATTTCACTTTTATTGTTTCACTTTAAGCTTTATTAAAATCACTGCTCCCGAAAAAACGTCCATTTTTAAAACTTTTTTGCACTGATACATGTCCTCTGGGGCAGGACGCAGGTCCCCAAAAAGTTTTTATGACAATAACTTGTATATAAGCCTTTAAAGTTAGCACTTTTGATTTTTCATGCTCGTGTCCCATAGACTTACACGGTGTTCACGTGTTCGAACAAAGTTTTTGCCTGTTGCCATGTTCTGGATGCGAACCGAACGGGGGGTGTTTGGCCCATCCCTACTATTGAACAATTGTTTTGCTAATGGATTCCTGTCTGTTAATTGTACCCCTATTTACAGATCAATATTGTAATGTTATTCTGTTTTTTTCACACCAATAAAAATGAGTTGAAATTTGCAAAGTGGATGAAAGGTGGTACTCCCTTCTTATTACATGCAGGTGGTTATCCCAAGATGGCAGAGACTTTTTGAGGATTCATTGCCATACAACCAGTGGATATAAATAGTCCCAGAAACTGAATGCTTCTCTGGCACTCACATTTCTCTGCTTTGGCATACAGACAATGATATTCAAGAGTGGACTGTCCTGTTTCAGAAGTTGATGGGCCCAAGTCTGTGGCTCCCCCTGGAATGATGAGTTTTGACCCCCATCTTAGTGGCTTCTACTGTTGAGGTGCAAAGTTGAAACATGATGTAAAAGTGGCAGGCATCCTTAAAAGCTCAGAACTTGGTGTGATCTCCCAAAAATATCTCTGGTGTTGGAACTCGGGGGTTCAGGTGTTGGAACCACAACTGTGGGTGCATGAGCAATTGCTTATGAAGTGGAAGTCGTTGGTGCTGGAAGTGTCTGAGATGCAGAAGTGGACTGGGATAGTGATGCTAATCTACCCTCCAGCTAGAAATTATCATCTTGGCGGCCCTTGACAGCTTGAGTGAGTGCAGAAATTTTGGTGACTGATATTTTCTATAGATGAGGCCCCCCTTTCTGGTTCCATATGGAAAAATAGTACTGTCACACACCATATGGAGCCTGAGATGATAAGGGTGGCCTCTTTTATAGTTTCCCGTGGGGGAACATGCAGGGGTGATGGAAGTGTACAAGTACCAGAGTACATACACTGAAGACTGACACTTGAGAGTGCTAGTGTCAGATGAGCAGGGGTACTGCTGATGATACACCTGGGATATGTCCAGCTCAGTAACCCATAACATACATAAGCCGGGTCCAGTAACAGCTGAGCAGACACATAATTTTATATATTTATATATATATATATATATATATATATATATATATATATATATACATTTTTTACAACACAATTTGGACTGTTTCGATCTATATGTTAATGTTTTCTTTTAGGTTGTTCTCAGATGTCCTAATATTTTTTATTGTGAGAAGTTTTTATGATTATTGGTGTTTTAGCCACACCTATAGTAATTTTTATTTTTTCTTTACATATTTTTTGGGGTGATTAGCACATTTAATATTTATGTGATTACACACATTTAAATAGTTTTTCAGTATTTTTCACTGATTTTACACCAAGTTTTGATGATACATTTTGTTGCACATGCATTCCCTTATGGTGAGATATGTTATCATTATTTGAATAGTGAACAGCGCCAATTTCCCTTTTTTAGTTTTTAGTACTTGGACTTCACCTAGGTGTTTTCCTTTTTTGGGGGGGCTGCAGTTCATATTGGTATCTGTCCCAAGCGCGGAACATTTGTATATATAGCTGAGCAAGAAGGCACTAAATTATAGGCATGATCAGGTTAAGGAACAAGCAAAGGTTGGCAACATGCAGGCAGTAAGGTACAAAGTCGATGGGTGGAATCTTGGTCAGAAGTCCAGGCCATGGTCACTTGGTCAGTAAGGGAGAGCAGCAAACATAAGCAGACAAGGGTAATCCAAAAGTAAGTTAGGTGAAAGTCGAGTCAATAACAAGGTCAGTATAATTTTCAGGATCAGAAATAGGGTTCAGCTCAGTGTTCGGTCTGAATATATGTTTGGAATGAACACTGGCTGTTTGGACAAACATTGAATGTTTAGGGCATTTGGCATGGATGAATGGGACAGCTTTGATCTATCGATGGTTGCTAGGGAAGCAGTGGCTGCTTGAACCTACTGCATCTTTACCAACCACTGATGTCGCTTGGCCTATTCATTTACATGGGCAGGAATCCCCGGCCATGTAAGCAAGTGGGTGGGGAATTGAGCCATGGTCATATTTGGGCAACAGGGTCACCACTATCTCTGCAATTTCTGAGGAACTGAGCATGCAAATTGCATTTTGAAACCAGAAAACAGTTGTTTTTTTTTGGATAATGTACACTGAAAAATCATACACATTTGCACCACAGCTAGTAGGCCTGATAATGGCAATGATGTAATAGCATACAGGTTTACACTACAGCTAAAACGACTGTGTGGGTATGCTGCAATTTCTAATGCCGCGTACACACAAGCGGACTTTATGGCAGACTTTGCCCGGCGGACTGGATTTCGTCAGACTTTGTTTTCTCAAAAGTTGGACGGACTTAGATTTGAAACATGTTTTAAATCAATCCGTCGAAATCGAGTCCGGTCGAAAAGTCCGCTCGTCTGTATGCTAGTCCGACGGACAAAAAGCCACGCTAGGGCAGCTATTGGCTACTGGCTATGAACTTCCTTGTTTTAGTCCGGTCGTACGTCATTACGTACGAATTCGACAGACTTTGGTGGATTGTGTGTAGGCAAGTCCGTTCATTCAGAAAGTCCGTCGTAAAGTCAGTTGAAAAGTCTGCCGGGCAAAGTCTGCAGTAAAGTCCAACCGTGTGTACGCGGCATAAGTGATTGAGCAGGCATTTAGCATCCATAAAAAAGAGCAACACGGCTAACAAACTGGAAAAAATTGCAATTTCTCAAAATATTGAACAAGCATTTACCATCTGAAAAAAAATGTTCTGGGTTGTGGTTTACATGGCCTCGAGGATAGATGTCATACCTTGACTTTCCTATCTGGGCTTACCTTTTCCAGCCTGCTATTACCACCAAACTTGTCACTCTGGGCAAAATAAAGAAACAGCAGGATCACAAAACCCCCCTCTAATAGGGCGTACACACGGTCGGACTTTGTTCGGACATTCCGACAACAAAATCCTAGGATTTTTTCCGACGGATGTTGGCTCAAACTTGTCTTGCATACACACGGTCACACAAAGTTGTCGGAAAATCCGATCGTTCTAAACGCGGTGACGTAAAACATGTACGTCGGGACTATAAACGGGGCAGTGGCCAATAGCTTTGATCTCTTTATTTATTCTGAGCATGCGTGGCACTTTGTCCGTCGGATTTGTGTACACACGATCGGAATTTCCGACAACGGATTTTGTTGTCGGAAAATTTTATCTCCTGCTCTCCAACTTTGTGTGTCGGAAAATCCGATGGAAAATGTCCGATGGAGCCCACACATGGTCGGAATTTCCGACAACGCGCTCCGATCGGACATTGTCCATCGGAAAATCAGACCGTGTGTACGGGGCATTACTCTCCCGTTCACTGTCTGTACCACCTACGCTGATAATAGAGTACTTTGACTCTGGTTAATCTCATCAGAGTCCCGCTTACATCAGGGTCTTCATTCAAGTGCTCCCTCACTGTACATCAGGTGTCAGCAGAACTTGCTCCATCCAAAATTTTTATGGAAAATGGAAATGCCACTTTACTTGCAAGGGGAAGTAGATGCCCTCGGACCCTCCACACTGTAAGCTTTACTCCCCTATACTTGGCCCTTCATCTCTGACTGACTGGGTAGCTGGAGACTCAAACCTGTCACCGCACAACAGACATCCTGAGAATTCAGAGACAGATATGCAGCAGACAAGCCAGTAGACACCCCTCTGGTAGCTGTTCCTGGGGACCTGGGAACCTGGGACCCTTGGCAACCCCTTCAACAGTGCCAGCACAGTGCTAAGACCTGCTCCTCCTCTGTAGGCCAATGGATAGGGAGGGAGAGGGGAGACCCAGAGCCCTCAGTTCACATTTGAACGAGAGGAGTAACACATTTTTAACAACCACAGGGAGACCGCTTAACTCTGGACAAACCCTAGCATGCACATAACCTATGCACCCAGTGCAAGCCACCGCCTAACTCCTCCAATCCATATCCACACTTTATGTTGACTTGCTCATATACCACACTGCTTGAGGAAAGTTCATACAACACTAATTGTCTACAGGTTTGGGTTATAAATGCTTTCTCTTCTTCTTTTAAAGTGCTGCTCTACTGTCAGTATTTCACCAAAAAAATATTTTTCACTCCATCCCCACAGGGCTTTTCATTTGCCAGCTTCTTTTCATGTTGACAGGTAACACTGTGTGACTAACTGTCCCACTCTTATGTGGCTTTTTTGGCAAGTTATTTTAGAAAATGATTCTGTATTCGTGGTTTCTTATTTCTTCATGTTTTTTTCCTCTCTCTACTTCCTCTTCTTTGTTTCCAGAGGACTCCTCTATTGTCCTCATCTGATCCTCCACTGACACCAGAGCAGCAACTTCCCCACCGACACTAGAACCACAGATTACATCCAGCGGATCTCATTAACCATGTCAGACACTCAAGTATGAATAAAAAATTAAGTATTGTAATCCCCTAATTTATGACTCCATTATTTTCAAGATAATTTCTCTAAATGTGAAGGGCCTTAAACCTCCATTACACTCCAAGACACCTAGCTGTCCATGAGTTTAAGAGGTTTAGAGCTGACATAATCTTTGTTCAGGAGAGTCATCTAAACAAGGAATAGTGAATGTCATTCAACAATAGATATTTTTCTAAAATATATCTGACCTCCAACTTAAAGAAAAAAGCTGGAGTAGCAATTTTGTTCGGGAAGGGCTCCCCATTTTAATTAAAAGCTGACTTATTGTAGAATTGATTAGACATGTGCATGTTGTTTAGTTTCGAATCGAAATTCGGACAAATTTTTCATTATTCTGAAATTCGTATACATCCGAATTTCCTAATTACAAAAGTAACAAATTTAAACGAATCCGAAAAAAAGCGAATGAATTTGAAAACACATTTGAATTGAATTCGAAAACAAATTTGAATCGAATTCGAAAAAAAATAGAAATAGATTTTCTAAAAAAAAAAGAGTTTTAGACATTATTGGCTGTGTGTTAAGTTATTTTGAGGGGACAGCAAATTTACACTGTTATACAAGCTGTACACTCACTACTTTAGATTGTAGCAAAGTGTCATTTCTTCAGTGTTATCACATGAAAAGATATAATAAAATATTTACAAAAATGTGAGGGGTGTACTCACTTTTGTGAGATACAGTATATATACAGTGGGGACGGAAAGTATTCAGACCCCCTTAAATTTTTCACTCTTTCTTATATTGCAGCAATTTATTAAAATCATTTAAGTTCATTTTTTTCCTCATTAATGTACACACAGCACCCCATTTTGACAGAAGAACACAGAATTGTTGACATTTTTGTAGATTTATTAAAAAAGAAAAACTGAAATATCACACGGTCCTAAGTATTCAGACCCTTTGCTGTGACACTCATATAATTAACTCAGGTGCTGTCCATTTCTTCCGATCATCCTTAAGATGGTTCTACGCCTTCATTTGAGTCCAGCTGTGTTTGATTATACTGATTGGACTTGATTAGGAAAGCCACACACCTGTCTATATAGGACTTTACAGCTCACAGTGCATGTCAGAGCAAATGAGAATCATGAGTTCAAAGGAACTCCCTGAAGAGCTCAGAGACAGAATTGCGGCAAGGCACAGATCTGGCCAAGGTTACAAAAAAATTTCTGCTGCACTTAAGGTTCCTAAGAGCACAGTGGCCTCCATAATCCTTAAATGGAAGACGTTTGGGAGGACCAGAACCCTTCCTAGAGCTGGCAGTCCGGCCAAACTGAGCTATCGGGGGAGAAGAGCCTTGGTGAGAGAGGTAAAGAAGAACCTAAAGATCACTGTGGCTGATCTCCAGAGATGCAGTCGAGAGATGGGAGAAGGTTGTAGAAAGTCAACCATCACTGCAACCCTCCACCAGTCGGGGCTTTATGGCAGAGTGGCCCGATGGAAGCCTCTCCTCAGTGCAAGACACATGAAAGCCCACATGGAGTTTGCTAAAACACACCTGAAGGACTCCCAAGATGGTGAGAAATAAGATTCTCTGGTCTGATGAGACCTAGATAGAACTTTTTGGCCTTAATTCAAAGCGGTATGTGTGGAGAAAACCAGGCACTGCTCATCACCTGTCCAATACAGTCCCAATAGTGAAGCATGGTGGTGGCAGCATCACGCTGTGGGGGTGTTTTTCAGCTGCAGGGACAGGACGACTGGTTGCAATCGAGGGAAAGATGAATGCGGCCAAGTACAGGGATATGGTGGACGAAAACCTTCTCCAGAGTGCTCAGGACCTCAGACTGGGCCGAAGGTATACCTTCTAACAAAGACAATGACCCTAAGCACACAGCTAAAATAATGAAGGAGTGGCATAACATAGCATAGAATAGAATGAATAGAATAGAATGAATAGCATAGAAAAACAATGGAACAGAACAGAAAAAAATTATATATATATATATATATATATATATATATATATATATATATATATATATATATATAATTTTTTTCTGTTCTGCTCCTTTGTTTTTCTATGCTATTCATTTCTATTATTTTCTATTCTAATCGTTTCTATTCAAATTCAAATTAATTCTATACAAAATTCCAATTTCAGAAGATGGTTATATATATAATATTTTTTTCTATTCTGTTCTATTATTTTTCTATTATTTTCTATTCTATTCTAATCTTTTCTATTTGAATTTGAATTCATTCTATACGAAATTTGAATTTTGGAAGATGTCATATATATATATAATATTTTTTTCTATGCTGGTCTATTTTTTTATGCTATTCTTTTCTATTATTTTCTATTTTATTTTAATCTTTTATATTTGAATGCAAATGTATATATATTTATTATATAAAATATATATATATATTTCCTGGACCTCCCCATGTCAACCTACTATGGGTCAGCTCCGCGCCCTCTGACCCCTCCAGGACCACCTCTTTCTTAGCTCATAAAGGGCTGCTGTCTGCCCACACCAGTGTTCTTTTTTCATACCCCCCCAGGACGCCTTTTAAAGTTTATTTTTATTATTTTTTCTTTCTTTTTTTTTTTTTCTCCATTCACCATCCATCCTGTTCAGCCTCTCCCAGTTTAAAAGACCCCCCTATATAGGCTGTAAATTATAAAGTTTCATCATATAAAGTTTCATTTATAATTTAGTTTCATCATGTTTGTACGTCGAGGGGAAAGAGCTGGGGTAAATTAATACTAAGGATGGGGGGGAGGTATGAATGCACAATTTATTAATTATGGATTATAGTGATTTATGACACAAATTGAATAAGGGGGAAAGTCACTTTATAATTTTATTTAAGCATGTTTGGATATGGGGGGGGGGGGGGAGGAGTTGGGTAAATTAATAGTAAGGATGGGGGGGGGGGGTCACAGAAGGGTTTTTTTTTTTCTCATATTGACAAATTATATAATTATGAATTATAGGGATTCATGACACGAATTAGAATAAGGGGGAAAATCACTCTATAATCTCATTTAATTACATTTGCACGTTGGGAGGAAGTGCTGGAGTAAATTAACATTAAGGAGGGGGGGGGGGATATCACAGATAGTAAAAAAATGTTTTTTCTTTTTTTTTTTTTTTTCTCTTCATTTATAATTTGGGGAAGTCACTTTATAATACTGTTAATCACGTTTGTACATTGGGGGGAAGGAGTTGGAGTAATTAATAAAAGGATAGGGGTGGAGGGAAGAACTTTAGACTTTAATAAAGAATTTTTTTTTTTAATAAACTTTGGTTAAATGGGATAGGTGGGGTAATTTGTAGTTTTGTTATGGGTTGAATGTAGGGGTATAGTATGTTGTATAAATGTATTATGTATTGTGTATTATATAAACAAATAAAAATTTTGATTATTAAAAAAAAAAATATAGGCTGTAAATCTCCTGAGGAGGTGGGTTCCCGTGGTGCTGGGATTGTATGGTACAGTATAAATGACTGTGTATTACTGACAAAGGTCACTGGCAGTATAAATGACTGCATATACCTTCGTTAGGCAGGTGCTGGCACTCTCTCCTTCCATGTTTTTGTGTGTTCAGGCAATGGTTTGGCTCGCTGGGACTTGTAGTTCACCGCCTCCACATGTATTCCTTTCAGGAAGCTCAGAGTTGAGCAGGTGAGGTCAAAGGCAGCTTCCTCTTTGGGTTGCCTAGCAAACACCAGAATGCTCACTGCTGATTTGAAGCAGGCTCTGTCCTCTAGGCTAATCTCAGCCTCCAGCTGATCAATATGCTACTCTGCTCTGGTAAGCCTCCTTCCAGGACTCTCATTACTTACTGCTGTGTTACTTGTCTGTCAGAGTGTTTTTATTATCCTGTGCCTTATAGGTCTTGGGAATTTTCCCTGCCTGCCTAGCTGCCTTAGCACTGAGACCCCATTCACACAGGGGCAACACGACTTGCAGGTTGCCTCACCGAGGCGACCTGCACACGACTGCCCGGGTGACTTGCAAAACGACTTCTGTATAGAAGTCTATGCAAGTCGCCCCAAGTCGCCCCCAAAGTCGTACAGGAACCTTTTTCTAAGTCGGAGCGACTTGCGTCGCTCCCCTTAGAACGTTCCATAGCACAGAACGGGAGGCGACTTGTCAGTTGACTAGGTCGCCTGACAAGTCGTCCCTGTGTGAATGGGCTCTGAAGATTCGGATGGAGAAGTTTATTTTAATAGTATTTATTTATTTTATTTATTTTTTGTTTTAAAACAAAAAAAAAACAAAAAAAGTTTTTATTTTATTTTATTTATTTATTTATTTATTTATATTTAAAATGAGAGCGCATCCTCTGTGTTTTATAGAGAGAAGGGCCCAGTGCGGGATAAACGCCCGCTAAGAGGTTCCAAATCAGCTTTCAAGCCTCAAAGGAGTAAAAAAGGGACTAGACATGACAAATCGCAGAGTCGCATGCAGCTGGATGGACGCCCGCTGTCGCAGCATTCCAGATCTCCCTCGCCCTTGCCTCACTTTAGTCGCTTGGACATGAGCCAAGAGAAGTCAAGACATCAGAAAGCGGAGAGAAGATGGCTGCTTGATCCTCTGGCTCCCTCTCACCACAGCCTAAAATCCACCTTTACCGGGGTCTACCGACTGAATCCACGCTCCAATTATGGGAACGTCTTCCCGCAGAACGTCACAAAGCAGATCCAGATCCCCGAGAGAAACCGATGGCCGCACGAGCCAAACAATGCCGGAGATATTCCGAACACAGCGGTCCACTATGGCGTCCTCTCCTCCCGCCTCAGCCTCCTCTCTGACCCACAATGAGATCGTTCTCACGCTGACCGAACACAGCCACCCTCCACATGAATCCTCTCTACCAGCCCACCGCCAACCGAGCTTACTTGACCTGCAAGCAGTTGCGGCGGATATAAAAGATACCCTGTTCTCGGCCATCACGGATCTACGACATGAACTGCAGGCCATCACAGGCCGCATACAGTGCGTAGAAGACAAGACTGCTCAACAGCAGACCGCAGTGAAGATCATCCACCACAATGTTGACCGCCACACAATGCAGTTAAGAGATCTTCAACGCCATGTTGAAGATCTCGATAACAGGGGTAGAAGACACAATCTTCGGGTAAGAGGCATACCCGAAGCAGTGGAGCAGGACAGGATTCTCCCAGTAGTGACGGGTCTATTCAATCACCTGCTAGACAGACCGACAACAAAAGAGATCGCAATGGAATGTATTCACAGAGCACTACGCCAAAAGGGAGAGATACTGAACCACCTAGGGACATTATCTGCCATGTAGATGACTTTTCTATCAAAGAAACCATTCTACAAAAAGCCCGCGAAAAAACAACTGTGGAATACGATGGCAACCCCATACAGATCTATCAGGATCTCTCGGTCATCACTCTACGACATCGCAAAGACCTGCGCCCTCTGCTGGATGTACTGCGCACGAGAGGAATCCGTTATAGATGGAAGTTTCCTTTTGGTCTATCCGCCTCATACCAGGGACGATCAGCACTCCTGAGAGTTCCGGAGGACCTTGACACCTTTTGCCGTACACTGGACATTCCGTTCACCCTGGTACCTGACTGGTATGCAGAGTTTAACCTGCAAACCTCCCACCGACAACCACCATGGGAAGAACCGATGGACGCCCACAACACCAGCTTCCGCAGAAGACGCTCACCCTCCACGGAATTGGCTCCCCGCCGGGCACACGCCACCCGCCTTCCAGCCCCATGACGGCACCACTGCCTCGCCGAGCTAGACGTGATCGCTGAGAATCTACCCCTCCATGGGAAAAGTGAGTAAGAACTGACTACCCTGCTCCCTCATGACCTCCCGGCTAAACACGCTCCTGCCTGATGATAGCCAGATATCTCCACTGGATCTCCCACATACACCATACAAACAAACAAAGACTGTCTACATCTACCACCCGAAAACCCGATCAACGGCTCCTGATACCCACACTGAGCTAAACTGTGACCGGACCATCCTACTCACCCATTGTCATACCCTGCTCCCAAGGACATATGCATAGGATTTCAAGGCGGACCGTCAACCGCACATGATTTACTCATCTGACTACCGGAAGATGCCGAAGAAGATCACCCGGACATCTCCGATCACGGACTACACCGCCGCAGCAAAGCAATTCCCCGGACTATAACCCCTTCGGACATCAAACCATCGATCCACGACGCAACACCGTGCCCTCAGCCTCCTCACCCAGGCAGAACACTAACTCTCCTTCAATCGCATACAACCTGCAGAGTCAGCAGCAGCACACGAGGTACCTCCATACCCTGCCCTGACCATCTAGCTGACACTACTCATGTAACGGGGGAAAGACAAAACCTCACAACACACGAGGTGGTCTTACAAATTGGTTTTCCTCTCCTTGTAACAGGGCGATTCAGATCCTTCTAAAGCTGAGATGGTTTCGGAATCTCATACGTTTGATTTTTGCACTGCTTCCCCCCCTTGGTGGAGGCTGTTAAGGATGCGATGAAGTGGCAGGAAGAATCGTCACCTCCAAAGAAACAGCAAAGATACTACCCATATTTAGAGAAATCGTTACCTTCCTTCCCATTCATTTCTGAAATTAAAGAAGTCATTTACGATGAGTGGGCGGGGCCTGAGAAGAAGCTCAATGTGCATAATAGAGTATTGAAGCTGTACCCCTTGGGACATTGATCGGACATTCTGACAACAAAATCCATGGATTTTTTCCGAAGGATGTTGGCTCCAACTTGTCTTGCATACACAAGGTCACACAAGTTGTGGGAAAATCCGATCGTCCTGATCGGATTGGTGGTGGCTGCGGGGAGTATGGATATTTTTAAGAGACTCTTGGCTTCTGCATCTGCATCTTAACCACTTACGGACCGCCTGCTGTCATTTTACGTTGCTACTTTGAAGAGGAATACCATTGTTATGGCAGCAGCTAGCTGCCATAATCCTGGTATCCACTTCTTCAGATGGCGGTCTGCTTCAAGATAAAAGTGGTCTCTGCAGTGGATTTGTGCCTCTGCCGCTTACCGGAGCCGCCGGTGGAGGCGATCGCATCCTATCCCCTGCTTGGTATGGAGACGAGTGAGGGAAAAATGGCCCCCACCTGTCTCCATATCATTGCAGGGCGGAAGCGACATAAAAACATCACTTCCGTCCATAGCTCTTAAAGGGACATTTTTTTTTTTTCAAATGAAATGACTTTTTTTTATTATTGCATTTTAGCGTAAATATGAGATGTGTGGTCTTTTTGACACCAGATCTCATATTTAAGAGGTCCTGTCATGCTTTTTTTTCTATTTCAAGGGATGTTTACATTCCTTGTAATAGGAATAAAAGTGACACAATTTTTTTTTTTAAAGAACAGTTTAAAAATTTAAAATAAAAGGTAAAATAAATAAGAAAAAAAAATGTAAATGCGCCCCATTCCGCCGAGCTCGCGTGCAGAAGTGAGCACATACATAAGAAGCGCCCGCATATGAAAATTGTGTTCAAACCACACATGTGAGGTATTGCCACAATTGTAATGCCCCATACACACGGTCGGATTTTCCGACGGAAAATGTGCGATCAGAGCGTGTTGTCGGACATTCCGACCGTGTGTGGGCTCCATCGGACAATTTTCATTGGATTTTCCGACACACAAAGTTTGAGAGCAGGCTATAAAATTTTCCGACAACAAATTCCGATTGCGTCAATTCTGATCGTGTGTGGCCAGTTCCGACGCACAAAGTGCCAAGCATGCTCAGAAGAAATTCCGAGACGGAACAGCTCGGTCTGGTAAAATTAGCGTTCGCAATGGATACAGCACTTTCGTCACGCTGCAATGTAAAAAATGGTTTAATACAGCGCACTCACTTCTTTATAATGTAGAAGAATGAAGTAGTTTTGCTGCTCATATTCACATTCATATTCACACAGACTTCTCACAAACTTCTTTCTTTATTATTTATCGTGATTCCCTCAATATATTTTGATTTGTCACATCTGACAAAATTTCTTTTTTGTTGTTTTATTTATTTATTTATTTTAAAGGCTGTTTTTTTTTTGTTTTTTTTTGGGTTTGTATTTTTTTCAAGGCTGATCTTTGTTTTATTTTAGTTTTAGTTTTACTCCATAATATTTTTGTGTGTGTTTTGTGTGTCAAGTTACCACAACACCATTATTATCTTGTATTATTTAATCTCAAGAAGGTTGCTTGGTGTTGGTGTCCCTTGTTAATTTCACATTGTAGTTTTGAAATGTGCCTGAATCCTCACAAACAAACTGTCCTTTTTTTAAGGAAAACACACATAGGCAAGTATAATTGAAACAAAAAATCCTTTATTAAGGGCTCAGAACCAAACAAAGAGGGAGGCAACGCTGGAGAAACATCAGAAATTGGCGAAGCCTTGGACCCCCAGGGCAGACATCAAATCTTTTCATGCAAAATTGGTGGCCTGAGGAGTCCTTATCTAAGGGAGTGCAGTCTGGTCCAGAATTCCCAGAAATCATGAAAACAGCAGATGACATCTGTGTCCCCAGGCTGTGGTACTACAAGAGGCTGCATCTTTTGCCAGACCAGACTGGACCCAGGGTCATCACTCTCTGGTCTTCTTTCCACGCTTCCTTCCTGGCTGTGGCTCTGGTGTTGGAGATGTGGCAGGAGGAGGAGGAGGAGTAGTAGGACCTGGAGGAGGAGGAGGACTATGTGTGAGGTTACAAATGTGGGTAGCACATGTTATTTGGCCCCTCAACCTCTTATTGAGAGCTTCCAAAATTAAGGACTCACACAGGAGTCGTTGGCCCTCCTCCATCTGCATCATTTTGCAGGCAGTTATGCCAGCAAAGTCCTCCTCCACACTGTGGGGGCTTCTCAAGGCCTCTGTAGCCTTCCAAAAGAGGCCTATGGCAGCCTCCTCCAGGTTACTCCTCTTCCTGCCACTTTGTCTTTGAAGGTGTAGGGTAGGGACCTGGATATCAGGCAGCCTGCTTGGCCCGGCCACCTCCTGGCTGAGACTTCCCTGTGTATGAAAAAGGGACATGGTTGTAGTTTTTGCATCATCAATCACAATCATAAATTAGTACTCCAAACTAACATCTATTTAACATCATTGATTGGACAACCAGAAATATTTAGAAGAATGCTATACCTGGCTCAATCTGGGCTCCTCCGCATGTTGCTGCCTGGAAGGCCCAGGTTGGGCGTCAGAAGCGTGGAAGGAAGATTGGAGAGTGCTGGCCTGGGTTCAGTCTGACCTACCAGAAAATGCAGCCTGTCACAGTACCACAGCCTGGGGACATAAATGGCATCTGCAGCTCCTGATCTCTGGGAATCCTGGACCTTCTTGTGCTCCCTTAGATAAGTGCTCCTCAGGCCACCAATTAGGATCTTCAAATAGGGGATGTCTGCCGTGGGGATCACCGGCTTCACAATTTCCAGCAATTGATCCAGCGCTGCCTTCTTCTTTGTTTGGTTCTTATATTCAGGGTGGTTTATCTGCCACGGACAGGGCAGCTCCCTGAACATATCAATGAAGATTGCCATAAAGTCCTTATCTTTCAAGATATCCATTTTCACTGCAAGACACAACACAAGACAAACCCTAATGTCAGCCTAAAGTCTTCTAAACTTGTGCAAATACAGGCCTCAATCTAGAAGCAGTACAGGCCCAATGTTAAACCTTACCTTCGTTATCATGATCGGCGCCTCCGTTACTCCTTCCTTCCGTTTACAGATCGTACGTACTATGCACGCGTGTTACGCTTTATAGATGCTGTGCATGCATGAAACTCCGCCCACCCCTGACATTCTTTCTTTTTTTTTTTTTTTTTTTTATTTGCATATTTTTATTTTGTAGTTCAATATGTTTTTATTTTAAAATATTTACCATAATACAAGATAAAGATCAACCAAATAGATGGCCCAACATAGGCCTAAGCATCAAGAGTTACATAAATTTATGAGCATTGAACATATATGTTTGGTATCAAGGAATTTCTTCTGGAGAAAAGCTTTTGGGTCTCTTCAAAGGGACTAGACCCACAATATTCAGTATATATTTTGTGATCATCACGGGGTAATTCGGAACGGTCATAGGAAAAAACGTAACTTGCGAGACAGGGGGGAATCGCCTAACCAGGTCACCCCTAACGGGATCTTCCTGTGCCCCGGTCGGGTCTCCTTTCCCCGCTCGCCTCACATTAGACTGCTCCCTATCAATTGCCTAGGGTGTAATGCCCCTAATGACTCAGATAGAATTTAATTAGACCAGAGAAAATTCTATTTAGTCTGATACGCTCATAAATACACAAGTGATGGTGAGACATCATGTCTAACTGAAGTTAGCAAAATAACTTAAAGTAAAGTAAGTAGAAAAGAGTTGGGAGTAGGGACAGGTGGGAAAAGAAGGGGGGTAGGGAAGGGGAGGGTCTGGAACACATGTTTGACTTTATTCGGATATTACGGGAGCAATATGGGTATCTATCACCTCTAGGGATATTCCGCAGTATGTTGCCCAAGGCGACCATATAGAATCAAATTTGTGTAGCGTGTCCGAAGCGATGCTGGCTAGTTTTTCTTGGGTCATTATCCATGATATTTTACGTTGAATAGCCAAAAAGGATATCTTCGGTTATTTCCAGGCTCTGGCTATGGTAATTTTCATGCCAGTGAGCATGAAGTGTATCAACTTACGGTTGGGTTTGGAAACATGGGGAATGTGGGCATTAAGTAGGGCTACCGATGCTGACCTGGTAACCTCGCAACCAGTGACTTTGCGAATTAGATTGAAGAGTTTCTTCCAAATCGGTCTGATTCTGGGACATTCCCACCAAACATGTACCATCGATCCCCTAAGTTGGCAGCCCCTGAAGCAGCTGGGGTCAGCTGTGGGATAGATAGTAGCAAGTCTGGTGGGGGTCATGTACCACCTCATGAGAACTTTTAAATTCGCTTCCATAAGTGAAGTATTTCTAATACCTTGAAAGGCTCTAGAACACGCTATTTGCCAGGTTTCCCGGTCCCATTCATGTTGGAGGTCAACCTCCCATGCCTTCATATAGGTAGGTTTCTCTGTCGGAAGGGTGAGTGACGAGTAGATGATTGATATCCCGCCCCTCTGCCCCATGGCCTGTCCACACCAGAGCTCATATTCCGTGAATTTGGGGGGGAGTGGTTTTTCCATTCAAATTTTGCGTAAAAAATGTGAGATCTGTCCGAATCTGAATTTCTCTGAATTTGGTAGATCTAGTGTGTTTATACAATGGCTTAATGTGAGCGGACCTTTGGCTGTAAAGAAATGTCCTATGCGGTATAAACCTTTATCAAGCCACCATTTAAAGGCTTTAATATCTAGTCCGGGAGGGAAGTTTGGGTTATGGAAAATGTGGGCCAGGGGTTGTATTTTGGAGGTCAAGGAAGGAAGATTGCGGATGCCATCCCAAAGTTTGAGGGATTGGGATAAGGAGGGCGATAGAATTGATGGTCTATGTTTTTGGGGACACCATAGAAGAAAATTGGGTGTGTGTAGGGGAATAGCTTGCCTCTCTATCTGGACCCAATCAGGTTTTTCTAGTCGTGTATATACTGTAGAGATTCAGGCTATTCTGGCAGCTATATAATATTTGTAAAGGTGAGGTAGGCCTACCCCACCTTTATTTCTATGTACAGTGCCTTGCGAAAGTATTCAGCCCCCTTGAACTTTTCAACCTTTTGCCACATTTCAGGCTTCAAACATAAAGATATAAAATTTTTATTTTTTGTGAAGAATCACCGACAAGTGGGACACAATTGTGAAGTGGAACGAAATCTTTTGGATTTTTGAAACTTTTTTAACTAATAAAAAAATGAAAAGTGGGGCGTGCAAAATTATTCGGCCCCCTTGCGTTAATACTTTGTAGAGCCACCTTTTGCTGCGATTACAGCTGCAAGTCGCTTGGGGTATGTCTCTATCAGTTTTGCAAATCGAGAGACTGAAATTCTTGCCCATTCTTGCTTGCAAAACAGCTCGAGCTCAGTGAGGTTGGATGGAGAGCGTTTGTGAACAGCAGTTTTCAGCTCTTTCCACAGATTCTCGATTGGATTCAGGTCTGGACTTTGACTTGGCCATTCTAACACCTGGATACGTTTATTTGTGAACCATTCCTTTGTAGATTTTGCTGTATGTTTGGGATCATTGTCTTGTTGGAAGATAAATCTCCGTCCCACTTTCAGGTCTTTTGCAGACTCCAACAGGTTTTCATCCAGAATGGTCCTGTATTTGGCTGCATCCATCTTCCCCTCAATTTTAACCATCTTCCCTGTCCCTGCTGAAGAAAAGCAGGCCCAAACCATGATGCTGCCACCACCATGTTTGACAGTGGGGATGGTGTGTTGAGTGTGATGAGCTGTGTTGCTTTTACGCCAAACATATCGTTTTGCATTGTGGCCAAAAAGTTGGATTTTGGTTTCATCGGACCAGAGCACCTTCTTCCACATGTTTGGTGTGTCTCCCAGGTGGCTTGTGGCAAACTTTAGACGAGACTTTTTATGGATATCTTTGAGAAATGGCTTTCTTCTTGCCACTCTTCCATAAAGGCCAGATTTGTGCAGTGTACGACTGATTGTTGTCCTATGGACAGACTCTCCCACCTCAGCTGTAGTTCTCTGCAGTTCATCCAGAGTGATCATGGGCCTCTTGGCTGCATCTCTGATCAGTCTTCTCCTTGTCTGAGCTGAAAGTTTAGAGGGACAGCCAGGTCTTGGTAGATTTGCAGTGGTCTGATACTCCTTCCATTTCAAAATGATCGCTTGCACAGTGCTCCTTGGGATGTTTAAAGCTTGGGAAATCTTTTTGTATCCAAATCCGGCTTTAAACTTCTCCACAACAGTATTACGGACCTGCCTGGTGTGTTCCTTGGTCTTCATGATGCTCTCTGCGCTTTCAACAGAACCCTGAGACTATCACAGAACAGGTGCATTTATACAGAGACTTGATTACACACAGGTGGATTCTATTTATCACCATCAGTCATTTAGGACAACATTGGATCATTCAGAGATCCTCGCTGAACTTCTGGAGTGAGTTTGCTGCACTGAAAGTAAAGGGGCCGAATAATTTTGCACGCACCACTTTTCAGTTTTTTAATTGCTAAAAAAGTTTAAAGCATCCAATAGATTTCGTTCCACTTCACAATTGTGTCCCACTTGTTGGTGATTCTTCACAAAAAATTTAAATTTTATATCTTTATGTTTGAAGCCTGAAATGTGGCAAAAGGTTGAAAAGTTCAAGGGGGCCGAATACTTTCGCAAGCCACTGTATATAGAGAGTGTGTTGGGGGATTCTGTATGCTGAATTGCCCCATACAAATTTTAGGATTTTACTTTGTAGAGATTGCAAGTGGTCCTTTCTTATGGAGATGGGGAGAGATCTGAAGAAATATAGTATTCTAGGCAAAAGTGTCATTTTAATAGAGTTTATTCTACCCATCCAAGATAGATCACCTCTGGCCCAGGCTTTCAGGTCTGCCTCTAGTTTTTTATATAGGGGGGGATAATTGTTTGCGTAGAGGGATTCTACTCTAGCTGTGAGGTTAACCCCTAGGTATTTGACGAAGTTGGGGCTCCATTCAAATTTAAAGGATTGTTGAAGGAGAGCAACCGTGGATGGCGGTAGGGAGATGTTTAGGGCCTGAGATTTAGAATAATTTACCGATAGCCCAGATATTTTAGAGAATTCCGTTAGCGTTTTATGCAGGTTCGGTAGTGAAGTGACGGGAGAAGTTAAAAATAGGAGAATATCGTCTGCGAATAAACCGCATTTGTGTGATTGGTCACCACATGTCACCCCCTGGATGTCTTTATTCTGTCGGATAGATGTAGCTAAGGTCTCTATTGCTATGGCAAATATAATAGGGGACAGTGGGCAGCCTTGCCTTGTGCCTCTAGCTATATTGATTGGGGTAGAGTAGTATCCTTGTAAGCGAATCAGGGCCTTGGGTAAGGAGTAAAGTGATTGCAACACCCCTAGAAAACGTGGACCAAAGCCCCATCTCTTAAGAAGGGAAAATATATAGGACCAGGATACAGAATCGAAGGCCTTTTGAAGGTCAAGGGCGAGGATGAAGCCTTGTTGTTTTGTACCCCCCTCCCAATTGGATTGCAGTATTGAAATGATATCCACTGCTCTTCTTACCTGATCTGGGCCTTGTCTGCCTGGTATAAAACCCACTTGGTCTCTGTGTATATATTTGCTTATAAATGAGGACATACGGTCTGCTAGAATCTTGGTGAGTATTTTGAGATCATTATTAATAAGCGAAATGGGCCGGTAGTTACCCACCTCTTCCGGGTTTTTGTCGGGTTTTGGAATGACCGTGATATATGCTGTATTGAGTTGGGCTTCTAAAGGGTCTCCCTTTACTTTGGAGTTGAAAAACTTTGTCATATGTGGGGTGAGGGTGCCTAAAAAGGTTTTATAATATGTGACCGATAGGCCATCAGGCCCTGGAGCCGAGCCCGTGCGCAGGCCTTTGATAACCGCCGCCACTTCTTCCTCTTGAAAGGGAGCCTCTAGGATGTCCCTATGTTCTGTTTTTAGGGATGGAACTTTGATGCCATCTAAGAAATCCGTAATCACTTTCTCAGTGGGCTTTGATGGGGAGCTATAAAGATCGGAGTAAAATTTATGAAAGGCTTCTAAAATTTTGGTTGGGTTAGCCGTGGGGTCTTGACCTGCAATGCTTATCTTGGGGAAGGCCGAAATTCTTGGTTTAGGGGTAAGTTTGGCTGCTAACATTGTGCTGATCTTATCTTTTTGCGTGTAGAATTTATTACTACTCCAGCGAAGCGAGTTCTCCGCTGTTGTTGTGAGGGAAAGGTTAAGTTCTAGGCGGATCTTTTCTATTCGGGCAAGTAGTTCTGGGGATGGAGTCTTTTTGTGTTGTTTCTTCATGGACCTATATGACCTCTCCAGGTGCTCCACGTCCGCATTTTGTTCCCGTTTAATCTGTGTTGTAAGCTGAATAATTTTGCCTCTAATGAAGGCTTTGTGTGCCGCCCACAGGGTCTCGGCTGAAATGCCCTCTACATTATTAAGTGTAAAATATTCTCTAAGCTCTTTATTAAGTATTGTTTTGTGACTGGTATTAGCTAGAATGGATTCTTTAAGACGCCAATGTCCCCTATTCGCCTGCGAATGACTGGAGCGGACGTGTGCGATCACCATAGAGTGGTCAGACAGAACCGTGTCCTTGATTTGTGATTGGATGACTGATGGGAGAATGTTTGGGGGGACCAGAATGTGATCTATCCTTGCATATGTATTGTGTGGATAGGAAAAGTGTGTGTAGTCTTTTTTTGATGGGTTAGTTTCTCGCCAAACATCTGCTAGACCCCTTTCATGTAGAAGTTTGGCAATTTTAAGGCTAACCTTGGTGGGTCTGGGGGGCGTGGCCTAGCGCGGCATGTGAACAGACCTGTTCACCGGAGCTCCCGCTGTTGATCCTCCTAACGATCCTTTCCTCGCTGTTCCCGGCGCCTAAAAACCGCAATATTCGGTAGCTACAGCATCCCTGACACCCCAGGACATAGATACAGCTGCAGTGTGGGGGTATGATGACCCGTGGAAACCGCGGAGAAGCCGCGGCCTCGGCCGCTCAGGACATCCAAGATGGCGCCTGGACATCTCAGCCACAGAGAACGCCACGAGGCCAGGACAGGAAAGCAGACCAAGGGGGTAAGTCACAGAAACCCCCTAAGGCCAAAGACCAGCCCAGGGACATGCTATACTATACACAGAAACTGGCAGGCTCTGCAGACTCCACACAGAATAGCACACAGACCCCAGCAGTGTCAGTGGAGCAGGCAAGCAGGGAGGACACAGAAAGGCCAGAAGACACAAACATTATGGACTCTGTTCCGGATCCTATGCCAGGCCTGTTTGATTTACCAGTGGAAGACAGTCCCCAACCTACACTCAGTGAAATCCTGCATGCAGTCCACAGATGCACTGCCTCAGTGGATGATCTTAAGGAAAAATTTGGGGGACTGAAGGAGACCGTCTCTCTCCTCCGCCAGGACATTCAAAAAATTAGGGAGAGAACCACAGCAGTGGAGGGGAGAGTAAGTGACATGGAAGATCAGATGCCTCATTTAACCAGAGATGTGCGGGGGGCTGCACAACATGCACACCAGGCCTTTGAAAAGACTGACGACATCGAGAACCGCCTGAGACGTAATAACGTTCGCATAGTGGGGCTCCCGGAGAAGGTGGAGGGTAGGGACCCCACAGTGTTCGTTGAAGAGTGGCTGCAGGAAATATTCGGTAAAGAGGCCTTCTCTCCCCTGTATGCGGTGGAACGGGCACACCGAGTGCCGCCACGACCTCTACCTCCTGGAAATCCCCCCAGAGCGATGCTGGCCAGGCTCCTCAATTATCGTGACCGTGAAGTAGTGCTACGACTAGCCAGAGAAAAAGGGGCCGTGCAGTTTAACGGAACCAGAATCTCCTTTTACCCCAACTTCTCAGCCGAAGTGCAATGCAGGAGATCTAAATTTGCGGATGTCAAGAAACGGCTGCAACGCCTACAGCTCAAATATGCAATGTTATTCCCTGCCAAGTTGCGAATTACAGCTGGGGATCAAAACCACTTTTTTGAAAACGCGCAAGATGCTGCTGAATGGCTGGACCGAAACGAGCAAGACCTGCGTCGACGCAGACGCGACAATGAAGATGGATGACTTTACTTGGCCAGTTCGTCACAGAGATAAAGGTTGCCCACACTACACAGCCACTGTTACTCCTTACACAGAGGACTTTTTTTCCTTTTTTCACTTAGCACCAGCGAGGAAATTTCAATGCTATGAGCTCACTGCAAGTGCCGAATAACCACTTAGGTGGCTGGCGGATATACTCCGCAACTGAACTTTACGTGTTGCCACTGTTGTTATGGCCTGAGATGTTGTGCCCTGTTGGCACGGTTGGGGCCTATCGAGCCTCGCACAATCTGCTACCCCTCCGCGTGGCACAACCAGCGGGGAAGGTCTCACAAGTCCTTTTTCTTTTTTCCCGGATCTACTACCTGGTTCACCTTACTTTCCGATTGAATATACAATTTCTCTGTACCATTTTGTTGCATCTCCAATATCTAAACTGCATCACCAGCGAACCCTGTGCTCCAGATGGCCGGCTGGTCAATTTAGTCTATGCAAGCATTGCGGACTGGCGATTCCCGGAACTGCTGCAGGACAATATGAGACCTCACCACACAGATGAGAACTGGACTGAACTTCTGCAATGTCTGATACACCCATAGTGACCTGGAATGTTCGGGGAGTGAACGATCCATTGAAAAGGTCCATGATCTCAGCCGGACTGCGGAAATTCCACCCGGCTGTGATTGGCCTGCAGGAAACCCACCTGCGGGATGATACAGTTGGTTTCTTGCAATATGCATGGGTCGGCAAGGCCTATCACTCCACTTACTCCGCTTTTTCGCGGGGAGTAAGTGTACTGATACACAAAGCCCTAGTATACCAGGAGCTAGACTCCTTAGTAGATATATCTGGTAGATTTGTATTCTTGCACTGTAAATTGTATACGATTACCTTGATACTAGCTTTTGTATATGTGCCCCCTCCATTCTCCAGAGAGGTATTGCAATTGTTAATTTCTTATTTAGCTAATAAACCGGATATCCCGGTATTAATAATGGGTGACTTCAATTGTTACCTAGACCCTAAACTGGACAGGCATCCACCTGTACAGCCTCCAGGGGGTGGACAGGGCACCGCTCTCAGTCGCTTACTTGCAGAAGTAGGATGGATAGATATATGGCGCAATCGTAACCCCGAATGCAAGCAATTTTCCTGTTTTTCCAAGACACACGGGTCACTGTCACGTATTGACTTATGTATAGGTACCCCAAATCTGGTAAGCAATATAACTAAAGTGGAATATTTTCCACGAGGAGTGTCAGACCACTCCCCACTATCTTTGTGGTTAACTACTAGACCCCCCAGCAACCTACCCAAAGCCCCGTGGAAGCTAAATGCCTTTTGGTTAAAGCTCTTTGTTTCGCAGGAGGGAATAGCAACACAGATTGAGGGTTTCTTTAAAACACACAGATATCTACATGATGCTCACTTGAAATGGGAGACTTTTAAGGCACATCTGAGAGGGATTTTCATCCAGGAAATACAACAGGTTAAACACAACTCCTCGGTCCTGCTAGAACAGGCTGGGGACTTGGTAAAGCAACTAGAAACTGCCTATATAACTGATCCTACTGACCCCACTAGGGAGGCATGGATGTCGGCCCAGGATTCCCTGGACCGGCTGAGATCCTCCACGGCAGAGCGTAAAAGGTTCTTCACGAAGCTAGCATTTTATGAGGAAGGGGAGAAGACGGGCCGCCTACTGGCAAAAATTGCATGATCACAACAGCAATCACCAGCCATTGGGGCCATTCGGGCTGCCAATGGGAAAGTAGTCAATTCCCCGGAACTTGTCATATCCGAGCTGGCATCCTTCTATGAAGACCTATATAGGCCGAGGGATGCTTACTCGGATGCAGACCTAGCAGAATATATGTCTACGATTGATCTGCCCTCGTTGTCGGCAGCAGTACAGAAACAATTAGATGCCCCGATAACCTTGGAGGAGCTTCGGGTGGCGGCCTGCCCTTTTCCCACGTGTAAGGCACCGGGTGGGGATGGCCTCCCTATGGAGGTATTCACTCAGTTTGGAGAACAGATACTCCCCGAACAATTAAAAGTGATCAACGCTTGCCTGGACACAGGCAGACTTCCTGATTCTATGGCAAGGGCAAATGTGATTTTACTTCTTAAACAGGGGAAGGATCCGGTTGACCCCGGCTCCTATAGACCTATTTCATTGCTCCAGAGCGATGTGAAGATCCTTGCAAAGGTCCTGGCGCTTCGGGTCAACGGGGTCATCTCCTCCATTATACACCAGGACCAGGCAGGTTTTATGCCCCAAAAGTCCACAGCCACCAATCTGAGAAGACTGTTCCTTAATATGCAACTGCAGGCAGACAATATGGGTCAGAGGGCGCTGCTATCCTTAGACGCCAACAAGGCTTTTGACAGCGTTAGCTGGACATATCTCTGGGCAGTATTAGATAAATTTGGGTTTGGGAAACGGTTCATAACATGGGTTAAGCTGCTGTATGCGTCCCCTCAGGCCAATATTCGAATGTCAGATAGGGTCTCGCATGCCTTTGCTCTGGGCAGGGGGACGAGGCAAGGCTGTCCTCTGTCCCCGCTGCTCTTTGCGATCGCGATAGAGCCCTTAGCAGCCCTTATAAGAGACAGCGACCGGATTCAAGGGTTCCATTACGGGACACTGCATGAAAAGATAATGTTGTACGCAGACGACATGTTACTTTTTCTGGGAAACCCGAGCAATTCACTGTCAGAGGCCATGTCAATAATAAAACTGTTTGGTCACTACTCCGGGCTAACCATCAACTGGTCTAAGTCAGCCCTGATGATGCTGGACGGGGACCATGGGGTTGCACTTCCTGATCATTGCCCCATTCCTCTGGTCACTAGTTTCAAATATCTGGGCGTACAAATAGCGCCCAGGATTGGAGACTACTGTTCCCTAAATATATACCCCCTGCTTTCACGCTTCCGTGATAAAATAAACACATGGAATAACTTAAAAATGTCCCTGGCAGGCAGAGCCAATTTAATTAAGATGATTCTAATGCCCCAATTATTATATTTCTTGCACAATACACCGGTGGTAATCCCCCTAAAAATCTTTAGAATAGTAAATACCCTTTTTCGTAAATTGCTATGGAACAATAAACATCCCAGAATTAGACTAGAACAGTTGCAGCAGTCTAAGGACAACGGGGGGTTGGCGGTTCCCAACCCCTGGTTGTACTACATAGCATCCCAGTTGCAGCAGTTGGTTGGCTCCATGGCTCCAGAACCACAGGGCTCAGCAGCGAGGTTGATGCTGATTGCCTCTGGAGCAGAAACTATCCCTATGGGTCTTGAGGCCCAGCTATTTGCGAAATCCAACAAAAAGGTCCCAACCCTGTCGCTGGTACAGAAAATATGGAATAAAGTTAGACAAATCCAGGGGGTGCAGGGGTTCACGGATTTCAGTCCAATATGGGACAATCGTTCCTATAGTGAACTGGGAAAACTAAACCAAAAGTCTAGATGGTGCAAGTACGGGGTAAAATTACTTTCTCAAATATTCGGGAACGGTAAACTGCTCCCTTTCACAGAACTACAAGCCAATTCCAACTTACCGAATAATATGCTTTACTCATACCTTCAGTTGCGACACGCGGTGGCTGCGCAGGGGAATGCCGTTGAGTGGATATTGTCACCCACTCCGGTATTCCATGTGTTACAGTCTAGTAAGGAAACCAAAGGAATCATATCCCAATGCTACCAGATGCTGCTGGTAAGACACTTACGGGCTTACCCATGCAAGGCGGCTCCTGCCTGGGAGAGGGACCTTGGCCAAATCACAGATGAGCAGTGGGAGGAGGCTCTTCAAGCCATATCCAATTGCTCCCTTAACGTAGCACAAAAGGTCTCCCAATTGTTCATAGTTTTGAGGGTACATTACACCCCTAAAAAGTTACACAAGATGGGCAGGGCGACAAGCCCTCTATGCTCCCGCTGTCAGCAGCACGATGGAGACCTCATTCACCTACTATGGCGCTGCCCGAAGCTCCACCGTTACTGGAATGGGGTGCTAGACACGCTCAACGGAGTATTTCAGACAAAGGTTCCCACTGACCCTAAGTGTTGCTTGCTGGGAGTCCTGGAGGAGGAGATCCCGGAGGAGATGGATAGGGTCGCTTTCTCCAGGGCTCTATTTCAGGCCAGGAAACTTATCCTAATGGGGTGGAAATCCACAATGCCACCCACCAGGGGCTCCTGGGTGGAACACATGGGACAGACCCTTATCAGGGAAAAGCTAATATACCAACACAGGGGATGCCCAAATAGGTTTGAACGCATTTGGTCAAAATGGCTGGACACACCGGGACTGAGTCCAAGAGAGTTGGTGATGTCTAGACTCCTGCAATCACTTTAAACCAGATGAAGGGGAGCAAAATGGACTGCATAGCATAAAATAACACGGGCGGTGATAGCCAAAACAGGGAAAGCTGTGTTGTGGATGTTTGGATAATTGTAACAGATTGACAAATCAGGTGGTATAATTACTGTATACATGACCGTGAACCTATTTGATATTACTGATGTAACTGTAAATGCAACATGAAGAGTGATTATTGCTGGACTATATGTGAAAGTTCAATAAAACCTTTTTTGATTTAAAAAAAACCTTGGTGGGTCTGGTAGATTGGGGCAGTGTGGGTTTAGATTTGTCTAGGCCTTGGTCGAAGGCCACATTGGAGTCTCCCCCCCATATAATTGTACCCTCCAGTATAGGGGTAAGAGTATTCAAGATGTGACGGAAAAACTTTTCTTGCCCTTTATTGGGACAGTAGTATGTGATTAAGGAGTACATATGTCCTCCTATTCTCCCCTTGACTAGGAGGAACCTCCCATCAGGGTCCTTAAGGTCCGATATGAATTCAAAGTTGCATGTTTTGGAAAGAAATATAGCTACTCCTTTGGTCTTGTTTTCCGCGTTGGCTAGGTGAATGTGAGGGTACTGTGAGTGAACAAACTTTGGGTTGTATTGCCTGGGGAAATGGGTCTCTTGGAGTAAGAGGATGTCGAGTTTAAGGGACTTAGTGGTTAAATATTTTCTTTCTTTTTATGGGGGAATTAAGCCCTTGCACATTGTGTGTGGCAATTTTTAGGGAGCTCTGTGTGGGGTCAGCCATGGGGTACGGGATAGGGTCTATGTTCGTGTCTCTCGTCATTCACCCTTCGACGGTTTCTGGTCTTCCACTCTTTGTGGATCCCCATGAGTTTCTTCTGCTTCCAGCAGAATCCCGTCTTGTAATGGTCATGTGATCTGCACTTAGTAAACAAAATATATACATGTGATCTGGATAGGGTTGGGAGAAAGGTAGAGGGGTAAAGTAAGAGGGGGGAAAGTTCTCCTAGCGAGTCGAAAGTGTTCCCGGAGGGGGAGAAGCCCTCCAAGAACCGTTACCTAGGTATGACAGGTCCTGTCCCGTAAGGGAACAGGTAGCCCGTCCCCCCGAAACCAGCCGGAGTCTGAGGGAGAGGTGTTGGCGCATGGGGCCCACCCCAGCCAGGGCGCCCCGAGAAAAGAAAAAAAAAAAATTTAAAAAAGCTAAATAAAATACTTAAAAAATATGTTTCCTAATATAATTCTCAGTAACCAGGAACGAATAACTGACAAAGTGTGATAACTGCCTGGGATTAATTTCAAGAGCTTTTGGCCCTCCGTCTTCCCTCCAAGTGGAGTCGAGGAGGGAGGGCCCTTAATTGGGAGAAGAAGGATCTTCCCTTTGCAAGGGAGATCCCCTCCATTGTTCAATAAGTAATTTGAATGAACCAATGCGAAATTAAGTCCTTAGGGACCATAGGATGCAGAGTTCAGTCTGCTAGCCCAGAAATAATCTGGAATTAGATGTAAGTGGATCGAACCGGACAGTTTATGTCATCTCATCGGATATCACGGGGGACCGTTGTCTTTAGCCTTCTTGGTCTTCGTCCCGCTCCACAGGGGGGATTGGGGGCTGGTGGGAGTTGGCCTCTTGGACGATCCTGGGGTGCTTTGTGAGGTGTCCATATCTGCTTCATGCGATATAAAGCGTAGTCGTAGGAGCAATTTTTCGCCTTCAGGGAAGCTGGAGAATGAATAGTTTTTCCCGTTATCCGAAAACTTTACGGCAAAGGGGAAGGCCCACTTATATTTTATATCTTTTCGTGACAGGGCTAGGAGCAGTGGTTTAAGGGATCGCCTGCGTTGCATGGTAGATGGCGATAGGTCCGCATATATTTGGACCACATGTCCTTGGCACAGCACTTTGGGGGCAATACGGGCCTGTCTCATGACCTCTTCTTTAACTGCGTAGAAGTGGGGTTTGGCGATAATGTCCCTCGGCGTTCCATCTTTTCTAGGGGGTCCTAGAGATCTGTGGGCCCTATCCAATTCCAGGCACTGTTGTGAAATATTTGGGATCAGGTTTTGGATCACATTTTGTACAGCTGCGGGAACATCTTTGATGGATTCCGGGAGGCCTCTAACCCTGATGTTATACCTCCTCGATCGGTTTTACAATTCATCGATCCTGGATGTGGCCACATCTAGTTGCTCCTGTAGTGTTTGCAAGTGATCCGAGTTCTGGTTGGTGTTAGCTATTGTGTGCTCTAGCTTATCTTCGATGGCCTCTATTCTAGAGCCTAGGTTCTGAAAATCTGCCTTTAAGTCTCCTGTGATCTTAGCAGCAGTTTGGGATAGTCCCCTGTCCAGGAGCTCTGAGAATTTCTGATATAAGTCTGCTACTGAGAAGGTCTGTGCTGCAGCCAGGGAATCTGCATGGAGTGTGTCTGCCTGTCTGGCTCTGTTAGGCCCTGAGGGGGGGGAGAGCATATTCCCCTGTGAAGCGGTTTGCCATTGTTTCTGTGTAGACTGGGGACACATTAAGAGCTTGGGGGTTACTCACATGGGTCAGGGTACTGTAAGGTGTTGAGTTGGTGTGGATTACCGGCCTCCCGTCTGCTAATTCCTCAGCACTGTGTACCTGAGGCTTCAGCGCGGCCGCCATTTTGGATCCACCGGCCGGGTCAGTAACTGTAAATTCCGGCTCCAGATTCCTCCTGAACGTGGTGCTAGGCAGATGAGTATGGTCCGGAATGCTCGGGGGTGCCGTGGGGAGCATTAATTTCGTTCCTGGGGCTCTGTATGCAGAGATATGAGCGCCGCTGGGCTGGGGTGGTGTGGCGCTCCTGGCTTAAGCCGCCATCTTCCGGGCTCCGCGCATGCGCCCCTCCTGACATTCTTTCTAGTCTATTTTCCGCCCCTTTTCGTTCGGCGCAGTGGGGAAGAGCACATGGCAGAGTCAGAGCAGGTGTCTGATAATTACACCAACGAGGAGGAGGAAAGCCCGGAGCCTGAAACATCCCGATCCAGAAGGAGACAATTTAGGGCCTCAAACATGTCCTTTGGGGAAATGTTCGAGATGGTGGACATCCTGAAGAGGGCCTAATATGATGGAAAGTATGGACCTTACCCCAACCCCAATGTTCGAAAGGCCTAGATCATGGCGAAAGTGGTCAAAAGTCTGCACTGGAATTTCGGGGTACGACGATCGAAAGATCAGCTCAGTAAGCGGTGGTCAGACCTCAAATTAAGAGAGCACGAGCAGTACAGAAAGATCCGGAGAGTGCTGCAAAAAAGTAAGTAGTTGTGCTGTGTTCCTATTCTTTTTATGTTTATTACGTTCGTGCTGCTCCATGTGCTTTTCTTAACTGTTATCCAGTTTAAAATGTCAACTTTCATGTTTATGGGCACATTATTAGTTTGTATAAAACATTTTGCTTTCGGCCTATAAAACACCATTGTTTTGGCCATATGCATTTGCCCACATTTTTTAGGGCCTACTTGTCTGAAAATAATTTTTGGTTGTGTAGATGGGTTTGTTACTAGAATGAAATGCAAATTAGATTCTGTGTAAGGAGAGGACACTCAGCAGCTGGTTACACATCTGGACGCTGGAGCACTAGTGTGGGACACAAGAACACCCTTTTTATTAGGGGACCCACACAGGTGCTCCAGTGTATACTATAGGGGTGTCTCCATCTGTGAAGCTTGTACAAAACAGGTAAAGTATTGAAGCTTGACAAAGAACACTAAAAATTCTACATCTTGGAACTCTGCCAAAACAGACAATTGTACCCCACTTCCAAGCAATTTTTCATATTTATAGTTCTTCCCTCAAATATCTGTGTGCTAAGTATACCATTTTTTTTTTACATAGGGGAGAAAAGACTCGGAGGACACCCCTCATCCGAGGAGACCAGAGACCCCCCTGGAAGAAGGGGAAATGCACCCAAGACAAACAGAGCAGGAGGAGGAAGATGTGGTGGAAATTGGCACCACAACAGGTGAGTGTCTGTGACCACAGGCTCAGGTAAGAGATGGATGCTGGCATATTTATAATACCTGTTTTTTTTTTGGTTTCTATCTTTTTAGGTGATCATGATGTTGTGGCTCCAGATCCTTTCACCTCGGAAGGTGCACAGATCCTGATTGGGGAGATCACGGGGTATAATAGGGACTTGGAAAACATCAAGAAAAACATCAATGATGTTCTTGGAAAAAAATAAGAACATCATTGATGTTTTGGGGAGAGTTTAAAACCCCTCCAAATCCCTTTGTTTTATGGTGTGCTACAATTGTTTTACATTTTTTGTCAAATTGGAGAAAAGCCAAAGTTTGAAGATGCACACAGTGTGTCAACATGTGCTATCTGCCATCACGGGAGATCAATGGACGTGTTTTGGGGGTGCAACCCCTTCCTCAATAATAAAGTAGCTGAGAGGAAGGGGTTGCTCCCCCAAAACACGTCCCTTGATCCCCCATGATGGCAGCTTGCACATGTTGATATTCGGCTATTTGTGTGCATCTTCAAAATTTGGCTTTTCCTGGGGTGACTTCACCCCATCTGAACGCAATATCAAACACAGTTTCTAAATACTCATCTCTGATATTGCCTTCAAGTTCTACCAAATGTGAACTTTGTAAGTTCAAGATTTGTGTCATTCTTGTTGGTTTTAAACATGCCTGTTTTATCTTAAATGGACATTTCTACTTTTTCTAATGTGACCCCAAAAATTGTTATACAACAAACATGTTGGTTTGTTTTACAAACCTTTTCTAAATGCACATGTAATTGTGCAGGTATTAAAAAGATTGATAATCAAGAATGTGTGGATTATTGTCTCAACGCTACAACACTTTTGGGGTGCTCTAATTGCTGCTTTCTGAGACAATGGGTGTTATTTCCTAAGGGCAAATCCACTTTGCACTACAAGTGCAGTTTCAAGTGCACTTGTAGTGCAAGGTTCTCAGAATGGGGGAAAGGGGATGATGGGATTATTACGGTGCCACCAATAAAGTAGAACAGTTCTTTATAAAATCATTTAGTTTATTTTATTTGTTATCAAAAAACATCTAAAATGTTTACATGAAAAGGTACAAAAACACAAAAAAAAGTACAGTTCAAGTAAGTGACCATCACCAATGATGTTGAAAGGTGATCGTAGTCTTTAGTTCCCAACTAGTTTCGCCAAAACATTGGCTTTATCAGGGGAGTGTGTAAATGTACTGTAGAGAGTACAACCACTATAACAAAGAAAAGATGAATTATTAGATCAACATAATCTTGTAACGCTGAAGGCAAACCATCGCATCGCAGAGCGGTCAAATTGCCGCCCACCCATGTCCCACAGTCTTCCCACCCCCCACACCCAGAACATACCATGCAGGCTCCAAAACGCAAGGGGGAAACCACCAAAACACTGGGAATGGAAGTCACACTCAGCCCAGTAATTGGCTACAGGGGAATTAGAGGGCACCTGAAAAGAGAAGTTTAACATATAAGTATTGAAAAACTATTTTAATTTTATTTATCAAAAAGGGACCTAAGCCTCAATTACATACCCTAATTATATGCAAAACCATGGCGCTCGATGTTGCATGAAAGGGATTCACAGCGCAGTCAGTGCATGTGATAAAATCGCATGAATGCAGCCAGAAAGACTGTAAAACAGATTTTTAAAAAAGAGAAAATTTTTTAGTATAGTGTAAGGGGAATGATATTAACACACTATAAATATATCAATTGATGTCAAATTGAGGGACATAGTAAGTATATTAGATATAGTGGGTGAGACTTACCGGAAAGGCATAAAGTTGAAAATGAAAGTGCATCCTATAAATGAGGTTCCGCCAATATATTGGCTAAACGTTGGAACCTCCACAGTAAGTCCTTCTGATAACATCAGCTATTGTAGATGATCTAAAAGTCAATACATATGACAAAAAAGCTATCAGCAAGAAAGTTCAGCCAATACAGCCATATGTGGCAATATAATGACAGATGCTTGCTGTGATAAGAAGATTTGTAAGATCTATTACCTTTCACAAAAATGGCAAGCTCCCCATGATGGTCCCGCAGCAAAGGAATAAAAGTTATGAGAGTAAGACTGCCTTTTAAAACCCCCACCTGATCAGCATGATGAAAATCAGCTGGTCAGGAGCGGATGAAAGGCGGACGGGGCGCATGCGCAGTAGCCAAAGTCATCTGCCTACATTTCCCATAAGTCCGAGCGTCGGTCCTGTCACATGGCAACTATTGCCAGTGACGTGATCGATAGATGTAAAAGTGCAACATAACACTCCAGAGGAGGGAGGAGGAAAACCTCACATCATCCAAAGGAAACAAGGGGGAGGAGGTGATGAACAGGCGTTGGAACACAGCGATGGTCCCGGCCGAAGGGGCGGGCTGACGATAAAGTCAGCCCTTGGGCGTCCATGCAGCCAAAGGCTGTAGTGGAACAGATTCCCAAATGGATGGGGGGTGAATCCAACCAGTGCATTAGACCCCCACGGCACATCCCGGGAGGGGGGGAGGGTGGAAGGGACAAGGGGAAGTCTGAAAAATCAAACAGACCGGGGACATAGGTAAAGCGGCCCTAACGATGGGCAGTTGGTATCACCACAATGGCCGCTATGCAATAACGACAGCAAATGCCTGCAACAATACAAGTGTGAATTAGATGTCAGAATAGCATTAATTAAAACAAGTATAGTAATTCAGCAATAAATAATGCATCTAACTTCAATGTGTCTCTACATGGATTTTGGTCATCATATTATCAATAATTACTACATCAAAAATGATCCAAATATTTCAAATATACATACAATAAAGACAACCAGTAAAATTTACCATACATTCAGTGTGTAGTTACACATAATAGCTACTGTAAATAATCATTACAACATACAGATATAAAGTCAACCAGCAGTGGGTACAGGATGGGGGCAGGGAGTAGGGGCAGATGGATCACCGAATCAAAGGGGCCCAATTAGGCATAAGATCGACCAGCCAATCAGGAGATGATCGATGGATAGACCAGCTAGGTAGTAATAAATATTATATGTATATAAACATAAGTGCCATTCTAAAGAAAGGATTTAAAGCTGATGTATTCATTAAGGCCAGGGTATTTAACCGCGTTCAATAAATATATCCATCTAGTCTCCATCTGAAGCAAAGAGTTGTCAATATTGCCTCCCCTGGCATGGGAAGGAATATGCCCAAGGGCTGCAAACTTGACAACATAGGGTTCAAAGTTATGTTCTGTGGCCACATGCCTATTTAAGGCTGTGGTGGTTAAATGTTTGTATAGAGGTGCAATATGGTCCTTAATGCGTTTGAGAAATGGGCGCTTAGTTTTCCCCACATAGAAACAACCACATTGGCAAAGAGCCAGATATACGACGCCAATTGTTTTACATGTGACTCTGTGTTTCAAGCGGTGTATTCTACCATTTGGAAGGGGAATGTTTTTAGAGTTGAAGATAAAAGGACAAAAATCGCATGTGCCGCATGAAAAAGTACCGGCATTTGAATGAACTTCTAGTGGCATGGTCGTCTCTGGTGTCTCCTTCCCACCACCCACATCTTTTAAACCCAAGTCACGTAATTTTCCTCCACTTCAAACGAACCCCATTATTTGGGCTTTTGTCCAACAAATTACTCAAGAAATTGAAAATTTGCACTTGCAAAAAGTCCATACACATAATTTACCTTGGAGACTTCGAAAAGCCCTTCGAGAACTACAGAGTCATCCTGGCTTAATCATTAAGCCTGCTGATAAGGGCGGCAACGTTGTGGTCATGGATGTCCCCGCATATGAAGTTATGTGTCGGGAGATCCTTGACAACGCACGTTGGTACCGCCCCATCTCCAAAACATTAATAACCAACTTTAACAGTGAATATTATAGTTTGATTTTTGAAGCATACCAATCAGGTATCATTGACTCCAGTACATGGAACTATCTAAATGTGAAGGATCCTAAAACTCCCACTTTTTATTCACTGCCTAAAGTGCATAAATCAGTGAAGAAACCCCCTGGACGACCGATTGTTTCGGGATGTCAAAGTTTAACAGAGAATGCCAGTGCTTTGGTGGATAAATATCTAATACCCCATGTAACAGCTTTATTTTCTTATGTGCAGGATACCATAGACATGTTACGTCATATCGATGGAAAGCAGGTCCCCCCCAATACGTGGTTGGTTGCCTTAGACGTTGAATGTTTATATAACTCAATTCCACATGTCAAAGGTATGGATGTGATCCGTACCCATCTTTTGGAGCGAGGATCATCTTTTGATAGTTACAGCCGGTTTGTCCTTCGGTTGCTTGAGTTTATCTTGACTAGAAATGTTTTTATGTTTGGTTCCTCCCACTTCCCCCAGGTACAGGGCATGGCTATGGGGACCAACTGTGCCCCCTCTTATGCCAACATGTACCTGGGGGGGTGGGAGAGGGACCTGTTCTCCCAAGAATCCATGTCAGATTTGCTTTTTCACATCATAGCCTGGTACAGGTATATAGATGATGTTTTCATTTTATGGTCGGGAAGTCGAGAGGATCTTTCGCGGCTGATGGACTTACTGGCTGTAAATACCTTTAACCTGAGTTTTACAATGGAATGTAGCCAAACTAAGATAAATTTTCTGGATTTACAAATACATTTAGATCTTGATGGAACCCTACATTCATCGCTATATCGTAAGCCCTCATCGGGTAATACAATTCTACATGCAGCTAGTGCACATCCTCAGCCCTTATTAGACAGCATACCCTATAGTCAATTCCTTAGACTCAGAAGGAATTTTACTTTGGATTCAGATTTTCATCTGGCAGCCAATGACCTGTATGAGAGACTTTGCCGGCGTGGATACAGTCGTTCCTTGCTGAGGAGGTCCTTCAACAGAGTCATTAAACGGAACAGACATGACCTTATCCATTCCACCAAATCCTCAAAAACCAATAGCTCTGTCAGGATTATTACCCAATTTTCAAAACAGCATGGCCAAATGAGAGAGATCTTTCAAAAATACTGGCCACTTTTGACGGCCGATAATACCATTAAAAAAAATCTCCTTTAAGGCCACAGAACATAACTTTGACCCCCATGTTGTCAAGTTTGCGGCCCTTGGGCATATTCCTTCCCATGCCAGAGGAGGCAATATTGACAACTCTTTGCTTCAGATGGAGACTAGATGGATATATTTTTTGAACGCGGTTAAATACCCTGGCCTTAATGAATACATCAGCTTTAAATCCTTTCTTTAGAATGGCACTTATGTGTATATACATATATTTATCACTATATAACTGGTCTATCCATCGATCGTCTCCTGATTGGCTGGTCGATCTTATGCCTAATTGGGCCCCTTTATTTGGTGATCCATCTGCCCCTACTCCCTGCCCCCATCCTGTACCCACTGCTGGTTGACTTTATATCTGTATGTTGTAATGATTATTTACAGTAGCTATTATGTGTAACTACACACTGAATGTATGGTAAATTTTACTGGTTGTCTTTATTGTATGTATATTTGAAATATTGGATCATTTTTGATGTAGTAATTATTGATAATATGATGACCAAAATCCATGTAGAGACACATTGAAGTTAGATGCATTATTTATTGCTGAATTACTATACTTGTTTTAATTAATGCTATTCTGACATCTAATTCACACTTGTATTGTTGCAGGCATTTGCTGTCGTTATCGCATAGCGGCCATTGTGGTGATACCAACTGCCCATCGTTAGGGCCGCTTTACCTATGTCCCTGGTCTGTTTGATTTTTCAGACTTCCCCTTGTCCCTTCCGCCCTCCCCCCCTCCCGGGATGTGCCGTGGGGGTCTAATGCACTGGTTGGATTCACCCCCCATCCATTTGGGAATCTGTTCCACTACAGCCTTTGGCTGCATGGACGCCCAAGGGCTGACTTTATCGTCAGCCCGCCCCTTCGGCCGGGACCATCGCTGTGTTCCAACGCCTGTTCATCGCCTCCTCCCCCTTGTTTCCTTTGGATGATGTGAGGTTTTCCTCCTCCCTCCTCTGGAGTGTTCCATTGCACTTTTACATCTATCGATCACGTCACTGGCAATAGTTGCCATGTGACCAGACCGACGCTCGGACTTATGGGAAATGTAGGCAGATGACTTTGGCTACTGCGCATGTGCCCCGTCCGCCTTTCGTCCGCTCCTGACCAGCTGATTTTCATCATGCTGATCAGGTGGGGGTTTTAAAAGGCAGTCTTACTCTCACAACTTTTATTCCTTTGCTGCGGGACCATCATGGGGAGCTTGCCATTTTTGTGAAAGGTAATAGATCTTACAAATCTTCTTATCACAGCAAGCATCTGTCATTATATTGCCACATATGGCTGTATTGGCTGTACTTTCTTGCTGATAGCTTTTTTGTCATATGTATTGACTTTTAGATCATCTACAATAGCTGATGTTATCAGAAGGACTTACTGTGGAGGTTCCAACGTTTAGCCAATATATTGGCGGAACCTCATTTATAGGATGCACTTTCATTTTCAACTTTATGCCTTTCCGGTAAGTCTCACCCACTATATCTAATATACTTACTATGTCCCTCAATTTGACATCAATTGATATATTTATAGTGTGTTAATATCATTCCCCTTACACTATACTAAAAAAATTTCTCTTTTTTAAAAATCTGTTTTACAGTCTTTCTGACTGCATTCATGCGATTTTTTCACATGCACTTACTGCGCTGTGAATCCCTTTCATGCAACATCGAGCGCCGTGGTTTTGCATATAATTAGGGTATGTAATTGAGGCTTAGGTCCCTTTTGATAAATAAAATTAAAATAGTTTTTCAATACTTATATGTTAAACTTCTCTTTTCAGGTGCCCTCTAATTCCCCTGTAGCCAATTACTGGGCTGAGTGTGACTTCCATTCCCAGTGTTTTGTTGGTGTCCCCCTTGCGTTTTGGAGCCTGCATGGTATGTTCTGGGTGTGGGGGGTGGGAAGACTGTGGGACATGGGTGGGCGGCAATTTGACCGCTCTGCGATGCGATGGTTTGCCTTCAGCGTTACAAGATTATGTTGATCTAATAATTCATCTTTTCTTTGTTATAGTGGTTTTACTCTCTACAGTACATTTACACACTCCCCTGATGAACCCAATGTTTTGGCGAAACTAGTTGGGAACTAAAGACTACGATCACCTTTCAACATCATTGGTGACGGTCACTTACTTGAACTGTACTTTTGTTTTGTGTTTTTGTACCTTTTCATGTAAACATTTTAGATGTTTTTTGATAACAAATAAAATAAACTAAATGATTTTATAAAGAACTGTTCTACTTTATTGGTGGCACCATAATAATCCCATCATCCCCTTTCCCCCATTCTGAGATCTTTTTAATCGGGATGAGGTGCCGTATCTAGCAGGACACACCACCCACCACCTAACTTGTAGTGCAAAGTGTCTTTGCCTTTAGTAAATAACACCCAACAGTGCTTTGTAAGGTTACACAATCACACCATTTTCAGGACTCACCACATTTCTGTCAGGGTCAGCTAAAACAAACACAAGCAGTAAATGTCACCAAAGATTTGCTTATTTTGTTTTTTTTTTTATTTGAAAAAGGTTTTACACATTGTCTGGCATATTGATAGCCCCTCTACCCGCAAAGAATTCAAGGTATCTTAGCCGGACATCACGGGCACTCAGGGGGGGCAAGCCAGGACGGCCACTTTCAAGCGCCGTCAGGGTTGGTTCATTTTGAATTCCGGCCTCAGGCCCAACTGAGCCAGCATAGTTGGCAGAATTTTGCCGTAAAAAGTTGTGTAGAACACAACACGCCAGGATAATGTGATTCAGTTTGTACTCCGCCATATGTATGGGTGTAAGAAATAGGCGGAACCGGCTGGCCTTGATTCCAAACATGTTCTCCACCACTCTTCTGGCTCTGGCCAGCCGGTAATTAAAAACCCTCTGGTCCGGGGTGAGGGTCCTCATCGGGAATGGCCACATAAGATGGTCCCCCAGCGCAAAAGCTTCATCCGCAACGAAGACGAATGGGAGTCCTTCCACATTGTCTTCTGGAGGTGGCAAGTCCAAGCTGCCATTCTGGAGACGCCTGTAGATCTCCGTCGTTTAACTTGTAAACACCAAATCTCAGAAAGAGGCTCGGTCCTTAAGTGGTTAAAGAACACAACATACAGGGATATGGAAAATAATTATAGACACTGACACATGTGCACCTACACAGGTTGAACTGGATGGACTATTGTCTTTATTCAACCTTACCTACTATTACTACTACTACTACTACTATGTAATTATGTAACTGTATATAAACCGCTGATTCTTTCATCAGACATAAATCTAACAATCATTGGGAATTCCACCACCACAAAAATAAACAAATAATGTCTAAAAAAAAGTTAAATAGGCTCTTGTGTCAGAGGGACCCAACACCATTCCAAATGAAGCTGTGTTTCCTCCACTCGTGAAAAATTGGATTGGCTATTTGAATAAATATCACTCTTGATAATGGATGCTGATATGCTACAATCTTATTTAATTTAGTGCCCCACGAGGAGTACTGATACTGGGGTGCCCATATTAACTTTGGATTGGGTATTATTATTGTAATTCTACTTATTACTTCCAATCTACTCCTATTAATCTGAATGTTCTTGAAGTTTGTAAACTTACTTCATGAAGATCCCCATACATTTATTTCCTTGAGTTTGTGACACTTATTCAATGTGCCCTATGAGTAGGCACTTTTTCACCAATTTCTTAGAGCCTGCCTTCTGAACTACAGAGAACCCGAGAGGAGGAGTTTCATGAGACAGAGTCTTTACTGAAATCGCTGCTTGCAGGCAACAATGTACCATGAGGCATGTAGTCTTTGAAAATCAAAAATAAACATTAGCGGAGAAGCTGCAAAATACCCAGGAAATCCAAGAAGTTGTGGAAAGTGAAGTTCAGCAGATAGGCAGCATTCACAAAATGAAAGGAGATTTTTCAACTGAGCTTATACAATGAGGGAAAAAAGTATTTGATCCTCTGCTGATTTTTTTTAATGTTTGCCCACTGACAAAGAAATAATCAGTCTATAATTTTAATAGTAGGTTTATTTTAACAGTAGGAGACAGAATAACAACAAAAATATTCAGAAATACACATTTAAAAAAAGTTATAAATTGATTTGAATTTTAACCAATCAAAGCGGGATTCCGTCCCTGAAAAAAAAATGAAATTCAGCAGCTACTAACACTGTAGCTGCTGACTTTAAATAAGTACTTACCTGTCCTGGGTGCCCGTGATGTCGGCCGCCTGAGGCCGACCCGTCCCTTGGCTTTCAGGTCCTGGCACCGCCATCCTAAGTAAGGGAAACAGGCAGTGGAAGTGGAGAGTGGTGGATGAAGGGCGCGTGATCAAGCTTACATCAAAACATATAAAATTTATTTCGGAGGAAATAAAGAGCAAATAAAAGCAGTTGAATAATACCAATACTACGTATCATGCAAGCAGGTGACAAAATATAAAAGACATGAAAAATTAAAAATGGGTTAGGAATAACATGAGCCCATGTTGAGGCAGGTATTTAGAGTTGGCTAACGCGTTTTGAGGATGACCTCTTCATCAGAGCCTATTTGAGAACCAGGGTGCAGTCTCTATATGCCAGTGGGCCAAAGTATGTACATCATCTTGATGGCTAGTTGGAAAAAGCGGCCTGAAATGGAAGATGCGATTTTCTGTGTTCCATACCAGTCCACGTTCAGGCGTTCTATGTGATAGTAGATGGTGTGTAGGTTCTCCTTTAAGTTAGTAGATAAATGGTTATGGGGTGGCGTGAACCTGTCACTGGCTGGGTGGAGGGGAGATCTTTTGACTTGTAAACTCCTGGTGGGGTGCTGTCCAAAAAATGGAGGATGGAGGAGGGTGAAGGTCTCACGAGAGAATGCTGCAGCCGTGTGTGTCCGCAGCAGTCACTCAGCAGTCGCTCAGCAGTCGCTTTTTACAACTAGCCATCAAGATGATGTACATACTTTGGCCCACTGGCATATAGAGACTGCACCCTGGTTCTCAAATAGGCTCTGATGAAGAGGTCATCCTCGAAACGCGTTAGCCAACTCTAAATACCTGCCTCAACATGGGCTCATGTTATTCCTAACCCATTTTTAATTTTTCATGTCTTTTATATTTTGTCACATGTTTGCATGATACGTAGTATTGGTATTATTCAACTGCTTTTATTTGCTCTTTATTTCCTCCGAAATAAATTTTATATGTTTTGATGTAAGCTTGATCACGCGCCCTTCATCCACCACTCTCCACTTAGCCTTACCTGACCACCCAGGGGTCACTCTCTGGGCAGCGGGACAAGCAATACCATTTCTTCAAGCTGTGCTACAGTTTACAATACTACCCTTTTCAAAACCAAATCAGACCCTCACAAGCGCAGGAGTAATTTTTCCTTATCCGCAATCTAAAACAGGCAGTGGAGCCTAGCGGCTTCACTGCCAGTTTCCTACTGCACACGCACGAGTGGCGTATCGCTCTGTGAAATGCCCCGTGGTGTTCTGGGAACACACACAGTTCCCAGAAGACAACGGAGCTGCTCACCGAGGAGCAGAACACGCCGTGGAATAGGAAGAGGCCGATTAGCAAGACTGCCTAGCAACAAGGGTTTAGGTAAGTTTAATTATTTTTTTTTTAAATGTTTTTTTTTTATTTTTTTTAGGATTTTTGGTGAATTTTTTTTTTTTTTCAGGGTGGCCCTCCACTTTAAGGACCGGAAGGACTTACCCAATTAATGAACAGGCCATTTTTTGCAATACAGCACTACGTCGCTTTAACTGACAATTGCGTGCAACATTGTACTCAAACAAAATTGATGTCCTTTTTTTCCCACAAATAGAGTATTTTTTTGTGGTATTTGATCACCTCTGCAGTTTTTATTTTTTGCATTATAAACAAAAAAGAGCAACAATTTTGAAAAAAAAAAACAATATTTTTTACTTTTTGCTATAATAAATATCCAAATAAAATTTAAAAAACAAAATCTCTTCATCAGTTTAGGCCAATATGTATTCTTCTACATATTTTTGGTAAAAAATCACAATAAGCGTATATTGATTAGTCTGTGCAAAAGTTATAGCATCTACAAAATGGGGGATATATTTATGGCATTTTTATTATTATCATTATTAGTAGTATTATTATTATTATTATTTTTACTAGTAAGTTTTACAGAGTAGAAATTACAAGGTTGAACAGTTGGTCAACATATGAACAGTCAAATGAGGAATAGGTTATCGTATCAAGAAAAGGTATACATAATTCACTTAAGATGCATTTGAATATGTCTAACGTAGGTTTAGCAATTAACCCCTTAAGGACCGAGCCTCTTTTTGAGATTTGTTGTTTACAAGTTAAAAACAGGTTTCTTTGCTAGAAAATTACTTCGAACCCCAAACATTATACATTTTTTTTCTAACACCCTAGAGAATAAAATTGCGGTCATTGCAATACTTTTTGTCACCCCGTATTTGCGCAGCGGTCTTACAAGCACATTTTTTTTGAAAGAAATACACTTTTTTTAATTAAAAAGTAAGACAACTGTAAAATTAGCCCAATTTTTTTATATTGTGAAAGATAATTTTATGCCGAGTAAATTGATACCCAACATGTCACGCTGCAAAATTGCGCCTGCTTGTGGAATGGCAACAAACTTTTACCCTTAAAAATCTCCATAGGCGACGTTTAAAAAATTCTACAGGTTGCATGTTTTGAGTTACAGAGGAGGTCTAGGGCTAGAATTATTTCTCTCGCTCTACCGATTGCGGCAATACCTCACATGTGTGGTTTGAACACCGTTTTCATATGCGGGCGCTACTCACGTATGCGTTCACTTCTGCATGAGAGCTCGGCGGACTGGGCGCGTTTTTTTTCTTATTTATGTTACCTTTTATTTTTTATTTTTACACTGTTCTTTAAAAAAAAAATGGTGTAACTTTTATTCCTATTACAAGGAATGTAAACATCCCTTCTAATAGAAAAAAAGCATGACAGGACCTCTTAAATATAAGATCTGGGGTCAAAAAGACCTCAAATCTCATATTTACACTAAAATGCAATAAAAAAATTTGTCATTAAAAAAAATTTAAAAAAAATGTCCCTTTAAGAGCTATGGGCAGAACTGACGTTTTGACGTCGCTTCCGCCTTGCAATGGTATGGAGACGGGTGGGGGCCTTCTTCCCCTGACTCATCTCCATGTCACTGACATGAGAGGATCCGATCACCTCCGCCACTGCCGATGGCTCCGGTAAGCGGCATAGGGCACCGGAGCATGGCGGGAGGGGGTCTCTCCCACCGCCGATAAAAGTGATCTTGCGGTGAATCCACCACAGAGACCACTATTATTGGAAACTGGACCGTCGGCCGAAAAAGAGGATACCAGGGTTATGGCAGCTAGCTGCTGCCATAACAATGATATTCCTCTTCAAATTTAGGACGTATATCGGTGCGCAGCGGTCCGGAAGTGGGAGAGGTAGGCATGTAGGATGTTTGAGCCAAAGATCCCAGTGCTTTTGGAATTTAGGAATTTGTAGGTGGGCTTTGGTGTACATAAATTCCATCAGGCAATGGTTATTCAGAAGAGCGATTAGATCTGAGCTAGAAGGGGGGTTGGGGGTTTTCCAATTTTTGGCAATAGCTAGTCAAGTAGCAATAAATACGTGGGAGATAACTGTGTGGGGAGGTCGGGACAGGTATTCATATCCAGACCCAATAGCACAATTTGAGGTGTGTGGGATACAGGGGTTGGTAGGTAGGAGAGAAGGAATCTAGAAAGCATAGTCCAAAATGTGATAAGGGTTGGGCAGTTCCACCAAATATGTTATGGGGTTCCTGGAGTTCCACAACAGAGGTTGGTGCAGGATGGGTAGATGCGGGCGAGTTTGGTTGGTGTAAGGTACCAGTTGTGAATTAACTTTTGGACAGTTTCCCTGTGTAGTATACATTTTGAGATTTTCAAAGGCGATTGGAGCGAGTGGTACCATTCTTGGGGGGGTACGAGCATTGTAGTAGTCATTCCCATTTTAGCATCGTTGGGATCTTAGAAGTGTGGCAGGTATCGGTAATGAGTTTGTAGATATATGAGATTCCACGCTGATGAGAGGTGTTTAGGTTGAAAAATCTTGTCATATGCTAGAGTAATAGGTTTTCTGACCATTTCATCTTAGATAGGGCTGAGCGTATCCTGAGTTATTTGAAAAAATCTTTAGACCGAATGTGCTGAGTAGCTTGTAGCTGCTGGAAGAACATGAGTGTGGGACCTTCATATAGGTTTCCAATATTTGAGATGCCTGCAGTGGTCCAGTCAGAGAAGTTAATGTTAGATGTAAGTAAGAGTGTGGAGTGCCTCCATTGGTATATTTGAGAGCAAACATAGCGGGATGCCTTTAGAGCTTTGAATAGTGGTTTTCCATGTCTTGATGGTTGCATTGATGGTGTTAAGGAATGTGTGAGTCCTTGATGCTGCAGGAGAAGAGCACTGAGAATCTGTTTGGAATGGGAAGCGAGTGCTGCACTTTCTATTTGAAACCAAATGGTTTGTAGCAAAGGGTTCCACCAGACCTTGGCCTGGTCAAGAATAGTTGCTTTATAATATTCTAGAATGTTCGGTGCACCAATCCCTCCAAAGGAGACGGGTTTGCAATGAGTGTTGTTTTTAAGACGAGAACGTTTTCCGCTCCAGATGAATGTGGTTACGATAGACTGTAGCTTCAATAGCTGCTTTTTGAGAAAGGGTATCGGTAAAGTTCGGAACATATATAAGACATGTGGAAGAAGATTCATTTTAGCGGGAGTGCCCAGGAGACTGGGGTGGGTTGAAGGTCTTGCACTGTTTTCTGAAGCTTGGATACAAGATTATTAAAGTTGATATATATTAAATGGGAGGAAGGGGTGATTATTTGGATGCCCAAATATATGAGGATGGAGTTAGGGGTCCAAGAGAAAGACGTATGGGCATTAATGTCATTTTTGGTGCGTTGGTCAAAGCCTATACCTAGCATGCTAGATTTAGAGAAGTTAATTTTATATAAGGAGGCCTACTAAATAAATCTAAGGTGTGTGAAGTTCAAGGAGTGATTTAACAGGTTCAGTCAGAGAGATAATGAAATATTAGACGTAAAGATTAATTTTATGTGTTCTATCACCGGCAGTAATTCCCAATATGAGTGGGTTGTCTCGGATAGGTTGGGCTAGGGGTTCCATGACAAGAGCGAATATCAAAGGTCAGAGTGGGCACCCTTGACGCGTCCCATTAGAGATGCAGAAGGGGTCTGAGAGTAGTCTGGAAGTCATTAATCTAGCACTGGGAGAGGAGTAGAGGGAGAGTATTGCTTGCAGAATGGTCCCAGAGAAAACAAATTTCCGTAGGACCGCTGTCAAATAGGACCAGTCCACTCTGTTGAACGCCTTCTCTGCATCAAGAGAGATGAGCAGAGAAGGAGTTTGGTGGTGTTCCAGCCACTGTAGTAGACCAATAAATCTGCAGGTACCGTCCAATGCTTGTTTACCAGCAACAAAACTCACTTGGTCAGTATGCACTAGTTGTGGGATAATATTTGAGAGCTGTGTAGCTAAGAAGTTGGCATATAACTTAGTGTCTGTGTTTAGTAGGGAGATGGGTCTGTAGCTGGCAGGGTCATCGGCCGGTTTACCTGGTTTTGGGATAGTGGCAATAGTGGCTTGGGGAGATTCTGGTGGAATGGAGCCAGTGTTAGCAGTGGGGTAAGGAGCTTAGAGAATGTTTTGTAGTACTCTTTGCTGAACCCATCAGGGCCTAGAGCTTTATGGAGTGGTAGGGCGGCAATGGCTGTTTCAACTTCTGATAGGGAGAATGGAGCTGAAAGGTAGTGTAATTGGTCCTGTGATAGTGAGGGAAGGTGTATGTCTTTCAGGAATCAATCTGTCAGCAGAGAAGGGTGGTGGGGCGGAATTGAAGTTGGTTATATTGTATAATTTGGAGTAGAAGGAGCTGAATTGATCAGTAATGTCTTTAGGTTTGGTGAGTCGTGTACCAATGTGGTCAGTGAGGTAAGGGATTTTAGTGTGTGTGAGTTTGTGTTTAGGCTGTCTGGCCAGATGTGTTCCAGGCTTGTTGTGTTATGAATAGGATTGCAGGCGGAGGCATTTAAGGTGATAGTCAAAGTTTGTATGGAGATGGTCGCTGAGAGCTTGTCTAGCTGTGTGTAGTTCAGAGTTAAGCAGGGGGGAGGGTTGGGGTTTGTTGGCTTGTTCGATTATGAGTATACGCTCTAGAAGTTTGTTTGTGGTGTCATTGTATTGTTTTTTTTTTTTTTTGTAGGCCCCCAACTTAATCAGGAGGCATCTGCTGTAGGCCTTGAGGGCATTCCATAGTATAGTGGGGTTGTCCACAGACCAAAACATTGGTTGTAAAATAACCACATGCCGCACGCCGCATGCCGATTTATGTCAGCAGGATGGCACGGGCAGGCAAAAAGGCGTACACGTATGTGGGACCCGCGGGAGCGTGCCAGCGGGTCCTGCGGACTCGATGTTCCTTGGTGGCCCGCGATTGCATTGAGGAAAGGCAAAACGGGGAGATGCCTATGTAAACAAGGCATTTCCCTGTTCTGCCTAGCAACATGACAGGGATCTACTGCTAGTGATCGGGAGCAGTGATCTCTGTCATGTTGTAGTGAGCCCATCCCCCCCACAGTTAGAACACACCGAGGAAACACACTTAACCCCTTGATTGCCTCCTAGTGTTTAACCCCTTCCCTGCCAGTGACATTTATACAGTAATCAGTGGCTATTTTTAGCTCTGATCGCTGTATAAATGTCAATGGTCCCAAAATAGTGCCAAAAGTATTCAATCTGTCTGCCGCAATGTCGCAATCATGATAAAAATCACAGCTTGCCACCATTACTAGTAAAAAAAGAATAATAATAAAAATGCCATAAATCTATTCCCTATTTTGTAGACGCTATAACTTTTGAGCAAGCCAATTAATATATACTTATTGCAATTTTTTTTTACCAAAAATATGTAGAAGAATACATATCGGCCTAAACGGAGAAAGAAATTTGTTTTTTTATACATTTTTTGGGGATAGTTATTATAGCAAAAAGTAAAAAATATTGCTCTTTTTTCAAAATTGACGTTTTTTTTTGTTTATAGCACAAAAAATAAAAAACGCAAAGGTGATCAAATACCACCAAAAGAAAGCTCTATTTGTGGAAAAAAATTTTGTTTGGGTACAATGTCGCACGACCGCGCAATTGTCAGCTAAAGTGCCAAATTACAAAAAATGCTCCGGTCAGGAAGGGGGTAAATCCTTCCGGGGCTGAAGTGGTTAATGTTGCAGTTCGGATAAGATCTGTTTCTGATATTGTGGACGTGCAATAATAGAGGTATTGAGCCTCCAGATGGTGCTATTTTTGGTTGTAAATTCTGGATACAGCTTCATTGAGATTTGTGCACGGTCAGGCCATGTAATAAGTCCAATTTTGGTTTCTTAGACCAGCTGAAAAGTATGTTTGTAAGTCAAAAAGAGATCTGTCCAGGAATATACATTTTGTGTGTGTGAGAAGAAAGTGTAATCCCTTTCTGTATCATGGAGACATCTCCAGGGGTCATATAAGTCCTCCGAGTGGATCAGGGAGGAAAGAGAAGTAGAGCGTTTATGGGCAGGCTTTTTAGGTGTCTAGTAAGGGGTCTGCAATTTGGTTGAAAAGGTTCCAATTTCTTCATAATGGTTTTGGTATTGGGAGAGTAAATATTGGCAATAGTCATTGTGTGATTGTTGACAGCGGCATTTAGGATTATGAATCTGCTCTCAGGATCTATTTTGGTGTGAAATGGTTGGAAGGAAACTGAGGAGTGTATAGCAAGCATAAACCCAGCCTTTTTCTTTGAGGAGTTGGCAAAGTAGCAGTGTGGATATTGTTTGTGAGTACAGAAGGGGGGTTTGCTGGAGAGAAAATTAGTTTCCTGTACATACAGTATGTCAGAGGTTTGGGCTAATGCTTCCATAGTAAATTTCGCTTGAAAGGGGAATTTAAGCCTTTTGCGTTGATGGATGTGAAAGTGATAGACATCTTGGCTGGTATTTAGTGGGGATGGGGAAGCACAGGGATTACGGTTTCTGTTGTCCCAACAGGTAGGTGTAAGCGGTATTAGACCTATGATAGTGTTACATGTAAGTAAAACAGAGCTAACAGTCTAAAGTTAACCAGTAAAACAGTAATACAGTGAAGAAAATTGGTAAAAGAAATAAAATTATGTAGAGAAACAAAAGAAGAAGAGAAAAACTGTAAAGTGCTTGGCACTTTTTCCTTCTCGGGGGAGAGAGTAAAGAGCGCAATCAGTGTTACGCTCATCAGGGACATTCATTGAGGTGAGAGATTGCAGGTTTGTTAGGTCAAAAATTACAAGGTGCACCTTGTGCCTTTAAAGAGTGAAGACATGGGGACTTTTTACTGGCGGGTGTTAACAGAGGCGTTGCGCCTGGCATCCTGGGTTTGTGTTGGTAGTCACTGAGGTAGCGGGTCAGGCGGTGGTGAGGTAATCGGGCCCCAGTTAAGCACTCGTTTGATTCCATCTTTGGGTGTGAAGATGTTGGTATTTTAATTCTGGGACGTGACTACCAGTTTAGTTGGGAAGCCCCATTTATACGAGATGTTGTGATTTCTGAGAATTGCTGTTACCTGGGAAAATTCCCTTCTTTTTTGCACCATAGCAGCAGAGATATCTGTGTATAGTGACACAAAAGAGTAGGGATCAGGTAGTGAAGAAGTGGATCTGGCAGCCGCCATGATCTTTTCTTTCACCTGAAAGAAGTGGATGCATGCCAATATGTCACGTGGTATAGATGCAGGGAGGTGGTTAGGTTTGGCAATGTGATGTGCCTGGTCAATAACCATGTCGGCTTGACACGGTTTAGGAATAAGCGTGAGGAATAGCTGTTGGATGTAGTGAGGTTAAACAGTTTGTGGTACATGCCGGAATTTCATGTTATTCCTCCTCAATCGGTCCTTTAAATCTGCGACTTTGGCTTGCAGATAGTGTATCTCCTCAGTGTGTTGATCATGGGCATCCACCATTTCATTATAGGCCGCAGTGTGTTCAGTGATTTGCTTTTCTAGATCATCAGTGCGGTCTTCTACATGATCAATTCTAGAGTGTAGCATGTAGATAGAGGACCTCAGCTTGTTGTGCATATCTTTTTGCAGGAATAACAGCATAGCAGTGGCGGAATTACCGGGGTCCCAACAGTCGCAGTTGCGACGGGGCCCGGCATTCTGCCACTGTGGGGGGGCCCAGCGGGGTTGCTCTTCACATCGCTGAGGCTGAGCCGCTGAGCGTGTCTCTCATCTAACAGCAGAGAGACACCGGCATTGTTGGTTTTATTTCCCTGCTCTCCGTGTGTCCTCTCTCTCTCACGGCATGACAGGACACACAGCTGATCTCCCCCCTCCTCTCTCTGTGTGCTCCGAGTCCGCGGGAAATGTGAGCTCCTTAGCTTCACATTTGACTGCCCGCGGAGCACACAGAGAGAGGAGGGGGGAGATCAGCTGGGTGTCCTGTCATGCTGTGAGAGAGAGAGGACACACGGAGAGCAGGGAAATAAAACCAACAATGCCGGTGTCTCTCTGCTGTTAGATGAGAGACACACAGGCGTACAGCGGAGCGGACCGAAGCCGCCTCCCCCTCCTCTCTGGTTACGGAGGGGGAGGAGGAGGAGTCCGAGGGAGAACGCTGTTCTGAGGTCTGTAAAGTTTATATTCAAATTGACATGTGCTGGGGGGAACACTATGGGGTGGGGGTATGCACTGATGAGGTGGGGGTCTGCACTGAGGGGGGGTCTACATTGATGGGGTGGGGGTCTGCACTGAGGGGGGGGGCTGCATTGATGGGGTGGGGGTCTGCATTGATGGAGGGAGAGGAGTCTGCACTGAGTGGGGTCTGCATTGATGGGGGGTCTGCACTGATGGAGGGGGGTGGTCTGCATTGTGGGGGGCCTGCACTGATGGAGGGGGGGTCTGTAATGAGAGGGGGTGTGCTGATGGAGGGGGGTGGTCTGCATTGTGGGGGGCCTGCACTGATGGAGGGGGGTCTGTACTGAGGGGGGGATGTGAACTGATGGAGGGGGTCTGCACTGATGGAGGGGGGTCTGCAATGATGGAGGGGAGGTCTGCACTGATGGAGGGGGGTCTACACTGGGGTCTATAGTGATAGAGGGGGGTCTATACTGATAGATGGGGTCTGCACTAAGGGGGTCTACACTGATAGATGGGAGTCTAGGCTGATAGAGGGGGGCTATACTGATAGATGGGGGGTCACTGAAGGGGAGGCACTGATAGGGGACACCGATGGGAGGCACTGATAGGGAACACCGATGGGAGGCACTGATAGGGGACCCCGATGGGAGGCACTGATAGGGGACACTGATGGGCACTGAAGGGAGGCACTGATAGGGGGCACTGGTGGGCAATGATGGGGGGCACTGAGAAGGCACTAGGGGGCACTGATAGGGGGCACCAATGGGAGGAACTGATAGGATTTACTGATGAGCATTGATAGGGGGCACCGATGGGAGGCACCAATGGGATTTACTGATGAGCAGTGAAGGGAGGCACTGATAGGAGGCACTGAAAGAGGGCATTGATAGCCTGCACTGATAGGAGGCATTGATGAGCACTGATAGGCAGAACTCATAGGCTGCACGGATGGGCACTGAGGAACACTGATAGGCAGAACTAAGGCAGTATTGATGGGCACTGATGGGCAGTATTGAAGAGTACCGATAGGTGGCATGGATGGACGCTGCAATAATGAGCACTGATAGGTGGTGCTGATAGGCAGATTTGATGGGCACTAATAGGCAGCATTCATGAGCACTGATAGGTAACACTTGTAGGTGGCATTGATGGGCACTGATAGGTGGCATTGATGGGCACTGATACATGGCACTGATGATTGGGGCACTGATTATCAGTGTAAACAATTTACTGACATTCTTGACAGTTAATGGCAGTCCTTTCCTCACACAGACACAGCACGGGAGGAAAGGGCTGCGGATAACCGGAAAGTCTGTTTACATGTGATCAGCTGACATCACATGGTAAAGGGCCACTGTGATTGCGCTGGATGCACGTCCCAGGGGGCATGCGGGAAGCACGGTTTTGGGAGGATGTCCATGGATGCCCTCCCAAAATTGGAAGCCTGGAGCTCGGATGGAAGGGGGGGGGCCCATCATTGTTTCTTGCACCGGGGCCCTGAAGGTTCTAGTTACGCCTCTGCAGCATAGGCTCAGATGTGGGCTGGTCAGAGGCAATCAGAGTAGCTTCGGAGTCAGAGCGAGTTAGTTCAGGGCCTATAGCTGCTGGAGGATCCCAGTGTTGTTTTTTAAGCAGGGGGGGCTTTGTTATGTGAGAGGGCTGAAGACTGAGCGGCTCTCTTACCTAGATCAGTGGGAGAAGGCTGAGAGGAATCTGTGTCCGGAGCTGTGCTATCCATCTCTTCTGGTATGGTGACATGTTCCTGTGAGTCTTTGGTGTCTGGGGAGGAGGCACGGGGCGCCGTTTCGGCTCCATCTTTGCTGTTCTGTATGTCTGCTTTGCTGAAGTAATCAGTGAGGTGGCGCGGCTTGTGCAGACTCCTCCTTCTAGACATACCGTCCGGGAGCCACTCAAGTTGTCTCCCCTCCGGTGTGACAGAGAGGGGAGAATCGCTGGTATAGAGTGGTGCAGGTTGCCGTTTGTTGCATGGCTGAGCGGAGCTGAGGTCTCAGGCAGCCATCTCGCTTTGCAGCCAGCCACACCCCCTAGTGATCTACAATTTTTAGCAGGACTAAGACATTGCAGCAAACAGGTGGGACACTTTTGATACATTTTTGGGACCATTGACATTTATACAGAGATCGGTGCTATAAAAATACACTGATTACTTTGTGAATGTCATTGGCAGGGAAGGGGTTAGCAATAGGGGGCAATCAAGGGGTTAAGTAGGAAGGTGTTTCTAACTGTGGAAGGATGGGACTGACTGGAGGAGGAGAGAGATCTCTGTTCCTAATCACTAGGAACAGCAGATCTGCCTCTCCTTCCCTGTCTTAATGGGGATCTGTCTGTTTACCCCTTCGCAAAACGTGACTTAGTACTTGGTGGCAAAACCCTTGTTGGCAATCATAAAGGTCAGATGTTTCTTGCAGTTGGCCATCAGTGTTGCACACATCTCAGGAGGGATTTTGTCCCACTCCTCTTTGCAGATCCTCTCCAAGTTATTAAGGTTTTGATGCTAACGTTTGGTAACTTGAACCTTCAGCTCCCTCCACATATTTTCTATGCAATTAAGGTCTGGAGGCTGGCTAGACCACTCCAGGATGTGAATGTGCTTCTTTTTGAGCCACACTTTTGTTGATTTGGCTGTGTGTTTTGGGTCAGTGTCATGCTAGAATACCCATCCATGACCGATTTTCAATGCCCTAGCTGAGGGAAGGAGGTTCTCATCCAAGATTTGATGCTACATGGCTTTGTACATCGTCCCTTTGATGTGGTGAAGTTGTCCTGTCCCCTTTGCAGAAAAACACCTCCAAAGCATGATGTTTCCATCTCCATGTTTGACGGTGGGAATGGTGCTCCTCCTGCAAACACGGTGAGTTGAGTTGATGCCAAAGAACACAATTTTGGTCTCACCTGACCACAACACTTTCACCCAGTTCTCCTCTGAATCATTCAGATGTTCATTATCAAACTTCAGGCAGGCCTGTACATGCTTGTTTGAGCAGGGGCACCTTGCGGACGCTGCAGGATTTCAGTCATTTATGGCGTAGTGTTTTTTACCACTTGTTTTCTTGGTGACTATGGTACCAGTTGCCTTGAGATCATTGACAAGATTCTCCCGAGTAATTCTGGGCTGATTCCTCACTGTTGTCATGATCATTGGAACTCCATGAGGTGAGATCTTGCATAAAACCCCAGACCGAGGGAGATTGACAGTTATTTTGTGTTTCTTCCATTTGCGAATATTCACACCAACTGTTGTCACCCTCTCACCAAGCTGCTTGGCGATGGTCTTTTAGCCCATTCCAGCCTTGTGTAGGTCTACAATCTTGACCCTGACATTCATGGAGAGCTCTGGAGAGCTCTTTGGTCTTGGCCATGGTGGAGAGATTGGAATCTGATTGATTGATTGCTGGGCCGTTTGAAGGAATTTGGGGGCTCCTAGCAAAATGGACATAGAGGCCCCACCCAACCCCCCCCCCCCCCCCGCACGCACACACGCAAAGCCTACAGGAATCACAGCATAGCAATATAGTTTAAGTTCACCAACACTTTATATAAATAAAAAAGGTTTACAGTGCAAATACTGCTGTTGCATATAATGTGCATAAAATTTGAACATTTTCAACAACTGAACATTTGCAAAAAACACCACTGTACCATAAAATCAAATATGGTTTGCAACAATTTACAAAGCAGAGAAAAGACTCTACAGTAGAGTGTACTGTAGAGTCTTTTCTCTGCTTTGTAAATTTTTGCAAAAAGCTTTAATAAATATTACCTGATTCAAAAAAGAAGCAATAAGGTGGAAATGGGATGATAAAGAAAGAAGAAAATGGAAAGAAAGCTATGGTAGCTCTTTTTATTATCATCAGCAAGCTACCATATTTTATTAATAAATGGGTCTTGATGACTGCCTCCCCCCCTTACTACTCCCCCCTCCCTACCGCGTATCGTGAGGCAGGAGATTCAGTTTTCTGTTCCCGGCCGGCCGGACTGAAAGGAAGTGAGCACTCAGTGTGTGCAATTCCTGTCAGTCTGGCCGGGAACAGGAAACTGAATCTCCTGTACCGCGCGTACTGCAGGAGGAAGGAAGAGGAGCGCGGCCACGCTACAGGCTGTAGCTTATAGGAAGCGGCGGCCAGCGGTGCGGCTGGGGCCCCAGGCCAGCTCGGGGCCCCAAGCAATTGCTTGTTTTGCCTGTCCTGTCACGACGGGCCTGATTGATTGATTACATGGACAGGTGTCTTTTATACAGGTAACAAGCTGAGATTAGGAGCACTCCCTTTAATAGAGTGCTCCTAATCTCAGCTTGTTACCTGTAAGGAAGATACCTGGGAGCCAGTAATTTTGCTGATTGATAGGGGATCAAATATTTATTTCACTTATTAAAATGCAAATCAATTTATAACTTTTTTGAAATGCGTTTTTCTGGATATTTTTGTTGTTATTCTGTCTCTCACTGTTAAAATAAACCTATTATTAAAATTATAGACTGATCATTTCTTTGTCTGTGGGCAAAGGTACAAAATCAGCAGAGGACCAAATACTTTTTTCCCCTCACTGTATTAGACTGCATAACTATTATTTGGATTGCTATTGCAATGCTATTACAATGCTGATGTTATTAAATGAAAGTGTATGCTTGTGTTGCATTTGGCGTAAATATATATAATATAAGAATTATTTTTTCCATCACACTTAAGAAGACTGAAACAGGCATTAAGTTGGTTTGAAAGGATATTTCTCAAACAAATGCCTTGGTAACAATTACACAGTCTGTCCTCAAACAATGGGAACCTAGATTCAGTTGACAGTTGAAGCAGTCTGTTGTTCTGTAACTTGTAATAGAAAAAAATCATGAAAGAACCTCTTAAATATGAGATCTGGGGTCAAAAAGACCTCAGATCTCATATTTGCACTAAAATGCAATAATAAAAAAAATGAAAAACGTCGCTTCCGCCCTGCAGTGTCATGGAGATGGGTGGTGGACATCTTCCCCTCACTCGTCTCCATGCACAGCCACGGTAAGGATCCAATTACCTCTGCCACTGCCAAAGGCTCCGGATCGCGGCAGAGGGCACCGGATCGCGACGGGGGGGCCCCTCTCCCGACGCCGATAAAAGTAATCTTGCGGTGAATCCGCCTCTGTGACCACTTTTATTTTGTACCGGACCGCTGGCCGAACACAGTGATACCGGGGTTATGGCAGCTAGCTGCTGCCATAACAACGATATCCGTCCTCAAAGTGAGGATGTACATCAGCGTGCGGCGGTCCAGAAGTGGTTAAAGGGCTTGTAAAAAACAGTGTTTTTGTTTACACTTTGTTTGTGAATGAGTACATAAGGAGGAGTGGTATTTGGGTTCCCCTTATTGTTAAAAGGGGCTTTCAGATTCCAAAAGCAGTCAACCTACAGACCCCCATAACCATGAGTCCTGGGTTGTGGGGAAGAGGCCCTTGTCCTTATCAACATAGTAACAATGTGCTTTGCCAGGGGGGTTCCCACTGAAAGGTACCCTGTATCTTTGAGGGCATGTGACCTGGTATGGTTCAGTAGGAAGGCACACGCTTGTTTTCCCCCTTTCCTTGTCTGCCAGGCTGCATTTATTTTATTTGCTTTTGTGCATGTTATTATATTCTGCTCCAATTGACTTCAAAGAAGTTTGGATTTGGATTTTTAAATTTTGATTTATACAGTGCCAACTGTGGGGAACAGTGTGGGACAGGATGTTGGATGCAGTTTAGTGATCTGGCATACTGTATTAAATGTGTTAATATAAAATATTCTGTTGTATCTATCAAAATAGTAATTGTATGTATGCATAGCTGTCACAGCCAATAAAACTAGTCAATTTATATTGACGTTTAAAATGTACAATATTTATTCTATGTTGTGTTTCATTTAAGCACAGAGTTTCACTTTGTTAAACATATTTAAAAATAGTATAATTAAAATTATAATTATCTGTGCTAAACGAGCTACTGCACAAGTAATACAGTAAAGTGTTCTAACAATTTTGAAATTTCAAAAGGACAGCACAAGACAGTTAAGGCCACTGTTTGCTATGACTGTAATTAAATCTGTTAATTTGTTTGTTAATACACACAAATGCATCATTTCTGTTGAGCTCCTAGAAAATACCCTGTTGTCAACAACTGGGATTTTTTTACACACATGATTTAAGTAATTGGAATATTGACACATTGGGATTAATTGAATGAAAAAAAATCTTATTAGGACACTTAGAGGTAAAGCTGTGTTACAAGAAACGTCCCATGATACTAATTACCTGATGCTTACAATCTCTACCCTATCTTTTGGGTAATTTGGTAATTACAATGATGTCATCTGCAGTTCAGAAAGATGTTGTTAAGTGACTGTAATACCGAACCATTCTTTGCTATGTTTTATTTTAAAGAAAAAAAAATACACTTGAAGTTGCACTTTTAATAAATTACCACAGGAATTTTTAAAATGACACTGGTGTGAATTCCTGACCTTGACCTGAATATGACTTGATTACCCCAATAAACCCCTAAATAGCAGCACTTAGGTTGGCAGAGGGAAAGGGAATTTTTTGGGGAATGCACATGAGCGGACTTGAAATATGCTGGCTGAAGGGTGAGATCAGGTATCACTGGTAATCGCTGGCTATAGATATGAATATTTTTGATGGTGTGGACATCAGTAAGGAAATGTCTTTCTAATGTCTTTAGACAGTATCAACAGACAGTAGTGTAGATTCATTGATTGTGACAACACAAATATTTTTGTTACTGTACAGTCTAGTAAAGCTTTTGTATAATTTTAGAAAGCTCTTTTATCTTATGAAATGGTAGAGCTTTGGTTCGTTAAATGTGTTGAGAAGTCATCATCTTTGAACTTTGCAAGAATATCTTTGGAAGGATCCCCTGGCAAAGCACCTTGTTGCCATATTGATGAAGACAAGGACATCCTCCCCACAACCTTTGCTATGTGGTTGTGGGGTTCTGCAAGTTGGGGGGGTTAATATGAATGACGTCATTGACAAAATATGGTCATACAGTCAATGACATCACCTCGGAGAATCCACCCTTTTTTTTTCTTATTTTAGTGGTAGGGATTGGAGCTGTCATTCAGCCTAGGAAAGCAAAAAGTGTGTTGGCGGTTGCTGGGTGTGGGTTTTTTCTTTCAGGAAGGTTGGCAGGTGTCAGACATCATGATTCATGTTGACCTACATTAATGGATGATGTGATTGACAATGGATATACATCATGAGACTTTTTTTTTTTTTTTGGTTAAAGGATTTGTTAAAAACTGTGCTTTTTTTTAATCAAACACAAAAAAAGGGGAAAAAAATATGCTAGAAAGGGACTTTGAGGCACACCATCCTAAATAAAAACACAGTTTATTTCTTTAACATTCATATACATAAAAATATGTTTGATATTCTTAGACAAGATATTCCAGTACAAACATTAAAACACAATTGTGACGAAGAGCTCTGTATATCATAAACTACTGCTTTCTTGTGGCCCAATGCATTTCATGGATATAATCTAAAGAATTACAGGGCGATACCTCTAGGCATGCAGTAGATGGGCCAAGGGCCAGAGCCATATGGGAGCCTCTCAGTATCCAAACCAAGCCCTGACCACACACACTTGACACCATCTGAACCAAATAAGTTTATCTTGGTCTCATCAGACCACAGGACATGGTTTCAGTAAACCATGTCCTTAGTCTGCTTGTCTTCAGCAAACTGTTTGCGGCTTTCTTGTGCATCATCTTTATAAGAGGCTTCCTTCTGGGACAACAGTCATGCAGTCCAATTTGATGCCGTGTGCGGCGTATGGTCTGAGCACTGACAGGCTGACCCCCCCACCCCTTCAACCTCCGCAGTAATCCTGGCAGCACCCATATGTCTATTTCCCAAAGGCAACCTCTGGATATGACGCTGAGCACATGCACTCATCTTCTTTGGTTGACCATGGTGAGGCCTTTTCTGAGTGGAACTTGTCCTGTTAAACCACTGTATGGTCTTGGCCATCATGCTGCAGCTCAGTTTCAGGGTCTTGGCAATCTTCTTATAGTCTTTATGTAGAGCAACAATTCTTTTTTTCAGATCCTCAGAGAGTTATTTGCCATGAGGTGCCATATTGAACTTCTAGTGACCAGTATGAGAGAGTGAGAGTGATAACACCAAATTTAACACACCTGCTCCCCATTCACACCTGAGACCTTGTAACACTAACAAGTCACATGACACGAGGGGGCGTGTCCGAATGGCGAGGTGAATGGACGCACTGCAGAGGAGCTCCGTCTAGCCCTCTGCAATCCACTGCCATCCGGCATCCACAAACGTCAAAAACTGCCCCAAAGCCTATCTAATAACCACTGGGCACTAGGAGAGCCTTTTACTGAGGACATTGGAGCAGATTAGCCAGCGGACTACTTTGTTTTCAGGCCGCGGCCGGCCTTCTACAATCTACAGCCATCCGGCCTCCACAGACATCAAAAGCTGCCCCAAAGCCTACCTGGTGGCCACTGGGCACTGGGGGAGTCCTTCCCTGAGAATATTTAAGTAGATTGACTGACGGATTGCCTTGTTTTCGGGCCGCGGCCGGCCTTCTACAATCTACAGCCATCCGGCCTCCACAGACATCAAAAGCTGCCCCAAAGCCTACCTGGTAGCCACTGGGCACTGGAGGAGTCCTTCCCTGAGAATATTTAAGTAGATTGGCTGACGGATTGCCTTGTTTTCGGGCCGCGGCCGGCCTCACTCCACAGACGCCGGCCGCCATCTTGCGGCCTACGAGACACACAGAATCCCCGGTCTCGAGTGCCGCGATCGGCGGCGCGGAGGGCGATCGGCGGCCCTGGGGCCGGGAGTGCTGTATTCAGAGCGGACCAGACTGTGAGGGGGACACCAGACAGGGCAGAGCAAACAGGCCCTGGATGCACTGCAGGGGAGCTCCGCTTGGCCCTCTACAATCTACAGCCATCCGGCCTCCACAGACATCAAAAGCTGCCCCAAAGCCTACCTGGTGGCCACTGGGCACTGGAGGAGTCCTTCCCTGGGAATATTTAAGTAGATTGGCTGACAGATTGCCTTGTTTTCTGGCCGCGGCCGGCCTCACTCCACAGACGCCGGCCGCCATCTTGCGGCCTACGAGACACACAGAATCCCCGGTCTCGAGTGCCGCGGTCGGCGGCGCGGAGGGCGATCGGAGGCCCTGGGGCCGGGAGGGCTGTATCCGGAGCGGAGGGGACACCAGACAAGGCAGAGAAAGCAGGCCCTGGATGCTTGCGGCAGGCCCGAGGCCTGTGAGGCCCCCAGCATCATCACCGCATCTTGGCGCCACGACCGGAGGTAAGGGGGTCATATAATTCACCTTCACTTAAAGTGGCCCCCCCTGTGCATATCTGACAAGTTTATAGCCAGCTCAGACCCATCGCTGGCCCCGGTAACACTAGAGACTTCCAGTAACGGCCGCCATCTTACCATCTTGCGGCCTAGCTTACAAGACGGGCCCGCACTATCAGAAACTGTGCCCTGGCTGGATGGTGCTCTCCCCCTTGAACCCATACGGTGTCCCAGCCTTGCGCCCATGTTAATAGGGTGACACCGCTGCTCCCGCAGGCCTGGTCTCCCTCCCCAGTCCCCCTCATCTCCGTGGAAGATAGGTTTTGATGGAGAGAGACTAACTATGGATGGCTGAAGACCCGCACCCCTGAGTCCCGTGCTATCCCGACAGCTACAGGCTATTTACATAGCATAGCACACCCACATAATACATGGCGGCAACTAGCTCACACTCCACGGAGCTTACCGACCCCCAACAAGGCACCATACAGAGGTATCTACTTAGAACAACGCCGATTGATCCCCGAACTCCCAAAGACAAGATGGCGCCCGGCCGCAACCCGGGGAAGACCAAGCCTCCCGCCTTAGCAGCAGCTCACACGGCAGAGGACAATAATGAGAGACTTCAGAATTCTACGGGAGAGCCCTCAGCCTCCTCCACAAGGTCAGTCTCATCGTCTGACACAGGCACCGGGGAATTCCAGTCTGCTACGCATCCCCTATCAGGAGAACCCATTAGGACGGAAGCTGCTGCCCTCCTCTCTGCCTTCAAAATGGATTTCGAATCCTGGGCAAGCAAAATGGAAGATTCCCTCCACGTGGAGCTGAACGCCCTGAGGCAACAAGTCACAGCTAATGAGGAAGCAGTATCGGTCTTAACCACGGCTCAGGATGACCACGAGGCACGTATAACAGCCCTTGAATCCTCATCCGCGACACATCTTAGGCGCATACGTCACCAGCAACTCCGCATAGAAGACAGCGAAAATCGCAGTCGCAGAAATAACATTAGACTGCAAGGCATACCGGAGGCAACATCTGGAGCAGAATTGAAACCCACTGTCATAACTATCCTCAATAAAGCACTGGGAAGAGAGGCAACATCACCAATTGAACTGGATCGTGTTCACAGGGTAGGAGGACCAGGGGGGGCCCGAGATGGTCGCCCCCGCGATGTTCTATGTCGGGTCCACTATTACACTTTAAAAGAAGAGATCATGCGAAAGGCATGGAACTTGGGTCCTGTTGACTTCTTTGGTGCCCCTATTCACCTATACCCTGACTTATCTCGCAATACGCTGCATATGCGTAGAGTGGTGCGCCCTCTACTTGACCTTATACGGCAAGCTGGAGCTACCTATACATGGGGTCACCCCTTCAGCATCAAGGTGACACGGGGCGGCAACAGGTTTACGCTCTCTGATCCAGACCAACTGCCCGACTTTTTCCTCTTTATCGAACAAGATCCAGTGGAAGTTTTGAACTGGTTAGACCCTCCAGAGGATAGATCAGGCCAGGTGGGACTTGGTCCACTTCCACAGCGCCGCAGACGTCCTAGGTCCAGATCAGTTTCCTCTGGCCCAGGGATAAGAAGACCTACTTCCCCAGAAGATTAACTCAACAGTTAATTAGAGACTGATGGCTTGTTTTGTCTCCACTGGTTCTTTCCCTGCTCTTTGCCAATTTACAATTTGGCTGGGGTTCGGGTGAGAACATAGATTGGAGTCAATCTTATGCCTCTCATTATGAAGAGCGTCAGGTAATGCGAATGTCTACCAATGCTATGTTTTTGTGTTTTTCTTTTTTCCTTTTTATCTGACGTTTTTCTAAAGATGTTTTGCATTGTCTCAGATTGATTCCTCTCACCTTCCCATGATGATATATGCAGTGGGGGAGGTGTAGCGGGAGTGGGGGGATACCTTCCTCGGAGGGGGGTTTGGTACCCAGTTTTATTCGGTCTCTGCTACAGAGAATATAGGGTTTAAAGGACGTTACACATGGAGCAGAGGATTGCCCCCGTGGGGGGATCCCCCACTCTCCCTGCCCTCCATATACCCACCCAATTGTCTTGGCGCAATAACTTTATATACATGAGACAATGTAATAGTTTTATATATACCTCAGGGTTACTTATTTAAATCCAATGCACACACTTGGTTGATTGTTATCATTTGTTGTGGTTAAGCTGCCTTATGCTCCACACTCATTTTAAATATCAAGTGTGCCACACATACTACTTGCATGCCTGATATGCTGTCGGGAACACGGCTCAGACCCATTCATCTCGACTTTTCCCCCGCAATAGGACAGGCACGGTTTGTGCCTAAAACGTGAATTTTCACGCAGTGTTCTGCGTTCGCGGACACATTAGTTTTCCAGACACATCTTTTTAGGTGTCTTTTCATTTATATCGTATTTCTTCCATTATCCTCACGCTCCTTTCATTTTTCTTCCTCCCCTCCCTCTCTTCCCCCCCTTTGTCTGTTTATCTTTTTCTTCATCTCTTCTTTCTTTTTCTTTCCTGCTCCCTATACCTTTCCTCCATATCTTAATACTTTCTCCCTTTTACAGCTTTTGGCACTCCAGCATGGCTCACACGGTGACTTTGCGCCCACACCTGAAACTTTGTTCGTATAATGTAAACGGACTTAACATAGCGTCGAAACGTGGGCAAATTCTATATCAGATGCACAAAAGACAGGTCAGCATACTCTTGCTGCAGGAGACCCACTTCCATTCTGACTCCACTCCTTCCTGCTCCAATAGATATTTCAATAGATGGATACACAGTACCAACCCGACACAAAAATCTAAAGGAGTATCTATTGCATTTCATAAAGCACTCCCTATTGAGCTGCTTGATCAGGTGACGGACCCCCAAGGCAGGTATGTCTTTGTAAAAATTTTATTATGGGGGACTAAATTTACAATAGCCAACGTATACTTGCCTAACACACACCAAGTCTCATCAGCCTTGCAATACCTAAAGATCTTGGCGGGTTTCACGGAGGGCAAGCTCATACTCGGAGGGGACTTCAATACTCCCCTGGATCCACTTTTGGATTCATCGACATCCCGCTCATCTATATCCTTTCCAAAAATACGGGCCCTAAAATGTGCCATCTACAATATGCATCTCATTGACGTATGGCGAATACTGTATCCGGACTCACGAAACTACACACACTTCTCCAACATCCACCAATCATACAGTCGTATAGATTATTTTTTAGTCGAGCACGGCTGCTTAGATTGGTCCCCCAATTGTGAAATAGACCCTATGGTTTGGTCCGACCACTCACCCATATTCCTGACGCTTACAATCCCCTCTACTCCAATAAAAGAATGGACATGGAGGTTAAATGACTCTCTCTTGACTGAACCAGGGTTTGAAACACAGATAGCAGAGACGATATCAAACTTTTTCACAGACCACACATCTGATGACACCTTACCACCCATGAAATGGGAAGCATTGAAGGCGGTATTACGGGGTAGGTTTATTCAGATGGGTGCTCGCATGAAAAAAGAACGTTCAGCTGCGATAGTTACGGCAGTACATAAGCTAAGGACACTAGAAACTACTCATAAACGCTCCCCGACGGTTGAACTGCTTACGGAGGTTTCTTCTGCTCGCACCCAGCTTAGAGAGTTATATGAGGCATCAGCCCGCACGTTTGCGAACAAACTAGCCTTTCATCAATATAAATTTAGAGATAAATGTGGTAGATCCCTGGCTCACACCCTCCACACCAAACAGCCTAACACCTTTATACCTCATATACGGGACAGCTCTGGGAAAACTGTCTCATCACCTTCCGAGATGGGACAGGTGTTCCGGGACTTTTATCAATCCCTATATAATATACCTGCAGCAAGCTCCACTGATCCTCCCTTCACTACAGCGGAAACACAAGCCTTATACATCGAGCAAACTGCATTACCCACTCTAGATGGCGAGACGATAGAGGACCTTGAGGCCCCGATTTCGGAAGACGAGGTTGCCCGCGCCATTACTTCTACCCCATCTGGTAAAAGCCCGGGTCCTGATGGCTTTACTCCAAAATTCTATAAACAATTTGCTACCCTTCTTACTCCCTTCTTGACAAAAGTATTTAACTCCATCTCTGAACGATCAGTGTTCCCACCACAAACCTTAGAGGCACATATTACCCTCATCCCCAAACCAGACAAAGACCTGAATGTTTGCGCTAATTACCGACCTATTTCGCTAATAGGAGTAGATCTAAAGGTATACGCAAAAATTTTAGCTAATAGGTTGCAACCATTGTTACCCCGTTTAATACACCTAGATCAGGTTGGCTTTGTGAGTGGAAGGGAGGCGCGTGACAACACCCTAAAAACACTCCTCATTGCGGATTATGCTCGGGCCCACAATATCCCATTGTGCCTTCTCACAGTCGATGCGGAAAAAGCCTTCGACCGTGTCGACTGGCAATTTCTCCGCTTATCATTACAAAAACTAGGTCTAGGCCAAAACATGATCTCCAGAATAATGTCCCTCTACACATCTCCTTCCGCTAGGATTAGACTAAACGGCTCCCTATCCCCTAAGTTTACTATACACAACGGAACGCGGCAGGGGTGCCCCTTGTCCCCCATTCTTTATGTAATTGTCATGGAACACCTAGCCATTGCCCTTAGAAACAATCCGGCCATACATGGCGTTAGAGTAGGCCCACTACACACTAAAATTGCCCTATTTGCTGATGATCTACTCATATTTGTAACCCAACCACAAGTTTCTCTACCCTCCATTATGCAGGAGTTTCAGAGGTATGGAGAGGTTAGTAATTTTAAAGTTAATCTAAATAAGTCAGAAATCCTCAACATTTCACTCCCAACAGCGGCTCTACAACAGCTCACGACTTCCTTCCCTTTTAAGACAAGCTCCACATCTATCCGCTATCTAGGAATCCATATTCCAACAGTCTCATCCCAACTATTCTCCAGCAACTTCACCCCTTTACTTACCAGAACTCAAGCGGATCTGACCACATATGCCTCTAAACAGCTCTCCTGGCTGGGTAGGGTGAATGTCTTGAAGATGGATGTTCTCCCTCGATTCTTATACCTTTTCCAGACCATTCCTATATATATCCCCACCTCGTTCTTCAAAAGGCTCCGTCAGATCTTCTCTAAATTTATATGGCAGGGACGTCGCCCCAGGATAAAACATGACACAATGATTCTCCCGAAAGTCAGGGGGGGTGCGGGGGTCCCAGATGCCTCTATATACCATAAGGCAGCGGTACTCGTGCGTATAGTGGATTGGTTCCACCACTCTTCCTCCAAACTTTGGGTTCAACTAGAGAAATATCTTAATGAGGCTGATCTTTGCGCCCTGCCGTGGACCCCTACGGCTGGGCGTGGGGACGGCTTATTCTCCACTGCTCTTACTCGCCAAACTCTCCAGATTTGGGACCGCATGATCTCAGCGAGTAAATTGTCTAAAATCCAGGGCCCAATGACCCCTCTCTTTGGGACTCCGGCTTTCCCCCCAGCAGCGAACAAGTTAAGATTTGGACCCTGGAGTAGGGATAGCCATAGACGTTTAGCACAGGTCTTACGCGCTGACCCATCCTTGAGAACGGACATACCCTCTCGGACGGAATTAGGGACCTCAACAATGTGGTTACAAAGGGGTCAAATAACGTCATACATACGCACTTTCTCATCCATCTCAGAGATACTGGCCGACCCATCAGACTTTGACGAACTGCTTTTACAACCAGACCCACCAATACATGTAGTATCACTGTTGTATTCCCTACTACTGAACGAATACGCCCCTGACCTTCCAACATATACACAGAAATGGGAAGCGGAGCTGCAACACTCCATCTCCCCCACTGATTGGCAAAAAAGCTTTATCCTAACGCATAGGATTTCCCTGGCAACCAAGAACCAAGAAAAAGGGTTTAAATTATTAACGAGGTGGTACAGTTGCCCAGTAGATATTAAAAAGTTTAACCCCTCTTTGACAGACGTGTGTTGGAGATGCCTGTCCTCTAGCGGGACAATGCTTCACATCTGGTGGGCTTGCCCTCCAATCTGGAAACTATGGCAAAAGGTCTTTGATCTTTACAGCAGGCTGATGGCGACATCAATCAAACCCACACCAGAGATAGCCCTATTATCTATACTCCCAGGCCCCCTCAAGTCGATTAAAAAAGATGTACTGCGCCACTTTCTGGCAGCAGTTAGGACAGTGATCCCCCGACATTGGAAAACGACAGATGTGCCTTCCTTGGGAGAATGGGCGGTTGAAGTGGACCAGATAAGAGATCTGGAGCGCCTGTTGGCGGAGGAAGTGGGAAAGGAGGAGCAGTTTACCGCCACCTGGACCTCATGGTCCATGTTTCGCTATTCTGATGAGTTTTCCCTTTGGGTCAGGGATACCCCACCCTTACCCGCCGATTAGCCATGCTGGAGTGCCTGGTGCCTCAGGTACCATCCCACACTTCTACTCACGATCTTATTTCTGACTTTTTCTGTCTCCTCTTTGTTAAGTACTGAACCGACCACTCGCATATATAGTTAAAGATCATATCTTTGGACTAGCTAAATGACTTGATTATCTATAATAGGTGAATAAAAGACTTCTATAGCAGTCTAATTCGTTGAGAGGGAACCCTCAGATAACACCAACCCGCGAAACTACAAGGTTCATTATATGTTGGCCCCCACCCGCATATTATTCCTCTCTTAGAATAAAGATTTCATTATACAATATGATATACCAGTAGTTCACCGAAAGCTGTATGTTAAAATGATCACTCCTGTTTATACATGGGTAAAGTACACCTCACTAATCTATGTATACTATATGTGATGCCAAACTGTAAAGAACAGTATTTTTCTGTTATATTCTTTGTGTTCTTACTTTTGAAAATAAACTAAGATTGAAAACAAGTCACATGACACTGGGGAGGGAAAATGGCTAATTGGGCCTTTTTGGACATTTTCAACTAGGGGTGTACTCACTTTTGTTGCCAGTGGTTTAGACATTAATGGCTGTGTGTTGAGTTATTTTGAGGGGACAGCAAATTTACACTGTTATACAAGCCGTACACTCACTACTTTACATTGTAGCAAAGTGTCATTTCTTCAGCGTTGTCACATGAAAAGATATAATAAAATATTTACAAAAATGTGAGGGGTGTACTCACTTTTGTGAGATACTGTAGGTAGTAAGTATCTTATCTTAACCTAAATTCAAAGGATACTATGATGATACCATATGGAGAACTACAAAAAGAACAGAAAAAAGAAAAAGGGGGAAAAAATCCATGATACGATTTACCACACATTATTATATTGTAATATTTGAGAAGCCAACAATTCCTATTCTCATTCAATTACCTCATAATGGCAGTGCGGATGAAAAGTAAGAGGACTATCAATGCCCATCAAAGGACTCATAGAAAATGGAGGGGCCAAAAAAACTTCAAGTTATAAAAATCTAATTTATATCCACACGTATATGCATCCTCCTATAACCTGAGATGGACCGAACACCCCCCCTCCCGAAACAGGGGAAAAGTTCTGACCCTAATGGCGAACCCATTGAAGTCTATAGGAGCCGAACAGGAAAAATCAAAAGTGCCTATTTTGTAGGCTTATATGCAAGTAATTGGCCATAAAATGGGTGTGGGGGTCCGGGTACTGCCCTAGGGGACATCAATGGGGATATCAATGCATTTTTTTTAACAATTATGCTAAAAGTGCAACAATAAAAATGAAAAATTATTTTAAATATAGTGTCTGATGGGTCTTCTTAGTCTGCCTGTAAAGTGGTGCATCTGTAGCATGTATAGAACATGCTGCAGCAAAAATGAAATTTCTAAAGAAAAAAACGAGTCTAATCACATTTAAATTGACTTGCGGTTGAAATAGCCATGTGCTGGCAATTTGAAAAAATTAAGAAAGAAGCAGTGTCGGGTCTCTCCCCCAGTCAATACCAAATCCTTGGGGTTGGGTATAGATTTTAAGGGGAGCCCCATGCCAAAATTTTTTTAAAAATGGTGTGGGGTCCCCCTTTAAAATCTATACCAGACACTTATCCGAGCATGCAGCCTGGCAGTTCAGGAAATGGGGGGGGGGGGGGGCGCTTGCTCGTCCATACCAGGCCACATGCCCTCAACATGTTGGTGGGGACAAGGGTCTCCTCCCCACAACCCTGGGTTGTGGTTGTGGGGGTCTGGAGGTGGGGGGTTTATCAGAATCTGGAAGCCCCTTTTAAGAAGCCCCCCCCCCATGTGAATGAGTGTGAGGTACTTCTACCTATTCACCAAAAAAGTTTCAAAAAGTAATAAAAATACAGAGACAATCTTTGACAAATCCTTCATTAAAAAAATAAACGATTCTGCCGCATTTTTATAGGAAAAAAAAAACGCTCAGCGATCATTTACAGAATCACAGAATGCACCACAGATGCTGGTCATAAGATAAACAACCCCCCACCATGGCGCAATCCACGTGGAAATGTAGCCAGAACTAGGTGACGTCAAGGAGCATACATCCCATGCATTCCCTAATGAATGGGCACTCTGGACACCCTCCACACCTGAAAGCCCCCCATGGGCCTTCCTCCTTACCTAGATGGACAAAATCCAAACTATGTTTGTATTTGATACCTTTATGGGGATGTGGCACTATATTTTCAAATAATCTTAGGAATGTGTTTTTATTTACACTTTTTTGTGAATGAGTACTCATTCACATAAGGAGGAGCAGTATTTGGGTTCCCTTTATTGTTAAATTGGGCTTTCAGATTCCAAAAAGCAACCCTCCCACAGACCCCCCACAACCATGAGACCTGGGTTGTGGGAAAGAGGCCCTTGTCCTCATACCCCCCTTGAGGGTACGGTTCAGTAGGGGAGGTATACGCTTGTCTTCCCCATTTCCTAGTCTGCCAGGCTGAATGCTCAGATAAGGAACTGATATGGATTTTTTTTTCTTTGTTTTAGCTTAGAGTCCCCCTTGAAAATACATACAAGTGTCTGGTATATAATAGTTCTAATAACATTTTTATATTGCATGGGGCACTCCTTAAAATTCACAGCACAACTGAAGGGCCTGGTATGAAATAGGGGGGAAAAACTATGCTATGTTTTTTTTGTGTGTGGGGGTCCCCCTTCAACATCTATACTTGATCCTCATCTAGGATAAGGGCAAATGGAATTTACAAATAGATCAAAAAGCTGGTAACTCTCATTTTGCTGGCAATTTTTTTTCTTGTTAAATTATTCTTATTAGGGATGAGCCGAACACCCCACGATTCGGTTCGCACCAGAACCTGCGAACAGACCGAAAATTTGCACGAACGATAGAACCCCATTGAAGTCTATGGGACTTGAACGTTTGAAATCAAAAGTGCTCATTTTAAAGGCTAATTTGCTTGGTATTGTCCTAAAAAGGGTTTGGGGACCCAGGTCCTGCCCCAGGGGACATGTATCAATGCAAAAAAAACTTTTAAAAACGGCCGTTTTTTCGGGAGCAGTGATTTTTAGATGCTTAAAGTAAAAAAAAAAGTGAAATATTCCTTTAAATATCGTACCTTGGGGGTGTCTATAGTATGCCTGTAAAGTGGCATGTGTTTCCTGTGCTTAGAACAGTCCCTGCACAAAATGTCATTTTTAAAGGAAAAAAAGTCATTTAAAACTGCTTGCGGCTTTAATGTAATGTCGGGTCCTGGCAATATGGATGAAAATCAGTGAGACAAACGGCATGGGTGCCCCCCAGTCCATTACCAGGCCCTTTGGGTCTTGTTTGGATATTAAGGGGAACCCCGCACCCAAATTAAAAAAGGAAACAGCAGTATACAGGCTCTGTACTCTGAACAGCAGTATACAGGCGGTGCAAACAAGACAGGGACTGTAGGTTTGTTGTTAAGTAGAATCTAATTGTAATTTTGAACTGGTACATTTTTAACGTGTTTAGCTCCAGCCAAAAAAATCGATTTTAAGCTTTTTGGAAAACATAGGGAAGGGTTATCACCCCTGTGACATTTGTTTTGCTGTCTGTGCTCCTCTTCAGTAGATTTCACCTCACTTTTTGTCCCAATGACAAATGTTTTTTGAAAATTTGTTTTTTTTTGCGAAACAAGGATTGGTGATAAAGCATCAGTGGAAAGGAGAAATGTTTTTCCCATATTAACTCTTACAGGAGAGAATTTCCCTTCCTAGGGGTAGATTTCATCTCACTTCCTGTTGTCTCCTTCCGTTTGCAAGTAGGAGTCATTTGTAAGTTGGATGTTTAAAAGTAGGGGCCTACCCTATTTACTCAGCAGAAATTTGGGCCTTAGGTGTTGTTGTGGCCACAACACTGTAAGCCCTCACAGGGCCCTGCTGTGAAATATTAGATCAAGAATTGCAATTACATGCCCCTGTTGAACAAGGGCAGAAAATTTGGGCCTTTGGTGGTGGTGGTGGTGCTGGTGCCACAACACTGTAAGTCCTCACTCGCTCTTGGTGGGCGCAGAAATGGGCCCTACTGTGAAATATTAGATCAAGAATTGTAATTACATGCCCCTGTTGAACAGAGGCTGAAAAATTGGGCCCTTGGCACTGGTGCTGGTGCCACAACACTGAAACCCCTCACAGATACTCTAGTTGGAATGCAGGAACGAGCCCTGCTGCAAAGTATTGCATCAAAAATTGTAGTTACACGCCCCTGTTAAACAGAGGCAGAAAAATTGGGCCTTAGGCACTGGTGGCGGCGCCCAGAACAAAAAATGTTCTTACAAGCTATCAGCGTGATCATTGAGGAGGAAGAGGAGAATTACTCAGGATAGTCACTCAGCATCAGCATAGGCAGTCTTTGAAGGCATCTGAGATTTCAAAAAAAATTATTCGGTTACATCAGCATCAGGTGCTTGGTAGCTGGTGGTGATCCAAGACTGATTCATTTTTATGAAGGTCCGACCGAGTCGGTGGACAGACGCACCCTGTGATCGGTTACAAAGCCGCCAGCAGCACTTAATGTACGTTTCGAAAGAACGCTGGATGCAGGACAGGCCAGTAGCTCAATTGCATACTATGCAAGCTCTGGCCAGTGATCCATCCTCAAGACCCAGTAACCCAGAGGATTTTCGGTGGGAAAGGTGTCCAAGTCAGATCTTGCCCCTAGCTATTCCTGCACCATGTAAAACAGACTCTGGCGATGGTTGCTGGAACCGATCATACCTTGGGGCTGCGGACTAAAAAATTGCCTGAACGCATCGGTCAGACGGCCACCTTCTCCACCACTCCTTCTTTGACTGACCGAAGCCTCAGCAACACGTTGTCCAGAAACAGGAGTTTGTAACCTCCCAGTCTCTGGGAACGGGTTGCACAGACCTTTCTGCAAGGCCTCCCGAAGATGTTTCATCCTCTGCTCCCTCTGCGATGGCAAGATAAGGTCCGAAACCTTACCCTTGTAACGTGGATCAAGGAGGGTTGCCAGACAGTATTGGTCCTTCTCCTTGATACCACGAATATGAGGATCCTTACGCAGGCTTTGCAGGATCAGGGAGGCCATGCAGCGTAGGTTTGCTGAGGCATTCGGTCCGGAGTCCCCTGGATCAATAAGGACGACATGGTCCGCAGCCACCTCCTCCCAGCCATGTACAAGTCCATGTGTTTCTTGGGACTGATCCCTTAAAGACTGCTGCTGATGCTGAGTGCCAGGCTCCAACTCCATACTGACACAATCCTCCTCCTCCTCCTCCTCCTCCTCTTCCTGTGTGATCAGCGGGCACGCAGGAACACTGTCTGGATAAAGGGGGCCTTGAGAGCTAAGGAAGTCCTCCTCTTGCTGCCTCTGTTCTGCCTCAAGTGCCCTGTCCATTATTCCACGCAGCGTGTGCTCCAACAGGTGGACAAAGGGGACATTGTCACTGATGCATGCACTGTCACTGCTCACCATCCTCGTGGCCTCCTCAAATGGTGACAGGACAGTGCATGCATCCCTGATCATGGCCCACTGGAGTGGGGAAAAAAACCAAGCTCCCCATACCCTGTCTGGTGCCATAGTCGCACAGGTACTCATTGATGGCCCTCTGCTGCATGTGCAGCCGCTGCAGCATGGCCAACGTTGAGTTCCACTTGGTGGGCATGTCACAGATTAGGCGGTTCTTGGGCAGGTTAAACTCCTTTTGGAGGTCTGCCAGCCGAGCACTGGCGTTATATGACCGGCAGAAATGCACACAGACTTTCCTGGCCTGCCTCAGGACATACTGTAAGCCCGGGTACCTGCCCAAGAACCGCTGCACCATCAAGTTAAGGACATGAGCCAAACAGGGCACATGAGTCATTTGTCCCTGTCAGAGGGCAGAGAGGAGGTTGGTGCCATTGTTGCAAACCACCATTCCTGCCTTAAGTTGGCGTGGCACCTCTGAACCTGCCCCTGCAGAGCTGACAGAACCTCTGCCCCAGTGTGACTCCTGTCCTCCAAGCACACCAGCTCAAGCACCGCATGGCATCTTTTGGCCTGCATACTTGCGTAGCCCCTTGAATTACGGAGCACCGCTGATTCCGAGGACAAAGCACAGGAAGAGGCCATGGAGGAAGAAGAAGAGGAGGGGGTGGAGGAGAGAGGTGTGTCACAATCATTAGTAGTGGCATTTTGGAGGCGTGGTGGCAGAACAACCTCCAACACTACTGCACCTCGTCCTGCATCCTTTCCAGTTGCCAGCAGAGTCACCCAATGCGCAGTGAAACTTAGGTAACGTCCCTGTCCATGCCTGCTGGACCATGAGTCAGCGGTAATATGCACCTTACCGCTGACCGCCCTGTTCAGCGAGGTCAAGACATTGCCTTCCACATGCCGGTTAGAGAGCCGGAATCGCCTTCCGTGAGAAAAAGTGGCATTTGGGTACCTGCCACTGAGGAACCGCACATTCCACAAACTCACGGAGGGGGGCAGAGTCTACCAACTGATAAGGCAGCAGTTGAAGTGCTAGGAATTTTGCCAAGCTAGCATTCAACTGCTGGGCATGTGGATGGCTGGGAGCGAACTTCTTTCGGCGGTGCAGCAGCTGGGGCAGGGAAATTTGCCTGGTACAATCTGACGTTGGTGTACCAAAAGCAGATTGCCCACAAGTACTTGGCTGTGACACACCTAATTCTACACCTTCATTCCTCTCAGTGCAGGTCTCAGAGAGGACTGAAGGTATAGTGGGGTTGGAGATCTCAGATGATGAGGTGCAAGGAGAGGTCCTCTTTGTTCTTTGTTGTGGGTCTTTTAGATACGCTTGCCAACGAACTGCATAGCAGGTCAACATATGTCTGGTCAAGCGTGTGGTGCTCAAGCGGGAGATGTTTTGGCCATGCGAGATACGCTTGAGACATATGTTGCAAATAGCAGCGGTGCGATCTGATGCACTCGTCTCAAAAAAGGCCCACACCAAAGAACTTTTGGAATAACGCGCAGAGACAGCAGCGCCCTGCACATGTGGAGCTTTCGGGTTTGATGTAGTCAGTGTGCTGCCCTTAGGCTGGCCCCTGGAGGGCATCCTGCCTCATTGGTGATGTTCCTCCTCCTCCTCCTCCTCCTCCTCTCTCCTATCAGGCACCCACGTTGAGTCAGTGACCTCATCATCCCCTCCCTCCTCATCACTGGAGCAAACCTGGCAGTATGCTGCAGCAGGGGGAGCATGACTGCCAGATTGCTGTCCTTCTTGGGCACCCCCTCTGTCCGTGCTCATGTTACTGCCTTCATCTAGCTAAGTATCATCATCAGAGCCTTCTAAACGCTGGGCATCCTCCTGGAGCATGTACCCAACACTGTGGTCAAACAGTTCTAGGGACTCCTCAGGAGGACATGGTGGGGCTAGGGAAGGAGTCACTGATGCCATTGAGCCGAGGGAAGAGGCCGTGTTGGCAGCTGCTTTGCCAGACAAAGTACCCTGAGCATGGGTGAGAAAGGATGAGGAGGATGAGGATGGCTTGGTCATCCACTTGACCAAGTCTTCCACATGTTGCGGCTCAACACGGCCAGCTGCCGAAAAAAAGGCCAAGCATGTCCCACGGCCACGTGCTGATGAGGATGCACTGTCTCAACAACCAGCACTGTTGCTTCTAGACACAGAGCCTGCTTGCCCTCTTTTATTGGCTTGTGACTGTCTGCCTCTCCTTGTTGGCCTTCCAGACATAGTAATGGCCTGTAGCTGCACTAAGCTGGGATATATATATATATACAGTGGCTTGCGAAAGTATTCGGCCCCCTTGAACTTTTCAACCTTTTGCCACATTTCAGGCTTCAAACATAAAGACATAAAATTTGAATTTTTTGTGAAGAATCACCAACAAGTGGGACACAATTGTGAAGTGGAACGAAATCTATTGGATATTTTAAACTTTTTTAGCAATTAAAAAACTGAAAAGTGGTGCGTGCAAAATTATTCGGCCCCTTTACTTTCAGTGCAGAAAACTCACTCCAGAAGTTCAGCGAGGATCTCTGAATGATCCAATGTTGTCCTAAATGACTGATGGTGATAAATAGAATCCACCTGTGTGTAATCAAGTCTCTGTATAAATGCACCTGCTCTGTGATAGTCTCAGGGTTCTGTTGAAAGCGCAGAGAGCATCATGAAGACCAAGGAACACACCAGGCAGGTCCGTAATACTGTTGTAGAGAAGTTTAAAGCCGGATTTGGATACAAAAAGATTTCCCAAGCTTTAAACATCCCAAGGAGCACTGTGCAAGCGATCATTTTGAAATGGAAGGTGCATCAGACCACTGCAAATCTACCAAGACCTGGCTGTCCCTCTAAACTTTCAGCTCAGACAAGGAGAAAACTGATCAGAGATGCAGCCAAGAGGCCCATGATCACTCTGGATGAACTGCAGAGAACTACAGCTGAGGTGGGAGAGTCTGTCCATAGGACAACAATCAGTCATACACTGCACAAATCTGCCCTTTATGGAAGAGTGGCAAGAAAAAAGCCATTTCTCAAAGATATCCATAAAAAGTCTCGTCTAAAGTTTGCCACAAGCCACCTGGGAGACACACCAAAACATGTGGAAGAAGGTGCTCTGGTCCGATGAAACCAAAATCCAACTTTTTGGCCACAATGCAAAACGATATGTTTGGCGTAAAAGCAACACAGCTCATCACACTCAACACACCATCCCCACCGTGAAACATGGTGGTGGCAGCATCTTGGTTTGGGCCTGCTTTTCTTCAGCAGGGACAGGGAAGATGGTTTAAATTGAGGGGAAGATGGATGCAGCCAAATACAGGACCATTCTGGATGAAAACCTGTTGGAGTCTGCAAAAGACCTGAAACTGGGACGGAGATTTATCTTCCAACAAGACAATGATCCCAAACATACAGCAAAATCTACAAAGGAATGGTTCACAAATAAACATATCCAGGTGTTAGAATGGCCAAGTCAAAGTCCAGACCTGAATCCAATCGAGAATCTGTGGAAAGAGCTGAAAACTGCTGTTCACCAACGCTCTCCATCCAACCTCACTGAGCTCGAGCTGTTTTGCAAGGAAGAATGGGCAAGAATTTCAGTCTCTCGATGTGCAAAACTGATAGAGACATACCCCAAGGGACTTGCAGCTGTAATCGCAGCAAAAGGTGGCTCTACAAAGTATTAACGCAAGGGGGCCGAATAATTTTGCACGCCCCACTTTTAATTTTTTTATTAGTTAAAAAAGTTTCAAAAATCCAAAAGATTTCGTTCCACTTCACAATTGTGTCCCACTTGTTGGTGATTCTTCACAAAAAATAAAAATGTTATATCTTTATGTTTGAAGCCTGAAATGTGGCAAAAGGTTGAAAAGTTCAAGGGGGCCGAATACTTTCGCAAGCCACTGTATATATACTGATACTGCAGCTAGCAAAATCAACTGCCTGCCTGTAGTATGAGAACACCACCAACCTTCTACAGGTAGCTTTAGGTGAACACTGTGCAGAGCTCGCACTACACTAACTTGTAGTTTTAGGTGAACACTGTGCAGAGTTTGCAAAAAACTAACTTGTAGCTTATTTAGCTGCCTGCGGTAGTGATAGGATCAGGAAAACACCACCAACCTTCTACAGGTAGCTTTAGGTGAACACTGTGCAGAGCTTGCAAAAAACAAACTTGTAGCTTATTTAGCTGCCTGCGGTAGTGATAGGATCAGGAAAACACCACCAACCTTCTACAGGTAGCTTTAGGTGAACACTGTGCAGAGCTCACAAAAAAATAACTTGTAGCTTATTTAGCTGCCTGCGGTAGTGATAGGATCAGGAAAACACCACCAACCTTCTATAGGTAGCTTTAGGTGAACACTGTGCAGAGCTCGCAAAAAACTAACTTGTAGCTTATTTAGCTGCCTGCGGTAGTGTTGGGATCAGGAAAACACCACCAACCTTCTACAGGTAGCTTTAGCTGAACACTGTGCAGAGCTCGCACTACACTAACTTGTAGTTTTAGGTGAACACTGTGCAGAGCTCGCAAAAAACTAACTTGTACCTTATTTAGCTGCCTGCGGTAGTGATAGGATCAGGAAAACACCACCAACCTTCTACAGGTAGCTTTAGGTGAACACTGTGCAGAGCTCGCAAAAAAACTAACTTGTAGCTTATTTAGCTGCCTGCGGTAGTGATAGGATCAGGAAAACACCACCAACCTTCTACAGGTAGCTTAAGGTGAACACTGTGCGGAGCTCACAAAAAAATAACTTGTAGCTTATTTAGCTGCCTGCGGTAGTGATAGGATCAGGAAAACACCACCAACCTTCTACAGGTAGCTTTAGGTGAACACTGTGCAGAGCTCGCAAAAAAAAATAACTTGTGGGGCGTGGCTTGTATGGCTTCCGGAGCGGACGTGTTCCCCTAGAGCTCCTGACCAGGTCCGCCTGCACACAGCTAAAAGCAGCGAAAAAGCACAGATATAATGGGCAAACCTCGAAAGGCTAAGGACACAGAACCTAAGGGTCACGCCACAAGATCCTCCTCGGCTCCCCCACCTCTCATCACGGAGTACTTCGGCCTTGGAGCTCCGGCGGGACAACACGAGGCCAAGATGGCGCCGGCGCTGGCTCCTCCAACATACACAGCGGCCCTCTCCTCCTCTCCTCCGCGGCTCTCCCTGGGACAGCGAACCGACAGGTATGCCTCCGAAGGGGACTTGTTGCCCGGTCGCCCACCGCTCCCACCAACTAACACCCAGGCCGGTCCTGCACTCTCCCCTATGGGACACACAATAGGCAGCCTGTCCCAGCCGTTTCCCCCCTGCCTAGTGGGGCCTCCACAGTCACCGTGCACAGGCCAAGCCTCACCTCTGTGGGAGACTTCAGCCCAGGAGTGGGACCCGCGCTCCCTGCTACAAAGACCCCAGGCCCCAAGGGACAAGACACCATCCTCATCCCCGCAGCGCAGGGAGTCCAGCAAAGCCTCAGGGCCTTCCTCATCGCCACAGTCTGATGAGCTGCAGGGGGCTTATTCACATGCAGCCTATGTACATGCTACTGACCCAGCAGTGCAGCCCAACTCCAAGGCCCCTCCACATGCACTTCAGAGGGGACTCCCCCCATCGAGTACCCCCTCGATTACTATGAGGGATCCACACTCCTATGCCATAATGGACCCTGACCCTGAACCCGAGGCATGTACTTCATGGAGAGACTATGTTCGTTGTATGCCTACGAAACAGGACTTCCGCATGCTTATTCAAGAGGTGCGTGATACATGCAGATCTGAAATTAACATGCTCCGTACTGACCTACATCACCTTTCTGCCAAAGTCAATTCCATAGAAGAAGAAGCATATGATACAAAGATGGAAATCTCCCATATACACGATCGATTGTCTACGCAAGCCTCGGCCCTCAGAGAGTTTCAACGCCACCTTGAGGATCTCGATAATAGAGGCAGGCGAAATAACTTTAGAGTCCGAGGCCTCCCAGAGGCGACTCAGGACGAGGACCTACAAGTGACATTACAAGCTATTTTCAATAATGTACTGGGTCGCCCGGAAAATCAAAGAGTTAAACTGGACCGGGCCCATCGCGCACTCCGCCCCGTGGACCAGGTCCAAGACCACGGGATGTCATTTGCAGGGTCCACAAATATGCCCTGAAGGAGGACATAATGAGAAAAGCGTGCAACATGCACACCATCGACTTCTATGGCGCCCCTATACAGCTATACCCGGACTTGTCCTGGATCACCCTTCAGCAAAGACGCTCCTTGCAACCACTCCTCACAACACTGAAGGAACATGACTTCCGATACCATTGGGGTTTCTCTTTCAGCCTCACAGCAAAGAAAGATGGGAGATCCACCACTCTACGGTACCCGGAAGACCTCCACTCATTCTGCAGGGATCTGGACATTCCGGTTCCGCCCACTCCTGGGTGGGACCCCCTACCAGCCCTGGGTCCAGGTGAACGGGAGAAAGCGACAGAGGCCGCACTCCAATGGCCCTCCAGCATGTACCCATCAGAGATAACTTTTCGTTGCTTGAAAGGCACCTGATCACAATGAGACACTAGTATAGGAGTCACTATTACTGCCTATCATGCTAAGAGTTTTGGAATTACCCTATTTTTCCTCCTACCTTACAGAGGGCTAGACTCTAATTCCCAATATCTGGGACTAAGGTATGGTTTCGCACTTATGCAGGTTCAGTCTGTATACTACTGATGATATATTAATGTCATGTTTAGGCTCTTCCAAACCATTAACGGGGTCTCTCCTTCCCTCGCCTACCCATTTTTCCTCCCTCATCCTCTCCCCTTCCCTTCCCTACTCCCTCCCCCTCCATCTCCTTACCCTTGCCCCCCCTTATCTTCCTCCCTTCCCCACATTCACTATTCCCTACCCCTCCCTGCCCTCCCTGCCCTCCCACCCCATATTTTATTAGGGTATATTACTACGCCTACTTATTTACTTTCACCCCCCCTGGGTTCCTAAAAGGGTACCCAGAGAGGTCTCTAGGCTTATATGCTGACCAGTGATCCCTATACTATCCCTGTTTGTCCATTACTGAGCGAAAAACTGCACCAGTTTGCCTTACCTGTTGTCACAGCTTAGACCAAATGGTATTCTAGTTACTAGCTGTTAAATATAAGTTTTCTTTATCTAGCTGCTTTACTACGGTGTGCTGCATAATTATTTAACTGCAGGCAGACCTGGGTGAGGGTGGCGACCGTCCTGGAACTGTCCTATCCTCCCCCGGGAGACCTTCGAGTGGCTCCCCACTTAACCCCCTTGGAGGGTATTGTTTTTACCTCCTATATGGGGGGGGGGCCCTTCGAAGGTTTCAGACCCACCACCTTTTATAGGTGGGTTAAACTATGATTGGTTATTACTTGATTTTGTACTAATTTTTGTTTTCTTTGTCGTCCACATCTTTCTCTACTCCTTTGCTACTGGCTTTTCTTTTCTCTATTCCCCTCTTACCTACCACGCCTCTGGAGCCCGGGCTCCGTCTGTAGAACCGTGCTTCCTAATCGGTACGTGACTTTTCTGAAGACTCAGCCGTTCATCGTCCTCCACATCCAAAACCACTTTGGTCATCATGGTAAGCTAAGATATATAATGTAGCAACGCTCAAATCCGAAGGTATAAATGTACAAGAAGAAAAAATAGTATATTTATATATATCTACTCACACAAATGTGTGTATAAAAATCTATAAAAAAGGATTAAAAGTAAATAAATACAAACATTAATCAATAATCACATGAAGATAGTCCAATGCTAAAAAGTCTATGGTGTATAGATCATTAGTGATGTGGATGGATGTGGGAGCCAGAGGGATCTATGCAGACACAATACCAAGGGCAGCTTCCTGTTGAGTGAAGTCAGCTCTCCATATAGACATAAAAGATTCAAGGAGAAAACAAGTCTTAAGTATCAGTGTTTTATTCCAATATTAAAAACATACATGAGCACTTACATTGGGGCTGATGAATGACAGCTTCCATAGAGAACCAGGCCCGGTATCGTCAAAAACTCCAAGTGTGTGGGGCTAGATGGATGCCGGGCGGATGGCCGCGGACCTCCGCTCGGAGATGCCGGCTCTGTGTGCGGTAAGGTGAAAGTCACTTCCGCGTTCCAACAGGTCACATGGGTGATGACGTCACTCGGGTAGTTCAGATTCACAGGGGTCCACTACGCGTTTCTAAGCATGCGCGAAGCTCGCAACGGGCATGCGCACTCCTTTATCAAGTGTGTATGGGACGGCAAACCAGGAAGCTTAAATAGCTCTATGTAAGAGGCAGATACTAATCTGGACCAATTAAAGAGAGGGGCGGGGGCGCGTATCTGGGAGAATTGAATAACGATAGGAGGAATAAATTCTCTATGGATTACAAATTGATTTAAAAGTGGTAATATACAAAACTAATAGAATTTATCAGAAGACATGAAAATATTGAATTGAGAAGATTGTAAATGAAAGAATAAATACAAGATATATGGAATATTAGCAAAAATAATAATAAAGAAAAATTATGGTAAAAAAATAATGGAATAATAATACAAGTAGAAGAATACATGATAATAGTAATAAATAATGAGTGATAAACATAGGAATATTATGTTCTATAAACATAATAAAGAAAAATACTGATTAAAAAATGTATGATAATAATAATAATAAATACTGAGTAATACACATGGAAATATTATGTTGAGTAATTCATGTTACTTGAAAAAGTAAATACCGGTATGTCATATGAGACAGTAAATTATCTGTAATGGTTAAGAAAGAAATATATATATATATATATATATATATATATATATATATATATATATATATACACAAAAAATGGAAAAAATGTATAAAAATATATATTAATGGAAGTATTGTCTTAAATGTCTTATGGTAGGGGGCCCTCAATTAAATGAATGCTATAGCGAAGCTATCAAAAATAAACTGATACCAAGTGTAATAAAAAGCTTTAAAAATGATTAAAATAAAAGGGGGGGTGAGAAGGGGGGGATAAAAGTTGGGAAGAGGGGAGGGGCCATAAGTTGTGTAAAACTAGGTTCACAGTACATATGTACAACATGTATTGTTATATCATAGCAGTATAGCAAAATCAGGAAATAAAACAGACGGTGACACGCTGGGTTGTTGGTGTAATATAACAAATACATTCTATATAATGGTATTGACCTCTAATTCCTCATTTAACCCATTAGGCGCTAAGGTGTCCAAAATGAAAATCCAAAAAGTTTCACGCTCACATAATTTAGAGAAACGCTCGGCCTCGAATAATTTGCGTGGGGTGGACTCAATTACCCATACCTGTAGGCCGGCAGTGGATTGGTGGTGGTGTTCAAGAAAATGTCTAGGGACGCTGTGTTCATCACAGCCCTTTTCTATAAACCGGCAATGTTTGCCGAATCGTTGTCGCAGAGGGCAGATGGTGCGTCCAACGTACAGTAATTTACAAGGACATGTGAGACAATACACAACGTAGTCAGTCGAACAGTTATAGAAACCTTCCAACTGGTATGTTTTATCCTTATGATGAAAGCTGCATTGGCCATGTCTCACAAAAGCGCAGGTCTTACATAAGGCTTTATTACACCTATACATGCCAGTGAGTGGAATAAGGCAAAGAGTGTTCTCTGGTTTGGTGGTATTAAATCTACTAAGTGCTAATTTGTTTTTTAATGTTGGGGCCCTTCTGTAAGTGACCTTAGGTTTGTCGCCAAGGTCATTATTGAGAAAGGAATCCTGTTTAAGGATATTCCAATGTTTCTGGAGTATGGATTCCATCCTTCTGTGCTTGTTGTGATATCTGGTGATAAAGCGAACAGTGCTATAGTCAGTCTGTTTGAATATTTTGGGATTTTTTCCAGAAAGGTAAATGGCATGTGCTTGGTCAACCAATTTTTCAGGAAAGCCCTTTTCAAGAAATGTGTTTTTAAGATGAATGCTCTGGGTGATATAATCGGAATCCCTGGTGCAGTTTTGTCTTAATCTATAATATTGTCCCTTGGGAATATTATTTACCCACTGTGGGTGGTGACAACTATTGTAATGTAGATAAGAGTTTCCTGCCGTAGGTTTGGTATAATTACGTGAAAAAATGGAATTCTGATCATGAAATAATTCTAGATCTAAAAAGGGAAGACTCTCCTTATTATGTTCAAATGTAAATGATAGACCAAGATCATTAGCATTACAGTGGGAAACGAAACTCTCTACTGAAGAAGATGGGCCATCCCAGATGACAATAATGTCATCTATATATCTGCCGAAGAAAATATGTCGAGCAAAAGGGTTATTGTTCCATATATATTTGTCCTCCCACAGACCCATGGTCAGATTGGCATAGGAAGGGGCAAAATTAGTGCCCATGGCTGTACCATGGGTCTGTAGGTAGAAGTCATCATTAAAATGAAAATAATTATGATTTAGGCAAAATAAGGTAGCTTCAGAGATAAAAACGGCCTGTTTGACATTAATAAAAGGGTCAAGGGACAGAAAGTGTTGTACCGCCATTAGGCCTGTCTGGTAAGGGATGGACGTATACAGGGAATTTACATCATCAGCAGATAAAACTGTTTTTTTACCCACTACCTCTCATTCCTCATTGCTTCCGATTGGTTCATCTTCAGTTCTACCCACTTCTACACCTGTAGAGGGCCAAAATCCTGTATCTACACCATCCACTACTAAGGTTCCAACCCCTCCTTCCTCTATTGATAATAATGTACTCACACCCTCAGCCTCCAATATACATACCACTCACCCTACCAAATCTAGTCTTTTGTTAGGAGGTTTTCAGAGTGGCGAAATAGCTTCACACCCAGATGCCCTAACTTTTTCTTTTTTAGAGAAGGGCCTACATCACAAACAACGCCAAAAAAGAAAACACATAGACGAGGATGCAGAGGAGGATGCAATAAATCCAAAATCCAACACAAAACAACTGAAACAATAAAGCTGTTTAACCTATCTTCACATATATTGTCCTCAAATGAAATTTCTCTACTCAGTAAAGGGCTCACTTTTTCACCCACCATACAACCTAATTCCTTTCTTCTGTTTAAAGACCTCAATAAATTTATCAGGAATCTTACCCTTAAAAGGTTTTTCAATATTCAATCCACTAAGAATAAACCTGTTGAGAGTACCTCCAATATGACTTTACTCGCAGTTACTCCTGGTGAGACCACTAGCGAGACACCCGATAGCTCTATCAGTATCCATGAATCGGACTTAGAATTAGATCCCCTGGCCATTGATATAGATCTGGAATTACTAACTCAACACCCTGATTATTCACCTCCAGTCAAACATACCAACTTTAAACCGAAATCAGTATTTTATCCCACGAGATCCAAGGGACCCTATGTTGAGACATTTTATAGGGTAGTATATTCTGAACTTCAGAAATTGTGTGAACACACAGACAACACACACAAATATCGTCCCCACAATCTCACCCCTGGAGAAAAGGCCGCACTCCATTCTCTTTCCAACAACTCTGAGATCGTCATTAAATCAGCGGACAAGGGGGGTGGAATTGTTATCATAGACCGAACATCTTACATTATGGAAGCATCTCGACTATTGTCGGATCGCATAACATACAAGAAACTCTCCTCTGACCCTCTGCCCCAATTTAAAGTTGAAGCAGAAACCTTGATTAACTCTGCTTTACTAGATGGTGTTATCACTAAAAATGAGGCCTCCTTTTTACAGAAAGAATTTTACAACACACCTTATTTTTATTACCTGCCCAAGATACATAAAAATTCTTCTCATCCCCCTGGTAGACCTATCGTGGCTTCTATGAATAGCATAACTAGCGGTTTCTCTCAATATGTAGACTCCTTTTTACAGCTCCTGGCACAGAATCTTCCATCCTATATCAGAGACTCGATACACCTTATGGAACTTCTGGCACCCTATAGATGGCAAGACAGTTATTCTTGGCTTTCCTTGGACGTAAATTCCCTGTATACGTCCATCCCTCACCAGACAGGCCTAATGGCGGTACAACACTTTCTGTCCCTTGACCCTTTTATTAATGGCAAACAGGCCGTTTTTATCTCTGAAGCTACCTTATTTTGCCTAAATCATAATTATTTTCATTTTAATGATGACTTCTACCTACAAACCCATGGTACAGCCATGGGCACTAATTTTGCCCCTTCCTATGCCAATCTGACCATGGGTCTGTGGGAGGACAAATATATATGGAACAATAACCCTTTTGCTCGACATATTATTTTCTTTGGCAGATATATAGATGACATTATTGTCATCTGGGATGGCCCATCTTCTTCAGTAGAGAGTTTTGTTTCCCACTGTAATGCTAATGATCTTGGTCTATCATTTACATTTGAACATAATAAGGAGAGTCTTCCCTTTTTAGATCTAGAATTATTTCATGATCAGAATTCCATTTTTTCACATAATTATACCAAACCTACGGCGGGAAACTCTTATCTACATTACAATAGTTGTCACCACCCACAGTGGGTAAATAATATTCCCAAGGGACAATATTGTAGATTAAGAAAAAACTGCACTAGGGATTCCGATTATATCACCCAGAGCATTCATCTTAAAAACACATTTCTTGAAAAGGGCTTTCCTGAAAAATTGGTTGACCAAGCACATGCCATTTACCTTTCTGGAAAAAAGCCCAAAATATCCAAACAGACTGACTATGGCACTGTTCGCTTTATCACCAGATATCACAACAAGCACAGAAGGATGGAATCCATACTCCAGAAACATTGGAATATCCTTAAACAGGATCCCTTTCTCAATAATGACCTTGGCGACAAACCTAAGGTCACTTACAGAAGGGCCCCAACATTAAAAAACAAATTAGCACCTGGTAGATTTAATACCACCAAACCATAGAACACTCTTTGCCTTATTCCACTCACTGGCATGTATAGGTGTAATAAAGCCTTATGTAAGACCTGCACTTTTGTGAGACATGGCCAACGCAGCTTTCAACATAAGGATAAAACATACCAGTTGGAAGGTTTCTATAACTGTTCGACTGACTACGTTGTGTATTGTCTCACATGTCCTTGTAAATTACTGTACGTTGGACGCACCATCTGTCCTCTGCGACAACGATTCGGCAAACATCGCCGGTTTATAGAAAAGGGCTGTGACGAACACAGCGTCCCTAGACATTTTCTTGAACACCACCACCAATCCACTGCCGGCCTACAGGTATGGGTAATTGAGTCCATCCCACGCAAATTATCCGAGGCCGAGCGTTTCTCTAAATTATGTGAGCGTGAAACTTTTTGGATTTTCATTTTGGACACCTTAGCGCCTAATGGGTTAAATGAGGAATTAGAGGTCAATACCATTATATAGAATGTATTTGTTATATTACACCAACAACCCAGCGTGTCACCGTCTGTTTTATTTCCTGATTTTGCTATACTGCTATGATATAACAATACATGTTGTACATATGTACTGTGAACCTAGTTTTACACAACTTATGGCCCCTCCCCTCTTCCCAACTTTTATCCCCCCCTTCCCCCCGCCCCCTTTTATTTTAATAATTTTTAAAGCTTTTTATTACACTTGGTATCAGTTAATTTTTGATAGCTTCGCTATAGCATTAATTTAATTTAGGGCCCCCTACCATAAGACATTTAAGACAATACTTCCATTAATATATATTTTTATACATTTTTTGTGTATATATATATATATATATATATATATATATATATATATATATATATATATATATATATATATATATATATATATATATATATATATATATATATATATATATATATTTCTTTCTTAACCATTACAGATAATTTACTGTCTCATATGACATACCCGTATTTACTTTTTCAAGTAACATGAATTACTCAACATAATATTTCCACGTGTATTACTCAGTATTTATTATTATTATTATCATACATTTTTTAAACAGTATTTTTCTTTATTATGTTTATAGAATATAATATTCCTATGTTTACCACTCATTATTTATTACTATTATCATGTACTCTTCTACTTGTATTATTATTGCATTATTTTTTTACCAGTATTTTTCTTTATTATTATTTTTGCTAATATTCCATATATCTTGTATTTATTCTTTCATTTACAATCTTCTCAATTCAATATTTTCATGTCTTCTGATAAATTCTATTAGTTTTGTATATTACCACTTTTAAATCAATTTGTAATCCATAGAGAATTTATTCCTCCTATCGTTATTCAATTCTCCCAGATACGCGCCCCCCCCCTCTCTTTAATTGGTCCAGATTAGTATCTGCCTCTTACATAGAGCTATTTAAGCTTCCTGGTTTGCCGTCCCATACACACTTGATAAAGGAGCGCGCATGCCCGTTGCTAGCTTCACGCGTGCTCAGAAACGCGTAGTGGACCCCTGTGAATCTGAACTACCCGAGTGACGTCATCACCTTATGTGACCTGTTGGAACGCGGAAGTTACTTTCACCTTACCACACACACAGCCGGCGTCTCCGTGCGGAGGTCCGCGGCCATCCGCCCGGCATCCATCTAGCCCCACACACTTGGAGTTTTTGACGATACCGGGTCTGGTTCTCTATGGAAGCTGTCATTCATCAGCCCCAATGTAAGTGCTCATGTATGTTTTTAATATTGGAATAAAACACTGATACTTAAGAGGCGCTTTCTCCTTGAATCTTTTATGTCATGGTAAGCTAATGTTCCCTTTTTTTTTACCCACCCGATGATTGACATACCGTCATTAAATGTGAAAGGCCTTAACTCCAACACTAAACGAAGCTTAGCCTTAAGGGAATTCAAAAGATCTAAAGCTGACATCATTTTCACTCAGGAAACACTCCTTACTAAGACCGACAATATGGCATTTGCTACCAAGTATTATTCCCAGATATACCTAGCCTCTAACCCTCGTAAGCGAGCTGGAGTAGCAATTCTTTTAAAAAAAGACTCCCCCTTTAAGTTACAATCAACAATCTCGGACCCCTTGGGGACTATATCATCTTGAGAGGTACATGGAAAGACGCTAATCTCACAGTCTGCAACATTTACGTCCCAAACACTAACCAAACCTCCTTCCTATCTAAAGTGTATAAACGACTATTTGCATTTCCATACCAGTACCTGGTTATCGGAGGAGACTTTAACCTGACCTTTTCCTCCTGCCTAGATAGACACTCCCTTGGACAGAGTCAGGTCCCCAAGGCCCTTGATAGAAGATCATCTCTCTTCCGTCAATTAACTAGGAAATACGCTCTATTTGACTCTTGGAGGACTGCCTTCCCCTCAGCCAAACAATTTACTTTTTACTCTCATCCTCATAAATCTCATTCACGCCTAGATTACTTTTTTGTAAATGCCCCAACCCTGAGAGCTTGCAAGGGCTCAGATATTCAAGCAATCTCATGGTCGGATCATGCTCCAATCACACTGTCTCTTGCATTGTCCCCGGGAACCCTCCGTACATGTCACTGGCGTTTGAATGATTTCCTGCTTAAACATGACCCCTCCAGTAATGAACTGGAAAAAACCTTGAAATTATATTTTGCAGAAAAAAATTCCCCTGAGCTTTCCATTGCTACTCTCTGGGAGGGTCATAAAGCAGTCCTTAGAGGCCAATGCATCTCACTCTCCACGGTACTTAAAAGGAACGCTAATACTGCTCGTATAGCTTTACTAAACAAGCTTAAACAGTTGGAAACACGCCTGCTTTCCTCTTTGTCCTTAAACACTCTTAGAGAGAATATACAGGTCCGGGCTGGTTTAAGAGACATAGACTTAGGTAAAATTGAGAAGGCGCTACTAGGATTAAGGCAAACCTACTACGACAAGGCTAACAAACCGTACACGCTATTAGCCAGACAGTTACGGGACCGAGTCGCGACCGCCTCAACTGCCCATCTTAATGATGGAAGTCGCATTCCCCAAACCCACCCCACTAAGATTGCTCAGATCTTTCATGACTACTACTCGACCTTGTATAACATTCCGACTATCCCACACAACCCTCCCCCACAAGACCTGTTCCAAAGGATCCACTCTTATCTAGAAGAATGTGAAATACCGCGACTCTCTCCCTCTGCCCTGACCACCCTAAACTCCTCTATCACAGAGGAGGAAGTCACAGACACAATTAAATCCCTCCCAAACAATAAAGCCCAAGGCCCTGATGGATTCCCATACCACTACTACAAAACCTTCCTACTGTATTTACTCCCTTATATGACAACCTTGTTTAATTCATTTCTGTCTGAGACATCTATCCCACGAGATGCAAAATTCTTTTCTCACGCTGATCCCCAAGCCTGGAAAGGACCACAGCTTACCATCAAACTATAGACCTTTTGCGCTACTTAATGCGGACCTCAAAATCTTCACAAAATTATTGGCTAACAGGTTAAACAATTTTATGCCGTCATTGATTCATAAAGACCAGGTAGGCTTCATACCCATGCGGCAAGCAGGGGACAATACCTGTAGGGTTATTGACCTAGTGGAGGTGGCAAACAGGACCAAAGTAGAAGCACTTCTGCTCAGTCTTGACGCTGAAAAAGCTTTTGATAGGCTAAGTTGGCCCTTTCTGTTTGCGACCCTACGACGAGTTGGAATCACAGGTCCCTTTTTACGGGCCATTTATCATCTATATTCGTCCCCGTCGGCCATGGTACGCACCCAACACGCAACATCTGCCACCTTCCCGATATCTAACGGAACGCGGCAAGGCTGTCCGCTCTCACCGCTGCTCTACGCCCTTTGTATAGAACCCCTAGCGGCCCATATTAGGGAAAACCCAAATATTCATGGCATCCCAGTTCGTATTAGAGACTTTAAGATTTCCCTTTATGCTGACGACGTTCTCCTTACCCTGACGCAACCACACATTTCTCTGCCAAACTTACATACCAAACTAGATCGATATAGTGCCTTATCTGGGTATAAAATAAACAACTCTAAAACAGAGGCTCTGCCCCTTAATATGCCTCCTCAGTCACTAGCGGTTCTTTCGCAATCATTTAATTACTCCTGGAAAACTTCCTCCTTAAAATACCTCGGGGTCCATCTCACAACCACATATGACTCCCTCTATAAAGCTAACTTTCCCCACTTATATACTGCTATCAGAGCCTCGTTGACTAAATGGAAATCCCTGAAACTATCCCTCTTTGAGCGGCTAGCGACCCTGAAGATGATGATCCTACCCCAGCTCCTATACCTATTTGAGACACTTCCGATACCCATGCCAACCCCACACCTAAAGAGACTGCAGGGCGACCTGATTAATTTCCTTTGGAATTATAAGAGACACCGGATTGCTAAATCGGTTCTCTACGCTCCCCGTAATCAAGGTGGCCTAGCGTTTCCTAATATAGCCAAATACTATTTGGCAGCCCAATTACGCTCTGTAGCCTCTTGGTGTACCCTCCACGCTTTCCATCGTTGGACACAAATCGAGAAGCTTTGGTTGGCCCCTATACATCCGAACTCCATGTTATGGAGTTCCGATGTATCTTCGGAAAGCTCACGGCTACTGGGACCAATGTCCCTCCTACGTCAGCTGTGGCAGCGTGCAAAACTGACTTACCCACTTACCACCCCTTCTTCACCGGTTACGTCCTTCCTATTTACTCCTAACATTCCGGACAGCCTGACTTCACAGATGTCCCATTTCTGGATGGAAAGGAACCTATTCCATTACGGCCAGCTGATTGATCCCAGGACTCACATATTAAGATCATTTCAAGATCTGCAAAAAGACTTTGACATTCCCAAACAGGCTTTTTTTAGCTACCTACAAATACAGCATTATGCACAATCTCTAGTCCCTAACCTTCAATTCTCCCCGTTAACCGACTTTGAAAAGCTGTGCTTAGAGAGCTCGTCTCCTAAAGGCATGATTTCACAAACCTATCAGCTCTTAACGCATGATTTCTCGCCAACGGGTCCTCGGCATGCATATATGGGAAAGTGGGAGCGAGCCTTGGGTGCACATCTCCCTTCTACATACATGGCAGCTTATATGGTCTCAGGCCTCTAAAAGCTCTGTGTGCACGCTATATAAAGAGAACCAATATAAGATCTTGTTCCATTGGTACCAAACTCCAGACTTGCTCCACTCCATGTATCCACTGTCCGACTCTAGCTGCTGGCGATGCCATAAAGACAGAGGGACGTTATTTCACATTTACTGGACCTGCCCTCTGATTACCCCGTACTGGGAAATGGTTCACTCCCTGCTCCGGTCCATCCTGGATACTGAAGTGCCTTTTTATCCGAAGATTTTTTTGCTGGGTCTCCCACCAATCTCTCTCCCTAAAATGTCCAAGAAACTTTTGTCACATATATTAACTGCCGCACGATGCTTGGTAGAACTAAAATGGAAGCAGAGAGAACCACCTTCGATATCGGAATTGCATTCCAGGATCAGGGATGTCAAGAGAATGGAGTACCTTACAGCCTCCTTAAATGATAATCTTGAGAAGCATAATCGAATATGGGAGCTATGGGTCCTTTTTGAAAATCCCATAACCTAATTTTTCCTGTGGCAGGTCCAGGGCTGTTGGTTTCCTCCATTTGTGGGGGAGCGGTGGGCTTCAGGGGCGGGGCGCGGCTCCGTTACCTTTATCTATCTTCACTACTCCCTACCCATCCCTACTTACCCCATCTTAAACCTTTTTCTAACCCCCCCCTCTTTTCTATTCTCCTCTTTACCTCATCTTCTTTTATTTCCCTTAACTTACTTAATTTTGTTATGTTATACAAGGTGTACAAGCAGTAATATTTGATTAAGGTAATGCTTTGTCAATGTAACCTGTTTTCAGCAATCAGATCGACTGGCACATAGTGACCAGCATCTTCCACCGAGTGATGTAATGTTTGGACTTTATTCCAGAAGTACCTACTATGCTTTAAATTGTATTACCTTGTATTTTATGTTATTATTTTTGTTTTGGAAAAATTAATAAAAAATTGTCAATTTTTCAAAAAAATAAATAAATAACTTGTAGCTTATTCAGCTGCCTGCGGTAGTGATAGGATCAGGAAAACACCACCAACCTTCTACAGGTAGCTTTATGTGAACACTGTGCAGAGCTCGCAAAAACTAACTTGTAGCTTATTTAGCTGCCTGCAGTAGTGATAGGATCAGGAAAACACCACCAACCTTTTACAGGTAGCTTTAGCTGAACACTGTGCAGAGCTCGCAAAAAACTAACTTGTAGCTTTAGCTAACCACTGTTCAGAGGACACACTACACTAACTTGTAGCTTTAGCTGAACACTGTGCAGAGGTCACACTACAGTAACTTGTAGCTTTAGCTGAACACTGTGAGGAGGACGCACTACCCTAACTTGTAGCTTTAGCTGAACACTGTGCAGAGGTCACACTAAACTAACTTGTAGCTTTAGCTGAACACTGTGAGGAGGACGCACTACACTAACTGTAAATAGTCTAGCTGCCTGACTGTGGTACTAATAGGATCAAAAGAACACCAGCAATTTTCTTCAGGTAGCTTTAAATACTGTAACAAGACAAGCCTGCCTGTCAGTAGGAAGATAACAGGAACGGATCTAGCTAAACTGAATACAGTGTATATATATATATATATATACAACACCTGGGATGCATATATATACACAATACACTGTAAGTGCAGCTAACTCACTGACTGCCCTGCCTAATCTAGCTAACTCAAATGAAATGACACTGTCTCTCTGTCTATCTAAGCACGCCGGAACACACTACACAGGGCCGCCGTGCAGGCAGCCTTATATATTGTGGTGCGTGTTCTAAACCCCCTGAGCCATAATTGGCCAAAGCCACCATGGCTTTGGCCAATTACAGCTCTCTCTACTAACGGCGCTGTGATTGGCCAAGTGTGCGGGTCATAGTGCATGCTTGGCCAATCATCAGCCAGCAATGCACTGCAATGCCGCAGTGAATTATGGGCCGTGACACTCCAAACGAATTTGGCGCGAATGGCTCATATCGTTCGCAATTCGGCGAACGATCGAACAGACAATGTTTGAGTCGAACATGGGTTTGACTCGAATGCGAAGGTCATCCCTAATTCTTATTGGTTTTCTTACAAACATAATACATAAGGTGTCAGTCAGCCTTATATTGTTAACAATTAGGTTGCAACAGATAGAAAGAAAACAGCAACTGATCGCTAAAACATTGTAATTGTTCCAGTAGAAATCAATCATTGGCACAGTTTAACTTCATGTTCAAGCAAGTATTAACATTAAAGTATATACAAAACAAAGAATTGCCATGTCAGAGTATATAGTTACCAAGTCATCACAACTGAATAAATTATAAAGGTCTTAAGAAATGCTGTTTAGCTAATACATTAATCAGATAATTTTGGAGTATCCTCGGCTGTAAAATAGGAAGAGAAATAATATGCTTTTAGAAGCACCTCAGCTCCAACATTTTACATGTTGAATTTTACAAGTTGACTACTCGCTAAATTTCCTATAATTTTTAAATTTCTCATGTTCACATTTCTTATAAAACCTGTCAGGATTATTGTCTTTATACGCCAATAATTTCTCAAAGACATATATCATATCCATATGCCTTTTAACCTCCATGATATGTGGGATTAAAATAGATTTACATTTTTAAACTCTCATGTTGCATGTATAATATTGCTGACTAAGTGCCGGTTCACACTGCTGCGCTGTCAATTTGTTCAGTTTTTTTGTCCTGTGTGAGGTGGGATTTTTACCGCAAATTTACCACAATTTTACGGCGAATTTCAGGAGTTGGACATAGCTGCGATTGATGTTCTAGCTAATGGAATCATAATGTAAAAAAAAAAAAGGTGTTAACTTCCTGTGTACTTCCTGGTTTTTGTGGAGAGTAGTGTGGTGGAATTCGCACATATCTGAACCAACAATGCGATTCCAGAATGATTTACATTGATGTCTATGGAGACTAAATTTGCAACGCTGTAAACTCACACAAGACCTTTTTTTATTGCATCGCATTCGTAGAGGAATCGCAACACATGTATGTGAACGACCGTCATTGAAAACAATGACTTTATGGATGAAATGCGAATTTAGAATGTTTTTGACGCCTCACATTCGTTATGAACTCGCATCAGTGTGAACCGTCACTAAGGCCCGGTTCACACTGATGCGAGTTCATGACGAATGCGATGCGTCAAAAACACTTTAAATTTGCATGTCATCCCTAAAGTCATTGTTTTCAATGACGGTCGTTCACATACATGCATTGCGATTCCTCTACGAATGCAATGCGATTAAAAAAAGGGTCTTGTGCGAGTTTACTGCGTTGCGTTGCGAATTTAGTCTCCATAGACATCAATGTAAATCGTTCTTGAATCGCATTGATGGTTCACATATGTGCGAATTCCACCACACTACTCTCCACAAAAACCAGGAAGTACACAGGAAGTTAACACCTTTTTTTTTTTTTACATTATGATTCCATTGGCTAGAATATCAATCGCAGCTATGTCCAACTCCTGAAATTTGCGGTAAATTCGCGGTAAATTCGCAGTAAAATTGCGCACCTCACAAAGGACAAAAAACTGAACAAAATCACAGCGCATGAGTGTGAACCGGGCCTAAAGTCTAAGCGCAATTGGAAATTTATAGAGATCAACATTTAAAATGGCCATGTCTTGCATTATTACCCCTGTCATTACTGCTATGAGGTGCTAGATGGTCTTCCAAAAGGCTCTCAACTGGCTACAAAGCCAGAACATATGTGTACATTTCTCACTTGTATGCAACTCCTCCAGCAAAGATTAGAACCTTTTTTAGGAAATTTAGATATAGTATATGGGGCTAGGTACCAGCAGAGTATTTTGGGGCCAATTCCCAGTAATTGGTGCATCTAGAATACAAATAATTATTCATGGCAGCTATCACCCACTGTTGAACAGATATTGGAAGATTAAGTTCCTTTGCCATTTAAGCATGGCAGAAGGTTTGGAAAAAAACAATTTAAACTGTAGTAGGTTCTAAAGGAGAGTTCTTCCTTTCACCTTAGTAGAACTACCAATAGAGTTCCCGAAGGACCATATTGATACTGGAAGTTTCACAGTAGGGTAAGAAGTTGTGTTAAAGAAAACTTGTAGTTTTGCATAACTCAAAAAAACCTCTTTTAAAAATAGGGTATTTAGACCTAAGACTATCAAGAGGAAGTAATTTTCCTGTTTCAAACAGATCCAACACTGTTGGAACCCCCTTCACCTCACCATGTGTAACAGACACATCTGCATGTACAAACTAAGGAGTTTCCTAAAGCAATGGTATAGGTATTGACTTTGAGGAATAATGTCCTTTTTCTGGAAAAATTCTTAATCAGAATAATGGGATGTATGTAGGTATTTGGAGTACCTCCCAAAAAGTCTGCTAACAGTAGCAACCGCAGACTTCACTGTCATCCTTCCTGGATACACTGGTCCCCCTCACTACACACAGAATCAGGCCACAACCCCTACAAACTTGGCAAACAGATGACACTAGAAGTCTGAAAAAACACAGCCGCGCCTGTGGTGTAAGTCTCAGAAAGATTTCAACCAATATAATCTGCCCTCCAAAAATACAATTCCTGCCTCCTCACTGCCAAGCAGACCTATATCACTCTCATTAAAAAATTATCATCCTGTCCTCGTCAACTTTTCTTTACCTTCAACTCTCTACTTCGTCCTCCACTGTCTCCATCCACTAACTCACTCAGTGTCCAGGAGATCACCAATCACTTCAAACATAAGATTGATACAATTTGTGAGGAGATCTCCACTGTACAGATACCTTCTCCACCTAACACCCCATGTCCACAGGTACAATCATTACTTCCTTCATTCAACCCCACCACTATAGACAAGGTTGCTAAACTTTTTTCTGATGTCCACCTTACAACCTGCTCCCTGGACCCTGTTCCCTCACAAATGCTATGTTCACCCTCTGGATCTATTCTACACTTTCTTACTCACATCATTATTCTCTCCCTCTCTCTGGCATCTTCCCCAACTCTCTAAAACATGCATTAGTTACCCCCATACCTAAAAAGCCCTCACTAGACCTCACCAATCTTAACAACCCACGCCCCATCTCCTTGCTCCCTTTTTTATCCAAACTCCTTGAACGTCTGGTCTACAACCGACTGAGTGATCACCTTGCTGAGAATAACCTTCTTGATCCCTTTCAGCCTAGTTTGCGCCCTCTACACTCAATGAAAACTGCTCTTCTAAAACTCACAAATTGTCTGCTAACAGCTAAATCCAATTGACCCTATTCTGTACTCCTACTTCTTGACCTCTTTGCTGCTTATGACACTGTGAACCACCCCCTCCTCCTGAAAAAACTCCACGCCTTTGGTCTCTTTGACTTCCCCCTTTTTCTGTTCTTGGACCTCTCTTATCCTCCATCTACACATCCTCCCTGGGTCTAATAATAGCCTTCCATGGCTTCCAATACCATCTCTATGCTGACAACACCCAAATCCATCTCTATACCCCTCAGCTCACTGCTTCAGTCTCCTCACGATTCACTAATTTACTAACAGACATATTGTCATGAATGTCACGTCTATCTCAATGCAGGTGGTCAGACACTATAGCTATCCACTGTGTGAACATTTGGGCAGATGCCAACAGAGCAAACAACAGACTACTTGCAGTTTAGCAGACAGATAGCTGGTTCTAAGATGGTCCAGGTAATAAGGCAGGCTGAGTTCAGGGAATAGTCCAATATCCAATCCAATGACAGTCTAGGTAATAAGGCAGGCTGAGTTCAGGGAATAGTCCAATATCCGATCTGGGTCATACAAAGGGAGATCCAACAGCAAAGCAAGGCAGACAAATGGGAGGCTTTATCAGGAACAATACAGGTAACTGTCTCTCTAACACAAGCAAGGGATAGAGTGTTCGGTTTCCTTATATCAGGTGACTGATCAGATCAATCATCTTGCAGGTGAACACAGACAGGGGGAATGCAACATCCGTCACCCGGGTGCTGGCCTGGGGAACAGGGCATTAAGTGATAATGACACATATTAGCCTGGATGTCACATCACTTCCTCAAACTTTATCTATCCAAAACTGAGCTTATGATTTTTCCTCCTCTATGTGCCTCTTCCCCTGATTTCTGTCAAGATCAATAGCACTACTATCAGCCTGTCCCCGCATGCCAAGGTTCTAGGTGTAACCCTGGACTCTGAATTATCCTTTTGGCCCCACGTCAAAACACTGTCCAAATCTTGCCGCCTCAACCTCCACAACATCTCCAAAATATGTCCCTTCCTAACCAATGACACCACAAAGCTCCTAGCTCACTCCCCGGTCATCTCCTATCTCAACTACTGCAACTCCCTCCCCACGGAATTACCTTTACATAGGCTATCCCCCCTTCAGTCCATCATGAATGCTGCTGCCAGGCTCATCCACCTTACCAACCGTTCAGTGTCTGCTACCCCACTCTGACAATCCCTCCACTGGCTTCCACTCACCCAATGAATTCAATTCAAAATTCTAACAACTTACAAAGCCATCCACAACTCGGCCCCCCAGCTACATCACTAAGCTAGTCTCAAAATACCAACCTACTCGTTCCCTTCCTTCCTCCCAAGACCTCCTGCTCTCTAGTACCCTCACCCTGGTACTGGCAGTCTCATACCTTCTACATCTCTATGTTTAGTCAGGAAAGAGTGGGGACATCTAGGTTTGTTGTTTTGCCATAGGAAATGTGAGAGTTGTTTAGTCAGGAAAGAGTGGGGGCATCTAGGTTTGTTGTTTTACCACAGGAAATGTGATAGTTGTTTCTGTAAAACCTGAAAAAAAGGTGTTGGGAAGACTAATGGTTATGATTTTAAAGTAATATAACATTTTGGGAAGGATCAGCATCTTATATACCGCCAGCCTTCCCACCCAGGACAAGTTATACTTCCTCAGGCACTCTAGGTCAAGTTGAATATTTTCAATAATGGGGTGTGAAATTAGCATGAAATTAGTTATAGAAAGGTGATGTAAGGGTTAATCCCAAATATTGTTGGGTGGCTTGAGACCAGGTAAAAGGGAATAAGGTTTTTAACTACTTGCAGACCGCCCGCCATCATTATCTTGCAGCTGTTTAATGTGGAATACCATTATGGCAGCAGATAGCTGCCATACCCCATATCATTTTAAACAGTGGGCGGTCCGCTTTCAGATAAAAGTGGTCTCTGTGGCAGATTTGCAACAAGATCACTTTTATTGGTGGCCCCCTCCCGCTGCTCCCCGGTGGTCTCCACCGCTTACCGGAGCTGTCGGTAGCGGCGAAGACGATCGGTCCTTTCCCCTCTGAGGCTGGATGAAGAGTGAGGGAAAGCTGGCCCCCACTTGGCTCCATACCATTGGATGACGTAAGCGATGTCAAACGTCACTTCCGCCTACTGGTCTTAAAGGGGATTTTTTTTTAATTGGAAAAAAAAAAAAAAATCTTTTTTTTATTGCATTTAAATGTAAATGTGAGATCTGAGGTCTTTTTGACTCTAGATTTCACATTAAAGAGGTCCTGTCATGCTTTTTTTCTATTACAAGGGATGTTTACATTCCTTGAAATGGGAATAAAAGTGACCCATTTTTTTTTAAATGGACAGTGTAAAAATAAAAAATAAAAAGTAAAATAAATAATAGAAAAAAATAAAAAAATAAAATTTAAAGTGCCCTGTCCCGCCGAGCTCGCGCGCAGAAGCGAATGCATACATAAGTCGCATATGAAAACGGTGTTTAAACACATGTGAGGTATCGCCGCGATCAGTAGAGTGAGAGCAATAATTCTAGTCCTTCTCTGTAACTCAAAACTGGTAACCTGTAGAATTTTTTAAATGTCGCCTATGGAGATTTTTAAGGGTCAAAGTTTGTTGCCATTTCACGAGCAGGTGCAATTTTAAAGCATGACATGTTAGGCATAAAGTTACTTGGCATAAATTATTCATGATTTTGATCCATAGTTACATAAATGACCTGAACATCATAAATAAATAAATAAAAACGGTAAAACAAATATATAAAAATATAAATATAGTGCCAGGTCATATTAACCCATAACCTCCTACTCTGAGAACTAAAAGTATTCCACTAAGAATATCACAGTGGAAGTCTCAACCATAGTGACCTCTACTGGTGGTCAAGTAATGCTAAATTCTAGATCCAATATATAGAGAGGGTAAACACAGCCATTTACATTTTGAATTAAGAAATCAACTAATGTTGCACCATAACCTCTCCAGAAATTAAGAGTTGTTAATAAAAGCATTAACATCAGTCACCACCACCCCTGTGTCTAAACAAGGGGACAACCGGAGCTGGCACTGAGAGGCACTGATGAGGGAGTGGGGTGCTCCTGCCCAAAAGGATTTGGTAAAAATCCATACAATGGACAAACAAGATATTTAGGGGCATCATCAGTGCCTCTCATTAGGGTCCACCTGTGTCATAGGTGGAGACCTCTAGTTCTCCCATATAGAGGAGTGTATGGCTCCCATGGTTCAGAGAAGCAGGATCTCCCAGTATATGAATAGCGTAGGACCCACTAACCATGGGGCACTTTGTCGCAGTAAGTGGGCTTAAGCACCATATAGAAATATGGTGTGACCAAATCCCCATATTTTTTGATAATGTTTTTTGAAAATGTCTAGGTGTTTTAAATAGCCTTGCAGGAGGTAAATGTCTTTTTTGCATGTGTGCACTGTAATATTTTGTTCTGTTGTATGGTCTTATGGCTGCATCATCTTTACTGAATCTTTTAGGATATGCCCCCCCCAAATATCTTGTTTGAGTCTTCAAAGTGGATACACCTGTTAAGGATGTTCTTAAATAACTAACCAAAAAAAAAAAACACTCTTTGAGCATGCCCAGAAAAATCCAAGTGCTGTTCACACACAAAAAGTGCAAAAAAATAAACCAAAGTCCCTGAGCATGTCCAGACCAACCCAAATGCAGCTAGCACAAAATAAGCCACCCCCTGTCCAAAATTAAGCACATCATCCAGCATGCTACAAAATTACAGATGGGACAAACACCCCCCGGTCCGGGGACCAAACAAACAGCCTAACATGGGCAAAAGTTATACAACAAACACCATTGCAGTCTATGGGAACTGACCTGTTAGTTTTGCTAGTCCCAATTTGGCTGGCTTATATTCTAATGCCCCGTACACACGGTCCGATTTTCCGACGGAAAATGTGGGACCGGAGCGTGTTGTCGGACAGTCCGACCGTGTGTGGGCTCCATCGGACATTTTCCATTGGATTTTCCGACACACAAAGTTTGAGAGCAGGCTATAAAATTTTCCGACAACAAAATCCTATCGCGTCAATTACGATCGCGTGTGGCCACTTCCGACGCACAAAGTGCCACGCATGCTCAGAAGAAATTCTGAGACGGAACAGCTCGGTCTGGTAAAATGAGCGTTCAGAATGGATACAGCACTTTCGTCACGCTGCAATGTTTTAAATAGTTTAATACACTCTGTTCATCTTTATAATGTGAGAAGAATGAAGTAGTTTTGCTGCTCATATTCACACAGACTTCTCACAAACTTAATAATATATATTTTAATTTATATTTTGATTTGTCACAACTGACCAAATTTCTTTTTGGTTGTTTTTAAATTATTATTTTTTTTTTTCAAGGCTGTTTTTGTCTTTTTTTTGGGGTTTGTATTTTTTTCAAGGCTGTGTTTTTATTGTTTTTTTTGTGTTTTACTCCATAATATTTTTGTGTGTATTTTGTGTGTCAAGTTACCACAACACCATTGATATCTTGTATTATTTAATCTCAAGGAGATTGTTTGGTGTTGGTGTCTCTTGTTAATTTCACATTGTATTTTTGAAATGTACCTGCCTCCTCACAAACAAACTGTCCTTTTTGAAGGAAAACACACATAGGCAAATATAATTGAAACAAAAATTCCTTTATTAAGGGCTCAGAACCAAACAAAGAGGGAGGCAAAGCTGGATAAACATCATAAATTGGTGAAGCCTTTGACCCTCAGGGCAGACATCAATTCTTTTCCAGCAAAATTGGTGGCCTGAGGAGTCCATATGTAAGGGAGTGCAGTCTGGTCCAGAAGTCTCAGAGATCCGGAAAGCAGCAGATGACATGTATGTTCCCAGGCTGTGGTACTACAAGAGGCTGCATATTTTGCCAGAGCAGACTGAACCCAGGTCATCACTCTCTGGTCTTCCTTCCACGCTTCCTGTGGCTCTGGTGTTGGAGATGTGGCAGGAGGAGGAGTAGGACCTGGAGGAGGAGGAGGAGTAGGACCTGGAGGAGGAGGAGGAGGAGGACCATGGGTGAGGTCACAAATGTGGGTAGCACATGTTATTTGGCCCCTCAACCCCTTATTGAGAGCTTCCAAAATTAGGAACTCACATAGGAGTCGTTGGCCCTCCTCCATCTGCATCATTTTGCAGGCAGTTATGCCAGCAAAGTCCTCCTCCACAGTGTAGGGGGTTCTCGGGGCCTCTGTAGCCTTCCAAAAGAGGCCTATGGCAGGTTACTCCTCTTCCTGGCACTTTGTCTTTGCAGGTGTAGGGGAGGGACCTGGATATCAGGCAGCCTGCTTGGCCCAGCCACCTCCTGGCTGAGACTTCCCTGTGTATGAAAATGGGACATGGTTTTAGTTTTTGCTTCATCAATCACAATCAGAAATTAGTACTCAAAAGTAACATCTAGTTAACATCATTGATTGGACAACCAGAAATATTTAGAGGAATGCTATACCTGGCTCAAGCTGGGCTCCTCCACATGTTGCTGCCTGGAAGGCCCAGGTTGGGCGTCAGAAGCCTCGGGGGGGGGGGGGGAAGTGTGGAAGGAAGACTGGAGAGTGCTGGTCTGGGTTCAGTCTGACCTGCCAGAAAATGCAGCCTGTCATAGTACCACAGCCTGGGGACATAAACGTCATCTGCTGCTCCTGATCTCTGGGAATCCTGGACCTTCTTGTGCTCCCTTAGATAAGTGCTCCTCAGGCCACCAATTAGGATCTTCAAATAGGTCATGTCTGCCGTGGGGATCACTGTCTTCACAAATTCCAACAAATTATCCAGCGCTGCCTTCCTCTTTGTTTGGTTCTTATATTCAGGGTGATTTATCTGCCACAGACAAGGCAGCTCCCTGAACATATCAATGAAGATTGGCATACAGTCCTTATCTTTCATGATATCTATTTTCACTGCAAGACACAACACAAGACAAACCCTAATGTCAGCCTAAAGTCTTCTAAACTTTTGCAAATACAGGCCTCCATCTAGAAGCAGTATAGGCCCAATGTTAAATCTTACCTTCGCTATCACGATCGTTACTCCTTCCTCTGCTCACAGATCGTACGTACTACGCATGTGTGTCACGCTTTATAGACACTGCGCATGCGTGAAACTCCGCCCGCCCCTGAAGTTCTTTCTAGTCTATTCCCCACCCCTTCTCATTCGGCGCAGTGGGGAAGAGCACATGGTGGAGTCAGAGCAGGTGTCTGATAATTACACCAACGAGGAGGAGGAGGAAAGCCCGGAGGCAGAAACGTCTCGATCCAGAAGGAGACGATTTAAGGCATCAAATATGTCCTTTGGGGAGATGTTGGAGATGGTCGACAAAAGGAAGAGGGCCGACTATGACGGGAAGTATGGACCTTACCCCAACCCCAACGTCAGAAAGGCCAAGATCATGGCAAAAGTGGTCAAGAGTCTGCACCGGAATTTCGGGGTACGACGATCGAAAGATCAGCTCAGGAAGCGGTGGTTGGACCTCAAATTAAGAGAGCACGAGCAGTACAGAAAGATCCGGAGAGTGCTGCAAAAAAGTAAGTAGTTGTGCTGTGTTCCTATACTTTTTATGTTTATTACGTTCGTGCTGCTCCATGTGCTTTTCTTAACTGTTAAAAACGAAAAGAGAGAGGAGCGCCACTAAGTAAAATCATTTATTCAACAATGTAAAATCAAAGTAGCAACTTACATTTGGGAGCGGTATGTTGAACAGGCAGATGTAATCCCAGATGGGAGAGAGGGAGAGAAACAGTCAGCAGTTCCCAGGAAATGCCTCCAAACACAGCGCAGTCTGGCGGGGAAGCCAGGACGGTGTAAAGCCTGTCTCTGCGGGAGGACGGAGCGGCAGCCCAGGAAGCAGCTGGCGGTGTTATCAATGGGGAAAACCACAACGCATTTCTGAGCATGCACAAGGTCTATACGGCACATGCGCGCTCCTTTATCAAGTGTAGCAGTAGTCATAGTTTTCTTAACTGTTGTCCAGTTTAAAATGGCAACTTTCATGTTCATGGGCACATTATTCGTTCGTATCAAACATTGTTTGTTCGGCCTAGAAAACACCATGGTTTTGGCCATATGCATTTGGCCACATTTTTTAGGGCCTACTTGTCTGAAACTAATTTGGTTGTGTAGATGTGTTTGTAACTAGAATGAAATGCTAACTAGATTCTGTGTAAGGAGAGGACACTCAGCAGCAGTTTTCACATCTGGACGCTGGAGCACTAGTGTGGGACACAAGAACACCCTTTTTTATTAGGGGGTCCCACGCAGGTGCTCCAGTGTATACTATAGGGGTGTCTCCATCTGTGAAGCTTGTACAAGACAGGTAAAGTATTCAAGCTTGACAAAGGACAAGAAAAATGCTACATCTTGGAACTCTGGCCACAAAAAAAATTGTACCCCATTTCCAAACAATGTTTCATATTTATAGTTCTGCCATCAAATATCTGTGTGCTAAGTATACCTTTTTTTTTTACATAGGGGAGAAAAGACTCAGAGGACACCCCTCATTTCAGGAGACCAGAGACCCCCCACCTCTGGAAGAAGGGGAAATCCACCCCAGACAAACAGAGCAGGAGGAGGAAGACGTGGTGGAAATTGGCACCACAACAGGTGAGTGTCTGCGACCACAGGCTCAGGTAAGAGATGGATGCCGGCATATTTATAATACATGTTTTTTTTTGGTTTCTATCTTTTTAGGTGATCGTGATGTTGTGGATTCAGATCCTTTCACCTCGGAAAGTGCACAGATCCTGATCGGGGAGATCATGGGGTGTAATAGGGACTTGGAAAACATCAAGAAAAACATCAATGATGTTCTTCAAAAAAATAAGAACATTATTGATGTTTTGGGGAGAGTTTAAAACCCCTCCAAATCCCTTTGTTTTTTGTTGTGCTACAATTTTTTAACATTTTTTGTCAAATTGTAGAAAAGCCAAATTTTGAAGAGGCACACAGTGTGTCAACATGTGCTATCTGACATCACGGGAGATCAATGGACGCGTTTTGGGGGTGCAACCCCTTCCTCAATAATAAAGTAGTTGAGAGGAAGGGGTTGCACCCCAAAACATGTCCCTTGATCCCCCATGATGGCAGCTAGCACATGTTGACATTCGGCTATTAGTGTGCATCTTCAAAATTTGGCTTTTCCGGGGGTGACTTCACCCCATCTGAACGCAATATCAAACACAGTTTCTAAATACTCATGTCTGATATTGCCTTCAAGTTATACCAAATGTGAACTTTGTAAGTTCAAGATTTGTGTCTTTCTTGTTGGTTTTAAACATGCCTGTTTTATCTTAAATGGACATTTCTACTTTTTCTAATGTGACCCCAAAAATTGTTATACAACAAACATGTTGGTTTGTTTTAAAAACCTTTTCGAAATGCACATATGATTGTGCAGGTATTAAAAAGATTGTTAATCAAGAATGTGTGGATTATTGTCTCAACGCTACAACACTTTTGTGGTGCTCTAATTGCTGTTTTCTGTGACAATGGGTGTTATTTCCTAAGGGCAAATCCACTTTGCACTACAAGTGCAGTTTCAAGTGCACTTGTAGTGCAAAGTGTCTTTGCCTTTAGTAAATAACACCCAACAGTGCTTTGTAAGGTTACACAATGACGCCATTTTCAGGACTCACCACATTTCTGTCAGGGTCAGCTAAAACAAACACAAGCAGTAAATGTCACCAAAGATTTGCTTATTTTTTTTATTTGAAAAAGGTTTTACACATTGTCTGGCATATTGATAGCCCCCCTACCAGCAAAGAATTCAAGGTATCTTAGCCGGACATCACAGGCTTGGGAATGGCCGCATAAGATGGTCCCCCAGCGCAAAAGCTTCATCCGCAACGAATACGAATGGGAGTCCTTCCACATTGTCTTCTGGAGGTGGCAAGTCCAAGCTGCCATTCTGGAGACGCCTGTAGAACTCCGTCTGGGCGATGACTCCACCATCAGACATCCGGCCATTCTTCCCCACGTCCACATACAGAAATTCATAAGTAGCCGACACCACCGCCAACATCACAATACTATTAAACCCCTTATAATACGACCCCGAGTTGGGTGGTGGGATGATGTGGACGTGTTTCCCATCAATTGCCCCTCCGCAGTTAGGAAAGTCCCACCGCTGGGCAAAGTGGGAGGTCACAGTCTGCCATTCCTGTGGCATGGAAGGAAACTGTGGAGTAAAAAAAAAAAAAATAGTCTTTTTGCAGAAACAAACAAACATTCTTGGCCAACATCAAGATACCATTTATTTTTGGGAATTTTTAAAGACCAAAGTATAAGGTACACCTATCAGATTCCCCCTCCCCCCTCTCATGGCCCATTTCTAACATTATAGGGGGGGACTCTTGGACAGGTAACCCTCTCCACTTCATTGAGAGATGAATGCATAATGTGTATTACTCTGAACAGACCCTCCTTAGTTACACTATTGGCAGCCCACTGGACAGGTAAGGAGTGTCATAATACAAAGATATAAACACACACTGTACACATTTGAGCACATTTGGACATTCTGCTATTACCTATCAAGATAATAATAGGATACAAAAACTTTAAACAGCACCATTTGAAAGTATACAGGCAGGCCCTTGCACTACATGCTTTGGAGAATTCATCCATAAATCTGAGCACAAAAGAGATGGGTATAGTGTGTATGGGTTTGGCAAAGTCAGCAGATAGATGATTGAGGATAGATAGAGAATTGTTATCAGCTGACTTAGCAGTTGGGGGGAGGGAGGGTTCAAAAGGATTTGGGGACACCCAAAAAAAGCCTCTGGCACTCTGCCTGAATTTGAAGCACCAATCACATTTCAAAACATTTTAGGGGTGTTTGGGGTAAAGCACTACTATGGAGATGATAAAATACATTGTTAAGTGACTACATGAGGTGAATATAGGGCAGGAGACCATGCTGGGGGGGTAAGTGAAGGCAAATATGTATGAAGGACAAAAAATAATTACATAAAAATCCAGCATGAATGAGGACAAAGGGGACATTCACAGCATATTCCAATCATGGTAATTAGGGAATGAGGAAAGAAATACAATATATTAGCAAACATTATATACAATAAAATGTGATATTAAAGGATAAAAATCTTACCTTAATATACTCCTTCTGCAGGACCTGGATGATGGCAGAACAGGTCTCTAGGATAATGATCCCCAGAGCCTGGGGGGAGATGCCTGTCAAGAACTTCAACTCCTGCAGGCTTCTCCCCGTCGCCAAGTACCACAGGGTGGCGACGAGCCTCTGCTCCAGAGTGGTTGCTTGCCTCACGCAGGTATCCTGCCTGCTGATATAGGAGGTCAGCAAAGCCAACAAACGTTGAAATACGGGGTCCGTCATCCGGAGAAAGTTCCTGAAATCATCAGGATTATTCTCACGGATCTCACGGAGCAAAGGCATATGACAGAACTGGTCACGCTGAAGAAACCAATTCTTGGTCCATGAACTCCTCCCCACCCTGTTCATGGATTGGACTTGTGTCAAGGTCAGAACTCCAACACCAAGCCCCCGCACAGCACGAACTCTACGAGGAGTACTTATACGCAACATGGCTAGAAAACAAGAGATATAGGATTATTCCCGCGCTATCAAGTATGTAGTAAACCGGACTAGTGGGAAAAGCTGCCTGCACCGAATCGGGTACAAACCGGACCCTGTGGGTAAATAGTGGTATAGGTAGGTGGTGCTGCGCTAATCCTGAGTAAAATAACTAAAAATTATTTTTGTATTCTGTGATGTGCATTGTAATGTGCACCAAAAAATATTCCACTGTGGTGATTAATGGCATCAGCCGTGTAGGGCTATACACTCACATGGCAACAAATCATAATAGTGAAAAATCATCATCAATAGTAACATACTAAATAAATAAATCTCACCATATACATAAGAATAAATAACAGCAATGTGAAAGTGTCAGCTGTTAACCACTTGACGACCGCCTCACGCCGATGTACGTCGGCAAAGCGGCACGGACAGGCAAAATCACGTACATGGTACGTGATTTGCCTTCCGCGGGTGGGGGGTCCGATCGGACCCCCCCCGCCGCCCGAGGCGGTCCCGTTTTGTCCCCCGGCGATCGGAGACGAGGGGGAGGCCATCCGTTCGTGGCCCCCCCCTCGCGATCGCCGCCGGCCAATGGGAACACTCCTTTGCTGCTGTATGCTAAACAGCAGCAAAGGAAATGATGTCATCTCCCCTCGGGTCGGTAGTTTCCGTTCCGGCCCGAGGAGAGACGACATGTGAGTGACTGCACCAACACACACACACACAGTAGAACATGCCAGGCACACATTACACCCCGATCCCCCCCCCGATCGCCCCCCGATCCCCCCCGATCACCCCCCCCCCTGTCACAAACTGACACCAGCAGGTTGTTTTTTTTTTTTTTTTTTTTTTCTGATTACTGCATAGTGTCAGTTTGTGACAGTTACTGTGTTAGCACAGTTACTGTTACCCCCCTGTAGGTCTAGGGTACCCCCCTAACCCCCCCTAATAAAGTTTTAACCCCTTGATCACCCCCCGTCACCAGTGTCACTAAGCGATCATTTTTCTGATCGCTGTATTAGTGTCGCTGGTTCCGCTAGTTAGTGAGGTAAATATTTAGGTTCGCCGTCAGCGTTTTATAGCGTCAGGGACCCCCATATACTACCTAATAAATGTTTTAACCCCTTGATTACCCCCTAGTTAACCCTTTCACCACTGATCACCGTATAACTGTTACGGGTGACGCTGGTTAGTTTGTTTATTTTTTATAGTGTCAGGGCACCCGCCGTTTATTACCGAATAAAGGTTTAGCCCCCTAATCGCCCGGCGGTGATATGCGTCGCCCCAGGCAGCGTCAGATTAGCGCCAGTACCGCTAACACCCACGCACGCAGCATGCGCCTCCCTTAGTGGTATAGTATCTGATCGGATCAATATCTGATCCGATCAGATCTATACTAGCGTCCCCAGCAGTTTAGGGTTCCCAAAAACGCAGTGTTAGCGGGATCAGCCCAGATACCTGCTAGCACCTGCGTTTTGCGCCTCCGCCCGGCCCAGCCCACCCAAGTGCAGTATCGATCGATCACTGTCACTTACAAAACACTAAACGCATAACTGCAGCGTTCGCAGAGTCAGGCCTGATCCCTGCGATCGCTAACAGTTTTTTTGGTAGCATTTTGGTGAACTGGCAAGCACCAGCCCCAGGCAGCGTCAGGTTAGCGCCAGTACCGCTAACACCCACGCACGCACCGTACACCTCCCTTAGTGGTATAGTATCTGAACGGATCAATATCTGATCCGATCAGATCTATACTAGCGTCCCCAGCAGTTTAGGGTTCCCAAAAACGCAGTGTTAGCGGGATCAGCCCAGATACCTGCTAGCACCTGCGTTTTGCCCCTCCGCCCGGCCCAGCCCAGACCACCCAAGTGCAGTATCGATCGATCACTGTCACTTACAGAACACTAAACGCATAACTGCAGCATTCACAGAGTCAGGCCTGATCCCTGCGATCGCTAACAGTTTTTTTGGTAGCGTTTTGGTGAACTGGCAAGCACCAGCCCCAGGCAGCGTCAGGTTAGCGCCAGTACCGCTAACACCCACGCACGCACCGTACACCTCCCTTAGTGGTATAGTATCTGATCGGATCAATATCTGATCCGATCAGATCTATACTAGCGTCACCAGCAGTTTAGGGTTCCCAAAAACGCAGTGTTAGCGGGATCAGCCCAGATACCTGCTAGCACCTGCGTTTTGCCCCTCCGCCCGGCCCGGCCCAGCCCACCCAAGTGCAGTATCGATCGATCACTGTCACTTACAAAACTCTAAACGCATAACTGCAGCGTTTGCAGAGTCAGGCCTGATCCCTGCGATCGCTAACAGTTTTTTTGGTAGCGTTTTGGGGAACTGGCAAGCGCCAGCGGCGTAGTACACCACGGTCGTAGCCAAACCAGCACTGCAGTAACACTTGGTGACGTGGCGAGTCCCATAAGTGCAGTTCAAGCTGGTGAGGTGGCAAGCACAAGTAGTGTCCCGCTGCCACCAAAAAGACAAACACAGGCCCGTCGTGCCCATAATGCCCTTCCTGCTGCATTCGCCAATCCTAATTGGGAACCCACCGCTTCTGCAGCGCCCGTACTTCCCCCATTCACATCCCCAACCAAATGCAGTCGGCTGCATGAGAGGCATTTTTATGTCCTCCCGAGTACCCCTACCCAGCGAACCCCCCAAAAAAGATGTTGTGTCTGCAGCTAGCGCGGATATAGGCGTGACACCCGCTATTATTGTCCCTCCTGTCCTGACAATCATGGTCTTTGCATTGGTGAATGTTTTGAACGCTACCATGCACTAGTTGAGTATTAGCGTAGGGTACCCCGAAAACCAAGCACCGCCTTCAGGCTTTCTAAGGGCGTGAATTTTTGATTTCACTCTTCACTGCCTATCACAGTTTCGGAGGCCATGGAATGCCCAGGTGGCACAAAACCCCCCCAAATGACCCCATTTTGGAAAGTAGACACCCCAAGCTATTTGCTGAGAGGTATAGTGAGTATTTTGCAGACCTCACTTTTTGTCACAAAGTTTTGAAAATTGAAAAAAGAAAAAAAAATTTTTTTTCTTGTCTTTCTTCATTTTCAAAAACAAATGAGAGCTGCAAAATACTCACCATGCCTCTCAGCAAATAGCTTGGGGTATCTACTTTCCAAAATGGGGTCATTTGGGGGGGGGTTGTGCCACCTGGGCATTCCATGGCCTCCGAACCTGTGATAGGCAGTAAAGAGTGAAATCAAAAATTTTCACCCTTAGAAATCCTGAAGGCAGTGATTGGTTTTCGGGGTCCCGTACGCGGCTAGGCTCCCAAAAAGTCCCACACATGTGGTATCCCCATACTCAGGAGAAGCAGCTAAATGTATTTTGGGGTGCAATTCCACATATGCCCATGGCCTGTGTGAGCAATATATCATTTAGTGACAACTTTATGAAAAAAAAAAAAAAAGTGTCACTTTCCCGCAACTTGTGTCAAAATATAAAATATTCCATGGACTCAATATGCCTCTCAGCAAATAGCTTGGGGTGTCTACTTTCCAAAATGGGGTCATTTTGGGGGGTTTTGTGCCACCTGGGCATTCCATGGCCTCCGAAACTGTGATAGGCAGTGAAGAGTGAAATCAAAAATTTACACTCTTAGAAATCCTGAAGGCGGTGATTGGTTTTCGGGGCCCCGTACGCGGCTAGGCTCCCAAAAAGTCCCACACATGTGGTATCCCCATACTCAGGAGAAGCAGCAGAATGTATTTTGGGGTGCAATTCCACATAGGCCCATGGCCTGTGTGAGCAATATATCATTTAGTGACAACTTTTTGTAAATATATATATTTTTTTGTCATTTTTCAATCACTTGGGACAAAAAAAATAAATATTCAATGGGTTCAACATGCCTCTCAGCAATTTCCTTGGGGTGTCTACTTTCCAAAATGGGGTCATTTGGGGGGGTTTTGTACTGCCCTGCCATTTTAGCACCTCAAGAAATGACATAGGCAGTCATAAACTAAAAGCTGTGTAAATTACAGAAAATGTACCCTAGTTTGTAGACGCTATAACTTTTGCGCAAACCAATAAATATACGCTTATTGACATTTTTTTTACCAAAGACATGTGGCCGAATACATTTTGGCCTAAATGTATGACTAAAATTTAGTTTATTGGATTTTTTTTATAACAAAAATTAGAAAATATCATTTTTTTTTCAAAATTTTCGGTCTTTTTCCGTTTATAGCGCAAAAAATAAAAACCGCAGAGGTGATCAAATACCATCAAAAGAAAGCTCTATTTGTGGGAAGAAAAGGACGCAAATTTCGTTTGGGTACAGCATTGCATGACCGCGCAATTAGCAGTTAAAGTGACACAGTGCCAAATTGGAAAAAGACCTCTGGTCCTTAGGCAGCATAATGGTCCGGGGCTCAAGTGGTTAATAAAGTGCATACCGCAATAAAAAGGTGAATATACACTGTGTAACAAACATGCAACACATAAAGTGACAGTGTGCAGCAGTGCAGCCAAAAAATACAGCGCCCAAATGTCCAAACAATCAAGGTGCTTCAACATAAAATCCTTCTTTTATAATGTGACGGCAACGTCCTAACATGCATCAGTTGCAGTGTAGTGCTCAGATAAATCATATAGTGCACATCTTCGTGTTCAAACACACAGGTGGGTAATGGCCCCTTACCTTAGGGTAATAGGGCAAGCGCATATGACCAAACTTAGGGGTATCATCCTAGGGGTTCCAGCGCTATCCTCACGATTCTAGTCCCGGGCATGGTTCCCTCAGATGTTTATAGGGGGGGAGTGTGGAAATAACAAAAAAGGAGGATCCCAATAGTGTAATAAAGTTTTGCTCAAACAGCAGCTTTTATTAAGTAAAATTAGGGTACTCACATAAAAAACAATGAAAATATAACTTGCTCCAACGAGCGGCGAGCTCGTATACCTCTATCAGTATGGACAGCCTGTCCCGTCCATACGCGTGACGTCACACCACACGTGACTTCATCAGGGGATACGTACAGGCTAAAATAGTGTCTTTAAATAGCTTTATAATGGCCGACAATGGGCGGCCATTTTCTCGAAGTCCCGTCTATAGCATTGCGGTGGCCATTTTCCTAGGGATAGCACGGCGCGGCCATTGTTATGGTGTTCAATCGCGCAGTGCGCACGCCGGCACTCAGCATCAGCTGGCTAACAGGACCAATGAGCAGAGACGAACACCTCTATCCTCCCACACTGTCAGCAGAGGAGGACAGGCACGAATAGCTCAGCCCGGGATTCCTCTGGATCAAAATACATTTGTAAAAAATTGACAGATTGAAGGGAGAGGGAGAGATTTTAGGGAAGTGAACACTGGAAATATATATACCCCAGAACTTCAGGTGGGTGGGATCCTTGTTATGACAAATCAGAAAGTGTTTGGACACACTATGTTTGTCGTAGCCATTGAGGATATTTTGGACATGTTCTTTAATGCGTACTCTCAAAGGTCTTTTGGTGCGACCAACATACTGGAGGCCGCAACTGCACTCCAGGGCATACACCGCCCCTTCGGTATTGCAACAAATGAAGTCCTTGACCTTGTAGGTATCTCCCGTGCTTGTTGACGTAAAATTGAACACCTTTTCATTTGGACGTTTAGTCCTCAAGCATGCAAAGCATCTTTTGCACGGAAAAAATCCATTACCAGTAAAAAAAGAAAAAGGTTTCTTGGGTGGATCCACAACATTTTTAGCTACTAGTTCACAAATTGTGGGTGCTCTTTTGTATATGAACTTCGGGTCCCTAGAGAGGATCTCTTGTAACTGTCTATCCGCCAACAGGATATGCCAGTGGCGTCTAATTATCCTTTCAAAATGAAAAGGTGTTCAATTTTACATCAACAAGCACGGGAGATACCTACAAGGTCAAGGACTTCATTTGTTGCAATACCGAAGGGGCGGTGTATGCCCTGGAGTGCAGTTGCGGCCTCCAGTATGTTGGTCGCACAAAAGACCTTTGAGAGTACGCATTAAAGAACATATCCAAAATATCCTCAATGGCTACGACAAACATAGTGTGTCCACACACTTTCTGATTTGTCATAACAAGGATCCCACCCACCTGAAGTTCTGGGGTATTACACCATACATTAAACATTGGCGTGGGGCCACAAGGTGAGGACCCTAAGTCAAATGGAATCCAAATGGATCTTTACTTTGGATACATTCTCACCTCGCGGCCTAAATATCGGATTTGATCTTAACTGTTTCCTTAGTGATTTTTAATACGCAAGTCTTTTCCTATACATTTTATATGCATTTGATCTTTAGTTTTAAAAACTTTTTTACATTTTTTATCGTCTGTTCATATTTAGCCATCACTTATCTTATACAACCCACGTAGGCCTATTGTGAATAGACTGCTGGGTGGATCTTAGTAGGTCCACTCTTAATAACCCTTGTTACCATAGTAGTCTGGCTTCTTACCCGACCATTTAAGTCTAATATCTACAACACCTCTACTGTGTTTATAATGAAGATTATTGTGTTATGAATTTTATGATGTGCCATCTATGACGATTACCTCATGTTTTATGTGTGCAGATTTAATATATATACACACACCCAGAGATATGCCTCACCTCTGTTTTGTTTGCCTATATCAGCATGATCGCCTCTCTCTTCTGTTCAATTTTAAATTAATTTTTTTAATTGTTATTTTTTTTAATTGTCATTTTTATATACATTTTTTGTAGTCTTGCCTCCTTTTTGAACCTCCTACCGATCGGGGGATTCCCCTTTTATACATATATTTCCATTGTTCATTTCCCTAAAATCTCTCCCTCTCCCTTCAATCTGTCAATTTTTTTACAAATGTATTTTGATCCAGAGGAATACCGGGCTGAGCTAATCGTGCCTGTCCTCCTCTGCTGACAGTGTGGGAGGATAGAGGTGTTCGCCTCTGCTCATTGGCCCTGTTAGCCAGCTGATGCTGAGTGCCGGCGTGCGCACTGCGCGATTGAACACCATAACAATGGTCGCGCCGTGCTATCCCTAGGAAAATGGCCACCGCAATGATATAGACGGGACTTTGAGAAAATGGCCGCCCATTGTCGGCCATTATAAAGCTATTTAAAGACACTGTTTTAGCCTGTACCCATCCCTGATGAAGTCACGTGTGGTGTGACGTCACACGTAGGGACGGGACAGGCTGTCCGTGCTGATAGAGGTATACGAGCTCACTGCTCGTTGGAGCAAGTCATGTTTTCATTGTTTTTTTATGTGAGTACCCTAATTTTACTTAATAAAAGCTGCTGTTTGAGCAAAACTTTATTGCACTATTGGGATCCTCCTTTTTTGTTATTTCCACACTCTCCCCTATAAACATCTACTAGGATCGTGAGGATAGCGCTGGAACCCCTAGGACGATACCCCTAAGTTTGGTCATATGCGCTTGCCCTATTACCCTAAGGTAAGGGGCCATGACCCACCTGTGTGTTTGAACCTTTTTATTGCGGTATGCACTTTATTAACAGCTGACACTTTCACATTGCTGTTAATTATTCTTATGTATATGGTGAGATTTATTTATTTATTATGTTACTATTGATGATGATTTTTCACTATTATGATTTGTTGCCATGTGAGTGTATAGCCCTACACGGCTGATGCCATTAATCACCACAGTGGAATATTTTTTGGCGCACATTACAATGCACGTCACAGAATACAAAAATAATCTTTAGTTATTTTACTCAGGATTAGCGCAGCACCACCTACCTATACCACTATGGCTAGAAAACGGTCGGCTGCTCAGAACGAAGTAACAGAACGCACTGAAGAACAGCAAGGCCTGTGAAGAGCGACCTGAAAAACAGTAACGAATGAACAAGAACAGAATGACAAGAGTCACGCGTCACTTGCTGCCCGCACTGAAGAGCAGATACAAACCCACAAGCACAAACTGAACAGCAGAAAAACGATCTGAAAACCACGAGTCTGAAAATGCGCGAATCATCTCTCACCAAACTTTTACTAACACGAGATTAGCAAAAGGAGCCAAAGGGTTCCGCGCTTGGTTCTGAACTGGCCTTTTCTAGTCTTGTCGTACCTGGTGTACATCACCGCGTTCTTGGCGATCGGAAATTCCGACAACTTTGTGCGACCGTGTGTACGCAAAACAAGTTTGAGCCAACATCCGTCGGAAAAAATCCATGGATTTTGTTGTCGGAATGTCCGATCAATGTCCGATCGTGTGTACGGGGCATAATTCTTGGCCTTAAAATGGGTATGGGGGCCCAAGTCCCACCCTGAGAGACATAATCAATGTCACCAATTTTGACAACCCCAAAAAACGGAACAAGGAGAAGTGCCTTTAAAAATGCCAAATTGCTTAAAAGCTAGTAACTTGGGAGGGGGGGCTTACTCTGCCTGTAAAGTGGTGCATCTGTAGCATGTATCCAAAATGCTTCTTCAAAGATGTACAGCTTTAAGAAAATGTCAAAATCTACATTGCGGCTGCAAAATCTTAAAAAAAAGTAAAAAAAAAACGGCCTGCCCCCAATACATACAAGCCCATTTGTGTCTGTTAAGGCTTTAAGTGAGAACCCCACATGATAAAATACCACCCCAAACTAAAAAAAGATTGTGCCCCTCCCAAACACTAACAAACCCCTAGCCAAACACACACCAAGCCAGCCCATGAAAGGCGGGTGGATGTTTGGGGGCAGGAGGGGCTTGGGCACCCCAAAAGTCAACCACCTTGTTCCCATATTCAGCAGGACAAGGTCCTCTTCCACACAACTCTAGGCTGGGGTTGTGGGGGGATGCAGACAGGGGGCTTTACAGAATGTGTAAAGCCCCTTTAAACTAGTGGGTACAAGGTGCTTTGTGGTTGGTATTGGGCTGATTCCAACATGCCCTAAAGGCAGACAGTTATGTTGAGTGCATGTGGCCTTGTATGGTTTAGGAGGAGGTTGGGAGCTCACTCTTCTCGCCCCTTTCCTAGCTGGCCCTGTTGTATGCTCTGGAAAAGGATGTGGTTTGGATTGGTGAAGGCAGCTCACGGCCTTTTGAGAATGGAGTGGAGTTCCCCTTTAAAAGCAAAAGCTAGCCCAAGCAAATCAAAGGGATTAGAAGGGGGAGACAAGAGCATTGGAGAATGGAGTGGAGTGTGGAGTTCCCCTTTGAGATCAAAATCGAGCACAAGCAAATCAAAGGGATTAGGGGGGAGACAAGGACATTGGAGAATGGAGTGGAGTGTGGCTTCCCCTTTAAAAGCAAAAGCTAGCCAAAGGAAATCATATGCATTAGAGGGGGGAGCTCATGCCCTTTTAGGCCTTAAAAAAAGTAGCTAGAGGAGCGAGAGTCTTTTTACTTAATTTTAACGGTACATGTCACATGTTGGCAATGTAACATGCTCATATGACCTGTGTGCAAATCTCTAAAAAAAAAAAACATAAAGGTGAACCAGCTTAAAAAAAAATTAGTCAAGATTAGAGGTGCGCCCTTACAACACATGCAACTGCATGTACATTGCTTAACATTTACTAAGAGTTTGGGCGCGCAATGAAAAAACTCATGTGAATAGGCGCACGAGCCGCATGCGCAATGCTTACATAGATCTCACGCAGTTCCAAATGTGCTTGCAGGCGCAGCAGGTTATCTCTGAAAAAGTTACTTTCTCATTCTATTTTGGGCATGTCTGTTACTTGGGCAGTTGCTATTAAACTTCCTCACATCAGCCCATAATATTGGCACCTAAATCTTATGTTAATATTGAATTGGAGATGCCGTGGTTCATGTCCATAGAGGCGCACAGATTACATTCTCCCGTGCATCGAGATCACAATAGTAAATGATGGATTCGAGCTCTGTTACCAGGGCATCATGTCGTAAATATGGAAATGTGCGTTGCGCCTCGCCGTGTTCCTCTACTGATGGTGCACTGCTTTAGTAAATCAACCCCAGAATCTGGAGAAGCTGTGTATGTCATCCTATCGGCTTCTATCTTTCATTTTCAGTTTAGTTTAGCTAAAGATAGAAGCAGATTGTTTGTACACAGCTGTTCCAGTATCTGTCTACTCCAAATTTTAAAAATTCCCCTCATATTGTTAAAGACTGACAGCTATTTCTTTAATTTGGATTTATACAATGCCACCATTGTTTGTGCACCATTCTATGCTAACTGTGGGCAACAGTTGAATGCAGTTTAGTGATCTGACATATTAAATGTGTTGATATAAAATATGCTGCTGTCTTTTTCAAAATATGTAAATGTATGTATCATAACTGTTACAGGCAATACAAGTAATTGATTTATATTGAAGTATAAAATGTACAATATTTATTCTGTGTTGTGTTTCATTTAAACACAGAGTTTTACTTTGTTAAGCATTAAAAAGTAGAATTAAAATTATAAATATCTATGCTAATCAAGCTACTGTACAAGTAATACAGAGTACTAAAGTCAGATCAGTTAAAGTCAAAACAGTTAAGGCCACTGTTTGCTGTGACAGTAATTAAATCAGTTAATGGGCTTGTTAATACACACACATGTATAATTTCTGTTGAGCTCCTAGAAAATGCCCTGTTGTCAACAACTGGGATATTTTTTACACATATGATTTAAGTATTGGGAATGTAGGCACATTGGGATTAACTGAAAGAAAAATGTTATGGAGACACTTGGAGGCACAGTTGTATTACAAGAAAGTTCCCATGATACTAGTTACCTGATGCTTACAATCCCTACCCTATTCCAAAATCTTTTGGGTAATTACAATGATGTCATCTGCAGTTCAAATAGATGTTGTTTACTAACTATATTACTGAACCATTCTTTGCTATGGTTTACTTTTAAAGGAAAAAAAATACACTTGAAGTTTAACTCCAGGCTGACATAAACACCAATGAATGTGGTTTTGTGCTATTAATAAGTCACTAAATTAATTTTTAAAATGACACTAGTGTAAATACCTGAGCCTGACCTGAATATGAATTGATTACTCCAGTAAACCCCTAAATAGCAGCTCTTATGCCGCGTACACACGAGCGGACTTTACGGCGGACTTTGCCCGGCGGAATTTTCGACGTACTTTACGACGGACTTTCTAAATGAACGGACTTGCCTACACACAATCTACCAAAGTCCGTCGAATTCGTACGTGATGACGTACGACTGGACTAAAACAAGGAAGTTCATAGCCAGTAGCCAATAGCTGCCCTAGCGTGGCTTTTTGTCCGTCGAACTAGCATACAGACGGCGGACTTTTCGACCGGACTCGATTTCAACGGATAAATTTTAAACAAGTTTCAAATCTAAGTCCGTCCAACTTTTGAGCAAACAAAGTCCGCTGGAGCCCACACACATCAAATTGTCCTACGAAATCCAGCCCGCCGGGCAAAGTCCGCCGTAAAGTCCGCTCGTTTGTACGCGGCATTAGATTGGCAGAGGGAGAGGGAACACTTTGGGTAATGCATATGAACTGACTTGAAATATGCTGGCAGGAGGGGATAGCACAAGGGTGAGATCATTTGTATATAGTATTAGTATATTGCTGCTTCTTCACTGTCCAGTCACTGGCTGGTGGTATGAAATTGACCCAAATTTGTTTTTTAACCACTTCACATCCGCGCTATGGCCGAATTACGGCCACATCGCGGACCTGAATTCCCAGGAGGCCGTCATATGACCGCCTCCCCTGTGCACGCGCCCTGCGCACGCCCTGCAGGGCACGTGTTAGGTACCTGGTAGTTGAGCCCGACTGGTAGAAGGAGACCTCTCTTAAACGCTGGTTCAGGAGCCACTGGAAGTGGGAACAGTGGTCTCTTGAGCACAGTGGGTAGGAGGGCCTGATGCAGGTTCCAGCAGAAGCAGACACTGGAACTGGAAGGATGTCCCTCAGGGATGGCTGAGCTGCGGATGCAGGTAGACTGATGCAGGCCAGAAGGCAGGCAGGTGGATGAGAAGGCAGCGGCAGGATCTGAAGCTTGGCAAAGCAGGCTGGAAGCAGCATCACAGGACACAGGCAAAGCAAGGTCAGACAGTCCGTTTGACAGGAGATCAGGCAAGTATATAGCAAGAGGTATGATCCAAGAATAGTCAGGCAGGCAGGAGTTCGGCAACAGGTAACAAGATAAGCAAGGTCAGGCAGGCCAGGTCGGATAGAAGACTGGAGAATGGTCAGAGAGAGCCGGTTCACTAGCAATACAACAACAGGCAGGATACAGGAACTCAGGTGCAGAGGTGCAGACGAACAGCACCTGACAGAAGCATCTGTCATTCTTTTAAAGGGCCCTTGACGCCAAAACAGCACTAGCGCGAACGGGCTCGTGCGCGCCCGCGAACGCGTGTACAGGCACGCGCGGGAACGCTCCAGCGCCCCCTGGTGGAGCATTAGGCAGAACTGCCCTGGAAAGGCCCTTCGTGCACCTGCGTGTACGCATATTTGCCCGACAGCCACTGATATGCCCCTGACATTGCCCTTTCCCAACGGGCAGCCTCCAGATGCCCAGATAACTTTTCTTTTCAGGATGAGCAGAGAAATAGGCAGGAATCAAACGTTTGGCATGAATATTACAGTCAGGTTCCCATGAGTTATTTTCCGGACCATACCCCTTCCACTTAATCAAAAACTGTACTTGCCCAGATCTCTTTCTGCAATCAAGGATGGCCTCCACTTCATACTCCTCATTACCGTCCACCAGAACCGGTTCAGGGACCCTGGTGCCCCTATCAGGAAAAGGATCATCTACAGCAGGCTTCAAAAGTGATACGTGAAACACAGGGTGGATTTTAAGTGAGTCAGGTAAACACAATTCATAGGATACCTCGTTGATTTTCTTTTTCACAGGGAAAGGCCCAATAAATTTAGGAGCAAGCTTTTTGGAAGGACAAGTCAATCTAATATTATCGGTAGACAGCCATACCTTGTTACCAAGCTGTAGGTTTAGGTCTCCTTTTCTTTTCTGATCGAAGAACCTCTTGCTGTCCGCTTGTGCCTTGGATACCGCTTCCCGTAATATCCGGTTATTATGACTGAGGAACTGCACTGTGTCTTGGACCGCTGGAACTGAGGATTCTGAAAGAAAATCTGGTAAAAAAGATACATGAAAACCATAATTGGCAAAGAAAGGGGATTGACCGGTGGCAGAGTGGCTGGCATTGTTATAAGTGAATTCCGCTAGGGGCAGCAGGGACACCTAATCATCTTGCACAAAAGATGTAAAACACCTAATGTATTGCTCCAGTGTCTGATTTGTCCTTTCAGTTTGCCCATTTGTTTGGGGACCACAAAGATCGCCGAACATCCTTCAGAGCATGGTAATTCAACTATAAAGTCCATTGCTATCATCCTCCAGGGCCTATCTGGTATAGGCAACGGTCTCAGTAGTCCCCAAGCTCTGTTCCTGGGAGTTTTATTCTGAATGCAGATAGAACATGAGTTAACATATTTCCTGCAGAATTCCTTCAGGTTAGGCCACCAAAAGGTGCGTTGCACCAGCTCAAGGGTCTTGCGGACCCCAAAATGTCCTGCAAGTGGGTGGTCATGCAATAATGTCAGTACCTTGACCCAGGCGCTCTCTGGTACGAAAATTTGACTTCCTCTCCACAATAATCCATCTCGAGATGTTAAAGAGGATCCCTGGAGACTTGAAGGTTCTGGAGATGCTTCTCTTATCATGGACAGAAGATCTGTTTGAAGAAGAAGGAAGCTATTTGCCGGCAGAATAGTGTCAGGTACAGAAAAGTCTTTAGGATTGTCAAACATGAGCGACAGCGCGTCTGGTTTTACGTTTTTAGATCCAGGCCGGTAGGTAATGTGGAAACAAAACCTTGTAAAGAATAGAGCCCATCGGGCCTGTCTGGGTTTTAGTCTCTTAGCAGATCTTAAATATTCAAGGTTTTTGTGATCAGTATATATCAGTACCGGATGGACTGCGCCTTCTAGCAAGTACCTCCATTCTTCCAAAGCTGTCTTGATAGCAAGTAGCTCCCGGTCCCCCACATCATAGTTCCACTCAGCCGGTGAAAGTTTTCTAGAAAAGAACCCTACGGGGTGCATCAGGTCCTTGTTGCCCTGTCGTTGAGAAATGACAGCACCCACGGCCACTTCGGAAGCATCAACCTCCAGGATAAAAGGTAAGGATGGGTCAGGGCGGCTAAGGATTGGAGCTGACGTGAAACGTCTTTTTAATTCTTCAAAGGCCCCCTGAGCTTCCGGGTTCCAGTGGAAACGAAAGTTCTGCTTGGTTAGCTGCGTGATGGGGGAGATGATGGCAGAAAACCCCCTAATGAACTTTCTATAAAAGTTTGCAAACCCAATGAAGCATTGCACGCCCTTCTTGTCCATGGGAGCTGGCCAATCTAACACAGCAGACACCTTCTGAGGGTCCATTTTGATGCCGGTTGGGGAGATCACTAACCCCAGGAACTGAATCTCCTCCTGTTCAAATTCGCACTTCTCCGTCTTAGCATACAGTCTGTGCAAACAAAGTCGGTCCAGAACTTTATGGACATGTTCCCTATGTTGATCAAGTGAACTGGAGAAGATTAGGATGCCATCCAAATAGACGATTAAAAAGATGTCCAGGAAATCTCTAAACACATCATTGACCAGATGCTGGAACGTGGCAGGAGCATTGCATAGGCTGAAGGGCATGACCAGATACTCATAGTGTCCGAAACGGGTTCCGAATGCGGACCAGATTGTAGGCCCCTCTCAGATCCAGCTTGGTGAAGATAATGGCAGACCTCAACTTCTGGAACAGTTCAGGTATCAGGGGCAACGGATAGCGGTTTTTGACCGTAACCTTGTTTAACTCCCGATAGTCCACACAAGGACGAAGAGTCTGATCTTTCTTGGAGACAAAAAATATTCCGGCACCAGCTGGTGAAGTAGAAGGTCGAATAAAGCCCTTTTCGAGGTTTTCATTTATGTATACCTTAAGTGCCTCTTGTTCTTTTTCAGACAGCGGGAAAATGCGCCCAAAAGGAATTTCAGCCCCAGGGAGCAGCTCAATTGGGCAATCATAGGGACGATGGGGTGGCAGGGAATCTGCTCCCTTCTTGCTGAACACATCTGCAAATTCCCGATAGGCCTCTGGTATGTTTTGGAGCAGGTCTGGGTCAATGCCCATACATAGTAAAGTAGCAGCAGATTTAGAGGGTTCAGGTAGGCAATGTCTTTGGCAATAGGGTGACCGGAACTTGATCTCGCCCGTGACCCAGTTAACATGAGGGTTATGGGCCTGGAGCCAGGGCATGCCCAAAATGATTGGAAATAGTGAGGATGAGATAACGTCCAGAGTTAGGATCTCTTTGTGCTGAGATAAACAGGTGGCAGACAGAGGAAGGGTTTCTTGAGAGACTTGTCCAGATCTTTTTTTTTTTTTTAAACAGGTTTTTATTGGAGTTTTCAAACAAAAATTAACATGTACAGAGAGAGATAAAGAAATCACTTATACAAGCAAAAATGCGGACGCAGCCGCTCTGAAACCGGAATTATGCATTAAGGTTACATATATATGTTTGCTTAGAGAAACATATGAATGGAACAGTTATTTTTACATTTATCATAAAAATAATTAAGTTTATAATTAGGTATGGTTAAACTGATAGTTGTTGAAGGAGAACGATGTAAGTCAGGATTGTAATTCTTGTTGTTAAAGGTAAAAGGTCAGGGTAGGATATTTTTAGTACCTTCCATAACTGATGTATATATGTTGTCCGGTGTCGTGTGTAATGGGTAGAAACTTGGGGTTTGGTATGAGAAGTATATAGCGTAAGAGGGGGGGTGATAAAGTGGGTCTGTGAGATGAAGTGTGGTTTAACAGTCTGGTTTATGTGTCTTGGCGTCCATTTTATTTTGTATGGGACGGGGGGACTAAGTTAGGTGTGAGAGGGGGGAATGGAAATATGGGGGGAGGAGTCATGGTTGTCCAGATCTTATGTGGGACCCATCGGCCAAAAAAACTGAGAGTCTGTGTGTCTTGTTCTTTAAGGGAAGGTTTTGTTGGGTAGCGAAAGTAGAGTCAACAAAGCAGCTACATGCCCCAGAATCAATAATGGCGTTGACCTGGATTGTTCTTCCCTGGAGCTGTAATGAGAGAGAGAGCAAGTTGAGTTGTATTGGCGGTTAAAGCGGATAAACTGGTCAGAGTAGAAGAAAGGCACTTACGAGTCTTTACTGGACAGTTGTTCACATAGTGGCCCGTCCCACCACAGTAGAGACAAAGATTTAGCTGGCGTCTGCGCGCCCGTTCTTCTGGGGACAGGGTAGAACGCATAAGTCCCAGTTGCATAGGCTCGGGAGCATCAGGTGTTTGGGTGACTGGACTCGGGCAGGCAGGAGGTAGGTACCGGGAGGCAGGAACCGGAACTCTTGCAGTCATCCACATAGGGTGCGTTTGTTGGGAAGAGCGTTCAGACCGGCGCTCACGAAGGCGTCGATCAATCTGGATGGTAATGGCAATGAGCTCCTCAAGGGTATCAGGCATCCCTACCTGGGCAAGCTCGTCCTTAAGACCCTCAGATAGCCCCATGCGGAACTGGTGACGTAAGGCTGCGTTGTTCCATTGAGTGTCCGCGCTCCAGCGTCGAAAGTCCGTAACATAGTCCTCGGCCAGCCTACGGCCTTGCTGGAGCGCGAACAAAGCTGCCTCAGCGGTGGCAGTCCACTGAGGGTCCTCATACAACTGGGCCATGGCTTCAAAAAAGGCAGGCAAGGACTGGATCTGTATAGCGTTGGTTTCAAGCAGGCGGTGGGCCCAGGTCTGGGGTTCCCCCTGGAGAAGGGATATGACAAATCCCACTTTAGTAGCCTCCAAGGAAAAAGTCTGTGGCTGTAGGGCGAAGTAAAGTTGACAGGCGCTGCGGAAGGCCAGAAACTTGGTTCGGTCACCAGAAAACTTCTCAGGGATAGGAACCCTTGGCTCAGGTGAAAGCATGACCACAGAGGGTGGTGCAGCAGCCTGTACTGGAGCAGCTGCGGAAGCAGGGGCCACACCACCAGGACCACTAAGGTTTAGCACTTGACCCTCCAGTCTGTTGTAACTGTCTTGTAAAGTCTTTACTGCCTGGGTGAGTGCCGCTAGGTGCGTACAGATCTCCTTGATGGGAGAGGTCTCTCCTGCAGGCTCAGTCATGGCTGTTCGTACTGTTAGGTACCTGGTAGTTGAGCCCGACTGGTAGAAGGAGACCTCTCTTAAACGCTGGTTCAGGAGCCACTGGAAGTGGGAACAGTGGTCTCTTGAGCACAGTGGGTAGGAGGGCCTGATGCAGGTTCCAGCAGAAGCAGACACTGGAACTGGAAGGATGTCCCTCAGGGATGGCTGAGCTGCGGATGCAGGTAGACTGATGCAGGCCAGAAGGCAGGCAGGTGGATGAGAAGGCACGCGCGGGAGCGCTCCGGCGCCCCCTGGTGGAGCATTAAGCAGAACTGCCCTGGAAAGGCCCTTTGTGCACCTGCGTGCACGCATATTTGCCCGACGGCCACTGATATGCCCCTGACAGCGCACGCCCAGCGCGCTCTGATCACGAGTCACTGAGACTCGGGTGATCACCGATCCAAGTAAGGGGCCAGTCCCGGACCTTTACCATGTGATCAGCTATCAGCCAATGACAGCTGATCACATGATGTAAACAAAAGATCGGTAATCTTTTTTTTTTTTACTCACGCTGACAGCGTGAGTAGAAAAAAAAGCCGACTCAGATGTGAGGGACATTGGTCCCGAAGTGGAAGAGGCACATCTGCCTCATCAGTGCCACCTAATAGTGCCATCTAACAGTGCCCACATTGCCACCTAACAGTGCCCACAGTGCCACCTAACAGTGCCCACAAGTGCCACCTATCAATGGCCACAAGTGCCACCTATCAATGCCCACAAGTGCCAGCTATCAATGCCCACCTGTAGTGCCAATCAGTGCCACCTAGCAGTGCTGCCCATCACTGCCACCCATCAGTGCCCTTTGGGCTCCTTCTGCTAATCTCGTGTTTATCTTGTGTTAGTAGAAGTTTGGTGAGGGACGATTTGCGATTTTCAGCCTCGTGCTTTTCTGATCATTACTGCTCTTCAGTTTGTGCTTGTGGGTTTGTATGTGGTTTTCAGTGCTTGCCCCCCCAAAAGCGCACGCGAGGTCCATATAAAATATATGGAGTACTTTGCCGGTAGGGGGGCCATTGATTTGCCAGAAAATGTTTAATAAACATTTTAAAAATATTTTTTTTTTAATTAAACTGAAATAATATTTCCTTTGATTTACTGCTTGTGTCTCCTAGGTTCTCCAGTGGGCTTTTTTTGGCCATTTTCTTCAATAGTGCAAACGTAATTTATTTGATACATGAGGTGAAAATCTCTTCTTCAGTGAACTATTATTATGTTGTGGGTATGCTACACACACACCTTGTGTTTGTTGTTAATGTATGTAATGCATTACTGTTAAAAATATACATGATTTTCAGCACCATGATTGAATTTTGGCGAGTCACAAAAATGGCATGATTGTGGCAAATTATAAAGCACTGTGGGAGTTATTTACTAAAGGAAAATCCACTTTGCACTCCAAGTGCACTGCAAAAGTGCACTTGAAACTGCACTGAAAGTGCACTTGTAGTGCAAAGTGGATTTTCCTATAGTTAATAACCCCCATTTCAGTGTAAACTTAGTCTAAAAAATGATATTGAGTATTGAAAAAAGAAGCCACACATTGTTGAGTAGAAAACTTTTTACGCTGTACACATTCACATGTGCATTTAGAAAATGGTTTTTGAACAAACCAACATATTTTAGTAATAACATTTTTGTTTTTGACAGTACAAATAGCCTTTTTTGTGTTAAAACAGGCATGTTTAAAACCATAAAACAATACACAACTCAGGAACTTACAAAGTTCAATTTTGACAAAGTGAAGGCAATATCAGACATTAGTATGTCCAAACTGAGTTGATATCGCCTTCATCGGATGGGGTGATGTCACCCCTGTGAAAGCCAAATTTTGAAGATGCACACAAATTGAGAGTCAAAATGGGGATTTCCCTCCTGATCCCATGCCTAATGTCAACATGTGCTAGCTCCCATCATGGGGGATCAATGGACGTGTTTGGGGATTGCAACCCCTTCCTCACATCCACTTTAGTTGCAAGGAAGGGGTTGCACCCCCAAAACGCATATCTTGATATCCTGTGATGGCAGATAGAACAGGTTGACACAGTGGGGGTTACTTACTAAAGGAAAATCCACTTTGCACTGCAAGTGCACTGGGAAGTGCAGTCGTTGTAGATCTGAGGGGGACATGCAAGGAAAATAAAAAACAGCATTTTAGCCTGCACATGATTGGATGATAAAATCAGCAGAGCTTCCACTCATTTCAGATCTACCCCTTAGATTTAGAGCGACTGCACTTTCAAGTGCACTTTCAGTGCAAAGTGGATTTGCCTTTCGTAAATAACCCCCACTGTGTGCATCTTCAAAATTTGGCTTTCAAAAAATATTTAAAATGTGTGAAAATAATAAAAATACAAACAAACTAGAAGAATTTTGCGGTGTTTTAGATTCTGCATAAAACATCAATGATGTTTTTGAGTCTTTTTTCCACATCATTGATGTCTTCCTTGATCTTCTGTAAATCACGATTGCACACCATGATCTCCCCGATGAGGACGTGTGCACTTGCACTTGTGAAATGAGATTCTTCTTCTACAACATCCACATCACCTAAAATAAAAAAACACACCATGTATTATAAATATGCAGGCATACATTACATAGTTACATAGTTACATAGTAGGTGAGGTTGAAAAAAGACACAAGTCCATCAAGTCCAACCTATGTGTGTGATTATGTGTCAGTATTGCATTGTATATCCCTGTATGTTGTGGTCATTCAGGTGCTTATCTAATAGTTTCTTGAAGCTATCAATTCTCCCTGCTGAGATCACCACCTGTGGAAGGGAATTCCACATCCTTGCCGCTCTTACAGTAAAGAACCCTCTACGTAGTTTAAGGTTAAACCTCTTTTCTTCTAATTTTAATGAGTGGCCACGAGTCTTGGTAAACTCTCTTCTGCGAAAAAGTTTTATCCCTATTGTGGGGTCACCAGTCCGGTATTTGTAAATTGAAATCATATCCCCTCTCAAGCGTCTCTTCTCCAGAGAGAATAAGTTCAGTGCTCGCAACCTTTCCTCATAACTTATGGGGCGTACACACGGTCGGACTTTTCAGCTACAAAAGTCCGACAGCCTGTCCGACAGACTTCCGGCGGACTTTCGGCGGACTTGCGGCAGACTTTCTAATGAACGGACTTGCCTACACACGACCACACAAAAGTTCGACAGCCTAGTACGCGGTGACGTACACCAAGTCCGGCGAGACTATAAAACGGAAGTTCAATAGCCCGTACGACACCCTTTGGGCTCCTTCTGCTAATCTCGTGTTTATCTCGTGTTAGTAGAAGTTTGGTGAGAGACGATTCGCGCTTGTGAGACTCGTATTTTTCAGTTCGTTTTAACTGTTGTTCAGTCTGTGCTTGTGAGGTTTGTATCTGCTTTTCAGTGCGTTTGGTCAGTTAGCATTGAGAAATCTTTGTTTTATTGTCCGCTCGTTCCTGATTTTCAGGTCGCTCTTCACAGGCCTTGCTGTTCTTCAGTGCGTTCTGTTTAGTGCGTTCTGACCAGCCGACCGTTTTGAAGCCATGTTACCTGTACGTACTCGTCGTCGAGCTCGTGCATTGTATGTGTTTGGTGCTGTAGTTTATTCTTCAGACCAAGACCAGTCCATGAACAGGGCGAGGAGGAGTTCATGGACCAAGAATTGGTTGCTCCAGCGTGACCAGTTCTGTCACATGCCATTGCTCCGTGAGATCCGTGAGAATAATCCTGAGGATTTCAGGAATTTTCTCCGGATGACGGACCCCGTTTTTGACCGTTTGGTGGCTTTGCTGACCCCCTATATCAGCAGGCAGGATACCTGCATGAGGCAAGCCATCACTCCGGAGCAGAGGCTAGTTGCCACGTTGCGGTACTTGGCGACAGGGAGAAGCCTGCAGGACCTCAAGTTCTCGACAGGCATCTCCCCCCAGGCTCTGGGGATCATTATCCCAGAGACCTGTTCTGCCATCATACAGGTCCTGCAGAAGGACTATATTAAGGTAAGATATTTTTCTTTTATTAGCATCACATGTTCTTTTATGTAATATTTGATAATGTAATGTATTTCTTGCCTCAAGCACTACTTACCATCATTGCAATATAGTGTGAATGTCCCTTTTTTCTCCTCACACATGCTGGATTTTTTTCCTGTTCTTTTTTGTCATGCATGTATATTTGCCTTCAATAACCTCCCCAGCATACAATGCTGGGCACATATCCACCTAGTCTACTCATTTTGAATGTATTTTGTTTGAGTGTATTTAGTGTGCTTATAATTAGCAATTAGCTTGATTTCCCACCCCCCCACCTAAACTCAATCCAAATAGTGTGCTTATAATTAGCAATTAGCTTGATTTCCCAACCCCCTCCCCCCACCTAAACTCAATCCAAATAGTGTGCTTATAATTAGCAATTAGCTTGATTTCCCAACCCCCCCACCTAAACTCAATCCAAATAGTGTGCTTATAATTAGTAATTAGCTTGATTTCCCAACCCCCCCCCCACCTAAACTCAATCCAAATAGTGTGCATATAATTAGCAATTAGCTTGATTTCCCAACCCCCTCCCCCCACATAAACTCAATCCAAATAGTCTGCTTATAATTAGCAATTAGCTTGATTTCCCAACCCCCTCCCCCCCACCCCCGTAATAATTTGCTAGAATGTTCTGTGGTGTTGATTTGTAAAAAGCAAATATATGTTGCACTTTGCAAAATGCATGTGCACTCTACAAGTGCATTTGTTCCAGTGCTTTAGTAAATGAGCAGAAGCTCTGCTGATTTCCATCATAAAATCATATGCAAGCCACAAAGTGTTTTCATTAATTGCCCTTGCATGTGATTGTGTACTCCTTGCAACATGACTGCCTTTTTACCTTACCTCATTTACTGTAAGCTGGGGAGCAACTGCACTTGCAGAGTGTGACAACTGCAGTCTTGTAGCCTTTTTAGTCCATAAATCCCTGCGTGTCCTAAAAGTAATATTTTTTTGGGATTTCACAACCCCCTAAAATGTAATCAATGTTCCATCAGAGGGGGTGAGCAATCTGATAAGTGTGCCTTTCCATATTATTTCTTCCAGAAGATTTAAATTATTTAATGTTATACTGATGCTGGGGAATAATGTTTTTAATTGTATAATTTTCTTGCAATGTTATCTTCAAAATTACTGATTTTGGTTTTCTTGTTTGATTCCCCAGTTTCCTTCAACGCCACAGGAATGGCAGACTGTGGCATCCCATTTTGCCACCCGTTGGGACTTTCCCAATTGTGGAGGGGCTATAGATGGGAAACATGTCCACATCGTGCCACCACCCCATTCGGGGTCATACTATTTTAATTATAAGGGGTTCCACAGTATTGTTTTAATGGCGGTGGTGTCAGCACACTATGAATTTTTATATGTGGACGTGGGGAAGAATGGCCAGATGTCGGATGGAGGAGTATTTGCCCAGACGGAGTTCTGCCAGCGTCTCCAGAGTGGTGGCCTGGGATTGCCACCTGATGCGGATAACGTGGAAGGACTCCCCTTTGTCTTCATTGCCGATGAAGCCTTCACTCTGAGCAAGCACCTCATGAGGCCATTCCCCCAAAGAACCCTCACCCCGGAGAGGAGGGTTTTTAATTTCCAGCTGGCCAGAGCTAGAAGAG